>JABWTJ010000101.1:0-1348950 GCA_016801875.1 Solanum sitiens
CACTATCAATCTCAAATCTTTCAGGCAATAATAAGGAGAATATTGATCAAAGATTTATCATCATCCATGAATGCTTGATAAATATATACAAAATGCTCCATCCAAACATGATTCAAAGAGAGGAAAACAAATGGGGGGGGTTGAAGTCTTTCCGTAATTCTGGAAATTTAATCCTCTAAACTTGTACTTCAAGAATTCAAACTCTCCTTCAAACTCTTACTTGAAAAGGAGACAGCACTCAAGAATCCCTAAGGTGTTTTAGGGCTGCTTATTGAAGCCAAGAGAGACCAAGAAAGAAACTTAAGAAAATCTGAAATTTTGCAAGTTCAAAATGGAGAATAAGACTTGATCCTTATCCTTTGAAAAAGGAGGTGTTATGGCCGACACTCTTGACCAATTTTGGGCCATATAATGTCAAGTAGGTGCCCCACCTGCTTGTCCCTTTAAATTGGGCCTTTTTGGACTTAATATTATTGGACCTTGGCTGTCCATTTTCCCTTTGTTCTTTTATTCAACTTGGGACAGATATTAGCAAGTAGGTGGTATACACTTGGCCCAATAACATGGTAAAACAAAACTTAGGAGGTCATGCACTTACCTAGTTTCACTTGGGCTTTATCCATAATGGGCCAATTGGCAGATTTGGCTGTTGGGCCTTCTTTCATTCACATTTTTCTTTAATAGGTTTGGGCTTCAAATGAGTCTTAAATATAAGCCTAAATCTGGTCAATCAAACTTGGGCCCTTTAACTATAATATAGATCAAGTAGGTGATGCAACTGCTAGCTCAATTACCACCTTACTATAATTACTTAAATACTTTCCATCGGAGTTAACTTGCAATACATATGCTAAAACGTGCAAGGCATTACATCACCTTCCAAGCTAGTTTAAACCAACACTAATCATGTAAGAAACATGATCCCTCACCTACACTATAAGTATATGTCAAGTATAACATGAATAGAACTACCACATACAAAAATACAGGCCGTTACACCCACCACCTCACGGCCTCAGCAAAATTAAAGTTTAAATAAGGAGGCTGTGGGGGTTCGAACCCACAACCTCCCTATTCCAGCGAATAAATAACAAAAATAGAAGAGGTTGTGGGGGTTTGATCCCACAACCAGAAGGTTGTGGGGGTTTGATCCCACAACCTCTTGGTTTGGGAGAAAAGGGCAATGAGATGTTAATTAAAAATAAAAGGGGTTATGGGGGTTCAAACCCACAACCCTTCGGCCATCTTAAGGGGAAAATTAAGTAAAAAATTAATGATACAATGTTAATGGTGGAATTTAATCTAGAGTTCTAATATTATGAATATTAAAAATAAAATCAATGAAAAATGTAAATGACAGCCATGTTATTCAAACTTGGGTTTCCTTGCCCAAACTTCCGTATTGATACATAAGTCATACGTGAACGAAATATCCATGAATAATGCCACCTACTTAGATCGAAATCAATATCTTGGCATATATACAAGATACATAAGTGTTGTACTACATAATATTAGGAATGTATGAATCACTTAACGAAAATGAAGCCTCATGGCTTGTGTATATAGACTCATAAGTCTAGTATACATTTAAAAGTAAGTGAACCTAAGATGTATTTACTGAATGATGAAATGAACAATGAAATGATGAAACCCTAGAAGGGTTAAGTAAGGGTATGAAACACACCAATGGCCAAGTATATTGGCATATGATGAAATGAACATTCACGTAAAATGAGGTGAGTAATTATGAAGAGTAAATGTGCTAATGACAATGAATGTGGTGACAACATGATATGAGGCTAATGCAAATGATGAGAGCAATCTCAAACGAGCCTAAGTAAATGTTACTAAAACGTACTCACCTATGAGAGTGTAAAGTTAATGAAGAGACCAGTCTCTATGAACACTCTAATGAAAGTATTGAGATTAACACACTTAATACTAATGATGATATGAGAAATCATCTTTTGAGCTATGATGTCGTCATACTAGAACCCAGCTTCCATGACGTATGAGTTGAATGTAATGGAACTTTATACTGAGCACCGATAGACTAGCTATGAGCGGTGATGCCTTCTTTCGGGAAGGGCGGAGGTTCACGTAACTCTCATGAGATGAGACTATCCGGCCTGTCGGGTATGGGTCTCCTTATCTCTCCTAGTCTTTGAACCTATACTGCCAATATAGGGATTTGGTGGGGTTAAATTCCCATGTACGTTAGCAAGTTTTGGGTCACCTTGGTCAGTGATTCCACCTCTTTTCGGTGTGGGGGAGACATTGGATTTCATGATGCTCACATGATCTATGTCGGTTAAGGTTAAAGTTCCCAATGAATGAATGAGGCCAGCCTCAAATGAAGCACATAATGAAATAAATGATACCAAAGGTGTTAGGATAGGATAATCAAGAGGTGAGCTAGACTCAGGTAATGACATTAGGTTATTCTTGATCATTGCACAGCAAACCCGATGAATGTCTTAAACTACACCCTAGGTATAGCTGGTGTTCACACTGGCCTATGAACGAAATGAAATGAAGTACGTATGAATGAATGAAGCAGACTCTCTGTTTGCTAATGAAGACTCCCTAGTTGAGGTCCCATATTTTGAGCCTTCATTTTGGAAAGTCTTAATGTCAAGTCCATGATTCCAAGGTCTCATGGCATATGAATGAAGGATATGAAAGAAGCTATGTGTTCTATGTTATGTGCTATATGTAAGATGTTATGTGCTGTGTGCAATATGATATTTATGATGATACATGTTAGTCTCATGGCATGACTTTCCTAATCCAAATTTGGAAAGCTCATGGACTTTCCTAATCCAAATTTGGAAAGCTTACTGACTTTCCTAATCCAAATTTGGCAAGTCCACTAACTTGACTTCCCATAATCATGTTGTTAGGGAAGAGCTATTCATTCTCATGCATGTCCTTGGTGTTTGCTTGCACATACCCATAGTTAGTACAAGTGTGTACTAACCCTATTCAACTATACTATTTTAGGTGCAGGTGCAGGTGGACGATAGAGCTACAGGATCATTGTTGTAGTTATCCGGACGTCCAGCATTCATCCGGAGTTGGTAGGTCCTCATGCTTTCGAGGATGCTACTGTTTTATATTCTAGCTTAGTTTTAGAGTTGAGCTAGTGGAGCATGTTCCACTAGCGTTTATTTCCTGTTTTTATTCAGACTTTGTATTGGTGCCATTTTGGCAATTATACACCTATTACTTATTGAACTATTTCTTTCAGTTTCTTATCTCTTAATGTTAGATGGTTGATGGTGAACAATTATGAAATGATAAGAATGTTTAACAATTATGTTAAGAAACAAAAAGTTTCAAATTTTTTGCTAAAATTAACCTAGATGAAGTAAGAATGACGTATGTAGGCTTGTCTGCGACCTCTGAGAGGTCAACGACGCTGATCTCGTCTGGGGTCTAGATTCCGGTCGTGACAAAGTTGGTATCAGAGCACTAGGTTAAATTCTGATAATAATGAGTTCACATCAACCACATTGAGTAGTTTCTAAGTCATGGTAGTGAAGTGCACCACTATCCTGGATTAGAGACTGCATGATGCATAGGAAAACATCCCTTTTTCTAATCTTATCGTGCTTCTCCTAAAGTTTAATTTCTTGGTGTTATGAGCGTGTCTAAAATCAATCTTTGTTGTTTTCAGAGAATGAATACTAGGAGGACTATTGGTCAGAGGATAGGAGGTGTAGCTGCTGTGGGCAATCAGGTTCAACCCCAGGCTCCAGCTGAAGGAGTGGATATGCCAGTTAACCTAGCTGGGTTGACTGATGCTGAGGTGAGGGCATCTCTGGCCCAGATGGCATAGGCCATTACTATGCAGGCCCAGGATATGACTGCCCAGGTCAACCGGTAGGATGTTCAGAGGGAGAACCCACCGGTTCGT
Source organism: Solanum sitiens (assembly GCA_016801875.1). NCBI lineage: Eukaryota > Viridiplantae > Streptophyta > Magnoliopsida > Solanales > Solanaceae > Solanum > Solanum sitiens. The sequence goes on from JABWTJ010000101.1 coordinate 3,923, forward strand.
AGCATGGCTGACAGACTGAGAGACTTCACGAGGATGAATCCTCCTATTTTCACAGGGTATAAGACTTCAGAGGACCCCCAGGAGTTTGTGGATGAGGTGCATAAGATTCTGGTGGCTATGTAGGCCACAGATACTGAGAAGGCTGAGCTGGCTTCCTATCAGCTCAAGGATGTTGCACAGACTTGGTGCAAGATGTGGCAGGATAGCCGAGCTTTGGGTGGAGTTCCAGTCACTTGGGAGCTGTTTAAGACAGCCTTTCTGGAGAGATTCATTCCTAGAGAAATGAGGGAGGCCAAGGTTGAGGAGTTCATCAACCTTAAGCAGGGATCTATGACAGTCAGGGAGTATTCCGTGAAGTTTGTTAAGATATCCAGGTATGCTACTTTCCTTAGTATCTAATAGCAAGGATAAGGTGAGTAGTGAAGTTTGTTAAATTATCCAGGTATGCTACTTCCCTTGTGTCTAACAGCAGGGATGAGATGAGCAGGTTCCTCACAGGAATCAATGGAGATCCGGAGGAGGAGTGTCGGTCTGCAATGCTCCATGATAATATGAACCTCTCCAGGTTGATGGTGCATGTCCAGCAGGTAGAGGACAGCCGTAAAAATAGGGGTATTCGTGATGCTAGGAGGCCTAAACCTTAAGATCAGGCAGGTCCCAGCAATGGAGGCCACAGAAACAATTTTGGCGTCGGTGAGCAGCCCAGGTTCAAGAAGGGGCAACAAAGTTTTGGGAACTCAAATTTTCAGAGGAGTACAGTACCTAGTGGAGGCATACCTGAGCCCAAGAAGGGCAATGGAGGTGAGATGCAGCGTCCTAAGAAGAATTGTGCTAAGTGTGGCCGAGCTCACAGTAGAGAGTGCAGATAGGGTACTAATGCCTGCTTCGGTTGCGGTAAGAGTGGGCACATGGTTAGAGACTTCCCACAGAACAGAGGTCAGGCTGGAGGTAATGCTCAGCCTAGGCCTAATCCACAGGGTGCAGCAGCAGCCGAGCCTCCTAAGAGGAACAAGTTCTATGACCTAAAAGGCAGGGAGGAGCAGGAGAAGTCCGCTGATGTGGTCACAGGTATACTGCAAGTATTCTCAACTTCTGTTTATGCTTTACTTGATCCAGGGTCTACGCTTTCCTTTGTAACTCCTTTTCTTGCTCTCACTTTTGAGATATTGCCTGAAGTTCTGCATGATCCTATAGTGGTTAGTACACCTTTAGGAGAAAATGTAAGAACTGATAGAGTATACAAGGGTTGCCCAATAGTGATAAGTGGTAAGACTATGTGTGCAGACTTGGTTGAGTTACCCATGCATGATTTTGATATTATTCTTGGCATGGACTGGCTTCACAGTTGTTATGGTTTCTTGGACTATCGTAGTAGAGTGGTGAGATTTTGTTTCCCTAATGAAGAGGAGCTAGTCTGGGAGGGGTACAACTCGAGTCGTCCTAACCTCTTGATTTCGAACCTTAAGGCTAATAAAATGATGTCCAAGGGATTATTGTGTCATCTTGTGAGTGTTAATGATTTGGATCATGACATTCCTTCCATAGACTCAGTGCCTGTAGTGAATAAGTTCTTAGATGTGTTTCCTGATGATTTGCCTGGAGTCCCTCCCCCTCGAGAGATTGATTTTGGTATCGACTTAGAACCCGATACAAAACCAATTTCCATTACTCCTTACAGAATGGCTCCAGCTGAACTAAAAGAGTTGAAGCTGCAGTTAAAAGATCTCACTGACAAGGGTTTCATTCAGCCGAGCATATCCCCTTGTTTGTGAAAAAGAAAGATAGAACCCTTAGAATGTGTATCGATTATCGGCAGCTCAACAAAGTCACTATAAAGAATAAATATCCACTTCCTAGAATAGATGATTTGTTCGATCATCTCCAAGGGTCTAGTTTCTTCTGTAAGATTGATCTTCGTTTAGGGTATCATCAGCTTAGGGTTAGGGATGGAGATATCCCAAACACAGCCTTTCGTACCCGCTATGGTCACTATGAGTTTCTAGTCATGTCATTTGGTCTCACGAATGCACCTGCTGCATTTATGGATCTCATGAACAGATTCTTCCGTGAATACCTTGACTCTTTCGTCATAGTATTCATTGATGATATTCTCATCTACTCTAAGACCAAGGAAGAGCATGAACAACATTTGAGACTAACCTTGCAGGTACTTAGACAGCATCAGTTGTATGCCAAATTCAGCAAATGTGAATTCTGGCTGAGATCAGTGACCTTCCTGGGTCATGTTGTGTCCGATCAGGGCGTGGAGGTGGATTTCAGGAAGAATGAGGCTGTGAAGAACTGGCCAAAGCCTCTTACTCCCACTGACATCCATAGCTCTTTGGGATTGGCTGGTTACTACCGCATGTTTTTGGAGGGCTTTTATTCCATTGCTGCTCCATTGACAGCTTTGACTAAGAAGAAAGCCAAGTTTGAGTGGACGGAGACTTGTGACAGGAGTTTCCAAGAGCTCAAGGACAGACTCACTTCAGCCCCAGTGCTTACTTTGCCTGAGTGTGGTGAGAATTACACTGTTTACTGTGATGCATCTAGGGTTGGTTTGGGTTGTGTTCTTATGCAGGTTGGTAAGGTGATAGCTTATGTGTCCAGACAGCTCAAGGTTCATGAGAAGAATTATCCCACTCATGACCTGGAGTTGGCAGCTGTGGTGTTTGCACTGAAGCTGTGGAGGCACTACTTGTATGGAGTGCATGTGGATGTATTCACAGACAGCAAGAGTCTCCAGTATGTGTTCACTCAGAGGGAGTTGAATCTACGTCAGCGGAGATGGTTGGAGATGTTGAAGGATTATGACATGAATGTTCACTACCATCCAGGTAAGGCTAATGTTGTAGCTGATGCTTTGAGAAGGATGAGCATGGGAAGTACAGCCCACGTTGAGGATGAGAAGAAGGAGCTGGTGAAAGATGTACACAGACTGGCCAGACTAGGTGTGCGATTGGTTGACTCTACTAGTGGGGATGTTTTAGTTCATCCTAGTTCTGAATCATCCTTGGTAGTTGAAGTCAAGCAGGGTCAGCATCTAGATCCTGTGTTGATGGAGCTGAAGGACTCAGTGCTGTTGAAGATGAATGAGTCTTTCACTTTGGGAGGTGATGGCATACATAGGTATCAGGACAGGCTGTGTGTACCAGATGTGGATGATTTGCGGACCAGGATTGTTGCAGAGGCCCATGGTTCTAGATATTCCATACATCGAGGTTCCACCAAGATGTATCATGATCTTAAGCAGATTTATTGGTGGGATGGCATGAAGAAGGACATTGCAGAATACGTGGCCAAGTGTCCTAATTGTCAGCAGGTTAAGGCAGAGCATCTTAAGCCTGGCGGTCTGACTCAGATTATTGAGGTTCCGACTTGGAAGTTGGAGGCCATTTATATGGACTTCGTGGTTGGTCTTCCGGGGACTAAGAGGCAGCATGACTCCATATGGGTTATTGTGGACAGATTGACTAAGTCTGCCCACTTTATCCCTATGAAGTCTACTCACAGAGCCGAGGATTATGCGAGACTCTACATTGATGAGATTGTGAGATGGCATGGGATTCCTTTGTCTATCATTTCAGATAGAGGAGCTCAGTTTACTTCACATTTCTGGAGATCTTTCGGGAAGAGCTTGGGCACGCAGGTAAAGCTTAGCACTACCTTTCATCCTCAGATAGATGGGCATGCGGAGCACAGCATTCAGACATTAGAGGACATGTTGAGAGCGTGTGTGATTGATTTCAGAGGTAGCTGGGATGACCATCTGCCTTTGATAGAGTTCTCGTATAATAATAGCTATCACTCCAGCATTGGGATGACACCGTTTGAGGCACTGTATGGTAGGAGGTGTAGATCTCCAGTTGGGTGGTTCGAGGTTGGAGAGTCATCCATTCTGGGTCCCGATATCATTCATGAGGCCTTAGAGAAGGTCAGAGTGATTAGGAACAGGTTGGCTACTGCTTATAGTCGGCAGAAGTCATATGCAGACAACAGAAAACGGCCCTTAGAGTTTGATGTTGGTGACCAGGTTTACTTGAAGATATCACCTATAAAAGGGGTGATGAGATTTGGTAGAAAAGGGAAGCTGAGTCCGAGGTATGTTGGGCCATATGAGATCCTACAGCGTGTGGGTGAGGTGGCCTATGAGTTAGCATTGCCTGCGCAGCTAGCTTCTGTTCATCCAGTCTTTCATGTCTCTATGTTGAAGAAGTGCCTAGGTGATCCAGCATCGATTCTACCTGTTGAAGGTTTGGGGGTTGGTGAAGACTTGTCTTATGAGGAGGTACCTGTTAAGATCTTAGACAGACTGGTCAAGCGGCTGAGGAACAAGGAGATTGCCACAGTGAAGGTATTGTGGAGAAATCATCTTGTTGAGGGTGCTACGTGGGAGGCTGAGGCCGAAATGAGATCCCGCTACCCTCATCTTTTCATCTCTTGAGGTTAGACTTCCTACTATTAAGTCTATGTTTCCTTATCTCTCCGTATTTGTTGCTATTGCTTGGCTGTGCATAGTGATTTTGTTATGATCTGACTGGCATTACGATATGTAGTGGTAGTGTCATTCGGGAACGAATGTTCCTAAGGGGGGATAACGTAACAACCCTAAAAATGAATAAGATAAATGCTTAAGGTGTCAAGAATGCTTGCGATTAGATCAAGGTTCACACGGATTGTGTAGAACCAGACCTCAGAACCCTTACTACGGCCAAGCCAACTAACTTGGGGAGTTAATTGAGCTTGGAAAGGGTCCAACCATGTGAGGCTCTCAAAAATAAAGATTTAATCGAAGGAGTCTTTACCGGAATTAAAAAGAAGAAATCTTGAGTTTTGAGGGTCCAGGGGTAAAATGGTCTTTTCCAGGCCAAGGGTAATATTGTAATTACCCTAAGGAATTAATTAATTAATTAATTAATTTAATTAAAGAAGCAATCCGGGTTGGGTCGACCCGGAATGATCCATCTCGCAAAAGGGGCACTCTACCCGAGTTCGAACCCCATTGGAAGCTTCAAATTAATGATTTAATTGATGATTAAAAATATGATTTTTTTCAAGGGCATAATGGTCCTTTCACTAAGCTAATTAAATCAGGTTTTTATTTAAATTAATAAGGAGTCCTAGTTTGACTAATTCCCAAACTAAAACTCCTATTATTTGTCTACTCTCTCACGATCTCTCTCTCACGTTTCATCACTCTCTCTCACGATTGGTTTCTACTAAAAACAACAAAGAACTGAAAATACATCAAGAGTTCTTCACACTTGAAGAACTCACATGAAAATTTGAGAAAAACAAAGTAACAAAAAACGTCAAGGCAAAAACAGGTTGTTCGTCGAGTGGTGTATACGTTGAGGAGGTTTGAAATGATTTTGGAGAAGGTTTTGGGCAGCAAATTCACGTTTAAACAAGCAAAATTAAGATATGGGTTTCTTTTCTCTTAGTCCCTTTCCCAAGAGGCCCCTTACGATTCAAGATAATCACTCCGAAACTAGGGTTGTTCCCCGTTGCATGTCCTTGTCACTAGCTCCTAATGATTTCGTAGGTTGGGTTTGTTTGCTGGTAGATTTAGGTATGTGTGATGTTTTTATGTTGAATGTGAATATGTTTATGAGAGTGAAATCACGAAAATGACAACCAATGTGTAATAAAAAAAATGTGTGTGTGTGCACGTTGGCAGTGAGATTTAGCCACTGTTTTGGAGAAGTAAAAAGGCATGTTATTTCTTGTATTTTATGTGCTAAAGTTTTGCATAATGTGATGTTCATATGGTGTGTGAAGTTACAAATATTGAGTGCAAACGCTTGACTAATGTAACCCCTAAACTACACCTAACTATACACTAAATGCTTGGTGTATTGCCCTAAGAAACTAGCATGAAAATGTTGATGAAAGGAAGCTAAAGTTAGGATTAAATTTCCATATTGTGTACTCTAGTTTCTGTCAACAATGAGGTTAAAATCTGGGTTTTTAAAGTGAAAATAAAATAAGTGAGGTCAATAGGAATTGAACCCAAGACCTCACATGTTAAAGAGGCTAAAAACGTGAAGGGGGTTAAGGGGAATCGAACCTTTTAGCTACTGGTTTTGCGAGAAAAGGAAAAGAAAATGGGGCTGGGGGGAATCGAACCTGGCTACTGCAATTCGCGACAAAGGAAAAGAAAATGGGGCTGGGGGAATCGAACTCGCGACACTAGAGGAGAAAGAAGAGAAAAATAAATTAAATAAATAGATGGTAGGCGTGGGATTCGAACCCACGACCTCCAGGCAGCGAGTGAAAGAGGAGAAAATAAATAAAAGAAAATGTGAGGCGTGGGAATCGAGCTCACGACCTCAAGGCTGAAAAGGAGAAGGCAAAATTAACTAAACAAATAAAGTGAGGTTGTGGGGGTTCGATCCCACAACCTCACTGCCACTCGCCTAACTTAATTAAAAATAAAGTTAGGAGGCTGTGGGGGTTCGAACCCACCACCTCATAGCCTCAGAGAAATTAAAGTTTAAATAAGGAGGCTGTGGGGGTTCGAACCCACAACCTCCCTATTCCAGCGAATAAATAACAAAAATAGAAGAGGCTGTGGGGGTTTGATCCCACAACCTCTTGGTTTGGGCGAAAAGGGCAATGAGATGTTAATTAAAAAGAAAAGGGGTTGTGGGGGTTCGAACCCACAACCATTCAGCCATCTTAAGAGGAAAATTAAGTAGAAAATTTATGATACAATGTTAATGGCGGAATTTAATCTAGAGTTCTAATGTTATGAATATTAAAAATAAAATCAATGAAAAATGTAAATGACAACCATGTGATTCAAACTTGGGTTTCCTTGCCCAAACTTCCATATTGATACATAAGTCATACGTGAACAAAATATCGAAGAATAATGCCAACTACTTGAATCGAAATGAAGATCTTGGCATATATACAAGATACATAAGTCTTGTACTACATAATCTTAGGAATGTATGAATCACTTAACGAATTATGAATGAAGCCTCATGGCTTGTGTGTATAGACTCATAAGTCTAGTATACGTTTAAAAGTAAGTGAACCTAAGATGTATGTACTGAATGATGAAATGAACAATGAAATGATGAAACCCTAGAAGGGTTAAGTAAGGGTATGAAAAACACCAACGGCCAAGTACATTGGCATATGATGAAATGAACATTCACGTAAAATGAGGTGAGTAATTATGAAGAGTAAATGTGATAATGACAATGAATGTGGTGACAACATGATATGAGGCTAATGCAAATGATGAGAGCAATCTCAAACGAGACTAAGTAAATGTTACCAAAACGTACTCACCTATGAGAGTGTAAAGTTAATGAAGAGACCAGTCTCTATGAACACTCTAATGAAAGTATTGAGATTAACACACTTAATACTAATGATGAGATGAGAAATCATCTATTGAGCTATGATGTCCTCATACTAGAAGCCAGCTTCCATGACGTATGAGTTGAATGTAATGGAACTTTATACTGAACACCGATAGACTAGCTATGAGTGGTGATGCCTTCTTTCGGGAAGGGCGGAGGTTCACGTAACTCTCATGAGATGAGACTGTCCGGCCTGCCGGGTATGGGTCTCCTTATATCTCCTAGTCTTTGAACCTATACTGCCAATATAGGGATCTGGCGTGGTTAAATTCCTATGTACGCTAGCATGTTTTGGATCACCTTGGCCGGTGATTCCACCTCTTTTCGGTGTGGGGGAGACACTGGATTTCATGATGCTCACATGATCTATGTCGGTTAAAGTTAAAGTTCCCAATGAATGAATGAGGCCAGCCTCAAATGAAGCACATAATGAAATGAATGATACCAAAGGTGTTAGGATAGGATAATCAATAGGTGATCTAGACTCAGGTAATGACATTAGGTTATTCTTGATCATTGCACAGCAAACCCGATGAAAGTCTAAACTACACCCTAGGTATAGCTGGTGTTCACACTGGCCTATGAACGAAATGAAATGAAGTACGTATGAATGAATGAAGAAGACTCTGTGTTTGCTAATGAAGACTCCCTAGTTGAGGTCCATATGTTGAGCCCTCATTTTGGAAAGTCTTAATGTCAAGTCGATGATTCCAAGGTCTCATGGCATATGAATGAATGATATGAAAAAAACTATGTGTTCTATGTTATGTGTTATGATATGTGCTATATGTAAGATGTTATGTGTTGTGTGCAATATGATATTTATGATGATACATGTTACTCTTATGGCATGACTTTCCTAATCCAAATTTGGAAAGCTCATTGACTTTCCTAATCCAAATTTGGAAAGCTCACTGACTTTCCTAATCCAAATTTGGCAAGTCCACTGACTTGACTTCCCATAATCATGTTGTTAGGGAAGAGCTATTATTTCTCATGCATGTCCTTGGTGTGTTCATGCATATACCCATACTTAGTACAAGTGTGTACTAACCCTATACAACTATACTATTTTAGGTGCAGGCACAGGTGGACGATAGAGCTACAGGATCATTGTTGCAGTTATCTGCACGTCCAGCATTCATCCGGATTTGGTAGGTCCTCGTGCTTTCGAGGATGCTACTGTTTTATATTCTAGCTTAGTTTTAGAGTTGAGCTATTGGAGCATGTTCCACTAGCGTTTCTTTCCTGTTTTTATTCAGACTTTGTATTGGTGCCATTTTGTCAATTATACACCTATTATTTATTGAACTATTTCTTTCAGTTGCTTATCTCTTAATGTTAGATGGTTGATGGTGAACAATTATGAAATGATAAGAATATTTAACAAGTATGTTAAGAAACAAAAAATTTCAAATTTTCCGCTAAAATTAACCTAGATGAAGTAAGAATGACGTAAGTAGGCTTGTCTGCGACCTCTGAGAGGTCAACGACGCCGGTCTCGTCTGGGGTCTAGATTCCAATCATGACATTTAACACTTCCTAGCATGTACTCTTTTCACTAATGCTATATAAGTCACATAAAGAGAGACCGCCGATACACCCTCTCTAAATGTGCCTAAACAATCCTCTAGGATATTCATAATGAGACACATACATACCTACAATACAACAACATACAAGAAATACAAATTATGACAATCTCCCCTACCAAGGCTATCAAAAGACTTACTTAAGTACTCCTAGAAGAGAATGTCCATACACCCTCTTTAAGGTTACCTAAATAATCCTTAAGACTTCCTAGGTTTAGATCATGTCTAAAGTAACAACCAACTTCCCTAACTAGAATCATTCTCAAGACTTCCATAGATAAGACATGAAGAGATCATCCCATATGCCCTCTTCGCACTTTAACTAAAGAATCCTTAAGTCAATTTAGATTAGGTACTCATTCATTTACATACTTTATATCAATCAGTCATTAGTTCATTAGTTCATTAAGACACATTCATCACATAAAGGACATTCAAGTAATGGTCTTGGAGAATACCTAGGGACTCTTACTGACACCTTCAAAGCCTATTGTGCAATGTCTAGATAGCATCCCATACCACCACCAAAACCTCATAGAACTTCTCTAATGCTAATAGGTATCCCATATGATGAGAATAGGCAATAACAGACATAGAACATGGTAGCAAAACATGGAATCCAAAGTTCTATGCTACTTCGATGAGGTTGTCCTACTTGCAAATGGTAGAACTTGGACACATCCCATCCAGGAACATGGTTAAGGAATATGAAGGGCTTCTTTGTATTCTAGCCTCATACTTTAACTAGAACTACTTCACTTGCCATACTAACTCGATGCTAGCCTTTGTTCTCATAGAGTACATCACATTAAGGTTCATACATAGGATCTTACATCATATTCATAACTCAATCACATTTACCCTACCAAAGAGGTCCTCTAAGGCTAACTTCCTATGGCGACAAGAAGATCATCATGACTATCCTAATGATTGATATGCTGCCGTTCAAGCCAATCAACATTAAGTCGATCATAATATTACATGAAGGATACCATTATGGCTTTCGACTTCAAGTTTTGTGATCTTACCTTCTAGGTTCAAGGTTTAACTTAAGGGACACTATTATCATCATTCAAGGTCTCACATCATTCATTCATTCAAGACTAAGACGTTCTAGCTTGCTAAGTCAAGACATCACATATTCACATTCATACAAGCATCAAGTAAGGGACACAAGTCTACCTTAACAAGAGACAACATACTTCACTTTAGCACATTTTACATGTTATTCTAGAAGCACATAAGGACAAACATTATCATCATTAAGTCACCCTATACACTACTATATCACCTTTATAGACTTCACATATCCAAGTAGGAACAATCATGCATTCAACTCTAAGACTACACACATGATCATAGTCCTAGTCTAACATGATTACCTAAATAACATCAATAGAAGAGCACATACTTTCACATTATTTCACATATAGCTTTATATGATCTTACATCACATAATCAAATACACAAATAGTCATATTAATTCAAGTAGTGCCGACAAGTCCATGATCATCAATATACTTAAAATAACACAGACACGGCCACATCAATTCACATAACACCGCTACAATAAGTGGATCAAACCAATCACAACATAATCAAAGTCTAATTAACATTAAATAAATGGAATTAGGGCAGAGTACCACAACTTTATCCTAAACACTTCAATCCAATGTCAAATTATCCAACTCAATATCATAAGGCCCTTACTCATGGCCATGAACATCAATTCAAAGCATAAAACTAAAATACTCAATGAATCTAAGACAATTAAATATTGATTTATAAATCTAAGACCAATTAGATATCAATTGAATACAATTCTTACATCATTAGAAAGCCCATAAGAAACAACATATTAATTCATAAACATTAGACAAATATGAAGTAACCCATAAATTATTCAAAAACTAGGGTTCATAAATTACATGGGTTCATAGGTTAATTAAGTTAAAATCATCTTAATAACAACAATTCAATCACGAAACAATTATAAAACCATTAATGCAAGAACCCATGATAGATCATGAAATAGGTCAATTCATCTTTTGAAAACTTTAGAAAACATCTTTGAAAGTTGGGCTCCTTGATGAAACGAGTTTCAAGGATCAAAAGCCATACCTAAATTAATCTGATCCTCCAATTTTATTAAGAATCTCAACTCAAATCACCAATCCAAGATCTTCCTTGAGTTTTGGCTTCAATGGAGTCTTAGGGAAATTCTAAGGGATTTTGGGGTTTTGATTTTGAAGAATGAAATCTTCTAAGTGTTTAAGGCTTATAAACACATTTAAAATACCCAAAAGACCCTATGGAACCTCCAATACTCTTATTTGGAAGTGGATTGAAATTAAAACATCACCCCTCAACTTAACAGTGGCCTGCACAGAACACACTGCCCATTGACGGTTGGGCAGTCGATGGACCATTTATCCACAAACGTACCGTCCTGTCCTTCCGTCGTTGGGTGCAGAGACTCACCATGGTTCCCTTCCTTCTCCAGCCTAAGTTCCTACCAACGGAACCCATCTATAGGGCGTCGATTGGCCCATGGCCCATCGATTGCCTCAGTCGTTTGGGGCTTCCTTGGACAGTCTTGGGCATCACTTTTGGGTCCTTCCTCAAGGACACTTGGATGGATCTTGGGGATATTTTCCCGGACTTTTCCAACCCAAACATGACCATATACGAGTTTACGACCTCTCATATGAATTTCACCCAAAATGAACTCGTAAAACTCAACGAAACATGCCTAGACATACAAGGTCATTTCAAGGCACATCTTTCGAACGTCATGGACGTTCTTGAGCGTTTGACCTCCAAACATCACGAAACTTGACACACTGCCTATATACATCATATTAGCTCATTTAAGGACCTTAAAACATCATTAATCACACATAAACACATAGAACCACATATGAGGCACTTAGGTGACTTAGTCATCGAACGTCTTAGTCGTCCCTTAATGTTTGACTTCCAATGCACCTAATACTTTAGCTAATGCCTCAATACCACATAATCGACTTATTTAGGAGTAGACAGTCTTGACAAAAATGTTAGGCTCTAGTTCACCTAAGTCATTTTCAAGATCTTACATTTCCCCCACTTGGACAACATTCATCCTCGAATGACACTTGCCACTCTCCGAACACTTCAAAGAATAGAGAATCAACTAGCAGCATATAACCAAACCATTCAACACATTGTCAAGGATAAAACATCAATTTCCACATAGTCAAGAGATTTACAACACAACAAGAAATTTAGAATAAATTCTATAACTCATGATGCTACAAAACTCACATCCTCCATTCCAAATAGCAAAAACTCATTTTTATTCATTATTATACTCATACACATATGTTCTAATTATATTTCAACAATTCTAGACCAAAGAATCAATTAGTCAATATTCAAAAAATTTAACACTAAACAGTCTAGTGATATAGTGATTTTAGGCAAATTTTCTAAAAATGTAAATTTTAGGCAATTCATGATATGGACATGCTAATATGCAAAGTAACATCATATAAATGTTTATAGCTCTATAAAATACACAATGCAAGAAGTTAATGAAATTTAATTTCAACCAAACTCCTAAACACCATGCACATGCAACAAACTAGCACATCTATCTAGCCATACTCCCCCACTTAGAAGGAACCCTTATCACAACAAGAGAAATAAGACTTACCAACATCATCATCACTCTCAACCTAGATGTCATAGTGCTCTCCACAACATTCACCCTAGGCACCATACTCAAATTTATTTGAGTAGTCACGGCATAGGTTAAAGAAACCAAAGCCTCTCTAATCTCTTGATTAGTCAATTCCGGGGGAACCACCGGAACCTCATTACCTCCTTAAGCATTAGGAGCATGATCACCTTGAGGAGGCACTTGACCACCTTGATCACCTTGGACACCTTACCCATCTTAAGGAACTTTCTCAACTTGCTCAACTTGAGGAGGAATCTCCTCATTCACCCTCTCCTCTTCCAACCTTCTAGCGACCATCCTTCTAGTATTCATCTCCTAGAAACACAAGGAAACACATTTAGAAGGATACTCATAACATTTAATCTACCGCACGACATAGGAGTAGAAAAGAAGGGAAACTCTATCGTCCTATAGCCTCTCGCCCGTAGATTTGTCACGACTCACACCGATGGTAAAGACTCTAGTTGACGTGACTTGATGAGACTTTTTTATTTTTAAGACTACTTCCACCAACCTATGCTCTGATACTAAGATTGTCACATCCCAAGACCACACCCTAGAAGTTAGGGCACAATCTTAGATTGCAACCGGCGTACTCGACCTCTCGGAGGTCTTATACAAGCCCTTTCATATCATTTATCACATATACATAGTGAAAAGTAGTGCGGAATTAAAACTTTTGACAAAATATATCATCGTCTTTAAAACTCTTTCATATAAAAGTAATAGGAAATACTAAGTCTCAATCCCATCAATCTTACACATAAGAGTACTTGGGACACGGACCATACGAATTAGAAAATATAGTACTACTTGCCACATCCTGGGAGCACCCCCTAGAAGTAAAATGGCGTATTTGACCTCTCAGAGGTCTTATACATGACAATAGTTATCATTCATCGCATTGTCATAGTATATTTAACGGAAAATTAAAAGCTTTATTATCACATCATATGCTAGAACATTACTTCATATATATATAACATAGGTCATAATACATATATAGACGTTAAATCTCTTTGTCATCTTAGACTCAATCAACATTAGAATACATTAGGGACACGACCCTTAAGACACATTACATCACTATACAATATTTAAATACTTTACACTCAAGACATAAGTAGGAGATCCTTGAACTTAAGGATTCCTTTCATTGAACTTGGGAATCATCTTTCAAGCTTTTCACCATTCAAAATATCCTTTAAGCATCCATAACATACACTTTGTGTAAAAAGTAGAGAAGAATTGTATTAGTACAAGAATGCACTAAGTATTGCAACCATGCAAAAATATGCATTTAAAAGGGATATTTTCTTGAAATCATACTTTATGCCTTTATGAGTAAATATTCATGAAATCTTTATTCAATAACATTTATATCATTCACATACTTCATATAAACATATTCAAAGGCCAAATATTTCATAAGATCACATATAGAATTTACTACACTTTCAAGTCACATTACAGTGAACTAGTTTTCCCTTAACAGTGAACTATCTTCCCCTTTATTCATTAACCTCCCAAGTAACCCTCTAGTGATACTTGATGCAATGCATAACCTTAAGGCCACAAGAAAACATACATACACTTACACAAGCCAACACATATCCCCATAGAAGTATAACCCATTACAAGACACATTCAAGTCAAGAATATAGGACATTACATTAAGCTACATCAACTTACACTTACTTTTACTTCTTTTAATATTCATCATCATAAGACCTTGTTCATGACCCCAATCTTAGTCTACTAGTGCAATGTAAATGTGAAGCCCCATAACCTCACACATACTTAGTAAACTCTTCATGAGACCACAAACCTTAACATACAATTCATACATCCTCATAACAAGTAAAAACAACTTCATTCATGTCAATACAATACCTTCATCATATAGTCATTTATACAAACATAGTGCATATAAGGATAAGATCACATCATATAGATTCATACCATGAACATATTCATAATAAGTAAATATATGTATACTACAATGTCATGCTAAAGACATAATCATAATTATATACATTAGATCACCTTTGTAGGACTTCCTAAGGAGTTATTTGTGAAATGTCTAGATGGGTTCATTACTTCCACCTATACTAAGTAACCTCCCATAAGTCATCCTAGTTAGGATCCTAGTTCTTTACTTCCATTGTCCATTTTACTTTAGGGAAACGATAGCCTTAACCGACACTAACACCATGGGTGCTAAACATGGAATTTGGTGTTGTAGAGCCTTACACCAATGGAAGGTGTTCCTACCTAGCCAAGGTAGAACATTAACATATATCCTAGCATCCTAAGTGAATTCACTTTGCTAGATCCTATGTGGAAAGCGTAGCTTATGGAACTAAGAGATAGGTAGTTCCCTATACATGCCATTAGGCAATTGGGGCCTCGTCTCATGAGAAAACATGGGTGAACCCTTCCTCAAAGGGAAGTCAACACCTCATGTGGGTCATAGGTGTGTATTACTCTAAGGGAAGTCAACACTGTATAAGTGAAAAATGGTGAATCTTCCTCCAAGGAAAGTCAACACCTATCAATGTGAAGTTCACTCGGTGCTAAGCTAAGTTCCCTTTATTGAAAAGCCTTTAATTACATTTTTCATAAAACATAGGCTTAGGATATTCATTCCTCATATACTTATAGCATATTCAAGCACCTATCTAGTTTAGAGTAATCTTGGGCACCCCTCTAAAGGACTCTCTATATACTAGATAATCATTCATGTGTGTGTGTATATATATATGAGCAAATTGTTCACATAACACATAAATATTACACATGTCCTTATATCAATGCATAAGTCTATAGGTATAACTATATGAGCAATCCTTTCTTATAAACCCACAAAGACTCTATGTACAGTCATACTTCATCATACACATAAGCTTAACATGTAGAGTAATAGACACTAGTGAACATGAGAACTACCTTTCATTTAGACACCATGAATCTCTACTACTTTTAAGCATGCATGAAGTATTAGTGTGCGTGTACATTGGTCAACATGATCACATAATGGCTATCAACAACACATTTAGTCAGCCACCCTCTTAAGAGCACAATACTCTTTCAAGCATAGACCACAGAACACACAATAACATAGGAGGCATGACAATCATCACATTAAAGTCAAGACTCCTAACTTTAGCTATTTACACATTCACATAGGGGTTCATGGGTAGGGGTCATCAATCCTTAACACTTGATTAATGGCAGCACCTAAACATAATCCTAGCAGAATCATTTACATGCTCATAACAATAGTAACATAACCTAGATTCACAACAATAATAGAAGACTAGGCACAAGTTCCACATAAGGTGATCATCGTAATCACTCAATTATATACTCATCAATTTGCCTTCAAGAGCATAGTCAACACATATCTAATGACATAAGGTAAACACTGCCACCATAAGTGGACAATACCACACAATTCCATACAAAGATTCATCAACATTACTATAGAGAAATAGAGAAGTAGAAGAGGACAACAATTCTTACCCATCCTTTAGCCTTCGGTCATAATTGACCATTACTACTCTTTCATAAAAAAATCCAAAATAGAGCAGTAGCTATAGTACCATAGTAAACCATGTACGATTTGCTACAAGATCATATTACAATCTAATACAATACATAACATATATACTAGAAAGTAGAAGAACATAGATCCCTAACCCAATTCACTTGCATTGATCATCGATTATATTTCATTAATAACATAAGTCTAGGTCAGTAGCTTGAAGAAATCATAGATTAAACGAGATCCTACTACAATTGCGAATAAACTCTAGATTATTGTAAACATGCTTCATATTAGGAATTTATGAAAGATAAATTTACATAGGTTAATCCTATTCAAAATATCATGCATTGATCCACATTTTATCTACTACATATAATTCATAATCACATTACATCATAGGCAGTAGATACCCATCATTTTAACATAATTGAATCTCACATTAAGCATGTTAGAATCATCAATCTATAGGCTAAAGCATGTAGGTCAATCTTACCAAATTTCCTTTGATTCTATTACTAAGGGTTCATACCCACAATTTATTCATAATATAAACTTATGACAGTATCTACAATGATCTATACACAATCGAAATCCCACTACAATCACCATGAATCCGAACTTATAGTGAACAAATAGAACATAGGCTAGTTTGGTTCAAATCTTCATACATGGATCCAATTGGATCATTCATCAACAATTAAACATCAATATACTTAAATAACATTAAAAATAAGCAACTCAACGTAAGAGAATCACAATTCAACCATTAACAAGCCATGATCATAATGCCCATGCAAGGGCTAAATCGATTTTGGTAAGGGACATGGGTTCATCATGCAATTGGATTGAAATTCACGTTAAAACCAATGTATTAACTTCAATTCATCATGATTTAATCATTCAAAACGTTTTTAGAAAGAAACCATGGCTATATTGAAGAAGGAGAACTTTTATTATAAAATCTCTTTCAAAACTTTTAGATTAACTCTCTTGATGGAAGGATAACTAGAGATGAAGGATAAAAATACCTTTTCCTAGTTTAAAACCTCTAAAATTTGGTGACGAACTCAGGTGAATCCAATCTACAAGCTTTTCTTGAGCTTCATCAACAATGGTGGTTTCTAGGGAGGATATTTTGGGAGGGAAAGGTTTAATTCGTGTAGAGGGGATTTGAAATGGGATGTTCACGTTTTAGATGACTTATATACCCCCCAAAATATCTAAATAAACCTATTAGAGTAAGGTTAGGACGTGGGGTGAATTTCCCATTCACCCCTTAAATAAAACAGACGCAAGGTAGCAGTTACAGGCCACCATCGACTGACCCAATCGACTGGCCATTGGTCAATCGACTAGCCGTCCTTTGGCTTCCGTCGATTGGTCCTTGGCCTATTTTTGGGTTGAGAATTGCCAATTCTAGTGTCAATCGACGATACCTCACCTACCGGCCGTTGGTTGACCAACAGGCCGTTGTTTCGTTTACTCGATTGACACTACGAAGGAAGTGTATCAACCATCCTTGGGTCCTTCTTGTAGGCCCTTTTGTTGGGCCCTTTTGAAATCGTACCCGGACATTTCCAACGTAAATACAACCCTTAACAAGTTTTAGACCTACCACATGAGTTTAACCCAATACAAATACTCGCAACTCATCCAAACATGCAAGGCCGCATTATGATGCACTTGAACGTCTCAAGGGCTAACTTTCAAACGTCTTGGACGTTCTTGGACGTTTGACCTCCAAACTTCTCGAAACTTCATATAATACAATTAAACATAATTATAACTCATTTTAAGACTTCATCAGCTAATTTCATACACGTATAAGCATGTATAGACATATGAGGCACATAGGTAACTAATCGTCGAACGTCTTGGCCGTCCCTTGACGTTATACTTCCAAATCACCTAAAACTTTATACACTGCCTGTAAACCATATTATAAGCCATTTTAGGACCTTAAAACATTAATACAAACATGTTAGGCTCTAGACACCCTAACTCATTTTGGGGGTCTTACAATATCCCCCACTTGGGAACATTCGTCCTCGAATGACACTTAGAACACTTTAATCGCAACAAGGACTTCAATGCATCATAGAGCAGTTCATCATTTTCATAACATCATCATAGAGAATTTAATGCACCAAACTTACAAGGAACACAACTTCACATCATTTAGCCCTTAATGCACACAAGCAAGGAAAACTTCAATTCACTTACTCTTTAATGCATCAATCACAAGGCTATTATCATGTTCATAGGAGGAACATCCTTCTCCTAATCATAACATGGTATTTACACTTCCTTTTATTAAGATCTCATCATGTAAGGCCATACATAGGCAATTAAAAAAAATACTCAAAAGCCATTTAAGCACTCATATTCCAATGCACATAGACTTGAGTTAATTGAATCAACAAAGATCTTTATTAGTTAGACCTAGTGATATGAAGGTCACACTCCACCATACCATGCTTAGTGGTGTCCATGGAGGAATGTCCTTCTCCTCAACACACTTACATGTATCATGAGTTCATACCCAAGCAATTGCACAAAGATCATCTTTACTGTAACATGAGAATTTCTCAACTTTTAAGCCAAGGCATGCTCATATTTCCTTCCTAGTGAAGTCTAAATGGTAAGTCACACCAAATACATCACAAATATTAGGAAGCCATTTCACAAAATCTCAATTTCTAGCATAACATTGGTCTTTACAGTAAGCATCATTGGGAAAAATAACACAAATCATAAGCACACACATGCACACTTAGCTACACATGCTTTCATCTTTTAAGAGTGAGACTACAATCATGTCTCCCAAACTATAAAAGTCACACATTTTTCAAGAGTTATCACATATTTCATTTCAAAGAGACTCAACTTTTCATTATAAGGCTAAACACATTACACCTCACAACTGACTAAAACCATGTTTCTTATCTTATCTCATGGAACCAAATTCACAATTTGCATGTTAAGATGCACAATACACATGAAAAAACATGAATTTTATTAAAATTTCCCTTTCATGCACTTTAGAATCTTTACAATATCTTTAAGGTAATGTCAATAGATACTTACCAAACACATTAAGTTCATGCAATTCATACTTTATTCAAGACTATATTCATGAACAAACTTACTAAGAATTCATTAGTTTCAAGGTGAAGCAAAAATAGAAGGAGAAGGTAGAAAATATCTACAACCTTACCATTTCATCACCATCCCCCACTTGTGTAAACCCAATTAAGAGCAACTTAACCCAACCTTAAGAGGATTTTAGTTATCAATCAATAAAGGAATTACAGTAAGTTAACCAAGATATTCTAAGCTTTACCACTTAGGCAATTTATCCCCAATCATCAAGTTAGGTCATCTCATTCAAACACATAAGGTTTTCATGCCATACAATATACACCAAGGTCATACAACATTAGGGGAAAACAACAAGGAGGATTAGCCATACCCTTTCTTCTCTTTTCTTAAACATTACAGTAAGGTGACTTCTAGGTCACTAAAACCTACATCATCACCCTACCAAGACAAACATACTACCTTAACACCTAGGATAAAGTCTATACAAAGGAATCCAATTCATATTAGTCAACTTATCAAAGACCACATATAAACAAGGGAAATATTGAACACTTTTAGGCACATAATCTTAGGGTAGCATGCTTTCATAAGTATTCACTAAGCATTTCAAGCTCAAATCATAATATTATGTTACCATCATGCAAAACCATATACTAGTATACCATTTCAAAAGAGACTCGTTTTAATCATAACAACTTCTAATATGCTTCCACTATATCATGACATACATTCCTTAACATAACATGCTATATTACATAAGTCTCATACATAGCCATAAATGGCATCACATCATCAAAACATTCCAAGATTTACCTTCACACATACTCATTCAACCATAAAACTAAGTTAAGTATTAACTCACCTTTTATTCCTCAAGAATAGAGATACAATCTCATCCAAGCAATCACATCTAAAAGATCACCAGACAAGAAAACATAAGAGATAGATCTTATAGAGTTAAATTTTATGCCACGATATGAGAATGATGAAGAAGGGAAACTCTATCGTCCTATAGCCTATCATATCATTTGATGATGTCGCGACTCACCACCAATGAACAAGAGACTCTACTAGGCATGGCAATATGAGACTTTTAGAATATCACATATAGAATTTATTACACTTTCAAGTCACATTACAGTGAACTATCTTCCCCTTTATTCATTAATCTCCCAAGTACCCCTCTAGTGATACTTGATGCAATGCATAACCTTAAGGCCACAAGGAAACATACATACACTTACACAAGCCAACACATATCCCCATAGAAGTATAGTCCATTACGACACATTCAATTCAAGAATATAGGACATTACAGTAAGCTACATCAACTTACACTTACTTTTACTTCTTTTTATATTCATCATTATAAGACCTTGTTCACGACCCCAATATTAGTCAACTAGTGCAATGTACATGTGAAGCCCCATTACCTCACACATACTTAGTAAACTCTTCATGAGACCACAAACCTTAACATACAGTTCATACATCCTCATAACAAGTAAAGACAACTTCATTCATGTCAATACAAGATCTTTATCATATAGTCATTTAGACAAACCGTAACATTCCAAAAAAATATACTTGTCTAGTGAAGAGTCTATTAGGTTTTAAGAATATGTATTGTGGTACATATGTATCCCAATGCCCAATATTGAGTAATATTGGGCATGTTAGAGAATATTGGCTTAAGGGTGTTAGCCGATTTCTATGTATTCACGAGTAACCTAAAAAAAATCCAAGCTTGTTTAGGAATTGTACCTGCAATGAAGACCCTAAGCTAAAATTATTACATTTTTCCCTTACTCACATTAGGTACGAAGCATCCAAGTGTCAATCCTAGGTACCATAGCACATGATCATTTAAAATGATCATGTATATTAAGTAATGCCAAAGGATATAGTGTGGATCCTTGGGACAAGAAGTGAACCTTCTAGAGTGCACGGTTAGGAAAGTGCATGGCAACACATGTGCAAGCACATGTGCTACCGGCCGAGAGACCAATCCCAACAGATTCGGTTAGGGCGGTTAGGGTACAGGCACGGGTCGGGTCAAGCCACGTGGGGTCGAGCTTCCTAACCAGTCCTAGGCTCTAACTAACTAACCTAACAAGCTAACTAACCTAGGACTAATAAAAATGAACTAACTAGTTTGCCCGATATCCTAAGACATAACCGGGTTACCCTGGTCGAGTAGCTAACTAAAGAAACATCCTATTACCTAACCTAGGATGGTCCAAAGGGGTTAGTTATGGTCCTAGCTACTTAGGGGTACTTTATTAATTACCCTAGGTCACTTAATTAATTAATAACTAGATATGAAGATCACCATACCTTAATATTCATGAAGACCTCTAAAACCTGGTGATTCACCCACGAAAATCCAAGATCCGAGCAGCTCTTGAGCTTCACCAACAATGGTGGTTTCTAGGGAGAAGATTTTTAGAGAGAAGATTCTTACGTGTGTATGGGATTCGGAATGGGTTGATCACGTATTGAATGACTTATACACCCAAAATCAGTTAAATAATCCAACTAGATTCGGTTTATGACGTGGGGTGAATTTCCTATTCACCCCTTTAATGAAACAGACGTAGGCACCAGTTTATAGGCCACCATCGATGGAACAATCGACTGGCCGTAGGTCAGTCTACTGGCCATCCTTTGGCTTCCATCAACTAGTCCTTAGCCAAATGTTGGGTTGAGACCTGCCCAAGCTAAGTACCAATCGATTAGAACTCACCAACGGGCCGTTGGTTGACCAACTGGCCGTCGTTTGGTCCGTCGATTGACACTGCCAAGGCAGTGTCTCGACCAGCCTTGGGACTTTCTTGTGGGGACTTTTGAGGGGCCCTTTAGAAGTCTTACCCGGATGTTTCCAACTTAAATACAACCCTTAATAATTATTAGACATTCCACAAAAGTTTCACCCAAAACAAACACCTGCAACTCGCCCAAACAGGCTAGGCCCCATCAAGACACACGTTGAGCGTCTTAAGGGCTATCTTTCGAACACCTTAGACGTTCTTGGTCGTTTGACCTCCAAACTTCACGAAACTTTATATACTACAACTTTAAATCATTATAAGCCATTTTAAGTCTTCCTAAGCTCATGACATATAAATATAAACATGCATAGACAAATGAGGCACATAGGTGACTAGTCGTCGAACGTTTTTGGTCGACCCTTGACGTTTGACTTCCAAATGACCTCAAACTTTATACCATGCCTGTGAACCATATTATAAGACATTTTAGGAACTTATATCATTAAGACGAACACTTTAGGATCTAAACACCCTATCTCATTTTTTGGGGGTCTTACAATATCCCCCACTTGGGAACATTCGTCCTTGAATGACACTTAGAACACTTTAAACATAACAAGGACTTCAATGCATCATAGAGCAGTTCATCATATTCATAACATCATAGAGCAGTTCATCATATTCATAACATCATCACATAGAAGTTAATGCACCGAACTTACAAGGAACACAACTTCCCACCATATAACACTCAATGCACACAAGCAAGCAAAAACTTCAATTTACTCACTCCTTAATGCATTAATCAAAGAGGCTCTTATCATGTTCACCGGAGGAAAATCCTTCTCCTAATCATGACATGTTCATTACAATCCATTCTATTAAGAGTTCATCATGAATGGCCACATATAGGCTGATTACAACAATACCACAAAAGCCATTTAAACACTCATACTTCAATGCACATAGACTTGAGTAAGATATGTTGACAATTCCTATAACCTTACTATTCCATCACCATCCCCCACTTAGGGTAAACCCAATTAAGAGCAAATAAAACCAACCTTAATAGGATCTTAACTTAACAACATTCATTTTTTCATCACTTAAAAGTGATTTCTCATTTAGAAAGAATTACAGTAACATACCATAAGGTTTTCAAAGGTGTTCTAAACTTCTTCACCTAGGCAATTTATCCCCAAATCATCAAGTTAGGTTATAGCATTTAACCACATAAGGTTTTCATACGTTACCATAGCCATTAAGGTCTTTCAACATTAGGGAAAACAACAAGGATACTTAGCCACAAAAATTTTTCTTTTCCCTAGAACATTACAGTAAGGTGACTTCTAGGTCAGTAAAACCCACATCATCACCCTACCAAGTCATGCATACTATCTTTACACCTAGGATCAAGTATATATAAAGAAATCCAATCCATATTAGGTAATCATGAATGTTCACACATCCCAACTAGGGTAACATTTGAAACATCATGCATATATTCAAAGGGACATAATGAACACCTTAAAACACATATTCTTAACGTAGCATGCTTTCATAGGTAGTCACTAAGCATTTCAACTTCAAATGATAATAGTAAGCCACAAACATGTAAAACCATATAGTAACACACCATTTCAAAATAAACTCATGTCAACCATAATAACTTCTAATCATGCTTTAACTATATCATGCCATTCATTCTTCAACATAACATGCTATTTCACATAAGTGTCATACATAACCTCAAATGGCATCACATCATCAAAACATGCAAAGATTCTCCTTCACACATACCCATCAAACCATAAAACCAAGTTAAACATTAAATCAATTAACATTGAACAAGATAATGTGAGTAATGAAATAACTAAAAGCTTATGAGATAGAATATTGACCTAATATAGGGTGTTAAAGGAAGTGAGACAAGTCTCACTTACACTTAAATGAATATGTCAAAGATACTCACATAAGAGGGTGTTAGAAACAATGAGAAAAGTCTCACTCACATTATGATGATAATGTAAGAATTAAGTTCACATTCATCAAGTAAAGAAAGGGATGAATGTGAACTTAATATGAGGTTTAGTTGGCGGTATGGGACGCTATCTAGATATTGCACAAAAGACTTTGAAGATGTTAGTAAGAGTCCATAGGTCTTGTCTAAGACCATTATTTGAATGTCCTTTATATGATGTATGTCTCTTAAATGAACTAATGAACTAATGACTTACATTATGAAGTATGTAAGTGAATAAGTACCTAATCTAGAGTGCCTTAGGGATTGTTTAGTTAAATTGTTAAGAGGGCATAAAGGATGATCTGTTCATGGATTATCTATGGAAGTCTTGAGAATGACTCTAGTTAGGGAAGATGTTTTGTGTTGTGGAAATGATCTAAGTCTTAGGTAGTCTTAAGGACTATTTAGGTAATCTCGAAGAGGTCGATCATGGACGTATCTTCTTTATTTACTTAAGTAGGTCTTTTGATAGCCTATGGAAGGAGAATGTCATATCATCTATGTGTTGGTGTGTAGTGAGAATGATTCTATCCTAGGGAGCCTATAGGATCTCTTGAGTGTGTGTTTAAGGGATTGTATGAGCGGTGGCTTCACAACTCACTCAAGGTAGACTTAGAGTCACCTTTGGTAGAAGAATCTTACCTTGATGTTTAAGATGCTTTGTAAGTGTGTATGTGACTCATTATAAGTAATCTTAAGGATCGTTTAGGCACATCTGGAGAGGGTATATGGGTGGTCTCTCTTTGTGTGACTTAATTGAATCTTAGGATAGCTTTTAGTGAGGGAATTACACGCTAGAAGTTGGATAATGGAAGGTAAAGTGATTCACTGTAACAGTGAAGGAATTCACTGTACAGTGATTCGAGTTCACTGGACAGTGTTCTCTAAAAATGTGATATATTGTTTAATCATTTTCCTATGTGTTTCTAAGTTTCTAAATGATATTATTATAATTATAATATGATTTTTAAATGAAAAGATGCATATTTCCAATAAAGTCCGTTTTCATGATTTTATGCATAATGCCATACTTAGTACATTTGGTTGTAGTAATTCCATGCTTTATCTTCTATCTATTGTTCTTGGTAGGTGAAGAACTTTGGGAAGAAGACTTGGACAAGGAGATCGTTCAAGAAGAGTTGATGTATGTCCTCATTTGACTCGAGGGCACATATGTCATTTTATGTTTCTTTAAAGAAATTTTGTAATAGACTAGATAGTAGTATGTTTTTAAATTTGTATGGGCCATGTCCCAAGTATTATTGTGTCTTAAGATGATGAATCGAGACTTAGTGTTTTCCTATTTCTACATATATGAAAGATTTTAAAGATTTATATATTGTTTTTATGAAAAGTTGTAATTCCGCACAACCTTTCATTATGTATATGCGATGAATGATATGAGAGGCTTGTATGAGACCTCCGAGAGGTCGAATATGCCGTGCCACAATCCGAGATTGTGCCCTAGCTTCTAGGGTGTGGTCTTGGGTTCTGACAAAGCTTGGTATCAGAGCATAGGTTAATGAAAGTAGTCTTAGGTATCAAAAATTCTCGAAAAGTCAAGTCTAGTAGAATTTTGACCATCGATGTGAGTAGCGACACATCTATGGGCGAGAGGCTATAGGACGATAGTCTTTCCCTTCATTTCTTCTCGTATGTTCATGCGGTAGAGTTATGTTATGAGTATCCTTCGAAAAGTGTTTCCTTGTTTTCTAGGAGATGAATACTAGAAGGATGGTCGCTAGAAGCATAGAAGAGGGAAGGGTGAATGAAGAAGCTCCTCCTCAAGTTAATCAAGGTGAGCAAGTGCTTCAAGATGGGCAAGGTGTCCAAGGTGCTCAAGTGCCTCCTCAAGGTGATCATGCCCCTATTGTGGGAGGAGGTAATGAGGTGCCGGAGTTGTCTAATAGGGTGATTGGAGAGGCTTTGTTTGCTTTAGCCCGAGCCATAATGGCTCAAGCTAACTTGAACATGGTGCCTAGGGTTAATGCTATGGACAACACTATGTCATCTAGGTTTAGAGACTTTGTGAGGTTGAATCCTCCAATCTTTGTTGGATCTAAGGTGAATGAGGATCCTTAAGAATTCCTTGATGGTGTGTACAAAGTTTTGAGTGCTATGGGGGTTACATCTAGGGAGAAGGCGGAGTTGGCTTCTTATCAATTGAGAGATGTGTCTCAAATTTGGTACACTCAATGGAAGGACAATAGGCCGGTGGAGTCGGGTCCTATTGAGTGGGAAGAATTCAAGGAAGTTTTTCTTGGTAAGTACTTTCCCCGTGAGAGGAGGGAAGTGAAAGTAGAGGAGTTTATCAATCTCAAGCAAGGCAATATGAGTGTTGAGGAATACTCTTTGAAATTCTCAACTTTGTCTAGGTATGCACCTTCCCTGGTGTCTAATCCAAGGGATGAAATGAATCGCATTGTGACAGGTGTAGCCAACTTAGTGAGGGAGGAATGATGTACGGCTATGTTGCATGATTATATGACTTTGGCTAGACTCATAGTTAATGCACAATCGATTGAAGAGTCTAAACATAGGAGGATGTCAAGGAACTTGAAAAGGAGTGTTGTTAGTGATCAAGTGCAACCTAGGTTAAAAAAGAGGGATCAAACTCAAGATGGACCTAGTGTTCCTAAGAAGAAATTTGAGAAAGGAGGTGGTTCTTGCAATGGCAAACCTACATGTGCCACTTGTGGTAAGAAACATTCTGGTGAGTGTCTATTGGGTACCGGTAGTTGCTTTGGATGTGGAAAAGATGGGTACAAAGTGAGAGATTGTCCAAACATTGTTTCTAGGAAGGAGGGTAAGAAGGTTGAGCCTAGTGTTCCAAAGGAAGATGCTCCAACAAAGAGGCATTTCTATGCACTCCGGACTAGAGGTGAGAAGCCGGAGGAGAGTGATGATGATATTGTTAAGTCCTCGTT
The DNA here is from genome assembly GCA_016801875.1 of Solanum sitiens. Taxonomy (NCBI): domain Eukaryota; kingdom Viridiplantae; phylum Streptophyta; class Magnoliopsida; order Solanales; family Solanaceae; genus Solanum; species Solanum sitiens. The sequence continues at coordinate 30,991 of JABWTJ010000101.1, forward strand.
TCTCTTTTGATAGTATGAGTTCCTTCTAAGTGGGGTAGTATGGTTAGAATTGTGCTAGTAGTTGTTGCATGTGCATGATGTTTAGGAGTTTGGTTGAAATTGAATTTCATTAACTTCTTTGCATTGTGTGTTTTATTGAGTTATGAGCATGTAGTAAAAGGTGTTTATATAAGTTAATTTGCATATTAGCATGTCTATATCATGCATTGCTTAAGATTTCATTTTTTTTGAAAAATTTACTAAAAAATACTGTAGCACTGTACGCTGTTCACTGTAATATTTTTCGGAAATTGACTAATTGATTCTTTGGTCTAAAATTGTTGTTATGTGGTTAGAACTGATGTTTATTAGTGTATTAATGAATATAAAATGAGTTTTTACTATTTGGAATGAAGCATGTGAGTTTTGTAGCATAATGAGTTATAGAATTGTTTTCTACTTTCTTTTTGTGTTGTGAATGTCTTGGACTTGTGAAATTGATGGTTTCTTCTTGGTTATATGTTGTATGGTTTGGTTATGTGCTGTTAAGTTGAATTCCTATTCTTGAAAGTGTTCGGAGAGTGGAAAGTGTCATTCAAAGACGAATGTTGTCCAAGTGAGGGAGAATGTAAGACCCCGAAAATGACTTAGGTTGACTAGAGCCTAACATGATTGTAATGGTGGTCTAAGGTCCTAATGTGGTCTATAATATTCTATAGAGGCAGTAGCTAAAGTATTAGGTGCATTGGAAGTCAAACGTCAAGGGATGATTAAGATGTTCGACGACTAAGTCACCTAAATGCCTCATATGTGGTTTTATGTGTTTATGTGTGATTCATGAGGTTTTAAGGTGATTAAATGAGTTATTATAGCATGTATAGGCAGTGTGTCAAGTTTCGTGAAGTTTGGAGGTCAAACATCCAAGAACGTTCGTGAAGTTCGAAAGATATGCCTTGAATTAACCGTGTGTGTATAAGCATGTTTTGTCCAGTTTTACGTGTTTGTTTTGGATGAAATTTATGTGAGAGGTGTTAAAATCATAAATGATTGTGTTTGGGTTGGAAACGTCCGGGAAATTATCCCCAAGGACCATCCAAGGGTCCTTGAGCAACGACCAAAACTTAGTGGAAAAACTGTCCCAGGCAGGCCCCAAACGACGGAGGTATCGATGGCTCGTGGGCCAATCGACGCCCCTTCGATGGGTGTTATCGGTGGGGACTTTGATTTGGTTGAGTTGGGAACCTTGGCTAGTCTCTGACCTAACCAATGAAAGGACAGGACGGTCCGTTTGTGGACAAACGGTCCGTCGACTGCCTTCGGTCTGCGAAGCCATGTCCCTGCGCAACCTCACTTGTAAGTGAGGGGTGAAAAGAGAATTTCACCACACTTCCAAATATGAGTATTGAGGTTTATTAAGGGTCTTTTGGGTATTTTAAATGTATATATAAGTGTTTAACACTTAGAGTATTTCATACTTCTAAAATCAAAACCCCAAAATCCCTTAAGAAATCCCAAAGACTCAATTGAAGTCCAAAATCAAGGAACAGCTTGGAGGTGACGTTTTGAGTGGAAATTATACATCAAAGTGAATAATTATCATCATTGAGGTATGGCTTTTGATCCTTGAAACTCGTTTCATCAAGGAGCCCAACTTTCAAAGATGTTTTCAAAGTTTTCAAAGAGGAATTGTCCAATTTCATGATTTTACAATGGGTTCTAGCATAAATAATTTCTAAACATTTAAGAATGATTTAATTGATGTTGGATTGATGATTTTAACCTAAAATACCTATGAACCCATGAAATTGATGAACCTAAGATTTTGACTAAATTATGGGTTACTTGATAGTGGCTTAATGTTGATGAATTCACGTGTAGTTTCTTATGAGCTTTCTATTGATGTAAGAATTGTGTTCAATTGTTATCAAATTGGTATTGGATTGTTGAATCTATGTTGAATTGGTGCAGATTTCATTGATTTCTATAATTGTGTGTTGAATTGGTGTTCATGGACTTGGGTAAGGGTCCTGTGTTATCAAATTGAGTAAGTTGACTTGAATTGAAGTGTTGATGATGGAGTGGAGGTATGCTTCACCATTTCCTTTATTTTGATGTTATTTATACTTTGATTCTATTATGATTGGTTTGGTCCACCTCTGGTGGCGGTGTTATGTGAATTGATGTCGCCTTGTCAGCGTTCCTTTCTAGTATATTGATGATCATGGCTTTGTCGGCACTACTTGAAATTATATGGCTATTTGTGTAGTTGATTTGATGATGTGTGATCATGTCTATCTGTATGTGGAAGTATGTTCTAGACTATTGATACTAACTAGGTAATCATGTTATGCTTTTGCTATGTGATAATTGTGCAATCTTCGAGTTGATACATGATCGTTTCTAATTTGGCTATATGATTCTACAATGGTTAAGTTGATAATTTTAAGGTAATGAAAATGTTGACTGAATAAGGTTAAGGGTCATTCCTAAGAGTCTAAAGGAAGATAGGCTATATGTGTTAAATGGAAGTATGTTGTGTGTTGTTTAGGTAGACTTGCGTCCCTTACTTGATGCTTGTGCGAATATGTGATGTCTTGACTTAGTAACCTAAAGTGTCTTAGTCTTGAATAAATGAATATAGGTGAGACCTTGAATGATGATTATAGGGGTCATTTATGTGGAACCTTGAACAAAGTGGTAAGGTTATGAATTGTGAAGTAGTTAGCTGTAATGGCATCCTTCATGTAATGAGTGATGGACTTAAGGTTGATTGTCTTGAACGGCATCATATCATACCTTAGGAAAGTCGCGATGAGCTTAATGTCGCCATAGTAAGATAGCCCTAATGGACCTTGCTTTTGTAGGGTAAATATAATTGGGTCATGAACATGATACGGGACCCGTTTATATTTACCTTAATGTGAATTGATCTATGAGAACTAAGGCTAGCACCGAGGGAGTATGGTTAAGGGAAGTAGTTCTAGTTAAGTATGAGACTAGAATACAAAGTACGCCTTGCATATCCCTTAACCATGTGCCTACATGGGATCTTTATGTTCTACCATTGGCAAGTAGAACACCTCATCGAAGGAGGATAGAACTTCGGATTCCATGCTTTCCTACCATGGTCTATGTCGGTTATTGCATATTCTCATTATGTGGGGTACCTATTAGCATTAGAGAAGTTCTATGAGGCTTAGGTGGCGGTATGGGACGCTATCTAGACATTGAACAATAGACTTTGAAGATGTTAGTAAGAGTCCCTAGGTCTTGTCTAAGACCATTATTTGAATGTCCTTTATGTGATGTATGTATCTGAAATGAGCTAATGAACTAATGACTTACGTTATGAAGTATGTAAGTGAATAAGTACCTAATCTAGAGTGCCTTAGGGATTCTTTAGTTAAATTGTGAAGAGGGCATAAATGATGATCTCTTCATGGCTTATCTATGGAAGTCTTGAGAATGACTCTAGTTAGGGAAGATGTTTGGTGTTGTGGACATGATCTAACTCTTAGGTAGTCTTAAGGACTATTTAGGTAATCTTGAAGAGGTCAATTATGGATGTTATCTTCTTAATTTACTTAAGTAGGTCTTTTGATAGCCTTTGGAAGGAGAATGTCATATCATCTATGTGTTGGTGTGTAGTGAGAATGATTCTATCCTAGGGAGTCTATAGGATCTCTTGAGTGTGTGTGTAAGGGATTGTATGGGCGGTCGCTTCACAACTCACTAAAGTGAGACTTAGAGTCACCTTTGGTAGAAGAATCTTACCTTGATGTTTAAGATGCTTTGTAAGTGTGTATGTGACTCATTATAAGTAATCTTAAGGGTCGTTTAGTCACATCTAGAGAGGGTGTATGGGTGGTCTCTCTTTGTGTGACTTAAGTGAATCTTAGGATAGCTTTTAGTGAGGGAATTACAAGCTAGAAGTTAGTTAATGGAAGGTAAAGTGATTCACTATAACAGTGAAGGAATTCACTGTATAGTGATTCGAATTCACTGGAAAGTGTTCTCTAAAAATGTGATATTTTGTTTAATCATTTTCCTATGTGCTTCTAAGTTGCTAAATGTTATTCTTATTCTTATAATATGATTTTTAAATGAAAAGATGCATATTTCCAATAAAGTCCGTTTTGCATGATTTTATGCATAATGTCATACTTAGTACATGTGGTTGTACTAATTCCATGCTTTATTTTCTATCTATAGTTCTTGGTAGGTGAAGAGCTTTGGGGAGAAGATTTGGACAAGCAGATCGTTCAAGAAGGGTTGAAGTATGTCCTCATTTGACTCGAGGGCATATATGTCATTTTATGTTTCTTTAAAGAACTTTTGTAATAGACTATATACTAGTATGTTTTTAAATTCGTATGGGCCGTGTCCCAAGTATTATCGTTTCATAAGATGATGAATCGAAACTTAGTGTTTTCCTATTTATAAATACATGAAAGAGTTTAAAGACTTCTATATTGTTTTTATGAAAAGTTTTAATTCCGCACTACTTTTCATTATGTATATGCGATGAATGATATGAGAGGCTTGTATGAGACTTCCGAGAGGTCGAATAAGCCGTGCCACAATCCAAGATTTGCCCTAGCTTATAGGGTGTGGTCTTGGGTTATGACAAGTTCCTAGGTAATTTAACCTCAGGCTCTGATACCATTTTTGTCACACCCGGATTCTGGAATCCGAATATGACCGGCATCGTTAACCTCTCAGAGGTCGCAGAGAAGCCTCTTCTTAGCTTTCATCACAATCATACAATTAAATTTGCGGAAAATTTAAAACTCTTTAATACTTATTGAAGTATACATAGACTTCTTATAGTACTGCATAAGAGTGATATTCTAATGAGCTCAAACTAAAACAACCATCTATCAATAGATTAAACAAATAAAACGATGAATCAAAATAATAATAATAGTTGGCCAATCGGCCTTATTACAACGTTTGAACCAATGGTTGAAATGAAATGCTAGGGACTATCTCCACTAGCTATGTCTAATGTACAAAGCTAAAATAATAAATGTAGCATCCTCGAACTCAAGAGGACCTACCAATCTTCTCTCGGACCTGTGCCTATAAAAATAGTAATAATATATGGGGTTAGTACACACTTGTACTAAGTATGGGTGTATGCACATAAACACATAAGGACTATGCATGATCAAGGAAAGCTCTTCCTAAAGCAACATGTCGTTTCTGGAAAGTTAAGTCACTTTACTTTCTTAATCGTTACTTATGATTCATGCTATAAATATAACACGTTCTCATGCAATTAAGGCACACAACTCATTTTCTATATGAACATAAGATCTTGGAATCATGAACATAATTTTAGAACAACTTAAACAAAACTTATTATTTTTGCTCCATTAGGCCCAGAGTTACTATTCCCAGACTTAGTTTATTTTTCAGTATTTTCTTCTTTATGTTGTGTAGTTCAATGATCTCCTTGATCTTATGTGTTACTTACAAGTGCAATGATTCATTGTAGTCTCATACCTACAATGAATCGAGTAAGTAATTCACAAGACTAAGTAAATGATTTCGCTACCTTGCTCACAAGTTATACTTCTCATTCTTATTAAATTGGGTATGAATGTATTAATAAGCCAATCTTTATTGGCTATGACCATTAGTTAATTATTTGAGATATATGATCTTGGGACATTTATCCATACTCCAATATTTGCACAAACCACTAACTTGTTAAGACTTTATTCTTATCAAACACTAATGATTGACATTCTTAAGCTCTTGATTTACTTAGTTCGCTATGAACTTACGATTCTACTTCTTTGCTATGTTGTTCACTTTGAACATGCTACTTTCATTCTTTCTCACTTTCTTTAAACAATTCATTAGCATTAACGGAAGTAGATCATGCAAGCTAACATGAAATCTAGTGTCTCCCCCACACTGAAAAGGGGTGGTTCACAGGTTAAGGTGAACCAAGTTCTGTGTCTACCCCACACCGAAAAAGGGGGTTCACCGGCTAAAGGGAAACCAAGTCAGTGTCTTCCCCACACCGAAAAGAGGGGTTCACGGCTGAAGTGAACCAGATACTTTCTTGAGCTTTAACCGACATATATCATGTGAGCTAAACATGAAATACGGTATCTCCCCCACATCGAAAAGAGGTGGAATCACCGGTTAAAGTGAAACCAAACTGCTAGCATTCTTAAGTGGAGGCATCCACTAGCTAGTACCCCTATGCTGGCAAACATAGTTCGAAGACTAGGAGACATACGGAGACCCTGGTCCACCTGGGTGGTGATCTCGTCTCATGAGGCTTACATGTGCTGGCACAAGCTCATTGCTAGTCTATCGGTGCTAAGCTCAGATCTATTTTACTTTATTATCTTTTAGAGTTGACTCAAACATTATGGAAGCTTTCTTCTAGTTATGAGGTTTAATTAACTCTATGTATGACTGGTCATCCCTTTCTTTACTTGATGAATGTGAACTTAAGTCTTGCATTATCATCATGGTGCGAGTGAGACTTGTCTCATGGATTCTAGCACCCTCTTATGTGAGTATTTTTGACATAATCGATTAAGTGTAATTGATACTTGTATCACTTCTTTTAACACTCTATATTAGGTCAATTTCATAACTTAAGCTTTTAGTTATTTCGTTACTCACCTTAACTTGTTCAATGTTAATTGATAGTCTTGTACGATTCTTTATGAAAGTTATAACTACTTATACAATGCTATTACATTCACAAGTTTGTGTGGTTACGGTATGTTGGGACTTGTCCCATTGATTGGCATACCCTATGTTATGAGTTCATTGATGTATATATTAGTATGACTTTACATGATTTTGAAATAATATGATTGGGCATAGTTTTGTTAGCCAATTTGTTGGCATAAATCACAATTTCACTATATACTTGTCATAGTATTATCACTAGCCAATTCAATTACTTCATAAATACATAATAGTAATCTAACATGTTAACAAGCCAAATTTTAACCTTTTATTAGCCTATGAAACAATTCAATGAACAATTATAACAATTTCATCTTATCGAACACAAGTAGGCATTACAACATTTAACGTTCATGTAAATAACACCTTAAGTATGCGGATCTAACATGTAGGTTTTCATTCGACATATAAATCACTAAAACATAAACATAATGATAATTAGCACCACATACAAACAACATGCCTCGATATTTATATTATATATACTACAAGAATCAGAAATCGGTAGAACTAGGGAGATGAACATGCGATTCGTTGGGAACAACCCTAGTTTCGATATTATTGATTTCAAAATGTTTGAATAGCCTCTTGGAGAAAGAATTCAAGGACAGAAAACCCATAACTTACTGTAGAATTAAATCGACGAAGATCACCTTGCACTTTGCACGAAAAACCTCGAAGAATGCTTGCTATCATTTAGGGTTCTCTTACGTTCTTCACTTATTTTTAGTTATAGCGTTTTATGATGAATAAAGTGAGACTAATTCTTTAAGAAATGAATGTTAACTAATTCAACTTAGACTATATAACTTAATTAAATTACACCAATTAGCTAATTACCAAAACTCCCCTCCTAAATTGACTAGAAATAGAAAAATGCTTGACTTAACCGAAATCTAGAATTTGCTTAAGGGTTTTTGTTTTGAATATTTAGATTAATTAATTAAGTTGCTAATTTAATTAATTAAGTAACCTAGGGTAATTACTAAAGTACCCCTAAGTTGTTAGGACCATAACGAACCTTTTGGACCATCCTAGGTTAGGTACTAGGATGTTTCTTAGTTAGTTATTAGGCTTAGTGTTACCCGATTAGTTCTTAGGTTGTTGGGTCCCTTAGTTAGTTATTTTTGGTTTGTCCTAAGTTAGTTAGTTGTTTAGGTTAGTTAGTTAGAGTCTAGAACCGGTATGGAGCTTGGCCCCACGTGGACTGACCCGGACGCGCGCCTGTCCCCAACCACTCTAACCGAATCGGTTAACTTGGTCCCCTTGGCCGGTTGCACATGTGCTTGCACATGTGTTGCGTGTACTTTCCTAACTAACTATTCTGGAAGGTTCATTTGGAATGTTCACTTATTGCCCCAAGGATCCTCACTATGTCCTTGGGCACTGCTTAATCTACATGATCATTTTAAATGGTTATGTGCTATGGTACTAGGCTTGACACTTGGATGCCTAGTACCTAATAAGGATGTGTGTGAAGAATAATTATATTTTAGCTTAGGGTCTTCATTGCAGGTACAATTCTTATACAAGCTTGGATTATATTTTAAATACTTGTTAATACATAAAATTTGGCTAACACCCTCAAGCCAATATTTTTTAATATGCCCAATATTTCTCTATATTGGGCATTGAGATGCCTATGTATCCAATACGCATTCTTAAAAACCTACTAGGCTCTTCACTAGACATGTAATTTTCTGGAATGTTACAAGGGGTACTTTAGTAATTACCCTAGGTCACTTAATCAATTAAATTAGCAACTTAATTAATTAATTTTAAATTCATGGTCAAACCGAGACCCTTAGCAATTTTAAGAATTTGGCTAAGTCAAATGCTCTCCTATTTTTAGTCAATTTAGGAGGGGTGTTTTGGTAATTAACTAATTGATTTTTTTAATTAAGTTATTTAGTCCAACTTGATTAGTCAGTATTCAGTTCCTAAGACTTAGACTCACGTTTATCCAGTAGAATTTTGGTAATTAACTAATTGATTTTTTTAATTAAGTTATTTAGTCCAACTTGATTAGTCAGTATTCAGTTCCTAAGACTTAGACTCACGTTTATCCAGTAGAAACCTACGACTGAAAAACGGTGAGCAAACGTAAGAAAAACCTTAGGCGATTTCAAGGCGATTCTTCAAGATTTTCGTGCAAAGAACAAGGTGACATTTGTATATTCAATTCTACAGTAAGGTATGGGTTTTCTCTCTTGGATTCCTTTCCCCAGGAGGCTTTTCAAACATTTTGAATTCAACAAAACCGAAACTAGTGTTGTTCCCAATGAAATTGTCGAATGTTCATCTCCCTAGTTCTCCCTATTTCCGATTCTAGTAGTATGTATAATGCGAATCTCGAGCATGTTGTTGGTATGTGGTGCTAAATGATCATTATGTGTAGGTTTATGTAATTTATAATGTCGAATAAGACCTATAGCTTAGATCCGTATGATTAGAGTATTATTTACAAGAGATAATATATGTTGTAATGCCTAATTGTGTTCGAGAAGATGAAATTGCTATAAGTCGTTTATGAAATTCAGTTATTGTTGAAAGGAATGAAGTTTTCGAGTACTGTGTGTGTTTACAGTGAATATGTTTGTAAGTGTTTGGACTGTAATGTTTCCAAAAAGAAATAAGAATGAGAATCGAAGCTAGTTAATGAATCTTCAATGCCAAATCAACGTACTGAATTGTTCTTATAGGCTAATCAAAGGCTAAAAGTTGGCTTGCTCAAAATGATGAGATTACTATAGTGTATACATGAAGTTAATTGACTTGGATAGTGATAATATCAAAGTTTGATTTATGCCAATAAAATGGCCAGCAATATTATTTCCAAAAATATGTAATATAATTGGCCAATGATTAAGTCATACCAATCTTAACTCAATGAACTCATAACTTAGGGTATGCCAATGTTTGGGACAAGTCCCAACATACCCTATCTAAATTAACTTGTGAATATAGTATAACATTGAATAAATCCTTATAACTTTCACAAAGAATGGTACAAGACTATCAATTAACGTTGAACAAGATAAGGTGAGTAATGAAATAACTAAAAGCTTATGAGTTATGAAATTGACCTAATATAGGGTGTTAAAGGAAGTGAGACAAGTCTCACTTATACTTCAGCAATTATGTCAAAGATACTCACATAAGAGGGTGTTAGAAACCGTGAGACAAGTCTCACCACACGATGATGACAATGTAAGAATTAAGTTCACATTCATCAAGTAAAGAAAGGGATGACCAGTCATCCATTGAGCTAAGCATACCCCATACTAGAAGCAAGCTTCCACAATGTATGAGTCAACTCTAAAAGTTGTAAAGTATAATAAATCTGAGCTAAGCACCGATAGAATAGCAATGAGCTTGTGCCAGCACATGTAAGCCTCATGAGACGAGACTACCACCAAGGTGGATCAGGGTCTCCAAGGTCTCCTAGTCTTTGAACTATGTCTCCAGCATAGGTTACGAGCTATTGGATCCACCTAAGAAAGCTAGGGAGTATTCGGTTTCACTTTGGCCGGGGTGAACCACCTCTTTTCGGTGTGGGGAAGACACTGGATTTCAAGTTATCTCACATGATCTATGTCTGTTAATGCTAAAGATTTCAGTAAGAAAGAAAGAAAGAAAGAAAGAAAGAAAGAAAGAAAGAAGTAGGAAGATGAGGGGTGTTCGGATAGGATGACCAAAGGGTGAGGTTGGACTAAGTAATGATGTAAGTCATTCTTAGTCATTGCACAGAAAGATCCCAATGAAAGTCTTAAAACAGTATCCTAAGTCAACCTAGCATGTTAAAAGTGAACGTGAGATCAAAGAAGAAGAAATGTAAGTTCAAAGTGAACTAAGTAAGCAAAAGCGTAAGAATATCAAATCATCAATGTTTCATAAGAATGAAGTTTTAACAGTTGCGGGTTTATGCCAATAAAGGGAGCAAAACATAATGACTCGTCAATTAGAGTATGAATATATGCCCCAAGATCTATATATTATGCAAATAATCAAAGAATGGGCATATCCAATAAACGTTGGCTTATAAAGACTTCATGCCCAATTTAACAAGAATGAAAAGAATAACTTGTCAGTAGGGTAGTCAAATCATTTCCTTAGTCTTGTGGATTACTTACTTGATTCATTGTAGTTCCATATGTACAATGAATCATTGCACTCGTAAGAAAAACATAGGATCAAAGGAGATCATTGAACTACACAACAGAAAGAAGAAAAGACTGAAAGAGGGAGCTCTCGGCCTAAGGGAGCAAAAATATTAACTTTTGCTTGAGTTGTTCTAAAATTATGTTCATGATTACAAGGTCTTATGTTCATATATAAAATGAGTTGTGTGCTTTAAATGAATGAAAATATGTCATATTCATAGCATGATTCATAAATATCGAATTAGGAAAGTGACGTGACTTCACTTTCCAGAAATGACATCTTGCTATAGGAAGAGCTTTCCTTGATCATGCATAGTACTTATGTGTTTATGTGAATACACCCATACTTAGTACAACTATGTAATAACCCATATACAATTACTATTTTATAGGTGCAGGTCCCTGAAGAAGATTGAAGATCGTTTGAAGCTTTTTGCACTAGTACCTCCAGACTTTGGTAGGTCCTCTTGAGTTCGAGGATGCCTACACTTTATTTTCTAGATTTGTAGATTAGACATAGCTAGTGGATGTTGTCCCTAGCCTTTCCTTTCAAACATTTGTTCAAGCTTTTGTATTATGTCCGGTTTGGCAACTATTACTAATATTATGATTCTTTATTTCAATTGTTTAATCTGTTGATAGATGGTTGTTTAGTTTGAGCTGTTAGTATATTACTCTTATGCAGTTATATTAAGTCTAAGTACACTTCAATAAAAGTTTTAAATTTTCCGCTAAATTTAACTATATGATTGTGATGAAAGCTAACAAGAGGCTTGTGTGCGACCTCTTAGAGGTTAACGATGCCGGTCTCATCTGGGATCTAGGATCCGGGTGTGACACCAACATAGGGCATATAAGTATAAGATCACATCATATAGATTCATACCATGCACATATTCATAATAAGTAAATATATGTATACTACAATGTCATGCTAAAGACATAATCATAATTATATACATTAGATCACCTTTGTAGGACTTCCTAAGGAGTTATTTGTGAAATGTCTAGATGGGTTCATTACTTCCACCTATACTAAGTAACCTCCCATAAGTCATCCTAGTTAGGATCCTAGTTCTTTACTTCCATTGTCCATTTTACTTTAGGGAAACTATAGCCTTAACCGACACTAAGACCATGGGTGCTAAACATGGAATTTGGTGTTGTAGAGCCTTAAACCAATGGAAGGTGTTGCTACCTAGCCAAGGTAGAACATTAACATATATGCTAGCATTCTAAGTGAATTCACTTTGCTAGATCCTATGTGGCAAGCATATTTTACGGAACTAAGAGATAGGTAGTTCCAATACATGCCATTGGGCAATTGGGGCCTCATTTCATGAGAAAACATGGGTGAACCCTTCCTCAAAGGGAAGTCAACACCTCATGTGGGTCCATAGCTGAGTATTCCTTTAAGGGAAGTCAACACTCTATAAGGGACAAATGGTGAATCTTCCTCCAAGGAAAGCCAACACCTCTCAATTTCAAGTTCACTCGGCGCTAAGCTAAGTTCCCTATATTGAAAATCCTTTAATTACATTTTCATAAAATATAGGCTTAGGGTATTCATTCCTCATATGCTTATAGCATATTCAAGCACCTATTTAGTTTAGAGTAATCTTGGGCACCCTTCTCAAGGACCCTTTATATACTAGATCATCATTCATGTGTGTATATAGATCATCATTCAAATAACACAAAAATATTACCCATGTCCTTATATCAATGCATAAGTATATAGGTATAACTATATGAGAAATCCTTTCATATAAACCCACAAAGACTCTATGTACATTCATACTTCATCATACACATAAGCTTAACATGCATAGTAATTGACACTAGTGAATATGAGAACTATCTTTCATTTAGACACCATGAACCTCTACTACTTTTTTAAGCATGCATGAAGTGTGAGTGTGTGTGTACATTGGTCAACATGATCACATAATAGATATCAACAACATATTGAGTCAGCCACCCTCTTAAGACCACAATACTCTTTCAAGCATAGACCACACAACACACAATAACATAGGAGGCAAGACAATCATCACATTAAAATCAAGACTCCTAACTTTAGCTATTTACATATTCACATAGGGGTTCATGGGTAGGACTCATTAATCCTTCACACTTGATTAATGGCAGCACCTACACATCATCTTAGAATAATAATTTACATGTTCGTAACAATAGTAACATAACCTAGATTCACAACTATAATAGAAGACTAGGCACAAGTTGTAAGGTGATCATCGTAATCACTTAATCATATATTCATCAATTTGCCTTCAAGACCATAGTCAACACATATCTAATGACATAAGGTAAACACCTTCACCATAAGTGGACCATACCACACAATGTCATACAAGGCTTCATCAATATTACTATAGAGAAATAGAGAAGTAGAAGAGGAGAGCAATTCTTACCAATCCTTTAGCCTTTGGTCATCATTGACCATTACTACTCTTTCATCAAAAAAATCAAGAATAGGGAAGTACCTAGAGTACCATAATCATAAAAGAAACCATGTATGATTCGCTACAAGATCATATTACAATCTAATACAATACATCACATATGTACTAGAAAGTAGAAGAACGTAGATCTTCAACCCAATTCACTTGCATTGATCATCGATTATATTTCATTAATAACATAAGTCTAGGGCAGTAGCTTGAAGAAATCATAGCTTAAACGAGATCCTACTACAATTGCGAATAAACTATAGATTACTGTAAACATGCTTCATATTAGGAATTCATGGAAGATAAATTTACATAGGTTAATCCTATTCAAACAATCACACATTGATCCACATTGTATCTATTACATATAATTCATAATCACATTACATCATACGCAATAGATAACCATCATTTAAACATAATTGAATCTCACAATAAGTATGTTAGAATCATCAATCTATAGGCTAAAGCATGTAGGTCAATCTTACCAAATTTCCTTTGATTCGATCACTAAGGGTTCATACACACAATTTATTCATAATATTAACCTATGACAGTAGCTACAATGATCTATACACAATTGAAATCCCACTACAATCACCATGAATCCGAACTTACATTGAACACATAGAACATAGGCTAGTTTGGTTCAAATATTCATACATGGATCCAATTGGATCATTCATCAAAAATTAAACATCACTATACTTAAATAATGGTAAATATAAGAAATTCAACGTAAGAGAATCACAATTCAACAATTTTAAGCCATGATCACAATGCCCATGCAAGGGGTAAATCGATTTTGGGAAGGGACATGGGTTCATCATGCAATTGGATTCAAAATAACGTTAAAACCAATATATTAACTTCAATTCATCATGATTTAATCATTCAAAAAGTTTTTAGAAAGAACCCGTGGCTAGATTGAAGAAGGAGAACTTTGATCATAATGAAACTTTGAGATTAACTCTCTAGATGGAAGGATAACTAGAGATGAAGGATAACAATACCTTTGTCTAGTTTAAAACCTCTAAAATTTGGTGAAGAACCCAGGTGAATCCAATCTACAAGTTGTTCTTGAGCTTCATCAACAATGGTGGTTTCTAGGGAGGATATTTTGGGAGGGAAAGGTTTAATTCGTGTAGAGGGGATTGGGAATGGGATGTTCAGGTTTTATATGACTTATATACACCCAAAAATAGCTAAATAAGTCTATTAGAGTCAGGTTAGGACATGGGGTGAATTTCCCATTCACCTCTTAAATAAAACAGACACAAGGAAGCAGTTATAGGCCACCATCGACGGACCCAATCGACTGACCGTCCTTTGGCTTACGTCGATTGGTCCTTGGCCTATTTTTGGGTATAGACATGCCCAGGCTATATTTCAATCGATGAGACCTCACCTACAGGCCGTTGGTTGACCAACTGGCCGTCGCTTAATGTTTGACTTCCAAATTACCTCAAACTTTATACACTGCCCCTAAACCATATTATAAGACATTTTAGGACCTTAAAACATTAAGACAAACATGTTAGGATCTAGACACCGTAACTCATTTTTGGGGTCTTACACTACTAAGTCTATTACAATACTTCATAAAAGAAACATAAAAGACATATATGCCCTCGAGTCAAATGAGGACATACTTCAACTTCACTTGAAGGATATTCTAATCCAAGTTTTGCTTCCCGAATGCTCCTCACCTACCAACCACTATAGAGATAGATAAAAGCATTTAATTAGTACAACCACATGTACTAAGATGACATTATGCATAAAAATCATGAAAACGAACATTTATTTGAAATATGCATCTTTTCACTGAAATATCATAATATCATCATAAGAACAACATTTATCTACTTAGAATTACATAATAAATCATTTAAACAAAATATCACAATATAAAGAGTCACTTTACAGTAACCCATATTCACTGTACAGTGAATTGCTTCACTTTTACAGTGAAGTGCTCTTTCTTCCCTTTTAACACTTCCTAGCATGTAGTCTTATCACTAAATGCTATCCTAAGGTTCACATAAGTCACATAAAGAGATACCGCCCATACAACCTCTCTAAATGTGCCTAAACGATCCTCTAGGATACTCATAATGAGACACATACACACCTACAATACAACAACATACAAGATATACAAATTATGACAATCACCCCTACCAAGGCTATCAAAAAACTTACTCAAGTACTCCTAGAAGAGAACGCCCATACACCCTCTTCAAGGTTACCTAAATGATCCTTAAGACTTCCTAGGTTTAGATCATGTCAAACATAACAACCAACTTCCCTAACTAGAGTCATTCTCAAGACTTCCATAAATAAGACATGAAGAGATCATCCCATATTCCCTCTTCACACTTTAACTAAGGAATCGTTAAGTCACTTAATATTAGGTACTCATTCATTTACATACTTCCTATCATTAAGTCATTAGTTCATTAGTTCATTAAGACACATTCATCACATAAAGGACATTCAAGTAATGGTCTTGGAGAAGACCTAGGGACTCTTACTAACACATTCAAAGCCTATTGTGCAATGTATTGATAGCATCCCATACCACCACCTAAACCTCATAGAACTTCTCTAATGCTAATAGGTATCCCATATGATGATAATAGGCAATAACCGACATAGACCATGGTAGCAAAACATGGAATCCGGAGTTCTATCCTACTCCGATGAGGTTGTTCTACTTGCCAATGGTACAACTTGGACACATCCCATGTAGGCACGTGGTTAAGGAATATGATGGAATTCTTTGTATTCTAGTGTTATACTTTAACTAGAACTACTTTCCTTGCCATACTCACTCGGTGCTAGCCTTTGTTCTCATAGAGTACATCACATTAAGGTTCATACATAGGGTATTACATCATATTCATAACCCAATCACATTTACCCCACTAAAGAGGTCCTCTAGGGCTACCTTCCTATGGCGACAAGAAGCTCATCATGAATTTCCTAAGGATTGATATGATGTTGTTCCAGACAATCAACCTTAAGTCCATCATTACATTACATGAAGGATACCATTACGACTTTCAACTTCAAGTTTCATGACCTTACCTTCTAGGTTAAAGGTTTTACTTAAGGGACCCTCTTATCATCATTCGAGGTCTCTCATTATTCATTCATTCAAGACTAAGATGCTTTAGCTTTCTAAGTCAAGACATCACATATTCACATTCATACAAGCATCAAGTAAGGGATACAAGTCTACCTAAACAAGACACAACATACTTCACTTTAGAACATTTTACATGTTATTCTAGAAGCACATAAGGACAACCATTATCATCATTAAGACACCCTATACACTACTATATCACCATTATAGACTTCACATAGCCAAGTAGGAACAATCATGCATTCAACTCTAAGACTACACACATGATCATAGTCCTAGTCTAACATGATCACCTAAATAGCATCAATAGAAGAACACATACTTTCACATTATTTCACATATATCTTGATATGATCTTACATAACATAATCAAATACACAAATAGTCATACTACTTCAGGTAGTGCCGACAAGGACATGATCATCAATATACTTAAAATAACGCCGACAAAGCCACATCAATTCACATAACACCGCCACCATAAGTGGACCAAACCAATCACAACATAATTGAAGTCTAACTAAAATTAAATGAAAGGAATTAGGGAAGCTTACCACCACTTCATCCTCAACATTTCAATCCAATGCCAAATCATCCAACTCAATATCATAAGGCCCTTACCCATGGCCATGAACATCAATTCAAAGCATAAACTAAAATACTCAATGAATCTAAGCCAATTCAATATAAAATTTATCAATCTAAGACCAATTAGATATAAATTGAATACAATTCTTATATCATTAGAAAGCCCATAAGAAACTATATATTAATTCATAAACATTAGACCAATATCAAGTAACCCATAAATTATTCAAAAACTAGGGTTCATCAATTACATGGGTTCATAGGTTAATTGATTTAAAATCATCTTAATAACAACAATTCAATCACTAAACAATGATTAAAAATAATTAATGCAAGAACCCATGAAAGATCATGAAATAGGTCAATTTATCTTTTGAAAACTTTAGAAAACATCTTTGAAAGTTGGTCTCCTTGATGAAACGAGTTTTAAGGATCAAAAGACATATCTCAATTAATCTAATCCTCCAATTTGATGAAGAATCTCCACTCAAATCACCAATCCAAGTTCTTTCTTGAGTTTTGCCTTCAATGGAGTCTTAGGGAAATTCTAAGGGATTATGGGTTTTGATTTTGAAGAATGAAATCTTCTAAGTGTTTAAGGCTTATAAATCATTTAAAATACCCAAAATACCCTTAGGGAACGCCAATACTCTTATTTGGAAGTGGGGTTAAATTACAACATCACCCCTCAACTTAACAGTGGCCTGCGCAGAACACAATGCCCATCGACGGTTGGGCAGTCGACGACCGTTTGTCCACAAACGGACCATCCTGTCCTTCCGTCATTGGGTTCAGATACTCAACATGGTTCCCTTCCTTCCCCAGCCTAAGTTCCTACCAATGACATCCATCTACGGGGTGTCGATTGTCCCACGAGCCTTTGATTGCCTCAGTCGTTTGGGGCTGCCTTGGACAGTCTTGAGCATCACTTTTGGGTCATTCTTCAAGGACCCTTGGATGGTCCTTGGGGATATTTGACCGGAAGTTTCCAACCCAAACACGATTGTATACGAGTTTAGGCCCTCTCACAAGAATTTCACCCAAAACGAACAATTAAAACTCAATGAACCGTGCCTAGACACACAAGGTCATTTCAAGGCACATCTTTCAAACGTGATGGACGTTCTTGAGCGTTTGACCTCCAAACTTAACAAAACTTGACACACTGCCTATATACATCATACTAACTCATTTAAGGACCTTAAACCTCATGAATCACACATAAACACATAGAACCACATATGAGACACTTAGGTGAGTTATTCATCGAACGTCTTAGTCGTCCCTTAGCGTTTGACTTCCAATGCACCTAATACTTTAGATACTGCCTCAATACCACATAATAAACTTACTTAGGACCTTAGACAATCTTGACAATAATGTTAGGCTCTAGTTCACCTAAGTCATTTTCGAGATCTTACATTCTCCCCCACTTGGACAACATTTGTCCTCGAATGACACTTGCCACTCGCCGAACACTTCCAAGAATATAGAATCAACTAGCAGAACATAACAAAACCATTCAACACATTGCCAAGGAGAAAACATAAATTTCCACATAGTCAAGAGAATTACAACAGAACAAGAAATTTAAAATAAATTATATAACTCATTATGCTACAAAACTCACATCCTCCATTCCAAATAGCAAAAACTCATTTTATATTCATTATTATACTCATACACATCAGTTCTAACCATATTACAATAATTTTAGACCAAAGAATCAATTAGTCAATTTTTCACAAATTTAACAGTGAACAGTCCAGTGTTATAGTGATTTTAGGCAAAATTTCTAAAAATGCAAATTTTAGACAATTCATGATATAGAAATGCTAATATGCAAAGTCACATCATATAAATGCTTATACCTCCATAAAATACACAATGCAAGAAGTTAATGAAATTAAATTTCAACCAAACTCCTAAACACCATGCATATGCAACAAACTAGCACATCTATCTAGCCATAGTCCCCCACTTAGAAGGAACCCTTATCACAACAAAAGAAATAAGACTTACCAACATCATTATCACTCTCATCCGGCTTCTCTCCTCTAGTCCGGATTGTATAGAAACGCCTCTTTGTTGGAGCATCATCATTTGGAACATTAGGAGCAACCTTCTTACCATCTCTATTAGGACAATCTCTAACTTTGTGCCCATTTTTTCCACATCCAAAGCAACTACCGGTACCCCTTAGACACTCACCATAATGTTTCTAGCCACAAGTGGCACATGTAGGTTTGCCATTTTGAGAACTACCTCCTTTCTCAAACTTCCCCTTAGCACCAATAGATTCTTCTTGAGTTTGAGCCCTCTTTTTGAACCTAGGTTGCACTTGATCACTAGCACCACTTCTTTTCAAGATTCTAGCAGTTCTACCAAGTTTAGATGCCTCAATATATTGTGCATAAACCATGAGTGTAGCTAAGGTCATATCATCATGTAACATAGTCGTACGACATTCTTCACTCACTAAATCGGCTACCCCGGTCACAAAGCGACTCATTTCATCCCTTGGATTAGACACTAGGGATGGTGCATATCTAGAAATGTTGAGAACTTCAAAGAGTACTCCTCAACACTCATATTTCCTTTCTTGAGATTGATAAACTCCTCTATCTTTACCTCCCTCCTCTCACGGGGAAAGTACTTACCAAGAAAAGCTTCCTTAAATTCTTCCCACTCAATAAGATTCGACTCCACCAGCCTATTATCCTTCCATTGAGTGTACCAAATTTTAGAAACATCCCTCAATTGATCGAAGCCAACTCTGCCTTCTCCCTAGATTTAACCCCCATAGCACTCAACACCTTGTACACACCATCAAGGAACTCTTGGGGATATTCATCTACCTTAGAGCCAAGAAAGATACGAGGATTCATCCTCACAAAGTCTCTCAACGTATATGTCATAGTGCTCTCCACAACATTCACACATGTACCATACTCAAATTTATTTGAGTAGTCACGGTTTGGGCTAAAGCAACCAAAGCCTCTCTAATCTCTTGATTAGTCAATTCCGGGGGAACCACTGGAAACTCATTACCTCCTTCCACATTAGGAGAATGATCACCTTTAGGAGGCACTTGAGCACCTTGAGAACCTTGGACACCTTGCCCATCTTGAGGTACTTGCTTAACTTGCTCAACTTGAGGAGGGATCTCCTCATTCACCCTCTCCTCTTCCAACCTTCTAGTATTCATCTCCTAGAAACACAAGGAAACACATTTAGAAGGATACTCATAACATTTACTCTACCGCACGACATAGGAGTAGAAAAGAAGGGAAACTCTATCGTCCTATAGCCTCTCGCCCATAGATGTGTCGCAACTCAAACCGATGGTCAAGACTCTACTAGCCGTGACTTGATGAGACTTTTTGATTCCTAAGACTACTTCCACCAACCTATGCTCTGATACCAAGCATGTCACATCCCAAGACCACACCCTAGAAGTTAGGGCACAATCTTGGATTGCAACCGGCGTACTCGACCTCTCGTAGGTCTTATACAAGCCCTTTCATATCATTCATCGCATATACATAGTGAAAAGAAGTGCGGAATTAAAACTTTTCACAAAACATATAATAGTCTTTAAAACCTCTTTCATATAAAAGAAATAGGAAATACTAAGTCTCAATCTCATCAATCATAGACATAAGAGTACTTGGGACACGGCTCGTACGAATTAGAAAATATAGAACTACTATGTCTATTACAATACTTCATAAAAGAAATATAAAAGACATATATGACCTCGAGTTAAATGAGGACATACTTCAACTTCACTTGAACGATATTCTAATCCAAGTCTTCCTTCCCTAATTCTCCTCACCTACCAACCACTATAGAGATAAAAGCATGGAATTAGTACAACCACATGTACTAAGTATTACATTATGCATAAAAATAAATAAAATGGACATTTATTGGAAATATGCATATTTTCACTTAAATATGAAAATATCATCATAAGAACAACATTTATCAACTTAGAATAACATAAGAAATCATTTAAACCAGCAGCACGGGCCTTCGACTCATCGACGCCCAGTAGCTTGGGTCGACGACTGGCCAACTCCAAAAGCTGTGAAAGTTGCTGCCAACATGGGGTGTTTTATGTAAATACACCACAAGTCTTTTAAGACCCTAGTCTGATATTTTTAGTGTTTTTAGGTTATATTAAGTTAGTTTTAAGCCCTAGACTTATACAAGACCCCTCACTTCAAAATTCAAACTCTCTCTCTAAAGACAAACTCTCTCAAGATTCCATTGAAAACTAGAGGTCAAGGAAGGAAAGAGGGATGGTTGGATATGATTCCTTCATCAAAACTCTTGGATTTTGCTTGCTTAGTGAGGTATGGTATCCATTCTTGAATACCCTTTCTTTCAAGAAGTCATTTCCAATGAATTTCAAAAAGGGGTTTTCAACCCTAACTTCTATTATCTTCAACCCATTAAGGGTCTTGAATGAAAATGGTTCTAAAAGTTAATTAATGATGTTATTGATGTTATTTGGTGATTCTAATGCTAAAACCCTAATGAAATCATGTTAAAGTTTCCTTTCTAGTTGTGGCTTATGAAATGGGTCAAATGAGCATGTTTATGTATAAAATGAACTTTGGTCTTATTGTGTTGTAATGATGGTTTAGCTACTCCCCTAAGGGACTTGTTATGATGAATTAATTATAAAATGCTTATAGGTTGTTATGGCTTGTTAAATTGAAGAGTTTCTTATATTGTATTGTTCTTATGATAAATTGATCTTGAGTGGTATGGTCCACCTTCTAGATGACGGTGCTTATTTGATTAATTGGTGATGTTTATTATATATTGAGAATGGGATCTTGAATGTCTAAATGGTAGAATGAATAGAAATGGTAAATGGGTCTTGTTTTGTGATTGTGAAGCTTAAATTGTATGTTTGACCTAGATTTGTGGTGTAATTGAAGAATGTACTAAGTGAAGTATGTAAAGTGTGTAAGTTGAATAAATGGAAGTTTAAAGCATGTTTAGAAGTGATGTATATGAAATGATGTCTATATGCAAGGTGTGCTTACATGTACACACACACTCTAAGTGAATGAATGAAGCTAAGTTTAGTAAGAAGGGGAGTCTTGGGGTGGACACTCTTCGTGAGTTGAGATGAAGTGTCTAGTAGTAACCTCACTATTCCTAATGAGATTTCCTAGATAGGTCGGAGGATAAATGCACTTCGTGAGTTGACATGTGTCATTCGCTAGTTATCCTTAACTTATAGTATATAATGTGAGATTCCATGGGAAATTATGCCTAGCACCGAGAGGATAGGAAGAAGAGGTGGAATACACTTCGTGAGTTGAGATGTCGTATTCCCTTATACCTCTAGAGATGAGTACTCCTCGTTAGTAGAGAATGAGTTACTTAGTAGCAATCTCCCTATCCCTTACTATGTGCACGCATAGGTATAGCTATTGGAAAAGCCATGTAAACGCTAAGAAGCATGACCTTACTCTAGGAAAGTGAGGATCCTTCATCCGATATGGGTTAATATCAGGATTCCGTGTCTAGCTCTCATGGTCTTTGTCGGTTAAGCTAACTCCCACAAATGAAATGATTGAACTAAGTTATCATGTGTATTAGTGATGTTTTGAATGACTATCGTGAAGTGATCAACTCCTTGGGAACCCATTAGGAGCACTAAGTGGGTGTGGTAGTATGGGATGCTACTCTTACATTGCACTTAGTGTGACCTATACCTCTTAAGTGCGAAGAGTACTTTTATGAAATCCGTGTGAATGAGGGTTATAGTGTGATGTTATTAATGATTATGGTGTAGGGCTTGATTTAATGGAATCCATTAGGAGCACTAAGTGGGAGTGGTAGTATGGGATGCTACTTTAACATTGCACTTTGTGTGGCCTATATTTCCTATGAGTGTGTTGCACATGTTAGCCAAGGGAGTGTATTTGTTTTCCTAATGAGGTAAGTCTAAGATTAGTGGTCTTAAGGATCGCTTTGGTGTGCTTTGTAAGGAATGTATGGATGGTCCCTTCTTGGCTCACCTTAGGGAACCTTAGTATAACTTGGGTTAGGAAGCTTCAAAGGAAACAGATTCATATGACTTGGACCGTGTCACTCACTCTGAGGTCTCCAATATAATTGTTCAAAACAGTTCACTGTAATGTCCAATTGAGTTTACTGTAATGTTGGTTAAATTGTTGTGACGTGCTCAAATTCTTGGGAATCCATTACGAGCGCTAGTGGGAGTGGTAGTATGGGAGGCTACTGTCACATTGCACTTAGTGTGACCTAAGAGTCCTATTGGAGGAGAGTACTTAGGTGACATTGTATACTTTAGTCGGTTCACTGTAAGGTTTGATGTGTTCATTGTAAAGTATGTCCTTAAGTTAAAGTTATGAAAATCCTTATTTAAATGCTTAATGATTCTTCTTATGTTGTTTTGTTCCTAAGTTCATGAATATTTTATTAAATTGGCATGAATGCTTGTTTACTAAAAATATCCCTTTTACATGTTTTTGCATATGCCATACTTAGTACATTGTTGTACTAGCCCTATACTTTTATATACCTTATGAGTATAGGTTGGAAGCATCGGAGTTGAAGCTTGGGAATTCTATCTCTCAAGAATTTGGTATGTCCTCATATATTCAAGGACATAGTTTATGTTTCTTAGTTTCATTATTAAGACTTAATTTGTATTTCCTTTTTATTGTAAAGGGTTGTGTCCCTAAGATTCTAAGTTGTGTCTTTAAGTTGGCTTGTGAAGAGAAGATTTCCTAGTATTTATGAAAAGACATATTTTATATTATTATCATGAAAAGTTTTAATTCCGCACTACTTTTCATGCTTTATGTTATGAACGAGAGTTGAAGGGCTTGTACAGTACCCCAAAGGGTCAAGTACGCCCAGCCACGATTCAAGAGTTAGCCCTAACTTCTAGGGGGGTACTCTTGAGTCGTGACAGACTTGGTATCAGAGCATAAGGTTTTGGGAAATAGTTTAAGGTCTAGAAAGTCTCACAAGCCACATCTAGTAGTATCTTGGTCATTGGTGTGAGTCGCGACACATCCATGGACAAGAGGCTATAGGATGATAGAAGTTTCACTTTCTTCTGTATTCTAGTATCGTGCCTTAGAGTTGAGTTTATAAGTTGTCTTTTCTCAACCTCTTCTATTT
Organism: Solanum sitiens; assembly: GCA_016801875.1. Classification (NCBI taxonomy): domain Eukaryota; kingdom Viridiplantae; phylum Streptophyta; class Magnoliopsida; order Solanales; family Solanaceae; genus Solanum; species Solanum sitiens. The sequence goes on from JABWTJ010000101.1 coordinate 55,254, forward strand.
GTGTTTTTAGGACATGAATACGTGGAAATCGACCGCTAGAAAAGAGGAGGGTGGTGTAGCTAATGAGAGGATCTCTCTCCGTGACCAAGTTCTTATTGTTGGCTTAGAGGAGGAAGAAAATATGGAGGTTCCCCTTAAAGAACCTCAAATACCACCGGAACCCCAAGGGCCTCAAGTGCCTCCTATGACTCAAGTTCCTTTTGTTGAGGGAGATATGACTAGTTCGGAGTTGAGGTCTTCCCTAATAAACTTGACCCAACTCATGACGGCTCAAGATAAAGTCGTCAACAATCACTTTGTTGCCCAAGCTAATCAAGGAGATAGGCCCAAACCAAATGTTAGTACACCCGCTTCTAGGATTCGTGATTTCGTGAGGATGAACCCTCCATTTTTTTATGGAACTAAGGTGGATGAAGATCCACAAGGCTTCATAGATGAGGTTTTCAAAGTGGTAGATGCTATGGGTGTGACCCATAGGGAGAAAGTGTAATTGGCCGCATACCAACATAAGGATGTTGCTCAAGTGTGGTATGAGCCATGAAGAGGTGAGAGACCCTTAAAAAGAGGTTTGGTTGATTGGGAGGAATTAAAAGAGGATTTCCTAGATAGGGTTATTTCCCCTAGAGTGGAGGGAGAAGAAAATGGTTAAGTTCATGAATCTTCGTCAAGGGGGAATGAGTGTGCAAGAATACTCTCTCAAATTTACCCAACTCTCTAAGTATGCCCCGACTATGGTAGCCACCCTTATGGCTAGAATGAACAAATTTGTGATGGAAGTGTCTAGTTTGGTGGAAAAAGAGTGTCGTACGGAAATGCTTCTTAATGACATGTATATCTCTAGGCTTATAGTTTATACCCAACAAATTGAGGAGTCCAAAATTAGGGAGATAAGGCAATAGGGTAAAAGGCCTAGATTGGATGATTCTAGTCACCAAAAGCCTAGGAAGAGGTTTTATCAGCAAGATTCTTCCATGGGAAACAAGGATAGTGCTTCAAATCAACATTTCCAAGGTGTTGGCCATTCTTATGAAAGGGCTAGGTGCCCTACTTGTGGAAAGCAACATGGGGGTAAGTGTCTTGCCGGGACGGAGGGTTGTTTTGCATGTGGAAATAAGGGACACAATATGAGGGACTTCCCAAACCTCAAATCAATAGGGAAAGATGTCAATCAAGCTTCCCTAGATCCTAATGCTCCCAAGAAGAACCCTTCCTATGGGATGGGGCCTAGGAAGGATAACTAATCCGGATTTGATGATTTTGGTAAGTCTTAACCCTTTTTTATTGTTGTTGTTATGTCATGAAATGAGTTTATGTGGTTTTATAGTTCATATGATCATGTCATTTTGATGAATTTCTCAAAGAATTAATTTTTGACAATTTGAAGGGGAAAAAATTGGGCAGTGCTACAGTGATGTCCACTGTAGAATTTGTGAATTTTGAGAAAATTTATTTTCTCTTGAACTGAAGTTTCAATGTGTTCAAAGGTGTTGTATATGAACATTCTTAATGTTAGAGAAGGTAGTTCCTCCATAAAAGAAGGCTAAGAATGAATTTTGACTTCTTGAAGTTTTGCTAAAAGTGTTTGTGTTGCTAAGAGTTTGAAGGTGTGAAATGATTCTCTTTGTTAGTTGGTGCTTTTAATTTGAGTGTTTTGATCATGATTGAAGTGTTTTATGTGATGTTAAGTGAGTCCTTGTTGTTCTTGAAGTTTAAGTGTCATTCGATGACGAATGTTATCCCAAGTGGGGGAGAATGTAACGCCCTAAAACTAATTAAGTTGAACTAGAGATTCGTAAGTGTTTCTTGAGTGAATTTTGTGTTAAAGTGAGTTAGTTTAGTATTCCTAATGTGTGTGTGAAGTTTGGTTAAGTTTGGAGGTCAATCGACTAAAAACGTCCATGACGTTCGGAAGATGTGCCCTAGAATGTACTAGTATGTCTTGTTGTGTTTGGATGAGATTTACGTGTTCGTTTTGCTTTAAACTTGCATGATATGTTCCTAGACCTAGACTAATTAGTTTAGAGGTTTAACGTCCAGGAATGACCCCACCAAGAACCCACAAGGGGCCCTAGATGAAGGGCCCAAGTTTTGGAAAAAGCTGCCAAGAAAACTGCCCAATCGACGGAGCAGTCTACTAGGCGTAAGTCCATCGATGCCCCGTCGACTGGGGGGACGTCGTTCCATACTTAGTGGGAGGTCCAGACATCCCTTGAACCAGCCTCTGATGCCATCGACGCCCAGCAGCACAGGCCATCGACTCATCGACGCCCAGTAGCTTGGGTCGTCGACTGGCCACCTTCAAAAGCTGTGAAAGTTGCTGCCAACTTGGGGTGTTTTATGTAAATACACCCCAAGTATTTTAAGACCCTAGGATGATATTTTTAGTGTTTTTAGGTTAGATTAAGTTAGTTTTAATCCCTAGATCTAGACAAGACCCCTCACTTCAAAATTCAAACTCTCTCTCTCTCTAAAGACAAGCTCTCCCAAGACTCCATTGAATGCTAGAGGTCAAGGAAGGAAAGAGAGCTATTTGGACGTGATTCCTTCATCAAAACTCTTGGATTTTGCTTTCTTAGTGAGGTATGGTATCCATTCTTGAATACTCTTTCATTCAAGAAGCCATTTCCAATGCATTTCAAAAAGGGGTTTTCAACCCTAACTTCTATTATCTTCAACCCATTATGGGTCTTGCATGAAAATGGTTCTCAAAGTTAAATAATGATGTTATTAATGTTAGTTGGTGATTCTAATTCTAAAACCCTAATGAAATCATGTTAAAGTTTCCTTTCTAGTTGTGGTTTATGAAATGGATCATATGAGCATGTTTATGTATAAAATGAACTTTGGTATTATTGTGTTGTAATGATGGTTTAGCTACTGCCCTAAGGGCCTTATTATGATGAATTAATGATAAAATGCTTATAGGTTGTTATGGCTTGTTAAATTGAAGAGTTGCTTATATTGTATTGTTCTTATGATAAATTGATCTTGAGTGGTATGGTCCACCTTCTAAGTGGCGGTGCTTATTTGATTAATTGGTGATGTTTGTTATGTATTGAGAATGGGATCTTGAATGTCTAAATGGTAGAATGAATAGAAATGGTAAATGAGTCTTGTTTTGTGATTGAGAAGCTTAAATTGTATGTTTGACCTAGATTTTTGGTGTAAGTAAAGAATGTGACTAAGTGAAGTATGTAAAATGTGTAAGTTCAATAAATTGAAGTCTAAAGCATGTTTAGAAGTGATGTATATGAAATGATGTCTATATGCAAGGTGTGCTCACATGTACACACACTCTAAGTGAATGAATGAAGCTAAGTTTAGTAAGAAGGGGAGTCTTGGGGTGGACACTCTTTGTGAGTCGAGATGAAGTGTCTAGTAGTAACCTCCCTATTCCTAATGAGCTTTCCTAGATAGGTCGGAGGATGAATGCACTTCATGAGTTGAGATGCGGCATTTGCTAGTTATCCTTAACCTATAGTCTATAATGTGAGAAACCGTGGGGAGTTATTCCTAGAACCGAGAGGATAGGAAGAAGAGGTGTAATACACTTCGTGAGTTGAGATGTCGTATTCCCTTATACCTCTTGAGATGAGTACTCCTCGTTACTAGAGAATGAGTTACTTAGTAGAAATCTCCCTATCCCTTAACTATGTGCCCGCATAGGTATAGCTATTGGAAAAGCCATGTAAAAGCTAATAAGCATGACCTTACTCTAGGCAAGTGAGGATCCCTCATACGATAGGGGTTAATATCGGGATTCCATGTCTAGCTCTCATTGTCTTTATCAGTTAAGCTAACTCCCATAAAGGAATTGATTGAACTAAGTTATCATGTGTATTAGTGATGTTTTGAATGACTATCATGAAGTGATCAACTCCTTGGGAACCCATTAGGAGCACTAAGTGGGGGTGGTAGTATGGGATGCTACTCTTACATTGCACTTAGTGTGACCTATACCTCCTAAGAGAGAAGAGTACTTTAATGAAATCCGTGTGAATGAGGGTTATAGTGTGATGTTATGAATGATTATGGTGTAGGGCTTGATTTAATGGAATCCATTAGGAGCACTAAGTGGGAGTGGTAGTATGGGATGCTACTTTCACATTGCACTTAGTGTGGCCTATATTTCCTATGAGTGTGTTGCACATGTTAGACAAGGGAGTGGATTTGTTTTCCTAACGAGGTAAGTCTAAGATTAGTGGTCTTAAGGATCGCTTTGGTGTGCTTTGTAAGGGATGTATGGATGGTCCCTTCTTGGCTCAGCTTAGGGAACCTTAGGATAACTTGGGTTAGGAAGCTTCAAAGGAAACAGATTCATATGACTTGGACCGTCCTATAAGTGTTCAAAACATTTCACTGTAATGTCCAATTGAGTTTACTGCAATGTTTGGTTAAATTATTGTGACGTGCTCAAATTCTTGGGAATCCATTAGGAGCGCTAGTGGGAGTTGTAGTATGGGATTCTACTCTCACATTGCACTTAGTGTTACCTAAGAGTCCTATTGGAGGAGAGTACTTATGTGAAATTGTATACTTGAGTCGGTTCACTGCAAGGTTTGATGTGTTCGCTGTAAAGTATGTCCTTAAGTTAAAGTTATGGAAATTCTTCTTTAAATGCTCAATGATGCTTCTTATGTTGTTTTGTTCCTAAGTTCATGAATGTTTTATTAAATTGGTATGAAAGCGTGTTTTACCAAAAATGTCCCTTTTACATGTTTTTGCATATGCCATACTTAGTACATTATTGTACTAACCCCATAATTTTCTATACCTTATGAGTATAGGTTGAAAGCCATTTGGAGGATCGGAGTTGAAGCTTGGGAATTCTATCTCTCAAGAATTTGGTATGTCCTCATATATTCGAGGACATAATTTATGTTTCTTAGTTTCATTATTAAGAATTAATTTGTATTTCCTTTTTATTGTAAAGGGCCGTGTCCCTAAGATTCTAAGTTGTGTCTTTAAGTTGGCTTGTGACGAAAAGATTTCCTAGTATTTATCAAAAGACTTATTTTATTATTATTATCGTGAATTTTTTTAATTCCGCACTACTTTTCATGCTTTATGTTATGAACGAGAGTTGAAGGGACTGTACGAGACACCAAAGGGTCAAGTACGCCCGGCCACGATTCGAGAGTTAGCCCTAACTTCGAGGGTGTACTTTCGGGTCGTGACAGTTAGGCTCTAGAACAAGTGCTAGATTTTTGAAGTGTTACAAGGACCCCCTACCTATGTACCCTTATATGAATGTGTGATCTTAGCCAATGTTAGGAGTCTTCGATGCAATGTTGATGATGTCTTGTCTCCTATGTTATAATGTGGTTTTTAGTCTATGCATGAATGTGTATTATGGTTTTAAGAGGGTGGTTGCATCACTAACATGTTAAGTGCCATTATGTGATCATATTGTCCAATGTATACAGACACCTCATGCATGCATATGTGTAGGATAGATTTATGGTGTCTAATGAGTCATGGTTCTTATTAGGTTACTTGATTGAGTAAGGTTATGGGGCTTTGCTTGGTCATTGCACTTTGCTTGATATGCATATGACTTGCTTTGACTTGTTGAACATGTCTTGATGATTGGTATGGTTTGTTTGATTGTGCATAAACCTTTAAAAGGGTAAAATGGTATGATTTAACTAAATGTCCCTTTGTAGCATGCTTTGATGTTATATGTGCATATTGTATCATACTTAGTACAAGCAGCGTACTAACCCCATTTTCTCCCTTTTCCCAAATATTTTAGGTTCCGATCGTTGAAGGCTCATTCGAGATGACTTGAAATAGACTTGGATATTCTCTACCATCCAAGTGGTGTAGGTCCTCACTTTCCTAGGGCGATGCCATTATCTAGCTTATGGAGTTGCTTTACTATTTATACTCTTATGTTCATTCTACTTCATTTGAGTATGATTTGTATAAGCCTATATGAGGCTTCTTTACATTTGATGTAGGGCTATGACCAAATTGCTATGAGATTTTAGATAGTTATGAGATGAGACAATCTTGACACTATATTCTATGTTATATATACATATATATATATATATATATATATGTGCAATAAAAGTAGAAGACTGTAATCTTCCTATACGAAGGGTCTATGTATACTCGATATAACTATATATATGTGTATGTAGAGGTCTATGTAAACCTCGATGTAGAAGTAGTAAAAGTTTTTAATTTTTCCATACTTTAAACCTATGAATGTTATGACGAATGCTAAGAGGCTAGTCTTAGTCCTCAAAGAGGACGACGAAGCCGGTTACGTCTAAGGGGTGCTTCCCAGATGTAACAAACTTGATATCAGAGCATGAGGTTGATATCTCTCTCAACCACGTCTATGTGGATTCGTACTCATTATTGTGAAGCGCACCACACTTATGAATAGGAATCTATGTGATGCCTAGGAATCTCTCTCTTTCTTGTAAATCCAATATCATGCCTCTAGAGTAACTATTGTGTGCTTTCACCTAAACCTTGTATTTTGGTCATAGGCATTGAATACTCGAAGAAATGCAGTTCGAAGGCTTGAGGAAGAGATTGCTAATGCGGGAGCTACTCCCCGTGGTGATCAAGTTCCTCCTCTTGAATACGATGTTCTGGATGATCAAGCTCCGACAAATCCTTTAACTTTGATGGAGGGTGAGATAAGGGCTGCCCTTCTCCAAATGGCCCAAGCCATTACTACTCAAGCCCAAGCCGCTACTATTCAAGGCCAAGCTATGACGGCCTAAGCTAATTGGGAGGTTGTGCCCCGAGTCAATCAACAAGTCTCTGCCATGGCATCCCGTCTAAGGGATTTCACTCGGATGAATCCTCCTACTTTTTATGGGTCTAAGGTTGAAGAAGAACCCCAAGAGTTTATCGATGAAGTTTATAAGATACTCTTTTCCATAAGGTTAAGCACTAGTGAAAAGGCCGAGTTATCCACATATCAACTCAAAGATGTGGCTCAAACTTGGTATGTCCAATGGAGGGACAATAGGCCTCTTCGGGGTGGACCGGTGACTTAGGACATCTTCAAGAAGGCATTTCTTCATCGATTCGTTCCTAGGGAGATGAGGGAAGCTAAAGTGGTGTATTTCATCAACCTTCGTCAAGGAGGTTTGAGTTTTCTTGAATACTCCATGAAATTTACTCAATTGTCAAAATATGCTCCTTCTTAGGTTTCCGATCCTAGAGATCAAATGAGCCTCTTTGTTACGGGGGTGTCAGAAGACTTGCAAGAGGAGTGTCATTCGGCTATGCTACATGACAACATGAATATTTCCCGTCTTATTGTGCATTCTAGATAAGTGGAGGAGGCAAGGGCTAGGAGGAAGAGTAGAGATACAAAAAGGGCAAGGTGTTATGATGGTGGTTCTTCAAAGAATAGGCTTGAGATCCAAGACAAACTTAGGTTCAAAAAGAGGTTCTCTTATAAAGTTCTAACCAAGTTCCCTAAGTCTCGTAATGAAAAGGATGCAAACCCTAAGCCTCAAAAGGGAAGAGGTACTAGTTCACCAAATGAGAAGCCAACTTGTGGTGAGTGTGGAAAGAAGAATTATGGTGCTTGCCTCATTGGGATGGATAAGTGTTTTAGTTGTGGGAAAGTTGGGCACAAGGTTCGAGATTTCCCTAATGTTAAGGGCCAAGACAAGAGTGGTCAAGCAAGTGGTTCTAGTGATGCTCCTAAGAAGAACCGCTTCTATGCTCTCCGCACGAAGGGTGAGCAAGAGACCTCTTCCGATGTGGTGACCAGTATGTTAAAAGTCTTTTCTATTGATGCTTATGCTTTACTTGATCCGGGTGCTACTTTGACTTTTGTTACACCTCTTGTAGCTAAAAAGTTTGATACTTTACCGGATATCTTACATGAACCCTTTCTAGTGTCTACTCCGGTGGGTGAGTCGGTAGTGGCAAAGAGGGTATATAGGAATTGTTCTATCATGTTGACCAATAGTGTTTCCAATCATGATCTAGTAGAACTAGATATGCTTGATTTTGATATCGTTTTGGGTATGGATTGGTTGCATTCTTATTTTTCCAATATTGATTGTAGAACGAGAGTGGTGAGGTTTAATTTCCCAAATGACCCTGTTGTTGAGTGGAAGGGGGGGAGTTCTATTCCTAGAGGTCGTATCATTTCTTATCTTAAAGCATGCAAAATGATCTCAAAGGGTTGTCTATATCACATAGTAAGAGTACAAGATCTAGATTTCGAAATTCCTCCCATTGAGTCGGTCCCCGTAGTGAGTGAATTTCCGGAGGTCATTCCTAATGACCTTCCCGGTATTCCTCCAGAATGGGAAATTGATTTTGGTATCGATTTGCTACCGGAAATAAACCCCATTTCAATTCCTCCTTATCGGATGGCTCCGGCTGAATTGAAGGAGTTGAAGGCACAACTCAAAGACTTACTAGACAAGGGTTTCATAAGGCCTAGTATTTCTCCATGGGGTGCTTCGGTTTTGTTTGTGAACAAGAAGGATGGGTCCTTGAGAATGTGTATTGATTATGGCTAACTCAATAAAGTCCCCTATTAAGAACAAGTATCCTCTCCCTCAGATTGACGACTTGTTTGATCAACTCCATGGGGCAAGCTATTTTTCAAAAATTTACTTGAGGTCGGGTATCACCAACTTAGGGTGAGAGGCGAGGATGTACCAAAGACGGAATTTCAGACTAGATATGGACACTATGAGTTCTTAGTTATGTCCTTCAGTCTCACTAATGCTCCGGCGGAGTTTATGGACCTAATGAATAGGGTTTTTTGAAGTTACCTAGATTCATTTGTCATTACCTTCATTGACGACATCTTGGTATATTCAAAAAATGAGGGTGATCACATGGGTCATTTGAGGGTGGTATTGCAAATCCTTAAAGAACATCAATTGTTTGTCAAGTATAGGAAATGTGAGTTTTGGTTGAGGTGAGTGGCGTTTCTTGGTCACATTATCTCTAATGAGGGGGTTTAAGGTTGATCCAAGGAAAATGGATGCGGTAAGAAATTGGCCTAGACCATTGACTCCAACCGACATTAGGAGTTTCTTGGGTCTAGATGGTTATTATCGGAGGTTTGTAGATAGTTTTGCATCCATTGCATCTCCCTTGAATACCTTGACCCAAAAGAATAAGAAGTTTGAGTGGTCGGAAGAATGTGAAAAGAGCTTCCAAATCTTTAAAGATAAGCTTACTTCTGCTCTGGTGTTGACTTTACCGGAGGGACAAAGGGCTTCATTGTGTATTGTGATGCATCCCGTGTGGGTTTAAGGTGTGTGCTTATGCAACATGGGAAGGTGATTGCCTATGCTTCTAGACAACTTAAGGTGCATGAGAAGATCTATCACACTCATGATCTTGAGTTAGTGGCCGTAGTGTTTGCCTTGAAAATATGGAGGCATTATTTATATGGTGTTCATGTTGATGTGTTTACCGACCATAAGAGTCTCAAATATGTGTTTACCCAAAAGGAGTTGAATCTCCGACAAATGAGGTTATTGGAATTGTTGAAATATTATGACATGAGTGTTCTCCATCACCCTGGCAAGGCCAATGTGGTGGCGGATGCTCTAAGTCGCATGACCATGGGTAGTGTGTCTCATATAGAAGAAGCCATAAAGACTTAGTGAAAGATGTTCATAGGTTGGCTAGATTGGGTGTTAGATTGGAAGGTTCTCCAAATAGTGGTGTCATGGTTCATCATAACTCCGAATCATCCTTGGTTGTTGAGATGAAGTACAAACAATACCTTGATCAACCACTGATGGAGTCGAAATAATATGTCCTTGGCAAGTTTAATGAGTTATTCTCCTTGGGGGGATGGTGTTTTGAGGTATCAAAGGCGGTTGTGTGTTCCTAATATTGATTATTTGAGGAACCGGATTCTTGAGGAAGCTCATGGGTCCTGTTATTCCATTCATCCGGGGTCAACAGAGATGTATCATGACCTTAGAGAGGTGTATTGGTGGGAAGGTTTAAAAAAGGACATAGCGGAGTTTGTTGCTAAGTGTCCTAATTGCAAACAAGTGAAATCCTAACATCTAAAGTCGGGTGGCTTACTACAAGAAATCCAAATTCCTACTTGGAAGTGGGAAGACATCAATATGTATTTTGTGGTAGTTTTGCCTAAGACCCAAAAGCAATATGACTCCATATGGGTGGTGGTTGATAGCTTGAACAAGTACGCTCATTTTATTCCCGTCAAGTCTACTTATTTGGTGGAAGATTATGCTAAGATCTTCATAGTTGAGATTGTGTGTCGCCATGGTATTCCGTTATCCATAATATCGGATAGGGGTGCACAATTCACATCTAGGTTTTGGAGGTCATTTCAAGAAGGGTTGGGTACTAAGGTGAAGTTGAGTACCGCTTTTCATCCCCAAACGGATGGTCAAGCGGAACGTACTATTCAAAACCTTGAAGATATGCTTAGAGATTGTGTCATTGACTTTAAGGTAAGTTGGGATAAGCACTTGCTTGTGGTAGAGTTTGCTTACAATAATAGTTTCCATTCATCCATTTCCATGGATCCCTATGAAGCCTTATATCGCAGGAGGTGTAGGTCTCCTACTAGGTGGTTTGAAGTCGGTGAGTCTTTGATTCTTGGTCCCGATTTGGTTTATAAAACTTTGGAAAAGGTTCATATTATAAGAAATCGCTTGCAAACGGCCTATAGTCGGCAAAAGTCTTATGCCGATCATAAGAGGAGGGATCTAGAGTTTGAAGTGGGTTATAAGGTGTACTTGAAAAATTCACCTATGAAGGAGGTTGTTAGATTTTTCAAGAAAGGTAAGTTAAGTCCTCGTTATGTGGGTCCCTATGAAATCTTGCAAAGGGTTGGTAATATTGCCTAGTAAATTGGCTTTGGTTAATCCGGTTTTCCATTAGTCAATGTTAAAGAAGTGTATCGGTGATCCCGAGTCCATTCTTCCTATTGAGGGTCTTGGTGTCAAGGATAACCTCTCTTATGAGGAGGTTCCAGTTCAAATCCTTGATAGTCAAGTAAAGAGATTGAAGAACAAAGAGGTGGTTCCCGTCAAAGTGTTATGGAAAAATCACCTAGTTGAGGGTGCAACATGGGAGGCCAAGGCCGACATGAAGTCCCGTTACCCTCATATTTTTGATAATTAAGGTTAGTCATTCTTTTTTATAATACAAATGTGGATAGACATTGAAGTTTCTTGAATTTTGGGTGAAGTTTTGCAAAATATGCATTTTTGAATACTTCACAGTGATGTTATAGTGAACAGTGCTTTTGAACTGGAAAATTTTGATTTTTTGCTTGTTTTGAGTATGTTGTGCATTTTGACATGGTGAGTTCTTATGAAGTGATATGTGACATGTTGATAAGTTGAACTTTGTCTAAATTGACTCATGTATAGCATGTTAAGCTCATGTTCTTGTTGTGAGAAGGAAAATGCCTCATGATGTAATGTTTGATCCTCATGTGTGGTAATTGAAGTTTTGAATTGCCTTGATTGAAATGATATGAATTATGCTGTATTGTATTTATGTTGGTTGGGATGCAAGTCTTGAGTCTATTCCTTCATTCAAATATTTTTTGTGTCATTCGGGGACGAATGTTCCTAAGGGGGGGATAATATAGCACTTTGAAAATTCAAGACGTGTCTTAAAGCCTAACATAGGTGTCATGAGGTCTATACACTTTTTTTAAGTCTATTTTAATGAATATAGATCATTTAGGAAGTTTAGAAACCAAAACGTCCCAGAATGTCCATGACGTCCGAAAGTTGGTTCAAAGAGGTACTAGCGTACCTTAGCCTATTTAACTAGCTTTTAAGAGTCGAAAATGCATAAAATTTAGTGAAAAGGTTTATAGCATGTATTAAAGTCAATTCATAGTCGAAACGTCTGGGTACGATTCACCAAGGACCAACCAAGGGCCCTTGAGGAGGACCGTTGCACGTTGGGGGCAACACTGTCTTGGCAATGTGCACCAACGAAATCCAATCAACGGCTCGTGTGTGGATCCACGGGGCGTCAATTCCAACAGTCGTCCAGAACATAGCCAAATGGTTGGAGCCCCCGCCTGCACAAGTCTTTGACCAAAACTACGGATGTGCAGGACGGAGGGGGGATGTCTCGTCGATTGACCCATGATCCGTCGATCGTGGTGTCGTTGATTGCACTGTGAATTTCCTACACGTTTTCACTTAAAATCATTTAATAAATTTAGTGGTTATGTGGTCAGTTGAGGATTAAGGGAGTCTAATTAAGTTAATTAACCCCCAATATAAAGACCCCAAACCCATTAGTTTAATTAGAACTCTCAAAACGATTCCTCTACCTTCTCTCTTCTTTCTCTCTCTATTAGAAAAAGACTAAGCTAAGAAAGGGTTTTGGGGGCTGGAAAGGGGTGATTTGATCTCCAAATCTTCATCAAAACCTTGAGGTATGGGATCTATTCACCTTTGAGACTTCTTTCCTCAAAGGGTTCATTCAAATTATTTCAAAAACTTGAGTTTTCAAGTGGGTTTCATCTAATCTCGAAATTGAAGTTATGAATTAAGTTGTTGATGATTTCTTTAGGTTATATTGAATAGATTAACATTTATTTTAACTTTAATATAATAATTGTTAATGGTTTGGTCTAAATTGAAGAACATGATCCTCAACCCCTAACCCTAGGTTTTAATCTTGACATATAATGTATAATGTTCATTCAATTAATTTGGTTATTGGTTGATTTACTACTAGATGATGTTGTTATGCTAATCATGAACAAATTAGGGTGATTTGTAGTCTTTCATGCTAATTCTTGGGAAGTGATTTAGGGTATGATGAATTGACCTAATCTTAAGCTTTGATCTAGTATTGAATTGTGATGTAGTGATTCTTTTAGCCTTGTGATTATGTTGGTTATTTTATTATGGTGACTTGATGACCTAATTGAGTAGAACTAAGGGTTGATGGTAAGACCTTGATGATGAGTTATGAAGGATACTTGGTAAGTCTTATGAACCTTATTCCTTACTTCAATTGTGGTTAATTGTGATTAAGTCATGATGATTGTGTTAGAGTATGCCTTGTTTAGGATTGATAGAGTGGTATGATGTTGAATTGAAATGTATTGACTATGGTTGTGAGGTTGATTAAGATGAAAATGTTATAAGGGTGGTAATGACTACCAATGTGCCTTATGATGAATGAATGTGAAAAGGTGCTAACCTCACTTGTATGAATTGTAATGAAAGGGTTATACTCATGCAATTCTTATTGATCTATGATGGTGATGATTATACAAGGGTTAGACCCTATGACCTAAACTAAGCTATGATTGTTAAGAAAGGCTTAAAGACATTTCAAAAAGGGACTCTAGCTTAGCACCGAGTGTTCTTGTATGTGAGGGGGTGACACTTTCCCAAATAGGAAAGGTAGGGCTCACTACGGTCCTCACGGGGTGGATAGCCTCATAACCAAAATAGGGTGTAGAGTGATGCTTACAAGATGGACGCAAGTTCCTTAACTGTCACATCCGGGTTTAACCCCCCCCCCCCAGACGTAACCGGCGTCGTCGTTCTCTTTGAGGACTAACACAAGCCTCTTAGCCTCGTCATATCATTCATCGATTAAAATGTGAAAGAATTTAAAACTTTTTATCTATATCTACTCGGAGGTTTACATAGACCTCTACATACACATAATCGTATTTATATCAAGTATACATAGACTTGTTCATATACGAAGATTTACATTGTCTTATACTTTTATTTCACCCATTTATATAATAAAGAAATAATAGTCATAAAAGCCGTCTCATCTCATAAACCATCTAACAAAGACAATAAATCTTGGGCATAGCCCTACATCAATAAAAGAAGCCACATATAGGCTATATACAACATCGTCTCAAATGAGTAATAGAGTAAATACAGAATTATAGTAACTAAGTAGCATGGTAGTAGAATGTCGGCATCGCCCTCGGGAGAATGAGTACCTATCACTTGGATGATAAGATATCCAAGTCTTCCTTCCAAGCACCTCGAGCCAATTCAACGTCCGAAACCTAAAATGTTTGGGAAAAGGGAAGGAAATGGGGTTAGTACTCCACATGTACTAAGTATGAAACCATATGCACAATTACCAATCAAGTATGCTTAGAAAGGGACATTTAAGAAAAATCATGCTATTTAGACCAATTACATGAGTATACAAAGCAACTAACTATACCACATGCATACCATCACATTTAAGCCCTTAATCTCATAAGATCCTATCATCAAGAAATATCATTATAAAACATGGGTAAGAGTAAAGCATAGCAAAGCAAATCATACTAACTATAATCTTCATGTAGTATTCTTATTCAACAAAGGACATCAACCTCATACTCATAAGCATGTTATTCAATGTACAAAGTCAATTACATTATATCACCATATACATACATAATATTGACTTCTCACTAGTGCAAGGCATAGGTAGAGTCCCATACCCCTACCCAAGCTAAAGTCAAACCCCTCAAGTCACTTTGATTAGTCTATATCTTATTCATTCATTTTAGTTTAGGGAACTCTTGCCTTAACCGACATAGACCACATGAGCAAATGTGGAATCCGGTGTCATAAAACCTTACACCGATGGAAGGTGGTCTACCGGCCAAAGTAGAACCTAACATAAACGTAGCTATCTAGGTGGATCCACTAGCTAGTATCCTATGGTGGCAACATAGTTGATGGAGCTTGGGGAAAAGAACCATGGACATATCAACTCTACACCCTACCTTGGGTCATAAGGCTATCCACCCCGTGAGGACTGTAGTGAACCCTACCTTTCCTTATGTAAGAAAGTGTCACTCTCTCACAGACACGCTCACTCGGTGCTAAGCTAGGTCCCTTTATTTAAAAGCCTTTACTCTTATAAAAATCATAAATATATATATTAGATCATAGAGCCTAGCTCTCATATATATTCATTATCATAGCTCAATATGAATTTTATGAGAATTAGTCCTTTCATTCGCAATTCATATAGGTGAAGTTGACACTTGCACATCTTATCATAATAGAGAACATCTTTACGTAACAACTTCTCTATAACATGTACTTCTAGGCAACCTCACAACCAAAACCTAAAGCATTTCAATTCAATCATCATACCATCCTATCATCTTAAACAAGGTATACTTCAACACAACATCATAGCCTAATGACAATTAACCACAATAGAAGTAAGAATTAGGATAATCAAGACTTACCAACACTCCTCCATAGCTCACCAATATAAGGGCCTTACCATCAACACATAGACCAACCCAAATTGGATCATCACACCAATGTAATTCAACAATCCACATAAGAACTAATTTAGAAGAGTCACTACACTATAATTCAATACTAAATCAAAGCTTGATAACATGATATCTAAGTCTATCTTCTTACCCTGAATTCAACACTCAAGAATTAGCATGAAGGACTTCAATTCATCAAAATAAATTCATGAAAAATGCAATAACAATCATTAAAGATGATTTAAACAATAATTAGATCGATTATATCAACCCAACCCAAATTTACATCAATCTCATACCTAGGGTTAAGGGTTAAGGGTCATCATTTTCAATCTAAACCAAACCACCTCAAATCATCATAATCAAGTTACAATATATGATAATCTACTCATTATGACCCAAATAATACATGAATAACTCAATTCATAACATCAAATCCGAAATTGGATAACACCCATATGAAACTCAACTTTTGGAAAATCTTTGAAGGAGCCCTTTGATGAAAGAAGTCCCAAAGGTGAATTAGATCTCATACCTTAAGATTTGATGACATTTTAATGGTGATTTCGTGATAAACCATCCCCCAATGAACCTCCCAAGTTATTCTCCAATGGAGTCTTCCAATAGAGAGAGAAAGTAGAGAGAAGGAAGAGAATTTATTTTGAGAATTGTGATTAGGCTAATGAGGATTGGGGGTATTTATAGTGGGGCTAAGTCAACTTAATTAGTCTTCCCTTAATACCCAATTACCCCTAAGACACTTAAAAAATTAAATGAACTATAGCTTAAGTTCACCAAACCATAACAGGCCCCCCACCGACGGAACCCCGTCGACGGTCCGTCGGGGGCGTGACGGACGACCCTCCCTCTGTCCTGCACTTCCGTCATCTTGGTCAGAGAGTGTGCAGGTGAGGGTTCTTGAGGAGGCGACTAAGGGTGGGACGACGGTGGTATCGATGCCCCATCGTGACTGTGATGCCCCGTCGAGCCATCCGTCGAGGCACACTGCTAAGTAGTGTTGCACCTTCCTGCCACAAGGGTCCTCCTCGAGGGCCCTTGGTTGGTCCTTGGGGAAACGTACCCTGACTTTTCCATCATGAAACCATCCCTCACTATATGATACACCTATTGCTACAAACTTTCGCTCGATTCTGACCCTTAAACTTAGTCAAACTAATAAGAACACACTAGCCCTTTCATGAACCAACTTTCCGGACGTCATGGACGTTCTTGAACATTTTGGTTCTACAACACTTTAACCACTCTATATACACCTAATTTGGCTAGGAACAATGTTTTAGACCTTAAGGAGCCTGGTTAAGTCTTACCACGTGACTTGAGATTTCAAAATGTTACATTAACTATGTTGACACCATATGAATACTAGCTAGTGGATCAACCTACATGCTACGTACATGTTAGGTTCTATCTTGGCCGGTAGACCACCTTCCATCGGTGTAAGGTTTTACAACAACGGATTCCACATTTAGCTCATGTGGTCTATGTCGGTTAAGGAAAGTGTTCCCTAAATTAAAATGAAGTGATGATGTATAAACTAACTAGAGTGACTTGAGGGGTTTGACTTAGCCTAGGTAGGGTTATGAGACTCTACCTATGCCTTGCACTAGTTTGCCTTGATAGAAGCTTTAGGAGGTTGATATTATGTATGTATATGATGATAAATGCAAATTATATTATATGATGATGATAATGCTTATGAACATGTAATTGGTTCTTATTTCTAAAGTATGAGGTTATGTGTATTTGAAGACTATGTTATGTGTAGTAGGTTATTAGTCATGGTTCTTATTTGGTTACTTTATTGAGTAAGGTTATGGGGCTTTACTTGGTCATTGCACTTGTTAGCTTGATAGGGTTTCATGATTAGTCTGTTGCTTTACTATGATATGTTAAACTCTTATTCATGCTTGTGATGATTATTAATTGATGATAGAGTCGTATTGGGTTATGGATTCAAGTATGGTTGATATGCATATGAATTGCTTTGACTTGTTGAACATGTATTGATGATTGGTATTGTTTGTTTGATTGTTCATAAACCTTTAAAAGGGTAAAATGGCATGATTTAACTAATGTCCCTTTTTAGCATGCTTCGATGTTATATGTGCATATGGTATCATACTTAGTACAAGTGGCATACTAACCCCATTTTCTCCCTTTTTCCAAACACTTTAGGTTCGGTCGTTGAAGGCTCATTTGTGATGACTTGAAGAAGACCTGGATATTCTCTACCATCCAAGTGGGGTAGGTCCTCACTTTCCGAGGGCGATGACAATATCTAGCTTATGAAGTTGCTTTACTTTTTGGACTCTTATGTTCATTCTACTTCATTTGAGTACGATTTGTATAGCTTATATGAGGCTTCTTTACATTTTATGTAGGGCTATGCCCAAATTGCTATGAGCTTTTAGATGTTTATAAGATGAGACAATCTTGAGACTTTATTCTATGTTATATATATGTACAATAAAAGTAGAAGACTATGTAATCTTCCTGTACGAAGGATCTATGTATACTCGATATAACTATATATATGTGTATGTAGATGTCTATGTAAACCTTGATGTCTTTGTAGTAAAAGTTTTTAATTTTTTTCGTGTTTTTAACCTATGAATTTTATGACGAATACTAAGAGGCTAGTCTTAGTCCTCAAAGAGGATGACGACGCCGGTTATGTCTAGGGGGTTCTCCCCGGATGTGACAGATGCTACGAAGGTTATCTATGTGGACCCTTAAACCTAGTGGTAAGGATATGAAATTTGAAGTCAAAATTCGTAATGGTATCCTTCTTGTAATGCATGATGGACTTAAGGTTGATTGGCTTGAACGGCATCATATCAATCCTTAGAAAAGTCATTATAAGCTTCTTATCGCCATTGTAAAGCGGCCCTAGGGGACCTCTTTGGTAGGGTAAATGTAATTGGGTTATGAATTTGACATGGAACTCTTTGTATGAACCTTTAATGTGAATTACTTTATGAGAACAAAGGCTAGCAGCGAGTGAGTATGGTAAGGAAAGTAGCTCTAGTTAAAGGATGAGGCTAGAGTACAAAGTAAGCCCTTCATATTCCTTAACCATGTGCCTACATGGGATGTGTCCAAGTTCTACCATTGGCAAGTAGAACACCCTCCATCGGAGTAGGTTACAACTCCAGATTCCATGATTTGCTACCATGGTCTATGTTTGTTATTTCCTGGTCTCATCATCTGGGATACCTAGTAGTATTGGAGAAGTTCTATGAAGTCTAGGTGGTGGTATATGACGCTTTCTAGACATGGTACAGTAGGCTTTGAAGATGTTGTGAAAGTCCCTAGGTCTTCTTCAAGGTCATTACATGAATGTCCTTATGTAGTCAATGTCTCTAAAAAGAACTAAGGAATGTAATGACTTAAGTTAAGAAAGCATGTTAAATGAATAAGTACTTATCTAGAGGAATTAAGGGTTGTCTAGTTAAGGTATGAAGGGTGCATAGGAATGGTCACTTCAACTATTACTTAGAGAAGTCTTAAGAATGACTCTAATTAGGAGAGATGGTTGATTATGCAGACATAATCCAAATTAGGTAAGTCAAATTTCTTAGGTAATCTTGAAGAGGTAAATTATGGACAGTCTCTTCTTGAGATACTTGAGTAGGTCTTTTGATAACCTTTGAAAGGAGAATGTCATATTCTATGAGTTCTATTGTACTAAGTGAGAATGATTCTATCTTAGGTAGTCTATAGGATACCTTGAGTGTGTGTGAAAGGAATTGTATGAGCGGTCCCTCCACAAATCACTCAAGTGAACCTTAGAATTGACTTTGGTATGAAGATCTCATGTTCATGTGCTTGATGTATTGTATGTGTGTGTACCTCATTATAGGTGGTCTTAAGGATAATTTAGGTGTACCTAGAGAGGGTGTATAGGTTGTCTCTCTTTGTTTTACTTAAGTGAGTCTTAGGATAGCTCTTAGTGAGGGAATTACATGTTAACTAGTGTCTAAGGTGACATTAAGGAACTTCACTGTAACAGTGAAGTAGTTCACTGGAAAGTGTTCTTAAAAATAGGAATAATTGGTTAAATGATTTCTTATGTGTTCTTAAGGTGTTAAATATTGTTCTTATTCTTAGAGTATGTCAAAATTCATGAAAAGCATGTCATTTACTAAATGTCCCTTTTTCATGATTTTTGCATGGCTTCCATACTTAGTGCATCTAATGTGCTAACCCCTTCTTTTCCCTTTTTGACTAAAGTGTAGGGAATTGGAGTCTTGATATTCCATGGAGAATGGATAGGTTTTTAAGGGTTGAAGATGAAGTATTGGTGAGTCCTCATCGATTCAAGGACAATTTCCACATGTTCCTTTATGTATTAGTCTTTATTTTATGTCTTGTATGGGCTTAGTCCCAAGTGTTGTATTCTCCAAAGTTTAGATGGTTCAAAGGGATGTTGTAAAGGTTTAATGTTTTAATGAAAGTCTTCCGTTTACGTATTGATTGTGGAAAGAGTTCTTCGTGTGTGAAGAAAGTTTTTAAGTTTTTACTCATTTTAGAATGTTTATTATGCAATTAATGGTATGAGTGGCTCAAGTGAGACTTCTAGAAGTATCATTTGCCGTGTGACGAATTAAGGATGCTCTAACTTCTAGGGTGTACTTGCGGGTCGTGACAATCTTGGTATCAGAGTATCAGGTTTGGGAGTGTCTTAGTTGTCTCATGAACCACATCTAGTAGAGTCTTGTTCGTAATGTGAAGAGCGCCACATTATGAATAGGAGGCTATTGGGTGCTAGAAAAAGTTTCACTTCTTCATTCATCTAATCGTGCCTAAGAGCCTTGTATATGATGTGTTTCCCTTGTTCCTTTATGTGTTTGGTCCTTTGACTGTGATTTTATGAAGATTGGGTTGAGGGAGAGAAAATATGAGATGTGACTTGTTAGATGAGATGTGAAAGAAGGTGTTGATGACCTTAGGTTGGTTTAGTTACCTTTTGAAAGGTAGTGTAGTTGGAAAGAATGGTAAGGTATAGAGTTAGAAATGTGAAGGAGTGGTTGTTGAGGTGGTTTGAAGTTGCTTAACACCCAACCATGGAAAGGAAGGTGAAGAGGTTTGAAAGAGTTAAGGTGAGTTTCTCCTAGTAAGGGGGGGATGTAGTGGTTAGATGGTTTAACCCTTGAGAGTCTTTAGTTCTCATTAGATAGACTTTGGGTGAGGAAGTATTAGTAATGTTTAATGTGCCTTGAGGGATTTCCTTGTGGTAGATGTTATGTTGCCCTTAGAATGGGTTTCTCCTAAGTGGAGGAGTATGGTGAAGAGTATGGTTGTTGGGAATGTGGGACTGTTAACCTATCTTTATGTGTTCAATCATGCCTAAAACAAAGAGTTCTTAGTAACTTGATTTATGTAGGAGTCTTTTGTGAAAAATGAGTTCCAAGCATTCTCCTTATGATATGCATGTTTTGGTTGAAATTTTGTTGAATGAAGAAATGAGTTTTTATATATGATATCTTTCTTATGGTTCATGTGCATCTAGTGTAGGTTGCTAATTGTTTCATAAAGATAAATAGTGAGCATGTCTAAATGTTTATATGATATTGGTTTGTTGAGCATTTATATAACTGTCTTAAGTGTTGCATGTTAGATTGTGAAGCATATTCACTGTAAAGTTGCCAGGGATTTCTGCTCACTGTTAGGTTTTGCGAAAGTGGTTAGGACTGGTGTATATGAGTATGATAATGAATATAAAATGAGTTTTTGCTATTTGGAATGAAGGATGTGAGTTTTATAGCATGATGAGTTATAGAATCTAATATAGTTTCTTGTTGTGTTGTGGATCTCTTGATTATGTGAAATTGATGTTTTTCCTTGATGGGTGTTGTATGGTATTTTCATGAGCTGTTAAGTTGAGTCTCTACTCTTGGAAGTGTTCGAAGAGTGGCAAGTGTCATTCGAGGACGAATGTGGTCCAAGTGGGGGAAATTATAAGATCCCGAAAATGACTTAGGTGAGCTAGAGCCTAACATTGTTGTCGTGATGATATAAGGTCCTAAATTGGTCTATAATGTGGTATAGAGGCAGTCTCTAAGAGTTTAGGAGCATTGGAAGTCAAACGTCTAGGGACGGCTAAGACGTTCGACGACTAAGTCACCTATGTGCCTCATATGTGTTTTATATTTTTATGGGTGATTCATGAGGTTATGAGGTCCGTAAATGAGTTATTATGGTGTATATAGTCAGTTTGTCAAGTTTCATGAGGTTTGGAGGTCAAACGTCCAAGAACGTCTAGTGACGTTCGAAAGATAGCCTTTAGACGTCCTTGTGAGTTTGGATGTGTTTTAACATGTTTCGTGGCCTGTTTGATGTTGAACTTATTTGGATATGTTTCTAATACCTAGACATACGATTTTAGAGGTTTAACGTCTGGGTACGACTCCATCTAGGACCCACAAGAGGACCTAGAGGTTGACCCCAACTAAAGACTTGAAGATGCATGGTTGCTTGCATGCATAGTCAAACGACAATCCAAACGACAGCCAATCGATGGAACGATGGTTCTTCAACTTGGGGCATCGATGGATCCTACAAGTATGCAGGTGGTGGAGCTGCGGGAGAAACCAACAAAACCACATCGATGGGGCGTCGTCCTACCCACGGACCGTCGATGCTAGGGCGTCGATGGTGCTGTAAACTGCCTGTACTTTTTCTGTTAAGGCTTGGGGGTTTTGGGAAATTCACCCCA
Source organism: Solanum sitiens (assembly GCA_016801875.1). Taxonomy (NCBI): domain Eukaryota; kingdom Viridiplantae; phylum Streptophyta; class Magnoliopsida; order Solanales; family Solanaceae; genus Solanum; species Solanum sitiens. Next base: position 77,237 of record JABWTJ010000101.1, read on the forward strand.
AGAACTATAAAATAGGATGATGGTTGTTTTGGGTGTTTATGGGTATTTTAAGAGTATATAAGTCATGAAACTCTCATTTAAACCCTAGCACTTACATCAAAACCCTTTCCCTCCCAAAGTTTCTCCAAAAACCTCCATGTGAGGTCAAGGTGAAGATGGAGCTGGAAGATGGATCTTCAATGGAGTTTCTTCTCCAATTTTCATTGGGTTCTTCTAAAGGTATGGGATTTCTTCATCTAAGGCTTGCTATAAGCTTAGAGTCAATTTCAAAGATGATTTTCAAAGACTTAAAAAAGATGAAAAGTCCAATTTCTACTCTAAGTCTTGGGTTCTTGCATGAAACGGTTTCAACCTTTAAGATATGATGTTATTGATGTATAATTGATGTTTTCCAATGAAATTCTCCATGAACCCTTGATCTTCTCAAATCTCTCAATTTGACTAAAATATGGGTTATGTGATCATGCTTTGGTATTAATGAATTCATGTGTAGATTTTTATGGGCTTTTGATTCATGTATAGATTATGATTGTATGGTTTATAGGATTTTTCAATTTTATCAATTGAGTATTTTATATTCTTAGATTCATTGGATATTAAGCTTATTGAATTGATGTTGATTTAATGCTTATGAATTCTAGTGTAGTTTTCTATGGTCTATTGAATGACGTAAGAATTATATTCAATTATGTATAGGTTGTATTAGATTGATAAATCTATATTGAATTGACCTAGTTTCATTGAGTATTATGGTTATTGTATTGAATTGATGTTCATGGCCATGGGTAAGGGCCTTATCGTATCGAACTGGATGATTTAGCTTTGGATTGAAGTGGTGAGATTAAATGGGTGGTATGATGCCCTAATTGTCTTAATATTATGTATATCTATTGTAATTTAGCTCTTGAATTAAGTGTGATTGGTATGGTCCACTTATGGTTGCGGTGTTATGTGAATGATGTGGTCTTGTCGGCGTTACTTTATGTATTATGATCATCATGGTCTTGTCGGAACTACTTGATGTATTATGATGATTTGTGTAGTTGATTATGTGAAGTATGATCATATCTACCTACATGTGAAGTAAAGTGAAAGTATGTGGTTTCTTCTATTGATGTTGTTTAGGTGATCATGTTAGACTACGACTATGTATTTATGTGTGTAGTCTTAGATTTGATACATGATTATTCCTACTTGACAATATGAGTCTATGATAGTTATATTGATGATGTTATAGTATTATATAGGGTGACCTAAAATATGATGAAGGTTGTGCCTATGTGCTTCTTGAATATTATATGCTATATGTGATAAACTTAAGTAATGATGTGTCTTGTTTAGGTAGACTTAAGTCCCTCTTCTAGATACATGTATGGATATGAATATGAGATGTCTTGACTTAGGATGCTAAATCCTCTTACTCTTGAATGTATGAATGATATATGAGACCTTGAATGATGCTAAGAAGGTTATCTATGTGGAACCTTAAACCTAGTGGTAAGGTTATGAAATTTGAAGTCAAAAGCCGTAATGGTATCCTTCTTGTAATGAATGATGGACTTAAGGTTGATTGGCTGGAACAACATCATATCAATCCTTAGAAAAATCATTTTGAGCTTCTTGTCGCCATTGTAAGGAATACCTAGGGGACCTCTTTGGTAGGGTAAATGTAATTAGATTATGAACTTGACATGAAACCCTTTGTATGAACCTTTAATGTGAAATACTTTATGAGAACAAAGGCTAGCATCAAGTGAGTATGGTAAGGGAAGTATCTCTAGTTAAAGGATGAGGCTAGAGTACAAAGTAATCCCTTCATATTCCTTAACCATGTGCCTACATGGGATATGTCCAAGTTCTACCATTGGCAAGTAGAACACCCTCCATCCGAGTAGGTTACAACTCCGGATTCCATGATTTACTACCATGGTCTCTGTTGGTTATTTCATTTTCTCATCATGTGGGATACCTAGTATTGGAGAAGTTCTATGACGCTTTCTAGACATGGCACAGTAGGCTTTGAAGATGTTGTGAAGGTCCCTAGGTCTTCTTCAAGACCATTACTTGAATGTCCTGATGTGGTGAATGTCTCTTAAATGAACTAAGGAATGTATTGACTTAAGTTAATAGAGCATGTTAAATGAATAAATACTTATCTAGAGGAATTAAGGGTTGTCTAGTTAAGGTATGAAGGGGGTATAGGAATGGTCACTTCATCTCTTACTTAGATAAGTCTTAAGAATGACTCTAGTTTGGAGAGATGGTTGATTATGTAGACATGATCCAAACTTAGGTAAGTCTTAAGGATTTCATAGGTAATATTGAAGAGTTCAACTATGGACATTCTCTTCTTGAGTTACTTGAGTAGGTCTTTTAATAACCTTTGAAAGGAGAATGTCATATTCTATGGGTTCTATTGTACTAAGTGAGAATGATTCTATCTTAGGTAGTCTATAGGATCCCTTGAGTGTGTGTGAAAGGGATTGTATGGGCGTTCGCTTCACAACTCACTCAAGTGAACCTTAGAATCACCTTTGGTAGGAAGATCTCATGTTAATGTGCTTGATATATTGCAAGTGTGTGTACCTCATTATAGGTGATCTTAAGGATCATTTAAGTGTGCCTAGAGAGGGTGTATGGTCAGTCTCTCTTTGTCTTACTTAAATGATTCTTAGGATAGCTCTTATTGAGGGAATTATATGTTAACTAGTGCCTAAGGTGACATTAAGGAACTTCACTGTAACAGTGAAGGAGTTCACTGTACAGTGAAGGAGTTCACTGGAATGTGTTCTTAAAGATGTGAATAATTGCTTAAATTATTTCTTATGTGTTCTTAAGGTGTTAAATGTTGTTCTTATGCTTATAGTATGATATTTTAATAAAATTCATGAAAAGCATGCTATTTATTAAATGTCCCTTTTTCATAGTTTTTGCATGGCTTCCATACTTAGTGCATCTAATGTGCTAACTCCTTCTTTTCCATTTTTTACTAAAGTGTAGGGAATTTGAAGTGTTTATATGCCATGGAGGATGGATATATTTCTAAGGGTTGAAGATGAAGTATTGGTGATTCCTCATCGATTCGAGGACAATATCCTCATGTTCCTTTATGTCTTAGTCTTTATTTTATGTCTTGTATGGGCTTAGTCCAAAGTGTTGTATTTTCCAAAGTTTAGATGGTTCAATGGGATGTTATAAAGGTTTAATGTTTTAATGAAAGTCTTCCGTTTGCGTATTGATTATGGAAAGAGTTCTTCGAGTGTAGAAAATTTTAAATTCTTACTCATTTTTAGAATGTTTTTTATGCAATGAATGGTATGAGTGGATCAAGTGAGACTTCTATAAGTCTCTTTTGCTGTGTGACGACTCAAGGATGCTCTAACTTCTAGGGTGTACTTGCGGGTCATGACAATCTTGGTATCAGAGCATCAGGTTTGGGAGTGTCTTAGTTGTCTCATGAACCACATCTAATAGAGTCTTCTTCATAATGTTAAGCGCGCCATATTATGAATAAAAGGCTATTGGGTTCTAGGAAAAGTTTCACTTCTTCATTCATCTAATCGTGCCTAAGAGCCTTGTATATGACGTCTTTCCTTGTTCCATTATGTGTTTGGTCCTTTGACTGTGATTTTATGAAGATTGGGTTGAGGGAGAGAAAATATGAGATGTGACTTGTTAGATGAGATGTGAAAGATGTTGTTGATGACCTTAGATTGGTTTAGTTACCTTTTGAAAGTTAGTGTAGTTGGAAAGAATTGTAAGGTATAGAGTTAGAAATGTGAAGGACTGGTTGTTGAGGTGGTTTGAAGTTGTTTAACACCCAACCATGGAAAGGAAGGTGAAGAGGTTTGAAAGAGTTAAGGTGAGTTTCTCCTAGTAAGGGGGGATGTAGTGGTTAGATGGTTTAACCCTTGAGAGTCTTTAGTTCTCATTAGCTAGACTTTGGGTGAGGAAGTATTAGTAATGTTTAATGTGCCTTGAGGGAGTTCCTTGTGGTAGATGTTATGTTGCCCTTAGAATGGGTTTCTCCTAAGTGGGGGAGTATGGTGAAGAGTATGGTTGTTGGGAGTGTGGGACCGTTAACCTATCTTCATGTGTTCAATCATGCTTAAAACAAAGAGTTCTTAGTAACTTGATTTATGTAAGAGTCTTTTGTGAAAAATGAGTTCCAAGCATTCTCCTTATGATATGCATGTTTTGGTTGAAATTTTGTTGAATGAAAAAATGAGTTTTTATATATGGTATCTTTCTCATGGTTCATGTGCATCTAGTGTAGGTTGCTAATTGTTTCATAAAGATAAATAGTGAGCATGTCTAAATGTTTATATGATATTGGTTTGCTGAGCATTTATATAACTGTCTTAAGTGTTGCATGTTAGATTGTGAAGCATATTCACTGTAAAGTTGCCAGGGATTTCTGCTCACTGTGAGGTTTTGCGGAAAAAAATTTGACAAATTCATTCTTTGATTGAAAATATTATAATGTGGTTAGGACTGGTGTATATGAGTATGATAATGAATATAAAATGAGTTTTTACTATTTCGAATGAAGGATATGAGTTTTATAGCATGTTGAGTTATAGAATCTAATCTAGTTTCTTTTTGTGTTGTGGATCTCATAATTATGTGAAATTGATGTTTTTCCTTGATGGGTGTTGTATGGTATTTTCATGAGCTGTTAAGTTGAGTCTATACTCTTGGAAGTGTTCGGAGAGTTGCAAGTGTCATTCGAGGACGAATGTTGTCCAAGTGGGGGAGATTGTAAGATCCCGAAAATGACTTAGGTGAGATAGATCCTAACATGGTTGTAGTGATGGTCTAAGGTCCTAAATTGGTCTATAATGTGGAATAGAGGCAGTGTCTAAGAGTTTATGTTCATTGGAAGTCAAACGTCAAGGGACGGCTAAGACGTTCGATGACTAAGTCACCTATTTTCCTCATATCTCTTTTATGTGTTTATATGAGTCACGAGGTTATGAGGTCGTTAAATGAGTTATTATGGTGTATATAGGAAGTGTGTCAAGTTTCGTGAGGTTTGGAAGTCAAACATCCAAGAACGTCCGGTGACGTTCGAAACATAGCCTTTAGACGTCCTTGTGAGTTTGGATGTGTTTTAACATGTTGCATGGATTGTTTGATGTTGAACTTGTTTGGAGATGTTTATAATACCTAGACGTACGTGTTTAGAGGTTTAAGGAGTGTGTACGACTCCACCTAGGACCCACAAGGGGCCCTAGAGGAGGATCCCAACCCAAGACTTGAAGTTGCATGGCAGCTTGCATGCAGTGTCAAACGACGACCCAAACGACGGCTCGTCGACTTGGGGAGTCGTTGGAGCCTGCAATTCTTCAGGTGGAGGAGCTGCAGGAGCAACCAATGAAACCCCATCGACGGGGCGTGGTCTCACCCACGGACCGTCGATGCTAGATCGTCGATGGTTGTGTAAACTGCCTGCAATTTTTCTATTAAGGCTTGGGGGTATTGGAAAATTCACCCCAAGTCTTATAAAATAGGGAATGGTCGTTTTGGTGTTTATGGGTATTTTAAGAGTATATAAGTAATGAAACTCTCATTTAAACCTTAGAACATAGATCAAAACCCTTTCCCTCCCAAAGTTTCTCCATAAACCTCCATGAGAGCTCAAGGTGATGATGGAGCTTGAAGATGTATCTTAAATGGAGTTTATTTTTCAATTTTCATTGGGTTCTTCTAATAAGGTATGGGAGTTCTTCATATAAGGTTTGCTATCACCTTAGAGTCAATTTCAAAGATGATTATCAAAGATTTCAAAAAAAATGAAAAGTCCAATTTCTACCCTAATTCTTGGGTACTTGCATGAAACATTTTCAAACCTTAAGATATGATGTTATTGATGTATAATTAATGTTTTCCAATGAAATTCTTCATGAACCCTTGATATTCTAAGATCTCTCAATTTGACTAAAATATGGATTATGTGATCATTCTTTGATATTAATGAATTCATGTGTAGATTGTTATGGGTTTTTGATTCATGTACATATTATGATTGTTTGGTTTATTGGCTATTTCAATTTGATCAATTGAGTATTGTATATTCTTAGATCCATTGGATATTATGCTTATTGAATTGATATTGATTAATGCTTATGAATTCTAGTGTAATTTTCTATGGGCTATTGAATGACGTAAGAATTATATTCGATTAATGTGTAGGTTGTATTAGATTGATACATCTATATTGAATTGAACTAGTTTCTTTGGGTATTATGGTTATTGTATTGAATTGATGTTCATGGCCATGGGTAAGGGCCTTATGGTATCGAATTGGATGATTTAGCTTTGGATTGAAATGGTGAGAATAAATGGGTGGTATGCTTCCCTAACTCTCTTAATATTATGTATAGCTATTGTAATTTAGATCTTGAATTAAGTGTGATTGGTATGGTCCACTTATAGTGGTGGTGTTATGTGAATGATGTGGCCTTGTCGGCGTTACTTTATATATTGTGACGATCATGGCCTTGTCGGCACTACTTGAAGTATTATGATGATTTGTGTAGTTGACTATGTGAAGTATGATTATATCTACCTACATGTGAAGTAATGTGAAAGTATGTGGTTTCTTCTATTGATGTTATTTAGCTGATCATGTTAGACTAAGACTATGTCTTTATGTGTGTAGTCTTAGAGTTGATACATGATAATTCCTACTTGACTATATGAGTCTGTGATGGTTATATTGATGACGTTATAGTATTATATAGGGTGACCTAAAATATGGTGAAGGTTGTGCCTATGTGCTTCTTGAATATTATATGCTATATGTGATAAAGTGAAGTAATGATATTTCTTGTTTAGGTAGACTTAAGTCCCTCTTCTTCATACATATATGGATAAGAATATGAGATGTCTTGACTTAGGATGATAAAGACTCTTAGTCTTGAATGTATGAATGATATATGAGACCTTGAATGATGATAAGAAGGTTATCCATGTGGAACCTTAAACCTAGTGGTAAGGTTATGAAACTTGAAGTCAAAAATTCATAATGGTATCCTTCTTGTAATGAATGATGGACTTAAGGTTGATTGGCAGGAACAACATTATATCAATCCTTAGGAAAGTCATTATGAGCTTCTTTTTGCCATTGTAAGGCAGCCCTAGGGGACCTCTTTGGTAGAGTAAATGTAATTGGGTTATTAACTTGACATGGAACCCTTTGTATAAACCTTTAATGTGAATTACTTTATGAGAACAAAGGCTAGCACCGAGTGAGTATGGTAAGCGAAGTAGCTCTAGTTAAAAGATAAGGCTAGAGTACAAAGTAAGCGCTTCATATTCCTTAACCATATGCCTACATGGGATGTGTCCAAGTTCTACCATTGGCAAGTAGAACACCTTCCATCGGAGTAGGTTACAACTCCGAATTCCATGATTTGCTACCATGGTCTATGTTGGTTATTTCCTGTTCTCATCGTGTGGGATACCTACTAGTATTGGAGAAGTTCTACGAAGTTTAGGTGGTGGTATGGGACGCTATCTAGACATTGCACAATAGGCTTTGAAGATGTTAGTGAGAGTCCCTAGGTCTTCTTCAAGACCATTACTTTAATGTCCTTATGTGGTGAATCTCTCTTAAATGAAGTAAGTAATTTAATGACTTAAGTTAAGAAAGCATGTTAAATAAATAAGTACTTATCTAGAGGAATTAAGGGTTGTTTAGTTAAGGTATGAAGGGGCATAGGAATGGTCACTTCATCTCTTACATAGATAAGTCTTGAGAATGACTCTAGTTAGGAGAGATGGTTGATTATATAGATATGATCCAAACTTAGGTATGTCCAAATGATAACCTTTGAAAGGAGAATGTCATATTCTATGAGTTCTATTGTACTAAGTTAGAATTATTCTATCTTAGGTAGTCTATAGGATCCCTTGATTGTGTGTGAAAGGGATTGTATGGGAGGTCGCTTCAAAACTCACTCAAGTGAACCTTAGAATCACCTTTTGTAGGAGGATTTCATGTTCATGTGCTTGATGTATTGTACGTTTGTGTACCTCATTATAGGTGGTCTTAAGGATCATTTAGGTGTGCCTAGAGAGGGTGTATGGGAGGTCTCTCTTTGTCTTACTTAAGTGAGTCTTAGGATAGCTCTTAGTGAGGAAATTAAATGTTAACTAGTTTGTAAGGTGACATTAAGGAACTTCACTGTAATAGTGAAGGAGTTCACCGTACAGTGAAGTAGTTCACTTGAAAGTGTTCTTAAAAATGTGAATAACTAAATGATTTCTTCTGTGTTCTTAAGGTGTTAAATTTTGTTCTTATGCTTACAGTTTGCTATTTTAATCAAAATTCATGAAAAGCATGCTATTTACTAAATGTCCCTTTTTCATGGTTTTTGCATGATTTCCATACTTAGTGCATCTAATGTGCTAACCCCTTCTTTTCCCTTTTTAACTAAAGTGTTGGGATTGGAAGTCTTGATATGCCATGGAGGATGGATAGGTTTCTAAGGGTTGAAGATTAAGTATTGGTGAGTCCTCATCGATTCGAGGACAATATCCACAGGTTTTTATGTCTTAGTCTTTATTTTATTTCTTGTATGGGCTTAGTCCCAAGTGATGTATTCTCCAAAGATTAGATGGTTCAATGGGATGTTGTAAAGGTTTAATGTTGTAATGAAAGTGTTCCATTTTTGTATTGATTATGGAAAGAGTTCTTCGTGTGTGAAGAATGTTTTAAATTCTTACTCATTTTAGAATGTTTATTATGCAATGAATGGTAGGAGTGGCTCAAGTGAGACTTCTTGAAGTCTCATTTGCCGTGTGACGACTCAAGGATGCTCTAGTTTCTAGGATGTACTTGTGGGTCGTCACATTAGTGTTCAAGATTTATAAACCCACTTAAAATACCCAAAATATCTTTAAGAAACCTCCCAACTATTTTTTACAACATTAGGTGGATTACCCAAAATTCCCTTGAGCTGGTCGAGACCCTGCAAAATTGTAGGTCTCATCGATGGTTACCTATTGATGGGGATTCGATCCATCGAAGGTTCGTACTAGAAACCGTCGATGGATCAAAGGCCACACTTTGGGAGCTTAATCTTCTTCCACTAAGTGTCAACCTACGTCCCCAACGATGGGGCGTCGATGGACTCAACTTCATGCTATGATACAAAGTTTTGCACGACCCGGGATCACCCCCCAGACGTAACCAACATCTTCGTCCTCGAAGCAGCCTTAGACTAGACCTTAGCATACATCATGGCATATCATAGGTAGAGAAAATGCGTAAAATTTTAAACTTTTACATAGTGAAGTATACTTAGACTTGTCACGTATCATAGACGGAGTTTACATAGAATCCTCGCTTATGAAGTTTACATAGACTTGTCATTTATGCAATATAGCCAACATTAAGTAGTCGAATACTTATCTCTCATATAACCATCTAAAAGAGTATTACAAGTTTGGGCATAGCCCTTACACTAGTACAATATGCCACATATAGGCTTACAACAGTTGTCTCAAGAATAAGGAAATAACAAGTTTCTTTAGACATAAGTAATTCTACTAAGATAGAAGAGTGGCATCATCCTCGAAAAGACTCAGAAACAACTTTAGAAAAAGTCCAAATCTTCTTGCTAATGTCCTCGAAGCACCTCAACGGCTTGAACCTAGATATTTGTAGAAATAGAGAAATATGGGTTAGTACACCACATGTACTAAGTATGGATATATGAAAATAAACCATTTGAAGAGATGCACAAAGGGACAATTTCATTAGAAACATGCCAAGTAATTTGGAAAGCCTTTATGCACACACAAGAGCATATACAAGTCAACGACCACAACAACATCAAGACATGTTCATATATACAAGAAGAGCCTCATAATTAAGTCATATCAACATTTCATGCTCAAGAGTTCATATCATCAAAGCACACAAGACCCGTACCAACAATCTCATCCCAAGACAACAAGTGCAATGCTCATGTGAAGCCCCATAACCCCACATAATCAAGTAAACAAGAAAAGAGATCATATGTAATGTCTTGCTTCATATAACATAACATCATCTATAGTCATCTTCATATATAGCAATTTATGCCAATATCATATTCACCAAATGAAGCCAACATCATATAAGAGAAACATCATATAAATTCAACATTATACGTTTTAGGATATCATAAGTGCATAAAAAACAACCTCCTAAGACTCCCAGGACAACTTCTGCAATGTCTAGGTAGAGTCCCATACCCCTTCCTACACTAAGTAGTACCCTTTGTGTCACCCTAGTTTGTGTCCATCTTCATTACTTTCATTCATTTATGAAGTAGTACTTAATAATCAAGAAGTCTCAAAAAGCCACGTCTAGTTGAGTCTTGTTCATCGGTGTGAGTCGCAACACATCCATCAGCAAGAGTCTATAGGAAGATAGAGTTTACCTTCTTTTTATATTCTTGTGTCATAGTGTAAAAGTTCTGAGTGTCCTTCTTAATGATTTTCCTTGTGTTTTTAGGAATATGAATACTAGAAAGATGTCCACTAGAGTTGGAACAGGGAAGGTTGCAAGAGGAAATTCCCCCTCAAGTTAAGAAAGTTGAGAAAGTTATTTAAGGTGCTCAAGGTTCACAAGGTACTCAATGTGTTCAAGTCCCTATTGGAGGTCAAGGTAATGAGGTTATGGTAGTTCCCCCGAACATGACTAATGGGGAAATTAGAGAGGATCTACTTGCTTTAGCCCTAGCCATGACTACTCATGTGAATAGGGGTGTTGAACTTAGAGTGAATGCTTTGGAGAGAACTATGACCTCTAGATTGAGAGACCTTGTTAGGATGATTCCTCATATCTTTCTTAGCTCTAAGGTTGGAGAGGATCACCAAGAGTTTCTTGATGGTGTGTACAAGGTGTTGAGTGTCATGGGGGTGACTTCTAGGGAGAACGTAGAGTTAGCTTTGTACGAATTGAGGGAGGTTGCTCAAGTATGGTACACTCAATGGAAAGATAATAGGTTGGTTGAGTCGGGTCATATAGAGTGGGAAGAGTTTAAGGAGGTTTTCTTAGGAAAGTACTTTCCCCGTGAGAGGAGGGAGGTGAAAGTTGAAGAGTTCATTAATCTTAAGCGAGTGATTATGAGTGTTGGGGAGTATTCCTTGAAGTTCACCATGTTTTCTAGGTATGCTACATCCTTGTTGTCTAACCCTAGGGATGAGATGAGTAGGTTTTTGACCGGTGTTCCGACCTTGTGAAAGAAGAGTTTCGTACAGCCATGCTCCACAATGACATCAACTTGTCTAGGCTTATGGTGTATGCTCAATTCATTGAAGAGTCCAAACTTAGTAGGATTTTTAGAAATTTGAAGAGGAGTGGATCTAATGAGCAAAATTAACCTAGGTTTAGGAAGAAGGGTCCAATTCAAGATGAACCTGGGGATCCTAAAGTCAAACTTGAGAAGGGTAGTGGTTCTCAAGGCGGTAAGCCTACTTGTGTGACTTGTGGGAAGAAACACTATGTGAAATATCTAGTAGGTACCGGTAATTGCTTTGGTTGTGGTAAAGAAGGAAATACGGTGAGAGATTGTCCTTCTATTGCGGCTAGAGGAAAAGAAGGTAAGCAAGTTCCTCCAAGTGTTCCGGGTGATGATGTTACAAGGAAGGCTCGCTTCTATGCGCTCTAGACTAGGGGATCAAAGACGGATGATGAAGATGATGTTGGTAAGTTATAGTTTTCTCTTTTTAGTGTTATGAGTTTCTTCTAAGTGGGGGAGTATGGTGAGTAGAAGAGTTGTGATTTTTTGTCTCTTCTCTTATATTATATTCAAGCTTGAGAGTTAGAAAGTTATAGTAGCATGTTGCATGTTGCATTGTGTTTAGGAGTCTAGTTGAAATTGAATTTCATTGTTTCCTTTCATTGTGCATCTTATGAAGTTATGATTATGATGTGAATTGATTTTATATGGTTTTATCTCTTATAATATCATGTTTTTATCATCAATTGCCTAAATGTTACATTTTTGAGAAATTTGAACATATTCACGGTAAGGAATTTGTAGTCACTGTGAAATTTTTGGAAAAAGAACTAAATTTTTCTTTTGTTAAAAATGGTTGTGATGTGTATCTAAATGATTTATATGAGTATGATAATGTGTGGAGAAGGAGTTCCTCCTATTTGAAATGAAGGATGTGAGTCTTACTGCATAATGAGTCGTAGATTAGCTACTATCCTCTTGTTGTGTTTTGAGTCTCTTGATTATGTGAAATTTGTGTTTCTCCTAAATTGTGTATTGTGTATTGCGTTTTATGGTTATGTGATGCTAGTCTTGAGTTAATTACCACTTTAAAATGCATAAAATGAAGCAAGTGTCATTTGAGGACGAATGTTGTCCAAGTGGGGGAGAATGTAACACCTCTAAAAAGAATAAGGTGAAGCTGGAGCCTAACACTTGTGTATTGCTGTTTTGAAGTACTAAATTGGGTTAAAATGATATAAGGAGGCATTGTTTAATGTTTCGTGAAGTTTGGAGGTCTAACGTCCAAGAATGTCCATGACGTTCGAAAGATTGCCTTGAAACGTCCTTGTGTGTCTTAGTGTGTTTCAACGAGTTCTACGTGTTTGTTTTGGGTGAAATTGATGTGAGAGGTCCTAAACATGTGTACAAACATATTCGAGTTGGAAACGTCCGGGCAAAACTCCCCCAGGACCAACCAAGGGGTCCTTGAGGAGGACCCATCTTGGATGCCAAAACTGCCTAATGCGGTCCCACCAACGGAGGACAATCGAGGCCCAGTAGGCTAATCGAAGACCCGTAGGTGGTGGGCGTCGATGGAGACTTATACTAGCGATCTTAAGCTCCAATGTTTTAGGATCTATCCCAAATAATGTTGGCCAGCACGGGCCATCGATGGGATGACGCCACGTAGGTGCTTGCCATCGTTGATGGCCTGCAATTTTCTATAGTGTCTCGGCCAGCCCAAGGGTATTTTGGGGTTTTCACCTAGACTTCCTAAAATTAGTTGGACGGTTTCATAGAGTCATTTTATTTATTTTAAGTGGGTTTATAAGTCTAAAACACTTGGATGAATCACTTTTAAAAATCAAACCCACAAATCCCTAAAGAGCTCTCTAGAACTCCATTGGAGCCAAAAGTCAAGATAGAGCTTGTAATGAAGATTCCTTGGTGATTCCTACGTCAATTCTTCTCAATTTGTGTTGTTAGAATCAATTAATGTATGACCTTCATCCTTGAATATCTTTTCTTCAAGGAGCCAAACTTCAAAGTGATTTCCAATATCTTTCAAAGATGAAATTGTCCTATTTTGATATTTAGCCGTGAGTTCTTGCATAAAAAATTTTGAATTTTTGTATATTGATTGAATTGACATTAGTTTGATGATTTTGACCTAAAAACCCTATGAACCCATGCGATTCAGGAAACCCTAGTTTTTGACTACTTTATGGGTGCTTTGATTATGTCTCAATGCTATTGAATTCTTGTGTAGTTTGATTAGGGATATTGAATTATGAAAGAATCATGCTGGAATTGTAAGTACGCTGACCTAATTTGATGAACTCATGTTATAACATCTTTGATTCATTGTCTATTGTAATTATTGAATTGAATTGGTAAAATATGGCTATTGGAAAGAGACCTTGCATATTATGTTGGTTGAGTTTGCTATGGATTGGAGTAGTGAGGTTGGATTGATGGTAATTTGACCTAACCTTTCCTCTATATTGTGTAGTGTAGGCCTTAGAAGATAATGATGTTTGGTATGGTCCGCTTATGGTGGTGCTGCTTATGTGCTATACTTGTGAATTATGTGGCCTTGTCGTCGTTACTTTATGAATTGTGAATCAACGCAGCCTCGTCATCATTAATTTATGAACTATGTCATTATCATGTACTACTTGGCTATGTGATCATTGTGAAGGTCTTGATGACTATGTGTATATGTGGAGTCAAAGCATGAGTTCTTCTAGTTGATGATATTTGTCTCTAGTAGGCTATAGTGGAGTTACTATGTGCATTACTTGATGTTGAAATATGATGCTTATTGATGAATTATATGTGACTTGTGATGGATTACATTAATGATAATCTATTAGTGAATAGGGTGACTATAGATGACACTGTTATTCCTATATGCTTCTTTAATGATATGCTATATGTGATATGGTAAGTATGTGTATGTCTTGTTTTGGTAGACTTGTATCCCTTACCTGATACATATAGAACATGAATATGACTTCTTGACTAAGTATGCTAAATCTTCTTAGTCTTGTATATTTAATTCACATGTGACCTTGAATATAGTTAAGAAGGTCCTTTATGTGGAACCTTCATCCTAGATGTAAGGTTATGATATCCTTGAAGTTGAAAGCCGTAATGGTATCCTTCTTGTATGAATGGTGGAATTAAGGTTGGTTGGCTTGACCGGCATGAAATCATCCTTCGGAAATTCATTGAGCTATCCTCTTGACCATTGTAGGTATCATTGGTGGGCCCGCTTTGGTAAGGTGTAATGTTATTGGGTTGTGAACTTTATATTGAACCTCTTCATATGCTCTTTTATTGAAATACTCTTTGAAAACAAAGGATAGCACCGAGTGAGTATTATTGGGAAGGTTCTCTAACTAAGATGTCATTATATAACAAATAAACCCTCTATATTCCTTAACCATGTGCCTACATGGGATGTGTCCTAGTTCTACCATTGGTAAGTAGAACAAACCTCCATTGGAGTAGGTTCATGACTCCGGATTGCATGCATAGCTAGTATGGTCTATGTTGTTTATTGACTATTCTCATTATATGGAATATCTACTAGTGTTAAAGAAAATCTATGAAGTTTAGGTAGTGGTATGGGACGCTATCTAGATATTGCACAATTAGGCTCGGAAGATGTTAGTGAATGAGTCCCTAGGTCTTATCCAAGACCATTATTTGAATGTCCTTAAGTGTTGAATGTCTCTTAAATAAACTAATGAAAATAATGGTTTAAGTTAGAAAGCATGTTAATGAATAAGTACTTATCTAGAGTAACTTGAAGGATTGCCTAGTTAAGGTGTGGAGGGGGCATAGGAATGGTCTCTTCATGTCTTACCTAGAGAAGTCTTAAGGATAACTCTAGAAGGGAAAGTTGGTTAATGAAATGAGAGTAACCTTATCTTAGGTAGTCTAAAGGATCTCTTAGGTGTTATGAAGGGATTGTATGGGCGGTCGCTTCATAACTCATTCAAGTGAACCTTAGAATCACCTTTGGTAGGAGGATCTTATGTTTATGTGTTTGGATGTGTTCTTGATGCTATCTTGTGGTATGTGAGTGAAAGGTGAAGTTACAGTGAAGTTCACTATAAGGTCATTGTAATGTCACTCTATTTTGATATAAATTGAATATAACCTGGAATGTGTTCTAATTGTGATATTTGGTGTTTAAATGTGATTCTTATATTTATAATATGAAGTTTTAATTAAAAAGATCATATTTCTCATAAATGTCCATTTTTCATGATTTTATGCCTTATGCTATACTTAGTACATACATTGTACTAATTTCATACATTTTATCTATCTCTAAAGTCGTAGGTGGAAGGTGAAAGGTGTCTTGAAGCAAAGCTTGGAAACTAGGACCCTTTCAAGCAAAGTTGGGGTATGTCCTCACTTGATTCGAGGAACATTGCTATCTTAGACTTCTTTTATTCAAAGTATTGTAATAGACATAATATTTCTATATTTCGATTGTATGAGCCGTGTCCCAAGTATTCTTGAGTCTAAGAATGACGTATATTGAGACTTTGTATTTTTCTATGATTTTATATGAAAGATGTTTAAACATATTTTGTATGAAAATTTTTAAATCCGCACTACTTTTCATACATGTACGCAATGAATGATGTCTAAGGGCTTGTACAAGACCTCCGAGAGGTCAAGTACGCCATTTTGCAAGTCCGAGAACACCATTTCTTCTAGGGTGTACTCTCGGGATGTGACAATGAGTTTCCCCCCTTCTATTTTAAGACGGATTCGTTAGGAAACTAGGACTAAACTGCCCTTGTTGTACAATCAGAAAAACAAGCATATAATCAATCCATCCCCAATATGTCATCAAAGTCCAACATATCAAGTTTTACCAAATTGACCAATGTAACTCTATTGGACAATATTATGGACAACTCCTAAAGACTCTTTTAGCAAGAATGAAGTCACCCACCGGGGTAGTAATTGAAAAGGTTCAATTAAGACATCGGGTAACACTTCAAACTTCATGGCCACTAAATGAGTTACAAAAGATAAAGTTACACCGGGATCTAGTAATGCATATACATTAATGGAAAATACTTGTAACATACCGGTGAAAACATCGAGAGAATCCTCTTGATCACCCCTATATCCGAGAGCATAGAAACGGTTCTTATTATGAGCATCGGCACTAGGAACGCTTGCTTGTGCTTGCATATTCCCCTTTCCTTGACCATTTACCGTAGGACAATCCCTCACCTTATGGCCACTCTTTCCACAACCAAACCAACTATCCGTCCCAACTAGACATTCACCTATGTGTTTCTTACCACATTTGCCACAAGTAGCTTTCTCACTTGATGAATCACCACCTCTTCCCCTTTGGGGTCTAGGGTTAGACACTGTATCATCACGAGCCTTGAGAAACTTAGAAGGAACTTGGTTGGAGTACCTCTTCTTAAACATATGTTTATCTTGAATTTCCAACCTACCCTTAGAAGTACCTCCTTGATAAGACCTTGCCCTCTTAGCATAAAAAAAAACATATTATTTTTGTGAATTAAATTCAATAAGTCAAAATTTTGAATGGTGAAATTTGAACAATTATGTACTGAAATTAATATTATCACAATGTTAATCACATATATACCTATTACTAATTACAAAGAAGAACAAACTACTCTCTCCGTCCCATTTTATGTGACACTTTTCTCATTTCGAGATTCAAATAAGTCTATCTTTGACAGTAAGTTTTTCATAGATTCTTTTAACATTTTGAATTATCAATTATTGTGACTTGTAGTACTCTTTATCTAGTTAACAAATATATAAATTTTATTTAAAAAAAATTGAAGATTTCATATGCAAATGTCCGGTCAAAGTTAAATTGTTTGATTCTCGAAAAATAAAAAGTGTCACATAAAATGTGATAGATGAAGTAATAATTTATGTGAAATTATAAATAAATAAAAAGCTTTATATACTCAAAGAGTTTGTTAAACAAATGAGTAATTTGTAATACGAATCCTTATAAACTGAACATTTAACATTTATACAAACTGATGTGTTTTTTGGATTAATAATTGGTATACGAGACGCAGCTATTAAACACAAAAAAATTACATTAACATGCTATTTGTACAGTAGGATTCACCTTCAAATTTCACAAACTAATTATTTATTGAAATTGTTTTACTAGTATTCTAATTGTTAGCTATAGTATATATGTTCTACATTACATGACTAGACATGAATTCCTTCAAACTGTTGAACCGAATTTGTAAACCTGGTTATGCATACGTATATACTTGTTGATCTCTAGTTAATTAATTATTTTTACCCAAAAAGTAATACTACTACATTTAATTGGTTGATGAAGGAGAGGTTTGAAATTTAATTAAATAGATTTGGTAGAAAAGAAAAAAAACTAGCCAAGAAGAAACTGATCGATGGATGACATGAATTGACAACATACATACATACAAATGTTAGATGAGTTGCCAAGTTTTCAGTTGCAAACTAATGGACATCATAGATCGATATCCGGATAAACTAGGCAACTTAATTATTAATTATATTGTAAAGGAAAAAGAAAAAGTAGAAGCAATGGTACTCGAAAAAAGTCTACCAATGACTGCAGGAAATTCAGAATGCAGTTATGCCAATAATTCAATCCTTCAGGTAAGTTCAACCAAAGCCAAAAAAAAAAATGTATTCATTCCTTTAATTAATTAATTTAATATGTATCGATGATAATAGTGTTATTTAGAGTTTGTATTAGTGAGTGATTTGTGGTGTTTGTATTAATTTTCAGAGAAGAGTGATAGTAATGTCAAAACCATTATTAGAAGAAAGTGTAAAAAATATGTTGAAGAATATTGGTATTTTTCCAAAGTGTTTGAGAGTAGCAGATCTGGGCTGTTCTTCAGGAGGAAATACACTTTTATGTATGAGCAATGTGATTGATACAGTTGATAATTTGTGCAAACAGAACAAGTTTGAACCACCAGAATTTCAAGTGTATTTGAATGATCTTCCAGATAATGATTTCAATAATGTCTTCAAATCAATTCCATCATTTCTTGAAAAATATGGGAATAATTGTTACATAGCAGGAGTTGCTGGTTCTTTTTATCAAAGGCTTTTTCCTTCAAACACCTTGAACTTTGTTCATTCTTCTTATAGTCTCCATTGGCTTTCTCAGGTATGTATATAATCATCAGCTTTTTGTATTTAATTAATTTGTTTCATATTTTATATATATATATATATATATATATATATATATATTAATATATATGTATATAATGACACTATTAATTAATTAGTAGGTTCCAGAAGGGTTGGAGTACTGTAACAAAAAAAGTATACTCGTATCACAATCAAGTCCTCCACAAGTAGTGGAAGCATATTCCAATCAATTCAACAAGGATTTTTCAAGCTTTCTACGCTTTCGTTCTCAAGAAGTAATGAGTGGAGGGCATATGGTCCTTGTGTATGTTGCCAGGAGCAATCCAGATCCAAGAAGCTATGATTCTTGCTGTTTGATGGATTTACTAACAAACTCACTTCTTCATTTAGCAGCCCAGGTTGTTTATCTACTATATATATAGGTTTCTGAGAGGCGGAGCAAGATGAACCCACCCTATGTTTGTACTAGAAAATTAAGATATATATATATATATATATATATATATATATATATATATATATATATATATATATATATATATATATATATATATATATATATATATATATATATATATATTAACTTGTGAACCCCTAACAAAATTGATATAAAAACCCCAAACTCCTAATACAGGCTCCGCTTCTCGCTTTCTCGCGTCCTCATTCAACTAACACATTTTTCTTTTCTTTTTTTTGTTTAAATGGAAGCAGGGCAAGATCAAAGAGGATGAAATCGATTCATTTAACATTCCTTCTTACGCACCATATGAAGAAGAGATAAAGAAGATCATACAAATGGAAGAATCATTTAATCTTGAAAAACTTGAAACATTTGAGAGTGATATGACTGCCATTGACAAACCTTTTGAGGATATTGCCAAGTTAGTAGTTAAGACTATAAGAGCTGTTACTGAGGTTATGTTGGCTTCTCATTTTGGAAACTCCATAATTCATCATTTATTCGATATATATATAAACCATGTCACACAATACCTATCCATGGGCAATACCATCAAGTTCTTCAATATCTGTTTATGCTTGCGGAAAAAATAAATGATACGCAAGTTACATTGCTAGCATGTACTCAATGAAATAGTTAAAAATAGTGCACACCCCAAACACCATAATTATTAGAATTAATGTGTACGTATGAGAGGTTGTTTAACTACATGCAACATCAATCCTACAAAATTTTAAATCTATTACTTTTTCTATTTTAATTTGTTTATCTTATAGCTTATTTGACCAAATTTTAAAAAATAAATTTTTTTTGAAAACTATCTTTTGTATTTTAAAAGTAAAATTACTTTATTACCAAAAGCATTTAAACTGTGCAGGGGTAGACAGACTTATACTAACATTTTTTATCTAGCATTAGAAATCATGAAAACTCCATTTCTATTGATATCCCCAATCTTATTGAATTTTGGAAGTCAACTCATTCCACGGGTCTGGTGATATGCAAAACTACGAAAAGGAATTGACATGAATTGACTCATTTCAGGGGTAGACATTCATTCATGCTAGATCCGTACTTATTCTCCTTTGGTAGATCCTCCAAACACAACCACTTGGACTATCATCTTAACCACCTTACGGGGGATCTCTCTCTCTCTCTTTTCTTTTTTTGGTTGTACACACAACTTTTCCTCTGAATCTAACATACTACACACATGCAGCCTGTTGATAATTTTAAAAATAAAAGTATATCATAAAACAGAGAAATAGTATAGCAATAGAAGAACATTTTCATTGATGTCTACCGTTGATATTTTTAAAATTTGGAATAAAACATAAATAGTTGAATATACGATGCTACCAAACTTACTAAATTAACTCTTAAAAGTAGGAATGAATGGCTAACAACGAATTGATTAAGTTTTATTCAAAACTAAAACTGTAAAATATTTTTTACAATAGTTCAAAAGCAAATTTCTAAGCTCTTTTTTTTCATTTGAAAACTACAAACTCTAATTTTTGTATGAGAAGCTCAAACTTGTTGATTGGTAAAGCCTTAGTGAACATATTAGTCAATTGTTCTTCCATCTTGTGGTATTAAAGAGATATTTTTTCATCCTTTTGAATTTCTCTTAAGAAGAAAAACTTGATGTTGAAGTGCTTAATTAGTTTCTTCATGAAACACAACTGCTATTATTGTTTGGTTGTCTATGTAGACACACAAATTTTATTGGATTTAATTCATATAAAATTTGGATTAAATTCATGTTTATTTGGGTTGAATGATTAATTAGGACTTTACAAATAATTAAGTCCATTTTTATTAAATTCAAGTCCAAGGTCAATTTCACCTTGAAGATCAAACTCATGTCACGTGTCACCGTGACTAGACATCTAAGACAAACAAGGTGACGCCACGTGTCCAAATGAGGTGATAGTCCCAGTCAAATTCAAGAATGAATCACAATGCTTCAAGTGTCAAAATGACATCCTTTGGCCAATCATATGCAACCTTGTCCACCCCCTACAACTATAAATGGGGGATGGACATGACATTCTTGAGGATGAAAAAAAGACTTCAACAAGCATTTTGCAATTGGAGAAAGCTACAACACCAACTACATAGCTCTTCGAAGGAGTGATCACCGGAGTTCTTTCCGGAGATCGACTTGCAACAACGAAGTGTTTTCCGACGTTCATGGAGATCAAATACATCCCAAGGAGGTCTACATCATCCTACATGTGAGAAATACGCTACTGAAGGCCCTCGAATGACGGAGAAACATAGGAGAGAAGAATCAATAGAACAACATAATTGTACTCACACGATTCATTAATAAAAATACATTTTTCTTTTATCTATTTTGCTTGCAGTTAATTTTCCGCGCTTACGAAATTTGTTGCGAACAAATTTGGCACTTCCACAGGAACCAATTCTACTCTTCATCTCTTCCTCCTACAAATAAAAAAAACAACAAGTTCAACTCTGCAATGGCCTTCAAAAAGATCAATGATGTTTCATGCAAGGACTCTACTGTTGCCACATTTGTTGATTTTAGTGATGTTGATCCAATTACTCGACGCAGGTTCCAGACAAGTGCCTTGTAGGGATCTGAATATTTCACCTGCTTGGAGATGCCAAGAAAGATTAAGTCTCAAATGACACTCAAAACTGCAATCCCTGGGGGCAACGTTGCATCAAAATTGTTTGATGAACTTTCTCACTCTTGCTTTAGCTTTCGTGAATCTAAAGCTCAATATATTCTTCAATTTCAACAAAGGCTAAATCCTTTATGGTTGAAGCAACTGACATGGACGAGAAGTTGGCAATGATGGAGCAAACTGTTGAAGTCTTGAAGAAGTCTATCGATGAAAAAAATCTTTAAATCGCGCAACTTATTAGCAAGTTAAATCTCTACAACTCTATAGAGTCACATCACAATCTAAAAACTAAAGAAAAAGTTGATATTGATTCTCTCAACAAGTCAGTTGACTCTCAGAGTGTGTTTGGTATGAAGGAAAACATTTTCTGAAAAATGTTTTCCAATTTTCCCATGTTTGGTTGGGACAAAAGTTTTGGAAATGTTTTCCAAATCAACTCATTTTCCTCAAAATTAAAGAAAAATGACTTCCCTTCAAAAATTAAGGAAAATATTTTCCAAAACTCTCCTCAAATTTTAAATTACATTTTTTTGGGGAAAAACATCAATTTTTTAAAAAATAAATTCTATTTCAAAAATTTATTTTTTCACCTGATCCCTGCCCCCCCAACCCCAACCCCAACCCCTCCCCAAAAATTAATTTTTCTTTTTAAAAATGTTTTCAACTTCAAATTTTTATTTTTAAACTCCTACCCCCCCATCCCCCGGCCAGCCCACCTACCAGCCCCCCACCCACCCCCAACCCCCCAAAAAATTAATTTTGTTTTTTAAAAATACTATCAACTTCAAATATTTATTTTTTTCACTCCTACCCTCTCCCCCTGCCCCCACCCCACCATCACCATAAAAAAAATTGTTTTTAAAAATATTTTCAATTTTATAAATTATTTTACTCTAGTAAAAATAAAAAATGTCTCTTAAAAATATTTTTCATTCATAAATCAAATACAAAATTATTTTCAGAAAATATTTTCTAATCACCAACCAAACATGAGAAAATAAGTTCAAAATCTACTTGTTTTTCAAGAAAACATTTTATAGGAAAACATTTTCCATGGAAAACATTTTCCTCCATACCAAACACACCCTCAAAGCGCAAAACAGTCTGCTTCAGTTGCAACTCTAACAGTTTAAAAACTACAAGATATGATCATAAACACAATTAAAGCTCAATATGATGGTCCGTCACAAAGTTCCGTAGGATATTCAAAGTCGTATTCTAAGCGAATTGAGGGTCTACTAATGCCAATTGGATATCAACCACCATAAGTGCAACAATTTGATGGAAGGGGAAATCCAAGGAAACATATTGACTATTTCGTCGAGACTTGTAGCATGTCGGTACACATGATGATCTTCTTGTCAAGCAGTTTGTACATTCTTTAAAAGAAAACGCATTTGATTGGTATATGGACTTGGAGCCTGAATCAATTGATAGTTGGGAACAACTAGAAAAACAATTTCTCAATCATTTCTACCGTACCCGCCGTACAGTGAGCAAGATAGAATTAACAAACACAAAACAAGATAAGGATGAACTTGTTGTGGACTACATCAATCGTAGGCGAATGTTGAGCTTAGATTGCAAGGATCAAGTTTCTGAAATCTCTGCAGTCGAAAATTATATACAAGGGGTGCATTTGGGTCTTGTATATGTCCTTCAAGGGATTAAGTATTGAACTTTTGAAGAATTAGCTATGCGCACTCATGACATGGAGTTGAGCATTGCAAGCCATGGAAAGACATCACATATCTTTGATCCAAAAAAAAGAAGATATACAATTCAAAGAGTCGTTAGACTATATAACTAATGAGACCATGGCGGGAACCACATTTTCTATGAAATCCTCTGGGAGACAAAAGTACAAAGAGATTGTAGCACATCAGCAAATGCGAGAAGTGAAAAATCAATCTACCTTGAAGGAGTTACAAGAAAAAGAGTATCCCTTTCTGGACTCTGACGTTACTGCGATTCTTGACGAGATGCTAACCAAGAAAGTCATTTCACTCCCAAAGTCAAAATGACCCAAAGAACCAATAAAGTCAATGATCCTATGTATTGTAAATTTCACCTCATCATCGGTATTCACACCACAAAATATTTCACTATGAAGGAAAAGATCATGACATTGGTACGAGAGGTAAAGACCATCATTGACTATGATGAGACAGCTGAGACAAACCATGCTAGTGTCAAACTAGATTATGATTTGATTTCAGAAGTTCTCATGTGGCATCGCTAAAAATTAAAGAAGATGTCATCATACTACAGTTTGGGAGGTTTGGACCAGTTGAAGTTTCAGTCTTAAAGAAAACAACAAACACATCTAAGGTAGATGCCTTCTTCAGTGAAGAGAGTGATGACACTTGGACTTTGGTCGCTCGCAAAATGTAGAAGCATCAAGGGACTTCTAAACTCCAACTTTCAAAAGTCGACACAAAATATATACAAATCAGCTTCGGAAATGTGAATGCATAAAATCCAACTCCAAATTGAAGTACATTAATGCTTCATCGAAAGTTAGAAGGCCCGTTACATTGATGGAATTCTTTCCTGAAATGCTCCTCGACGTACGAGCCTAAAATGCAAGTTACAACACTCTTTAAGGTATGAGCATAAACTGAATGTTACTCCTGGCCCGCAAGAGTATAAAATGTGTATGGCCAAAAAAAAACTCATCATCCTGAACTATGATATGACTTCATCCTCTTCACCAAGGTACGTAGGCGCTTGGAGTAATCACTCTAATCTTAGTCACATGAATTTTTTTTAAAAAAATGGAGTTTGGTGTCATTGCATGATCATCGCACTAGCTCTTTAATATTATGTAGCTAGCACATGAGTTCAAATACGTCACAAATCAGACAAGGAGAAGAGTTAAGCATGACATCTTAGTTGATTTCAAAGGAGTATTTTTTAAAATCCAGAAAAAGGTTTTGACCGTGATTTTCACATATATATCAGTTTTTTGGAGTCTATTCGCCATGTAAAATTTTTCTCATGATTCAGAGGTTTCTACGCCAAGTTATGAAGTTTCTACCTCGACAGCTTGAAACTGCGAAATAGATGATCAAATTGTGAAATTAAACTAAGCAGACTTCAAAGATATATTTGTGAAAATTCATAAAGGTTTTGGCCGTGATTTTAACATATGTTATACTTCATGAGTTATATTTCCAAAGAAAAAATAATCACATCATTTCGATGCTCTTGCGCCGAGTTATTGATTTTCTCCCATAGTCATGCAAAGTTGAAAAGTTAAGAGAGGAAGAATCATGAGCTGACTTTGAAGAGATATCTGTACCAATCCGCAAAGTCTTTGGCCGTGATTTTTATACATTGTGTATATTTGAGTCTTCTTTCCAACGGAAAAACAAAATCATGATTTCAATACTCCTACTCCAAGTTACGAATTTTCTACCATAATCATGCAAAACTGCAAAAGAGATATCAAAATTCAAAAGCAACTTCAAAATTTAATTCTGAACAATGTGGAAGAAATTTTAATATGAAACTTTGACATATTGTAAGACGATGAGTTCTATCTCTCTTGGATCAAGTGTATTGCGATTTCATGGCTTTCACATTTGAAAACAATTATATTTCAAAGATGTGCAAAATTTAAATCAGAGTGTACCTCCCAAAAAGTTAGAAGATTGGTCCAAGATCTTCTCTAAATTGAGAGGAAGACTTCAATCCACACTACAACTTGAACAATGAGATTATCCGCAATCTAGTTCGTTGATGCTTGAAGGCCTACACTTTCTCTCGCCATCCTCACGTCAGGGGCTTTCTTATCAAAAATGAATGAAAGTACTTCAATGTTTCTCTTGTGGAACCGCAAATAAAAAGATGTAAATGGAGGTTGCAAGTTTCTTCACTAAGGCTACAAGGAAGGTAAATGCGTCAAGTGAGTTTTCTGTCAACATTGCTAGGATGAGATGAGTGGTTCCACGCCAATCATATGAACAAGTCATGTAACTTCTAAGCGATTTAGGCTCTTTCGGAAACGTGAAACAAAAAAGAAATAAAAAATTGGAGAAATCAGTGCCAACTGCATAAAGTTTTTATTTTTTCTTAGTTGATCTACTTCTGATAACACATGTAGTAAGTGCATGACCCTTCAATATGACATGACAAAACATGAGAAGCATCACAACAACCTTGTTCGACATAGCGGTGCCAATAGCACGAAGTTTTAAATTACGGTCAAATTGGGTCATGAACATCAATCTCCCCTGTTCAAGAAACATGTCAATGCAAAATAAAGATGCAAAGCCACAACCATTACTTGCAAGAAAGAGAAACAAGAAAAATCCAAAAGACACAAATCCATGAGGGGAACTTCTAGATTTGATGACCAACTTCAAAATTTGATTCTCGTCAATCCAAAATGAGTTTAACATAGATTTTTGGATATATCGTATAACCAAAAGTCTAGTTTCTCCAGAATCAAGTGTCTCATCGTTTGAATACACCTACACCAAGAAAATAATGTTTTGGCTAGATTGCGCATAGCTATGAGAAGAACGTCCAGATTTGGAGTCCAACTTCAAAAATTGATTTTCATCGATCTGGAAGATTTACAACATTGATTTTTGGATATGTCGTATTAATTAAAGTCTAGTTTCTCCATAATCAAGCCGATCATAGTTTGAATGCTCATACACAGATAAAATATTGTTTTGGCGAGATTGTGCATATCTTTAAGAAGAACTGCCGGATTTGGCGTCCAACTTCAGAACTTTTTTCTCGCTGATTCGAAAGATTTATAACTGTGATTTTTGGATATGTCATAGAAATAGAAGTCTAGTTTCTCTATAATCAATACACTCATCGTTTGAATGCTCCTACACCGAGAAATGACGTTTTGGCGAGATTGCACATAACTGTGAGAAGAATTGACAGATTTGGGACCCGACTTCAGAAATTGATTCCCGCCGATTCAAAAAGCTTCTAAATGTGATTTTTGGATATGTCGTAGTACTAG
The DNA here is from genome assembly GCA_016801875.1 of Solanum sitiens. NCBI lineage: Eukaryota > Viridiplantae > Streptophyta > Magnoliopsida > Solanales > Solanaceae > Solanum > Solanum sitiens. Next base: position 103,769 of record JABWTJ010000101.1, read on the forward strand.
AAGTCTAGTTTCTCTATAATTAATACGATAATCGTTTGAATGCTCCTACACCAAGAAAATGATGTTTTGGTGAGATTGCACATAGCCGTGAGAAGAACTAACAGATTTGGGATCCAACTTCAGAAATTGAATCCCGTCAATCTAGAAGGTGTTTAACGCTGATTTTTGGATAGGTCGCAGTATTACAAATTTTGTTTCTTACAAACCAATCCGCTCATCATTTGGACATTTATACACTAAGAAAATAAAATTTTGTTGGGACAACATGAAATTGAGAAAAGAAGACACCAAATTTGGAGTTACAAATTGATTTGATTAGAAGAATTATTTTTCCAATTATTCTTTGATCAATCCTTTGTACATGGGAGATTCTTATATAGAAGTTTCTTTGAAAATTTTTTATTTCTTGTACAAGGAAAGCTTTGGTAAAATTGGAAGAAGCAAATCATATCAATTCCTACCATCTAAATGGAAGTTGCTAGCACTCAAAAGGAAAGCAATAACTCTTGGGATGTCAAGAATGATTCTTACAAAATCAACCACAGGAAAGTCAATATTTCTTTTATTTGATCCAAGATCCAATCAATCTTCTTCTCACACCTTGCGAGGAAGATCTCACAATATTACTACTCACTAGACCCTCTATTTCAAATCAATATAGAGGGTCCACGTGGTTGTCAAGAAAGGATGTTTGAACAAAATATTTTTAGATCAGTACAAACAAATCATTTGTAGTGACCAATTTAGAATGTGATGACCAGAAACAAATAATCTTGAAGACTCAACAATGCCTTCATAAAGACTTCAACTTTTGTCATCAAATTCGACAAGCCTACACGTTGACAAGTCTAAAAAAAATCACATTCATGAATACATCAAGTCTTGTCACCAAGTGTCGTCAAACCTACACTTCAACAAGGCTTGAAGTAGGGGGCATCTGTAGACACACAAATTTTATTGGATTTAATTCATACAAAATTTGGATTAAATCCATGTTTATTCGGTTTGAATGATTAATTTGGGCTTTACAAATAAATAAGTCCATTTTTATTAAATTCAAGTAAGCCCAAACTCATGTCACGTGTCACCGTGACTAGACATCAAAAACCAACAAGGTGACGCCACATGTCAAAATGAGGTGGTAGTCCAAGTCAAATGCAAGAAAGAATCACAATGCGCCAAGTGTCAAAATGACATCCTTTGGACCATCATACATAGGGGATGGACATGACATTCTTGAGGATGAAAAAAAGACTTCAACAAGCATTTTGCAATTGGAGAAATCTACAACATCGACTACATAACTCTTTGAATGAGTGATCAACGAAGTTCTTCCCAGAGATCGACTTGCAACGACGAAGAGCTTTCCGACGTTCCTGGAGATCAAATACATCTCAAGGAGGTCTATCATCCTGCATTGGAGAAATACGTTACTGAAGGCCCTCAAATCACGGAGAAACTTAGGAGAGAAGAATCAATAGAAAAATATAATTGTACTCACGCGATTCATTAATAAAAAAACATTTTTCTTTTATTTATTTTGCTTGCAATTAATTTTCTGCGCTTACGAAAATTTGTTGCGAAAAGTCTACCAACAATTCAATATTAATGCTTCCTTCCAATTTCATATGCAGATCAATCAAATATTTCTTCAGCCACAGTGCTATTTATTATTGTTGTAGCTGCCACTTACTCAAATTCGACAGTAAATTAAGCCACAATATCTTGTTTCCTATAATTTCATGTGAAAATTCTAAACAAAGACTGAAATAGTACCCTAAAGTATTTTATGAATTACTATCACCATACCCAATTTTTTCTAAAACTTGACTTCATGGTGATGGTTTCTTTGATGTATTCATCGATTCTTTTATTTATCTGCAATTGCATTTAACTCGTATAATGCACAAATCTTGATAGAATGCTTACAACGTATAAGTTTTTATAACGATACATCAAACACCCAATGAAACTTAAGTAGTATGTTTCCACCACTTATTCCGCCCATCATCTTTGCTTAGTTTCTCTTTTTTCGATTCACGGGAGTACTCATTTATTTGCAAGTTTAGATTTTGGATTTTTTGAGAATTTATTTGCCTACTTTTTTGGCAAATGTAAAACTAATATTTTTCTTGTAGTATCTTCATTCCAAGCAAATAAGTCATCATATCACGATCAGAAATGTCAAAAGCTAGCACCATATTTTCTTGAACTCATCAACAAGCTTTGTATTGAGAAAAATACCACAATATTGATATTAGATTCGAATTATAAAGTAGTAAATAACTTATCACAAACACTATGTCATGGCAAGCCACTGCCTTGAAAGCGTTCGGCCCGACTCTGGGGCAAATCGTAGTAGCCGGTTGCTTCCTAAGGTTTCAAAGTTACTCTCAAACACGTGCACTCGTGGCTAAGAGTTTGTAGGTTACTCTAAATCAATTGCCTAAAGTATTCTAATAATAAGGAGAGGGGAGGAAGAAGTTTTTCTCTTATTTTTGTTTATGTTGGTAGTTTAGTATTATGTTCACTCAAGATTCATCTTTATATAGAATTTGCAAAGTAGGAGTTTCGAAGAGAAGAAATAATTTCTAAGAAACGTATGTAAAATGTTAATGGCATTAAAGGCCATTACATCACTTTTGTTTTTGGAACTGATGTATCTTCTCCTTTAAACATATTTTTCATTTGTCTCTTTGCATTACATTTAGTTAATAAAGTTAGAATAATTAACTCAACAATCCCCCACTAATGCAAATACAAAGGGTAAGAACAATTTTTTGGACAAAGTATCAATATCTTTCGATTTGAATTGACACGTAGTGATATGAGGTAACGACTTATTATCCACAAATTGAAGTACTCTTGAACTGAGCAGATATGAATTGAGACCCTCATAACACTTATCATGTCCTTAAATTTAAGCTACCTCCGCGATACAAAGTGCTTTTATGGTCATGCACACACACCTTGGATCTTATGAGTGCTCTAGAAAGATGACCCAAGTCTTTCATAAAATGCGACTGATATGCTCAAATTACACTTCCCTAAAGAACCATAAGAGATCACTATCAAGTAGAGAATCCAACTAGTATATTTGGGTATCCCACAAGGAATATGGTTTAGACTTAACATTAAACCACAATTATATCTTTTTAGTCAAGGTATTTCTGAAATAGTTAAGTAAAGGGGGGGGGGGGGTTGTGAAACAAATTCCTTCAATTATGTAAGTATTCGGTGAACAAAAGTTGACTTGGTTGTTATCAAGATGAGAAAATAACTAGCGTGTTTATTCCCCACAAGTTCATAACACGGTATTCCTAGTAATAGCAATCCCTTCCTAGTGTATTACATGCAAAGTGATAAGTTATGTATCTCTAAATCCTTGGTCCGGCATCTAGAGAATTTCACCCCGCACCTTGATCCGGCTACGTGTGTATAATTTACTAACCCTTACCATTACCTCATATTAGACATAGCATCAATGTGTGACTTAGTTTTCACCCTCGCACCAATCGACATTAGACTATTAGATAGTATCACACTAAATCTATGTTGAAAATTCTTTTCTGATTAATTCCGGCGGTAGCAACAAGGCGAGTTCTAACGCGTGTACTCGTTAAAAAGACTTCTAAATAAAATAATCATCACACTACTACAAAATGACACTTTAGCGTCAATAAAATATGTCTTTAGAGGCAATAACATTTGCTGCGATACTCTATACGACCAATGAAATTTAGCCGGCAATGTTGGGATCGACAAAGGCTTTTGCGGCCATCGTTGGAAATGCTGGTAAACAGTAGCATTAATTGCCACTACAAACCATTAGCTTTTATGATAATTGGTTGCGGCAATTATGTTGGCTGCTAAAGGTAATTCATATTGTCTAACTATTATTTTTTAAAGTCTATTGATTTAGTCGATAAATCTAAAGAAAGAGCCGCTAAAAGGTAGTACTTTTAATTTCAATTGTTTGCAGCAATTGTCTTAGCTTCTAAAGGTAATTCATTCGGCAAACTATGGTCTATTAGCGTCGATTTATTTAGTCGATAAATCTATAAAAATAACCAAAAGGTAGTATTTTTAACAGCGATTGTTTGTAGAAATTATGTTGGCTACTAAAGGTAATTCATATCAACTATTTGTGGTCCTTTAGTGTCCATTGTTTTAATCGCTAAATTGAAATAAATAGTTGCTAAAATGTAGTAATTTTAACGACAATTTTACTATGGTGAGTAATGTCTATAATATTCCTTTAATGTCCATTTTATGACTAATAATTTCAATTGGAATGCCGCTAAATATCATAACATCTAACGAAAATTGTTTAGTCTCCATTAATAATATCTACTACATTATTGATAATATATATATATATATATATATATATATATATGTACACACACAAACATCAAACATGGTCGCAAAAGAGAGCCTCATAGTAACAACAATTTCCTCTAATGTGAAAACATATATATTACTATTAATCCATAAAATAGAATATATCTCTTTAAATCTAGAAAAACAAAAAGAAGTATTGATCCAAAATACAACAATCACAACTTTTAAAAATAAACTGATATTGTTCAAACTATTCAATAGTGTCTTCAAATAAGTTTCGTTACTCTTCTTCGAATAATGTCTTTGAAATCACCCACATATAAAAAATTTCAACTTCAGACTGTATAACCTGAAATAAAAATGAAACGTGTCAATCCATGAATCCAAGTAAAAATATTGCAAGTAGTGTGACTAATCTGAAAAATTACAAGTAAGAAGCATCCATTTTCATTTTGTGCCATCAAATCAAAGAGATGACAAAATCGAAGAAGTGATTATTATTTAGAGGAGGGGCAATGGGATGATGAAGTTTCCAGATTTTGATTAATGGAAAACACCAAAACAAATAAAGCAACACATAAAAAGAAAAGAAGACGATCATAATCCCAGCCATATTTCGAAGCCAAAATTGTTCTACCATGTAAAGGACTGGACACGTATATAGAGGTAAGCTAACAATAAAACTATGAGGCAAGTTAATACAAGATTATGACGAATTACAAGCGCAACCTCACCCGTTGAAATACAAAAGACATGGACAACACTAAAGTTATGAAAGAACAAAGAGGAATTATACGAGATTAAACTAAGACAATTAATGTCTACGATAGAATCAAGAATGAAAGAGAAGACACCCAAGACTACGAGTGAACAATGAAGAAACATAAATATACATCTAGTTTGTGAGCAACCAAACTTTCTTGATTGACTCCCCATTTTTATTTTATTTTCAAGAAAATTCACCACAATTTGAATTGTTTTTCATCTTTTTTGTTTGCCTGGTTAGGCGATCGGTTGAGGAGTTTTCAGACTGCAATTACTTAGGATCACGAGTTCAAGAAGATGGAACAGTAGGAGAGTATGTTAGCCACTTGAAGACTGTAATGGAGCTTATGATTTATCTTCAAGGCATACTCATCCAATCTAACATACTCTGCTAGTACAAAAGGATGACATACAAGGAGGCAAACTACACGGTTAGCAATAGGTTCTGCATTAGTCTGTTATGAGATACCAAAGGCAACTTACTTTATCAACTTCTCAAACAAATATGGAAGGCTTTGTGTTCTCTTTCTAAATTTACTTGTTCTCATTTTTAGGAAAAAATGAATGAAGTGAATATTTTCTGTTTATAGACTAATCATTTTAATTGCTTTGCTTCTTGACAGGGATCTTGTGTTGTTTTATATATTATCAACTGACCAGAATATCTGGTAGTCGACCATGCCTGCTCTGCGTATTCATTTATTTCTCTCAACCATGGGTACATACTTCAAGTTTATATTATTTCAACAACCCATAGTTGACAAGGTGAAGTTATAATATGTTTCTCGACTTCCTTAGTTCATTGCCAGCTCATACTTAAGATGATTGTTATAGTTATTTTTGAAACTGAAGATGACTGTTAATACACCCTCATCTGCCTTGGACACCCATATACTACAGTGAGATAATTCCCTGTTACAACCAGTCAGGTCATTCTCAAAGTATTTTGATAAGAAAATGAATCCAGAGTGGAACTAGGTATTTGCTTTCTCTTAAGATCAAATATTGTCTTTAGTTCTTGAAGTTAATGTGAAGGATAATGATACGATGGGAAAGGATAATAATCTTGGAAAGGTGATTTTTGACTTGAATGAGGTCCCAACAAGAATTCCTCATGATAGTCCGTGGCTCCTCAATGGTAAAGACTGGAGGATCGACAAGGAGAAGAGAAAGTAAGAGGGGAGATTATGCGTGCTGTTTGGATGGGAACACAAGCAGATGAAGCATTTTCAGATGCCTGGCATGCAGATGTTGCCTTTGTTAATGGAGAGGGGGTTATGAGCGTCAGGTCCAAAGTCGTTTATGTCCCTCCAATACTTTGGTATCTGAGAGTAAATATTATTGAAGCTCAAGACATCACCCCGAATGACCAGAGTAGCCTCCCTGAAGTTTTTGTGAAAGACCAGGTGGGAAATAAGGTGCCCAAAACTAACATATGCCCTGCTCAAACAGCAAATCCAATGTGGAATGAGGATATGGTTTCTGTATCTGCTTAGCCTTTTGAAGAGCAACTAGTCCTCGACATTGAGAAACATAAAGCAAATAAAGCATAACTTGTTTTAATTAAAATTCCTACCATTAGAAACATAAAGCATAAGCTGTTGTGAAGAAAAATTGGCATCTACTCAACTACCACGTATCATATAATCTTATCAATTACCCTATGTTGTTAGCTAAGCTGATTTTCCTCAAGGAAGCAAAATTTGAACTGAAATTTTTTGACACTGGTTCTCTGTAAAATTTGTGCAGCTATAACTCTGTTATGGAGATTCTCTCTTTGTTCAGTAAGGTCGAAACTTCATCAATGACATTCCGTTAAGGAGAGGTATCACATGTTTAGAGAAGGGGGTATTTTCAAGTATCACATGTTCTAAGATAAAGGAACCACCTTGATAATTTTTTAAGTAACATAGTTTTTGATTGTGCAGGTAGTATTCAATACATTAATTTTCAGGAACTCCCATCAAAAGATTCTGAAACAACAAATTCCAAGAATTCAATTTCAGGCGATAAGAGAAAGGGAAGAAGATTAAAAGTGCAGAAAAATACATCGATGGACCAAATCCCAGTAGTTGAAAAAGAGCAGCACACACCTCTATTGTTAACAGATAGTTTTCTTGTGTTGGGGAGTCTAAGTAGACTACGGAAAAGCCTTGATTCACATACTGCAACAGGAAGAGGCAAGGAGAAAGAAGGGGATTCAGCAACTAATGCAACAGTAAGTCTAGATGTTGATGTCAAAGTGGAGAACCTAGGGAAGGATAATAAGATGGAAAAGCTGTGGGCAAGCTTATTCTAAGGAACCAGGATGGGATCTAAAGGTATGGATCTATAATTTATAAACCATAGTATTAAAGAAGGTGATAAGACAGTTCAGCTGCAAGAGGATAATATTGCTGACGCTACAGAAAAATGGAAGAAAGCTACGATATTGTAATGTGGTTTGTACTGAACCAACCATTGCTGCCCTGGAAAGGTTTATAGCTTCCTAGTGGAATTTTGCAGCAAAACCAGAGATTTACTATAATAATGTGTTGGGAAAACGCGGACGAGCACAAAAATATATATATGGTAAAAGTAATTGAAATAAAATGGGAAAATAATGACACCAAGAATTTTACGTGGAAACCCTTCTGAATAAGGGAAAAAACCACGGGCCAAGAGGAGCAACTGATATTACTATAGTAAGAAATTTTACACTGTGTAGTCACGAATACAATACTCAAAGTGACTACTACACACTCAAAAGGAACAACACTCTTTTGGTTTCCGTCTTACTAAAATATAGCTCACACTCTATTTTTCTTCACAGACTATTTTCTTGTATAGTTTATGGAATACCTCACTTTGCTCTCAAAATGATTTTTCCTTCTAACTTGGTGTGTTCTACAAATGAGCAAGAATGCTCTATTTATAGAAGGAGAAAACCATGCCTATGTCACTAATGACATAGACAAATATAGCAAAGTCAAAAATGGTTGCAAATCTTACCAATTTGCCAACCACCAAATCTTTGATTTTCAACTCCAATTACTATTCATTTTTAACAATTGCTTGTAGTAATTGAATAGCTAAAGTTGACCAAAAAATGGGATGGACTCAACAAATCTCCCCCTCCAGTCCCATTTACCGGAAGAAGGTATCTTCATCTTCTTTAGAGAGAGCTTATACCCACAAGTTCTTTGCATAAATCGAACTTGTCTTTCGGTATCGTCTTGGTCAGCATATCTGTAGGATTTTCACCTGTGTGGATCTTTTTGACGTGAAATGATTCACTCTCCACTTCCTCACGAATCCAATGATATCTGACGTCGATGTATTTTGTTCTTGCATGGTACATGGAGTTCTTGCTCAAGTCTATTGCACTTTGGCTGTCACAATAGACAATATACTCCATCTGATTCAAACCAAGCTCTTGAAGAAATCGCTTTAGCCATATTATCTCCTTGCCAACTTCAGTAGCCGCAATATACTCAGCTTCAGTTGTAGATAGTGCAACACACTTCTGCAACTTTGACTGCCATGATATAGCTCCCCCTGAAAAAGTAAACAAATATCCAGTAGTGGATTTTCTGTTATCAAGGTCACCTGCCATATCAGAATCTGTATAGCCTTTCAAGATTGGATTTGATGCTCCAAAACACAGACATTCATCTGAGCTTCCTCTAAGATACCTGAGTATCCACTTCACAGCTTCCCAATGCTCTTTTTCCGAATTTTCGAGAAATCTGCTCACAACATCAACTGCGTGAGCAATATCAGGTCTAGTGCACACCATTGCATACATTAGACTTCCGACGACGGAGGAATATAGAACTTTGGCCATGTTCTCTTTTTCCTCCCTATCTGTAGGACACATCTTCTTGCTCAACTTCATATGACCAGCATGAGGTATACTAACAGGCTTAGCATTCTTCATATTTAAGCGCTCCAGTACACGTTCAATGTACTTCTTCTGGGACAAATAAATCTTCTTTTTATCTCTAAGACGAGTAATTCTCATGCCCAAAATTTGCTTGGCATGACCCAAGTCTTTCATAGAAAAAGACTTACACAACTCTTTCTTCAGCTCGTCAATCTTGGAAGTATTTTTGCCCACAATCAACATATCATCCACATACAACAGGAGGATGATAAAATCATTGTCAGAAAATTTTTGTACAAATACGCAATGATCTGAAGAAGTCTTCTTATAGCCTTGCTTCACCATAACAGATTCAAACTTCTTGTACCACTGTCTAGGAGCTTGTTTTAGGCCATAAAGACTCTTTTTGAGTTTGCACACAAAATTTTCTTTACCTTCTACTTTGAAGCCCTCAGGTTGTTCCATATAAATCTCTTCTTCTAGGTCACCGTGAAGGAAAGCCGTCTTCACATCCATCTGCTCAATCTCTCATTAAGACTAGCAGCCAAACCTAGAATTGTGCGAATCGAGGACATTTTCACAACAGGAGAAAATATTTTGTCAAAGTCAATACCTTTCCTTTGACCGAATCCCTTAACAACCAATCTAGCTTTGTACCTGGGCTTCAAGTTGTGTTCTTCAACTTTAACTTTGAACACCCACTTGTTCTTCAAAGCTCTCATGCCCTTGGGCAATTTTACCAACTCATAAGTTTAGTTCTCATGCAAAGACTTCATCTCGTCTTGCATGGCTTCAATCCATTGATCCTTGTGCTCATCTTCCATGGCCTCCTCATAACATTCAGGTTCTCCCCCATCAGTGAGTAACACATACTCATTGGATGAATAACGGGAGGAAGGAAACCGCTGTCTTGTGGACCTCCGAAGCGGAATATTTGATTCGTCCACAACTTCATGAGCAACAGGATCATTAATAACAATATCATTGTTATTATCAACATCAACATGTTGATTTGATACATGATTCTGAGCGTCACTATGATTATCAAGCCCAACAACATCATGCACACTTGTGTGAGGAACGTCATTATGATGAATTATACCATCAAAAGTTGAAGATTCTACCTTCTCCGCTTTGTCAATATCTTCAATTGTTTGATTCTCCATGAAAATAATATCACGGCTTCTCACAAGTTTCTTTTCAATTGGGTCATATAGCCTGTAACCAAATTCATCTAGGCCATATCCAATGAAGATGCATTGCCTTGTCTTGGCATCTAACTTTGACCTCTCATCTTTTGGCACATGTACAAAAGCTTTGCAACCAAATACTCTCAAATGGTCATAGGAAACATCCTTTCCATACCAAACACTATTTGGTAAATCATTTTGCAAAGCAACAGCAGAAGATAGATTAATAACATGTGCAGCGGTCAATAAAACCTCACCCCAAAATGAGTTTGGCAATTTTGCTTCAGAAAGCAAACATCTAAATCTTTCCATCAAGGTCCTGTTCATCCTCTCAGCCAAACCATTAAGCTGAGGAGTCTTGGGAGGAGTCTTCTGGTGTCTAATACCTTGATGCTTGCAGTATTCGTCAAATGGTCCACAATATTCACCACCATTATCAGTACGAATGCATTTCAGTTTCTTTCCATTTTCTCTTTCAACTGAAGCCTGAAACTGCTTGAAGACACCAAACACTTGGTCTTTAGTCTTCAAGACATAGACCCAAAGTTTTCTCGAGCAATCATCAATGAAAGTGACAAAGTAGAGTGCACCACCTAATGTCTTTGTCTTCATTGGACCACATAAATCAGAGTGCACCAACTCAAGCAACCCTGTCTTTCTCGAAGGGGGGTAGGACTTAAAGGAAACTCTATTTTGTTTACCAGCCAAGCAGTGCTCACACTTTTCTAATTTAGCACTTTGGAAATTTGACAATAATTTCTTCTTGGCTAGAAAATTAAGTCCTTTCTCGCTGATGTGGCTAAGCCTCTTGTGCCATAAAGTTGAAGAGCTATCGCTCTCAACCGCATTCACCATATCAACACAAGCAAAGGCCGTAGTCCAGTATAGACCACGACGTTTGTTACCACGAGCCACAACCAAGGAATCCTTGATGAGCTTCCATTTTCCATCACCGTTGGTACTAACATATCCTTCATCATCTAAAACACCAACAGAAATTAGGTGCAGACGAACATCAGGAGTATGTTTCACATTGTTCAAAACTAGTTTAGTTCCAACACTAGTTTCCAAACGAATTGTACCAATACCAACCACCCTAGAAACAGTCTCATTACCCATACTCAAGGTTCCAAAATCACCAGGAGTATAGGAAGAGAAAAAATCCTTCATTGATGTCACATGAGATGCGGAACCAGTGTCCACAACCCAGCTTGACTCATCACAAGCAATATTTATCATGTTTGCATCAAGAACGGTAACAAGATCTTCGGTGGTGACGGTGACTAGGCAATTTTCATTGTCATCTTCTTTAGTTTCCTCTTTGTTTTTGTTCTCCCTCTTCAACTTCCTGCAGAACTTCTTCGTGTGACCTTTCATACCACAATGATAGCACTCAATATCCTTAAGTCTGCCTCTGGATTTGCTCCTATTTTGTTCTCTATTCTGAGAACCACGAGTTTTGTTTCTCCCCCTGGGGCCAGTTATCAGGACATCCGACGAAGAAGAACCTAGAGATTTTCTTCTCATCTCTTCGTTCAAGACACTACTCTTGGCGGAATCCATAGAGATCACACCATCCGGAGCAGAATTTGACAATGACGTTCTAAATGTTTCCCAAGAGTCTGGTAGGGAACCAAGTAGAAGCAAGCCTTGAATTTCTTCATCAAATTTGATGTCCATAGCAGATAATTGGTTCATGATCCCCTGAAAATTATTCAGATGATCTGTCATCGGAGAACCATCATGATACTTCAAACTCAACATCTGCTTTATTAAGAACATTTTGTTGTTGCCAGTCTTCCGAGCATACAAACTTTCAAGATGATCCCATAGGGTTCGAGCATTTGTTTCCCCAGAAATATGGTTCAACACATTATCGTCGACCCATTGCCTAATGAATCCACAAACCTGTCTGTGCAACAGATTCCACTCTTCATCTGTTTTATTATCAGGCTTTACAGTGGTAAATACTGGTTTTTAAAAATTCTTAATATAAAGCAGATCTTCCATTTTCCCCTTCCAAATGGCATAATTAACACCATTCAAAGTAACCATTCTACTTGTGTTGGCTTCCATTGTTTTCCCCAAAAAAATATAGTTATCGCAAATCAAAGTAAATCTTTTATGATGTGGAAGTTCAGACTGTGCTGCAACCACAGAGCATACTCAGATAAAACCTTGGCTCTGATACCAGTTTGTTGGGAAAACGCGGACCAGCACAAAAATATATATGGTAAAAGTAATTGAAATAAAATGGGAAAATAATGACACCAAGAATTTTACGTAGAAACCCTTCTGAATAAGGGAAAAAACCACGGGCCAAGAGGAGCAACTGATATTACTATAGTAAGGAATTTTACACTGTGTAGTCACGAATACAATACTCAAAGTGACTACTACACACTCAAAAGGAACAACACTCTTTTGGTTTCCGTCTTACTAAAATATTGCTCACACTCTATTTTTCTTCACAGACTATTTTCTTGTATAGTCTATGGAATACCTCATTTTGCTCTCAAAATGGTTTTTCCTTCTAACTTGGTGTGTTCTACAAATGAGCAAGAATGCTCTATTTATAGAAGGAGAAAATCATGCCTATGTCACTAATGACATAGACAAATATAGCAAAGTCAAAAATGGTTGCAAATCTTACCAATTTGCCAACCACCAAATCTTTGATTTTCAACTCCAATTACTATTCCTTTTTAACAATTGCTTGTAGTAATTGAATAGCTAAAGTTGACCAAAAAATGGGATGGACTCAACATAATGAAGGCTACTTTATGATGCTATTTGACAGTATTGAAGACATGAATGAAGTCTTATACTTTGGATCTTATATGAACAGTAGACATATAATTGTTAAACTGTGGGCTGCTTTGATTTACATGATGAAGTTCTGAAAATCATCCCATTATGGATCAAATTTCCCAATTTACCACGGAATTACGACCACTAATGGATTTACTATCTTAAACACGGGAGGACAAACTCAGATGGAAGTGGGACAACGAAATAGCCAGTATGAAGATAATGGAGGAAAAAATGCTCACTCTCCTCAACGTCTGTGTTAGTGTCATGGAATGTTAGAGGTATCAATAATGTAGGGAAACATGGAGAAATAAAATCTTTTTGTAGTAACAAAGAGGAACTACCTTGCAGGTATTAGGAGTACCTATTAGTACTAAGAGATTGTCCATGGTACAGTGCCAACCTTTGCTTGATAAAATACTAGAAAGGATCACTACTTGGGCTGCTAAGCTACTAACGTATGCAGGAAGAGTTCATCTTATGAAAACTGTCTTATTCTTCATCCAAACTTTATGTTCCAAAATCTATGTTCTTCCAAAGAAGGTTCTCAATACGATTACTACTACATATGGGAAATACCTATGGACTGGGAAAGCAGAGAATATTAATAAATCACCTATAGAATGGGAACAACTCTGAAAGCCAAGGGTGGTTGGTGGTTTGAATCTGATAGATGTCGAACAGTGGAATAAGGCTGCTATAGCTAAATCGTTATGAAGTGTAAATCAGTTAAATTATGGGTGAGATTGGTTCGTGGCTACTATATAAAGGGTGGCTCAATCTGGAACACGGACCGACCACAAGCTTCCAGGATCCTAAGGAAGATATTTAGAAACAAAAAGTATTTTGAGGCAGCTGGCTATTCTCTAATAAATGTCTAAAACAGAAAATTAAATGAAGAACAAGAGTATTAAATTGATGATTCAAGAAAAAATGCTAAGGCTACCAGATACATATAATCTTAATAAGAGAGAGTTTATAGAGTCAAAACAAAAAATTATTTTACTAACACGAATCTTCATAACAGTGAATCTATGTAATCACTAAGCTTGAAATTTTTAAAAAAGAGATGTTAGATCGAGTCAAAACGAAATAATGGTTTCTTTATACTAGTTCTTGTATTCACAATAGAACTTTCAATGATCCAGATGAACGGAAATCCACCCGCCATAATATATTAACAACCACACACCTTAATATATCAGACATACACCTTATTTGTATATTAACATATGAATTGATTCAATCAATTGTAATTAAAATAGTAGCAGACAGATCACAAACACAAAAACATTACTTTTACGAATCTCAAATCACTTATAAATCACAACTAATACCTAAATACTGATTAGTTCATCAAGTGTATTTTATGTTTTATTTTTAGTTAATTTGTAAATACTCATTAATAAACATGACAAAAGATAAATAATAGGGTTAAATTCACAACGAAGATGTACAGTTCAACAAGGGTATTAGAACATGATAGAAACAGAGGAGCAGAGATGAGTGACCTACTGACTCGAAAACTTTGTTTTTCCTGGACGTATTTTCTGTGAAAAAATCTATAGCTGCTGGACATCGCTGCTGCAAGTTAGTGTATGTCGCTGGAAGATTTCTGCTATGAACGAATATATGGTGTTGGACGTCGCAAGTCTAAGCGATTTAGGATGCAACATATATTTTTAGGACAATTTTCCTTATTAGAAGGGTATTGAGGATTTTGTTCTGAGTAATGTTTTCCTTATTGCCTAGGACTTCTCTTTTTTCAGAATTTGGAGAATAGCGGGAAAATAAATACTCCCTCCGTTTCACAAAGAATGAACTAGTTTGACTTGGCACGGCGTTTAAGAGTATAAAGAAGACTTTGAATCTTGTGGTCCTAAATTAAAGTTAGGTCAAATGTACAAAATTGCCCTTTGATCTTGTGGCCTTAAACATGCCACGTGTAAAGTTGTTACCAAAAAAGTAAAGAGGTCATTCTTTTTGAAACATACTAAAAAGGAAAGGAGGTCATTCTTTTTTAAACGGAGGGAGTAATTTAGAAAAAATAAGAGCTTTTAATTTTAGAAAAACAAAGAGGCTTTTTGGCGGCTATTATTTGGAATTGCTACTACAAATGTACATTTTCCTGGCCATTATACATTAGCCGCAACTATATTGCCTCACATGAATACATTATCAGCTATTTGCATATTGCCGTAAAATAATTGTCGCTAAAGTTCATTTTTGTAGTAGTGTCAATGCATGAAAAAATACTATTCCAAAATTGCTTAACTACTAGTCATACTTGGTTAATCACCCATTGTTTTCACAACCCTAGTTGTGAATTTTAGTTACCCATATATGCAAGAACACAATTCAAGTTGATAGATGAAGAAATCATGAACTTGTGTAATAAGAATAGTAAACCCAGAAATTGCACTTGAATTGCAACCAAAACCTTCAAAACCAAATCCAAAAATCAATTATTTTCCAAAGTTGAAAAAACCAATCTCCAAATATAAAACTAGAACAATAGTAGTCGTAGCTAACCCAAAAAACGAGGTTTTATGCACTATTTATAGAAAAAAAATCCTAATTAAAAAGGAATTAAAATAAGGAAAGTTTGTTCAGGGGTTCGACCTACTAGACCAACCGACGGACCGTCAATGGATCGATGGTCTGTGATTCTATTCCGTCAGCGAAGAATTAGAAAAATATTTCAGCCTTCAAGGTGCATCTTCTCTAAATCAAACAACGGGCCAACAAGATGGTCCGTCAACCATTCTGTAACGACTCGCAAGTACACCCAAGAAGTTAGGGAAACCCTTAGGTCGGAACAAGGCGTACTTGAAATTTCGAAGGTCTTGTACTAGCCTATTAGCTATCATTCATTACATAAGATATGAAAATTAATGCAGAATTTAAAACATTTCACCATAAATAAAGGAAAAAATCTTTTATAAATACTAAAGGATAGTCTTATCGTCACAAACCAACTTAAATACACAACATAAATGTCTTAGGGACACGACCCTCGAATATATGAGGACATACTTAGTCTTCAGAGAGTCGATTCCCAAGCTTGCCTTCTACCCTTAAAATTGCTTCCAACCTATACTTATAGAGTATAGAAAAGTATGGGGTTAGTACAAACATTGTAAGAAGTATATTATTATACAAAATCATGCAAAAAGGGACAATTTAGTTGAAACATACAAGTCATGCTATTTTTGTAACACTCCGGAAATGTCATGACTTAGACTAGAGATTAATATATTAAATAATATTTAAAATGATGTTTTCAGACCTATATTAATGTAATAAACTCATTAGAAAAAGGTTAGATCCAAAACGACAAAGAAGACCTTGACGTCCGGAAACTAGCTAATACGAACTAGTTGACGTCCTATATTTGGTGATGGTTTAGAGGTGTCAAATGAAGTCCAAAACTTATAATGAGACCTTGTATAGGTAGTATGTAGTACAAAGGGTCCAAACGTCCTGTAATGACACCCCAAGGACCACCCCAAGGGTCCTTGGGGCCCAAACATGGGTGGGCAGGCTGCCTTGAAGCATGCGAGCATGCAGAACTGGACGCAGAGCGTGCGACGCGAGCGTGACACGCAATTTACTACTTCAAGATTTGATATTAAGCCTCACGACGCGAGGCTGACTCACACCTCACTGCCTCAACTCAAAATTTAATAAAAATGACGGGATTTGGCCCCGCGATGCGCAGCTACATCCCAAAATCGTTAAAGTCATATTTTTGGTAATTTAACTTATTAAAAAGACCCATTTAAGGGGAGGATCTTTTGGGTAATTCATAGGACGACTATATATTGATATTAGGTCAGTTTTAGACCACTTTTACATGTCCCAAATGAAATCAAACAAGTTTTCTCTCATCTCTCAAGAAACACTCTCTTTTCCAAACTCCATTGAAGAACAAAAAGAGCTTAAGGAAGAAGACGAAGACTTCAAATTCTTCATCCAAATTTCGTGGATTTTTAATCTATAAGGTATGGGTTTTTCACTCTTGGGATTACTTTTCCAAAGAGGCCCTTTCAAGATAAGTTTTCAAGAACTTCAAATACTAGGGTTTTTACTCTACAAAACGGATTTTCTTCCTAACCCTAGATTTATGATTTTCAATGAAAAGTAAGTGTTTTCTGTGGTTGATTTCACACGAATTGTTGAGTATTTCATTAATAATATTTGAATTTTGTGTGATACATGATCTTTCTCTAAGTGATGGTTATGACTGGGTTGTTTCTACTATTTGATAACGTGTAAACATTAGGATTTGAATTAAGACTTGAATGAACTCTTTAATGACCCGTTTTTTATATCCTACATTATGCATTGATCTTGTCTATGATTTGAAGAATCGTTCTTGATTATGCTATTGAGTATTTCACTATGTTATGGTTATGAACTTTGTATGTTGAACGTAAGTTCTTGAATAAGGTTCTTGGAAGCAAGATGTAAGTCTTCTAAAGTTGTGATTACTCTACAATGTTTATGTTAGCCTATAAGTCATGATTCTATGTTATGAAAGTATGTATGATGTTGCTATATGTATATGTTGGGCTATTGACATGTTATTTGTGAGATCATGAAAAGAATACGAAAATGCAAGTTATGATATTCTCTTGTAAGCTTTAGACAAAATGATTATGCCATGTTATCTCACAAATGAAAGGTTACGATTAAAGGAAATTCTCATCTAATCCGAAAGAGCTCATGATCATGTTTATACAAGGAGTTAATATCTTATGACCTATGATAAGTTTATTATAAAAGACAAATTAAAGGTTATTCAAGAAAAGGGAGTTATGCTAAGCACCGATAAACTAGATATGAGAGGTGTCCCTTTCCTAGTGGAAGGTAGGTTCATAATGACTCTCATGAGAATGAGGCTGCCATGTAATGTGGAACTATGGGTATCTAGCAAATCTCCTAGTTCTTGAAGTATGTTTCCACCATAGGATACTAGCTAGTGGATCGACCTAGAAAGCTATGTCATGTTAGGTTGTACTTTGGCCGGTAGACCACCTTCTTTCGGTGTGGGGTTTTATGATACCGAATTCATGTTTAACTCACATGGTCTATGTCGATTAAGGCGAATGTTCCCTCATGTAAAATGAAAGACAAGTAAATGAACGTTGACTAGGGTGACTTGAGGAGTCTACCTAGTATAGCTAGGGGTATGGGACTCTACCTAGACATTGCACAAGTTGACTCTAAGGGAAGTCCTAAAAGATTGTTCTTATGTAATATGATAACATGAAAGGTATGATGCTTATGATACATGATGTAATTCTTATATGATGTTGGTCATTATGATGAATATGTTATTGGGTTATATGTCTATATGAAGTGATGACTACTTATGTTACAAGTTGTATGAAGCAAAACTTTATTCATGGTCTCCTATCTTATCTACTTGGTTGTGTGAGGTTATGGGGCTTCACATGACCATTGCACTTGTTGGTTGGGGATGGGATCATTGGTAACTGTTTTGTATGCTATGTTGTGTGATCTATTGAATATGAAAATCTAATATGAATCTATGATAATATGTGTTCGGTTATGATCATGCTTTAAGTTGATGGAATCCTTAACTTGTATATGTTATATGGTATGTGCACTGAAGACTTTCATATTACTTAGCATGCTTTCTAAAGAGATGATAAATGATCCTTTTCCATGCATGTCCTTGTATGTTATGTGCATATACCCATACTTAGTATATGTGGCGTACTAACCCCATTACTTTATATTACTACCACTCTAAGGTTACGACCATTGAAGTTTAAGGAGGTCAATTTGAAGAAGCTTGGAACTCTTTCTCCAAGTCTTGGTAGGTCCTCATGTTCGGGACGCTATCATTCATATTCCAGCTTATGAAGACTTAGTAGTTTTAAGAATATTCTACTTCCATATATGTTTCCTTGGATTCTTTTGTATTAAGGCCTATATGACAGATTGACTATATATCGTCTAAATCCATATTTGCACTCTTTAGATGGTTTTATATATGTGAGACAAATTTTTAGAATATCGTATGTCTTATGAATGTTAAGTATGAAGTCTAAGTATACTTCAAGTAGAATGTAAAAGTTTTTAATTTTTCCAATATTTTACTGATCACTTGTTATGACGAATGTTAAGGGCTTGTCTGAGTCCTTTGAGAGGACGACAACGCCGGTCTCATCTGGGTATGCTCTCCGGGTGTGAAAAACCTGGTATCAGAGTATGAGGTTAAATATCCTTAGGATCAATGTCTCACTAAACCACATTACTTAGTGTCTTGTTCATGGTTGTGAAGCGCGCCATAATTGTGGACAAGAGGCTATGTGATGATTAGGAAACTTCTCTTTTCTTGATACTCCTATGTCGTGCCTTTAGAGTTTTGACACTATGTGTCGTAATCCCTTTCTTGTGGTTATAGGCGATGAACACAACAAGTAAAGCCGCGAGAAGAGTAGGAGAGGAGATTGCGAATGCGGGAGCTACTCCCCAAGGTAATCGAAATGCTCCTCAAGTGAAAGCTGTTGCAAATGATCAAGTTTCGGTGAATCCTCTGGCTATGACGGATGGTGAGGTGAGGGAAGCCCTATTCCAAATAGCCCAAGCCATCACAACCCAAGATCAAGACATCACGGCTCAAGCTAACAGAGAGGTTGTTCCTTGAGAGAACCAACATGATAGTACTATGGCTAGCCGTTTGAGAGATTTTACGAGGATGAATCCTCCTATTTTCCTTGGGTCAAAAGTTGATGAAGACCCTCAAGATTTCCTTGATGAGTTGTAAAATATTTTGTTTGCTATGGGGGTGAGTACTACTGCGAAGGATGAACATGCTTCTTATCAACTCAAGGACGTGGCTCAAACTTGGTATAATCAGTGGAAGGATAGTAGGGCTTTAGGAGACGGTCCCGTGACTTGGGAAATCTTCAAAAAGGCATTTCTTGACAGATTCTTTCCAAGGGAACAAAGAGAAGCTAAGGTAGCGGAGTTCATCAACCTTCGTCAAGGAGGTGTGAGTGTCAAGGAATACTCCTTGAAATTCATTAAGCTGTTTAAATATGCTTCTTCTTTGGTTTCTAATGCTAGGGATGAAATGAGCCATTAAGTAATGGGCGTGTACGAAGAGCTTGAAGAAGAATGTCGTGCAGCCATGCTTCATCACAATAGGTTGATGGTTCATGCTCAACAGGTTGAGGAGAGTCGTCTAAGGAAGAGGAATAGGGAAACTAAGAAGGCAAAGTCTTTTGAAAGTGGTTCTTCTCAAAGTAGGCTTGATGTTCAAGACAAGCCTAAGTTTTAGAAGAGGTTTTCAAACAAGGTTCCTTCAAATTTCTCACAGAATCACAATGATAGAGGTTATAATCCTAAACCTCAAAAGGGTAGAAATGTTGATCCACCAAGAGAAATACCAAATTGTGGTAAGTGTGGTAAGAAACATGCGGGTGAACGCCTTGTTGGAACTAATAGTTGCTATGGTTGTGGCAAAGGTGGCCATATGGTGAAAGATTGTCCTAATGTGAGAAGTCAAGGTAAGGGGAATAATCAAACTCAACCAAGAGGTCCTAGTTCTAAAGCTCCCAAAAGGAATTATTTCTATGCATTCAAGGCTAGGGGTGAACAAGAAAGCTCTCCCAACGTTGTGACGGGTATGGTACAGGTTTTCTCTATTAATGTTTATGCTTTGCTTGACCCAGGTGCTACCCTTTCTTTTGTTACACCTTTGGTAGCTAGGAAGTAAAATGTACTTCCCAATGTTTTGATTGAACCCTTTTCAGTTTGTACCCCAATGGGTGACACTATAGTTGCAAAAAGAGTCTATAGGAAATGTCCTGTGATGCTGCCCCATAGAGTTACTCTTGTTGATTTGGTAGAACTTGACATTTTTTATTTTAATATCATCTTGGGTATGGATTGTCTCCATGATTGTTTTGCTTCCATATATTGTAGAACAAGGGTAGTGAAGTTTCAATTCCCTAATGAACCCATTTTAGAGTGGAAGGAGAAAAATTCTATGCCAAGGGGTCAAATCATTTCTTGTTGGAAGACTTGTAAGATGATAGCCAAGGGTTATTTATACCATGTGGTGAGGTTTAAGGACCTAGAATGTGAAACTCCTTCTATTGAGTCAATCCCTGTTGTGAGAGAATTCCCAGAGGTTTCTCCTAATGACCTCAGATGAGTTCCTCCCGAACAAGAAATTGACTTTAGCATCGACTTATTACCGGATACGAATCCTATTTCAATTCCTCCATATAGGATGGCTACGGCTGAATTGAAAAAGTTGAAGCTCCAACTCAAGGATTTACTAGACAAGGGTTTCATTCAACCTAATATTTCTCCATAGGGTGCTCCGATCTTGTTTTTTACGAAGAAGGATGGGTCCCTTAGAATGTGCATTGATTATCGTCAACTTAATAAGATCACCATAAAGAACAAGTATCCTCTCCCTAGGATTGATGATATATTTGATCAACTCCAAGGTGCTACTTACTTTTCCAAGATTGAATTAAGGTCGAGATATCACCAACTTAGGGTGAGAGGTGAAGATGTTCCAAAAACAGCTTTCCGAACTAGATATGGTCACTATGAATTTCTAGTCATGTCTTTTGGGTTAACAAATACCCCGACGGCGTTATGGACCTAATGAATAGAGTTTTACGAGATTACCTCGACTCATATGTGACTGTGTTCATTGATGATATTTTGATATACTCCAAGAATAAAGATGAGAATGAGAGTTACTTGAGGTTTGCCTTGCAAGTCCTCAAAGAACACTAACTTTATGCCAAATTTAGCAAGAGTGAATTTTGGTTGCGGTCAATTGATTTTCATGGCCATATTATCTCTGGTGATGGTGTAGAGGTTGATCGAAGAAGACGGATGCGGTCAGATATTGGCCTAGACCTTTCACTCTCACAGACATAAGGAGTTTTTTGGGTCTAACCGGCTATTATAGAAGATTTGTTGATGAATTTTCTTCCATTGCTTCTCCTTTGACAGCTTTGACCCAAAAGAAGGCAAAGTTTGAGTGATCGGAAGCTTGTGAGAAAGGTTTTCAAGAGTTGAAAGATAAGCTTACCTACGCTCCGGTGTTGACCTTACCGGAGGGTAATGAAGGCTTTGTAGTGTATTGTGATGCTTCCCGAGTGGGCTTGGGATGTGTCCTAATGCAGCATGGTAAGGTGATTGCCTATGGTTCTAGGCAACTCAAAGTTCATGAGAAGAATTACCCAACTCATGATCTTGAGTTAGCTGCTGTAGTTTTTGCCTTAAAAATATGGAGGCATTACTTGTATGGTGTGTATGTTGATGTGTTTACTGACCATAAAAGTCTTCAATATGTGTTTACACAAAAGGAGTTGAACCTCCGACAAAGAAAATGGTTAGAATTGTTGAAGGATTACGACATGAATGTCCTTTACCACCCCGACAAAGCCAATGTGGTTGCGGATGCTTTGAGTCGTATGACTATGGGTAGTGTGTCTCATGTGGAAGAAGAGAATAAAGAACTTGTGAAAGATGTTTATAGGTTGGCTCGCTTAGGTGTGCAGTTAGAAGATTCTCCAATTGGTGGTTTTATGGTCCATCATAACTCTGACTCATCTTAGTGGTAAAGGTCAAATCTAACCATCATCTTGATCCTCTATTGATGGAGTTGAAGGAATCGGTTCTTAGTAAACTCAATGAGTCATTCTCCCTAGGGAGGGGGGGGGGGGATGGTGTTCTTAGGTACCAAGGGAGATTATGCGTACCCGATGTTGAGGATTTGAGAAATCAGATTCTAGAAGAAGCCCATGGTTCTCGCTATTCTATACATCCGGGTGCCACCAAAATGTATCATGACCTTAGATATGTCTATTGGTGGGATGATTTAAAGAGGGACATAGCAGAGTTTGTTGCTAAGTGTCCAAACTGCCAACAAGTTAAAGATGAGCATTTTAAACCGAGTGGTTTAACCCAAATCATGGATGTTCCTACATGGAAGTGGGAAGCCATCAATATGGACTTTGTTGTTGGGTTGACTCGAACCAGAAAGCAAAATGATTCTATATGGGTTATTGTCGATAGGTTAACGAAATCTGCCCATTTTATTCCTATTAAGTCTACATATACTGCCGAAGAATATGCAAGAATCTACATTAATGAGATTGTGAGTCTTCATGGGATTCCTTTGTCCATCATTTCGGATAGAGGTTCCCAATTCACTTCTCGTTTTTGGAAGGCTTTTCAAAAGGGTTTAGGTACTCAAGTGAAACTTAGTACCGCTTTTCATCCTCAGACGGATGGTCAAGCGGAGCGTACCATTCAGACCCTTGAAAATATGTTGAGAGCATGTGTCATTGATTTCAAGGGAAGTTGGGATAATCACTTACCTTTGATTGAG
This sequence comes from Solanum sitiens, assembly GCA_016801875.1. Classification (NCBI taxonomy): domain Eukaryota; kingdom Viridiplantae; phylum Streptophyta; class Magnoliopsida; order Solanales; family Solanaceae; genus Solanum; species Solanum sitiens. Next base: position 127,146 of record JABWTJ010000101.1, read on the forward strand.
TTCTCTTACAACAATAACTATCATTCGAGCATCTCCATGGCACCTTTTGAAGCTCTTTATGGTAGAAGGTGTAGATCTCCGGTTGGATGGTTTGAGGTTGGTGATTCCTCATTCCTTGGTCCAGAGATTATCTATGAAGATGTAGAGAAGGTTCGAATCATAAGGGATAGATTGAAGACAACCTATAGTCGGCAAAAGTCTTATGCCAACAATAGAAGAAGAGACCTTCAGTTTGAAATAAGTGATCATGTCTACTTGAAGATCTCACGTGTGAAAGGGGTGATGAGATTCGGTAGAAAGGGGAAGCTAAGTCCCCGGTATGTTGGTCCTTATGAGGTCTTACAACGAATTGTAAAGGTTGCCTATGAGTTGAAACTACCTAGTGAACTAGCTTCGGTTCATCCAGTGTTCCATGTTTCTATGCTCAAGAAATGCATAGGCGACCCGGTGTATATTCTACCTATTGAAGGTTTATGGGTAGATGAGAACCTCTCTTATGAAGAGGTTCCGGTTGAGATCCTAGATCGCCAAGTAAAGAAGTTGAGAAACAAGGAGGTTGCCTCTGTTGAGGGTGCAACATGGGAGACTGAAGCCGACATGAGGTGTCGCTACCCTTATCTATTTACTCCTTGAGGTTAGACATTCCTCTTAGTAAATAAATTAATGAATAATCATGAAATTTACTTGTTTTCTAGATTGGTGCATGTGTTGGTAAATGATTGTACCAGTTAGAGTTTTAAGAAAATGCCTTCATACTCTATTCTTGCACTTATGTGAAATATGTATGCATGTGTCTTCTTGAGATTTGTTGTTTTGTTGTTGTATTGAGAAGAACGATAGCATGGTAACTCTTTGATGCATTTTTGAGCTTATGATAAGGTTGAGAAGGAAATTCCTCACTATGTATTATCAATATGTAGCTCTTATATGTTGTGCGTCATGAATTAAGTGCTATGTGTAATGTTATGATATGTGTTGTGGAGTTGTGATATACTCCTATGAGCTATGACTCATTATGATTTTATGTTGTTGATAGGTTGGGCTGCTAGTATTGAGTCTTTTTCTACCCTCCAAAAGATTTTAGTGTCATTCGGGGATGAATGTTCCTAAGGGGGGGGAGGGGATAATGTAACACTCCGGAAATGTCATGACTTAGAATAGAGCTTAATATATTAAATAATGCTTAAAATGATGTTTTCAGACCTATATTAATGTAATAAACTCATTTGGAAAAGGTTAGAGCCAAAACGACAATGAAAGACCTTGACGTCCGGAAACTAGCTAATTCAAACTAGTTGACGTCCCTATGTTTGGTGATGATTTAGAGGTGTCAAATGAAGTCCAAAACTTGTATTGAGACCTTTTATAGGTAGTATGTAGTATAAAGGGTCCAAACGTCCGGTAATGACACCCCAAGGACCACCCTAAGGGTCCTTGGGGAGGACCCAAACATAGGTGGGAAGGTTGCCTTGAAGCCTTCAAGCATACAGAACTGGACGCAAATCGTGCGACGCGAGCGTGAGACGCAGTTCACTGCCTCAAGATTTGAGAGGCAGCCTCGTGACGCGAGTCTGACACACACCTCACTACCTCAACTCAAAATTTAATAAAAATGACAGGATTTGGCCCCGTGACGCGCAGCTACATCCCAGATTCGTTAAAGTCGTATTTTTGGTAATTTAACTTATTAAAAAGACCTATTTAAGTGGAGGGTCGTTAAGGTAATTCATAGGATGACTATATATTGATATTAGGTCAGTTTTAGACCACTTTTACACATCCCAAATCAAATCAAACAAGTTTTGTCTCATCTCTCAAGAAACACTCTCTTTTCCAAACTCCATTGAAGAACAAGAAGAGCTTAAGGAAGAAGATGAAGACTTCAAGTTCTTCATCCAAATTTCGTGGATTCTTCATCTATAATGTATGAGTTTTTCACTCTTGGGATTCCTTTCCCCAAGAGGTCCTTTCAAGATAAGATTTCAAAAACTTCAAATACTAGGGTTTTTACTCTACAAAACGGATTTTCTTCCTAACCTTAGATTTATGATTTTCAATGAAAAGTAAGTGTTTTCTATGGTTGATTTCACACGAATTGTTGAGTATTTGATTGATAATGTCTGAATTTCGTGTGATACATGATCTTTCTCTAAGTGATGGTTTCGAATGGGTTGTTTCTACTATTTGATAACGTGTAAACATTAGGATTGGAAATAAGACTTGAATGAACTCTTTAATGACCCATTTTTCATATCCTACATTATGCATTGATCTTGTCTATGATTTGAAGAATTGTTCTTGATTATGCTATTGAGTGTTTCACAATGTTATGATTATGAATGTTGTAAGTTGAACGTAAGTTCTTGAATAAGGTTCATGGAAGCAAGAGGTAAGTGTTCTAAAGTTGTGATTACTCTACAATGTTTATGTTAGCCTATAAGTCATGATGCTATGTTATTAAAGTATGTATGATGTTTCTATATGTATATGTTGGGCTATGAACATGTTATTTGTGAGATCATGAAAAGAATATGAAAATGCAAGTTATGATATTCTCTTGTAAGCTTTAGACAAGATGATTATGAAATGTTAATATCACAAACAAAAGATTACGATGAAAGGAAATTCTCATCTAATCCAAAAGAGGTCATGATCATGTTTATAAAAGGATTTAATCTCCTATGACCTATGATAAGTTTATGATAAAAGACAACTTAAAGTTTATTCAAGAGAAGGGACTTATGCTAAGCACCGATGAACTAGATATGAGAGGTGTCCCTTCCCTAGTGGAAGGTAGGTTCACAATGACTATCATGAGATTGATGCTGCCATGTAATGTGGAACTATGGGTCTCTAATACATATCCTAGTTCTTGAACTATGTTGCCACCATAGGATACTAGCTAGTGGATCCACCTAGAAATCTATGTCATGTTAGGTTCTACTTTTTCTGGTAGACCACCTTCTTTCGGTGTGGGGTTTTATGACACCAGATTCCATGTTTAGCTCACATGGTCTATGTTGGTTAAGGTGAATGTTACCTCATGTAAAATGAAAAACAAGTAAATGAACATTGACTAGGGTGACTTGAGGAGTCTACTTAGTCTAGGTAGGGGTATGAGACTCTACCTAGACATTGCACAAGTTGACTCTAAGGGAAGTCCTAGGAGATTGTTCTTATGTAATATGATAACATGAAAGGTATGATGCTTATTGGAAGATCTTGAAAATGACCTAGGTGAACTAGAGCATAACAGTTGTCAAGATGATATAAGGTCCTAAGATCGTCTATAATATGGTATTGAGGCAGTAGCTAAAGTATTAGGTGCATTGGAAGTCAAACGTCAAGGGACAACCAAGACGTTCGACGACTAAGTAACCTAAGTGCCTCGTATATGGTTCTATATGTTTATGTGTGATTTATGAGGTTTTAAGATCCTTAAATGAGTTCATATGATGTATAAAGTCAGTGTTTCAAGTTTCAAGAAGTTTGGAGGTCAAACACTCAAGAACGTCCATGATGTTTGAAAGATGTGCCTTGAAATAACATTGTGTGTCTAGGCATGTTTTGTTAAGTTTTACGTGTTTGTTTTTGGTGAAATTCATGTGAGAGGTCCTAAACTCGTATACGGTCATGTTTAGGTTGGAAACGTCCAGGAAAGTATCCCCAAGTACCATCCAAGGGTCCTTGAGGAAGGACCCAAAGTTGGTGCCAAGGCTGCCCAAGACAGCCCAAACCACGGAAGGAAATTGACGCCCAGTGGGTCAGTCGACGCCCTGTGGGTGGTGATCCGTCGATTGGGACTTAGCATGGGGAAGGAGGTACCACGGACAAAGGGACGGTCCGTCGGTTGTAGGTCGCCGTTTAGGACTTAGTCTAGGGAGAGAAGAGACCAATGTTGAGTCTCTGAACCAAACGATGGAAGGACAGTACGGTCCGTTTGTGGACAAACGGTCAGTCCACTGCCTAACCGTCGATGGTACTGGTCCCTGCGCAGGTTCACTACCAAGTGAGGGGTGAACTTGTAATTTCACCCCACTTCTAAATAAGAGTATTGGCTGTTACTAAGGGGTCTTTTGTGTATTTTAAATGTGTATTTAAGTCTTTAAAATTTAAAAGATTTCATTCTTCAAAATCAAAAACCCAAAATCCCTTAGAAATTCCCTAAGACTCCATTAAAGCTAAAACTCAAGGAAGAGCTTGGATTGTTGATTTGAGTGGAGATTCTTCTTTAAACTGAAGGATTAGCTTAATTGAGGTATGTCTTTTGATTCTTGAAACTCGTTTCATCAAGGATCCCAACTTTCAAAGATGTTTTCTAAAGTTTTCAAAAGATGAATTGACTTATTTCATGATCTACCATGGGTTCTTGCATTAATGGTTTTTAATAATTGTTTAGTGATTGAATTGTTGTTATTAAGGTGATTTTAACTTAATTAAACCTATGAACCCATGTAATTGATGAACCCTAGTTTTTTTGACTAACTTATGGATTACTTGATATTGGTCTAATGTTTATGAATTAATGTGTAGTTTCTTATGGGCTTTCTAATGATGTAAGAATTTTATTCGATTGATATCTAATTGGTCTTAGATTGATAAATTTATATTGAATTGGCTTAGATTTGATTGAGTATTATAGTTTATGTATTGGATTGATGTTCATGGCCATGGATAAAGGTCTTATGATATTGAATTGGATAATTTGGAATTGGATTGAAGTGTTGAGGATGAAGTGGTGGTACGCTGCCCTAATTCCTTTTATTTAATGTTAATTAGACTTCAATTATGTTGTGATTGGTTTGGTCCACTTATGGTGGCAGTGTTATGTGAATTGATGTGGCCTTGTCGGCGTTAGTTTAAGTATATTAATGATCATGGCCTTGTCGGTACTACTTGAAGTAATATGACTATTTGTGTAGTTGATTATGTGATGTAAGATCATATCAAGCTATATGTGAATTAAGTGAAAATATGTTTTCTTCTATTGATGTTATTTAGGTGATCATGTTAGAGTAGGACTATGTTCATGTGTGTAGTCTTAGAGTTGAATGCATGATTGTTCCTACTTGGCTATGTGAAGTCTATAATGGTGATATAGTAGTGTATAGGGTGACTTAATGATGATAATGGTTGTTCTTATGAGCTTCTAGAATAACATGTCAAATTTGCTAAAATGAAGTATGTTGTGTCTTGTTTAGGTAGACTTGTGCCCCTTACTTGATGCTTGTATGAATGTGAATATGTGATGTCTTGACTTAGGAACCTAAAGCGTCTTAGTATTTTATGTATGAATAATGTGAGAGTTTGAATGATGATAAGAGGGTCCTTAATGTGAAACCTTGAACTTAGAAGGTAAGGTCATGAAACTTGAAGTCGAAAGCCGTAATGGTATCCTTCATGTAATGTAATGATGTACTTAAGGTTGATTGGATGGAACGACATCATATCAATCCTTAGGAAAGTCATGATGAACTTCTTGTCGCCATTGGAAGGTAGTCCTAGAGGACCTCTTTGGTAGGGTAAATGTGATTGGGTTATGAATATGATGTAAGACCCTATGTATGAACCTTAATGTGATGTACTCTATGAGAACAAAGGCTAGCACCGAGTGAGTATGGCAAGGGAAGTAGTTCTAGTTAAAGTGTGAGGCTAGAATACAAAGAAGCCCTTCATATTCCTTAACCATGTGCCTACATGAGATATGTCCAAGTTCTACCATTGGCAAGTAGAACAACCTTATCGGAGTAGGATAGAACTTTGGATTCCATGTTTTGCTACCATGGTCTATGTCGATTATTGCCTATTCTCATCATATGGGATACCTATTAGCAATAGAGAAGTTCTATGAGGTTTAGGTAGTGGTATGGGACGCTATCTAGACGTTGTTAGTAAGAGTCCCTAGGTCTTCTCCAAGACCACTACTTAAATGTCCTTTATGTAATGAATGTGTCTTACTGAACTAAGTTATGTAATGACTTATGTTAAGTATGTAAATGAATGAGTACCTAATCTAAAGTGACTTAAGGATTCCTTAGTTAAAGTGTGAAGAGGGCATATGAGATGATCTCTTCATGTCTTATCTATGGAAGTCTTGAGAATGACTCTAGTTAGGGAAGTTGGTTGTTATGTTTGACATGATCTAAACTTAGGAAATCCTAAGGATTATTTAGGTAACCTTGAAGAGGGTGTATAAGCGTTCTCTTCTATGATTACTTAAGTAAGTCTTTTGATAACCTTGGTAGGGGATATTGTCATATCTTATATGTGTTGTATATAGGTGTATTGTAGATCATTGTGAGTATCCTATAGGATCATTTATGAATATTTAGAGAGGGTGTATAGGCAGTCTCTCTTTATGTGACTTATGTGAACCTTAGAATAGCTTTTAGTGAGAAGACTACATGCTAGGAAATGTTAAAAGGGAAGAAAAAACACTTCACTGTAACAGTGAAGTAATTCACTGTAACAGTGAAGTAATTCACTGTACAGTGAATATAGGTTACTGGAAAGTGTCTCTTCAAATTGTGATATTTGGTTTAAATGTTTTCTTTTGTGATTATATGTTGATAAATTTTGTTCTTATGATGATATTACGATATTTAAATGAAAAGATGCATATTTCCAATAAATGTCCGTTTTTATGATTTTTATGCATTATTTCATACTTAGTACATGTGCTTGTACTAATTCCATGCTTTTATCTATCTATATAGTTCTTGGTAGGTGAGGTGCATTTGGGAAGCAAGACTTGGACCATAGCATCGTTCAAGAGAAGTTGAAGTATGTCCTCATTTGACTCGAGGGCATCTATGTCTTTTATGTTTTGTATTGAAGTATTGTAATAGATTTAGTAGTACTATGTTTTCTATTTCGTATGGGCCTTGTCACAAGTAATCTTGTGTATAAGATTGATGAGATTGAGACTTAATATTTCCTATTACTTTTATATGAAAGAGTTTTTAAAGACTATGATATTGTTTTGTGAAAATTTTTAGTTCTGCACTACTTTTCATTATGTGAATGCGATGAATGGTATGAAGGGCTTGTATGAGACCTCTGATATGTCGAGTATGTCGGTTGCAATCCAAGATTGTGCCCTAACTTCTAGGGTGTGGTCTTGGGATGTGACAAGCTTGGTATCAGAGTATAGTTGATGAAAGTAGTCTTAGGAATCAAAAAGTCTCATCAAGTCACGTCTAGTAGAGTCTTGACCATCGGTGTGAGTCGCGACACATCTATGTGTGAAAGGCTATAGGACGATAGAGTTTACCTTCTTTTCTACTTTTATGCCGTGCGGTAGAGTAAATGTTATTAGTATCCTTGTAAATGTGTTTCCTTGTGTTTTAGGGGATGAATACTAGAAAGATGGACGCTAGAAGGTTGGAAGAGGGAAGGGTGAATGAGGAAGCTCCTCCTCAAGATGAGCAAGTTGACCAAGTTCCTTAAGATGGGCAAGGAGTACAAGGTGCTCAATTGCCTCCTTAAGGTGATCATGCCCCTAATGTGGAAGGAGGTAATGAGGTTCCAGTGGAGTATCCGGACTTGACTAATAGGGATATAGAGAGGCTTTGCTTGCTTTATCACGATCCGTGACTACTCAAGCTAATTTGAGTATGGTTCCTAGGGTGAATGTTGTATAGATCACTTTGACCTCTAGGTTGAGAGACTTTGTGAGGATGAATCCTACTATCTTTCGTGGCTCTAATGTAGATGAAGATCCCCAAGAGTTCATTGATGGTGTGTACAAGGTGTTGAGTGCTATGGGGGTTACATCTAGGGAGAAGGCGGAGTTGGCTTTGAGGGATGTTTCTCAAATTTGGTACACTCAATGGAAGGATAATAGGCCGGTGGAGTCGGATCCTATTGAGTGGGAAGAATTTAAGGAATCTTTTCTTGGTAAGTACTTTCCCCGTGAGAGGAGAGAGATTAAAGTAGAAGAGTTTATCAATATCGACCAAGGAAATATGAGTGTTGAGGAGTACTCTTTGAAATTCTCAACATTGTCTAGATATGCACCATCCCTAGTGTCTAATCCAAGGGATGCAATGAGTCGCTTTGTGACCGGGGTAGACGACTTAGTGAGTGAAGAATGCCGTACGGATATTCTACATGATGATATGACCTTAGCTAGACTCATGGTTTATGCACAATCTATTGAAGCGTCTAAACTTGGTAGAATTGTAAGAAACTTTCAAAGGAGTGGTGCTGGTGATCAAGTGCAACCTAGGTTCAAAAATAGGGCTCAAACTCAAGAAGAATCTAGGGGTGCTAAGGGGAAGTTTGAGAAAGGAGGTAGTTCTCAAAATGGCAAACCTACATGTGCCAATTGTGGCAACAAACATTATGGTAATTGTCTATCGGGTACCGGTAGTTGTTTTGGATGTGGAAAAGATGGACAAAAAGTTAGAGATTGTCCTAATAAAGATGGTAAGAAATTTGCTTCTAGTGTCCCAAAGGATGATTCTCCAATAAAAAGGCGGTTCTATGCATTCCGGACTAGAGGAGAGAATCCGGATGAGGATTATGATGATGTTCGTAAGTCCTTGTTTTATCTTTTAGTGATAAGATTTCCTTCTAAGTGAGGGAGTATGGTTATAGATGGGCTAGAATTGTTATAGAAGTTGTTGCATTTGCATGATGTTTAGGAGTTTGGTTGATATTGAATTTCATTAACTTATTACATTGTGTATTTTATGAAGCTTTGAGAATGTTGTAAAAGGTGTTTATATGATGTTACCTTGCATATTAGCATGTCTATATTATAAATTGCCAAAAATTTGCATTTTTAGAAAATTGGCCTAAATGACTGTAGAAACAGCTCACTATTAAAATTTGCAAACTTTGACTAATTGATTCTTTGGTCTAAAATTGTTGTAATATGGTTAGAACTGATGTGCATGAGTATAATAATAAATATAAAATTAGTTTTTTGCTATTTGGAATGAAAGATGTGAGTTTGGTAGCATGATGCGTTATAGAAGTTATTCTAAATTTCTTGTTGAGTTGTGATTCTCTTTATTATGTGAAATTGATGTTTTCTCCTTGACAATGTGTTGTATGGTTTGTTTATGTGATGCTAGTTGATTCTCTATTCTTGGAAGTATTCGGAGAGTGGCAAGTGTCATTCGAGGACGAATGTTGTCCAAGTGGGGGAGAATGTAAGATCTCGAAAATGACCTAGGTGAACTAGAGCCTAACATTGTTGTCAATATGGTATAAGGTCCTAAAATGGTCTATAATATGGTATTGAGGCAGTATCTAAAGTATTAGGTGCATTGGAAATCAAACGTCAAGGGACGACCAAGACGTTCGACGACTAAGTAGTCTAAGTGCCTCATATGTGGTTCTACGTGTTTATGTGTGATTCATGAGGTTTTAATGTCCTTAAATAAGTTCATATGATGTATAAAGTCAGTGTGTCAAGTTTCGAGAAGTTTGGAGGTCAAACGCTCAAGAACGTCCATGATGTTCAAAAGATGTGCCTTGAAATGACCTTGTGTGTCTAGGCATGTTTCGTTGAGTTTTACGTGTTCATTTTGGGTGAAATTCATGTGAGAGGTCCTAAACTTGTATACGGTCATGTCTAGGTTGGAAACGTCCGGTAAAGTATCCCCAAGGACCATCCAAAGGTCCTTGAGGAAGGACACAAAGTTGGTGCCATAGCTGCCAAGACAGCCCAAACCACGGAAGGCAATCGACGCCCAGTGGGTTAGTCGAATAACCGTGGGTGGTGCTCCATTTATTGGTACTTAGCCTAGGGAAGTAGGGACCAAGGCCAAGCCTCAGTCCCAGACCACGGACTAAGGGACGGTCCGTTGGTCAAGGGACAGTCCGTCGGTGGCACGTTGTCGTTTGGGACTTAGTCTAGGGAGAGAAGAGACCAATGTTGAGTCTCTGAACCAAACGACATAAGGAAAGGATGGTACGTTTGTGGACAAACGGTCCATCGACTGCCCAACCGTCGGTGGTGCTGGTCCCTGCGCAGGTTCACTACCAAGTGAGAGGTCAACTTGTAATTTCACCCCACTTCCAAATAAGAGTATTGGCGGTTCCTAAGGGGTCTTTTGGGTATTTAAAAGGTTTATTTGAGTCTTTAACACTTAGAGGATTTCATTCTTCAAAATCAAACCCCCAAAATCCCTTAGAAATTCCCTAAGACTCCATTAAAGCTAAAACTCAAGGAAGAGCTTGGATTGGTGATTTGAGTGGAGATTATTCATTAAACTGAAGGATAGCTTAATTGATATATGGATTTTGATCCTTGAAACTCGTTTCATCAGGGAGCCCAACTTTCAAAGATTTTTTCTAAAGTTTTCAAAAGATGAATTTAGTTATTTCATGATCTACCATGGGTTCTTGCATTAATGGTTTTAATCATTGTTTAGTGATAGAATTGTTGTTATTAAGGTAACTTTAACTTAATTAACCTATGAACCCATGTAATTGATGAACCCTAGTTTTTTTGACTAAGTTATGGGTTACTTGATATTGCTCTAATGTTTATGATTTAATGTGTAGTTTTTTATGGGCTTTCTAATGATGTAAGAATTGTATTCAATTGATATCTAATTGGTCTTATATTGATACATCTATATTGAATTGCCATAGATTTCATTGAGTATTATACTTTATGTATTGGATTGATGTTCATGGCCATGGGTAAGGGCCTTATGATATTGAATTGGATGATTTGGCATTGGATTGAAGTGTTGAGGATGAAGTGGTGGTATGCTGCCCTAATTCCTTTTATTTAATGTTAATTAGACTTCAATTATGTTCTGATTGGTTTGGTCCACTTATTGTGGCGGTGTTATGTGAATTGATGTGGATTTGTCGGTGTTATTTTAAGTATATTGATGATCATGGCCTTGTCGGCATTACTTGAAGTAATATGACTATTTTTGTAGTTGATTATGTGATGTAAGATCATATCAAGCTATATGTGAATTAATGTGAAAGTATGTGTTCTTCTATTGATGCTATTTAGGTGATCATGTTAGACTAGGACTATGTTCATGTGTGTAGTCTTAGAGTTAAATGCATGATTGTTCCTACTTGGATATGTGAAGTTATAATGGTGATATAGTAGTGTATAGGGTCACTTAATGATGATACTGGTTGTCTTTATGAGCTTCTTGAATAACATCTCATTTGTGATAAAGTGAAGTATGTTGTGTCTTCTTTAGGTAGAGTTGTGTCAGTTACTTGATGCTTGTATGAATGTGAATATGTGATGTCTTGACTTAGGAATCTAAAGAGTCTTAGTCTTGTATGTATGAATAATGTGAGACGTTGAGTGATGATAAGAGGGTCCTTAGTGTGAAACCTTGAACCTAGAAGGTAAGGTCATGAAAGTTGAAGTCGAAAGCCGTAATGGTATCCTTCATGTAATGTATTGATGGACTTAAGGTTAATTGGCTTGAACGGTATCATATCAATCATTAAGAAAGTCATGATGAGCTTTTTGTCTCCATTTGAAGGTATCCCTAGAGGACCTCTTCGGTAGGGTAAATGTGATTGGGTTATGAATATGATGTAAGACCCTATGTATGAACCTTAATGTGATGTACTCTATGAGAACAAAGTCTAGCACCGAGTGAGTATGGCAAGGGAAGTAGTTCTAGTTAAAGTGTGAGGGTAGAATACAAAGAAGCCCTTCATATTCCTTAACCATGTGCCTACATGGGATGTGTCCAAGTTCTACCATTGGTAAGTAGAACAAACTCATCAGAGTAGGATAGAACTCCGGATTCCAAGTTTTGCTATGATGGTCTATGTCGGTTATAGCCTATTCTCATCATATGGGATACCTATTAGCATTAGAGAGGTTCTATGAGGTTTAGGTGGTGGTATGTGACGCTATCTAGACATTGCACAATAGGCTTTGAAGGTGTTAATAAGAGTCCCTAGGTCTTCTCCAAGACCATTACTTGAATGTCCTTTATGTAATGAATGTGTCTTAATGAACTACGTAATGTAATGACTTATGTTAAGTAAGTATGTAAATGAATGAGTACCTAATCTAAAGTGACTTAAGGATTCCTTAGTTTAAGTGTGAAGAGGGCATATGGGATAATCTCTTCATGTCTTATCTATGGAAGTCTTGAGAATGACTCTAGTTAGGGAAGTTGGTTGTTATGTTTGGCATGATCTAAGCTTAGGAAATCTTAAGGATTATTTAGGTAACTTTGAAGAGGGTGTATGGGTGTTCTCTTCTAGGAGTACTTAAGTAAGTCTTTTGATAACCTTGGTAGGGGATATTATCATATCTTATATGTGTTGTATATTGGTGTATTGTAGGTGTGTATGTGTCTGATTATCAGTATCCTATAGGATTGTTTAGGAACATTTAGAGAGGGTGTATGTGCGGTCTCTCTTTATGTGTCTTAAGTGAACCTTAGTATAACTTTTAGTGAGAAGAATATATGCTAGGAAGTGTTAAAAGGGATGAAAAAGCACTTCACTGTAACAATGAAGTAATTCACTGTACACTGAATATTAACCACTGGAAAGTGTCTCTTTAAATTGAGATATTTAGTTTAAATGTTTTCTTATGTAATTCTAAGTTGATAAATGTTATTCTTATGATGATATTACGATATATAAATGAAAATATGCATATTTCCTATAAATGTCCGTTTTCATGATTTTTATGCATTATGCCATATTTAGTACATGTGGTTGTACTAATTCCATGCTTTTATCTATCTATATAGTTCTTGGTAGGTGAGGTGCATTTGGGAAGTAAGACTTGGACCATAGCATCGTTTAAGTGAAGTTGAAGTATGTCCTCATTTGACTCGAGGGCATATATGTCTTTTATGTTTTGTATTGAAGTATTGTAATAGACTTAGTAATACTATCTTTTCTGTTTCGTATGGGCCGTGTCCCAAGTACTCTTGTGTCTAAGATTGATGAGATTGAGACTTATTATTTCCTATTACTTTTATATGAAGGAGTTTTTAAAGACTGATATTGTTTTGTGAAAGTTTTAATTACGCACTACTTTTCGCTATGTGTATGCGATGAATGGTATGAAGGGCTTGTATGAGACCTGCGAGAGGTCGAGTACGCCGATTTCAATCTAAGATTGTGCCCTAACTTCTAGGGTGTGGTCTTGGGATGTGACACTTATTATACATGATGTTATTCTTATATGATGTTGGTCATTATGACGAATATGTTATTGGGTTATATTGCTATATGAAGTGATGACTACTTATGCTACAAGTTGTATGAAGCAAAGCTTTATTCATGATCTCCTATCTTATCTACTTGGTTGTGTGGGTTTATGGGGATTCACATGACCATTGAACTTGTAGGTTGGGGATGAGATCATTGGTAAGTATTTTGTGTGTTATGTTCTATGATATTTTGAATATGTAATGTTAACATGACTCTATGATAATATGTCTTTGATTATGATCATGCTTTAAGTTTGATGGAATCCTTAACTTGTGTATGTTATATGGTATGTGCATTGAACACTACACCATTTTAGGTCTACTACCACCCCACTAAAGTGTAGCCTAAACTAGCAAAAAGTGTGGCCTTTGATAAAAGGCTACACTTTTGGACTTTAAGCAACGCTTTTTAGGGAGTGGCCTAAAGCAGCGTAACCTTTGACATTAGGCAACACTTTTTAAATGTCACCATCTTTGGCTACACTTATAAAGCGTAGCCAAAGAGTTATAAGGGCACGCTTTGTTGTATGCATTAGCGACACTTATTTTTTATTATACTACACTCAAAAGTGTTGCCTTTGCATTGTTATTGGTCACACTTCAAAAGTGTTGCCTTTTATGTGTCATCTAGAGCAACACTTATTAAGTGTAACTTTATACATCATCTAGAGCAACACTTATTAAGTGTAACTTTATATATCATCTACTTTATCGATGGGTGTCCTACAACAACACTTATGAATTGAATATATTCAATATATAATCACATAATTAAATATACAAGTGACCTAAAGCACAAAATTAACTTATAATTAAATCAAAGCTATATGTTTCAAATAAACTTCAAGAAACATGTCTTGTACAATCAATACTTAGAAAGTTATTGCTTAAAGGACTCTAATATCAATAAATTCCAAAAAACCAAATGCATTCAATCGTAGATATCAACTGTACAAAAAATCTTCATCGTTCACTACAATAGATTGAGTTTACTTCTGGCCACAATTCAAATTCAATTACCGGCAATTTCCTGCACATTCAAAATAAAATTATCAGTTAGTGAAATAAATGTGGAAGTGCATAATTGGAGAGTATTCACTGTAAGCCAACCAATCCAAATATTGTGCAAATCATATAGAACATGCATCTCTGAAGGAGTCATGATTTATTTCACACACGGAAATGTTCTGCAGGACTTGTTCAATGTATTAAACCACATGGATATAAGGCTAAACTTAACAAAAAACAGAAGGAACTTAGTCATATAATTCAACTATAAAAAGAAAAAAAAACAGATCAGCATTTCTATTACGTGGGATAGGGAACACGAATATACTGAGAATCAAACATACACTTATCGTGTGATATATACTCCAATCGATACTATTGGTAGGTAAGTAAGCATCCACTGGAAAAGCAATTCGATTGAGTTACAAAAACATTCTCTTCAACTTATGCTTAGAAACAAATACCTAATAGTCTTAGTTACTACTACTAGCAGTGGCTAACCAACCCTCAATTCTAGCAGGGTTGTCAAGCAATGAGTTTTCTTGTGTAATGGCAACACGCTACACATGAATGGCAGTAAGCAACAATGAAAAGTGAGAACTATTTAATAGCAATGCTATGCACAACCTGCAATGTATACTATAATGGAGAGTGGACAAAAAAATGGAACCAAAGGATAACAGACCAAGCAGAAATATTGTGCTGGCTTCCAAAACTAAGGGTTAGGGCTGAGGAATCTCAAGAATTATAAAAACTGAAGATAGTGCTGCTGTTATGTACTTATATTATTTTGGATAGTTTTAAAAACATTTTCACCAGCGTAAAAGCTATGATTCAGTATCACAGTTCATGGGTATTACAAATATCAGCATAAGAATTTATCAAGGAAATATCCAGTATCACAGTTCCACAAACTTTTGGGACATAGAGTTCACTAAAGAAAATCACGAAGTATCAAAAAAGTGTGTTGACAATTCATAACGATGGAGTTGGATAATAATGCAATTAAATCCCATGACATACAAACACAATATAACAGATCTAATCATCGAGAACTCAAGACATAATCTCAGATTCACAGCAAACACGTACATTAGGTCAGCTTATCAAGAAAAATATAGATTATGTAAGATGTAAGAAGAATAAAAAAGTAGTACAAGTCTTCGTAATTTTAATTCCAATACAGATGTCATAACACTCACTGGAACATGATAGCCACATCAAAGTAATCTTCTATCCGAAGTGGCAAGAAACAAGTCAAAACCAAATGCCGAGAAGGTGATATAAGTAGAACATGCTCTAACTTCAGAAGGTACGTTAAGTAGAACGGTTCAAATATAAGTAGATTTTCACAGATAAGGTGATTTTCAACGTCCCATCTAGATTAATCACAACTAGTATTTAGCTGCACTCACCATCTATCACTCAATACTGAATATGATATCATGTAAATAAAACAACAGAAGAAAGTCGATATGTTTTTGAAAAAGAAAACATACATGGATCAATTATTTGAAATTAAGGGGCTAAGAACCATAAATACAGCAAGTGTACAACACTATTTTAGAGAGGGAAAGCACTAGTTGATTATTTCATTAACCTAGTTTTTTTATTTGCAGGTAACTTTAAATTCCATAGTTTTCAAGAGGTCCCAAGTTAAGGAAGAAGGCTAATAAACCTTGATAAACTCAAGCATCCCAAATACCAGAATTTCATCAAAATAATAAGCAATAGCCAGTGGAATAAAGCAACTTGTGGATTGATGTCGATAAGAATAAAGCCATGTAAGAAGCTATTATAGAATTTAATGTTAGCACCTATTGAGAGATTGGAGGTGTTCAAATGACATTGAATAACTCACCGGCTGGCATTGAAGACATAATCCATGAGTTTAATTTACTTGCAAAGCTATATGAACAACATACAAAAGCAACAAAATAACGTTTTAGGTGCTTTCAGTAACTTATAGACTAGTTTAAACATATTTGGTGGTGTATCAGCCTTTATCGAGGGTCTATCCATCAAACTAAGAAAATAAGGCTAAAGGTTAGTGGCATAACTACTAGTATTTCATTGGATATCATGATTAGGAGGATGAACAGAAGAAATGATAATGGTGTTACCTTTCTCAACTGTGATCTCGAAGGCATGGATAAAGATTTCTCTTTCTGCGCTTTTACTTGATCAAGTAAACTTGATAGATACAACAGTAAAGACACATACTTCACTACCTGCATCAAGAAGACGAGAAGCTTTCAGTAACTAATAGCCTGATTTACAGGGATATGATGATAGTATCATCCTTTATCCAGGGTCAACCCATCAATCTATGGAAATAGGGCTAGAGGTTATTGAATGTCTATTGGCAGTTCGATGGATATCAAGATACATAGGATGAGTTGTAGCAATAAAAATGATGACACACACCTAATTCTCGGAGCAGATTTGTGAAAAATCAACCAATGAGGATTCTTCCCGTCACATGGTAGAACAATTCACAATAATCTAATTGCAAATCCTTCACCACTAATTTAAAAGCCACACTAGCCTTGGTCTTTCCCTCCAAGCCATCTAATTCCTTAATCCCCTGATAAAGTAATAATTCAACTCAGATATGAGTTCTTACAAAAAAGAAAGTTATTTGTTTGACTGTTCAATTTAATGCACTATAATTCTATTTTTTTTGCTGAACGAGAACATAAAAATCAATAGATGATTATAGAGAAAATCATACTTGACCAACATCAACAACGAAACAGATAACTTCACAGCCATAGTTCTCCCTGTGAAATGAAAAAGAATAATAAGAAACATATGAAAGGAATGAACACATTGCATACATACCATGTAAATAATTGTTCACTTATAGTGGAAACTTATTTTGTCATTTTGATTATCATTGATTTTTATGTTTAACTTTCTGAATTACTTTGATAACATCCCAATAACCTATCAAAATTATCTTCATTTTAACAGAGCAAGACAAGGTCAAATATAGTAATTATCTATAAGTTGAAGCTGTTTTCATTCCCTAAATTTCTTTTCCATACATAAAAAATGCAGTATTCTGATATTTTGACAAGGCTTTTCTCTTTCTACATGTACTTTAGAATTAGATATACGTTTCAAACAGATCAGGTTACAGAGTTTCCATCTTGTAAAACTTACATACAAGATAAATTTATTGCTTGTAAGCCTAACACAAAAGAAATTCTCAAGTAAAAAATCATCCCTAATCAGCCTATTTATACTTATTAGTGATAAATGCTCAGGGTAATACAACTACGAGCCAGATGCCCAAAAATCTATCAACAACACAAGAATATCAAAACCCTAAATCTAAAATTTAGACTTTCAAAGATATAATTTCTTACCTAATAAACCCTATTTAAACAAAATCATTTCAATGTGATGAAGTTTTTGTGTGAATATGAAGGAACAACTCAATCTGGGAATGATTCAACGAGAATATGACGGAACAACCTCTTCACCGAGAACAACTCTTCTGCGAGGTGTAACCTTCAACGAGAGCAGCTTTTGAGCGAGATTTGACAGAACAACCTCTTCATAGAGAAAAACTCTTCATCTCTTCAACAAGAAATTAGATATGGAAACAGTGTTCTCTTTATTGAAATCGTGTTCTTCATAGTTGGAGAGAAAAGCTTGGAGACCGTGTTCTTCAATTTGGGAAAAAGAGTTTTAATGTTTTATTAATAATTTTTTCCCAATAAAAATGAGAGGGAGAGTTAAAAATGTTTGGAGGGAATATAATATTTAAGTGAAAATTTTATGGCCACACTTATAATGTGTTGTTTTTTCAATTATAAAAATAAAACACTTTAAAAGTGTGGCCATATATATAAATAAGTGTTGTCAATTATATCATATTTTAACAACACTTATAAAGTGTAGCTTATACCATTAAAGATTACACTTTTGAAGTGTTGCCAGTGTTATCTTATATAAAAGTTAAAAACTTTGGCGACACTTTAAAAGCGTTCCCAAAACTACTTTAGGCAACACTTTACAAATGTAGTCCAGAATAAGTGTGGCTATAGACCTAAAATGGTGTAGTGGAAGACTTTCATATGACTTAGCATGTTTTTCTAAAGAGATGATAAATGATCCTTTTTTATGTATCTCCTTAAGTGTTATGTGCATATACCCATACTTAGTACATGTGGCGTACTACTTTATATTACTACAACTATAGGTTCCGGCCATTGAAGTTTAAGGAGGTCGATATGAAGAAGCTTGAACTCTTTCTCCAAGTCTTGGTAGGTCCTCATGTTCGGGGACTCTATCTTCTATATTCTAGCTTACGCAGATTTTTAGTAGTTTTAAGAATACGCTATTTCCAATATGTTCTTTGGATTCTTTTGTATTAAGGCCTATATGGAATATTGACTATCTATTGGCTAAGTCCAGATTAGCACTCTTTAGATGGTTTTATAAACGTGAGACAAGTTTTTAGAATATCGTATGCTATTATGAATGTTAAGTATGAAGTCTAAGTACACTTCAAGTAGAATGTAAAAGTTTTAAATTTTCCAAAATTTTATTGATCACATGTTATGATGAATGCTAAGGGCTTGTCTGAGTCCTCTGAGAGGATGACGACGTCGGTCTCATCTGGGGTATGATCTCTGGGTGTGACAATTTTGATAAAAACTTTTATGAATTAAGTTACAAAACATCATATAGTATCATCATTTAACACATAAGGTGAAACTTCAATTTTTCTTTAACATAGGAGCATGCTTACAGTAAACCCAAAATTACCCATAAACTACTCTATCCTAAGTTGTCCAAAGTCTCCCCTAGTAAGACAAAAGGAGATAGCCAATACAACCTCCTCAATACCTACTCAAGAGATCCTTAAGACTACTAAGGATAAACATATTTCATTTCATTTATAAAAGTCACCATTCAATATCAAAGACAAAAGAGAAACATACATATACTGAGGAACTTCACATGAGAACCATCCTCCTAGACAACTTCCAAGTCACACTTACTGCAATGTGAAAGTAGCATCCCATACTACTACTTCCACTTAGTGATCCTTAAGAATCACCCAAGACTAGGAACATCACCTCCATAACTTCATTCACATAACTTTCATCATACAAGACATCATATCAATATGCTTCTTTAACTTTAGACATAAGACCTTCATGCTTCATCAACATTAGGCATAAAATCAACATACTTCATGAACAGTAGGCGTTAAATCACATTACTCCATTAACCTTAGTAATATAGTCATTATGCTTCATTTCATCATATAAGGACCCATTCATACATTTCATAGGACACACCAAGACTCCCTCCAAATGCCTACTTGTACAATGGATAGATAGTGTCCCATTCCATTATCTACCCTAAGTAGTATACCCTTAAGAAGACTTAGTTCATAACATTTATTTGTTGGGGCTAGATTTAACCGACATAGACCATGAGAGCTAGACATTGAATCCCGGTATTAACCCCTACCGGATGAGGGATCCTTACTTGCCTAAGGTAGGATCATTGTTGAGCCTTTACATGGGGTTTCCAATACCCACTCCTATGCGGACACATAGTTAAGGGATAAGGAGATTGCTTCTAAGTGACTCATTCATCTTATAGCGAGGAGCACTCATCTCAAGAGGTATATTGGATACATCATCTCTACTTACGAAGTGTACCCACCCCTTCTTCAAATCCTCTCGGTGCTAATCATAACTCCCCCATGGAGTCTTAAATATTCATAGACTATACGTTAAGGGATATCTATTTAGTACCACATTTCAACTAACGAAGTGTACTTATCCCTAGAGGTTATTTTTGAATACCACAACTCAACTCGCGAAGGGCATCAACATCCAACCTATATTGGAAAGCTCATTAGGAATAATGAGGTTGCTACTAAACACTTCATCTCAACTCACTAAGAGTTTTCGCCCCAAAATTCCCCTTTTCATACAATAGAGATAGTAAGGATGGTCTAGACACTTCATCTCCACTCACGAAGAGTGCCTACCCTACTATCCCCCATTTCATTCATTGACTTAATTCATGCATTCATGTGTGTGTGTGAGTACATGTGAGCACACCTTTCATATAATAACCATTATTCATATCAGTGACTTCTAGACATGCTCAACCCACATTCATCACCATTCACACATTATCATACTTTACATATCAAGTACATACTTCATTTAGACATAAACCCTTCAAGATACTCATTGCAACCTCCTACAACATATCATACATATACATAAAAATCATCACTTCACTTCACATATCATGCCTTCAAGGCCATTTTTACAACACACTTATAACTTGTTAAACTTCAAGTAAACACCGCTACCAAAAGTGGACCATACCACTCAAGTGAATTTCACAATAAGGATTAAACATATAGCCAACTTACCATTCATCCAAGCATTCACCACCTATCAACAATTTAACCAATAATCCATCAAAAAATAGCCCTTAGGGCAGTAGCTAAAACTCAATAAAACCACCAAGAAACATGTCACATCCTGATAGCATACCCTAGAATATATGGCACTCTTGGAGTGCAACCGGCGTACTTGACCTCTCAGAGGTCTCATACAAGCTCTTTCGCATCATTCATCACATATACATATATGAAAAGTAGTGTGGAATTAAAACTTTTCATAAAACATTCTAATTGTCTTTCAAAATACCTTTCATATAAAATCAAAGGAACTATGTCTCATATCATCAAATCTTAGACTCACAAATATACTTGGGACATGGCCCATACAATCGAAATATAGTACTATATGTCTATTACAATACTTAAATATAAAAGAACTCTAAAGACATCTATGCCCTCGAGCCAAGTGAGGACATACTTCAACTTGCTTGAACTATCATATAATCCAAGCCTTAGCCTCCAATAGCACCTTCACCTATGAATCACTGTAGAAATAGATAAAATATGGAATTAGTACAAACACATGTACTAAGTATGACTTAATGCATAAAAATCATGAAAACGGATATTTAATGGAAATATTCTCTTTTTGTTTAAAACATCATAGTATAAGCATAAGAACAACATTTAATACCTTAGAAACACATAATATAACACTTACGCATTTATTCACATTTTAAGGACAACTTTACAGTGAGCTAATTCATTATTACAGTTAAGTTCCTTAACCTCACCTTGAAGAATTTCTAGCATGAAATCTTTTCACTAAAACCTATCCTAAGACTCACTTAAGTAAGACAAAGAGAGACCACCCATACACCCTCTCTAGGCACACCTAAATGATCCTTAATACCACCTATAATGAGATACACACACTTATAATACACTAAACACATGAATATAAGATCCTCCTACCAAAGGTGATTCAAAGGTTCACTAGAGTGAGTTGTGAAGCGACCGCCAATACAATCCCTTCACACACACTTAAGGGATCCTTTAGATTACCTATGATAAGCTCATTCTCACTTAATACAACAACATACATGTAATATGACATTCTTCTTTTCAAAGGTTATCAAAAGACTTACTCAAGTAAATCAAGAGGAGAATGTCCATACTTAACCTCTTAAAGATTACCTAAGAAATCCTTGAGACTACCTAAGTTTGGATCATGTCTACTTAATCAACCATCTTTCTTAATTATAGTTATCCTTAAGACTTATCTAGGTAAGATATGAAGTGACCATTCCTATGCCCCCTTCACACCTTAACTAAACAACCCTTAACTACTCTAGATTAGTACTTATTCATTTAACATGCTTTCTTAATTTAAGTCATTACATTCTTTAGTTCATTTAAGAGACATTCATCACATAAGGACATTCAAGTAATGGTGTTGGAGAAGACCTAGGGACTCTCACTAACATCTTCAAAGCATATTGTGCAATGTCTAGATAGCGTCCCATACCACCACCTAAACTTCATAGAACTTCTCAAATACTAGTAGGTATCCCATATGATGAGAATAGTCAATACACGACATAGACCATGGTAGCAAAGAATGGAATCCGGAGTTGTAACCTACTTCGATGGAGGGTGTTCTACTTGCCAATGGTAGAACTTGGACATATCCAATGTAGGCACATGGTTAAGGAATATGGAGGGTTTACCTTACATTCTAGCATCATCCTTTAACTAGAGCTACTTCCCTTACCATACTCACTTGGTGATAGCATTTGTTCTCATAGAGTAATATACATTAAAGGATCATACGAAGGGGTTCCACTTCTAGTTCATATCCCATTTACATTCACCCTAACAAATAGGTCCCCTTGGTCTGCCTTACAATGGAGACGAATATAGCTTAATGACTTCCCTAAGGATGATATGATAATGTTCCAGCCAACCAACCTTAAGTCCATCACTCATTACAAGAAGGATACCATTACGACTTTCGACTTCAAGGATTCATAACCTTACCACTAGGTTTACATTTTCACATAAAGGACCTTCTTAACATCATTCAAGGTCTCATGTAATTCATTCATATAAGACTAAGAGGCTTTAGCATCCTAAGTCGAGACATCTCATATTCACATTCATACATGTATCAAGTAAAGGACAAAAGTCTACAACACAAGACACACCAATGACTTCACTTTATCACATATAACATATCATTTTGGAAGCACATAGGAATAAATATTATCATTTTTAAGTCACCCTACACACTACTATAACATCATCAATATAACCATCATAGACTTATATAGGCAAGTAAGAATAATCATATATCAACTCTAAGACTACACACATAAGGACATAGTCATAGTCTAACATGATCACCTAATATCAATAGAAGAACACATACTTTCACATTACTGAACATGTAGGTAGATATGGTCATACTTCACATAATAAACTATACAAATCATCATAATACTTTAAGTAGTGCCGACAAGGCCATGATCTTCATAATACATAAATTAACGCTGCCAAGACAACATCATTCACATAGCACCGCCAACATAAGTGGACCATACCAATCACAACATAATTCAAGAGCTAAATTAAAAAAAATAAAGATAATTAGGGCAGCGTACCACCAATCCATTCTCTCCACTTCAATCCTTAGCTAAATCATCCAATTAATACCAATAGACCATTACCCATGGCCATGATCATCAATTCAATACAAAAACCATAATACTCAATGAATCTAGGTCAATTCAATACATATTTATCAATATAAGACAAAATTTACATCAACTGAATACAATTATTACATCATTTAATAGCCTATAGAAAACTACACTAGAATTCATAAGCATTAAGACAGTATCAAGTCAACCACAAAGTAGTCAAAATCTAGGGTTCATGAATTACATAGGTTCATAGGTTAATGATGTTAAAATAATCTAATTAACATCAATATAATCAATATATAATGATTCAAAATCTTTAATGCAAGAACCCATGGATAGATCATCAAATTGGACAAGTTCATCTTTAGAAAACATAAAAATCTTTTTGAATTTTGGGATCCTTGATGAATAGAGTTTCAAGCATCAAAAACCATACCTCAATGATGTTAATCAACGAAATTGATGAAGAATCACCGCTAAAATCTCCAATCCAAGCTCTTCCTTGAGTTTTGGCTTCAATGGATTTCTAGAGAATTTCTTAGAGAATTAGGGTTTTGATTTTGAAGAATGAATTCATCTAGGTATTTAGGAATTATATAGATGTTTAAAATACACAAAATTCCCTTAAGTAAATGACCAAACTCTTATTTGTACGTGCGGTGAATTTACCAATTCACCCCTTGACTTAAAAGTAAAGCTGTGCAGGAAACAACCCTCACAGACGACTGCCTATCGACGGGCTGTTGGTTCACAAACGGACCGTCCTGGCTGTCCGTCGATGGGTTTAGAGACTAGACATTGGGAGCTTTATATCCCTAGTCTATGTCTTGACCAATGTACACCAACTACGGGGCTTCGACTAACCAACTAGCCGTCGTTAGCCTCAGTCGTTAGGGGCTGGTCCAAGACAACCTTGGCTCAAGGAAAGTGTCCTTCCTCAAGGACCCTTGGTTGGTCCTTGGGTATTTCACCCAGACGTTTCCAACCCAAATATGATAGTATATTAGTTTAGGACCTTCCATATAAATTTCATCCAAAACAAACACATAAAACTCGACGAAACATGCTAAGACACACAAGGTCGTTTGAAGGCAAACCTTTTGAACGTCATGGACGTTCTTGGATGTTTGACCTCCAAACATTATGAAACATGACACAATGACTATATACACTATTTTAACTCATATAAGGACATCACAAGCTCATGAAACACACATATAGGCACATAATCACACATATAGGCACATAATCACACATGAGGCACATAGGTGACTAGTCGTCGAACGTCTTAGTCGTCCCTTGCCATTTGACTTCCAATGCACGTAATACTTTAGACACTGCCTCAATACCACATTATAAACAATTTTAGGACCTTATACCCTCATGACAAACATGTTAAGCTCTAGATTAATCTATGTCATTTTCGAGGTATTACAAAACAATAACTTTAACATTGTCTTATCATGCACATTAAACCCATTTCATAAGCTAAAAGTTGATAAAAAGAATAGACACGATTCCATTGGATTTTTTGACAGTAAAATTATCATTTAAAACTAATAACAACTAATTTTAATCATTAAAACATTTTCATGCAAAGCCCATACTTAGAATCAAGGAATAAAGAAGTTTGAAGTTGAAATCCTTTTTGAAATATCTTTGAAATGTCTCCTTGAATGAAAGAAGGTTCAAGGATTACTACCATACCTTAAAATGAATAAACCCATGAATTTGGTGAAGAAAACGTGAAGAACTTGGTCCTCCTCCTTGGAGCTTGAAGCTTCTTGAAGATGGAGGCTTTTGGAGAAAATTGTTTTTGAGAAATTTGATTTGATCTTTAGGTTTTGAATTGGTGGGTGATGAGGTTTAAAATGACCTAAATAATCCCACAAATTATCCCCAAAGTTCCCAAAAGACCCCTACACTATTTGGACCCTTTTCCAAATTCAAATTTGACTTAAAAACGACGTGCCCAAATTTGGGATTTGGCTGCACGTCGCGGAGCAAGATCTAGATATTGCCTTTCAACATATTAAGGCAGTGGACCTCGTGTCACTCACGCGACACACAGGCAGCCTCAGTGCAGGGCGCGCGACGCGAGGCCACCTCCACAATTTGGTCATACACGCTGCCTTGGGCAGCTTCTTGTCCAATGTTTAGGTCCTCCTTGGGGGCCCTTCGGGTGGTCCCCGAGGAGTCGTACTCGAATGTTTTGACCCTTGGTACATACTTATAGGTACCAGGGTCAACCCTACTGGTTTTATACACCAAACACTACCTAAAACCATGCACCAAAATCAATGACACACTAACACATTCCAAGGCACATTTCCGAATGTCTTGGACGTTCTTGAATGCTTGACTTCCAAACTTCACCAACTGACTTCTAATGCTAAAGTACACTATTTTAATACATTATTAACTTATGAAACACATGCAAAGCTCTAGTTTGACCTATTTCATTTTTAGGGTCGTTACACAGTTTACGGTCCGTCAATGCTCCTCCGTGACTCCATACTTAGAATCTTCAAATATCAGCTACTGGAATCCTCGCAGTATCATTCTACGTTCTACTAGTACGGTCAGTAAATCAATCGACAGACCTTCAATTCTCACCGTGGTTCCACACTTGGTCAAAATTCCATGATTTTCTCCAATGTGTGGGCTGCTCATCTCCGATCCTCATCTACGGGGCGTCAATGGATCGACGATCCGTCGATTGCTTCCGTAAGTACCTTTTTCTGCACTTTCTCAGTTGTGTCCTTCATTTTACGCCTTAACATCTTTCTAATAAAACATAATACAAAACTCATTAAAACTAATACAAAAAGGCTCTAGACATGCACAACCCTTAAGTGAAATGCATTAGAAATACCGTGAACTAACACTACATTAACACCCTTAACTTTAATTCGTTGTTTGTCCTCAAGCGACACACTACGAGCCTAAACGACACTTACATATAAGTAGGCTATTTAAGCTCGAGCAATCACATGGTTATCTATCCCGACTCTTTCTTTTTTGGGTGCAAGCATACTTCATAGACTCGACAAGATAACTCATCTGGATCATATCATGACCTGAATTTGCCAGTCAACAAACACCTCCACTATTTTTCCTATCACCAAGGTACAAATTTTTCCATAATTTAACTAGTGCCCTCACTTCAAATGAAATCCTCAATTTTCACACAACGATTATGAATTTTGAGTACGAGGATCAATTTCAACACACACGCTAAGAAATAAGCTCAAGTACAGTTAGTGCTCGACTCCATAGGCTTGACCTTATCTTCGCTGCTTAGGTTCTCCAAACTAGACTCTAGGATCACAGTAGGACCTTCTTGGCTTGTAACGTATGCTCAGGGTCAGGTGTGGTACATTTGGGTTCATTTAGTGACTATCTGCCCTCCTTGACATTACTTGTAAGCCTTCCACCTCTTCTTACTCTATTATTTTGATTCCTATTTCCTTTTCTCTTCTTTCCTTTGATTCATTTCAACCGTAGATGTGACTTTCACTTTTGTAGCTTTTTTTTTCTATTTTTTCACTTTCTCTCTTTTTCATCCCTTTTAATTTTTCTTTCATTTTTGCAAACTCACATCCTCTTCTTTACTTATTCTTTTATTTTCTTTTTCGACACCCAAATATTTTCACACCCATTTTCTTTAGGTTTTCTCTTTAATAGCCACCCTAAACACATGGATTTACCATGAGTCGAGGTGCACAATACCCAAAGTTAGGTTAGGGACAAGACAAGGTCACATTTGCATTATCAACCCTCAACTTAGGCTTTTGGCCTAAGTCGATATTGCACATGTCCAAGGATGGACAAGGGCCAAAACATTAGATTCTGGGAAGGTGAGTTGGTGAGTTAGAAAGAAATGGTCTACTAAAGGCCCAAAGAATTTGTATCGAAGAAAACATTAACTTTATTTGGTAAAACACTTTTAGGCTAGTTGTGTACTATTGAACAAAGACATATGATCACTTCCTAACTTCTGGAGGAGATTTCCTAGCAGGACTAACCGGGAAAGTTCTAGTTCGGCACCAACTGTTGAACAATCAAGTATTCTCACACTCACTTATCACATCGTTCCATTATCAGATTATCAGATTTCCCAGTTCAATTTTTAGTTACAAGTCATGCAGTTGGTGCATTATCATGTCATATTTAGAGCGATTACATTCAACTTATCTTAGCCTCTACATGCAAGCACTTTTATTTGACGGGTCTCAGTTTTCATTAGCCATCATGCTTCAATATTTCATGCCTATAGACATAAACTTACTAATACATTCTGGTTCAACATAAATTTAAACAGTCTCTTGGGGATAAAGAACACAGGTAAGAAAACCCCAAAAGAGGATCGTGAGTTGTGCTACTCAAACTTCACCCTAAAACTCACAGTCAATTTACCCCACCCCCAACAAACAGAGTGAAATTGTCCCAATGCATAAGACATCATAGAATTTATAATGGGAAGGTGAAGCAAACCTGTGGTGCAAAGCGCAGAAGACCTATCAACAGCGGGTGGGTCCATTTCTCGAAGGTTGTAAGGTCATGAATTGGGTCACAATCACCAGTGCCTGCATCTCCAAGGATGACACCATCAGTAGTTCCATCCACCACTATGTCTTCATCATCAATAGTGTTTAGTGCTCCACTCACAGGCCCAAATTTTGATGCCCCAGCAGCCAACTATTTCATCCTCCTATGGAGAATCTCTTCATCTACTATCGAGGCCCTCTTAGCCTGCTCCACCTCCGTCCTCTCCCTTTTGGTGGCACGAGCCTCATCATTGGCCTCAACGGGACGGCCAGAACGATTCCTCTTGCCTCGAGCACGGATGGGCTCTGTTTCTGTCTCTTCAGGTGCCTTGAACAAGGTCTCAAGGATAATATCTTCATCCAACTCTGTGGGGGCATGCTTTGGCTCAATCTCCCACATCTCGAAGATAACATCTACATCAGCTCATAGACTATACAACTTTATCTAAATGGAAGTGATATCTGTGGTGGGGGATGGTTGTGTGAGAACTCGCAACTCAAATGCGTCCAGGCGTTTGTGAACTGCCTGGAGTCTGCTGCTCCATTTGCTTGTCAACCCTTTTTTCTATGGTGTTCTTGGCCTCCGCTATGGACTTCTGCCTCCAAGGCTGTATATGATGGATCAATGTGGCCATCTTAGCCTCTAGTTTTTGGACTCTCTCCAAGGAAATAAGTATTGCGGCTGTGGGTGGTGTGGACCAAGACGAGTTGGGGTCCTGCTAGCAGCATGAGAAGAAGAGGTTGGGGTGGGGTTGGGGTGGTCTGGTACGGAGGTGTAATTGTTACATCCGGATCCTATACCCCAGATGAGACCGGCATCATTAACCTCTCAGAGGTCGCAGACAAGCCTCTTCTTAGCTTTCATCACAATCATACAATTAGATTTTGCGGAAAATTAAAAACTTTTAATATACTAATGAATTATACTTAGTCTTCATACTTAAGATTTATAAAGACATACGATATTTTAAAACTATCTCACATATATAGAAACCATCTAAGAGTGCAAATCTGGACTTAGCCAATAATAGTCAATATGCCATATAGGCCTTAATACAAAACAATCCAAAGAACATAAAGGAAATAACGTATCCTAAACACTACTAAGTCTTCATAGGCTTGAATATAGATGATAGCGTACCGAACATGAGGACCTACCAAGACTTGGAGAAAGAGTTCCAAGCTTCTTCAAATTGACCTGATTAACTTCAATGGCCGGAACCTACAGTTGTAGTAATATAAAGTAATGTGGTTAGTACGCCATATGTACTAAGTATGAGTATATGCATATGACACATAGGGACATGCATGAAAAAGGATCATTTATCATCTCTTTAGAAAACATGCTAAGTCATATGAAAGTATTCAATGCACTTACCATATAACATATACAAGTTAAAGCATGATCATAATCAAAGACATATTCTATAGAATCATGTTAACATTTCATATTCAATAGATCATTTAAACATAATATAAAAAACACATACCAATGATCCCATCCCCAACCTACAAGTGCAATGGTCATGTGAATCCCCATAACCCTACAGAACCAAGTAGATAAGATAGGAGACCATAAGTAAAGCTTTGCTTCATATAACTTGTAACATAGTCATAACTTCATATAGCAATATAACCAAATAACATATTCATCATAATGACCAACACTCATATAAAAGTAACATCATATATCATAAACATATATCTTTCATGTTATCATATTACATAAGAACAATCTCCTAGGACTTCCCTTAGAGTAAACTTGTACAATGTCTACGTAGAGTCCCACCCCTACCTATACTAAGAAAACTCCTCAAGTCACCCTAGTCAACGTTCATTTACTTGTCTTCCATTTTTACATGAGGGAACATTCGTCATTAACCGACATAGACCATGTGAGCTAAACATGGAATCTAGTGTCTTCCCCACACTGAAAAGAGGTGGTCTACCGGCCAAAGTAGAACCTAACATGACATAGCTTTCTAGGTGGATCCACTAGCTAGTATCCTATGGTGGCAACATAGTTCAAGAACTAGGAGATGTATTAGAGACCCATAGTTCTACATTACATGGCAGCCTCAATCTCATGAGAATCATTGTGAACCTACCTTCCCGCTAGGGAAGGGACACTTCCCATATCTAGTTCATCGGTGCTTAGCTTAAGTCCCTTTCTTGAAAAACCTTTTAAGTTTTATTTTATCATAAAGTTATCATAGGTCATAGGAGATTAACTCCCTGTATAACATGATCATGAGCTCTTTTAGATTAGATGAGAATTTCCTTTCATTGTAACCCTTTATACGTGAGATTTACATGGCATAATCATCTTATGTAATGCATACGAGAGTGTATCATAACTTGCATATTCATATTCTTATCATAATCTCACAAGTAACGTGTTCATATCCCAACATATTCTCATAGCAACATCATACATACTTTTCATAACCTAGCATCATTGTTTATAGGCTAACATAAACATTTAAAAGTAATCACACTTAGAAGACATACCTCTTGCTTCCAAGAATCTTATTAATCATGAAATATTCATAATCATACATAGTGAAATACTCAATAGAATAATCAAGAACAACTCATCAAATCATGTACAAGATCAATGCATAGCGTAGAAGAAGGTAAACAGGTCATTAAAGGGTTCATTCAAACCTTAAATTCCAATCCTAACATTTATACATTAACAAACACTAGAAAAAACCCATTCGAAACCATCACTTAGAAAAAGATCATGTATCACACGACTTTCAAACATTATCAATCAAATATTCAACAATTCGTGCGAAATTAAATATGGAAAAACATTTACTTTTCATTCAAAATCATAAATCTAGGGCTAGGAAGAAAAATCTGTTTTGTAGAGTAAAAACCCTAGTATTTGAAGTTCTTGAAAACTAATCTTGAAAGGACCTCTGGGGGAAAGGAATCCCAAGAGTGAAAAACCCGTACCTTATAGATGAATAATCCATGAAATCTGATTGGAAACTTCGAAACCTTCGTCATCTTCCTTAAGCTTTTCTTGTTCTTCAATGGAGTTCGGAAAATAGAGCGTTCTTGAGAGATTGGAGAAATTTTGTTTGATCTGATTTGGGACATATAAAAGTGGTCTAAAACTGACCTAATATCAATATATAGTCGTTCCATGAATTACCCAAAAGACCCTCCACTTAAATTACCAAAACGCCCCTCCTAAATTGACTAAAAATAGGAGAACATTTGACTTAGACAAATTCAGAAAATTTGCTTAAGGGTCTCGGGTTTGACCATTTAAATTAATTAATTAAATTGCTAATTTAATTAATTAAGTGACCTAGGGTAATTACTAAAGTACCCATAAGTCGTTAGGACCATAACCAACCCCTTTGGACCATCCTAGTTTAGGTACTAGAATGTTTCTTTAGTTAGATACTCGGCTAGTGTCACCCGATTATGTCTTAGGATTTTGGGCACACTAGTTGGTTCATTTTAGTTAGTCCTAGGTTAGTTAGATAGTTAGGTAAGTTAGTTAGAGCCTAGGATTGGTTAGGAAGCTCGTCCCCACGTGGCTGGACCATACGCGTGCCTGCCCCCTAACCGCCCTAACCGAATCGGTTGGGCTTGGTCTCTCGGCCGATAGCACATGTGCTTGCACATGAGTTGCCGTTCAATTTCCTAACTGTGCACTCTGGAAAGTTCACTTATTGTCCAAGGATCCTCACTATGTCCTTGGGCACTGCTTAATCTACATGATCATTTTAAACGATCATGTGCTATGATACCTAGGCTTGACACTTGGATGCCTAGTACCTAATGTGTGTATGCGATGAATATAATTATTTTATCGTAGGGTCTTCATTGCAGGTACAATTCCTAAACAAGCCTGGATTGGAGCATATGAACATCAAAGTGTATATTAATTTACTTGTGTATACATATAAAAATTGGCTAACACCCTTAAGCAAATATTCTCTAACATGCCCAATATTACTCAATATTGGGCATTAGGATGCCTATGTACCCAATACATATTCTTAAAACCTAATAGGCTCTTCACTAGACAAGTACATTTTCTGGAATGTTACATTATCCCCCCTAAGGAACATTCGTCCCCGAATGCCACTAAAAATTTTTGGAGGGTAAGGAATAGACTCAATACTAGCACAACACTACACCATTTTAGGCCTAAGGCCAAACTAAATCTGGACAACGCCTGTAAAGTGTTGCCTTAAATATTTTTGGGTACACTTTTAAAGTGTGGCCTTAGTTTTTAGGTTTTGACAACGGTAACATTAGCAACATTTGTTAAGTGTGCTCTTTTATGGTACAAGCTACATTTTGTAAGCGCAGTCAAATCATAATATAATTGGCAACACTTATTTACATATGTGAATTCACTTTTAAAGTGTGATATTTTTATAATTTTATAAACAACGCATTATAAGTGTGGCTTTATAGATTTCCTAAAATTTCGACTAGGATATTTTATCCCCTTCAACATATTTAACTTTCCCTCTTATTTTCAATTAGCCAAAAAAGGAACTCATACTAAATAAATTTAAAAAACTCTCAATATAAACAACTCTAACTCTCATCTTCTAGGTTTTTTGAAGAATCCAAGGAAAACCATGGCATCATCATCTAGGGTTTTCGGAAACCATTGCCGAACTCTATTGGCTGATGCAAAGACCTCCGCCGAAAGACATCTCCGGCCACCACAACAACCGTGGCTGGGAAAGGTCGTTTTGAAGGCATACTGAAACCTCAACCGATTTCACCTGCTCTGCAAAAAATTGTCGCTACTTTTGAAATTAAGAAAATCTGGGATTCCATTAAGACCTATAATCTTCAGGTTCACTTTCCATTTCCTCTTTATGTTACTTATGATAGAGAATAAACCTTTGAATGTTGATAGTATTGTTCTATGGAGTGGCTTTTTTTTGTGGAAATGTTACAGGGAAGTTGTTAAGGATTAAAGGTGTGAAAATGGACTCTTTGCTAAAATGAGGGTTTTTGCTTGAGCTATGTCAAGTATGGATACCTTGTCGTAAAATGCAATTGTTAGTATATATGTATAGTAATTAGCACATTAGATGATAAAATAGAACAAGTTATTTAAGATGGTTTACGATATCCTAGCAGAAATCCAAATGCACATGTTTGTAGGTGTGACAGTATGACGATTTGAGGTGCTAAAAGTGACTTGTATAGTTAACATGGCACGGGAAGATATTGGATTTTTCTTTTAATTAAACAATTTCCACATGGATGATTGTTTTTCCTTGTGCTTCTGGAATATGTATCAACAATTAATAATATAGTAGTGACTGCTCTAGAATGTCATATGAAAATTGTAATTAACAATCAGTCTTTTGTCTGGTCCGTTGTCTAACTTTCTTGTTTCTAAGATAGTTTAACAGTTTTGGTCAATCACATATTAGATGGAAATCATAACATTATTGGTAAGTCTAGTTTTTTCTGCGAGATTAAGAAGTCTTAAAAATAATTTGAAGATGTGCACCAGATTAAAGGATATTGTCATTTTTCCTATCAAGTAGACTGGGTGATTATGGAAGTAATGGGTATCCAAAGGTCTCTTGACATTCTGGCATTGAGGTCTCTGTTACGAGTTATTCTACTGATTTACATGTGATATAAAATGATCAATTCTCTCTCCCTATCTGTTATTTTACAGTGTGAAAGATGTACATATACTAAGAGTTAAGCTTATTTTGGTTGGTCATTATAACTCTTGGGTGATTAGTGGCTGGTCCAGAATAGAATTAGCACACTACTTGGTAATGAATAAACTGGTCGGTAGGATATCGTCTTCTACAATTTCAACATGTATGATAATTTGATAAGTTAGACTTTGCGGCATTTTATATGAAGAAAGTAGGATGCTCATGGCTTGGGGTCCTGAAATACTATGATGTATGATTTGATTTCCATGTGCTGAATAATTCTAAGATTTTATGCTCAAGCTACGTCAAACACTTTGTATGACCAGCTAGGGCATCCTTTAAGACCAAGCCATAAATAATTACTGATATAATACACCGACAGTCAAACATATTTATCTATTGTTTTATTCCGAGAAACTTAAAAGATAATGCAGAAGTATTTATTCAACATGAAGAGTTTATGTACATTTTTAATTTTTCTGACTCCCATAATGTCTATCCAAAAGGAAAATATATTGTCTTTGTTTTTAAAGAAACTGAAATCAACGACCCCCAAAACAAGCTAAAGTCTGGCATAGACATTCTTGGGGTTGTCAATGGGACATTTTAAGTAACTTATGACAAATTCCTACCTTCAGACGATTCTGGTGCAGATATTTGTTACATATCAAAAAAAACTTCCGATACTAGTTACTAATTCTATTCTATTTCTACAACTATTTCATCTAAAATATATCACCCAAGAGAAAATGGCCATGTCATTACATGTTCAGACTATGAGCTTTTATTTCTCCGGAAGAATGAAAAGATAGTTTTTCCATATGATCCCAAATTCTATATATTGTCTTTGTTTTTAAAGAAGCTGAAATCAACGACCCCCAAAACAAGCTAAAGTCTGGCATAGACATTCTTGGGGTTGTCAATGGGATATTTTAAGTAACTTATGACAAATTCCTACCTTCAGACAATTCTGATGTCGATATCTGTTACATATCAAAAGAAACTTCCGATACTAGTTACTAATTCTATTCTATTTCTACAACTATTTCATCTAAAATATATCACCCAAGAGATAGGACCATGTTATTACATGTTCAGACTATGAGCTTTATTTCTCCGGAAGAATGAAAAAATAGTTTTTCCATATGATCCCAGATTCTATAGAATTATCATTGAAAACAGATAGGGCCCATTAAAAGAGATGTTTTCTTTGTCAAAAAGAATAGTTCTCTACCACAGAATTCTTATGTAATTTAATATAACTGAAGTGTGAAGAGTGAGGAATACTGTATCAATTTTTTTTGCATTATGTGTCTTATTTTAGTTGAAGTCTTGGAAGTTGATTAAGTAATCTGGGGATACAATAGTTTCTCTATATCTTAGTCATTTGAGTTATTATGATAATAACCTTATTTGTAGGTGATTCATGATTGTGAAGTAGGAACATCAAACATGGTGACATCTTGTTAGAATCAATCACAATTGTTTACAGTTATAGCTGCCTATTGAATCCTTGACCTCACGCAATTGGTATCCTCTAATTGTGTATGTCAACCCTGAAGTTGGCAAGCCACCACTCCTTTCCAATTTCCCCAATTAGCTGCTCCTTCTGAAATGCACAGTCTCTCTAAATTCACTGCCATATCAAATTTGCTTTCTATCTCAAAGTTTTTAATGTCATCGTCTTTACCTCAATTCAATCACCTTCTACCTTCAAATTTCTATTTATTGATTATAGCATGTCGAAATGCTTGTTCCTATGTACATTACTGTATGCAACAGTTAGAATTGTTTAAGATATACCATCATGTATTTGAATTAATATTGAAAACAAGATATCTATATGTTTGGGAAAAGTTGATAACAAGTTTACATCGAAAAGTTTCTAGTCAAGTGATCATTTATTTATGAGGTTTGCACTTCTACTCTTGGCTATGTGTACATGTTATGTGAGTTGATGCGTTATTTCTTTATCTTGTACTATATATATGTTTCTCACTTAGTGTCAAGAAGCTTCCCTTTTGTACTATTACCTGATGTTAAATACTATAACTTATAGTATCTGTTAGCAGTTAGTAATTGGAGAGTGTGCCTCCACTGTCTTTTATCAGGTATGCCTTCTTCTTCTACTACTGATTGTTATTCTTTTTGTTCTTGGTCGTTGTCGTAGGACTATTAATTCTGTTTGAAGGGGATGATTCTTACATGTCACTGAATAGTTCTTAATTTCTCTATGATTTTCTGTTGATAGCAATGTATTGGAGAAGAAACAATTGGATCTGTGTAGATTGTAATCACCAGCCTCATCGGCATCGGCGTTTTGAATCTCGGTTTACATCGTCAAATTTATCAATGGTGGCATTTATGTGTATGAAGTTATGGCATGCGTGTGTTGGAACGTTAATTTCTCTGCCAAAGATGTAAGTATACCTACCTCTAGGTTACATGGAACATCTCTTTAAGTATCCGTCTATAGCTTTCTCTTCTTAGCACCAATTTTGTTGAAAATTTGGTTCGTGAGTGAACTTAAATTTCAAGAAACACTCTGATATGTTCGTGAGTTGGTGGTAGGAGAGAA
Source organism: Solanum sitiens (assembly GCA_016801875.1). Taxonomy (NCBI): domain Eukaryota; kingdom Viridiplantae; phylum Streptophyta; class Magnoliopsida; order Solanales; family Solanaceae; genus Solanum; species Solanum sitiens. The sequence goes on from JABWTJ010000101.1 coordinate 163,243, forward strand.
TCTAGATGTTGACAGCTGATTGAGTGATCTAGAAGCATCAGAAGATGGAATACCTCTTAAAACATCAAAATTACTGGTGGAGAAGTTTCCCCTGCGACCCATTTGTAAGAGTGACCATCGCCAAGTTTCCCCTGGTCTTGTCATGGAGAATCTCTCGATGTATCAACAAGTACTGAAGAATATAATGACAAACAAGAAGCTTTAAAGAGCGCTAATATGATAGAAATGATACATGATGTTTTTGGAAGCTTCATCCACTTCAATGATAATATTATTTGCTGGGCCTGGAACAAACAATGGATTATGGGAAGCATTCTCCTCCAATGGTGGAGCTGAGGTGACCTCTGCTTTGCAGAATCTAGCGGCTGAGAGTAGTAAGACTTATTGGGAGTTGGATTTTGTTGAGACAGCTAGTCATCTATCTCAGTAGAAGGCAACAATAGGCATTAGACTTGATCCGCTGTTATGTTCTTTTTCTATTTCATTATTATGTTCTTTATCTAGTTCTTTGATTTTTCAAATTTACTCTATTGATTATGGATATATTTTCAATTTGTGCATTGTTAGTGAGGGTACGTAGTTGATGAGAAGAAGATAAAATTGGCTGAAGAGAATGGATACTGTGGAGTTGATGGTATAGAAATTGATATGGGCTGACATTTCAAAATTTCTCCAATAGAAGGTGAGTGCATATAAACTATTTTGAAGTTGCTGTAATTTATTTTTATTTCCAACCAAGTTTCTGTTACTTCTCTCAAGCTTCTGCTATTTATTTTTGTGATGGTGTTACTGTATTATAGTAAAGCTACTTTTGATAGCATAGTAGTGAACCATGGAGACCTCCCTCCTTTTCCACTATCACAGATATACTGCAAATTTCCCTTCTTTTTGCATTTATTATAGGCTATGTATCTATATGTCCAAAAGATACTAATTTTTGCTTCTTCATTTGTCTTCACATTGAGAAGATTTGGATTCTTAATGCTACATGATTATTTGTTTTTATTTTATGTTATGTGTTTTAGGATGGAGGAACTAGGAAATTAGAGATTTTCCCATTTATTTGGTTAATGCTGTTCCACTAAGGTTGTGAGATAATGGGAAGACATGAACAATATTCATACACCTTTGTTCTACTTGCATATTTTTAATTATAAAAATGAGTCCAATCTTCTATTGACTTCCAAGTTCCAATAATGTTGTTTTTGTTCCATTAATTAATAGTTATATATACTTTTAATATTTGGGCACTACTAAAAATTCTCATTATTGGACCATATATACATACTTTAAATCACCAAGAATGATAATATAAACTACTGCAATCTGGACTTATTGCCACTTCAATAAATGTTGCAATATGGAACTTCTTGCCTATTCTATAACCTTCGCAATCTGATTTGTGTAGGGAAATGGAGGTGAACAAATTTGAAGTGGATGATGAAGAGTTTTTGAACTATTGTAAAAGTTTGAATACATTATATTTGATTTTGTGAAATATATTCATTGGTGGAATATATTGAACTATTGTAAGAGTACTTTTTGAACTATTGTGTACACATTTAGAATATTGCTTTATAAGTATGTGTATGTACACAACACATATTATGTTTTGAAGTTTATGGAAAATCTATACTTATTAGCTAATTTAATGCTTGAGATTACACTTCAAAGTGTTGTCATATATTAGATATAAAAGGCAACACTTCATAATTGTGGGCAATATGGTAGCAAAGGCCACGCTTAAAACTGTAGATGGTAAGGCAACACTTTTAAGCATAGCTGCAAAGTGTGGCCTTTTTGCCTATTAGGCTACGCTTGAAAGTGTCGCTGCTAAGGCCACACTTGTAAGCGTAGCTAAAAAGCGTGTTCTTTTTGCCTTTAAGGCTACGCTTAAAAGTGTAGCTGATAAGGCAACTCTTTTAAGCGTAGCTGCAAAAGCATGGCCTTTTTGCCTTTTGACAATGCTTTTAAGCACAGCTGCTAAGGCAACACTTTAAGGTGTTGCCTAAACTCTAAGGTTACGGGGCTTTTAGCCACCCCTGAAAAAGTGTGGCTTAAAGTCAAAAAGTGTGGCCTTTTATCAAAGGCCACACTTTTTCATAGTTTAGGCCACACTTTTCTAGGGTGGTTGAAGGCATAAAATGTTGTAGTGGAACAACCAGCACATAACATATCATTACATTTAGCACTCAATTTATGATGCACAAACATATAAGAGTTACATATACATAACACATAGTGAGTAATTTCTTTCTCAACCTTATCATAAGCTCAAAATGCATCAAAGAGTTACGATACTATCAATCTTCTCAAGATAACAACAAAACAGCAAAATCTCAAGAAAACATATGCATACTAGTTTCACATAAGTGCAAGAATAGAGTATTAAAACATCTTCTTAAAAATCTAGTTGGTACTATCTTTTACCAAAACATGCACCTATTGAGTAAACAAGTTAATTTCTTTCATTCTTTTTAAATTGGGCATGAAGTCTTTATAAGCCAATATTTATTGGCTATGCCCATTCTTTTATTATTTGCATAATATATAGTTCTTGGGGCATATATTCATACTCCAATATTGGCATAAACCAATAACTGTTAAAACTTCATTCTTATCAAACACTGATGATTTGATATTCTCATGCTTTGCTTACTTAGTTTACTTTGAACTTACATTTCTTCTTCTTTGATCTCACATTCACTTTGATCATGCTAGGTTGACTTAGGATATTCTTTTAGGACTTCCATTGGAATGTTTCTGTGCAGTGACTAAGAATGACTTACATCATTACTTAGTCTAACCTCACCCTTTGGTCATCCTATCCGAACACCCCTCAGCTTCCTACTTCTTTCTTTCTTTCTTTCTTACTTTCTTACTGAAATATTGAGAATTATACATACTACTAGAATCGGAAATAGATAGAACTAGGGAGATTAACATTCGATAATTTTATTGGGAACAACACTAGTTTCGGTTTTATTGAATTTAATACGTTTGAAAAGCCTCCTTTATCCTCACCACATGGTAAAAACAACCCCTGGCTATCCTTTTACAAACCTTTAAACACGAAATAGTTTGACCCCTTGGCATAGAGTTTCCCCCCTTCCGCTCTAGAATAGGTTTATTACGGAATTAAAACTTCACTACCCTTGTTCTACAATCTACGGAAGCAAAACAATCATGAAGCCAATCCATACCCAAGATGATATCAAAATCAAACATGTCAAGTTCTACCAAACCAACAAGAGTAACTCTATTGGGCAGCATGACAGGGCATTTCCTATAGACTCTTTTTGCAACTACAGAATCACCCACTGGGGTACAAACGGAAAATGGCTCAATCAAAACATCGGGAAGTACATCAAACTTCCTAGCTACCAAAGGTGTAACAAAAGAAAGAGTAGCACCTGGGTAAAGCAAAGCATAAACATTAATAGAGAAAACTCGTAACATACCCACCAAAACATCGGGAGAGCTTTCTTGTTCACCCCTAGCCTTGAGTGCATAGAAACGATTCCGTTTTGGAGCTTCAGAATTAGGACCTCTTGATTGAGCTGGACTATTACCCTTACCTTGAATTCTCACATTAGGACAATATTTCACCATATAGCCACCTTTGCCACAACCATAGCAACTATTAGTTCCAATAAGACATTCTCCCCCATGCTTCTTACCACACTTACCAAAAGTTGGTCTTTCTCTTGGTGGATCAACATTTGTCCCTTCTTGAGGTTTAGGATTAGAACCTCTGTAACATTCCGGAAAGTGTACTTGTCTAGTGAAGAACTTTAGAATAAGTATTGGGGTACATAGGCATCCCAATGTCCAATATTTAATAATATTGGGCATATTAAAGAATATTGGCTTAAGGGCGTTAGCCAATTTTTATATGTATTCACAAGTAACTTATAACTTATAAATATCTTTGATGTTCAAATGCTCCAATCAAAGCTTTTTTAGGAATTGTACCTGCAATGAAGACCCTCAGCTAAGAAATTTAGATCGTTAATACACATATTGATTCTCAACTCAACACATTAGGTACTAGGCATCCAAGTGTCAAGCCTAGTACCATAACGCATAACCGTTTAAAATGATAATGTAGATTAAGCAGTGCCCAAGGACATAGTGAGGATCCTTGGGACAATAAGTAAACACTCCAAATGAACCTTTCAGAATAGTTAGTTAGAACATACACGCAACACATGTGCAACCGGCCAAGGGACCACTCTAACCGATTCGGTTAGAGCAGTTGGGGACATGCGCACATACGGGTCCATCCATGTGGTGCCAGGCTCCCTAACCGGTCTTAGACCCTAACTAACTGACCTAACTAACTAACTAACCTAGTACAAACAAAAAATAACTAACTAAGGGACCCGACAACCTAAGACCTAATCGGGTGTCACCAAACCGTGTAACTAACTAAGAGACAACCTAGTACCTAACCTAGGATGGTCCAAAGGGTTGGTTATGATCCTAACCACTCAAGGGTACTTTAGAAATTACCCTAGGTTACTTAATTAATTAATTTATCAACTTAATTAATTAATTTAAATGGACAAAACCGAAAGTAATTTCCAGATTTCGGTTAAGTCAAGCGTTCTTCTATTTCTAGTCAATTTAGGAGGGGCATTTTGGGAATTAGCTAATTGGTTATGTTACAAACGATTTTGGGGTACTTTAGTAGTTACCTTAAGTCCCCTAATTAATTAAATTAGCAACTTAATCAATTAATTTAAATCCTAGTCAAACCCGAAGACCCTAAGTCAAATGTTCTCCTAGTTGTAGTCAATTTAGGAGTGGTGTTTTATGTAATTTAATTGGAAGGTGTTTAGGGTATTATATGGGATGTCTATATATAGATATTAAGTCAGTTTTAGACCACAATTACACTTCCCAAGTCAGAATCGAACGAAATTCTCTTAATCTCAAGAACGCTCTCTTTTCCAAACTCCATTGAAGAACTAGAAAAGTTTAAGGAAGAAGACAAAGGTTTTGAAGTTTCCAATCAAGATTTCGTGTATTCTTAATCTATAAGGTATGGGTTTTCACTCTTGGTATTCATTTCCCCGATAGGTCCTTTCAACTAAGTTTTCAAGAACTTCAAATACTAGGGTTTTTACTATACAAAATGGATTTTCTTCCTAACCCTACATTTATAATTTTTAATGAAAAGTAAATGTTTTCTTATCTAATTTTGAATGAATTGTTGAATAATTTATTGATAATTTTTGAATAACATGTTATACATGATCTTTCTCTATGTTTTTCGAATGTTTGTTTTTTGTATTGTTTGATAACGCGAAAACGTTAGGGTTAGCATTTAAGGTTTGAATGAATCCTTTAATGACCCATTTACCTTCTCCTATGCTATGCATTGATCTTGTACATGATTTTATGAGTTGTTATTGATTATGTCATTGAGTATTTCACTATTTATGAATATGAATATTGCATGATGAATAAGATTCTTGGAAGCAAGAGGTAAGTCTTCTAAAATTGTGATTACTCTAAGATATTTATGCTAGTCTATAAGTCATGATGCTATGTTATGAAAGTATGTATGATGTTTCTATGTAAAAATGCTGGCTATGAACATGTAAATGGAGAGATTATGATAAGAATAAGAAAATACAAGTTTATGTTATCCGTTGTAGGGATTTCACAAGGTGACTATGTTATGTTAATCTCACATAAGAAAAGATAAGTTATGATGAAATGAAAATTCTCATATAATCTAAAAGAGCTCATGATCATTTTATACATGGAGATAATCTCCTATTACCTGTGATAAGTTTTTTTATAAAAGACAAATTAAAGGTGATTTCAAAAAAGGGACTTAAGCTAAGAACCGATGAACTAGATATGGGAAGTGTCCCTTCCCCATACGGAAGGTAGGTTCACAAGGATTCTCATGAGATTGAGGCTACCATGTAATGTGGAACTATGGGTCTCTAATACATCTTCTAGTTCTCTAACTATGCTGCCACAATAGTATACTAGCTAGTGGATCCACCTAGAAAGCTACGTCATGTTCGGTTCTACATTGGACGGTAGGACCACCTCTTTTCAGTGTGGGGAAGACACCGGGTTCCATGTTTATCTTACATGGTCTATGTATTTTAATTCCTATGTTCCCTCATGTAAAACGAAAGACAAGAAAACGAACGTCGACTAGGGTTACTTGAGGAGTTTGCTTAGTTTAGGTGGTGATATGGGACGCTACTTAGACATTGCACAAGTTGACTCTAAGGGAAATCCTAGGAGAATGTTCATAAGTAATATGATGATATGAAAGATATATGTTTATGATATATGATGTTACTTTTATATGAATGTTGGCTATTGTGATTGAATATGTTATTTGGCTATATTGTTATGTGAATGATAACTAACTATGTTAAAATTATATGAAACAAGTTTTACATATGGTCTTCTATCTTATTTACTCGGTTATGTGGGGTTATGGGGCTTCACATGACCATTGCACTTGTAGGTTGGATATGGGATCATTGGTAAGTGTTTTGTATGTTATGTTATATGATCTACTGAATATGAAATGTTACCATGATGCCATGAGAAGATGTCTTTGATTATGATCATGCTTTAAGTGATGAAATAACTGGCTTGTATATGTTATATGGAATGTGCATTGAAGATTTTCATATGACTTGGCATGTTTTTATAATGAGATGATAAATGATACTTTTTCATGCATGTCCCTAGTGTTATGTGCATATTCCCATACTTAGTACATGTGGCGTACTAACCCCATTACTTTATTTTACTACAACTCTAGGTTCCGGCCATTGAAATTATAGCGGTCGATTTGAAGAAGCTTGGAACTCTTTCTCCAAGTCGTGGTAGATCCTTATGTTCGGGACGTTACCTTTTCAATTTCCAGCATTATGAAGATTTAGTAGTTTTTAAAATTCCGTATGAATATTAAGTATGAAGTCTAAGTATACTTCGATTAGTATATTAAAAGTTTTTAATTTTTCTGCAATTTTTAATGATCACATGTTATGACGAATGCTAAGAGGCTCGTCTGCGACCTCTGAGAGGTTAATGACGCCAGTCTCATCCGGGGTGTGAAGTCCGGGTGTGACAAAATTGGTATCAGAGCATGAGGATAAATATCCTTAGGGTCAATGTCTCACTAAATCATATTACCTAGTGTCTTGTTCATGGTTGTGAAGCGCGCCACAATTGTGGACGGAGGCTATGTGATGATTAGGAAACTTCTCTTTTCTTGATACTCTTATGTCGTGCCTCTAGAGCTTTGACACTATGTGTCTTTTAGAATCTAATCCCTTTCTTGTGTATATAGGCGATGAACACAAGAAGGAAAACCGCTATAAGAGTAGGGGAAGAGATTGCGAATGCGGGAGCTACTCTGCAAGGTAATCGAAATGCTCCTGAAGTGCAAGCTGCTGCAAATGATCAAGTTCCGGTGAATCTTCCAATTATGATGGATGGTGAGGTGAGGGCAGCCCTGTTCCGAATGGCCCAAGCCATCACCACCCAAGCTCAAGCCATCACGGCTCAAGCTAATAGAGAAGTTTCACCTCGAGAGAAACATGCTAGTACTATGGCTAGCCGTTTAAGAGATTTTACTAGGATGAACCCTCCCATGTACTTTGGATCAAAAGTTGATGATGACTTCCAAGATTTCCTTGATGAGGTCTACAAGATTTTGTCTGCTATGGGGGTGAGTACTACTGAGAAGGCTGAACTTGCTTCTTATACACTCAAGGACGTGGCTTAGACATGGTACAATATGTGGAATAATAGTAGGGCTTTAGGAGATGGTCCTGTGACTTGGGAGATCGTCAAGAAGGCCTTTCTTGACAAATTCTTTTCAAGGGAACAAAGAGATGCTCAGGTAGATGAGTTCATCAACCATTGTCAAGGAAGTATGAGTGTTAAGGAATACTCCTTGAAATCCATTAAGTTGTCCAAATATGCTTCTTCTTTGGTTTCCAATGCTAGGGATGAGATGAGCCGTTATGTAATGGGCGTGTCCGAAGAGCTTGAAGAAGAATGTCGTGAAGCCATGCTTCATGACAATATGAATCTTTCTAGGTTAATGGTTCATGCTCAACAGGTTGAGGAAAGTCGCCTAAGAAAGAGAAATAGGGAAATCAAGAAGGAAAAGTCTTTTGCGAATGGTTCTCCTAACACTAGGCTTGACATTCAAGACAAGATTAAGTTTAAGAAGAGGATGTCAAACCAAGTTTCTTCAAAATCCTCCAAGAATGGTAATGAAAGAGGTTCTAATCCCAAACCTCAAGAGGGGAGAAACGTTGATCCCCCAAGAGAAAGACCAACTTGTGGTAAGTGTGGTAAGAAGCATGGGGGGCGAATTGTCACGACCGAAATCTAGACCCCAGACAAGATCGGCGTCGTTGACCTCTCAGAGGTCGCAGACAAGCCTACATACGTCATTCTTACTTCATCTAGGTTAATTTTTGCGAAAAATTTGAACTTTTTGTTTTCTTATTTCATGCTAAACATTTTAAACTTAACATCATAGGCGTTCAAAAATCAACCATCTAATAAAGAGATAATCAAATGAAAGAAACAATTCATAAATACATTAAACGTATTTTTGCCAGAACGATACCAATACAAAGTCTGAAATGAATGTGGAAAGAAACACTAGTGGAACATGCTCCACTAGCTAAATCCTACATCTAAGCTAGATAATAACGGTAGACATCCTCAAAAGCATGAGGGCCTACCAATTTCGAATGAAAGCTCCACGTCCGGATAGCTGCAACGTCAACCTGTAAGCTCTAGCGTCTACCTGTACCTGCACCTAAAAATATAGAGTTGTATGGGATTAGTAGACACTTGTACTAAGTATGGGTATATGCAAGCACACACCAAGGACATGCATGAGTAAGAATAGCTCTTTCCTAACAACATGATTATAGAAAGTCAAGTCAGTGGACTTGCCAAATTGGGATTAGAAAAGTTAGTGAGCTTTCCAAATTTGGATTAGGAAAGTCAGCGAGCTTTCCAAATTTGGATTAGGAAAGTCATGCCATGAAAGTAACATGCATCATCACACTTATCATATTGCACACAGCACATAACATCTTACACATAGCACATATCATATTGCAGATAGCACATAACATCTTTCATATCATTCATTCATATGCCATGAGACCTTGGAATCATGGACTTGACATTAAGACTTCCCAAAATGAGGGCTCAACATATGGGACCTCAACTAGGGAGCCTTCCTTAATAGACACAGAGTCTGCTTCATTCATTCATACGTACTTCATTTCATTCATTCGTAAGCTAGTGTAAACACCAGCTATACCTAGGATGTAGTTTAAGACTCTCATCGGGTTTGCTGTGCAATGATCAAGAATAACCTAGTGTCATTACTTGAGTCTAGCTCACCTCTTGATTATCCTACCCTAACACCTTTGGTATCGTTCATTTCATGATGTGTATCATTTGAGGCTGACCTCATTCATTCATTCATTCATTGGGAACTTTAACTTTAACCGACATAGATTATGTGAGCATCATGAAATTCAGTGTCTCCCCCACACCGAAAAGAGGTGGAATCACCGGCCAAAGTGACCCAAAACATGCTAGCGTACATGGGAAATTGAACCCCGCCAGATCCCTATATTGGCAGTATAGGTTCGAAGACTAGGAGATATAAGAAGACCCATACCCGGCATGCCAGACAGTCTCATCTCATGAGAGTTACGTGAACCTCCGCCCTTCCCGAAAGAAGGCATCACCGCTCATAGCTAGTCAGTCTTTAAGTGAATGCACCCGGTTCTGCCTTAAATTGCTAAAAGAAATAGGTGCTCAGTAAAAAGTTCCATTACATTCAACTCATACGTCATGGAAGCTATCTTCTAGTATGAGGACATCATAGCTCAATAGATGATTTCTCATCTCATCATTTGTATTAAGTGTGTTAATCTCAATACTTTCATTAGAGCGTTCATAGAGACTGGTCTCTTCATTAACTTTACACTCTTATAGGTGAGTACGTTTGGTAACATTTATTTAGGCTCATCTGAGATTGCTCTCATCTTTTACATTAGCCTCATATCATGTTGTCACCACATTCATTAACATTATCACATTTTCTCTTCATAATTACTCACCCCTTTTTACGTGAATGTTCATCTCATCATATGCCAATGCACTTGGCTATTTGTGTGTTTCACATTCTTACTTAACCCTTCTAGGGTTTCATCATTTCATTTCATAATATTCATTTCATCGTATGCCAATGCACTTGGCTATTTAGTGTGTTTCACACTCTTACTTAACCCTTACATCATTTCATTATATACATCTTAGGTTCACTTATTTTTAAACGTATGTTAGACTTATGGGTCTATACATACAAGCCATGAGGCTTCATTCATAGTTCGATTAAGTGATTCATATCTTCCTAAGATTATGTGATACAAGACTTATGCATCTTGTATGTATGCCAAGATCTCGATTTTGATCTAAGTAGGCAGCATTATTCTTGAATATTTAATTCACGTATGACTTATATATCAATACGGAAATTTGGGCAAGGGAACCCGATTTCGAATCCCTTGGACAACACTTACATTTTTCATCTATTTTATTTTTGGTCCACATAACATTGGGACCCTAGATCGAGCCCCAACATCAACTTTTCCTTTTTATTTCTCTCCTTTGAATTTTCTCTTCCTTGGCCGAGGGGTTGTGGGTTCGAACCCCTACAACCCCTTTTATTTTTTTATTTATTTCCCTTGACTATTTCGCATTGATCATGAGGTTGTGGGATCAAACCCCCCCAGCCTCTCTTTATTTTTCTTTAATTCTCCTCTACTGCCTAGAGGTCGTGGGTTCGATTCCCACACCTCACATTTCTTTTCTTTTTATTTTTCCTTTATCCTTTACTGCCTAGAGGTCGTGGGTTCGATTCCCATGCCTCACATTTCTTTTCTTTTCATTTTTCCTTTCTCCTTTACTGCCTAGAGGTCGTGGGTTCGATTCCCACGCCTCACATTTCTTTCTTTTTCCTTTTTCCTTTCTCCTTTACTGCCTAGAGGTCGTGGGTTCGATTCCCACGCCTCACATTTCTTTTCTTTTTATTTTTTTTCTTAATCTGTCTGAGAGGTTGTGGGTTCGAGTCCCACTCCTCTCATTCCTTATTTTTCATATCTAATTTCCCTGCCAAGACCCCTGTTCGATTCCCCCTTAACCCCATTTCTTTTTATTTACATTTTTTGGAGCTTTTCACGTGTGAGGTCTTGGGTTCAATCCCTAGTGACCTCACCTATTTTTCATTCATTTAAACTCTCATGTTATTATCCTTATTTTGGCTGAAACTAAACCATCACAATGCTGGAAATTGTAATCACATTTTGCAGCCTACTCTCTTCAACAATTATATGTAGATTCATAGGGAAATTCGTAGATCATTTAATACGTTCTTAGGTGCATTTTTCATGGATTCGTTTATCCAATAGATTATCATTCAAATCAGCGATATTTCAACTCATATGAACATCACGATTTACATCAACATGTGTACATGAAATATAAAGAACTATCATGCCATTTCAAGTCCTAAACCATGACCAATAGCCACGACAACACACACAAATACACGTAGTTACATTTTCGGAAAACATCAACATAAGTCACATAATTCCGAACATGCATATAAACACATAATCATCACAAAAACACGTTTCATCCCTAGTTTTCTACCAGCAAACATAACCAACCTATGATTCAATGGGAGCTAGTGACAGGGGCATGCAACGGGGACAATCCTAGTTTTCGGATTAGAATTGACTGAATCTTAAGGGGTCTCTTGGGAAAGGGACAAAGAGAGAAGAGAACCCATACCTTTTATGACGTTCAAACCTTGACTTGCTGCCCAAAATCTTCTCCAAAGATCACGTCTAAATCCCCTCAAAGTCAACACCAACTCGACGGACAAACTTCTCTTTGCCTACGTGATTGATTTTGTTTGTTTTCATATAATTTCGTTGTGAGTTCTTCAAGTGTGAAGAACTTTGGTTTACCTACTGTTTTTTGAAGTTATTTGGCAAAGAGAATCGTGAGTGAGAGTGATAGAGATGTGAGAGAGAGAGATGAGCGTGGGAGAGAAGAGTTTTCTTAGGCTTAGGAGTCTAGTTTAGGACTTAGTCAAATAAGATTTTATTTAATTATTAAAAATCTGATTTCTAATAAATAATAAATATAAATTAATTACATTAATTTACCAACTTAAATTAAAAACAAATTTAATTCATTGCTTCCACCTAGGTTCGAACCCGGGTGGAGCAAGACTTCACTTCAAGAGCCAATTTTCGGCCCTCTCTCCCCAAATTGCCCCTCCACCTTATTAATTAAATAATTAATTATATATTTAGGGTAATTACGATACTACCCTTAGCCTGGAAAAAGACCATTTTACCCCTAGACCCTCCAAAACTATGATTTTCCCTTTTTAAGTCCGGTAAAGACTCATTCGAGTAAATCTTCGTATTCGAGAGCCCTACATGGCTGGACCCAACCTTTCCAAGCTCAAATAACTCCCCAAGTTAGTTGGCTTGGCTTTATCAAGGGTTCAGAGGTCTGGTTCTACGCGCATCAATCCGTGTGAACCCGATCTAATCGTAGGCATTCTAGACCCATTAAGCATTACTTAGCATATCCATTTTTAGGGTTTTTACACGAATGTCTTCTTGGAAATAATAGTTTCTATGGTTGTGGCAAATGTGGTCATATGGTGAAATATTGTCCTAATGTTAGAGGCCAAGGTAAGGGTAATAGTCAAGCTCAACCAAGCGTTTCTAATCCAGAAGCTCCAAAAAGGAACCGTTTCTATGCACTCAAGGCTAGGAGTGAACAAGAAGGCTCTCCCGACGTTAGGACGGATATGTTATAAGTTTTCTCTGTAAATGTTTAGGCTAATCAAAGGTTAAAAGTTGGCTTGCTTTAAATGATGTGATTATTATAGGATATACAAGAAGTTAATTGACTTGACTAGAAATAATAATTAAAGAATGGGCATAGCCAATAGAGATTGGCTTATAAAGACTGCATGCTCAATTTAAAAAGAATAAAGAAAGAAATTAACTTGTTTACTAAATAGGTGCATGTTTTGGTAAAATATAGTACCAACTAGAGTTTTAAGAAGATGTTTTCATACTCTTTTCTTGAACTTATGTGAAACTTGTATGCATATGTTTTCTTGAGATTTTGCTGTTTTGTTTTTCATCATGAAAAGATTGATAGCATGATAATTCTTTGATGCATTTTTGAGTTTATGATAAAGTCAAGAAGGAAATTCCTCACTATATGTTATGAATATGTAGTTCTTATATGTTTGTGCATCATGATTTGAGTGCTAAGTGTAATGATATGTTATGTGCTGTTTGTGCTTCTAGTATCGAGTCTTTTCCTATCCTCCAAAAGATTTTAGTGTCATTCGCGGACGAATGTTCCTAAGGGGGAGGGGGATAATGTAACATTCCAGAAAGCGTACTTGTCTAGTGAAGAGCCTTAGAATAAGTATTGGGGTATAGGCATCCCAATGTCCAATATTTAGTAATATTGGTCACATTGAAGAATATTGGCTTAAGGGCGTTAGCCAATTTTTGAATGTATTCACAAGTAACTTATAACTTATAAATATCTTTGATGTTCAAATGCTCCAATTCAAGCTTGTTTAGGAATTGTACCTGCAATGAAGACCCTAAGCTAAAAATTTTAGATTGATAATACACATACTGATTCTCAACTCAACACATTAGGTACTAGGCATCCAAGTGTCAAGCCTAGTACCATAGCACATAACCATTTAAAATGATCATGTAGATTAAGCAGTGCCCAAGGACATAGTGAGGATCCTAGGGACAATAAGTTAACACTCCAAATGAACCTTCCAGAATAGTTAGTTAGGAAAATACACGCAACACATGTGCAAGTACATGTGCAACCGGCCAAGGGACCACTCTAAGCGATTCGGTTAGAGCGGTTGGGGATAGGCGCACGTACGAGTCCAGCCACGTGGGGACAGGCTCCCTAACCGGTCTTAGACTCTAACTAACTGACCTAACTAACTAACTAACCTAGGACAAACCAAAAATAACTAAGGGACTCGACAACCTAAGACCTAATCGAGTGTCACCAAACCGTGTAACTAACTAAGAGACAACCTAGTACCGAACCTAGGATGGTCCAAAGGGTTGGTTATGGTCCTAACCACTTAGGGGTACTTTAGTAATTATCCTAGGTTACTTAACTAATTAACTTAGAAAATTAATTAATTAATTTAAATGGACAAAACCGAAACCACTAAGCGATTTCCAGATGTCGGTTAAGTGAAGTAAAAGACAACCTAGTACCTAACCTAGGATGGTCCAAAGGGTTGGTTATGGTCCTAACAAGTTAAGGGTACTTTAGTAAGTACCCTAGGTTATCTAATTAATTAATTTATCAACTTAATTAATTAATTTAAATAGTCAAAACCAAAACCCTTAAGCAATTTCCAGATTTCGGTTAAGTCAAGCGTTCTTCTATTTCTAGTCAATTTAGGAGGGGCATTTTGGGAATTAGCTAATTGGTTATGTTCCAAACGAATTAGGGGTAATTTAGTAATTAATTAATTAAATTAGACACTGAATTAATTAATTTAAATCCTAGTCAAACCCGAAGACCCTAAGTCAAATGTTGTAGTCAATTTAGAAGGGGCATTTTAGGTAATTTAAGTAGAAGGTCTTTAGGGTATTATATGGGATGTATATATATACATATTATAGTCAGTTTTAGAACACATTTACACGTCCGAAATCAGAATCAAACGAAATTCTCTTAATCTCTCAAGAACGTTCTCTTTTCCAAACTCCATTGAAGAACTAGAAAAGCTTAAGGAAGAAGACCAAGGTTTCGAAGTTTCCAATCAAGATTTTGTGGATTCTTCATCTATAAGGTATGGGTTTTCACTCTTTATATTCATTTCCCCAAGAGGTCCTTTCAACTAGGTTTTCAATAACTTCAAATACTGGGGTTTTTACTCTACAAAATGGATTTCTTCCTAACCCTAGATTTATGATTTTTAATGAAAAGTAAACGTTTTGTGTATCTTATTTTGCATAAATTATTGAATAATTGATTGATAATGTTTGAATCACGTGTTATACATGATCTTTGTCTATGTGATGGTTTTCGAATGGGTTGTTTGTATTGTTTGATAATGTGAAAACGTTAGGGTTAAAATTTAAGGTTTGAATGAACCCTATAATAACCTGTTTACCTTCTCCTATGCTATGCATTTTATTTTATTGAGTATTTCACTATGTATTAATATGAATATTGCATGATGAATAAGATTCTTAAAAGCAAGAGGTAAGTCTTCTAAAATTGTGATTACTGTAAGATGATTATTCTAGTCTATAAGTCATGATGTTATGTTATGAAAGTATGTATGATGTTGCTATGTGAGTATGCTGGCTATTAACATGTAAATGGTGAGATTATGATAAGAATACGAATATGCAAGTTTATGTTATCCCTTGTAAGGTTTTAACAAGGTGACTATGTTATGTTAATCTCACATAAGAAAAGATAGGTTATGATGAAACGACAATTCTCATCTAATCTAAAAGAGCTCATGATCGTGTTATGCAGGGAGATAATATCCTATGACCAATGATATGTTTTTTAATAAAAGACAAATTAAAGATGATTACAAAAAAGGGACATAAGCTAAGCACCGATGAACTAGATATGGGAAGTGTCCCTTCCCCAGCGGGAAGGTAGGTTCACAAGGATTCTCATGAGATTGAGGCTGCCATGTAATGTGGAACTATGGGTCTCTAATACATCTCCTAGTTCTCGAACTATGCTGCCACCATAGATTACTGGCTAGTGGGTCAACCTAGAAAGGTACGTCATGTTCGGTTCTACTTTGGCCGATAGGACCACCTCTTTTCGGTGTGGGGAAGACAGCGGATTCAATGTTTATCTCACATGGTCTATGTCGTTTAATTCCTATGTTCCCTCATGTAAAACGAAAGACAAGAAAACAAACATCGACTAGGGTGACTTGAGGAGTTGGCTTAGTTTAGGTGGTGGTATGGGACTCTACCTAGACATTGCACAAGTTGACTCTAAGGGAAGTAATAGGAGATTGTTCATAAGTAATATGATGATATGAAAGATATATGTGTATGATATATGATGTTACTTTTATATAATGTTGGCTATTGTGATTGAATATGTTATTTGGCTATATTGTTATGTGAACAATACCTAACTATGTTAAAATTATATGAAGCAAGTTTTACTTATGGTCTTCTATCTTATCTACTCGGTAATGTGGGGTTATGGGGCTTCACATGACCATCACACATGTAGGTTGGATATGGGATCATTGGTAAGTGTTTTGTATGTTATGTTTATATGATCTATTGAATAAGAAATGTTAACATGATGCCATGAGAAGATGTCTTTGATTATGATCATGCTTTAAGTGATGAAATAATTGACTTGTATATGTTATATGGTATGTGCATTGAAGATTTTCATATAACTTGGCATATTTTTATAATGAGATGATAAATGATATTTTTTCATGCATGTCCCTATGTGTTATGTGCATATAACCATACTTAGTATATGTGGCGTACCAACCCCATTACTTTATTTTACTACAACTGTAGGTTCCGGCCATTGAAGTTAGAGCGGTCGATTTGAAGAAGCTTGGAAATCTTTCTCCAAGTCGTGGTAGGTCCTGATGTTCGGGGCGTTACCATTTCAATTTTCGGCGTTATGAAGATTTAGTAGTTTTAAGAATTCCATATGAATATTAAGTATGAGGTCT
The DNA here is from genome assembly GCA_016801875.1 of Solanum sitiens. Classification (NCBI taxonomy): domain Eukaryota; kingdom Viridiplantae; phylum Streptophyta; class Magnoliopsida; order Solanales; family Solanaceae; genus Solanum; species Solanum sitiens. The sequence goes on from JABWTJ010000101.1 coordinate 180,122, forward strand.
AAGTATACTTCAATTAGTATATTAAAAGTATTTAATTTTTCCGCAATTTTTTGTGATCACATGTTATGACGAATGCTAAAAGGCTTGTCTGCGACCTCTGAGAGGTTAACGACGCCGGTCTCATTCGGGGTATGAAGTCCGGGTGTGACAACCTCTATCATTGCGATTCTTTGAGAAATATGAAGGAACTTGGTTTGAAAACCTCTTCTTAAACTTAGGCTTGTCTTGAACATCAAGCCTACTTTTAGGAGAACCAGTCTCAAATGACTTTGCCTTCATAGCTTCCCTATTTCTCTACCTTAGGTGACTTTCCTCAACCTGTTGAGCATGAACCATCAACCCAGAAAGATCCATATTGTCATAAAGCATGGTTGCACGACATTCTTCTTCAAGATCTTCGGACACACCCGTTACATAACGACTCATTTCATCCCTAGCATTAGAAACCAAAGAAGAAGCATATTTGGAAAGCTTAATGAACTTCAAGGAGTATTCTTTAACGCTCATACCTCCTTGACGAAGGTTGATGAACTCCTCTACATTAGCTTCTCGTTCCCTTGGGAAGAATCTGTCAAGAAAGGCCTTTTTAAAGATCTCCCTAGACCCCGAATGAGACTGGCGTCGTTAACCTCTCAGAGGTCGCAGACAAGCCTCTTCTTAGTTTTCATCACAATCATACAGTTAAATTTTGCGGAAAATTATAAACTTTTAATATACTTATACTTAGACTTCATAATCAAGATTTATAAAGACACACGATATTCTAAAACTATCTAACATATATAGAAACCATCTAAGAGTGCAAATCTGGACTTAGCCAATAATAGTCAGTATGCCATATAGGCCTTAATACAAAAGAATACAAAGAACATAAAGGAAATAACGTATCCTAACAACTACTAAATCTTCATAATGCTGGAAATGTAAATGGTAACGTCCCGAACATAAGGATCTACCACGACTTGGAGAAAGAGTTCCAAGCTTCTTCAAATCGACCGCTTTAATTTAAATGACCGGAACCTAGAGTTGTAGTAAAATAAAGTAATGGGGTTAGTACGCTACATGTACTAAGTATGGGTATATGCACATAACACATAGGGACATGCATGAAAAAGGATTATTTATCATCTCTTTAGAAAAGATGCTAAGTCATATGAAAGTCTTCAATGCACATACCATATAACATATTCAAGTTAAAGCATCATCATAATCAAAGACATATTCTCATAGAATCATGTTAATATTTCATATTAAATAGATCATATAAACATAATATACAAAACACTTACCAATAATCCCATCCCCAACCTACAAGTGCAATGGTCATGTGAAGCCCCATAACCCCACACAACCAAGTAGATAGGATAGGAGACCATACGTAAAGCTTTGCTTCATATAACTTGTAACATAGTTAGTCATCACTTCATATAGCAATATAATCAAATAACATATTCATCATAATGACCATCATTCATATAAGAGTAACATCATATATCATAAACATATATCTTTCATGTTATCATATTACATAAGAACAATCTCGTAGGACTTCCCTTAGAGTCAACTTGTGCAATGTCTAGGTAGAGTCACATACCCCTACCTAAACTAAGCAAACTCCTCAAGCCCCCTAGTCAACGTTCATTTACTTGTCTTCCATTTTTACATGAGGGAACATTCATCATTAACCGACATAGACCATGTGAGCTAAACATGGAATCCAGTGTCTTCCCCACACCAAAAAGAGGTGGTCTACCGGCCAAAGTACAACCTAACATGACATAGCTTTCTAGGTGGATCGACTAGCTAGTATCCTATGGTGGCAACATATTTCAAGAATTACGATATGTATTAGAGACCTATAGTTCCACATTAAACGGCAGCCTCAATATCATGAGAATCATTGTGAACCTACCTTCCCCCTAGGAAAGGGACACTTCCCATATCTAGTTCATCGGTGCTTAGCTTAAGTCCCTTTCTTGAAAAACCTTTTAAGTTTTCTTTTATCATAAACTTATCATAGGTCATAGGAGATTAACTCCCTGTATAACATGATCATGAGCTCTTTTAGATTAGATGAGAATTTTCTTTAATCGTAACCCTTCATATGTGAGATTTAGATGGCATAATCATCTTGTGTAAAGCACACAAGAGAGTATCATACCTTGAATATTCGTATTCTTTTCATAATCTCACAAGTAACGTGTTCATAGCCCAACATATTCTTATATCAACATCATACATACTTTTCATAACATAGAATCATAGTTTATAGGCTAACATAAACATTTAAGAGTAATCACACTTAGAAGACTTACCTCTTGCTTCCAAGAATCTTAATCATCATGCAATATTCATAATCATACATAGTGAAATACTCAATGGCATAATCAAGAACAACTCATCAAATCATGTACAAGATCAATGCATAGTGTAGAAGAAGGTAAACGGGTCATTAAAGGGTTCATTCAAACTTTAAATTCCAAACCTAACGTTTATACATAAACAAACACTAGAAACAACCCATTCAAAATCATCACTTAGAGAAAGATCATGTATCACACGATATTCAAACATTATCAATCAAATATTAAACAATCCGTGCGAAATTAAATATGGAAAAACGTTTAATTTTCATTGAAAATCATAAATATAGGCTTAGGAAGAAAAATCCGTTTTGTAGAGTAAAAACCCTAGTATTTGAAGTTCTTGAAAACTTATCTTGAAAGGAACTCTTGGGAAAAGGAATCCAAAGAGTGAAAAACCCATACCTTATAGATGAATAATCCACGAAATCTGATTGGAAACTTCGAAACCTTCGTCTTCTTCCTTAAGCTTTTCTTGTTCTTCAATGGAGTTTGGAAAAGAGAGCGTTCTTTAGAGATTGGGAGAAATTTCTTTTGATCTTATTTGGGACGTGTAAAAGTGGTCTAAAATTGACCTAATATCAATATATAGTCGTTCCACGAATTACCTGAAAGACCCTCCACTTAAATTACCAAAACACCCCTCCTAAATTGACTAAAAATAGGAGAACATTTGACTTAGCCAAATTCTGAAAATTTACTTAAGGGTCTCGGGTTTTACCATTTAAATTAATTAATTAAGTTGCTAATTTAATTAATTAAGTGACCTAGGGTAATTAATAAAGTACCCCTAAGTAGTTAGGACCATAACCAACCCCTTTGGACCATTGTAGGTTAGGTACTGGGATGTTTATTTAGTTAGATACTCGGCTAGTGTCACCCGATTAGGTCTAAGGATTTTGTGCACACTAGTTGGTTAATTTTAGTTAATCCTAGGTTAGTTATCTAGTTAGGTAAGTTATTTAGAGCCTATGATTGGTTAGGAAGCTCGGCCCCACGTGGCTGGACCCTACGCATGCTTGTCCCGTAACCGCCCTAATCGAATTAGTTAGGCTTGGTCTCTAGGCCGGTAGCACATATGTTTCCGTGCACTTTCCTAACCGTGCACTCTGGGAAGTTCACTTCTTGTCCAAGGATCCTCACTATGTCCTTGGGCACTGCTTAATCTACATGATCATTTTAAATGATCATGTGCTATGGTACCTAGGCTTGACACTTGGATGCGTAGTACCTAATGTGTGTATGCGATGAATATAATTATTTTAGCTTAGGGTATTCATTGTAGGTACAATTCCTAAACTCAAGATTGGATTGGAGCATTTGAACATCAAAGTGTATTTTAATTTACTTGTGTATACATACAAAAATTGGCTAACACCCTTAAGCCAATATTCTCTAACATGCCCAATATTACTCAATATTGGGAATTAGGATGTCTATGTACCCCAATACATATCCTTAAAACCTAATAGGTCCTTCACTAGACAAGTATATTTTCTGGAATGTTACAGTAATCTCCTTGTGCGTGCTCCACCGTGTCTGCAAGATTTTCACCCAATGGAGGAACCTCGATCCGAGGCTTTGTTCAAAGTGCTTCCATATTAGTCTCATCTTTGATGAGGCCTCTATCTAACATCCCGGTTGGTCGAATCAGTTTATCACACTGCCAGATCGACACTCCACAGTCCCTGCACATCTGAAACATCAAACACAGAAAGGGGTAAGTAGTGGAGATCTTGAATTCCCTCTCGTCTATCTCTGCCAACATCATCCGGGCAAAGTCAATCTCCAACCCTGCTACTAGTGTTGTCACCATGACATCCCTATCCCATGTGAGTTGGTTGTCTGCCTTTATGGGTGATACTCTGTTTTGGACCAACAACTAGAAGAATTTGGCCACAAAGTTTAGTGTAGCCTTTCTAATGCCCCCTCGGGATACTGTGACCCACTCAAAATGCTCACCATCCGCAGCAATATATTATGCTAGCCACATATTCACCGCCGCTCATTTCTTGGCACTCCTCTGAAAATGACCTCCCAAGACTATGTCCCATATGTAATCAAACTCCACGGTGTTGATACCCCAATATGGACCAGAGGTGGAGCCGTATAGAAATCGATGAATGGTGGCCTCTGAGATGACAGCCGGCATCCTCAGACCATTGTGGAAGTGAGAGGGTCCTGTATTGCACGTTTGACCTGCTTATGTATATACCCTTGTGAGAGTGGCAGCATAAGAAGCATAGAACTCCTGCACAATCTTCTCGTTGTATGTGCTCGTGTCTTATGCCATCCAGTCACACTTATGTAGGTTGAATAGCCAGTGCACCTCTTGCACTATATGTAGGCTCTGTGTGAGAACTCGTTGTTCCTCGATAATCAGTCGGTCCATCATCTCCCTCTTATTAATAATATTGGCATCTCTATTTATTTGCTATTTCCCCTTCGACACACCACCTGTTTGGTTCACTGTCTATAGAAGAAGGATCATACGTTCAGTGTGCTGGTGCAACTTCTGAGCTAGTAGCGTCATCAAATGAGGCTTCTTGTTCATTGTCCCCTGATCAGTTGCCCCCCTGAGAGTTGGAGATAGATGCGTGGGTCGTTTCAGACCTGAAGAATGGACAGACCCAGAATTTGAACTGGTGGCGGACTCAGAGCTAGACATTGAGCCACATTTTGAACAGGAGGCAGCCCAAGTTTTTAACGACCCAAAAGTACCCACTAGAAGATAGAGAGAACCCATGGGTCGGAACGATTGTGTACTTGACCTTTCGGAGTTCTTGTACAAGCCTTAGCTATCATTCATTACATAAGACATTAAAATTAGTGCGGAATTAAAACTTTTCACGAATAAATTAATAAATAGAACATCTTTCGTAAAAGCTAAGGATTTGATCTTGTCTACACAAGCCAACTTAAAGACACGATATAAATATCTTAGGGACACAACCCTTTACATTAAATAAAAATACATAATAAATCTTTAAGATAGAAACTAAGAAATACGACTATGCCTCGAATATATGAGGACATACTTAGTCTTAAGAGAATATTTCCCAAACTTGTCTTCTAGTCTTCAAACTTGATTCCAAGCTATACTTGTTAAGTATGGAAAAGTATGCGGTTAATACAAGACAATGTACTAAGTATTGCATATGCAAAAACATGCAAAAAAGGTACATTTTAGTAAAATAAGCTTTCATGCCAAATTAATAAAACCTTCATGATTTAAGAGTTGAAATAGTATAAGAATCATCATTTAGCACATATGGTAGGACTCTCCCAATTTTAGAAGCTACACATTACAGTAATATTAGGCAATCTTACAGTGAACACAATGACACATTACAGTGAAATAGTCTTACAGTGAATAACAATACAATGAGCATTTTCCCCCAAGCATAGTGAACTCATTTCCCGTGAGAGTTCCTTAACCAAGTCATCCTAAGACTCCCTGTAACATTATAGAAAAACGTATATGTCTAGTAAAGAGCCAAAATAGGTTTCAAGAATGCATTTGGGAAAATGTAGGCATCCCAATGCCCAATATTGAATAGTATTGGGCATAATATAAAAATATTGGCTAAGGGTGATAGACAATATGCATTTGGGAAAATATAGGCATCCCAATGCCCAATATTGAATAGTATTGGGCATAACATAAAAATATTGGCTAAGGGTGATAGCCAATTTTCTAAGTATGAATAAGCACTCTTTAAGAATTGTACCTTCAAAGAAGACCCTAAGCTAAAATTCTGTTTTCAACCATATCAACCATGAGGTATGAGGCATCCAAGTGTCAAGCCTAGATACCATAGCACATGATCAATTACAATGATCATATAGATTAAGCAGTGCCCAAGGATATAGTGAGGATCCTTGGGACAATAAGTAAACATTCCAAATGAACCATTATGAGTAGTTAGTTAGGAAAGTACAAGCAACACATGTGCAAGCAAATATGCAAGCACATGTGAAGAAGCGGCCAAGGGAGGGGACCACCCTAACCGAATTCGGTTAGGGTAGTTAGGGGGCAGGCGTGTGCTAGGGTCCCTCCATGTGGGGCCTAACTCCTTAACTAACTCATGACTCTAACTAACTGACCTAACTATCTAACTAACCTAGGACTAACCAAAATAAATCAATTAGTGTACCCGACAACCTAATACTTAACCGGGTGACACTAACCTAGTAACTAGTTAAAGAGACAACCTATTACGTAACCTAGGATGGTCCAAAAGGGTTAGTTAATGTCCCTATGACTTAGGGGTACTTTATTAATTACCCTAGGTCCCTTAAATAATTAAATTAAGGAATTAATAAATTAAGGAAAATTCAAAAGCAAGGCCGAAACTCTTAGGAAAAATTTCAGATTTGACTAAGTTAAATGTTTTCCTATTTCTAGTCAACTTAGGAGGGGTGTTTTAGTAATTAACTAATTAGTTTTTAATTAAGTTAATTAAGTCTTAAGTTGTTTAATTCAAGATCAGTTGCTAAACCTAGAATTCACGATCAAATCTTGAGAACTCTCGACGCTAAGGCAGTAGAACGCAAACCGCAAAACGTAAGAATGCTTGAGGATTTTCTTGGGTGATTTCAAGTGTTTTCAAGGATTTGGTTAGGGTGATCATTGTGGATTCGAATCTACATAAGGTATGGGTTTCTCTCCTGGAATTCTTTCTCCAAGAGTATTTTCCAATCTTGAATCTATGAAATCTTGAAACTAGGGTTGTTCCTATCGTTCTTATTGAACGTCCTTCTCCCTAGTCTCCTTGTTTTCGATTCCAATGATATATGTATATGAAATCTCGATCATGTTGTTGGTATGTGGTGCTGACTGTTTTAATGTGTAGGTTTTTCGTGACATTTAAATATTGAATGAACCTATAAGTTATGATTCGTATAATGTTAAGTACTACCTAAGCGAGATAATGAATGTACAATTTGATTAAGTCCAAAACGTGAAGTATGTTAAGATTCGGCCATGATGTTTATGTCATGATGTTTCGGTTATGAAGTATGCTTGCTGTTAAAAATTTATTGGTTTGAAATAATGAATCCATTGAAGTGTTCATGAAGTTAAACGATACGATCAATAATGATAATCTCATGAAAAATGTTGAGTGAATGTTTGGTTCAAGCCGATAAATTGGCTAACAATGTTTGCCCAAAAAGTTGAATGGAATTGGTTCATAACGTTATTTCCAAAATATTAAATGAAAATGTCTAATGAAAACCTCATGAAATTATATTTGAATGAATGCTTGGCTTGTGCTAATAAATTGGCTATGAAGTTATTTCCAAATTTTCTAGGCCAATACTAAATTTATGCTAATCTAACATGCCAATACATTGTAATGCAAAATTAAGTATGACCAACATAACATTGATATTGATTCACTTTAGCCGGTGAATCACCCCTTTTCGGTGTGGGGCAGACACTGGATTTCATGTTAACTCGCATGATCTAGGATTCACTTTGATCGGAGAATCACCTCTTTTCGGTGTGGGGAAGACACTGGATTTCATGTAACTTCACATGATCTTAATTATACGGACTTCTTTAAGAAAGTAAGAAGGAAGAATAGATGTAAATTCAAAGTGAACTAAGAAAGCAAGAGTTTATGAATGCCAACGTTCGATAAGATGAAGTTTTCTATATGTAAGGGGCATAACCAATAATGACATCTCATGTTACGAAAATGATTAAAGCCAAATAAGATTGGCTTATAATGACCTTATATAATTGGCAAATAACAATAGCCAAAAAAGATTGGCTTATAATGACTTCTTATATTAGGCTAACATCGGATAATTGGTTTAACCAATAAAGATTGGCTTACAAAGATTTCATGCCCAAAATTGTAGTTAAATCATTTCCTTAATCTCTTGGATTACTTACTTGATTCATTGTGGGTATGGGACTACAATGAATCATTGCACTTATAAGTAAAACATAAGAACAAAGGAGATAATTGAACTAGACAACAAAAAGAAGAAAAGAACAAAAAATAAACTAAGTATGGGACAAAGTGCTCTCGGCCTAAGAGAGAGCAAAATGATAAACTTTCGTTTGTGATGTTCTAAAATTATGTGCATGATTCCAAGGTATTGTGTTCATATAGAAAATGAGTTGTGTGTTTTGAATGCATTAAAATACATCATATTATACCGCAAATCTCAAATAACGAATTAGGAAAGTCTAGTGACTACAGTTTCCATAAATGGCATGTTGTTAGGAAGAGCTTTCCTTGATCATGCATTGTCCTTACGTGTATGTGTGCATACACCCATACTTAGTACAAGTGTGTACTAACCCTATACAATCACTATTTTTATAGGTGCAGGTCAAAGAGTTGATTGAAGATTCATTGCATCGGTTTGGACTCAGCGATCTCCAGACCTTTTGGTAGGTTTTCTCGAGTTCGAAGATGCTACGTCTATCTTCATAGCCTAGTATTTAGACATAGCTAGAGGATGTTGTCCCTAGCGCTTCTATTGGATGGTTTTCATTTCGAAGCTTTTGTATTAAGGTCGTTTTGGCAAACTTATTATTATATATTGATTCTTTCTGTTGAATTGCGTAATCGATTGTAGATGGTTGTTTAGTTGAGATTATAGTATATGAATTTATGTAAAAATTATATGAAGTCTATGTACACTTCATTAATTTTAAAAGTATTAAATTTTCCGCAAATTTAACTATATGAATGTGATGAAAGCTAAGAAGAGGCTTGTCTGTGACCTCTGAGTGTTTAAGGACGCCGGTTGCGATCCGAATTCCAGAATCCGGGTCTTGACACTTCCTATGCTAAGACAAGAAAGGACCGCCCATACACCCACTTCAAGACACACCAAAGCGATACTTAAGATTACCAACCATATGCTTACCTAGTCCGGGAATCAAATCCACATTCTTGGCTAGATATTTAAAATACATTCATTCAAGAAGGATTTCGTGTGAGTACTCTTACCTAATAGGACTTATAAGTTACACCAAGTGCAATGTGAGAGTAGCATCCCATACTACTACTCTCACTTAGTGCTCCTTGAGGATTCCATTGGATTGAGCACTTTACATTAGTCTTTCCTAACTTCACTCATTAAGAACTTAGCCTTAACATACTTACTTAACATTAGACCTTACATTATCTAACTTTTTTTACAACACATGATAGAACACACCAAGACTCCCTTTTCGGAAGGTCTACTTAGTGCAATGGATAGATAGCGTCCCATACCACCACCTACCCTAAGTAGTACGTTCTTTTAGGAGACTTAGCTCATACATTTAATATAAAACACACCAAGACTCCCCTTTTGGAAGGTCTACCTAGTGCAATGGATAGATAATGTCCCATACCACCACCTACCCTAAGTAGTACGTTATTTTAGGAGACTTAGTTCATTCTTTCTTTTGTGGGGGAATAGCTTTAACCTACATAGACCATGAGAGCTAGACATGGAATGCCAATACTACCCTTATCGCATGAGGGTTCCCCACTTGCCTAGGATGGGGTCTTTCTCTTAGCTTTTACATGGCTTTTTCAATAGCTACACCTATGTGGGTGCATAGTTAATGGATAAGGAGATTTTTACTAAGTAACTCACTCTCTACTAACAAAGAGTAATCATCTCAAGAGGTACATTGGGTACAACAACTCTACTCACAATGTGCACCCACCCCTTCTTCAAATCCTATCGGTACTAAGCATAACTCCCCCACTTAGTCTAAAACATTTGTTACTAAAGGTCAAGGATAACTTTTGGACACACCATCTCAACTCACAATGGGTATCCATCCTCCAACCTACATTAGAAAGCTCTTAGGAGGTAGTGAGGTTGCTACTAAACACTTCATCTCAACTCACAATGACTGCCCACCCCAAAACTCCCCTTTTCATTCACATTATTTAACTTCATTCATTCATTCACTCAAAGTGTGTGTGTACATGTGAACAGACCTTTCACATCAATCATTACTTCAATAATATTGAATTATAGACATGCTTACACCTTCATTCATCATTTCTAAAAAATTAGCATGCTTAACATATATACTTACTTCTTTTACGCATACTATAAGCAAGACATTCAATTTAAGTTTCATAATACATAGCAACAAGAACCAACTTCATTATCACTTCATTTCACACATTAGGTGTTCAAAGCCATAATCACAATACATACCAAATATACCCAAATACATCAAGTAAACACCGCTATCATGAAGGTCGACCATACCACTCAAGAGTAATTCATAATAAGAATTATTCAATATAAGCAACTTACCATTTAACCAAGACATCACCACCTATAACCAATTACTAAATGTTTCATCATATTAAGTCCCTTAGGGCATTATATAAACCATAATAACAACATAAGAAACCAAAGCTCATACCCTATACAAACATGTTTATTTAACCCAATCTTTAAGCTAAAAGTTGGAAATATGAATAAACATGAGTTAATTATGTTTTAACATCAAAATCATAAATTAATACTAGAGTAAACATATTTGAATCATTAAAACACTTTTACAAGAAACCCATACTTGGAATCAAAACAAGGAGAAGATAGAATTTGAAAACCATTTTTTGAAATCTTTTAGAAATGACTCCTAGAATGGAAGAGGTTTCAAGGATGGATACCATACCTTAATTAGAAGAAACCACATTGATTTTTATGAAGAAATCGACCACCAACAGCCCTCCTAGCTCCTTCTTGACTTCTAGCTTCTATGGAGTTTTAGAGAGAGTTCTAAGAAAGAGGGGTTTTGGGTTTTACGAAATGAGGTCTAAAATTAGGTCTTATGGTTTGGAACTATTTAATATACGTAAATAACCCTAAAATAATTGTCCAAGTTTCTGAAAAGACTTGGGGTGAATTTACCAAACACCCCAAGCCAAGGCAGCCTGCTAAGAGCTTTTTGGCAGCTCACATACCAGACCAACCAACGGACAGTTTGTGTAAGACCCCCAAAATGAGTTAGGGTGTGTAGAGGCTAACAGTCTTGTAAGGTCCTAAAATGGCTTATAATATGGTATTGATGTAGTGTGTAAAGTTTGATGTGATTTGGAAGTCAAACATCAAGGGACGACCAAGACATTCAACGACTAGTCACCTATGTGCCTCATGTGTCTATACATGGTTATATTTGTATGTCATGATATTATGAAGTCTTAAAATGAGTTATAATGATTTTTATAGGTAGTATATGGAGTTTCATGAAGTTTGGAGGTCAAACGTTCAAGAACGTCCAAGACGTTTGAAAGTTAGCCCTTGAGACGCTCATGTGTGTCTTGATGGGGCCTTGCATGTTTGGAGGTGTTTTACATGTGCATTTTGGGTGAACATTTCATGTAAGGTCCTTGACCTATTAATGTACATATTTACTTTGGAAACGTTCGGGTACGACTTCCCAAGGGCCCGACAAAAGGGCCCACACAAAGGACCCAAGAGCTGTCGAGACACTACCTTGGTAGTGTCAATAGACTGAACCAAACGACGTCCAGTTGGTTGACTAATGGCCCATTGGTGAGGTCTATTCTATGGACACTTAGCGTGGTCAAGGCTCAACCAAAGAACAGCCCAAGGTCCAATCAACTGAAGCCACAGATGGCCTATCGATGGAACTACTGGTCGTCGATGGTGGTTCGTCGATGCAGGCCTGGTGCCACTGTCTAGCGACTATTTCATTAAAGGGGTGAATGGAAAATTCACCCCACGTCCTAACCTGACCCTAATAGGTTTATTTAGCTATTTTTGGGTGTATATAAGTTATCAAAAACGTGATCAACCCATTCCCAATCCAATTCACACCAAATAAACTTTCCCTCCAAAACCAATTCTCCCTAGAAACCTCCATGTTGGTGAATCTCAAGAAAATCTTGGAGCTTGGATTTACAAGGATTATTCATCAAGTTTTAGAGGTTTTCAGATAGACAAAGGTATGGTGATCATTCATCTCTAGTTATCCTTCTTTCTAGATAGTTAATCTCAAAGTTCCAAAAGAGATTTCATGATCAAACTTCTTCTTCAATATAGCCATGGGTTCTTTCTAACATTTTTAATGGATTAATCATGATGAATTGATGATACATTATTGGTTTTAACGTGATTTTTAATCCAATTGCATGATGAACCCATGTCCCTTCCCAAAATCGATTTAGTCCTTGCATGGGCATTGTGATCGTGGCTTATTAATAATTGAATTGTGATTATCTTATGTTGAGTTGGTTATATATACTGTTATTATGTGTATTAATGATGAATTTGTGGTGAAGGATCCATGTGGATCAATGTATGAAGATTGGAACATTCCTAGTTAGATTTCTAGGAGTTCACTGTAACGTTGCCTTTATAATGATTGAATGTTGAATTCGATTAGGTGAAGATGATTATAGATACTTCCTTATGTTAATATTATGGATGAATTGTGGGTATAAATCCTTTATTATCACATTAAACCAGACTTACATGAATTGATCTAGGTTTGCCTAGCCTACAAATTGAATGTTGTAATGAACATTATGTGATCTTAATTGATGATATTGATGAAATATAATTGATGATCAATGCAAGTGAATTTGGTTAAAGACCTATGTCCTCCTACTTTCTAGTATATTGGTGATGTATTTTACTAGTTGTAGTTTGGTCTTGTAGTGTCTTAGGCATGGATTCTCTTATGATTAAAGCACATTTATATACTGCCTTTTTATATTAATTGTTGATGAAAAAGGAGTATGGGTCAAGGATGATCAAAGGGTGAGAAATTGGTAAGAATGCTTATCTCTTCTACTTTCTTATAGTATTGATAGTTGATGAAGCCTTGTATGTCATTGTGTTGTATGGTCCACTTATGGTGGCGGTGTTTACTTCTTCTCAAGCTATATATGTGTTGATCATGGCCTTGAAGGAAAATTTGATGAATATATGAATGTGTGGTTATGATGATCACACTATGTGAAACTTATGCCTACTTTGCTATTCCAGTTGTGATTTAGTTTGTATGGATATTGTATAAGCATGTGTATATCTATGTTAGGGTAAAGTATAGCTGCTTCCATTGATGAGTTAGAATGGTAAATAATCCCTTACCTATGTACCCCTATGTGAATACATGAATAGCAAAAGTTAGGAGTCTCAAGTGTAATATGAAGTGGACTTGTCTCTATGCTAAATTGTGTTGTGTGGTCTATTCTTGAAAGTGTATTATGGTAACTGTGTGGATGCCTCAGTGTGTTGTTGATAGCCACTGTGTTATCATATTGACCAATGTACACACACCCTCACTCTACATGCATGCTTACAATATTGTAAGTGTTCATAGTGTCTAATGAAAAGTTGTACTCATATTCACTAGTGTCTACTACTATGCATGTGAAGTATATGTATGTGAAGTATGTTATGTATTCCTTAAATAGGATGATTTGATAGGCTTACTAGTATGGGCAAGGGTATGGGACCTTGTTTATACATTGCACATGTGTATCTTGATAGGATAATTCCTAGGTTTGGTTTCTATGTACATTAAAATGAATGTATGGGCATGTTATGAATATGATTTACATGTTATGATGTTAAGTATATGATATGATGAAATATGATTATGCATGGTGTCTTAGAGTGTTGATATGAATGGATTGCTCATATAGTTACACCTATAGACTTATGCATTGATATATGAACATGTGTGACATTATGTGTTATGTGAAAGGTTTGCTCACATATAAGTACACACACACATTTATGATGATCTAGTAAATACAGGGGCCTTTAAAGGTGTGCCCAAGAATACTCTAAAACTAGATAGGTGCTTGAATATTCTATAAGCATATGAGGAACAAATATCCTAAGCCTATGTTTTATGAAAATGTTTATAAAGGATTTTAAATAAAGGCAAGTTAGCTTAGCACTGAGTGTACTTGACAATGAGAGGTTTTGACTTCCCTTGGAGGAAGATTCACCATTTGTTCCATATAGAGTGTTGACTTCCCTTAGAGTAATAGTCACCTATAAATCCACATGATGTGGCGGCTTTCCTTTGAGGAAGGTTAACCCATGTTTTCTCATGAGAGGAGGCCCCAACTGCCAAATGGCATGTAGAGGGATCATACCTATATCTTAGTTCTATAAACTATGCTTGCCACATAGGATCTAGCAAAGGGAATTCACTTAGGATACTAGGGTGTATGTTAAGGTTATACTTTTTTAAAGTGGGATACCTTCCCTTGGTGTAAGGCTCTACAACACCAAATTCTATGTTTAGCACCCATGGTGTTAGTGTCGGTTAAGGCTATAGTTTCCATAAAGTAAAATGGACAATGGAAGTAAATGACTAGGACCCTAACTAGGATTACTTAAGGGAGGTTACTTAGGATAGGTGAAAGTAATGAACCAATCTAGATATTGCACAAGTATCTCCTTAGGAAGTCCAAGGGAGGTGGCCTAATGTGTATGATTATGCTTATGTCTTTATGCATGACATTGTAGTAATTGTCTACTTGTTATGAAGATGTGCATGGTATAAGTCTATATAATGTGAACTTGTCCCTATATGCATGATGTTAGTCTTAATGACTATATGGTGAAGGTCTTGCGTAGCTTGGGTGAAGTTGCCTTTGCTTCTTATGTTGATGTATGAAGTGTTAAGGCTTGTGGTCTCATGAAGGGTTTACTAAGTATATGTGAGGTTATGGGGATTCACATGTACATTTCACTAGTAGATTAAGATTAGGGTCATGAGTTACGTCTTATAATGACTTATGTGAAGTGAAGTAAATATATGTGCAAATTGATGTAGCTCACTGTAAAGCTTATATAGAGTCTTGACTTAAATGTGTCTATAATGTGTTATACTTCTATGATGGTATGTGTTTGATTGTGTAGGTCGTATCTATGGTTTTCCTTGTGGCCTTAAGGTGATGAATAGCACCAAGTAGTACTAGAGGGTTACTTGGGAGGTTAATGAGTTAAAAGAAGGAGTTCACCGTATAGTAGAATTAACTCACTATAAAGTGACCCCAATTATGGCTTAAATTCTATGTGTGATCTTACATGATAGTTGGCCTTTGAATATGTCTATATAAAGTATGTGAATGATATAAATGCTATTGTATAAAGGTTTTATGAAGATTTTGTCATGCCCCGAGCTACCCCCGAGATGTGGACACGGAACCTAGGACCATAAGTGATCCCAAGCTAACCCTGCTGGCATGATCATGAGCATACTAAAGATAATAAACTGAATGCGGAAGATAAATCATAATTTAAAACTGAAAAGATAGGGAATACCCATATTCTATAACTGAGATATTTGAAGACAATGAGTTTAATACAAAGGAAATATTAACTCAATACTAAGCTAAAGCTAATTATGTCTGAAATAAACCTCAAAACTGGACTAGAAATATTGGGACAAGACCCAGCAAAATCTAGCAAAACTGAAACTAATAGACTGAAATGAAACTCATGACTGTTTTCCTCAGAGAATGAGGACTCACCACTGAATCTGCTGAACTGAAGATCGGGAAATCGATCTATGCGTGATCTGGATGCTGAGAACCTGAACCTACATCACGAGAAGATGTAGCGCATGTATGCGTAAGTACTTAAAGGTACTGAGTATGTAGGATAGAGTAAAGATGAAATAAAACATAACTGAACAAGCACAAAAATAAGTATAATAATCTGAACATGATATACTGACTTATGAGCTAAATGGATGCAATGACCGATTTATAACATGATGAAACTGAATACTGAATATACTGATAAATGGTCAATGCAGAGAGTCTGACTGAACTAATGGGAGCTACTAATAACCGATATAAAACCACATGAGCTAAATGTGGAGTCCGATGTATAGGCCCCCATCGAGAGGACCCAATATACCCTGCCAAAGGTATAAATGCATGCTGACGTGATCACTAAACTGATTTCCCACAGAGGGGACTTACAACCTACTTGGCTAGTAGTTCTGGGACTATTTGGGTACGCTGAACCCTAGTCCAACTCGGTGTTATGATACTCCCAATGAATTCTAGTAAGGAGACTTTTTGGATAATTTACTTATGTAATTAACTGATTATGACTGAGTTTCTGTAAATACTGGATAGCTCAAAACTGAACATGCATATTGAGAATGCAACAATTAATCTAGTAATTATGCATTTATAACTGAGGCATGTATATATGAAGTAACTGAAATATCTGACCTAGCATGTGTAATTCAAGAACTAAAGAAATACATAGCTAGGGTTCTGAAATTCATGTGATAAACTGCATAATAACATGATAATCTGATTTGAAATATATAACTAATAAATTCATGAAGTTCTATTAAAGTTCTAGAAACCCTAGTTCTAATTACGATATGAGAATCAAGAATCTGACTGTAACCTAGGGATCTAATGGGTGAAAGGAACCCACTAGTGAAATC
Source organism: Solanum sitiens (assembly GCA_016801875.1). Classification (NCBI taxonomy): domain Eukaryota; kingdom Viridiplantae; phylum Streptophyta; class Magnoliopsida; order Solanales; family Solanaceae; genus Solanum; species Solanum sitiens. The sequence goes on from JABWTJ010000101.1 coordinate 196,934, forward strand.
CCACATACCTGGTGATGAAATTCACGGAGAAATACTTAGATTTCGTGGCTGGAAATGTTGGAACCTTGCTGCGTTCTTCAACTAGGGTTCTTGACCTTTTTCTCCTTTCTTGCTTCTAATTTTTCTAAATTTTGATTAATGATTTGACTTAGGTAAGTTTTAGTTATGTTTCTAGGTTTAAACTAACTAAAATCTGATGATTTAGGGTCAAAACGACGTATCTTAGAGTTTAAATGAAGTGGGAAAAGACCAAAAGACCCTTGGGTAAGTTGCTGTCGGACCAAACGACGACCTGGACAGACGGTCCGTCGTTCCATCGACGGTCTGTCATTTGGATCTGTTCGATAGGCCTTTACTAAAATAGACATAACTTTTTACTCATAGCTCTGATTTTAACAAGGTCGGTGGATATGGAAATCTAATTCAATTATCTATCTGTTGATTTGTCATGGACACCTAATTCATTTTGTGTTAAGAGTTATGATCATTTGAAGTTGACCCTACTGCATTTCCCCCCTTACTGACCGCTAGTTCCCACCTATGGTCAGACCTACAGACCGTGGTCCACTTATGGACTGTTCTAGTCACCCGTGGTCCTTGTCAGAGAGTGGCTGAAGGGGTCTCGATCGACTGTCACGGACTACGGACCGTAGGTCCGTCCGTCGATCAAAACTTAGCCAATTTTTCCCGGCTGAGTTTTTGGGAGTCTCTAATACTATCGACGGTTGTGCAGGACAGAACGTGGGTCAGGTAACGGTACGTCGGCTGCACCTGTAGATTTTTCTGAAAAATAGATTTTTGGTCTGTTTTGGCTACGGGGTGTTACATTATCTCCCCCTTGGGAACATTTGTCCTCGAATGAAGACTAAAGTAGCTGAAATAGAGGGAGAGAGCTGCAAACCCTACTACAAATCACTGAGAACTGAGTTTCTGACTGAATTGAGTTCTCAGGAACATGCAAATACGCTGAAAATGCAAGTAGAAACTGAGGGAACATGATTCTAAGACTTAATTTACGCATGAATGACTGGAAAACTAAAGAGGAAGTATTACCTCAAGCTGGAGTGGAATCGGAAGGAAAAAGGTGAGGATACTTGGCTTTCATGGCTGCTTCTGCTTCCTAATTAGCTCCCTTTACGGACTGACTCCTCCACAAAACCTTGACTGAAGCAATTATTTGTTTCTCAACCTTCTAACCTTACGGTCAAGAATCTCTACTGGTACATCCTCATAAGAAAGACTATCTTTCACCGCCACACTCTCTAATGACATAGATGCTGGGTCACCCACACACTTCTTCAAGAGTGAGATGTGAACAATTGGATCACTGCTGCTAAGTCTGCTGGTAATTCTAACTCATAGGCCACCTTGTCAATCCTTTTCAAGATCTTTTAAGGGCCTACAAATCTAGGACTGATCTTCCCTTTCTTTCCAAATCTCATCACCCCTTTCATAGGTGACCTTTTCAGAAAAACCCAATCATCGACTTGGAACTCTAGTTCGCTTCTCCTTACATCTGCATAAGATTTCTGATGACTCTGGGATGTCTTAAGTCTAACTCTAATGAGTTGCACTTTCTCCATAGCATAAAGGACTGAATCTGACCCTATCAAAGTTGTTTATCCTACTTCAAACTAACCTACATGAGACAATACATCTACGCCATTACAAATCCTCATAAGGGTCCATCTGAATGCTGGAATGGTAGATATTGTTGTAGGCAAACTCAATCAGAGGAAGGTGATCATCCCAACTACCTTTGAAATCGATCACACAAGCTCTCAACATATCCTCTAGGGTATGAATAGTAAGCTATACCTGTCCATCCGTCTGCGGATGAAATATTGTGCTAAGGTTAACTTGAGTACCAAGACTCTTCTGAAATGCCTTCCAGAAATGAGAGGTAACTGAGGACCTCTATCTGAGATGATAGACAAAGGAACCCCATGCAACCTCACAATTTCATTAATGTAAAGCTTGGCATAGTCCTCTTCCAAATCTGTAGTCTTGACCGCCAAAAAGCAAGAAGACTTAGTCATCCTATCAAATACTACCCAAATGGAGTCATGTTGTCTGCGAGTACGCGGTAACCCTGTGATGAAATCTATATTGATCACTTCCCACTTCCAAGTAGGAATGTCGATCTCTTGAGTCATACCCCCTGGTTTCTGATGTACTACCTTGACTTGCTGCCAATTGGGGCACTTACTCACAAAATCTACTATATCCCTCTTCATGCCATTCCACTAATAGACTTCCCGCAGATCGCGGTACATCTTAGTGGCACCTGGGTTAATAGAATATCTGGAGTTATGGGCTTTTGCAAGAATATGTTGTCTCAACTCGCCCACGTCAGGAACACACAATCTACCCTGGTATCGAAGTACACCATCTCCTCCTTAGGATAAAACGTCCACTCTCTGATTATGGACTGCACCCTTAAGTTCAAGCAACATTGGATCACTGTCTTGCTTTTCCTTAACCTCCACTACCAAAAAAGATTCTGCCCCATTCTGAACTATTACACAATTGTCTTATATGCTCATAAGGCGAACTCCCAAGCAAGCAAGCCTGTGAATATCCTTCACTAGCTCCTTCCTTTCTTCCTCAACATGGGCTACACTACCCATAGATAATCTGCTAAGAGCATCTGCTACTACATTCGCCTTACCAGGATGGTAATGCACACTCATATGATAATCCTTAAGGAACTCAAGCCATCTCCTCTGGCAAAGATTCAACTCTTTCTAGGTGAACACATACTGAAGCTTCTTATGATCAGTGAACACATCTACATTAACACCATACAAGTAGTGTCTCCATATCTTGAGTGCAAACACTACTGCTGCAAGGTCAAGGTCATGAATTGGATAGTTCTTCTCGTGCACCTAAAGCTGTCTAGAAGCATAAGCTATAACCTCATCTCGTAGCATCAACACACAACCAAGGCCAACTCTAGATGCATCGCAATAGATCACATAACCATGTGAACTATCTGGTAGAGTCAAGACATGAGATTTAGTCAATCAAGTTTTCAATTTTGTGAAGCTTTTCTCACAATCATTTGACCATTGGAACTTGACCATCTTCTGAGTCAACCTAGTCAATGGTGAGGCTATGGATGAAAATCCTTCCACGAACCTTCTATAATAGGAGCTGCATTTGCACCCCTATTTTTTTTCCACTGAGTGTACCAGATATGAGTAACATCCTTCAACTGGTATGATGCCAACTCAACACGATCATTCCCAGTGACTTGCATTACCTCAAAGATCTTCTTGATATCATCGAAGAAATTCTCAGGATCCTCATCAGTTTGCGATCCTAAGAACTCAGGCGGATTCATCCTAACAAAGTCACGGACCCTTGCTGCTGCTGATCCACCATTTTCATTCACAGGAGCATGAACCAGATTGTTCTGGTTGGTCATACTCTGAGCAAACATCTGTATGGCATTTCTGAACTCAGTATTGGAGACTTCTTGATCTGTGACTGGAGGAGTTGCGTTTGCATTCCTGGCATTCACATTCCTAGCGTTAGCTCTATGAGGAGTCATGATTTGAAACGTAGAACATCAAGTTAAAATGGAATTAGATCATACTTTATGCACGATAAGAGTAACAACAAAGTGAAGTTTTCCAAAAACACTTCATAGCCTCCCTCTCATTAGATGTGGTGCACTTCACACCCCTGAAAAGGACTCTACGTAGTGCAGCTTTTTAGACCCAGTTTTGTCATGCCCCGAGCTACCCCCGAGATGCGGACACGGAACCTAGAACCAGAAGTGATCCTAAGCTAACCCTACTGGCATGATTATGAGCATACTAAAGATAATAAATCGAATGCGGAAGCTAAATCATAATTTAAAACTAAAAAAAATAGGGAATTCTCGTATTCTAATTGAGATATTTGAAGACAATGAGTTTAATACAAAGGAAATATTAACTCAAAACTAAGCTGAAGCTAAATATGTCTAAAATAAGTCTCTAAACTGGACTAGAAATACTGGGACAAGCCCCAGCTAAATCTAGTCTGAAATTGTCACGCCTCAAAACCCATTAAGACGGACAGGAACTTGATGCCCTAAAGGCTCGAGAGAATGAACCTGTAACCTGTTCTTACTATGCATATAACTATAACAATTGTGACAAGTTCACCTACGACTCAGCGATGCAAACAAACATAAGTAGATCCAAAAGTTATATACAAGACTTGGTCGTTGAGGCCACAGCTCTTTAAGACACAACTGAACCATGTAAATACGTCTACAAAGCCTCTAAAAGATAGAAGACTAGAGTAGGTCAGGAAATACCCCGCCTTACCCTTAAGTATGATACAATACCAAAATGAATTTACCAAGTACTCAATAAAGCTCCGAAACAACTTGGAGCTCACCAAAAGTAGCAGAGTGTCGTGTGCTCCTACTGAGGAGGTCTACTAGCTGAAGTACCTGTGCCTGCAGCATGAAATGCAGCATCCCCAATATGGGACGTCATTAGGAAGAATGTACTGAATATGTAAGGCAATAGCATATGTAATACGAGAGCTCAAATGAAATCAAGTAGGAATATATGAGTGCATAGATTAGGAGAGAGTACCACCTTTATTTACTCTTGTGAGATCATGTAAGTTACGTTCTTTCCTTTAATTTTCTGTACGTTATAATCTTTGTAGGGCGTGTGATGCAAGTGACCAGCTGATCAGTTGGTAAAAGAGGATGACCCATGCTAGGCATATTAACCCCTGGGATGCGGTCCTCACAATTACACAATTTGGGATCAGCCCATGCTAGGCTTTCTCCCCTGAGCTGCCACTCTTCCATACCGATAGGGATCGACCCATACTAGGCTCTCGCCCCTGGGTTGCCACCCGCAATTATACAAATTTCTTCACTTAGATTCTTTAATATTTGAGATTGTTGTTTATTAGTTCAGAACTCTTTTGGGAATGTTCTTTGGATAATCATAACACTTTTGAAATGTTGTTTTGGTGGTCATAATCATCTTGGAGATATGGAAATACGGACCAGTAGTAGAAGACATGAAAAATAATACTTTGAGGCAGTAACAATGACATAAGGAGCTATGTAACATAAACACATTACTTTAAGAGCTTAATGGCACAATGGACTTTAGGAGAGGGATTCACCAAACTTTGTTTTGCAAATACCATTTCTATAACAGCACAAGCAGGATAATTACACAAGCATAGAGTAGTGAACATATAATGAAGTAGTTCTATGTACTTATGATGGCGGGGGGGGGGGGGGGGGGAGGGATATAATTAGCTTTTTGGAGTCAATACACTGCTATTGTTTCTTTTACTAGGAATAGAACTTAGGAGATTCACTTCATTAATATTAATCACAGGTGTCAGATTTCATGCCAAGGAATATGAAATCGAATAGCCTTACATAACTTATTTTCTGACCAATACCACTATCACGATTCAGCCTTCCTTTTTCGGTCCTAATCTACAACATAAGTCATGATTAAGGTAACATAATCAGATAATCACATTAAGCCATTCGAAATCAGTAGCTAAAATATTTGACGAAGAGCAGGCCCATACAACCCATACACAAACGGTGAACCACCACACCCTTCCTCTACACATTAATACAACTTCATACTTCCTCTTCCAAGATACCAAGATGCCCTCAACAACAATATTCATAAGGCAACCACTATCAATCTCAAATCTTTCAGCATAATAAGAGAATATAGACTGAAGTTTTTATCACAATCCATGAATTCTTGATAAATATATACAAAATTCTCTACTCCAAACATGTATTCAAAGAGAGGAAAACAAATGGGTTGAAGTCTTACCTTAATTCTGGAAATTTATCCTCTAAACTTGTACTTCAAGAATTCAAACTCTCCTTCAAACTTTTACTTGAAATTGAGACAATACTCAAGAACCCTAAGGTGATTTAGGGCTGCTTATTGAAGCTAAGAGAGACCAAGAAAGAAACTTAAGGAATCTGAAAATTTTGCAAGTTTAAAATGGAGAAAAAGACTTGATCTTTATCCTTTTAAATGGGAGGTGCTATGGCCGACTTTCTTGGCCAATTTTGGGCCATATATTGTCAAGTAGGTGACCCACCTACTTGGCCTTTTAACTTGGGCCTTTTTGGACTTAAGATTATTGGGCCTTGGCTGTCCATTTTCTCTTTGTTATTTTATTCAACTTGGGCCAGATTAATGCAAGTAGGTGGTACACACATGGCCCAATCACATGGTAAAAAAAAGTCTTAGTAGGTGATGCACCTACTTAGTTTCACTTGGGATTTATCCATAATGGGACAATTGGCAAATTTGGCTGCTGGGCTTTCTTTCATTCAATTTTTTATTTATTTAATAGGTTTGGGCTTCAAGTGAGCCCATTATGTAAGCCTAAATCTGGTCCATCAAACTTGTGCCCTTTAACTATATTATAGCTCAAGTAGGTGATGCAGCTGCTAGCTCAATTAAGCCAAGCAAGCAGCTCAATTATTTTATTTCAATTTCTGAATGTTAATCCCTTTTCTTCAACTTAGCACTTAACTTTCAACTTTAAGCTCAATTAACACCTTACTATATTTACTTAAATACTTTCCGCCGGAGTTAACTTGCAATACATATATTGAAACATGCAAGGCATCACATCACCTTCCGAACTAGTTTAAACAAACACTAATTATATAAGAAACATGATCCCTCACCTACACTATAAGTCTATGTCAAGTATAACATGAATAGAACTAGCATATACATAATACAGGCCGCTACATTCTTCCCCCCTTGAAACATTTGTCCTCGAATGTTAGCAAGGTTGTCCAGCCTAAACAAGTTCAAGCCTAAGTTAGTACTACTATTAATCACATTGAACATATAGACTTATACTTACTTGTCAACGCTTCCTCTAACATTTTGATCGTTCCCACCAGTGTGGAAGAGGTGAGGATACTTCAATTTCATTGCTTCTTCTTCTTCCCATGTAACTGCTTCTACTTGTTGGTTTCTCCATAGTACTTTTACAGAAGCTACTTCTTTATTTCTTAACTTTCTAACTTGTCGATCTAGAATAGCAATGGGTACTTCTTCATAAGTGAGATCTCCCGCAACTTGTATATCTTCAGTAGGAGTAATACGAGATGGGTCACCTATGCATTTTCAAAGCATTGAGACATTAAACACCGAATGAACTGATGAAAGTTCTTGTGGTAGCTCCAGATCATATGCTAATTGGCCTACTTTTCGAATAATCATATATGGCCCTATATAGCGTGGACTCAGCTTTCCCTTTTTACTAAACCTCATTACCCCTTTCATTGGAGATACCTTCAAGAACACCCAATCCCCTATAGAAAATTCTAGTCCTCTCCTTCTAATATCCGCGTATGATTTATGTTGACATTGAGCTGTTTCTAGCTGCTGCTGTATCACTTTGACTTTCTCCACAGCTTGATGAACAAGATCTGGCCCAAATAAGGCAGTTTAACCTGTTTCGAACCAGCCAATTGGTGATCTACACTTTCGACCAACTAAAGCTTCATAAGGTGCATTTTTAATGCTTGAATGGTAGCTATTGTTATAAGCAAATTCAATAAGTGGTAGGTGATCATCCCAGCTACCCATGAAACTAATATACAAGCTTGAAACATATCCTCAAGTGTCTGAATTGTACGTTCTGCCTGTCCATCCATTTGAGGGTGAAAGTCTATACTTAAATTCACTTGTGTTCCCAAACTCCTTTGAAACGACTTTGAAAAATTTGCAGTGAATTGAGCTCCTCTATCAGATATTATAGAGATTGGCACTCCATGTAGTCGAATTATTTCTTTAATGTACAACCTCGCATACTCTTCTGCTGTATAAGTAGTCTTCACTGGCAAGAAGTGTGCTGCTTTGGTAAGTTTGTCAAGAAACAATAAGGTGGACAGAACAACATAACCGAAAAATGGGCATTCCATTAAATCAAACTAACTGACTCTTTACCTATTCGTAATGTAAAATAAAAGGAATATGCGGCCAATGGAAGTTGAAATCATCTATGGAAGACGACTTCAAGCTCCACGACCGAACCACTACTTTTACAGTGGATCCTTCTAACGATGAGGGAACAGGAAACTGAGTCCAGAGGGCAAGCATCTAAACGAAACAAACACAACAACGACACGAACTAACAGATGAAAATTTATCACTAAACTGCAACTAAAATAAATTTGATTGTCCAATCCTTGAAACAATGAGCAAGAACAACACCTCTTAGCTAAATATGGAATCATGTAGTAGTTGAAAATATATAAAGTAGGCAGGGATAGAAACTTGTTAACACGAGAAAAAATTTTCTACTTTAACAGGGATATATATACATATACATCGATATGGAGGAAAACTAATCCAGGTGGGCTTCAGAAAATGAAAGCGAAATAATGCAATATTATTTGACATTCTCAGAACGCTTGACAAAATGCAAACAAAAGCATAAATAAAGATAGACCAAAAAATGAACATTTAACACACATACATGGACTTAAAACGCAGAGAGGACATACTTGAAGACGAACACAAGACCAATGAATTGGAACCTGGACGAGAGACATTAGAACAACCTATCTTAAACCATGGCTAAGGCCAAGAGAGTCTAGATTCAATAAAACTAGCTACAGAACCAACAAGTCGACTCCAAACTTATCAACAAACAAAATCACGATGTTGACATCTCGATTCATTCACTCAAATCGAAACAACATCAAACTTAGCGTCAGTTAACACGCAACAACCAAAATGTAACAAAAATAGAAGAACAATAGAAGAAAAATCCCAAGAATAATGTAAGGAGATGGACAATACCTTCTTTGATGCAGCAAATGGGATAAAACGAGCGAAGAGATGAGACCTTAACCACACAAATTCGAAAACTAATGCCACACATAGAAAACCTAGACAGAAGCTAAGGCCTCTTTGTATATCCTTGCAAAGTTGGGACTCTAACTTAAATGTCCAACTTCCCTATGGTTTCTAATTTTGTTTTCTTAATTATTACTTTCTGTTTTACCCAAACTTTCGTAACTCCCAAATTCTCTCTCAATATTTTCTCCAAAAAAAATAATTGTCCTTAGTTTTTCTAACAAAATCCTTTTCTCATCTCCCAATTTTTTTTCTTCCTCCTCTATAGTTAACCCAAAGAAAGTATATATATGAAACAATGAGGGTTCCCTCTTTGGGGAAAAAAGAGGGAACACGGATAGAGACCAAGGGCACAAACGGAATTCCAAATTGATTTCTCATTTCAAATTTTCTCTCCCAGGACAAAAGCAAACTGGATTGTACAAAGAAATCAACCAAATCCCAGAAAATTTGGACGTGGCGGGTCTTGAAGGGTTTGAATGTGTCCATTCGTCCTTGAGTGTCCACTTGGCTCGATCTCACGCCACCAAGGACGTTGGACGCGACTGCTATGACTTGTTGTACAAGGCACAAAAAAGAAGGTTCGTACGAGCATGAAGATAGAGACGTTGGGGAGTTGTTGTTCATGCGTGAAGGGGAATCGCCAGCTTAGATGCGTTTCTTTTACGCGGAGGAATCAAGGGTCGTTTGGAATCGTTTACTTTGCTGCTGCACGGTTCTGAGTTTCCTCTTTGGGGAAGAAAACAAAAGTTGAGTCGGGTCGGGGAAATGGGTTGGGTCGAGGTGTTAAATGAGTTGGGCTGGGTTAGGAGTAGAGAATGGTGGGCTGGGAATGATAATGGATAATTAAATTGTCTGCTTTTGAGGAAAGGGATTATTTGGAATGGGGTTAGATAGTGGGCAGATTTGGTCTTAATAAATCAGTCTTTTGGAAGAGGCAAAAGGATGGCAAAAAATGCCATTGACCCACAAGTCCAATGAATTTAATACATAACCAAAAGAAATTATTTTTGAAGATTTGACTAGGACGAATTAATACCAATTAATTAACGAGTTTCCTATATTTTAACAAGATCAAATAGTTAACTTAATTAGAAACTAATGACTCAAAAAAGTAAAACAACAATCTAGACAAAACATTAGATAAAGTGTTAAGCAAAAACCAAATCCTTTTGAGACGATTTCACATATTTATAAAATAAACCAATTATATACAAAATTATATAAAACAAATATATTGTCTAAACTATAACAAGATAAACTATTAAGTTAACAATAACCTAAGCATTCCAAACTATAAGCTGCTAAAATTAATATATATAAAGCATTAAATAAAACTAAAAATCTTTTTGACCTGATTTTCGAATATTTCATAAAATAAACTAACTATGTAAAACATATAAGAATGTATATCGCTTCAAACTATAGAAATTGACTGAAGCTACTTTAAAAATTGACCGAAGCTACTTTAAGAAACTCGTGAATTAATTCTTGTCGGGGTGGGGGTGGGGGAGGGGGCTTAAATTGGGTGCCAACAATAAGTCATTTGGGAAGTCTAAAAACCAAAACTTTCAAGAAGGTCTATGACGTTCGGAAACTAGTTCAAGGAGGTACTAACGTGCCTTAACTTATTTGACTAGCTTTTAGGAGCCGGAAATTCCTGAAATTTGGTGGAAGGGTGTCTAACATGTGTTTAATTTAATTCATGGTCAAAACGTCTGGGTACTACTCCACAAGTACAAACCAAGGGCCCTTGACGAGGACCCTTGCATTTTAGGGTCAAAGGCTGCCTGGTCAGTGTGCACCCTCGAAGGGAAACGATAGAACGTGTGTGGATCGATGGGGCGTCAATGCCATCCGTCAACCAACACTTAGACAAATACTTGAATGACCTCTTATTCACAGTCTTTGAACTTACCTACGGATGTGCAGCACGGAAGTGTGGGTTAGCCGTCGATTGACCCACGATTCGTCGATCGTGGTGTCGTCTTTGAAGGCCTGATTTTCTGCACGTTTTAAGTTAGTTCCAATTAAATAATTAAGGTGTTAGGTAATCAGTTAGGGTTTAATGGAAGCCTAATTAAGGTAATTAACACCCCATATAAAAACACCCAACCCCATTAGACTAATCTAAACTCTCATAACTAACAAACCCAAACTCTCTTCGTTCTCTCTCTAGTGAAGACCTCCATTGAAGACAATGCCAGGGGAGGGTTAAGGGATGCAAAGAGTCAAGTTTCACCATAAATCTTCATAAATTAGTAAGGTATGTGATATAATTCACCTTTGAGACCTCTTTCCTCAAAGAGTTCCATCAAATTGATTTGAAAAGTTACGTTTTGAAGTGGGTTTCATCCAATCTCGAAATTGATGTTATGAATTGATTTGTTTATGATTTATATTGGATATTATTAATATATGGACATGTATTCTAACTGAATTATTATATATCTTGATGGTTTGGTATAGTTAGTACAAGATGACCTTCACCCCTTAGCCCTAGGTTATGATCTTGATATGAATTGTTTAATGTTGGTTAAATTGACTTGATTATTGATTGAATTAATACTAGATGATGTTATTGTATCAATCATGAATAGATTAGGATGCATTATAGTCCTATCATGATAGTTCTTGTGAAGTGATTTAGGTTATGAGGTATGTTGTGAATTGACCTAAGTATCTTGTCTTAAGCTATGAATTAGTGATGAATTGTGATATAGTGATTCAATTAGCCTTGTTATTATGTTGGCTATTGTTTTATGATTAAACTATACGCTAATTGGGTTGAGTTAAGGGTTGATGGTAAGACATTGATGATGGATTATGAAGGAGACTTGGTAAGTCTAATGATCCCTATTCTTTACTTCAAATTAGGGTTAATTGTGATTAGGTCATGATGTTATTTTGGAGTATGCCTTGTATTCGGATTTATAGGGTTGGAATGATGTTGAATTGAAATGTATTGACTATGATTTGTGCGGTGTTGGCTAAGATTTAAATGTTATAATAATGGTGAATGATTTTCCAATGTGCCTTATTATGAAGTGATATGTGAATATGCTAACCTCACTATTATGAATGTGATGAAAGGATTATACTCATACAATTCTTATCGAGCTATCATGATGATGAATATACAAGAATTATACCCTATGACCTACAATAAGCTATGATGATTAATAAAGACAATAAAGACATTTCAAAAAGGGACTTAGCTTACCACTGAGTGAACTTGACAATTGGAGGTGATGACTTCCATAGAGGAAGATTCACTCTATAGTTCAACATGTGGTGTTGACTCCTCAATGAGGGATACGCATCTAATAGATTCCCATGAGAGTAGGCCCCAATTACCAAGTGGTATGTAGAGAGATTATACCTATCTCTTAGTTCTTGAACTATGTTGCCCCCATAGGAAGACTAGCGACTGGATCCACCTAGAAAGCTACATTTATGTTTGGTTTTACTTTGGCCGGTAGACCACTTTCCATCGGTGTAAGATTTCACATCACCGGATTCCACATTTAGCTTTTGTGGTCTACGTCAGTTAAGGCAAGCGTTCCTAAACTAAAATGAACTAATGAAGTACAAACCAACTAGGGTGACTTAAAAGGTTTGACTTAGCCTAGGAAGGGGTATGAGACTCTGCCTATGCCTTGCACTAGCTTCCCTTGAAGGAAGCCTTAGAAGGTTGATATTATGTATGTATATGATAATGAATGAAAATGATGATAATATCATGATATTACATGTAAATGATATTATCTGGTGATGGTTATTCTTATGAACATGTAGTTGGTCTTTATTGCTAAAGTATGATGTTATGTATCCTTAAAAGTTATGTTATGTGAAGTTGGATATGAGTCATGGTTCTTGTTGGGTTACTTGATTGAGTAAGGTTATGGGGCTTTGCTTGGTCATTGCACTTGTTGACTTAATGAGGGTTCATGAGTAGCTTTCTTGCTTTATTATGAGATGATGAACTCTTATTAATGCTTGTGATGTTATTACTTTATGATAGGGTTCTATTTGATTTGGTTGCATGTATGTTGATATGCATGTTACTTGCATTTACTTAATGGATATGTCTTGTTGATTGGTATGGTTTGTTTGATTATGCACAATGCTTTCAAAAGGTAAAATAACATGTTTTAATGAAAGGTCCTCTTTAGCATGATTTGATCTTATATGTGCATATGGTCTCATACTTAGTACAAGTGGTGTACTAACCCCTTTTTCTCCCCTTTTTACCCTACACTTTAGGTTTCGGTCGTTGAGGACTCTTTGAGACAACTTTGAAAAAGACTTGGAATTTCTCAATAATCCAAATGGATAGGTCCTCACTTTCAGAGGGCAATGCCAAATCCAAGCTTATGAAGTTGTTTTAGTTTTAAGACTCTTATGTTCTTTCTCTTTCATTTGAGTACGGATTGTATAGCCTATATGTGGCTCTTTTACATTCATGTTTGGGCTATGCCCAAATTTCTATAATCTTGTTAGATGTTTATGAGATGAGACACTTTTAAAGACTATGTTCTATCTTATATATATACTTATGTGCAATAAAAGTAGAAGACAATGCAATCTTCCTATACGAAGGGTCTATGTATACTCGATATGAATATATTATGTGTATGTGGAGGTCTGTGTAAACCTCCATGTAGAATTAATGAAATGTTTTTAATTTTTTCGCATTTTAACCTATGAATGTAATGATGTATACTAAGAGGTTAGTCTTAGTCCTCAAATAGGATGACGACTCCGGTTACGTCTGGGGGGTGCTCCCCGGATGTGACAAACTTGGTATCAGAGCATGAGGTTGAATATTTTTTATGTTGATGTCTCTCTCAACCACGTCTATGTAGATTCATACTCATAATTATGAAGCGAGCCACACTTATGAATAGGAATGTATGTGATGCTTAGGAAACTCTCTCTTTCTTTGAAATCCAATATTGTGCCTCTAGAGTGTACTTATTGTGTGCTTTCACATAAACCTTGTATTTTGGTTATAAGCAATGAATACTCGAAGTAATGTGGCACGATGACTTAAGGAAAAGATTGCCAATGGGGGAGTTCCTCCCCATGGTGATCAAGTCCCTCCTCTTGAAAAAGATGCTAATGTTGACCAAGCTCCGGTCAATCCTCCACCTTTGACGGATGATGAGATAACGGCTTCCCTTTTCCAAATGTCCCAAGCCATTACTTCACAAGACCAAACCGTCAATACTCAAGCCCAATCCATGACGGCCCAAGCTAATCGAGAGGTTGTACCCCGACCAAATCAACAAGTTGCTACCATGGCCTCCCATCTAAGGGATTTCACTAGGATGAATCCTCCTACTTTCTATGGGTCCAAGGTTGAAGAAGACCCCCAAGAGCTCATTGATGAAGTTTACAAGATCATTTATGCTATGGGGTTGACTACTAGTGAGAAGGCTGATTTATCCACTCACCAACTCAAAGATGTCGCTCAAACTTGGTACGTCCAATGGAGGGACAATAGGCCTCTAGGGGGTGGACCGGTGACATGAGAGATATTCAAGAAGATTTTTCTTGGTCAGTTCATTCCTAGGGAGATGAGGGAAGCCAAAGTGGTGGAGTTCATCAACCTTCATCAAGGAGGTATGAGTGTGCTTGAATACTCTTTGAAATTCACTAAATTGTCCGAGTATGCTTCTTCTTTTGTTTTCGATCCTAGGGATGAAATGAGCGTTTTGTGACGGGGGTGTCAGATGATTTGCAAGAGGAGTGTCATTCGGATATGCTACATAACAATATGAATATTTTCCGTCTCATGGTTCATGCTCAACAAGTGGAAGAGACAAGGGATAAGAGAAACAGTAGAGATGCTAAGTGGGCAAGATCTTTTGATTGTGGTTCTTCAAAAGGTAGGCTTTATATCCAAGACAAGCCTAGGTTCAATAAGAGGTTCTCTAATCAAGTTTAATCCAAGTTCCCTAAAGCTCGTGAACTCACCAAATGAGAAGCCTACATGTTCCAAGTGTGGAAAGGGTCATCTTGGTGAATTCTTGGTTGGAACGGGCAATTGTTTTGGTTGTGGCAAGAGTGGCCAAAAGGTTAGGGATTGCCCTAATGTGAAGGGTCAAGATAAGGGTGGTGGTCAATCTCAAGCAAGTGGTCTAATGATGCTTCTAAGAAGAACTGCTTCTATGCTCTCCGCACTAGGGGTGAGCAGGAGACTTCCCCCGATGTGGTGACTGGTATGTTGAAAGTCATTTATACTGATGTACATTCCTTACTTGATCCCGGTGCTACCTTGTCATTTGTTACCCCTCTTGTAGCTAAAAAGCTTGACATTTACCCTATATCTTGCATGAACCTTTTATAGTGTCTACCCCGGTGGGTGAGTCGGTTATTGCAAAAAGGATGTATAGAAATTGTACTATAATGTTGTCCTATAGAGTTTATTATGTTGAACTAGTAGAACTTGATATGCTTGATTTTGATATCATTTTGCGCATGGATTGGTTGCATGCTTGATTTGCCTCTATTGTTTGTAGAACGAGGGTGGTGAAGTTTAAGTTTCCAAATGAGCCCATTTTAGAGTAAATGTGGGGAAATTCTATTCCTAGAGGTCGTATCATCTCTTGTCTAAAAGTATGCAAAATGATCTCTAAAGGTTGTTTAGATCATATAGTAAGAGTCCAAGATTTAGACTCCGAAATTCCTCCCATTGAGTCGGTCCCCGTAGTGAGTGAATTTACGGAGGTATTTTTGAATGATCTTCTCGGTATTCCTCCTTAATGGGAAATTGATTTTGGTATCGATTTGCTACCGGGTACAAATCCCATTTCAATTCCTCCTTATCGGATGACTCCGGTCGAATTGAAAGAGTTGAAGGCTTAAATCAAATATTTACTAGACAAAGTCTTCATTAGACCTAGTATATATGCATGGGGTGCTCCGGTTTTATTTGTGAATAAGAAGGATGGGTCCCTTAGAATGTGCATTGATTATCGCCAACTCAATAAAGTGTAACACCCTAAAACAAACTAAGGTGAACTAGAGCTTCGTGATCGTTTCTTGAGTTAATCTTGTTATAAAATGAGTTATTTTAGTGTCATTAGGCAATGTGTGATGTTTGGTTATTTTTGGAGGTCAAACATCCAAGAACGTTCATGACGTTCGGAAGATATGCCTTAGAAAGTGCTTGTGTGTCTTGATGTGTTTGAGTAAGTTTTACGTGTTTTTTTTTGTTTGAAAATGGTGTGGGATGTTCATAAGACCTAGATGACTATGTTTAGGGGTTTAACATTCGGGTACGACCCCAGTAAGGACCCACAAGGGGCCCTAGAGAAGGGACCAAGAGAAGGACCAAAAACTACCTTGCCAGTGTCCACCAACGAGGGAAAACGACGGCCAGTGTTCCAAACAACGGCCCTTCGACTTGCCCCATCGATTGGATCTGCAAGGTGGTATATTCAGGACCCAAATGTAGTTAAGGGTCAACCCACGAAACCACACCAACGGACCGTTGATGGACAGATGGTTCGTTGGTTGCATCTGTCAATGGTGCTCCCAAAAGCTTCTGAAAAATCTCCAGGGCTTGGGTTTTCGGTAAATTCTCCCCAAGTGTTTTATGAACCTAGGAAGTCATTTTTAGGGTTATTTAGGCATATTAAAGTTTTCCAAACCTTAAGACCTAATTTTAGACCTCATTTCCTAAAACCCAAAACCCCTCTCTCCTAAAACTCTCTCTCAAGTCTCCTTGGAAACTAGAAGTCAAGAAGAGCTAGGAGGGCTGTTGGTGTTCGTGTGCTTCACAAAAAACCCTATTTATTCTATTTTGAGGTATGTTATCCATCCTTGAACTCCCTTCAATTAAAGGAGCCTTTCTAATAGATTTCAAAAAGAGTTTTCCAACCCTAGTTTCTTCTATCTTTGACCCCAAGTATGGGTCTTGCATGAAAACGTTCTAATGATATAAATATGATGTTTCTAATGTTAGTTGGTAATTTTAATGCTAAAACATCAATGAAATCATTTTAAAGCTTTTTATCAATTTTTTGTTTAAGAAATGGGTTGAATGAACATGATATTGTAGTCTTTTAGCTTTGGTTTCCTTTTATTGATATTGTTCTTTAGCTACTGACCTAAGGGCTATATTATGATGAATGGTTGAAGGAATTATTATGGGTGATGAAAGCTTGGATTAAAGGGGTAAGTTGTTTATCTTTTTTAGCCTTAATTATTACATGCTCTTGAGTGGTATGGTCCACCTTTGGTGGCGATATTTACTTGGTATTTATGTGAATGTGAAGCTACTTGTAAATTGTGAATGAGGCCTCGAAGGCATGTTATGTGAAGTAAGATAACAATGATGCTATTCTTGATAAATGTGCTATATGAAGCTTATTATGTTAAGTAGGCTAGAGATTATGCCTAAATGAATTACATGATTATATGAAGTATGTTAAAGTGTGATGTGATGAATGAAGGGCATGTACAAAATGAAATGTAAATGAAATCATGCTTATGTGCAAGGTGTGTTCACATGTACACACACTCACACTTGAATTAATTAATTAAGGTAAGTTAAGTAAAATGGGAAGTTTTGGGGTGAACACTCTTCGTGAGTTGAGATGAAGTGTTTAGTAGCAACCTCACTACATCCTAAGAGCTTTCTAAGATAAGTTGGAGGATGAATGCCCTTCAGAGTTGAGATGTGGTGTTCACTAGTTGTGCTTGACCTATAGCTTATAATATTGAGAATCCGTGGGGAGTTATGCCTAGCACCGATAGGATATGAAGAAGGGGTGGTTACACTTCGTGAGTTAAGAAGTTGTACACCAATGTACCTCTTGAGATGAGTACTCCTCAATAGTAGAGAATGAGTTACTTAGTATCAATCTCCTTATCCCTTACCTATGCACCCACATAGGTGTAGCTATTGGGAAAGCCGTGTTAAAGCTAAAGAGAAAAGACCTCACTCTAGGCAAGTGAGGGGACCCTTCTCCGATAAGGGAAGTATCGGGATTCCATGTTTAGATCTCATGGTCTATGTTAGTTAAGCTAACCCCCACAAAAGTAATAAAAGTACTAATTCTTCTAAAAGAGTGTACTACTTAGGGTAGGTAGTGGAATGGGACGCTTTTTATCCATTGCACTAGGTAGGCATTCCAAAAGGGGAGTCTTGGTGAGTATTGTATGAATTGAATAAACTAAATCTCCTAAAAAAACGTACTACTTAGGGTAGGTGGTGGTATAGGACTCTATCTATCCATTGTACTAAGTAGACCATCCGAAAGGGGAGTCTTGGTGCCAAGCCTTTTAAAAGAGTGTACTACTTAGGGTAGGTGGTGGAATGGGACGCCATCTACTCATTGCACTAAGTAGGCATTACGAAAGGGAAGTCTTGGTGTGTGGTTGAGTGTTCTTCTAATGTCTTGTGATTGAGTGGTGACTTGTTCTCCCGAGTGAAATAACCCTATGGTGGGTAGTCTTAAGGATCTCCTTGGTGTGCATTGAAGGAGGTGTATGGGCATTTCCTTCATTTATTACCTTGGAGAGTCTTAGGATAACCTCTGTTGGGGAAACTTCTACGGAAATGAGTTTACTTCCTCTGAAAATACCTTGGGAGTTCACTGTTTTGGAAATAGGATAGTTCACTGTAATGTTGAAGGAACTTACTGTAAATGTAAGGTAATTCACTGTAAAGTTCTTGTTTTTGTTAAAATTATGGAAATCCTTCTCTATGTTTTAGATGATGTTTCTTATGTTATTTTGTTTTTAAATTCGTGAATGTTTTAATTATTTGGCGTGAAAGCTTATTTATACTAAAATGTCCCTTTTTGCATGTTTTTACATATGCCATACTCAGTACATTATTTGTACTAACCCCATACTTGTCTATACTCTATAAGTATAGGTTTCGGAAGCAAGGTTGAAGGCTAGAAAGCAAAGCTTGGGAAAGATTCTCTTAAGACTAAGTATGTCCTCATATATTTGAGGGCATAGTTCTATTTCTTAGTTTTCTTTATTTAAAGACCTATTATGTTTTTCTTTTTAATGTAAAGGGGCGTGTCCCTAAGATATTACTTCGTGTCTTTAAGTTTGGCTTGTGACGATGAGATTTTATTAGTATTTATGAAAGCCATCCTTTTTTTATTAAATATCGTGAGAAGTTTTACATTCCGCACTACTTTTCATATCTTATGTAATGAACGAGAGTTAAAGGGATTGTACAAGATCCCAAAGGGTCAAGTACGCCCGGTCATGACCCAAGGCTTCTCCCTAGCTCCTAGGGGATACTTTCGGGTATGAAAGACTTGGTATCAGCGCATAATTTATGGGAAATAGTTTAGGGTCTAAAAGTCTCAAAAGCCACATCTAGTAGAGTCTTGGTCATTGGTGTGAGTCGCGACACATCCATGGACAAGAGGGTATATGACGATAGAGTTTCAGTGTCTTCATTACTCTTGTATCGTGCCATATAACTTAACTCCATAAGATATCTCTGTTCTTCTCCTTTCTCCAGTGGTTTTCGAGGTGTGATTGCTTGGAAAGGGAGATGTTTCTAAGTTTGATGGAGAGGAAAGGTGAGTTTTGATGTTATGATGGTTTTGTGGCTAGAAGAGTGAATGTGAAGGTGAGTTCTGAAATTTTTTGATGTGATGCCATTTATGGCTAGGTGTGATTTACTAGATTGGAAGTGTTATGATGAGAAAATCTATGGTGATGTATTTCTAAGTATGCTAAGATTTGTAATGATTGAATGAAGTGACTTTGAGAGGAAATTAATTACCTTGAGTTTATGTTCAATGTGGTAGAAATCTTTAAGAGGTAAATTTAAGAAATGTTGAGAGAATGTGGAGATTATATAGGAATTGAGGGCAAACTTCTTGTGTGGTTAATGTTTCATAGTAGTTTTTTGATTGGGTTGAAGTTCTTGTGTAGGTTTACTCTAAGGATGAATGGTGATATGATTACCTAGTAAGGGAGTTTTGTTCCATGAGATTGAGTTAAGTGGTGCCTAAGAGTTGAATGAGGTGGTGTTTAAGAGAGTTTGTCTATGCTTGAATCCTAAGAGGAGAGTGTTATGCTTGACTAGTAAAGTTGATGTTTAGTCTTGATGATCATGTGTTAAGAGTAGTATGAGTTCCTATCTTGTGCGAATCATAATGGAGCTTTGAAGTATGAGACATATGGATTTACCCTAAGTGGGGGAGAATGAGTGAGTAGAAAGGTAGTTGATATCCTCATCTTTTCTTTTTGTTCTTATTCAATCTTGAGAAGAAATCCTTAGTAGTTCGGTAATGGATAAGAGTCTTGCATAATAGTATGAGTTGAATTTCTCTTTTTGTTATGAGTGACTTGATGGCATAATATTTGGGAGGCTCTTGAAATTATCATGATGGCATGGGAAGGATTGGTTGTCAACCTATGCTCTCTTGATTGATAAGTGCTTAAATGCTTCAAGGTCATTTTGAATATGAAGTGTATGAATGAGTTATCTTGTGTTGTATATAAAGTTAGATGACTTAAGGTCTAATGTTAAAAAGCAAATTAAAGCTAAGTTTTGCATAATGAATGTTAAGTAGAATTGCATGTAGTGTACTTAGTCCAAGAGAATCTTCAAGGGTCACTAAGTGGGAGTGGTAGTATGGGATGATAATCTCACATTGCACTTAGTGTAGCTTAACAAGTCTATTTGGAGTAAGTTTGTATGGTATTATCTATCATACTTTCATGCCATCTTGTTAAAGTTGCTTAAAAGGTGCATTATAGAGTTTTTAAGGAAGTGACACAGTGAAGTTTTGAGTTCACTGTAAAGAAGTCCAAATTTATTTGCATTTTCATGAACAATGGTTTCAATGTATTTAGTAATGATGTTTATGAGCATGTTTAATGTTGGATAAGGTAGTACCTCCATAAAAGAAGGAAAAAGGGTGAATTTTGAATTTGTAAAGTTTTGCAAAAAGTTGCATGTGTTGCAAGTGTTTTGAAATGTGAAATTGTGGTCCTTATTAGTTCATTCTTTGATTATGAGTGTATTGATCGTGATTGTAATGTTTTATGTTTTTCTAATGGAGTCCTTGATGGTATTAACACTTTAGTGACATTGGAGTACGAATGTTATTCCAAGTGGGGGAGAATGTTACACCCTAAAATTTACTAAGGTGAACTAGAGATTCGTGATTGATTCTTGAGTTAATCATATTAAAAATGAGTTATATAGTGTCATTAGGCAGTGTGTGAAGTTTGGTTAAAGTTTGGAGGTCAAACGTCCAAGAGCGTCCATGACGTTCGAAAGATATGCATTAGAAAGTGCTTGTTTGTCTTTATATGTTCGATTGAGTTTTACTTGTTCGTTATGTTTGAAAATTGTGTGGGACGTTCCTAATACCTAGATACTATTTTTAGGGGTTTAACATCGGGGTAGGACCCCACCTAGGACCCACAAGGGGCCCTAGAGAAGGGCCTAAGAGAAGTACCAAAAACTTCCTTGGCAGTGTCCACCAACGAGGGTAAATGACGGCCAGTGGTCAAACCAACGGACAGTGGACTTGCCCCGTCGATTGGACCTGCAATTTGGTCTATACAGGCCCCAAATGGAGCTAAGGATCAAGTCACGAAACCCAATCAACGGACCGTTGACGGACAGACGGTCCGTTGGTGGCATCCGTTGAAGTTGCTGCCTAAAGCTGCTGAAAAATCTGCCAAGGCTTGGGGTGTTTCATAAATTCACCCCAAGTAATTTATGTACCTAGGAAGTAATTTTAGGGTTATTTAGGTATATTAAAGTGTTCCAAAACCCAAAGCCCCTCTCTCTTAAAACTCTAACTCAAGTCTCCTTGGAAACTAGAAGTCAAGAAGAGTTAGGAGGGCTGTTGGTGGTTGTGTGCTTCATAACAATCAGTGGGTTTATTCTATTTTGAGGTATGTAATCCATATTTGAACTCCCTTCCATCAAGGAGCCCTTTCTAATATATTTCAAAAAGAGTTTTCCAACCCTAGTTTCTTCTATCTTTGACCCTAAGTATGGGTCATGCATGAAAACTTTTCTAATGATTCAAATATGATGTTTCTAATGTTAGTTGGTGATTTTAATGCTATAACTTCAATGAAATCATTTTAAAGCGTTTTATAAAATTTTGGCTTAATAAATGGGTTGAATGAACATGATATTGTAGTCTTTGAGGTTTGGTTTCCTTTTATTGAGATTGTTGTTTAGCTACTATCCTAAGGGCTATATTATGATGAATGGTTGAAGGAATTATTATTTGTGATGAAATCTTGGATTAAAGAGGTAAGTTTTTTATCTTGTTTAGCCTTAATTATTGAATACTCTTGAGTGGTATGGTCAACCTTTGGTAGCGATGTTTACTTGGTATACATGTGAATTGTTAAGCTACTTGTGAATTGTGAATGAGGCCTTGAAGGAATGTTATGTGAAGTAAGATGATAATGATGCTATTCTTGATAAATGTGCTATATGAATCTTATTATGTTAAGTAGGCTAGAGAGTATGCCTAAATGAATTACATGATTATATGAAGTATGTTAGAGTGTGTAATGTGATGAATGAAGGTCTAAGCATGTATACAATGAAATGTAAATGAAATGATGCTTATGTAAAAGGTGTGTTCACATGTAAACACTCACACTCACACTTGAATGAATGAATGAATCTAAGTTAAGTAAAAAGGGGAGTTTTGGGGTGAACACTCTTGGTGAGTTGAGATGAAGTGTTTAGTAGCAACCTCACTACATTTTAAGAGCTTTCTAAAATAGGTAGGAGGATGAATGCCCTTATTGAGTTGAGATGTGGTGTTCACTAGTTGTCCTTGACCTATAGTTTATAATGTTGAGAATCCGTGGGGAGTTATGCCTAGCAACTAGAGGATATGAAGAAGAGGTGGTTACATTTTGTGAGTTGAAAAGTTGTACTCCAATGTACCTCTTGAGATGAGTACTCCTCGTTAGTAGAGAATGAGTTACTTAGTAGCATTCCCTTATCCCTTAACTATGTGCCCGCATAGGTGTAGCTATTGGGAAAGCCATGTAAAAGCAAAAGATAAAAGACCTCACTCTACGCAAATTAGGGGACCCTTCTCCTATTAGGGAAGTATCAGGATTCCATGTTTAGATCTCATGGTCTATGTCAGTTAAGCTAACCCCCACAAAAGTATTGAAAGTACTAAGTCTTTTAAAAGAGTGTACAACTTTGGGTAGGTAGTGGAATGGGACGCTATTTATCCATTGCACTAGGTAGGCATTCCGAAAGGGGAGTGTTGGTGAGTCTTATATGAATTGAATGAACTAAGTCTCCTAAAGAACGTACTACTTAGGGTAGGTGGTGGTATGGAACGCTATCTATCCATTGCACTAAGTAGACCTTCCGAAAGGGGAACCTTGGTGCCAAGCCTTCTAAAAGAGTGTACTACTTAGGGTAGGTGCTGGAATGGGATGCCATATACTCATTGCACTAAGTAGGAATTCCGAAAGAGATGTCTTGGTGTGTGGTTGAGTGTTCATCTAATGTCTTGTGAATGATTGGTGACTTGTTCTCCTGAGTGAAGTAAGCCTATGGTGGATAGTCTTAAGGATCTCGTTGGTGTGCATTGAAGGAGGTGTATGGGCATTTCCTTCATGTCTTAACTTGGAGAGACATAGGATAACCTCGATTAGGGAAACTTCTACAGAAATGAGTTTACTTCCTCTTGGCAATACCTTGGGAGTTCACTGTTTTGGAAATAGGATAGTTCACTGTAATGTTGAAGGAACTTATTGTAAATGTTAGGTACTTCACTGTAAAGTGCTTCTTTTTGTTAAAATTATGGAAATCCTTCTCTAAGTTTTAAATGACGTTTCTTATGTTATTTTGTTTCTAAATTCATCAATATTTTAATTATTTGGCATGAAAGCTTATTTCTACTAAAATGTCCCTTTTTACATGTGTTTGCATATACAATACTTAGTACATTATTTGTACTAACCCCATGCTTTTCTATACTCTATAAGTATAGGTTTCGGAAGCAAGGTTGAAGGTTGCAAGGCAAAGCTTGGGAAAGATTTTATCAAGACTAAGTATGTCCTCATATATTCGAGGGCATAGTTTTATTTCTTAGTTTTCTTTATTAATAGACTTATTATGTATTTCTTTTTAATGTAAAGAGGAGTGTCCCTAAGATATAATGTAGTCTCTTTAAATTTGGCTTTTGACGATCAGATTTTATTAGTATTTATGAAATACTTCCTTTTTATATTAAATTTCGTGAAAAGTTTAAAATTCCGCACTACTTCTCATATCTTGTGTAATAAACCACAGTTAAAGGGCTTATACAAGAAGCCAAAGGGTTAAGTACTCCTGGTCATGACCTAAGGGTTCTCCCTATCTTATATTTTTTTTTTTTGGGTCGAGAAAGACTTGGTATCAGAACATAAGTTATAAGAAATAGTTTAGGGTCTAGAAGTCTCACAAGCCACGTCTAGTAGAGTCTTCGTCAATGGTATGAGTCGCAACACATCCATGGACAAGAGGCTATAGGACGATAGAGTTTTACTTTCTTCACTACTCTTGTATTGTTTCATTGAACTTAACTCCATAAAATCTCTCTCTCTTATTCTCCTTTGTCCGGTGGTTTTCTAGGTGTGATTACTTAAAATGGGAGGTGTTTCTAAGTTTGAGGGAGATTAAAGGTGAGTTTTGATGTTATGATGGTTTTGTGGCAAGAAGAGTGAATGTGAAGGTGAGTTTTGAAAAATTGTTATGTGATGACATTTATGGCTAGGTGTGATTTACGAGATTGAAAGTGTTATGATGAGAAACTCCGTGGTGATGTAGTTCTAAGCATGGTAAGAGTTATAATGATTGAATGAAGTGCCTTTGAGAGGAAATGAATTACCTTGTGTATATGTTCAATGTGGTAGAAAGCTTTAAGGTGTAAGTATCAAAATTATTGAGAGAATGTGGAGATTTTGTAGGAATAGAGGGCAACCTTCTTGTGTGGTTAATGCTTCATAGTTGTTCTTATGATTGGGTTGAAGTACTTGTGTAGGTTTACTCTAAGGAGGAATTGTGATATGATTACATATTAATGGAGTTTGGATCCATGAGATTGAGTTATGTGGTGCCTAATAGTTCAATGAGGTGGTGTTTAAGAGAGTTTGT
Source organism: Solanum sitiens (assembly GCA_016801875.1). Classification (NCBI taxonomy): domain Eukaryota; kingdom Viridiplantae; phylum Streptophyta; class Magnoliopsida; order Solanales; family Solanaceae; genus Solanum; species Solanum sitiens. The sequence continues at coordinate 221,972 of JABWTJ010000101.1, forward strand.
CTAAGCTTGAATCCTAAAAGGAGAGTATTATGCTTGACTAGTAGAGTTGATGTTTAGTCTTTATAATCATTTTTTAAGAGTAGTATGAGTTCCTATCTTGTGAGAAGCATAATGGAGCTTTGAAGTATGAGACCTTGAATATGGCTTTACACTAAGTGGGGGAGAATGAGTGTAACAATCAAAAAAAAAAATGAATAGGATCAAGACTTAGGGTGTCAAGATTTAAGGTTGATAAATTAACTTAATTAATTGATAATTATTAATTTGATTAATAAAAAGGAAAATAAGATTTTCTTTATTTATTTTTAGTTAATTAAAATCCTAACTTTTGACTAAGTCTTAAATTTAGTCTCCTAATCCTAAGACAACTCTCTTCCTCACGTTTCTCAACTCTCTCACGTTCTCAACCTCTTTCTCACGTTAGTTCTGCCAAGAACAACTAGAAAAGCAGAAAAAATACATCAAGAGTTCTTCACACTTGAAGAACTCACTAGAATTTTTTTTAGTAAAGACAAAGGAATCAAAACGACAAGGCTAAGAGAGGTTCATCGAGTAGGGTGTGCGTTGAAGTATATTTGGCGTGGTTTGGAGTTTCCGGGCAGCAGCTTCAAGCTTGAATAACGTCAAAAGGTATGGGTTTCTCTCATGGAATTCTTTCTCCAAGAGTAATTTCTTTCGAATGTTTCTTAAACTCTTGAAACTAAGGTTGTTCCCCTTCGTATGTCCTTGTCCTTAGCTCCCAAATGAATTCGTAGGATGGGTATATTGTGCTGTTAGATTTAGGCATGATTTACATGTTTATGTTAAATGCGAACGTGTTTATGTGAAGAAGTTACGAAAACTATATTCAAAATACGATTAATAATTGATGTTGTATGTGCATTGTGGGCAGTGGTTGTAGCCACTGTTTTAGCCTCGAAAATTCGTGGTTTTTGGTGTAGTTATGCGTATAAGGTGATGTTTATTATAATGAAATATGTATGGTTGAATAACACCCTTTTATCTAGGTAAACGTACAAAAGATGTGACAACAAAAATTGGATGAAAACAATAAAAAAAAAATTCCAGAAATCTGGAAAATTTTCATTTTTTTAAGGAAGTGAGGCCACTAGGTTTCGAACCTGTGACCTCCTCCTCTAGTGCTGCACTTCGCGAAAAAAGAAAAAAAAATGGGGGCTGGGGGAATCGAACTCGCGACCCAGCCCCTGCCGTCGCAAGAAGAGAAGCGGAAATAAGGGAGGGGGCAGGGAATCGAACTCGTGACCTCTTGGTCACTGGAGTTCGCGAAAAATGAAAGAAAATAAGGGAGGGGGCAGGGAATCAAACTCGTGACCTCTTGGTCACTGGAGTTCGCGAAAAAATAAAAGAAAATAAGGGAGGGAGCGGGGGATCGAACTCGTGACCCTTGGGTCCCTGAGTTTCGCGAAAAAGGGACAGAAAATTAAAAGGGAGGCGTGGGATTCGAACCCACGACCTCCCAGTGTGCGCGAGGAGAAGAAAGAAAAGAAAAAAAAATAATTAAGAGGGGGCTGGGGGGGAATCGAACTCGCGACCAGCTCCCCCTCCAGCGAAATTCTATTAAAATAAAGGGGGTTGTGGGGGTTCGAACCCACAACCTCCCCCTTTAAGTGAACTCTTATTAATTTAAAAATTAAAGAGGTGTGGGGGCTTGAACCCTCAACACTTTGATTAATTAAGAGGGAAATTAAAATAGAAAAAAATTTATCTTTCAATATAAGCGCGAGATTTAATTTAAAGTCTAACGTTATGAATATTAGAAAATAAAATTTATGAAAAATACAAATGATATCCAAGTGATTCAAGATTTGGGGTTTCCTTGCCCGAATTTCCGTATTGATACATAAGTCATACGTGAGTAAAATATCCAAGAATAATGCCATCTACTTAGATCAAAAAAATCAAAATCTTGGCATATATATATACAAGATACATAAGTCTTGTACTACATAATCTTAGGAAAATAAGAACACTTAACGAACTATGAATGCAGCCCCATGGCTTGTATGTATAGACACATAAGTCTAACATACGTTCAAAAATAAGTGAACCTAAGATGTATGTAATGAAATGATGAACCCTAGGAGGGTTAAGTATGAGTGTAAGATACACTAAGTGTCCAAGTGCATTGGAATATGATGAGATGAACTATGAAATGATGAAATAAACATTCACGTAATACGAGGTGAGTAACTATGAAAAGAAAGGTGCTAAAGATGAAAAATGTGGTGACAACATGATATGAGGCGAATTTAGATGATGAGAGCAATCTCAAATGAGCCTAAGTAAATGTTACCAATACGTACTAAAAAAATGAGAGTGTAAGATAATGAAGAGACCAATCTCTATGAACATTTTGATGAGAGTATTGAGCTTAACACACTCAATAAGAATGATGAGATGAGAAATCATCTAATGAGCTATGATGTCCTCATACTAGAAGCCAGCTTCCATGACGTATGAGATGAATACAATGGAACTTTATACTGAGCACCGATAGACTAGCTATGATCAGTGATTCCTTCTTTCGGGAAGGACGGAGGTTCACGTAACTCTCATGAGATGAGACTGTCCGGCCTGCCGGGTATGGGTCTCCTTATATCTCCTAGTCTTCGAACCTATACAGCCAATATAGGGATCTGGCAGGGTTAAATTCCCATGTACGCTAGCATGTTATTGGGTCACTTTGGCCGGTGATTCCACCTCTTTTCGGTGTGGGGGAGACACTGGATTTCATGATGCTCACATGATCTATGTCAGTTAAAGTTAAAGTTCCCAATGAATGAATGAGGCCAGCCTCAAATGAAGCACATAAAGAATTGAATGATGCCGAAGGTGTTAGGGTAGGATAATCAAGAGGTGAGCTAGACTCAGGTAATAACATTAGGTTATTCCTGATCATTGCACAGCAAACCCGATGAAAGTCTTAAACTACACCCTAGGTAAAGTTGGTGTTCTCACTGGCCTATGAATGAAATGCAGTGAAGTACGTATGAATGAATGAAGCAGACTCAGTGTTTGCTAATGAAGACTCCCTAGTTGAGGTCCCATATGTTGAGCCCTCATTTTTAAAAGTCTTAATGTTAAGTCCATGATTCCAAGGTATCATGGCATATGAATGAATGATACGAACGAAGCTATGTGTTATGTGTTATGTGCTATGATATGTGTTGTGTGCAATACGATATTGAATATGATGCATGTTACCCTCATGGCATGACCTTCCTAATATCAAATTGGCAAGTCCACTGACTTGACTTCCAAAAATCATGTTGTTAGGAAAGAGCTATTCTTTCTCATGCATGTCCGTGGTGTGTGCTTGCATATACCCGTACTTAGTACAAGTGTGTACTAACCCTATACATCTATACTATTTTAGGTTCAGGTACAGGTGGTCGATAGAGTTGCAGGATCATCGTTGCAGCTTTCCGAACATCAACATTCATCTAGAGTTGGGTAGGTCCTCATGCTTCGAGGATACTACTGTTTTATATTCTAGCGTAGCTTTAGAGTTGAGCTAGTGGAACATGTTCCACTAGCGTTTCTTTCCCGCTCTTTATTCAGATTTTGTATTTGGGCCATTTTGGCAATTATACAATTAAGACTTATGAACTATTACTTTCAGTTGTTTATCTCTTTAATGTTAGATGGTTGATGATGAACGATTATAAAATTTTAAGAATGTTTGGCAAGCATGTTTTAAAGAACAAAAAGTTTCAAATTTTCCGCTAAAATTAACCTATGTAAAGTAAGTATGACGTAAGTAGGCTTGTTTGCGACCTCTGAGAGGTCAACGACGCCGATCTCGTCTGGGGTCTACATTCCAGTCGTGACAATGAGTGAGTAGAAAGGTAGTTATCCTCATCTTTCCTTTTTGTTCTTATTCAAGCTTGAGACCAAATCCTTAGTAGTTTGGTAATGATTAAGAGTACTGCATAATAGTATGAGATGCATTTATCCTTTTATTATGAGTTCTTGATGGCATAATGTTTGGGAGGCTCTTGAAATTATGATAAGGGCATGGGAAGGATTGGTAGTCAGTCTATGCTCTCTTGGTTTAGGTGTAGCAAATGATAAGTACATAAATGCTTCAAGGTTGTTTTTAATATGAAGTTTATAAATGAGTTATCTTGTGTTGTATATAAAGTTAGATGACTTAAGGTCTAATGTTAAAAAGCAAATTAAAGCGAAGTTTTGCATAATGAATGTTAAGTAGAATTGCATGTAGTGTACTTAGTCCAAGAGAATCCTTAAGGGTCACTAAGATGGAGTGGTAGTATGGGATGCTATTCTCACATTGTACTTAATGTAACTTACCAAGTCTCTTTGGAGTAAGTTAGTATGGTCTTGTCTCTCATATTTTCATGACATCTTGTTAAAGTCTGCTAAAAGGTGCATTATAGAATTTTTAAGGAAGTGATAGAGGGAAGTTTTGAGTTCACTGTAAAAAAGTCTACGTTTTTGAGAAAAATTGCATTTCAATAACAATGGTTTCAATTTTTTTAGAAATAATGTTTATGAGCATGTTTAATTTTGGAGAAGGTAGTCCCTCCATAAAAGAAGGAAAAAGGGTGAACTTTGATTTTGTGAAGTTTTGTGAAATGTTGCCTGTGTTGTAAGTGTTTGGAAATGTGAAATTGTGCTACTTGTTAGTTGATGATTTGATTATGAGTGTATTTATCATTATTTTAATGTGTTATGTGTTTCCAATGGAGGCCTTGATGGTCTTAAAGTTTTAGTGTCATTCGAGGATGAATGTTATTCCAAGTTGGGGAGAATGTAACACCCTAAAATAAACTAAGGTGTACTAGAGCTTAATGATTGATTCGTGAATTTATCTTATTATAAAATGAGTTATATTAGTGTCCTTAGGAAGTCTGTGAAATTTGGTTAAAGTTTGGAGGTCAAACGTCCAAGAACGTCCATGACGTTCGGAAGATATGCCTTAGAAAGTGCTTGTGTGTCTTGACGTGTTTGAGTGAGTTTTACGTGTTCGTTTTGTTTGAAAATGGTGTGGGATTTTCCTAAGACCTAGAAGACTATGTTTAGGGGTTTAACGTTCAGTTACAAACCCACCTAGGACCTATTGGGGGCCCTAGATAAGGGCCCAAGAGAAGTACCAAAAACAGCCTTGGCATTGTCCACCAACTAGGCAAACGATGACCAGTGGTCAAACCAACGGCCCATCGACTTGACCTGTCGATTGGACCTGCAAGGTGGGTTAGCCAGGCCCCAAATGGAGCTAAGGGTAAAGAAACAAAACCCAACAACGGACCATTGATGGATAGACGGTCCGTTTGTTGCATCCATCTAAGGTGCTGCCAGAAGCTGCTAAAAAATCTTCCAAGGCTTCGGGTGTTTGGTAAATTCACCCCAAGTCTTTTATGTACCAAGGAAGTCATTTTAAGGTTTATTTAGGTATATTAAAGTGTTCCAAACCCTAAGACGTAACTTTAGACCTTATTTCCTAAAACACAAAAACCCTCTCTCTTAAAACTCTCTCTCTCTCAAGTATCCTTGGAAACTAGATGTCAAAAATGGCTAGGAGGGATGTTTGTGGTCGTCTACATCATCAAAATAAGTGGTTTTATTCTATTTTGAGGCATGGAATCCATTCTTGACCTCCCGTCCATCAAGGAGTCATTTCTAGTAGATTTCAAAAAGAGTTTTCCAACCCTAGTGTCTTCTATCTTTGACCTTAAGTATGGGTCTTGCATGAAAACGTTTATAATGATTCAAATATGATGTTTCTAATGTTAGTTGGTGATGTCAATGCTAAAACTTCAATGAAATCATGTTAAATCTTTTTATCAAATTTTGTCTTAAAAAATGGGTTGAATGAACATGATATTGTAGTCTTTGAGCTTTGGTTTCCTTTTATTGATATTGTTGTTTAGCTAATGTCCTAAGGGATATATTATGATGAATGGGTTAAAGAATTATTATGGGTGATGAAAACTTGGATTGAAGGGGCAAGTTGTTTATCTAGTGTAGCCTTAATTATTAAATGCTCTTGAATGGTATGGTCCACCTTTGGTGATGATGTTTATTAGGTATACATGTGAATGTGAAGCTACTTGTGAATTGTGAATGAGGCCTTGAAGGCATGTTATGTGAAGTAAGATGAAACTGATGCTATTATTGATAAATGTGCTATATGAAGCTTACTATGTGAAGTGGGCTAGAGAGTATGCCTAAATGAATTACATGATTATATGAAGTATGTTAAAGTGTGTGATGTGATGAATGAAGGTCTAAGCATGCATAAAATGAAATGTAAATTAAATAATGCTTATGTGCACGGTGTGTTCACATGTAAACACACACTCACACTTGAATGAATGAATGAAGCTAAGTTAAGTAAAAAGGAGAGTTTTGGGGTGAACACTCTTCGGGAGTTGAGATGAAGTGTTTAGTATCAACCTCACTACATCCTATGAGCTTTATAAAATAGGTTGGACGATGAATTCCCTTCTTGAGTTGAGATGTGGTGTTCACTAGTTTTCCTTGACCTATATTTTATAATGTTGAGAAGCCGTGGGGAGTTATGCCTAGCACCGAGAGGATATGAAAAAGGGGTGGTTACACTTCGTGTGTTGAGAATTTGTACTCCAATGTACCTCTTGAGATGAGTAATCCCCGTTAGTAGAGAATGAGTTACTTAGTAGCAATCTCCTTATCCCTTAACTATGCGCCCGCATAGGTGTAGCTATTGGGAAAGTCATGTAAAAGCTAAAGAGAAAAGACCTTACTCTAGGAAAGTGAGGGGACCCTTCTCCGATAAGGGAAGGGTCGGGATTCCATGTTTAGATTTCATGGTCTATGTCGGTTAAGCTCACCCCCAAAAAAGTAATGAAAGTAGTCAGTCTTCTCAAAGAGTGTACTACTTAGGATAGGTAGTGGAATAGGACGCTATTTAACCATTACATTGGGTAGGCATTCCGAAAGGGGAGTCTTGGTGAGTCTTATATGAATTTAATGAACTAAGTCTCCTAAAAGAACTTACTACTTAGGGTAGGTGGTGGTATGAGACGCTACCTATCCATTGCATTATATAGACCTTCCGAAAGGGGAACCTTGGTGTCAAGCCTTCTAAAAAGTGTAATACTTAGGGTAGATGGTGGAATGGGACGCCATCTACTCATTCCACTACGTAGGCATTCCGAAAAAGAAGTCTTGGTGTGTGGTTGAGTGTTCTTCTAATGACTTGTGATTGATTGGTGACTTGTTCTCCCGAGTGGAGTAAGCCAATGGTGGATAGTCTTAAGTATCTTCCTGGTGTGCATTGAAGGAGGTGTATGAGTGTTTCCTTCATGTATTACCTTGGGGAGTCTTAGGATAACCTCGATTAGGGAAACTTCTACGGAAATGAGTTTACTTCCTCTTGGAAATACCTTGGGAGTTCACTGTTTTGGAAATAGCATAGTTCACCGTAATGTTCAAGGAACTTACTGTAAATATTAGGTACTTCACTGTAAAGTGCTTCTTTTTGTTAAAATTATGGAAATCCTTCTCTAAGTGTTAAATAATGTTTCCTATGTTGTTTTGTTTGTAAATTCATAATGTTTTAATTATTTGGCATGAAAGCTTATTTATACTAAAATGTCCCTTTTGCATGTTTTTACATATGCTATACTTAGTACATTATTTGTACTAACCCCATACTTTTCTATACTCTATAATTATATGTTTCCGAAGCAAGGTTGAAGGCTACAAGGCAAAGCTTGGGAAAGATTCTCTCAAGACTAAGTATGACCTCATATATTCGAGCGCATTGTTCTATTTCTTAGTTTTCTTCATTTAAAGACTTATTATGTATTTCTTTTTAATGTAAAGGGGCGTGTCCCTAAGATATTATGCCATGTCTTTAAATTTGGCTTGTGACTATTAGATTTTATTAGTATTTATGAAAGACTTCCTTTTTATATTAAATTTCCTAAAAAGTGTTAAATACCGCACTACGTTTCATCTCTTATGTAATAAACGAGAATTAAAGGGCTTGTACAAGACCTCAAAGGTTCGAGTACGCCCGGGTATGACCAAAGGGTTCTCCATATCTTCTAGGGGGTAATTTCGGGTCATGAAAGACTTTGTATCAGAGCATAAGTTATAGGAAATAGTTTAGGGTCTGAAAGTCTCACAAACCATGTCTACTAGAGCTTTGGTCAATGGTGTGAGTCGCGACACATCCATGGACAAGAGGCTATAGGACGATAGAGTTTCACTTTCTTCATGACTCTTGTATCGTGCCATAGAACATAACTCCATAAGATCTCTCTCTTCTTCTTCTTTGTCCAAAGGTTTTCTAGGTGTTATTACATGGAAAGGGAGATTTTCTTAAGATTGAGGGAGAAGAAAGGTGAGTTTTGATGTTATGATGTTTTTGTGGCTAGAAGAGTGAATGTGAAGGTTAGTTTTGAAAAATTGTAATGTGATGCCATTTATGGCTAGGTGTGATTTATGAGATTGCAAGTGTTATAATGAAGTGGCTTTGATAGGAAATGAATTACCTTGTGCTTATGTTCAATGTGGTAGAAATCTTTAAGGTGTAAATTTTAGAAATGTTCAGAGAATGTGGAGATTTTCTAGGAATTGAGGTCAACCTTATTTTGTGGTTAATGTTTCATAGTTGTTCTTATGATTGGGTTGAAGTTCTTGTGTAGGTTTACTCTAAGGAGGAATTGTGATATGATTACCTAGTAAGGGAATTTTATTCCATGAGATTGAGTTAAGTGGTGCGTAAGAGTTGAATGAGGTGGTGTTTAAGAGAGTTTTCTAAGCTTGAACCCTAATAGGAGACTAATATGCTTGACTAGTAGAGTTGATGTTTAGTCTTTATGATCATGTTTAAGAGTAGTATGAGTTCCTATATTGTGAGAAGCATAATGGAGCTTTGAAGTATGAGACCTTGAATATGGCTTTATCCTAAGTGGGGGAGAATGAGTGAGTAGAAAGGTAGTTGATATCCTCATCTTTCCTTTTTGTTCTTATTCAAGCTTGAGACCAAATCCTTAGTAGTTTGGTAATTATTAAGAGTCTTGCATAATAGTATGAGCTGCATTTATCCTTTTATTATGAGTGCCTTGATGGCATAATGTTTGGGAGGCTGTGGAAATTATCATGAGGGCATGGGAAGGATTGGTAGTCAACCTATGCTCTCTTGGTTTAGGTGTAGCTGATGATAAGTGCTTAAATGCTTCAAGGTTGTTTTTGAATATGAAGTGTATAAATGAGTTATCTTGTTTTGTATATAAAGTTATATGACTTAAGGTCTAAAGTTAAAAAGCAAATTAAATCTAAGTTTTGCATAATGAATGTTAAGTAGAATTGCATGTAGTGTACTTAGTCCAAGAGAATCCTCAAGGGTCACTAAGTGGGAGTGGGAGTATGGGATGCTACTCTCACATTGCACTTAGTGTAACTTACCAAGTCTCTTTGGAGTAAGTTAGTATGGTCTTGTCTCTCATATTTTCATATCATCTTATTAAAGTCTCTTAAAAGTTGCATTATATAATTTTTAAGGAAGTGATCGAGTAAATTTTTGAGTTCACTATAAAGAAGTCCGAATTTTAAAGAAAAATTGCATTTTCATGAAAAATGGTTTCAATGTGTTTAGAAATGATGTTTATGAGCATGTTTAATATTGTGGAAGGTAGTCCCTCCATGAAAGATGGAAAAAGGGTGAATTTTAAAGTTGTGAAGTTTTGCAAAAAGTTGCATGTGTTGCAAGTGTTTAGAAATGTGAAATTGTTCTCCTTGTTAGTTGATGCTTTGATTATGAGTGTACTGATCATGATTTTAATGTTTTATGTGTCTCTAATGGACTCCTTGATGGTCTTAAAGTTTTAGTGTCATTCGAGGACGAATGTTATTCCAAGTGGGGGAGAATATAACTCCGTAAAATGAACTAAGGTGAACTAGAGCTTCGTGATTCATTATTGAGTTAATATTATTACAAAATGAGTTATAGTAGTTTACTTAGGCAGTGTGTGATGTTTTGTTATAGTTTGTAGGTCAGATGTCCAAGAACGTCCATGACGTTCGTAAGATATGCCTTAGAAAGTGCTTGTGTTTCTTGATGTGTTTGAGTAAGTTTTTACGTGTTCGTTTTGTTTGAAAATGGTGTGGAATGTTTCTAATACCTATAAGACTATGTTTAGGGATTTAACGTTCTGGTACGACCCCCACCTAAGACCCAAAAGGGGACCTAGAGAAGGGCCCAAGAGAAGTACCAAAAACTGCCTTGGCTTTGACCACCTACGAGGGCATACGACGGCCAGTGGTCAAACCAACGGCCCATAGAGTTTACCCATAGATTGGACCTGAAAGGTGGGCTATCCAAGCCCAAAATGGAGCTAAGTGTGAAGCCATGAAACCCCACCAACGGACCGTTGATGGACAGACAGTCCGTTGGTTGCATCCATCGAAGGTGCTTCCAAAAGTTGCTGAAAAATCTGCCAAGGCTTGGGGTGTTTGGTAAATTCACCCCAAGTATTTTATGTACCTAGGAAATCATTTTAGGGTTATTTAGGTATATTAACGTGTTCCAAACCCTAAGACCTAATTTTAGACCTCATATCCTAAAACCCAAAACCCCTCTCTCTTAAAACTCTCTCTCAAGTCTCCTTGGAAACTAGAAGTCAAGAAGAGCTAGGAGGGCTATTGGTGGTCGTATGCTTCATCAAAATTAGTGGGTTTCTTCTATTTTGAGGTATGGAATCGATCCTTTAACTCCCTTCCATCGAGGAGCCCTTTTTAATAGATTTCAAAAAGAGTTTTCCAACCCTAGTTTCTTCTATCTTTGACTCTAAGTATGGATCTTTCATGAAAATGTTTCTAATGATTCAAATATGATGTTTCAAATGTTAGTTGTTGATTTTAATGCTAAAACTTCAATGGAATCATTTTAAACATTTTTATCGAATTTTGGCTTAAGAAATGGGTTGAATGAACATGATATTGTAGTCTTTGAGCTTTGGTTTCCTTTTATTGATATTTTTGTTTAGCTACTGCCCTAAGGGCTATATTATGGTGAATGGTTGAAGTAATTTCTATGGGTGGTGAAAGCTTGGATTAAAGGGGTAAGTATTTTATCTTGTTTAGCCTTAATTATTAAATGCTCTTGAGTGGTATGGTCTACCTTTGTTGGCGATGTTTACTTGGTATACATGTGAATGTGAAGCTATTTGTGAATTGTGAATGAGGACTTGAAGGCAGTTTATGTGAAGTAAGATGACAATGATGCTATTCTTGATAAATTTTATATATGAAGCTTATTATGTGAAGTAGGCAAGAGAGTTTGCCTAAATGAATTACATGATTAGATGAAGTATGTTAAAGTGTGCGATGTGATGAATTTAGGTCTAACCATGTATAGAATGAAATTTAAATGATATGATGCTTATGTGCAAGGTGTGTTCACATGTAAACACACACACTCACACTTGAATGAATGAATGACGATATGTTAAGTAAAAAGGGGATTTTTGGGGTGAACACTCTTCGTGAGTTGAGATGAAGTGTTTAGTAGCAACCTCACTGCATCCTAATAGCTTTCTAAAATAGGTTGGAGGATGAATGCCCTTCGTGAGTTGAGATGTGGTGTTCACTAGTTGACCTTGACCTATAGTTTATAATGTTGAGAATCTGTGGGAAGTTAAGCCTAGCACCAAGAGGATATGAAGAAGGGGTGGTTACACTTCGTGAGTTAAGAAGTTTTAATCCAATGTACCTCTTGAGATGAGTACTCCTCGTTAGTAGAAAATGAGTTATGTAGTAGAAATCTTCTTATCCCTTAAATATGCGCCCGCATGGGTGTAGCTATTGGGAAAGCCATGTAAAAGCTAAAGAGAAAAGACCTCACTCTAGGAAAGTGAGGGGACCCTTCTGCGATAAGGGAAGTATCGGGATTCCATGTTTAGATTTCATGGTCTATGTCGGTTAAGCTAACCCCCACAAAAGTAATGAAAGTACTAAGTCTTCTAAAAGAGTGTACTACTTAGGGTAAGTAGTTGGGACGCTATTTATCCATTACACTAGGTAGGCATTCCGAAAGGGGAGTATTGGTGAGTCTTATATGAATTGAATGAACTAAGTCTCCTAAAAGAACGTACTATTGAGGGTAGGTGGTGGTATGGGACACTATCTTTCCATTTCACTAAGTAGACCTTGTGAAAGGGGAACCTTGGTGCCAAGCCTTCTAAAGAGTGTACTACTTAGGGTAGGTGGTTAAATGGGACACAATCTACTCATTGCACTAAGTAGGCATTCCGAAACGGAATACTTGGTGTGTGGTTGAGTGTTCTTCTAATGTATTGTGATTGATTGGTGACTTGTTCTCCCGAGTGGAGTAAGCCTATGGTGGATAGTCTTAAGGATCTCTTTGGTGTGCATTGAACAAGGAGTATGGGCATTTCCTTCATGTCTTACCTTGGAGAGTCTTAGGATAACCTTGATTAGAGAAACTTCTACGGAAATGAGTTTACTTCCTCTTGGCAATACCTTGGGAGTTCACTGTTTTGGAAATAGGATAGTTCACTGTAATGTTGAAGGAACTTACTGTGAATGTTAGGTACTTCACTGTAAAGTGCTTCTTTTTGTTAAAATTATGGAAATCCTTCTCTAAGTGTTAAATGATGTTTCTTATGTTGTTTTGTTTCTAAATTCATGAATGTTTTAATTATTTGGCATGAAAGCTTATTTAAACTAAAATGTCCCCTTTAGCATGTTTTTGTGTATGCCATACTTAGTACATTATTTGTACTAACCCCATACTTGTCTATACTCTATAAGTATAGGTTTCGGAAGCAAGGTTGAAGCCTAGAAGGCAAAGCTTGGGAAAGATTCCCTCAAGACTAAGTATGTCCTCATATATTCGAGAACATAGTTCTTTTTCTTAGTATTCTTTGTTTAAAGACTTATTATGTATTTTTTTTTCATGTAAAGGGAGGTGTACCTAAGATATTATGTCATGTCTTTAAGTTTTGCTTATGACGATGAGATTTTATTAGTATTTATGAAAGACTTCCTTTATATATTAAATGTCGTGAAAACTTTTAAATGACGCACTACTTTTCATGTCTTATGTAATGAACGAGAGTTAAAGTGCTTATACAAGACCTCAAAGGGTCAAGTACGCCCGTTCATGACCAAGGTTCTCCCTAGCTTCTAGGGGGTATTTACAGGTCGTGACATAAATTACTATTTATAAAAAGTATCCTATCCCTCAGATTGATGACTTGTTTGACCAACTCCAAAGGGCAAGCTACTTTTCTAACATTGACTTGAGATCAGGATATCACCAACTTAGGGTGAGAGGTGAGGATATACCAATGACGACATTTCTGACTAGATATGGTCACTATGAGTTCTTAGTAATGTCCTTTGGCCTTACTAACTCTCCGGTGGCGTTTGTGGACCTAATGAATAGGGTGTTTCTAAGTTACCTAGATTCATTTGTCCTTGTCTTCATTGACGACATCTTGGTATATTCGAAAAATGAGGTTGATCACATGGGTCATTTGAGAGTGATGTTGCAAGTACTTAAAGAACATCAATTGTTTTCCAAGTATAGCAAATGTGAGTTTGTGTTAAGGTCTATGGCGTTTCTTGGTCATATTATCTCTAGTGAGAGAGTTGAGGTTGATCCAAGGAAAACGGAGGCTGTGAAAAATTGGCTAAGACTATTGATTCCAACCGACATTAGGAGTTTCTTGGGTCTAGACGGTTATTATCGGAGGTTTGTGGATGGTTTTGCATCCATTGCATCTCCCTTGACTACATTGGCCCAAAAGAGTAAGAAGTTTGAGTGGTCGGAGGCATGTGAGAAAAGCTTCCAAATCTTTAAAGATAGGTTTACTTCCTCTCCGGTGTTGACTTTACCGGAGAGTACAAAGGGATTTGTTGTGTATTGTGATGCATCCCGAGTGGGTTTGGGATGTGCGCTTATGCAACATTGGAAAGTAATTGCTTATGCTTCTAGAAAACTTAAGGTTCATGAGAAGAACTATCCAACTTATGACCTTGAGTTAGCGGCTGTGGTGTTTGAATTGAAAATATGGAGACGTTACTTGTATGGTGTTCATGTTGATATGTATACTGACCACAAGAGTCTCCAATATGTGTTTACCCAAAAAGAATTTCTCTGACAAAGAAGGTTGTTAGAATTGTTACAAGATTAGGACATGAGTGTTATCTATCACCCCGACAAGGCCAATGTGGTTGCGGATTCTCTAAGTTGTATGACCATGGGTCGGGTGTCTCATGTGGAGCAAGCCAAGAAATACCTAGTGAAAGATGTTCATAGGTTGGCTAGATTGGGTGTTACGTTGGAAGATTCTCCAAATGGTGGTTTTATGGTCCATCATAACTCCGAATCATCTTTAGTGGTTGAGGTTAAGTCCAAACAACACCTTGATCAACCATTGATGGAGTTGAAGGAATCAGTTCTTGGTAAGCTTAATGAGTCATTCTCCTTAGGGGGGATGGTGTTTTGAGGTATCAAGGAAGGTTGTGTGTTCCCAATGTAGATGATTTGAGGAACCGGATTCTTGAGGAAGCTCATGGGTCTCGTTACTCCATTCATCTGGGGTCAACAAATATGTATCATGACCTTAGGGAAGTGTATTGGTGGGAAGGTTTGTAAAAGGATATACTGGAGTTTGTTGTTAAGTGTACAAAATACCAACAAGTGAAAGCCGAACATCAAAATCTGGGTGGTTTACTTCAAGAAATCCAAATTCCTACTTGGAAGTGGGAAGACATCAATATGGATTTTGTGGTAGGTTTACCTAAGACTAAAAAACAATATGACTCCATATGGGTGGTGGTGGATAGGTTGACCAAGTCCGCTCGTTTTATTCCCGTCAAGTCTACTTATTCGGCGGAGGATTATGCAAAGATCTTCATATATGAGATTGTGTGTCACCATTGTATTCCATTATCCATCATATCGGATAGGGGTACACAATTCACATCTAGGTTTTGGATGTCATTCTAAGAAGGGTTGGGTACTAAGGTGAAGTTAAGTACCGCTTTTCATCCCCAAACGGATGGTCAAGCGGAGCGTACTATTCAAACCCTTGAGAATATGCTTAGAACTTGTGTCATCAACTTCAAGGGAAGTTGGGATAATAACTTTCCTTTGGTGAGTTTGCTTACAGTAATAGTTTACATTCATCCATATTCATGCCTCCTTATTAAGCATTGTATGGTAGGAGCTGTAGATCTCCTATTGGGTGGTTTGAAGTCGGTGAGTATTCGATTCTTTTTCCCGATTTGATTTGTAAGACTTTGGAAAAAGTTCACATCATAAGGAACCGTTTGCAAATGGCCTATAGTCGGCGAAATTTTTATGCCGATCATAGGATAAGAGATCTAGAGTTTGAAGAAGAAGATAAGGTGTATTTGAAATTTTCACCTATGAAAGGGGTGGTTAAATTTCACAAGAAAGGGAAGTTGAGTCCTCTTCATGTGGGTCCCTATAAAATCTTGCAAAGGGTTGGTAAGGTTGCATATGAATTGAAACTTCCTAGTGAATTGGCTTCGTTCATCCGGTTTCCATGTTTCCATGCTTGAGAAGTGTATCGGTGATCCCGAGTCTATACTTCCTATTGAGGGTCTTGGTGTGAAGGATAACCTGTATTATGAGGAAGTTCCGCTTCGAATCCTTGATAGTCAAGTAATGAAGTTGAGAAACAAAGAGGTGGCTTTCGTAAAAGTGTTATGGAACAATCACTTAGTTAAGGGTGCAACATGGGAGGCCGAGGCCAACATGAAGTACCGTTACCCTCATATTTTTGATAAATAAGGTTAGTCATTCCTCTTAGTAATGAAAATAATGACTAAAAATTGAAGTTTCTTGATTTTTGGTGAAGTTCTGCAAAATGTGCATTTTTGAATGTTGTTACAGTGACATATAGTGAAGCATGCTAATAATTTGCAATATTGCTTGTTTGAGTTATGTTGTGCTTTTTGATATGGTGAGTCTTTATGAAATGATATGTAGTATGTTGGTAAGTTGAACTTTGAAATCATTGACTCATAAATTCTATGTTGAGTTGTTGTTGTTGTTGTTGTGAGAAGGAAAATTCCTCATGATGTGATGTTTGAGCCTTATGTGTGGTAATTGAAGTTTTTTAATTGCCTTGTATAAATGATATGGTTGAAGTTGTAACTCATGTTAGTATGTATTTTTGGTTGTTGGGCTTCTAGTCTTTAGTCTATACCTTCCTTCAAAAGATTTTAGTGTCATCCGGGGATGAATGTTCCTAAGGCGGGGGGGGAGGGGGGGGAGGGGATAATGTAACACTTCAAAAATCCAAGACGTGTTATAGATCCTAACATAAGTGTCATAAGGTCTAGACACTATTTTAAGGTCAATTTTAATGAATATAAGTCATTTAGGAAGTATAGAAACCAAAACGTCCAAGAAGGTCCATGACGTTCGGAAACTAATTCAAGGAGGTACTAGAGTGCCTTAGCCTATTTGAGTAGCTTTTAAGAGCCGGAAATTGATGAAAATTGGTGGAAGGGTGTAGAACATGTGTTTACGTAGATTCATGGTCCAAATGTCCAGGTAATACTCCCCAAGGACCAACCAAGGGCTCTTGAGGAGGACCCTTGCATTTTGGAGTCAAAGGTTTCCTGGGCAGTGTGAACCCATGAAGGGAAACGACGGAACGTGTGTGGATCGACGGGGCGTCGATGCCATCTGTCAACCAACACATATACAAATACATGAAGGAACTCTTCTGCACAGTCCTTGAACTTACCTACGGATGTGCAACACGGAAGGGGGGGTTTGCCGTCAATTGACCCACGATCCGTCGATCGTGGTGTCGTCTCTGAACGCCTAATTTTCTGCACGTTTTATGTTTGTTCCAATTAATTAATTAAGGGTTTAGGTAGTCATTTAGGGGTCAAGAGAATCCTAATTCAGTTACTTAATACCCCATATAAAGACCTCAACCCCATTAAACTAATCTAAACTCTCATAACTCACAAACCCAAACTCTCTTCCTTCTCTCTTCTTTCTCTCTCTAGTGAAGAACTCCGTTGAAGACCAAGCTAGGGGAGGGTTTAAGAGCTGCAAAGAGTAAAGTTTCACAATAAATCTTCATCAATTTGTAAGGTATGGGATGTAATTCACCTTTGAGACCTCTTTCCTCAAATGGTTCCATCAAATTGATTTCAAAAGTTGAGTTTTCAAGTGGGTTTCATCCAATCTCGAAATTGATGTTATGAATTGGTTTTTTATGATTTATCTTGGATATATGAATAGATTGACATGTATTCTAACTTAATTATTATATATCTTGATGTTTTGGTCTAGTTAGTAGAAGATGACCTTCACCCCTTAACCCTAGGTTATGATCTTGATATGAATTATTTAATCTTGGTTCAATTGACTTGATTATTGATTGAATTACTACTAGATGATGTTATTGTATCAATAATGAATGGATAAGGATGAATTATAGTCCTATAATGCTAGTTATTGAGAACTGATTTAGGTTATAGGGTATGTTGTAAATGGACCTAAGTATCTTGTCTTAAGCTATGAAGTAGTGATGAATTGTGATATAGTGATTCAATTAGAATTTTTATTATGTTTGTTATAGTTTAATGATGAAACTATAACCTAATTGGGTTGAGTTAAGGGTGTACTGTAAGAACTTGATGATGGATTATAAAGGAGACTTGGTAAGTCTAATGAATCTATTCTTCACTTCAAATTATGGTTAATTGTGATTAAGTAATGATGTTGTATTGGAGTATGCCTTGTTTTAGGATTGATAGGGTTGGAATGATGTTGAATTGAAATGTCTTGACTATGATTTGTGAGGTGTTGACTAAGATATAAATTTTATAACGATGTGAATGATTTACCAATGTGCCATATTATGAAGTGATATGTGAATGTGCTAACCTCACTTATATGAATTGTGATGAAAGGATTATACTCATACAATTGTTATCGAGTTATGATGATGATGAATATACAAGGGTTAGACTCTATGACCTACAATAATCTATGATGATTAATAAATACATTAAATACATTTCAAAAAGGGACTTAGCTTAGCACCGAGTGAACTTGACAATGGGAGATGATGACTTCCCATAGAGGAAGATTCACCCTATAGTTCCACATGTGGTGTTGACTCCCCAATGAGGGATACTCATCCAAAGGATTCCTATGAGAGGAGGCCCCAATCTCCAAATGATATGTAGAGGGATTATACCTATCTCTTAGTTCTTGAACTATGTTGCCTCCATAGGAAGACTAGCTAGTGGATCCACCTAGAAAGCTACGTTTATGTTTGGTTTTACTTTGGCCGGTAGACCACCTTCCATCCGTGTAAGGTTTCACAACACCGTATTCCACATTTAGCTCTTCTGGTCTATGTCGGTTAAGGCAAGTGTTCCCTAAACTAGAATGAACTAATGAAGTATAAACCAAGTAGGGTGACTTAAGAGGTTTAACTTTGGGTAGGTAGGGGTATCAGACTATACCTATGCCTTGCACTAGTTTTCCTTGAAGAAAGCCTTAAAAGGTTGATATTATGTATGTATATGATAATGAATGTGAATGATGATAATATGATAAGATTACATGGAAATGATATTATATGGTGATGGTTATTCTTATGAACATGTAGTTTGTCTTTATTTCTAAAGTATGATTTTATGTATCCTTAAAAGTTATTTTATGTGAAGTTGGATATTAGTCATGGTTCTTGTTGAGTTACTTTATTGAGTAAGTTTATGGGGCTTTGCTTGGTCATTGCACTTGTTGACTTAATGAGGGTTCATGAGTAGTTGACTTGCTTTATTATGAGATGATGAACTCTTATTCATGCTTTGTGATGTTATTACTTGTTGATAGGGTTGTATTTGATTTGATTGCAAGTATGTTTATATTCATGTTACTTTCTTTGACTTAATGAATATGTCTTGTTGATTGGTATGGTTAGCTTGATTGTGCACAAGGCTTTAAAAAAGTAAAATAGCTTGTTTTAATGAAAGGTGCTTTTTAGCATGATTTGATCTTATATGTACATATGGTCTCATACTTAGTATAAGTGGTGTACTAACCCCATTTTCTCCTTTTTTTCCCCAACATTTTAGGTTACGGTCATTTAGGACTCTTTGAGATGACTTTGAAGAAGACATGGAATTTCTCAATCATCCATGTTGGTAGGTCCTCACTTTCCAAGGGCGATGCCAATATAGAGCTTATGAATTTTTTTTAGTTTTAAGACGCTTATGTTCTTTCTCTTTCATTTGAGTATGGATTGTATAGCCTATATGTGGCTCTTTTACATTGATGTATGGGCTATGCCCGAATTGCTATAATCTTTTAGATGGTTATGAGATAAGACACTCTTAAAATATATGTTCTATCTTATATATATACTTATGTGCAATAAAAGTAGAATACTATGTAATCTTCCTATACCAAGGGTCTATCTATACTCGATACAAATATATTATGTGTATTTATAGGTCTATATAAAACTCCATGTAGAAGTAATGAAAAATTTTAAAATTTTTGAGCATTTTTAACATATGAATGTAATTATGTATTCTATGAGGCTAGTCTTAGTCCTCAAAGAGGACGACGACGCCAGTTACGTCTGGGGGTGCTCCCCGGATGTGACAGTATGATTATATAAGGTTGATTGTAAATCACTTATGTGTCTTACAATGATATGATGATTATGATGTGTTAATATCACATATGAATGGTTTTAATGAAAGGAAATTCTCATGCAATATCTAATGACCTAATGAATATGTATATACAAGGGGTTAGTCTCATATGGCCTATATTAATTTATGATGATTAAGAATCACTTAAAGATATTTCAAAAAGGGACTTTAGCTTAGAACCGAGTGAACTAGTTATGATAGGTCTTCCTTCCCAATTAGGAAAGGTAGGTTCACAATGGTTCTCATTAGATGCAGATTACAATGCAATTTTGCATATAGAGGGTCTCTAGCATATCTCCTATTTATTGAAGTATGTTACCTCCATAAGAATACTAGCTAGTGGATCAACCCAGAATGCTATGTTCATGTTTTGGTACTACCTTGGCAAGTAGACCACCTTATTTCGGTGTAGGGTTTTATGACACCGGATTTCATGTTTAGCTCACATGGTCTACGTTGATTAAGACAATTGTTCCCACAAGTTAAATGGAATTAATAAAGTGAATATTAACTGGGGTAACTTTAGGGGTTCTACTTAGCATAGGTAGGGGTATGGGAATCTACCTTTACATGGAACAAGTTGACCTTGAGGGAATTCCAAGGAGGTTGTTCTTATGTACTTATGATATGAATAAAATGTATATGATGATTTTATATGTTGATGATCCTATATGATGTTAGTTTCATTAATGCACATGTTATTGGTCTAAATTGGTATATATGATGAAGAACATGCATGATGTGAAGATATATGAAGTGTTTACATTGCTTATGATCCTTTGTTTGGTTTACTTTATTATGACAGGTTATGGAACTTCACATAAGCATTGCACTTGTAGGCTTGGGAAGGGGTTGTTAGTCAGGGTCTTATATGTTGAGATGATTATGAACTCTTGTAGATAAATTGTTATTATAATGTTATGTTGGATTTATTCATGCCAATATGATCTTAATGTGATGCTATTCATGTTGTTATGACTTCTGTTGATCATATCCATGTTGACTTGACTTTGTGGTTATGTTGGTCTTGTGTTGAATATGGAATTGTCTTAAGTAAATATGACACCTCTAAAATTATTTAGGTGAAACTAGAGACTAACATGTTTTTTCATGTGATTCTAAGGTCCTAAATTGTTTTATAAGGTATTAATGAGGCAGTGTCTAAAGAAGTAGTTGAATTGTAACAAACGTCAAGGGACGACCAAGACGTTCGACAACGAGTCACCCATGTGCCTCATGTGTGTTTTATGTGCCTATGTGTGTGTCATGAGATTATGAGGTCCTTATGAGTAATAATAGTGTTTATAGGCAGTGTGTCAAGCTTCATGAAGTTTGGAGGTCAAACGTCCAAGAACGTCCATGACGTTCGAAAGGTTTGCCTCGAAATGACTTTCTGTTTCTTAGTATGTTTTGTCAAGTTTATGTGTTCTTTTTGGATGAAATTTATGTGGGAGGTACTAAACTCCTATACAATCATATTCGAGTTGGAAACATCTAGCCAAATATCCCCAAGGACCAACCAAGTGTCCTTGAAGAAGGACCCATCTTGGTGACCAAAACTGCAAAAACCAGTCCCACCTACGGATGGCAGTCGACGGCTAGTAGCCTGGTCGACGCCCCGTAGGTGGAGGGTGTCAGTCAAGGCTTAGGAGTGGGAGGATGTACTTCCAACCACCAGCCTCTGACCTATACCACGGACCAGCAGGAAGGTCCGTTGGTTGGGACACGACCCGTCGATGGCCAGGCGTGGGTGAAGTCTCCAAGTGTCCTGAAGGGTATCATAGGTATCTTAATTGGGTTTATAAGTCCTAACTTCCTAGATGAATTATTATTCATAAATCAAAACCCAAATTCCTTAAGAAATTCTATAGAACTCCATTGAAGCAAAAACTCAATGAAGAACTTGGATAGAAGATTTGATTGGTTATTCTCCACCAATTTCGTGATTTTGCTTCATTGAGGTATGATTCTTGATGCTTGAAACTCTATTCAACAAGAAGACAAACTTCAAAGTGATTTTCCAAGACTTTCTCAAAAGATAGATTTCTAACTTATGATCTAGCTATGAGTTCTTGCAAAAAAACGTTTCGAATAATTGATTATTGATTGAATTTATGTTAGTTTGATGGTTTTAACCTAAAATCTTTATGAATGCATGCAAAACATAATCTCTTCAAATTGGCTATATTATGGATGTTATGATTTTATCTCAATGCTTATAAATTCTAGTGTTGTTTTCTATGTGCTTTTGAATTATGTAATGATTGTATTGAATTGTTTTATAGGTTGTCTTGGATTGATAAATCTATATTGAATTGATCTAGATTCATTGAGTATTATAATTTTTGTATGAATTGATGAGCATGGCCATGGGTAATTGTTTTTTAGTGTTGAATTGGATGATTTAGCTATTTATTGAAGTGGTGAGAATCGATTGGTTGTATGCTGCACTAATTCTCTTTATTTTACGTGATGTAGATCTTGAATTATGTTGTGATTGGTATGGTACACTTATGGTGGCGATGCTATGTGTTATAATTGTGAATGATGTGGTCATGTCAGCGTTATTTTATGTATTATGATGATCATGGCCTTTTCGGCAACAACTTGATATATTATGATGGTTTGTGTAAGATTATTTATGTGAAGTATGTTCATATCTATTGTCACGACCCGCAAGTACACCCTAGAAGTTAGGGCAACACTCGGATTACGACACGGCGTACTAGACCTCTCGGAGGTCTTGTACAAGCCTCTTGACTTCATTAGATAACATCATGCATAAATGGAGGGAATTTAAAAACTTTCGTTAAACATAAACCAAAAGGTATTTCATAAACGCAGAAGCATCTCTAATAACATTGTCTCAAAAACCATCTAACTTTGACATGAATAAAAAGCATTGGGATGACGCCCACATAAAAATTTAAAACATAAAGAAAGTCATAAAGGAAAAGGAAGGTTCATCCTCGAATCTATGAGGACTAACCACTTCTTCTCTTCTTGGAAACCTTGGAAACTCTACCCTGCAAGTAACTCAATCTTCTCAAGACCCCACATGGACAACATGTAGGCAATATGCGTCAGTATGATATGTACTAAGTATGGAAACTACATATAAACATAAGATCTCTAAAAGGGTTAGTCAATAATAGACATAATCATAAGAGATAAAGGCATAAGCATAACATGTATATCATAACATAATAAAGCATCATAAATCATATTCAAATTCATACTTACTTACTTGTCCTTCTTACTAAAATGAACTACACCAAAAGCTACCTCCAAGTATACTTGTGCAAGGCTAAGGTAGCATCACATACTACTACCAAATCTAAGTACCTCTCTTTGGTCATTCTTGATCGTAATCCACAATCATAATTAAGGCCTAATTTTTTCATACTAAAGAGTACTATACCCTTATGGTCATCTCAGCACATGCTTGTGCAATGTACATAAGGCAGCCCATACTACCCTACATACTAAGCCTATCTTGAAAGCCATTTTTAACATGTTCACCCTCCATAGCTTCTTTATTAGTCAACTTCATTTACTAAGATTATCTCATCCTTCGTCTACTATACTAGGAAAGGCAACTTATAGTCCAATCCAATCTTCATTATATTCTTCATTAGTGACCCTAGGTTATCCGTTGTGCAATGCACTTATGATGTCCCATACCACCATTCATGCAAGGTATTACTTTTGGATCCTTTCTTTATTACTTCTTACCTTGGAGTCTAACCACTACCTTTATCTTTTTAACACTACGAGATACTTCTTTAAGTATGCCTAAGTTCCGTAATCATATGGATCCTACGAGATACTTTTTAAGGTATGTCTTGATCTATTAATCATGAACACTACGAGATACCCTTTGGGCATGTCTAAGTTCATTCACTCATTATGAACACTACGAGATACCCCTTGGGCATGTCTAAGTTCATTTATTGCTTTGAACACTACGAGATGCTTCTCAAGCATGTCTAAGTTCATAGGATATGGAGATCTCAACTAGGATACCTTGAATCTACTACGTGAAGCACTCCCGCCTCATGAGACCTAAGTGGATAGTCATCACAACTACTAGGTGTGGCTCTCCTTTCTACTTGAATTCCGGACCCTCGCTATACTATCCGTCTCACTTTGCATATCCACTTGGAGTCAAGCATATACTCCAAGGTTTTGTTGCCAAGCCTTGCTCAACGTTTTCTCTCGTGGAGGGATGTCCTAGATAATCTCTCCATGCTCAAGTGAATCTTTCACTTTCCTTCAGTCATCCTAAATCTACAGCCAACACAACCATCCTAAGGTTCATTATTCATTCACAATTCATTATATCTTTATTCATAGGTAGATTATAGGATCTTCTAGCCATAGTTTTCTTTTCACATTCTTCTTTACTAGGTGAATATAGCCATAGTTCATTCTTCAAGGTTAAATTCCATTAAGACCAATATTAATCAATAAATTCTAATTAAGTTCATATATAAATAACCCTAGTATGACTAATAATCATGCAAGACAATTGAATTAAGAAGATCTATCAAAACCTTCAAACTTACCTCTAATAGACTAAATCACCATGATCACCTTCATTATCAATTACTAAAATTCCCCATGAAAACCTCATAATAAAATCACATAATCATCATAAGAACATAATTGAATGATACCTACTAGACTGGGATCACAATCAAGCCTTACCCACAATGCAATCACAACCCTCTCTTGAATGGGGTTCTGTGGATTCTCAATTGTAGGGAAACTAGGGGGGATTCATGAATGGAAGAATCCATGAATCAATAAGCTTCACATAACTTATATTAGAGCCTTAAACCCAGATTTAAACCTT
Source organism: Solanum sitiens (assembly GCA_016801875.1). Classification (NCBI taxonomy): domain Eukaryota; kingdom Viridiplantae; phylum Streptophyta; class Magnoliopsida; order Solanales; family Solanaceae; genus Solanum; species Solanum sitiens. Next base: position 246,564 of record JABWTJ010000101.1, read on the forward strand.
GATCAATTCTTCCTAAAGCTGCTGCAATTTTCCTTCTTCTTCAATGGTGGTTTTTGGAGAACTTTTGGAAGAGAAAGGTTTTTGATTTGGAGTCTAGGGTCTCATTGGATATTGTGCTGCTTAAATACTCTTAAAATACCTACAATAACCTCCCATAATTAATACCTAAAGTTCCCAAAGACCCCTGATCTTTATTGAACAATTTAACCAACTCAATTTGACTTAAAGATGACGCGCGAAATCTGAAACTTTACTGCATATCACGGAGGCACTTCCGAATCTTATTTTTCAAAAATTCTTGGAAAGAATAGTTTGTGATATCCCCGCGTCTCAGGTCAAGATTTGTACCCACTACGTGACAGCTGCGCGTCGCGCAGCCACTGCTCAAAACAGGCTGGCGCAGCAGCTTGGCAGTCAAAGTTTGGGTCCTCCTTGGGGACCCTTTTGATGGTCCCCGAGGCGTCGTTCTTGGAATTTTCGACCCTTTGTATGTCAGTCTATGCGTAGGAACTATCGGTAATGAATTTCACATTCAAACCATCCCCAAAAACATCAATACAAAACAGTACGACACACTAGTTCAACTTCGACTAGTTTCTAAATGTCTTGGACGTTTGACCTCCAAACACTTCCAAACATTATATACTTGATCTTAACACTATCCTTATTCGTTTTAAGATAATCTCATGAAACTCATGTTAGGATCTTGCTTCACCTATCTCATTTTGAGGGTGTAACAATACTGCCCCACATGGGAATATTCATTCTCGAATGACACTTTACTAAACACTTCTTTATAGGACCAACTTTAGACTAGCAGCCCATCGTATATGCATTCTACCAAAATGAACATACCCCATTCAAGGAAACAGTTCAATTCCAAGCTAATCATAACTACACACAATCATATTAGAACCTCATAAACACATATACTTCATTATCCCCCACTTGGGAGTAAGCCACACATGTCTTTCTATCATTAATACATCATCATTAAGATCAGAAAAATCATTAAAGCAAATAATAATCATACAAGATTCTAGAAATCTTCATAAATCAGTAAAGAAGCACATACCGGAAAGGGACATAAGGAGATCACTTTGCATCATCCTTGGATTTGACTGCATAGAACCTAGCTCTTGCTTTAGGAACATTTTCCTCATTACTAGGATCAGCTTGCTTTTCTTCCCTTCCCTTAGACTTAAGATCTGGACAATTTCTCACTCTATGACCATCCTTCCCAAACCCAAATCAACCATCCGTCCCGGCTAGGCACTTACCATAGTTACTCCTTCCACATTTGGAGCAAGTAGATCTGGAAGACCCACTCCCCTTATCATTTTCAACCTTAGAGGTGTTAGAAGAATCATGGCCGGAATATCTTGGCTTAGTTCTAGGCCTAACTTGTCCCTCGGACTTCGAATGGGAAGGCTTATCATTCTCAAACCTAGACCTCATCTTTTCTCTAGCCTTCTCCTTCCTTAGTTTTGACTCTTATATTTGTTGGGCAAACACCATAAGTCTTGAGATGTCCATGTCATCCACAAGCATGGTTGTTCGACACTCTTCTTCTACTAAGTCGGACACTCCCATCATGAACCTATTCATCAAGTCTGTAGGGTTTGTTACCAAGCTTGGAGCATACATAGACAAAAGAGCGAACTTCAAATCATACTCCTTTACACTCAAATCACCTTACTGCGGTTTATAAACTCCTCCATCTTAGCCTCTCTCAAATCCCTAGGAAAGAACCTATCAAGGAAAGGCAACTTAAAAGTCTCCCACTCTATAGGACCTGCCCCTGTTTGTCTACAATATTTCCATTGTTCATATCCGCCTTTTCAATGAGATACACTGACATTATTTCAAGCACCTTATACCCCTCATCAATAAACCCATTCGGATCCTCACCAACTTTGGAGCCATACAACTCCGGTGGATTCATTCTCAAGAACTCCCTTACTCTAGTGGCACCCATGCCTCCTATAGGATTTGCCGGATTCACCTCTCCTCTATTAGCTTGTGCCGTTAGGTCTTGAGCCAACAAAGTCATAGAAGCCCTAAATTCCTCAAGCATAGCATTCCCTATTGGAGGATCATTTGGAACTTGAGGAGGAACTTGTTCTTGCACTTGGGAGGCACTTGCTCTTTCACTTGGGGAGGAATCTCGTGTTCCCCGTTGCCATCTCCTTCCCTTCTAGCATTAGCCCTAGTGTTAGTCATAACCTACAAAATTCATAGGCAAACATTTAGAAAAAGGCCTACTAAAGCCAAACTCAATGGCACGACTTGAAGAATGAAGAAGTGGAACTTTCCTAAGCATCGCATAGCCTCCTACTCATAGGTGTGTCGCGAGTCACACCGATGAATAAGACTCTATTAGACGTGGTTTTGAGACATCCTAAGACCATTTTCATTAGCTTATGCTCTGATACCAAGCTTTGTCACGACTGGAAAGTACACCCTAGAAGTTAGGGCAACCTCGGATCACGACACAGTTTACTCGACCTCTCAGAGGTCTTGTACAAGCCTCTTGACTTTATTACATAATATCATGCATAAATGGAGGGAATTTAAAAACTTTCTTTAAACATAAACCAAAAGTTATTTCATAAACGCAGAAGCATCTCTAATACATTATCTCAAAAACCATCTAACTTTGACATGAATAAAAAGCATTGGGACGTAGCCCACATAAAAATCTAAAAGTTAAAGAAAGTCATAAAGGAAAATAAAGGTTCGGCCTCGAAAATATGAGGACTCACCACTTCTTCTCTTCTTGGAAACTCTACCCTTCAAGTAACTCAATCTTCTCAAGACCCTACATGGACAACATGTAGGCAATATGTGTTAGTACGATATGTACGAAGTATGGAAACTACATACCAACATAAGATCTCTCAAAGGGTTAGTCAATAATAGACATAATCATAAGAGGTAAAGGCATAAGCATAACATGTATATCATAACATAATAAAGCATCATAAATCATATAAAAATTCATACTTACTTACTTACTTACTTGCTTACTTGTCCTTCTTACTCAAGTGAACTACACCAAAATCTACCTCCAAGTATACTTATGCAAGGCTAAGGTAGCATCCCATATTACTACCAAATATAAGTACCTCTCTTTGGTCATTCTTGATCGTAATACACTATCATAATTAAGGCCTAAATTATTCATACTAAAGAGTACTATACCCTTATAGTCATCTCAAAACATGCTTGTGCAATATACATAAGGCAGCCCATACTACCCGCCATACTAAGCCTATCTCGAAAGCCATTCTTAACATGTTCACCCTCCATAGCTTCTTTATTACTTAACTTCATTTACTAAGATTCTCTCATCCTTAGTCTACTATTCTAGGGAAGTCAACTTCTAGTCCAATCTTATCTTCATTATATTCTTCATTAGTGTCCCTATATTATACCTTGTGCAATGCACTTATGATGTCCCATACCACCATACATGCAAGGTACTACTTTTGGATCCTTTCTTTATTACTTATTACATTGGAGTCTAACCCCTACCTTGATCTTTTGAACACTACGAGATACTTCTTTAAGTATGTCTAAGTTTCGTAATCATATGGATCCTACGAGATACTTTTTAAGGTATGTCTTGATCCCTTAATCATGAACACTACGAGATACCCTTTGGGCATTCCTAAGTTCATTCACACATTATGAACACTACGAAATACCCCTTGGGCATGTCTAAGTTAATCTATTGGTTTTAACACTATGAGATGCTTCTCAAGCATGTCAAAGTTCATAGGATATGGAGATCTCTAGTAGTATACCTTGACTCTACTAGTGAAGGACTCCCGCCTCATGAGACCTAAGTTGATAGTCATCACAACTACTAGGTGTGGCTCTCCTTTCTACTTGGAGTCCGGACCCTTGCTAGACTATTCGTATCCCTTTGCATATCCACTTGGAGTCAAGCATATACTCCAAGGTTTTCTTGCCAAGCCTTGCCCAACCTTTTCTCTCATGGAGGGATGTCCTAGACAATCTCTCCATGCTCAAGTGAATCATTCACTTTCATTCAATCATACTAAATCTACAGACAACATAACCATCCTATGGTTAATTACTCACAATTCATTATATCTTCATTCATAGGTAGATTATAGGATCTTATAGCCTTAATTTTCTTTTCACATTCTTCTTTACTAGGTGAATATAGCCATAATTCATTCTTCAAGGTTAAATTCCATCAAGACTAATCTTACTCAATCAAGTCTAATTCATTTCATATATCAATGACCCTAGTATGACCAATAATCATGCAAGACAATTGAATTAAGAAGATCTATCTAAACATTCAAAGTTACCTCTAATATCCTAAATCAACATGATCACCTTCAGTATCAATTACTACAATTTCCCATGAAAACCTCATAATAAAATCACATAATCATTATAAGAACATAAGTGAATACTACCCACTAGATTGAGATCACAATCAAGCCTTACCCACAATACAATCACAACTCTCTCTTGAATGGGGTTCTTTGGATTCTCAATTGTAGGGAAACTAGGGGGGCTTCATGAATGGAATAATCCATGAATTAATAAGCTTCACATACCTTATATTATAGACTTAAACCCATCTTTAAACCTTGATCTATTCGTCCTAAAGCTGCTGCAATTTTCCTTCTTCTTCAATAGTGGTTTTGGGAGAACTTTTGGGAGAGAAAGGTTTTTGATTTGGAGTCTAGGGTCTCATTGTCTATTGTGCTGCTTAAATACTATTAAAATACCTACAATAAACGCCCATAATTAATCCCTATATTTCCCAAAATACCCCTGAAGTTTATTGGACAATATAACTAACTCAATTTGACTTAAAAACGACGCAGTGAAATCTGGAACATTACTGCGCGCTGCGGAGGCACTTTCGAATCTTATTTTTCAAAAATTCTTGGACAGAATGGTTCGTGACAGCCCGGCATCGCAGGGAAATATTTTTCCCCACTGCGTGACAGCTGCACGTCGTGCACTTACAGCCCAAAACATGCTGGCGCGGCAGCTTGGCTGTCCAAGTTTGGGTCCTCATAAGGGACCCTTTTGATAGTCCCCCGAGCGTTGTTCTCGGACGTTTAGACCGTTTATATCAGGATATGCGTAGGAACTCTCGGTATGGAATTTCACTTTCAAACCATCCCCCAAAACATCACTACAAAACACTAAGACACACTAGTTCAACTTCGACTAGTTTCCGAACGTCATGGACGTTCTTGGACGTTTGACCTCCAAACACTTCCAAAATTTATATACTGGATCTTAACACTATTTTTAGTCATTTTAATACCTTAATATCTCATGACACTCACGTTAGGATCTTGCTTCACCTCTCTCATTTTGAGGGTTTAACATCTATCTACTTTTGATAAGATGAAAGTATGTGTTCTTCTAGCGATGTTGTTAGGTGATCATGTTAGACTATGACTATGTCCTTATCTGTGTAGTCTTAGAGTTTATGCATGATTATTCCTACTTGATTATATGAGTCTGATGATGATCATATTTATGATATTATAGTAGTGTATACGTTGACCTATATATGATGTTGGTTATGCCTATGTGCTTCTAGAATGATATGCTATATGTGATAAGTTAAATATGTGTGTGTATTGTTTTGGTAGACTTGTGTCCCTTACTTGATACCTATGGAATGTAAATATTGAGATGTCTTGACTTAGGATTCTAAAGACTCTTTGTCATGTATGTATTAATGACATGATACCTTCAACATTTCTAAAAGGTCAAATTATGTGGAGCCCTCAACCTAGTTGAGATGTTGTAATATTCTTGAAGTCGAAAGACGTAATGATATCCTTCTTCTGTGAATGGCATGAAATCATCCTTAGGAAAATCATTGATATATCCTCTTAACCATTGAAAGGAAACCCCAAGGGACCTCTTTGGTAAGGTAAATGTGATTGAGTTATGAAATAGATATGGAACCCCTTCGTATTATCCTTTATGTGAATTACTCTACGAGAACAAATGGTAGCACAAAGTGAGTATGGTAAGGGAAGTAGCTCTAGTTAAGAATGAGGCTAGAGTGCAAAGAAACCCTTCATATTCCTTAACCATGTGCCTACATGGGATGTGTACAAGTTCTACCATTGGCAAGTAGAACACCCTCCATCGGAGTAGGTTACAACTCCGGATTCCAAGCTTTTCTACCATGGTCTATGTCGGTTATTGCCTATTCTCATCATATGGTATACCCTCTAGTGTTGGATAAGTTATATGATGTTTAGGTGGTGGTATGTGACGCTATTTAAACATTAAACAATAGGCTTTGAAGATATTAGTGAGTAAGTCCCCATGTCTTCTCATTACTTGAATGTCCTTATGTGATGAATGTCCCTTAAATAGAATAATGAATGTAATGACTTAAGTTAAAGGTATGCAAATGAATGAGTACCAAGCCTAGAGTAACTTTAAGGATTGCCTAGTTAAAGTGCGAAGGGGGCATAAAGGATGGTCTCTTCATGTCTTACCTTGGGAAATATTAACAATGACACTAGATAGGAAAGTTGATTGATAAATTAGACATGATCTAAACTTAGGGATTCTTAAGGTTTATTTAGGTAATCTTGGAGAGGGGGTGTGATCGTTCTCTTCTTGAATTACTTAAGTAAGTCTTTTGATGACCTTGGTGAGGAGAATGTCATATTATATATGTTATGTGTTATGGTGTATTGTAAGTGTATTCATCTAATTATAGGTATTCTTAAGGATCATTTAGGTGTGCTTAGAGAGGGTGTATGGACGGTCTCTCTTTGTGTTACTTAAGTGAGTCTTAGGATAACTTTTAGTGAGAAGGTTGTATGTTTAAAAGGGTTCACTGTACTGTAAGGTGCAAGTAGTTCACTGTAACAGTAAGTATGGTTCACCGTAACATTCCTCAAAATGTGGTAAAATACTTATGTGATATCTTATGTGTTTTTAAGGTGTTAAATGTTGTTCTTATGCTTAGACTATGATGTTTTAATCAAAAAGAGAATATTTCCATTAAATGTCCGTATCATGATTTTATGCATTATGTCATACTTAGTACATGTGTTTGTACTAATTCCATGCTTTTACCTAACTCTGAAGTGATTCATAGGTGAAGGTGCTTTTGAAAGAGAAACATGGATTATAGGATCTTTCAAGGAAGGTTGAATTATGTCCTCATTTGACTCGAGGACATCACACTTTTAGAGTTCTTTTATTAAAGTATTATAATAGACTCAGTAGTACTATATTTCGATCGTATGAGCCGTATCCCAAGTATTCTTATGTCTAATATTTGATGATATGAGACTTAGTATTTTGTATGATTTTTATATAAAATAGATTTTGAAAAACTATTCGAATGTTGTGAAACGTTTTAATTCCGCACTACTTTTCATATATATATATATATATATATATATGTATATGTGTGTGTGTGTGTGCGTGTGTGTGTATATATATATATATATATATATATGCGATGAATGATACAGAGAGGACTTGTACAAGACCTCTGAGAGGTCAAGTACGCCGTGTTGCACTCCAAGAGAGCCCTAGCTGCTAGCGTGTACTATCAGGTCTTGAAAAACGTGATATCAGAGCATAGGTTATTAAAGTGGTCTTAGAAATCCAAAAGTCTCATCAAGCCATGTCTAGTAGAGTCTCGATCATCGGTGTGAGTTGCGACACATCTATGGGCGAGAGGCTAAAGGACGAAAGAGTTTTTATTATTTTCTACTCCTATGTCGTGCCGTAGAGATTTAGAAGTTATGAGTGTTATTTTATTATGGTTTTCCTTGTGTTATTGGATATAAATACGAGGACACCGTCTAGGAGAGTTGAGGAAAATAATGTGAATGGGGAGATTTCTCCTCAAGTTGAACAAGTTGAGCAAGTTCTTCAAGGTGATCAAGTTCCTATTGTGGAAGGAGGTAATGATGTTCCGATGGTTCCCCCAGGAAATGACTAATGGGGAGATTAGAGAGGCTTTACTTATTTTAGCCCGAGATTTTGACTACCCATGTGGATAGGTGTATTGTGCCTAGAGTGAATGTTTTGGAGAGCACTATGACATATAGATTGAGAGATTTTGTGAGGATGAATCCTCCTATCTTTTTAGCTCTAAGGTGGGACAAGATCCCCAAGAGTTTCTAGATGGGTTGTATAAGGTGTTGAGTATTATGGGGGTGACTTCTAGGGATAAGGAGGAGTTAGCTTCGTACCAATTGAGGGAGGTTTCTCTAGTGTGGTACACCAAATGGAAGGATAATAGGCCGGTTGAGTCGGGTCCTATTGAGTGGGAAGAATTGAAGGAGGCTTTCTTAGGAAAGTACTTCCCCCGTGAAAGGAGGGAGGTGAAGGTAGAGGAGTTTGTCAACTTCAAGCAAGGAAATATGAGTAATGAAGAGTACTCATTGAAGTTCACTATGTTGTCTAGTTATGCCCCATCCTTAGTGTCTAACCCTAGGGATGAGATGAGTAGTTTTGTGACCAGGGTCGCCAACCTAGTGAAAGAACAATGACGTACGACCATGCTCCATGATGATATGAATTTTTCTAGACTCATGGTTTATGATCAATCCATTGAGGATTCTAAACTTAGTAGGATTGCTAGAAACTTGAAGAGAAGTTGTCAAGGTGATAGAAGTCAACTTAGGTCCAAGAAGAGGGTTTCATGTCAAGATGAACCTAGGAGTGCTAAGGTGAAACTTGAGAAATGTAGTGGTTCTCAAGGTGACAAGCCTACGTGTGCTACTTGTGGGAAGAGACACTATGGGCAATGCCTAATGGGTGCCGGGAGTTTTTTTGGCTATGGTAAATATGGACACAAAGTGAGAGATTGTCCTAGTATTGATTCTAGAGGAAGAGAGGGTAAGCAAGTTCATCCAAGGGTTCCGCAAGGTGATGCTCCAAACAAGAATCATTTCTATGCACTCCAGACTAGAGGAGCAAAGTCGGATGATGATGATGATGATGGTAAATTCTAGTATTCTCTCTTTTGTTTATGAGTTTCTTCTAAGTAGGGGGATATGGTTAGTATGGGAGCTAGATGGTCATAGTAGTATGTTGCATGTTGCGTTGTGTTTAGGTATCTTGATAGAATTGAATTTCATTGATTCCTTGCATTCTGCATTTCATGAAGTTTTGAATATGTTGTAAAATGTGTTTATATTGTTTTATATTGAATATTAGATGTTTCCATCATCACTTGCTAAAAGTTGCATTTTTTAATTTTGAAGCATGTTCACTATAGCATTTGACAGCTTACTGTAACATTTTTGGAAAATTGAATAATTTGTTGTTTGGTTAAAAAGTGTTGTAATGTGTATATAACTGATGTATATGATCATGATAATGAATGTAAAAGGAGTTCATGCTATTTGAAATGAAGAAATTGAGTTTTATGGCATAATGAGTTGTAGAATTAGTTTCTATCTTCTTGTTGTGTTGTGAGTCTCTTGATTATGTGAAATATATTTTCTACTAGATTGTCTATTCTATAATGTGTTATGTTGTATGGTCATGAACTGTTAACTGAATATCTACTCTTGGAAGTGTTCGGAGAGTGGCAAGTGTCATTCGAGGACGAATGTTCTCTAAGTGGGGGAGAATGTGACATCTCTAAAATGACTTAGGTTAAACTAGATCCTAACATGGTTCTAATGAGATTCTAAGTTCCTAAATTTGTTTATAATGTGTTAATAAGGAAGTGTCTAAAGAATTAGGTGAATTGAAAGTCAAATGTCAAGGGACGACCAAGATATTAAACGACTAGTCACCTATGTGCCTCATGTGTATTTTATGTGATTATGTGTGTTTAATGATATTATGAGGTCCTTATATGAGTAATAATAGTGTTTATAGGCAGTGTTTCAAGTTTCATTAAGTTTGGAGGTCAAACGTCCAAAAATGTTTTGCCTTGAAATGACCTTGTGTGTCTTAGCATGTTTCATCGAGTTTTATGCGTTCATTTTGGATGAAATAGATGTGGGAGGTCCTAAAATAATATACGATCATATTAGCGTTGGAAACTTCTGGCCAAAAATACCCCAGGACAAACCAAGGGTCCTTAAGGAAGGACCCATGTTGGTGGCCAAAACTGCCAAAAGCAGTCCCACCTAGGGATGGCAGTCGACGTCCAGTAGCCTGGTCGACGCCCCATAGGTTGAGGGAGTAGGTAAATACTTAGGCATTTGAGGATGGACTTCCAACGACAAGCCTCTTACCCAAACCACGGACCAGCAGGACGGTCCATTGGTTGGGAGACGACCCGTCGATAGCCAGGCGTAGGTGAAGTCTGCAACCTGCGTAGCTTCACTGTTAAATGCAAGGATGAATTGTCCCTATATGAAAATAAGAGTTTGGGTCGTTTCCTAAGGGTATTATAGGTATTTTAAGTGGGCTTATAAGTCCTTAATACCTAGATGAATTCATTATTCATAAATCAAAACCCAAATTCCCTAAGAAACTCTCTGAACTCCATTGAAGCCAAAACTCAAGGAAGATCTTGGATTGAAGATTTGATCGGTGATTATTCATCAATTTAGTGGTTTAGATTCATTGAGGTATGGCTCTTCATCCTTGAAACTCTATTCATCAAGGAGCCAAACTTCAAAGTGATTTTCCAAGACTTTCTCAAAATATAGATTTCTAACTTGTGATCTAGCTATGGGTTCTTTCATAAAACGTTTTGAATCATTGATTATTGATTGAATTAGTGTTAGTTTGATGGTTTTAAATTAAAATCTTCATGAACCCATTCAAAACATAATCTTTTCAAATTGATTATATTAGGGATGTTATGATCTTGTCTTAATGCTTATGAATTCTAGTGTAGTTTTTATGGTCTTTTAAATGATTTAAGGATTGTATTAAATTGATGTATAGGCTGTATTAGATTGATAAATCTATATTTAATTAATCTATATTAATTGAGTATTATGATTTTTTATCGAATTGATGATCATGACCATAGGTAAGGGCCTTTTGGTATTGAATTGGATGATTTAGCTATAGATTGAAGTGGTGAGAATGGATTAGTGGTAATCTGCCCTAATTCTCTTTATTTTATGTGATGTAGATCTTGAATTTTGTTGTGATTTGTATGGTACACTTATGGTGGCGGTGTATGTGTTATAATTGTGAATGATGTGGTCTTGTCGGTGTTACTTTACGTAATATGATGATAATGGCCTTGTCAGAAACTACTTGATATATTATGATGGTTTGTGTAAGATGATTTATGTGAAGTATGATCATATCTATCTACTTGTGATAAGGCTAAAGTATGTGTTCTTCTAGTGATATTGTTAGGTGATCATGTTAGACTATGACTATGTCCTTATGTGTGTAGTCTTAGAGTTGATGCATGATTCTTCCTACTTGACTATATGAGTTATGATGATCATATTCATGATATCATAGTAGTGTATAAGATGACGTATAGATGATGTTGGTTATGTCTATGTGCTTCTAGAATGATATGCTATATGTGATAAAGTGAAATATGTGTGTGTCTTGTTTTGGTAGACTTGTGTCCCTTACTTGATACCTATGGAATGTAAGTATGAGATGTCTTGACTTAGGATGTTAAAGCCTATTAGTTTTGTATGTATGAATGATATGAGACATTGAACATTGATAAGAAGGTCAAATTATGTGGAGCCCTCAACCTAGTTGAGAGGTTATAATATCCTTGAAGTCAAAAGTCGTAATGGTCTCCTTCTTGTGTGAATGGAGGACATAAAGTTGGTTGGGTTAACAACATGAAATCATCCTTAGGAAAATCATTGAGATATCCTCTTAACCATTTCAAGGCAACCCTAAGGGACCTCTTTTGTAAGGTAAATGTGATTGGGTTATGAACTAGATATGGAACCCCTCCGTATGATCCTTTATGTGAATCACTCTATGAGAACAAAGGCTAGAGTGCAGAGAAACCCTTCATATTCCTTAACCATGTGCCTACATGGGATGTTTCCAAGTTCTACCATTGGAAAGTAGAACACCCTGAATCGGAGTAGGTTACAACTCCGGATTCCATGCTTTGCTACCAGTGTCTATGTATGTTATTTCCTATTCTCATCATACGGGATACCCTCTAGTGTTGGATAATCTCTATAAAATTTCGGTGGTTGTATGGGACGCTATCTAGACATTGCACAGTAGGCTTTGAAGATATTAGTGAGTGAGTCCCTAGGTCTTCTCCAAGACCATTACTTGAATGCCCTTATGTTATGAATGTCTCTTAATGGAATAATGAAGATAATCACTTATGTTAAAGGTATGCAAATAATTGAGTACCTAGCCTAGAGTAACATTAAGGATTACCTAGTTAAAGTGCGAAGGGTGCATAAAGGATGGTCTCTTCATGTTTTACCCAGGGAAATCTTAAGAATGACTCTAGATAGGAAAGTTGATTGATAAATTAGACATGATCTTAAATTAGGGAGTCTTAAGAATTATTTAGGTAATATTGGAGAGGGTGTATGGGCGTTCTCTTCTTGAATTACTTAAGTAAGTCTTTTGATGACCTTGGTCAGAAGAATTATATGATATGTGTGTTGGTGTATTGTAAGTGTATTCATCTCATTACAGGTAGTGTTAAGGATCATTTGGGTGTGCTTAGATAGGGTGTATGAGAGGTCTCTCTTTGTCTTACTTAAGTTAGTCTTAGGATAAATTTTAGTGAGAAGGTTTCATGTTAAAAAGGATTCACTGTATGGTTGAGTTAGTTTACTGTAAGGTGGAAGTAGTTCACTGTAACAGTAAGTATGGTTCACTGTAACATTCCTCAAAATGTGGTATAATGCTTATGTGATATCTTATGTGTTTCTAACGTGTTAACTGTTGGTCTTATGCTTATACTATGATGTTTTAATCAAAAAGAGCATATTTCCATTAAATGTCGATTATCATGATTTTATGCATATGTCATACTTAGCACATGTATTTATACTAATTTCATGCTTTTATCTATCTCTAAAGTGATCCATAGGTGAATGTGATTTTGGAAGGGAAGCTTGGATTATTGGATCTTTCAAGCAAGGTTGAAGTATGTCCTCATTTGACTCGATGTCATCACTCTTTTACTGTTCTTTTACTAAAGCATTGTAATAGACTTAGTAGTACTATATTTCGATTGTATGGCTCGTGTCCCAAGTATTCTTGTTTCTATGATTTGATGATACGAGACTTAGTATTTTGTATAATTTTTATATGAAAGAGATTTTTAAAGTCTATTCAAATGTTGTGAAAAGTTTTAATTCCGCACTACTTTTCATAGATGCATATGTGATGAATGATACAGAAAGGGCTTGTACAAGACCTCCGAGAGGTCAAGTACATCGTGTTGCACTCCCAGAGTGCCCTAGCTTATCTGGTGTACTCTCGGGTCATGACAGTAATGTTATGTTGGCTGGTACATGTTCTTAATTGTACATAAAGGCTTTTCAAAGTGACTTAGCATAGTTTTGAACAAATGTCCCTTTAAGCATGATTTCAATGATTTATGTGCATATGTTTCCATACTTAGTACAAGTGGTTGTAATAACCCATATTATTTCCCTTTTTCCCAAACAATGTAGATTCGGTCCGTTGAGGTATCAAGTTCGCTTTCCAAGAAGATTTTGACTTTCCACAAGTTTTTGTAGGTCCTAGTGCGAGGATGGAGAGATAAGGGCGGCTTTTGTGACTTTGGCTCAAGATATGACTACTCAAGTCCAAGCGGTAGCTACTCAAGCTTAATTCATGACGGCTTAAGAAAATCAAGAAGTTGGAACTCGTATTCAACAAAGGGCTCGCACCATGGCTTCTCGCTTAAGGGACTTTACAAGGATGAAACCGCAAATGTTCTTTGGGTCTAAGGTGAATGAAGACCCTTAAGACTTCCTCGATGAGATCTATGAAATCATGTATGCTATGGGGTTGACTTGGAATGAAAAGGCTGAGCAAACCTCCTATAAACTCAAGGATGTCTCTAAAAATTTGTATACCCTATGGAGAGACAATAGGGCTTTGAGAGCGGGTCCTATAAATTGAGAGGTGTTTAGAAGGGCTTTTGTTGATAGGTACTTCCCAAGGGAGAAAAGGGAGGCCAGAGTGGAGGAGTTCATCAACCTTCGACAAGGAGGTATGAGTTTGCAAGACTACTCCTTGAAGTTCACTAAATTTTCCAAGTATGCTCCTTCTTTGGTGTCTAACCCAAGGGATGAGATGCGTCGCTTCGTTATGGGAGTGTCCAACGATTTGGTAGAAGAGTGTCATTTGGCGATGCTCCATGATAATATTGATATTTCTTGGTTAATGGTGCATGATAAACAAATTGAGGAGACTAGACTCAAGAGGAAGAATAGGGAGTTTAAGAGGGAAAAGTCTTATGAGGGAGGTACTTCCAAGAGTAGGCTTGAGATTCAAGACAAGACTAGGTTAAAAAAAAGGGTTCATAACAAATTTCCTTCCAATTTCCCCAAGTATAACAAAGAAAGAGTGTCTAACCCTAAGTCACAAAAGGGAAGAAAAAGGAATTCACCTAGCATGATACCTACTTGTGCCAAGTATGGTAAGAAGCAATGGGGTGAGTGTCTAGTTGGGATGTAAAATTACTTTGGGTGTGGAAAGATTGCCCGTGAGGTTAGGGATTGTCCTAATGTGAGGAGTCAAGAGAAGGGGAGTGGTCAAGATCAAGCAAGCGGTCCTAGTTCTGAAGCTCCAAAGAGGAACCGCTTGTATGATCTTTGCTCTAGGGGTGAGAAAGAGGAATCTCCCGATGTGGTCAGTGGTATGTTACAAGTCTTCTCTATTGATGTTTATGCTTTACTAGTTCGGGTGCTACTTTATCATTTATAACTCCTCTAGTAGATAGAAAGTTTGATTTTCTACCTGATGTGTTGATTGACCCTTTTTCCGTTATCATACTAGTGGGTGACTCCGTTGTGGCTATAAGTATCTTTAGGAGTTGTCCTATATCTTTTCCAGATAGAGTTACATGGGTGGATTCGGTAGAACTTTATATAGTTGATTTTGATGTCATTTTGGGAATAGATTGGTTGCATGCTTGTTTTGCTTCAATTGATTGTCGAACAATGGTATTCAAGTTCAATTTTCCTAATGAACCCGTCTTAGAGTGGAAGTGGGGTAATTCAATTCCTAGAGGTCGTCTCATTCTTTTTTAAAAGCTTATAAAATGATCTCTAAGGGGTGTCTTTAATATATTGTGAGGGTTAAAGAGCTTGAGTCCGACATTCCTCTTTTAGAGTCGGTCCCCTTAGTTAGGGATTTTCCAGAAGTCTTTCCCGATGAATTGTCCGAATTCCTCCCAAACGGGAAATAGATTTTTGTATTGACTTATTACTGGATACGAATCCCATTTCCATTCCTCCTTATCGGATGGTTTCGACAGAATTGAAAGAGTTGAAGGCTCAACTCAAAGACTTACTAGATAAAGGTTTCATTAAACCTAGTTGTTACGACCCAAGGGTATACCCTAGAAGTTATGGTATTCTCGAACCTTAACACAGCGTCGACTACCTCTAGAATGTCTAAGACAAGCCTCTTAGAGTACCTTCATTTCATATTCCTAATAAAAATAGCGGAAAATTTAAAACTTTTCATAGTACATCGTATGCTAGAACAGTTCTTCATATATATAAAAAATATCATAATACATAGTTAGACTCTAATGTATCTTTACAATCTTAAGACACAACTCAACAGAATAGAATAGGGATACCACCCTTAACAACATAAATTATATCTAAGCTATTACATAAATGAATAAGAACTTGACATAAGGAAATACTTGAATCATAAGTGTTCTTCTTCTAGAACTTGGAAGATCTATCCAAGCTCTTCACCTAGGAGACATCCTCTAGCCATCACCACCTATACTTGGTGTAAAAAGATGAAGAAGAATGGTATTAGTACAAGAATGCACTAAGTATGTCAACCATGCAAAAACATGCATTTAAAGAGGACATTTCTTTTGAAATCATGCAACATGTCTTTTTAATAAACTTCATGAACATAGGCACATATAAGCTCAATATAGTTCACATACATAATATAGACATGGATAATAAGCATAATAGCACATAAAACCATTTATCATACTTATAAGCATATTCCATACACATCATACATTACCTCTCTTTTATTTTACTTCTTTTCTTAAGTAATCCTCAACTGTACCTAGTGCAATGTATTACCTCGAGGTCAACTTACAGTAGTCTTTCTTAATATGCTTCATAAACAAAAACACATATTTTCACAAGTCATAAGCACCTCAAAGACATCAACTTCACAAAGGACCATCATCTAAGACAACTCTTAAGTCACACTAGTGCAAAGTGTAGGTAACATACCATAATTCTACATCCTCCAAGAGTACCTAAGAAGTCACCCTTGACTAGGCACAACATACTTAACAAGTCATAACATATTCATTTACAACTAGACATAAGGCCACATACTTCATATCATCATATAAGGACTCTTTCCTTTACTACAACCTTAGTCATATATCATTTAATTCATATCATAGATAAACTACACTCGTAACCCCTTCAAAAGCTTACTTATTCAATGTACACATGGAGTCCCATACCCCCACTAATACTAAGTAAACCCATTTAGAAGCCATAAGTGTAATTCACAAGCATAGTCATAATTCATATCTTAACATAACAAAGTAACTTAACATGCATTATTACAAGTCATATAGAACATAAGTATTTACTTCATAAGGGTCTCCAATCCTATCCTTTCTTGAAGTTATCTAGTGCAATGTATAGGTAGGGTCCATAGTCCTCCCATACCAAGTGCACTTAACAAGGAATTTAGATTAGAGTTCGTATTCTTATCTTAGTTAATTATTAACCTTTGGGAGACATAGGCATAACCGACATAGACCATGTGAGATACATGGAATCCGGTGTTCTACTCCCACACTTAAAAGAGAGGGTTAACACTTGCCTAAGGTGCAACCATTCATACATAGCTTATCGAGGTGGATCCACTAATCTAGAGTCCTATGTGGGCACATAGTTAAGGGACAAGGAGATTGCTTCTAGAAACCTTGACTTTCTAACGTGAGGGTTTCCATCTCATGAGACAACACATCTATTGGGAATCCGGACTTACTAACGTGAATAAGCCCATCTGGGAGGCCGAACTTACTAATGTGAGACCTCCATCTCATTCACATGCCCTTTCGGCACTAAGCAATAACTCCCTTTTTAAACATCATTAGGCCTTTAGATAACATTAGTTCATATATAATAGGCTTAGGTACTTACTCCCTCATATAACATATAGCTCAAAGGTATCTAGGGTAAGAATTCTACACTCACCATAGAACCTACATTATGTGAGAATGTCCTTTCACATAATCATATATTATTCATACATGCATGTGTCTGTGTAAATATATGTGAGATCTATCTTCACATAAACACATTTAGGAACACATGTTCATAACTTCATAAATCATATACGTCACATGCATAGAAATATGTAATGATGCATAGGAGAACTATCATTTCCTTAGTCATCATGAATCTATCCTACTCATAGATATGCATGAAGTGTGTGTGTACATTGGTCAACATGATCACATAATGGCTATCATATAGTATTGAGGAAGCCACTCTCTAAAGACCACAACACATGTACAACAACATTCTTCAAGTATCAAGTCATACAAACATATAGAGTATTGAGGACTATAGACTTCGCACACGCACATTACATCATAGGAGGCAAGTACATATTCAACAATAGAATAGCACACTTTTAGCATACTTTGATTACACGTTCATATACGGTTCATATGGGTAGGGGTCATGCTACAATAATATTCTTCATCATTATCCATATAGAACACACCTAACCCTAACATGATCATCACACACACATATATATAACATCATCTCCACGCCTAGATTAAACAAGTAGTGTAGAAGACTACACACATAACTTCACATAACATCAATTCACTTAGATATGATATTAGAATCAAGGCTAAATTCTTCAACTTCATAACATAGAAATCATCATATCAATTCATATTGCATGTAATGCCTTAAAGGCTATGATCATAACACATAAACATGTACAAGAATGTAAACACCACCACCATAGGTGGACCATACCAATCAACACGATTCAATCTACATTCTAGGCTAATTAGAAGAAATAAGTCAACTTACCAAATCTACAATCTAATGATCATCTTTGATAATTCCTCCACAATTCATATTCAATTGATATAGAAAGTAATAGCAATAAGCAATTCAATACAATGTAATCACAATTCTATAATCTTCAAATCAAGATCACAAGACCCACATTATGAGCTAATTTATGAAATTAGGAGGATAATGTGTTCTTCATAAAATTTGATATAAATTCATCATAAAATCAGTATATAAACATATATTAATCATTAGAATGCTTTTGAAATCAAGTTGAGAACGAACCCATGGCTAGTTTAAAAAATAGGATTTTTGACTTAGAATTCATATTTAGAAAACCTTTGAAAGGACGCCATAGTTGAATGGTTATCTAGGGATGAAGGACCACCATACCTTATACATTAAAAATCCCTTGAAAATCTGAGAACAAATCTCCAAGAATCCAACTCCATAGTTTGTTCTTGAGCTTGGTCTTCATTGGGGTTTGGGGGTTTTGGAAGAGAAGAAAACTTTGGGAATTTTATTTATTAATGGGTATTGGGGTTTTGTATTGGTAAAGGGTTTAACAAGGTCCTAAAAACAGTTAATAAAATGTCCCCTAAGTTACCAAAACTCCCCACACGAATTGGGGCTCTTAGACATGTCCAAATTGACTTAAAAGCGACGCAACCGGATATGGGAGTGGGCTGCGCATCGCAGAGAAGCCTTCCCATTCTTCCCCAAATCTAATTTGAGGCATTGAGGTGCGTGATAGGTGCTCTTCGTGAGGGCACGGTCTAAATATTGCTTCTGCATGCTTCCTTGAGCAGCCTCTTGTCCAAGGTTTGGGTCCTCCTTGGGGGCCGTTCGGGTGGTCCCCGGGAAATTGTACTCGGAAGTTTTCACCCTTAACATGTATATTAAGGTATTAGGGCCAACTAAAATGCTTTTAAACTCCAAACAACACATAAAATCAAGAAAAACATACAAGGACTCACTAGCACGTCTAAAGACTAACTTTCGAACGTCTTGGACGTTTGACTTCCAAATGACTTCAAATAAAAAATGCATGCTATAAAACACTTAAATTACATTTTATTAACCTTTTTAGGCTCATGTGAGGGTCTATATACCTTAGCTCATTTTGAGGGCGTGTCACTAGTATTTCTCCATGGGGTGCTCTAGTATTGTTGGTGAAGAAGAAGGATGGGTCCCTTTGGATGTGCATTGATTGTCGTCAACTAATAAGGTCACCATTAAGAACAAGTATCCCATCCCTTGGATTGACGACTTGTTTGATCAACTCCAAGGGACAAGATACTTTTCTAAGATTGATTTGAGATCGGGGTATCACCAACTTAAGGTGAGAGGTGAGGATATACCTAAATCATCTTTCTGAACAAGGTATGGTCACTATGATTTCCAAGTGATGTCATTTGGTATCACTAATGTCCTGACGACATTTATGGACCTTATGAATAGAGTGTTCCGGAATTACCTTGATTCCTTTGTGATGTTTTCATTGATGATATCTTGGCATATTCGAAGAATGAGGGTGAACACATGAATCATTTGAGGGTGGTATTGTGAATCCTCAAAGAACACCAACTATTTTCCAAATATACTAAGTGTGAGTTTAGGTGAGATCGGTGACGTTTCTTGGTCATATTATCTCGAGTAGGCTATAGAGGTCGATCTAAAGAAAACTGAGGAGGTTAAGAGTTGGCCTAGACCATTGCCTCCAACCAACATTAAAAGTTTCTTGTGTTTATCCGGGTAGTATAGAGGTTTGTGGATTGGTTTGCGTCCATTGCTACTACTTTTACTAACTTGACCCAAAAGAGACTTAAGTTTTAGTGGTCGGAGGCTTGTGAAAGAATCTTCCAAGTGTTGAAAGATAGGCTTACCTCCACTCCAGTGTTGATTCTATCGGAGGGTACCAAGGTTTTTTTGGTATATTGAAACTCTTCCTGATTGGGTTTGGGTTGTGTCGTTATGCAATGTGGGAAGGTAGTAGCCTATGCCTCTAGAAAACTCAAAGTGCATGTGAAGAATTATCCAAATCATGACATTGAATTAGCGGCCGTAGTGTTTGCTTTAAAAATATTGAGGCATTACTTGTATGGTGTTCATGTGGATGTGTAAACCTATCACAAAAGTCTTCAATACGTGTTTACTCAAAAGGAGTTGAATCTCCATCAGAAAAGATAGTTGGAAATATTTAATGATTACGACATGAGTGTTCTCTACAACCCTGAAAAGGATAATATGATGGGGGATGCTTTAAGTCGTATGATCATGGGTAGTGTGTCTCATGTGGAGGATGATAAGAAAGGTCTTGTGAAAGATATTCATAGGTTGGCTAGATTGGGTGTTCGATTGGATTATTCCCCAGATGGTGGTTTTATGGTTTATAATAACTCCGAGTCATCCTCAGTGGTGGAGGTGAAGTCTAAGCAACATGTTGATCCTCTAGAGATGGACATGAAGAAATCAATGCTTAGAAAGTTAAATAAGTCATTATGCCAATGGGGGATGGTGTGCTAAAGTACCCAAATAGATTGTATGTACCGAATATTGATGATTTGAGGAAAAGGCTTTTTGAAGAAGCTTATGGTTCCTGATATTCTATTTATACGGGTTCCACCAAAATGTATCGTTATCTTAGAGAGGTATATTGGTCAGATGGCTAAAAAAGGGACATAGCGGAATTTGTAGCTAAGTATCAAAATTGCAAACAAGTGAAAGTCGAGCATGTAAAGCTGAGTGTTTTGACTCAAATAATGGAAGTTCCTACTTGGAAGTGGGAAGAAATTAATATGGACTTTGTTTTTGGGTTTCCTCGAATCCGGAGGCAAAATGATTCAATTTGGGTTATTGTGGATAGATTGAAGAAATACGCTCACTTTATCCCCCTCAAGTCTACTTATTAGACGGAGGATTATGCATGAATATAGAGGTGCACAATTCAGTTCTAATTTTTGGAGGTTTTTTCAAAAAGGGTTGGGTACACAAGTGAAGCTTAGCACCGCTTTTCATCTCCAAACGGATGGTCAAGCGGAGCATACTATTAAAACCCTAGAGGATATGTGAAGAGCTTGTGTGATAGACTTAAAAGGGAATTGGTACCATCACTTGTCGTTGATTGAATTCTCCTATAATAATAGCTGCCATTCTAGTATTGCCATGGCTCCATTTGAAGCACTCCATGGTAGGATATGTAGGTCTCTGTTTGGGTGGTTTGAGGTTAGTAAGTCTTCACTCTTTGGTCCCAAAATAGTCTATGATGCTTTGGAAAAGGTTGGGGTTATAAGGGATAGGTTGAAAACAGCATATAGCCTTCAAAAGTCCTATGACAACAATAGAAGAAGAGACGTTGAGTTTGAAGTGGGTGATAAGGTGTATTTGAAGATTTCACCTATGAAAGGGGTGATGAGATTCGTCAAAAAGGAGAAGCTAGGTACCCGGTATGTGGTTCCCTATGAGGTATTGCAACGAGTCAGAAAAGTTTCTTATAAATTAAATTACCTAATGAACCTTCTTCAGTTCATCTAGTATTTCATGTCTCCATGCTTAAAAAGTATATTGGTGATCTCGTGTCCATTCTCCATATTGAAGGGTTAGGTGTGGATGAGGACCTTTCCAATGAAGAGGATCCGGTCGAAATTCTAGATTGCCAAGTTAAGAAATTGAGGAACAAAGAGGTGGCCTCTGAAAAGTTCTATGGAGAAACTACCTAGTTCAAGGAGCAACATGGGAGCCCGAGGCTTACATGAAGTCCTGTTATCCTCATATTTTTCCTAATTAAGGTTAGTTTTTCCTATTAATAATGAAAATAATGGGTAAAATTGAATTTGACTTGGTTTGCAAAAAAACAATGTGCATGTTCATGATAAAAGGTTTATGCTAAAATGAGTTTTCATGTGAAAAATATTCTTTTACTTGATTTGCACTTAATTGTGTATTTGGTTAATTGTAGCCTTCAAAAATACTATTGTGCATGTTGAAGTGTTCTTAAAGAAGTTTTGGCATAACTGACTCTTGATGTTTATGTTGATCTCAAGTTGTCACTGAGAAGGTAGTCCTTTATGTTGTGATATTGAGCTCTTATTGTTGGTAAAGTGTGATTTGAGTTGCTATGTGTAAATGACATGTTCATATATTGAATGGAGTTGTGAATTACTCCATTGAGTTGTAACTTTTGTTTATTGTCTGTTGTTGGTTGCGCTGCTAGAATTGAGTCTATCCATTCCCAATAAAACATTTTCAGTGTCATTTGGGGATAAATGTTCCTGAGGGGGGAATAATGTAACACTTTGAAAGTCCATGACATAGTCTAGAGACCTCACATGTTGAAATAAGACAAACACTGTTTATAGGCCTAAAATAATGTATTTAAACTAATTAGGAAGTGTTAGATTCAAAACGTCCATAACCGTCCATGACGACCGAAGAGTAGTGAAATTGAGGTTAGTGTACCTTGGCATGTTTCATGGGGTTTTAAGAGTCAGAATTTAATGAAAATTGGTAGAAATGTGTTAAACATATGATAGAGTTTTTTTAGGGTCGAAACTTCCGAGTACGACTCCCCTAGGACCACCCTAATGGTTCTTGGAGAGTACCCTAGCATTTGACGAAATGTTGTTAAACTTGACAGTGCACATTTATGAGCCAAATGATGAGACGTCGTCTGATCGACGAGCCATAGATGTATTCATAGGTCAAAACTTAGAAAATTCTCGAAACTGGTCAAAAAGACCAGTCTCTGATACAAATGACGCCTTGCTAGTACAGGGTCTGTTTTGATTGTCCAAATTTTGAATGAGTGACTTAATTAGTTAGTTACTTAGGTGGGTAATTCAGGGTTAGGGGGTGATTAATTTATTTAGTAAATGGACTATATAACACCTAACCCTCATTAAACTAACCTAACACTCCTCCATTCCCAAACTCAAATTCTCTCAACCTTATCTCTACTTTCTCTCTCTTTCCCCAAAAACACCATTGAAGACCAAGGTCAAGGTTCACTAGGGCATAAAATATTCAAGTTTTATTATAAAATTATCTAAGAATTCAAAAGGTATGGAAGCTATTCAATCTTGGGAATCCTTTCCCCAAGAGGTTCTTCAAAGTTGAATTCTAAAAGTTGATAAAAACATGTGTTTCCTTCTTATTCCGATATTGATCTTTCAAATAGAATTGTTGTTGGTTTCCTTTGATTATTATTGATAGATTATGATTTATTATTTGTTAATTATGTTAGTTCTTGGTATTTGACCTCTATGGAAGAAACCTTGATTGAACCCTTTACCCCTAACCCTAGGTTATGAATTGATGTTGAATTGGTTAGTGATGATAAAATTGACTTAGTTATTGTATAAATTACTATTATATGATGTTATTGAGTATATTTATGGATGAATATAGTTGGTTTGATGGTAAGATCTTGAAGGAGGCTTATCAAGGTTAATTGGTAAGATTTTATTATGATGTATTGATCTCACAAAAGAAGGATTGTAATGAAAGTACATTCTCATGCAATACCTAATGATCTAATTGCTATGAATATACAAGGGGTTAGTCTGCTATTGCATATATTGAGTTATGATGATTAAGAATGAATTAAAGACATTTCAAAAAGGTTCTTTAGCTTAGCACTGAGTGAACTAGTTATGAGAGGTCCCCCTTCCCAATCTGGAAAGATAGGTTCACAATGGTTCTCATGAAAGGGAGGTTACAATGCAATTGTTCATAAACAGGGTCTTTTAAATTTCTCCTAGTTCTTGAACTATGTTGCCCCCATAGGAATACTAGCTAGTGGATCCACCTAGAATTTTATGTTCATGTTTTGGTACTACCTTGACAAGCGGACCACCTTCTTTAGGTGTAGGGTTTTATGACACCAGATTCCATGTTTAGCTCACATCGTCTATGTCGATTAAGGCAATTCTTCCCGAAAGTGAAATGGAATTAATAAAGTGAACACTAACTAGGGTGACTTAAGGGGTTCTACTTAACATAGGTAAGGGTATGGGACTGTACCTATGCATGGCAGAAGTTGAGCTTGAGGGAAGTCCTAGGAGGTAGTTCTTATGTACTTATGATATGAATGAAATGTATATGATAAATTTATATGTTAATGATCCTATATGATGTTAGTTTCAGGAATGCAAATGTTATTGATCTCAACTGACATATATAATGAAGAACATGCATGATGTGAAGATATATGAAGTGTAGACATTACTTATGATCCTTTGTTTTGTTTAATTGATTATGTGGGGTTGTGGGACTTCACATTAGAATTGCACTTGTGGTCTTGGGAAGGGGTTGTGAGTAAGGGTCTTATATGTTGAGATTTTATGAACTATTGTAGATGAATTTGTATTATAATGCTATGTTGGAGTTATTAATGTCTATATGATCTTAATGGGATGCTATTCATGTTGGTATGACTTATGTTTGTAATATCCATGTTGACTTGACTTAGTGGTAATATTGGTCTTGTATTGAATATGGAATTGTCTTAAGTAATCTTTTGTCTATTGGCTTGTATATGTTGTGAATTGTGCATAAAGACTTTTCAAATTGACTTAGCATGGTTTTGAACAAATGTCCTTTTAAGAACGATTTCAATGTTTTATGTGCACATGTTTTAATACTTAGTAAATGTTGTTGTACTAACCTATATTTTCTCCCTTTTTCCTAAACAATGTAAGTTCGGGCCGTTGAGGTATCAAGGTCGCTTTGCAAAAAGATTTGGACTTTCCCCAAGTTTTTGTAGGTCCTCTAGTTTGAGGATGTTGCCATGTATTCTAACCTAGTAGTATTGTTATAGTCTAAAGACATTCATTTTTTTCCTATTGTTGAAGATAATGTTGTAAGCCCTATAAGACAATTATGAATTTGTATGAGGGTTATACCTGAATGTGCTTCTTCATTTTAGATGGTTCAATGTGAGACAAAGTAATAGACTTAATTCCTATGTTTTGGTTATGTTGTCTAAACGAGAAGCCTAAGTAAGCTTCCTGTGCGAGGATTCTAACTAAACTCCATATATGATATGTGAGAGGTCTATGTACACCTCAATATGTAAAAAGTTATAATTTTCCACATTTTTAACCTATGATATGTTATAAAGAATTCTAAGAGGCTTTTCCAAGTCCTCTCCGAGGACGAAGATGCCAGTTACGTCCGGGGGTTCTCCCCAGTCGTGACATAACCTCATTAAACTAACCTAACACCCAATATTTCCCAAACCCAATTCTCTATAACTTCTCTCTACTTTCTCTCTATTCCAAGACCCTATTGAAGATCAACTCAAAGATTTATTAGGGATTCAAGACTTCATATTTTCTCCATCAAACTTCAAGGGAATCCTAAGGTATGGAAGTTATTCACTCTTGGGATGTCTTTATCCGAGAGGCTCTTCAAAGTTGATTTTCTAAATTTGATAAAATCATGAGTTTCATTCCAATTCCGAAATTGATCTTTCAAGTTGATTTGATATTGGTTTCATTTGACTAGTATTGATAGATTATGATTGATTTTCTAAAGTTGATAAAATCATGGCTTTCATTCCAATTCCGAAATTGATCTTTCAAGTTGATTTGATATTGGTTTCATTGGACTAGTATTGATAGATTATGATTGTTTACGGTTTAATTATTGTATTTCTTTGTATTTTACCTAGTTCTATGGAAAAAGTCATGATTGTACACTTTATCCTAACCCTAGGTTATTAATTGATGTTGAATTGAAAATGTGGTGATACAATTGACTTAGTTCTTGTATAGATTACTATTATATGATGTTATTAAGTGGATTGATTAATGAATATGATTGGATTGATGGTAAGATATTGAATAAGGCTTATGAAGGTTAATTGGTAAGACTTTGTAATCTTGAGTTTCTTACTTCAATGATGACGGTTTATACTTGATAATGCTATTCAATTGAGGTATTCTATGTGAGTAGATTAGGAAGATGATGATATGATGATTATGATGAAATGTCTTGACTATGTGAATTGTGAGATCATGATAATTGTATGATGATAAAACGTTGATTGTGAATTACTTATGTGCCTTTCTATGATATTATTATGATGTATTGATCTTACAAAAGAAGGGTTGTATTGGAAGGACATTCTCATGCAATACCTAATGAGCTAATGACATGTTATACAAGGGGGTTAGTCTCATATGTCCTACATTAAGTTATGATGATTAAGAATGACTTAATGACATTTCAAAAAGGGACTTTAGCTTAGCACCGAGTGAACTAGTTATGAGAAGTGTCCCTTCCCAATATGAGAAGGTAGGTTCACAATGGTTCTCATTAGTTGGTGATTACAATGAAATTGTGCATAAAGAGGGTCTCTAGTATGTATCCGAATTCCTTAACTATGTTTCCTCCATAGGAATACTAGCTAGTGGATCCACCTAGAATCATATGTTCATGTTTTGGTCCTTCCTTGGTATGTAAACCACCTTCTTTCGGTGTAGGGTTTCATGAAACCAGATTCCAAGTTTAACTCACATGGTCTATGTAACAACCCGTAAATGACTATGCTAAGTAATGCCTAAACGTACCTAGAATGCCTAGATTAGTGTCACGCCTCAAAACCCATTAAGACGGACAGGCACCCGATGCCCTAAAGGCCTGAGAGAACCAACCTGCAACCTGATCTTACTGAGCATATACTATAACAATTGAGACAAGTTAACTTTGGATGCAGCGATACAAACCAACGTAAGTAGGTCCAAAAGTTATATACAAGACTTGGCCGTTTAGGCCACAACTCCTTAAGACACAACTGAACCATGTACATACGTCTACAAAGCCTCTAAAAGATAGAAGACTAGAGTAGGTCGGGACAGACCCCGCCTTACCCTTAACTACGATACAATATCAAACGAATTTAACAAGGGCTTAATAAAGCTCCGAATCAACTTGGAGCTCACCAAAAGTAGCAGAATTTTGAGTGCTCCTACTGAGGAGGTCTACTAGCTGGAGTACCTGAGCCTGCAGCATGAAATGCAGCGTCCCCAATACGGGACGTCAGTACGAAAAATGTACTGAATATGTAAGGCAAATAGTATATGTAATACAAAGCTCAAATGAAATCAAGTAGCAACATAAGGGTGCATAGATTAGGAGAGAAGACCACCTTTGCTTACTCTTATGGGATCAAGTAAGCTACATTCTTTCTTTACCTTCTTTGTATGTTATAATCTTTGTTGGGCATGTGATACAAGTGACCAGCTGATCAGTGGTAGAAGAGGATGACCCATGCTAGGCGTATTAACCCCTGGGATGCGGTCCTCATAATTACACAACTTGGGATCGGCCCATGCTAGGCTTTCGCCCCTGAGCTGCCACCCTTCTATACCAATAGGGATCGGCCCATGCTAGGCTTTCGCCCCTAAGCTGCCACCCTTAATTAAATAGATTTCTTCACTTAGATTCTTTAATCTTTGAGATTATTGTTAATCAGTTCATAACTCTTTTGAGATGTTATTTTGGATAATCGTAACACTTTGAGATGTTGATTTGGTGGTCATAATCATCTTGGAGACATGAAATTATGGAACAGTAGTGGAATACATGAAAACAATACTTTGAGGCAGTAACAATGACATAAGGAGCTATGAAACATCAACACCTTACTTTAAGACCTTAATGGCACAATTGACTTCAATTGGCTTAGGAGAAGGATTCATTAAACTTTCTTTTGCAAATACCATTTCTATAACAGCACAAGGGGAAATTACACAAGTATAGAGTAGTGAACATATAATGAAGTAGTTCCATGTACTTAGAATGGGGAAAGAAATATTGTTAGCTATTTGGAGATAGTACGCTGCCACCATGCTTTCTTTTCTAGAAATAAAACTTATGAGAATCACTTCATTGATATTAATTGCAGGTGGCAGATTTCATGCCAAAAGGCTATAGAATCGAATAGCCTTACATACCTTATATTTATGACCAATACCACTATCACGATTCAGCCTTCCTTATTGGGTGCTAATCTACAACATAAGTCATGATTAAGCTAACATCAGCAGCTAATCACAATAAGGTTCTCCAAAACAGTAGCTAAAAATATTTGATGGAAATCAGGCCCATACAACCCTTACATAAATGGTGAACCACCACACCCTTCCTCTAACACATTAATACAACTTCATACATCATCTTCCAAGATACCAAACAGCCCTCAACAACAATATTCATAAGGCAGCCACTATCAATCTCAAATCTTTATTGACTCAAAGATTTATCATCATCCATGAATTCTTGATAAATATATACAAAATTCTCCTCCAAACATGATCAAAGAGAGGAAAACAAATGGGTTGAAGTCTTACCTTAATTCTGGAAATTTATCCTCTAAACTTGTACTTCAAGAATTCAAACTCTCCTTCAAACTTCTTACTTGAAAATGAGACAGCACTCTAAGAATCCTCTAAGGTGTTTTAGGGCTGCTTATTGAAGCCAAGAGAGACCAAGAAGAAACTTAAGAAAATCTGAAATTTTGCAAGTTCAAAATGGAGAATAAGACTTGATCCTTATCCTTTGAAAAAGGAGGTGTTATGGCCGACACTCTTGACCAATTTTGGGCCATATAATGTCAAGTAGGTGCCCCACCTGCTTGACCTTTTAACTTGGGCCCTTTTGGACTTAATATTATTGGACCTTGGCTGTCCATTTTTCCTTTGTTCTTTTAATCAGCTTGGGACAGATTAGAGCAAGTAGGTGGTACACACTTGGCCCAATAACATGGTAAAACAAATCTTAGGAGGTCATGTACTTACTTAGTTTCACTTGGGCTTTATCCATAATGGCCAATTGACAGATTTGGCTGTTGGGCCTTCTTTCATTCATATTTTCTTTAATAGGTTTGGGCTTCAAATGAGCCCTTAAATATAAGCCTAAATCTGGTCAATCAAACTTGGGCCCTTTAACTATAATATAGCTCAAATAGGTGATGCATCTGCTAGCTCAATTACCACCTTACTATAATTACTTAAATACTTTCCATTGGAGTTAACTTGCAATACTTATGCTAAAACGTGCAAGGCATTACATCACCTTCCAAGCTAGTTTAAACCAACACTAATCATGTAAGAAACATGATCCCTCACCTACACTATAAGTATATGTCAAGTATAACATGAATAGAACTACCACATACAAAAATACAGGCCGTTACACATATTCAGTACATTTTTCGTACTGACGTCCCATATTGGGGACGCTGCATTTCATGCTGCAGGCTCAGGTACTCTAGCTAGTAGACCTCCTCAGTAGGAGCACTCAAAATTCTGCTACTTTTGGTGAGCTCCAAGTTGATTCGGAGCTTTATTAAGTCCTTGTTAAATTCGTTTGGTATTGTATCGTACTTAAGGGTAAGGCGGGGTCTGTCCCGACCTACTCTAGTCTTCTATCTTTTAGAGGATTTGTAGACGTATGTACATGGTTCAGTTGTGTCTTAAGGAGTTGTGGTCTAAATGGCCAAGTCTTGTATATAACTTTTGGACCTACTTACGTTGGTTTATATTGCTGCATCCAAAGTTAACTTGTCTCAATTGTTATAGTATATGCTCAGTAAGAATAGGTTGCAGGTTGGTTCTCTCGGGCCTTTAAGGCATCGGGTGCCTGTCCGTCTTAATGGGTTTTGAGGCGTGACATCTTGAACTAAGGTAGATTCTATTTTCCTTTGACGATAAAGAAAGTTATAGTATCTTATTTCATTTGGAAGGTTTTTTGTTTAAGACAACTTGTGGTGTCCTTACCTTTGAGACTATCATATCCAACAAGGGCTTCAAGAACGAGTGTTGTGCTTGCCCCGAGTGATACCACCATTCATTAATGTGAACCAGCTGCTCTTCAGTATAGGCAACTCATTCTTTAGAACAGAATCATTCATGAACAGAAAACCAAATTGAGAATCAGAATCGCGCTTGGAGCCTATCGCTAGAACGAACAACACACCAGCGACCAGACTTGCTACGCTAGTTGTAAGGACCCTCAAAATGAACTAAGATGCTTAGAGCCTTACATGTGTCTAAAAAGCTTTAACATTGGGAGACGGTTATAAGCAATTTTTAAGACTCACTTAACCCTTTTACCATGTCAAAACCCCAACACCAATAAGGCTCTACAACACCAAATTCCATGTAGCACCCATGGTCTTAGTGTCAGTTAAGGCTATAGTTTCTCTCAAGTAAAATAAACAATGGAAGTAATGAAATAGACCCTAACTAGGATAACCTAAGGGATGTTGCTTAGTGTATGTGAGGGTATGGGACTTTACCTATGCATTTCACAAGTATCTCTTGAAGGGAGTTCTGGGAAAGTGTTCTAAAGTATATGCATATGTCTATGTTCCTTATGTGTGACCATGTCATGTTGTCTAGTTGTTGTGATGATATGTATGATATGAATTCCTAATGAGATTATATGAGTAATGTCCTACTTGATGTGCATGTAATTGACTATAGTATCATGATTGATGTATGAAGTATAGGTTAATGCTTGTAATCTCTTTGTAGGTTTACTAAATTTGTGTGAGTCTATGGGACTTCACATGTACATTGCACTAGTAGGATTAGAATGAGATTATGAGAAGGTTCTATGATGTCTTGGTGATGTGAAGTCCAAGTATGTTAACGTTGGCTATTGTCTTACTATGATGATGTTGGATGTCTTGATTTGTATGTGGTCTTCTAAAGAGTCTTTCTATGTGGTCCATAAAGTGTATTGGGTCAAATGTGAGGTATATGTCTTATTGTATGAAATGGTTCTATAAATGCTTGTGTTGGATTAATGAAAATTGAATGTATGATTTACTTATGGCCTTATGGTTATGCTTGAGTGTAGATAGTGTAATGGGACATTATCTATACAATGCACCAATCATCACTAGAGGGTTACTTGGGGATGTATGGGAGTTAAAGTAAAAGGAGTTCACTGTAAAGAGAGAAAAAGAGGTTAGTGTAAAGGGAGAGGAGTTACTTTAAGGTGATTCAAAATGTGATTTATATGTAATTTGTGATTTTATGGGATATTCTGACTATTGTATATGCCTAAATGAAGTATATGAATTGTATAATGCTTATGGTATCAAAGTTTTATGAAGTTTTCACAAAAGGCATGCTCCATGGTTTCAAAGTAAAATGTCCCTTTTAAATGCATGTTTTTGTATGGTTGCCATACTTAGTGCATTATTGTACTACCACCATTCTTCTTCATCTTTTTACACAAAGTGTAGGTGTTGACGACTAGAGGATGTCTCGTAAAGTGAAGGGCTTGGATAGAAGCCCAAGTTCAAGGAAAGGGGTCCTTATATTTCAAGGATTTCCTATGTTATGTTCTTAATTAAAGTTATGTAATAGTTTAGATATTATGTTATGTAGTTAAAAAGGGTCGTGTCCCTACTCTATTCTATGATGTTGAGTCTAAGATGGAAAAAGATACATAGAGTCTAACTATGTAATATTACTTATATATTATATATAATGAAGGTGATGTTCTAACATATGATGTTGTATGAATGTTTTATATTTTCCGCTAAAAATATACCTATGACAATGCGATGAAAGATGACTATGGCTTCTTATAAGACCTCCGAGAGGTCAAGTACGCCGTGTTACTTCTAGGGGTTTTCCTCGGTCGTGAATAACGTGATATTAGAGCATGAGGTTATGAAAGTGGTTTTAGGGTCCAAAGTATCATATTGCCACGTCTAATAGAGTCTCGTTCATTGGTGGTAAGTCGCTACACATCCATGAGAGAGAGGCTCTAGAATGACACAATTTCCCTTCTTCATTATTATCTTGTCGTGCCATAGAAATTAACTCTATAAGATCTCTCTATGTTTTCTTGTTCGGTGGTCTATTAGATGTGATTTGTTTGATGAGATGGATCTCAATGCTTGAGGGAGAAACAGTGAGTTTTGATTCTTATCTTGGTTTTATGGTTTGATGATTAAGTGTTAAGGTGAACTTTGATATATGTTGTTGTGATGTTGTTTATTGCTATATATGAGATCTATGTGAAATGACATGTCATGTGAAGATTTATGTTATGATATGGTTATAACTTGTTAAAAGATGTTGTGGTTAAAAATGAGTTTCGTTTTTGAAATAATAGGTTGCTATATGAATTTGTTTGATGATGGTTTAGACTGAAATGCTTTGAAGAAGTGTGGTAAATAGCTAGAGATGCATGTTTCCTTATATGGGTGTAATAGTTCAAAATGTTGCCTTATTAGGTGTGTAATGTCTCATAGTTACCTAGTATGGATTGGAGTCCTTTGTATAGGCTTGGTCTTAGAAGTGTGCTTACCTTGTAGGGTGATGATGTGGGTTGGAATGACCTAGAAGTTAGCTTACCATAGTGTTGAAAGAAAAGAAAGAGTCCTTATGGCTAAGTCTCCTCTATGTTTCCCCTAAGTTTTTCATGACCCTTGGTATACATGGTATAATGGATACCTTATATGGTTGGGTAGTATGACCTAATTTGATGGTTATGGATTTCCTTTGGGTGTTAGGCCTAGAGAAATGATGATGATTTAGTTTGTAGACTCCTTGATGTGAGATTAGGAGTGAAAACCCTAAATGATGTTAAATCTTCATGAGTGAAGAGTATGAAGTGTTGGTCTTGACTTACCTTGACCTTGGTGTTTAAGGGCATGATGTGATTAGGCTTACACCAAGTGGGGGATAAAGTTCCTAGATGGTATGGTTTAGAGTGCGCTTGATGTTCCTATGTTGAGTTCCTTTGAACTTCTATATGTTGGGTTTGCTTAAGCTTATATCCCAAGAGTAGGGTGAGTGAGCTTAGTTATTAAAGATGGTGAGCTAGAAATTCTCTTAAGGTTGAGATAAGTTGCCCTTAAATGGGTTTACCCTGAGTGGTGGATGGTGAGGTAAGTAGTAAGGTTATAGATATCTCTATTTTGTCCTTCTATTTCTACTTGAGCTTGAAAACAAAGAGTTCCTACTAGCTTTTTCATGATAGGAGTCTTGCATAAAAGTGTAAGTTGCATGTTCTCGCTATGTTTTGTATGTCTGGACTGACACTATGTTAAGCATGTGTTGAAGACTCTAAAGTTCATGAAAAAAAACTTTGATCAAATTCATGTATTCTCATGTTGATTGTGCATCTTATTATGTTAGTTGTGCATTAAACTTCATGAGATAAAGTAAGAAGCATGTATGAAGTCACACTTAATGTGTGGTGTTTAGCCTCATAATGAAAAATGTGAGTCTTCTTAAAATGAAAAATGATCAGTCTTTTGAAAATTATGTGACTTTTATTGTTTGGAAAGCATAATTGTAGTCTCACATTTGAAAAGTGAATGCATGTATAGCTAGTGTCTTTGTGTGTGCCTATAAATTGTAATATTTTCCCGAATTGATGCATGCTTATGAAAACTATTGCCATGCTAGAATTTGAAAGTTTGTGAAATGACTTCCTATTGTTGTGATGTGTGTTGTGTGACTTACCATTTTTTATTCACTAGAAAGGAAATATGAGCGTGCTTTGGTTAGAAGTTGAGAATTTCTCATTTAAAATAAATTGACCTTTGTGCATTGCTTGTGTAAGAACTTATGAAGACATGTAATTGTGTTGAGGAGAAGGACATTACTCCTTAAACATAACTAAGCATTGTAAGGTTGAGTATGGCCTTAATGGTATTATGTATAAATTATAAAGATCTTTGTTGATCTACTTTACTCAAGTCTATGTGCATTGAAGTATGAGTGCTTATTTCTTCTTGAGTGTTGTTGAACTTGATCATGTGTTACTTAAAGGTTGATGCATAAAGAGCTCCTAATTAAATGAAGTGTAAATGACATGTTATGATTAGGAGAAGGTTGTTCTTCCTATGAACATGACAATAGCCTATGTGTTTGATGCATTTAAGAGTGGGTGAATAAAGGTTTGCTTACTTGTGTTGCATTGAGTGCTAAATGGTATGAAAGTTTGTGTTCCATCAATGTTTGGTACATTGAAGTCTATGAGATGATGTTATAAATGTGTGAGCTGCTCTATGAGTCATTGAAGTCCTTGATGTATTTAAAATGTCCCAAGTGTCATTCGAGGATGAATGTTCCCAAGTGGGGAATATTGTAAGGACCCTCAAAATGAATTAAGGTTCTTCGAGCCTCACATGTGTCTAAAAAAGTATAAAATAAGTTATATAACTGTTTTAAAGTATGTATACTTTATGTCAAGGGATAACTAAGACGTTTGACGACTAAGTCACCTAAATGTCTAAAATGTGGTTCTATGTTTTTATGTGTGTTTCATGGTGTTTTAAGGTTTTTAATAGAGTTATTATAGCATGTATAGGCAGTGGTTAAAGTTTCGTGAAGTTTGCAGGTCAAACGATCAAGAACGTCCAAGGCATTCGAAAGATATGCCTTGAGTCGACCTTGTATGTTTAGGTGTGTTTCGTCGAGTTTTATGTGTTCGTTTTGGATAAAATTCATGTGAGAGGTGTTAAACTCATAGACGATCGTATTTGGGTTGGAAACGTCTGGGAAATTATCCCCAAGGACCATCAAAGGGTCCTTGAGGAAAGGACCCAAAATCTGATGGCAGGCTGTCCCAGGCAGCCTTGGCGACGGAGCTGTCAATGGCCAGTCATGGCTGTGACGCCCCATCACAAGGGTTTCGTTGTGGGGGACTTGTCCAAGGGTGTAGGGGGAACCCTTGGAAAGCCACTGGAGCTTGCAACGGAGGGTCATGACGGGCCGTTGCACCCGTGACGCCCCGTCACAAGCCAGGCGTCACAGCCAAGTCCCTGTGCGCAGATTTTCTGCCAAGTCAGGGGTGAATTGGTAAATTCACCCCACTTCCATATAAGAGTTTAGGCGGTTGTTTAGGGGTCTTATGGGTATTTTAATTAACTATATAAGTAGTTAACACCCTAGAGACTTCATTCTTCCAAATTGAAAACCCAAAACTCTTAGAATAATTCCCAAAACCTCCATTGAAGACTCCATTGAAGAGGCAGCTTGGTGAGGGGTTCTTGAGTGGAAATTCTTCATCAAAGTGAAGAATTATCATCCTTGAGGTATGGCTTTTGATCCTTGAAACTTATTTCATCAAGGAGCCCAATCCTTAAAGTGTTTTACAAAGTTTTCTAAATTGAATTGTCCAATTTAGGGATTCTACCATGGATTCTTGCATAAATAATTTCTAAACATTGAATTATGATCTAATTGATATTGTATTGATGATTTCAACATAAATTACCTATGAACCCATGTGAATTGATGAACCCTAGTTTTGACTACTTTTTGGGTTACTTGATATTAAGCTTATGTTGATGAATTGTTGTGTAGTTTCTTATGGGATTCCTAATGATACAAGAATTGTGTTCAATTGATATATAATTGATATTATATTGTTAAACTTATATTGAATTGATGTAGATTCATTGAGTTTTATGGTTATTGCTTGGAATTATTGTTCATGGCCATGGGTAAGGGCCTTGTGATGTTGAATTGGTTGATTTGGCATTGAATTGAAGTGTGGATATGGGGATGAAGGTATGCCGCCCCATTTTCCTTAATTTGATATTAATTATACTTCGATATTATTGTGATTGGAATGGTCCACTTATGGTGTCGGTGTTATGTGTTTAATTTGCAATTGACGTGGCCTTGTCGGCGTTAATTTATGCAATATTATGAGCATGGCCTTATTGGCAATTACTTGAAGCTATGTGGCTATTTGTGTAGTTGATGATGTG
This sequence comes from Solanum sitiens, assembly GCA_016801875.1. Classification (NCBI taxonomy): domain Eukaryota; kingdom Viridiplantae; phylum Streptophyta; class Magnoliopsida; order Solanales; family Solanaceae; genus Solanum; species Solanum sitiens. Next base: position 282,540 of record JABWTJ010000101.1, read on the forward strand.
AGTATGATATTACTTATCTACATGTGAAGTTATATAGTCATGTATGTATTCTTCTAGTTATGTTGCCTTAAGTGATTATGTTAGACTTTGACTTGACATTATGAGTATAGTGTTAGGGTTAAGTCTTGGTTATTCCTACTTGACTTTGTGAGTCTATGTGAAGTATATTAATGATGTTATGATGATATATAGGATGACTTGAAGATGTTAGGTTGTTTTAGAAGTGTTTCTAGAATGGCTTGTATTATGGGTTAAAAGTGAAGTATGTGATGTCTTGTCTTGGTTGACTTGTATCTCTTACTTGATGTATATATGGTTATGAGTATGTGATGTCTTGATATAGGGTGTTATAACTCTTAGTCTTGAATAATAAATATAGGTTGGACCTTAATGATAAGAAGGTCAATGTTATGTGGAACCTTGAACCTAGTGGCGAGGTTATGAATTGTGAAGTAGTTAGCCGTAATGGTATCCTTCATGTTATGAGTGATGGACTTAGGGATGGTTGGCTGGAACGACATCATATCATACCTTAGGAAAATCGCTATGAGCTTCTTGTCGCTAAAGTGAGATATGCCCTAGTGGAACTTGCTTTGGTAGGGTGAATGTAAAGGGGGTCATGAACTATATAAGGACCTATTTATATGAACCTTAATGTGAATTAATCTATGAGAACAAAGGCTAGCACCGAGTTAGTATGAGTAGGGTTAAGCGGATTTAGTTAAAGAACAGACTGAATGCTTAATACGCCCTTCATATTCCTTAACCATGTGCCTACATGGGATGTGTCCAAGTTCTACCATTGGCAAGTAGAACAACCTCATCGAAGTAGGATAGAACTTTGGATGCCATGTCTTCTTGCTACCATGGTCTATGTCGGTTATTGCCTATTCTCATCATGTGGAATACCAATTAGCATTAGATAAGTTTATGAGGTTTAGGTGGTGGTATGGGACGCTATCTAGACATTGCACAATAGACTTTGAAGGTGTTATGTGGAGTTCCTAGGTCTTGTCCAAAGACCATTATGTGATCCATTATGTGAGTGTCTTATGTGATGCATTATGTGAGTGTCTTATGTGATGTATGAGTCTTAATGAACTAATGAACTAATGACCTATGTAGTAACTATGTAAATGGTTGAGTACCTAATCTAAAGTGACTTAAGCATTCCTTAGCTAAAGTGTGAGGAGGACATGAAAGGATGGTTTCTTCATCTCTTATCTTTGGAAGTCTTGAGGATGACTCTAGTTAGGGAAGTTGGTTAATCTTGTTGACATGATCTAAACCTTAGGAAGTCTTAAGGACTAGTTAGGTAATCTTGGAGAGGTTATTGCACTATGGACTTTATCTTCTTGATTTACTTAAGTAGGTCTTTTGATAGGCTTTGGAAGGAGAATGTCTTCAAATTTTAAGTGTTGGTGTGTTTAGTGAGAATGATTCTATTTGAGGTAGTCTATAGGATCTCTTGTGTGTGTGTGATAGAGATTGTATGGGCGGTCGCTCCACACTCACTCAAGTGAACCTTGGAAATCACCTTTGGTAGATGAACCTTACATAGATGCTTATGATTGTTTTCTAAGTATGTATGTGACTCATTGTAGGTAATCTTAAGGGTCGTTTAGGCACATCTAGAGAGGGTGTATGGGCGGTCTCTCTTTGTGTGACTTAAGTGAATCTTAGGCTGACTTTAAGTGAGGGAATTACATGCTAGGAGATGTTAAAAGGGATGGCTAAGACTTCAGTGTAACAGTGAAGGGACTTCACTGTACAGTGAAGTGAACTCACTGTAAAGTGAGCCTTTAAAATGTTATTTTCGATTAAATGTTATCTTATGTTTTTGTTAATTGCTAAATGATGTTCTTATGTTTAATCTATGATTTCTAAATGAAAAGATGCATATTTCCAATAAAGTCCATTTTCATGATTTTATGCATATAGCCATACTTAGTACATGCGGTTGTACTAATTCCATGTTTTATTTTCTATCTATAGTCCTTGGTAGGTAAGGAGCTTTTGGAGAAGAAGACTTGGGCTTAGAAGAATCGTCCGAGTAGAAGAATTGAAGTATGTCCTCATTTGTATCGAGGGTATATATGTCATCTTATGTTTTTTTTATGAAGTATTGTAATAAGACTATGTTATTTCTATTTTCGTATTAAAGTACTCTTGTGTCTTAAGATGATGAGATTGAGACTTAGCATTACTATTACTTTTATATGAAAGAGGTTTTCTAAAGACTATATTATGTTTTAGTGAAAAGTTTTAATTCCGCACTACTTTTCACTATGTATATGCAATGAATGATATGAATGAGGCTTGTGTTAGAACTCTGAGAGTTCGACGACGCCGGTCGCAATCCAAGATCGCACCCTATCTTCTAAGGTATGGTCTCGGGTTGTGACAAAGTTGGTATCAGAGCATACGATGGTGAAAGTAGTATTAGGTATCAAAAAGTCTCATCAAGTCACGTCTAGTAGAGTCTTGACCATCGGTGTGAGTCGCGACACATCTATGGGCGAGAGGCTATAGGACGATAGAGTTTCCCTTCTTTTCTACTCCTATATCGTGCGGTAGAGTAAATGTTATGATTATCCTTCTTATGAGTTTCCTTGTGTTTACTAGGAGGATGGCCGCTAGAAGGATGGAAGAGGACAGGGTGAATGAGGAAGTTCTTCGCCAAGTTGAGCAAGTTGCTCAAGTTGCTCAAGGTGTCCAAGATGGGCAAGGTGATCAAGTGCCTCCCCAAGGTGATCATGTTCCTAATGTAGGAGGAGGTAATGAGGTACCGGAGTTGTCTAATAGGTTGATTGGAGAGGCTTTGATGGCTTTAGCTCAAGCCGTAACTACTCAAATCAATTTGAGTATGGTGCCTAGGGTTATGGAGAGCACTATGACATCTAGGTTGAGAGACTTAGTGAGGGAAGAATGCTATGCGACTATACTACATGATAATGTGGTCGTATCTAGACTCATGGTGTATGCACAATCTATTGAGGAGTCTAAACTTAGAAGGATGGCTAGAACTTTGAAAAGGGGTGTTACTAGTGACCAAGTGCAACCTAGGTTCAAGAAAAGAGTTCAATCTCAAGATGTACATAGAGTTCCTAAGAAGAAGTTTGAGAAAGGAGGTGTTTCTAAGGATAGCAAGCCTACTTGTGCAAATTGTGGCAAGAGTCACTATGGTGAGTGTCTATTGGGTACCGGTAGTTGCTTTGGATGTGGAAAGGATGGGCACAAAGTGAGAGATTGTTCAAACATTGCTTCTAGGAAGGAGGGCAAGAGGGTTGAGCCTAGTGTTCCAAAGGAAGATGCTCCAACTAAGAGGCGTTTCTATGCACTCCGTACTAGAATTGAGAAGTCGGGTGATGGTGATGATGATGTTGGTAAGTTCTTGTTTCTCTTTTGATAGTATGAGTTCCTTCTAAGTGGGGGAGTATGGTTTGTAGATGGGATAGAAGTTCTTGAATTGTTGCATGTGCATGATGTTTAGGAGTTTGATTGAAATTGAATTTCATTTAATTCTTGCATTGTGTGTTTTATGAAGCTTGGAGCATGTTGTATGATGTGTTTACATGATGTTATCTTTCATTCTAGCATTACTATATAAAGAATTGCCTAAAGATTGCATTTTTGGAAAAGTTGCTGAAATCACTGTTGCCTGATGAACTGCTCACTGTAATTTTTTTGTAAAAATGGCTATTTGATTCTTTGGTCTAAAATTCTTGTTAAGTGGTTACTGATGTATATGAGTACGATGTTGAATATAAAATGAGTTTTTTCTATTTGGATTGAAGCATGTGAGTTTTGTAGCATAACGAGTTATAGAATTGTCTTCTAGTTTCTTGTTGTGTTGTGAATCTCTTGATTAGGTGAAATTCATGATTTCTTCTTGATAATGTGTTGTATGATTTGGTTATGTGCTGCTAGTTGAGTCTCTAATATTGGAAGTGTTCGGAGAGTGGCAAGTGTCATTCGAGGACGAATGTTGTCCAAGTGGGGGAGATTGTAAGACCTCGAAAATAGCTTAGGTTAACTAGAGCCTAATATGGTGGTCATATTGTTCTAAGGTCCTAAATATGTTTAATATGTGGTATAGAGGCAGTAGCTAAAGTATTAGAGGTGTTGGAAGTCAAACGTCAAGGGATGACTAAGACGTTTGACAACTAAGTCACCTAAATGTCTAAAATGTGGTTCTATGTGTTTATGTGTGTTTCATGGTGTTTTAACGTTTGAGTTATTATAGCATGTATAGGAAGTGGTTAAAGTTTCGTGAAGTTTGGAAGTCAAACGACCAAGAACGTCCAAGGCATTCGAAAGATATGCCTTGAGTCGACCTTGTACGTTTAGGTGTGTTTCATCGAGTTTTATGTGTTCGTTTTAGATGAAATTCATGTGAGAGGTGTTAAACTCATAGAGATCGTATTTGGGTTGGAAACGTCTTGGAAATTATCCCCAAGGACCATCAAAGGGTCCTTGAGGAAAGGACCCAAAATCTGATGGCAGGCTGTCCCAGGCAGCCTTGGCGACGGAGCTTTCAACGGCCAGTCATGGCTGTGACGCCCCGTCACAAGGGTTTCGTCGTGGGGGACTTGTCCAAGGGTGCAGGGGGAACCCTTGGAAAGCCACTGTAGCTTGCAACGGAGGGTCATGACGGGCCGTTGCACCCATGACGCCCCGTCACAAGCCAGGCGTCGCAGCCAACTCCCTGTGCGCAGATTTTCTGCCAAGTCAGGGGTGAACTGGTGATGTAATGGCCTGTATTTTTGTATGTGGTAGTTCTATTCATGTTATACTTGACTTATACATTTATTGTAGGTGAGGGATCATGTTTCTTACATGATTAGTGTTGGTTTAAACTAGCTTGGAAGGTGATGTAATGCCTTGCACATTTTAGCATATGTATTGCAAGTTAACTCCGATGGAAAGTATTTAAGTAATTATAGTAAGGTGGTAATTGAGCTAGCAGCTGCATCACCTACTTGATCTATATTATAGTTAAAGGGCCCAAGTTTGATTGACCAGATTTAGGCTTATATTTAGGGGCTCATTTGAAGCCCAAACCTATTAAAGAAAATGTGAATGAAAGAAGGCCCAACAGCCAAATCTGCCAATTGGCCATTATGGATAAAGCCCAAGTGAAACTAAGTAAGTACATGACCTCCTAAGATTTGTTTTACCATGTTATTGGGCCAAGTGTGTACCACCTACTTGCACTAATCTGTCCCAAGCTGATTAAAAGAACAAAGGAAAAATGGACAGCCAAGGTCCAATAATATTAAGTCCAAAAGGGCCCAAGTTAAAAGGACAAGCAGGTGGGGCACCTACTTGACATTATATGGCCCAAAATTGGTCAAGAGTGTCGGCCATAACACCTCCTTTTCAAAGGATAAGGATCAAGTCTTATTCTCCATTTTGAACTTGCAAAAATTTCAGATTTCCTAAGTTCTTTCTTGGTCTCTCTTGGCTTCAATTAGCAGCCCTAAAACACCTTAGAGTTCTTGAGTGCTGTCTAATTTTTCAAGTAAGAGTTTGAAGGAGAGTTTGAATTCTTGAAGTACAGTTTAGAAGATAACTTTTCAGAATTAAGGTAAGACTTTAACCCATTGTTTTCCTCTCTTTGATAATGTTTGGAGTGGAGAATTTTGTATATGATTATCAAGAATTCATGGATTGTGATAAATTTTGAGTCAATATTCTCCTATTATGCTGAAAGATTTGAGATTGTAGTGGCTGCCTTATGAATATTGTTGTTGAGGGCTGTTTGGGTATCTCTGGAAATGATTTTGAAGTTGTATTAATGTGTAGAGGAAGGGTGGTGGTTCACCATTTATGTAAGGGTTGTATGGGCCTGATTTCCATCAAATATTTTTAGCTACTGTTTGGAGAACCTTATTTGTGATTAGCTGCTGATGTTAGCTTAATCATGACTTATGTTGTAGATTAGCACCCAATAAGGAAGGCTGAATGTGTGATAGTGGTATTGGTCATATAAGGTATGTTAAGGCTATTCGATTCTATAATCCTTTTGGCATGAAATCTGCCACCTGCAATTAATATCAATGAAGTGATTCTCATAAGTTCTATATTCTAAGAAAAGAAAGCATGGTGGCAGCTTACTATCTCCAAATAGCTAACAATATTTCTTTCCCCATTCTAAGTACATGGAACTACTTCATTATATGTTCACTACTCTATACTTGTGTAATTTCCCCTTGTGCTGTTATAGAAATGGTATTTGCAAAAGAAAGTTTGATGAATCCTTCTCCTAAGCCAATTGAAGTCAATTGTGCCATTAAGGTGTTAAAGTAAGGTGTTGATGTTTCATAGCTCCTTATGTCATTGTTACTGACTCAAAGTATTGTTTTCATGTATTCCACTACTGTTCCGTAATTTCATGTCTCCAAGATGATTAGGACCACCAAATCAACATCTCAAAATGTTACGATTATCCAAAATAACATCTCAAAAGAGTTATGAACTGATTAACAATAATCTCAAAGATTAAAGAATCTAAGTGAAGAAATCTATTTAATTAAGGGTGGCAGCTTAGGGGCGAAAGCCTAGCATGGGCCGATCCCTATTGGTATAGAAGGGTGGCAGCTCAGGGGAGAAAGCCTAGCATGGGCCGATCCTAAGTTGTGTAATTATGAGGACCGCATCCCAGGGGTTAATACGCCTAGCATGGGTCATCCTCTTCTACCACTGATTAGCTGGTCACTTGTATCACATGCCCAACAAAGATTATAACATACAAAGAAGGTAAAGAAAAGAATGTAGCTTACTTGATTCCACAAGAGTAAGCAAAGGTGGTCTTCTCTCCTAATCTATGCACTCATATATTGCTACTTGATTTCATTTGTGCCTTGTATTACATATACTTTTTGCCTTACATATTCAGTACATTTTTCGTACTGACGTCCCGTATTGGGGACGCTGCATTTCATGCTGCAGGCTCAGGTACTCTAGCTAGTAGACCTCCTCAATAGGAGCACTCGAAATTCTGCTACTTTTGGTGAGCTCCAAGTTAATTCGGAGCTTTATTAAGTCCTTGGTAAATTCGTTTGGTATTGTATCGTAGTTAAGGGTAAGGTGGGGTCTGTCCTGAGCTACTCTAGTCTTCTATCTTTTAGAGGCTTTGTAGACGTATGTACATGGTTCAGTTGTGTCTTCAGGAGTTGTGGCCTAAACGGCCAAGTCTTGTATATAACATTTGGATCTACTTACGTTGGTTTGTATCGCTACATCCAAAGTTAACTTGTCTCAATTGTTATAGTATATGCTCAGTAAGAACAGGTTATAGGTTGGTTCTCTTGGGCCTTTCGGGCATCGGGTGCCTGTCCGTCTTAATGGGTTTTGAGGCGTGACAAAAGTGGTATCAGAGCCGGTCATCCTAGGAAGTCTACAAAGCCGTTCTGTGCTAGCACCTTTCACACTATTCTCCGGACGTCATGGACGTTCCTTGACGTCTTGAGTATAAAACTTCCTAAATGACTTATAAATATTGTTTTTGACCATAAAACAATATTACAACCCTTAGAAAGTCAAGTGTGGCTCTAGATTAGGCTTTAGACTTTCGGAGTATTACATTATCTTCCCTTAGGAACATCCTGTGACAACCCAAAACCATACCCTAGAAGATAGGGTGCAATCTCGGATTGCGACCGGCGTCGTCGAACTCTCAGAGTTCTAAGACAAGCCTCATTCATATCTTTCATTGCATATACATAGTGAAAAGTAGTGCGGAATTAAAACCTTTCACAAAAACATAATATAGTCTTTAGAAACCTCTTTCATATAAAAGTAATAGAAATGCTAAGTCTCAATCTCATCATCTTAAGACACAAGAATACTTTTGGGACATCGCCCATACTTAAATACTAAAATAGAAATACTAGTCTATTACAATACTTCAATAAGAAACATAAAACGACATATGTACATGCCCTCGAGTCGAATGAGGACATACTTCAACTCTTCTACTCGGACTATCCTTCTAAGCCCAAGTCTTCTTCTCCAAAATATCCTTACCTACCAAGGACTATAGATAGAAAATAAAGCATGGAATTAGTACAACCACATGTACTAAGTATGGCTATATGCATAAAATCATGAAAACGGACTTTATTGGAAATATGCATCTTTTCATTTAGAAATCTTAGTTTAAACATAAGAACATCATTTAGCAATTAAGAAACACATAAGATAACATTTAATCAAAGATAGCATTTAAAAGGCTCACTTTACAGTGAGTTCACTTCACTGTACAGTGAAGTCCCTTCACTGTTACAGTGAAGTCCAAATCTTTCTTTTTAACATCTACTAGCATGTAATTCCCTCACTTAAAGTCATCCTAAGATTCACTTAAGTCACACAAAGAGAGACCGCCCATACACCCTCTCTATATGTGCCTAAACGACCCTTAAGATTACCTACGATGAGTCACGTACATACTTAGAAAACAATCATAAACATCAATGTAAGATTCTTCTACCAAAGGTCAATTCCAAGGTTCACTTGAGTAAGTGTGGAGCGACCGCCCATACAATCTCTATCACACACACACAAGAGATCCTATAGACTACCTCAAATAGAATCATTCTGACTAAACACACCTACACTTAAAATTAGAAGACATTCTCTTTCCAAAGCCTATCAAAAGACCTACTTAAGTAAATCGAGAAGATAAAGTCCATAGTACAATGACCTCTCCAAGATTACCTAAATAGTCCTTCAGACTTCCTAAGGTTTAGATCATGTCAACAAGATTAACCAACTTCCCTAACTAGAGTCATCCTCAAGACTTTCAAAATAAGACATGAAGAGACCATCCTTTCATGCCCTCCTCATACTTTAGCTAAGGAATGCTTAAGTCACTTTAGATTAGGTACTCAACCATTTACATAGTTACTAACATAGGTCATTAGTTCATTAGTTCATTAAGACTCACACATCACCTAAGACACTCACATAAAGCATCACATAAGACACTCACATAATGGCTCACATAATGGTCTTTGGACAAGACCTAGGAACTCCACATAACACCTTCAAAGTCTATTGTGCAATGTCTAGATAGCGTCCCATACCACCACCTAAACCTCATAAACTTATCTAATGCTAATAGGTATTTCACATGATGAGAATAGGTAATAACCGACATAGACCATGGTAGCAAGACATGGAATCCGAAGTTCTATCCTACTTCGATGAGGTTGTTCTACTTGCCAATGGTAGAACTTGGGCATATCCCATGTAGGCACATGGTTAAGGAATATGAAGAGCTTAATAAGCATTCAGTCTGTTTTTTAACTGAATCCACTTAACCCTGCTCATACTCACTCGGTGCTAGCCTTCGTTCTCGTAGATTAGTTCACATTAAGGTTCATATAAATAGGTCCTTATCTAGTTCATGACCCCCTTTAAATTCACCCTACCAAAACAAGTTCCACTAGGGCATATCTCACTTTAGCGACAAGAAGCTCATAGCGATTTTCCTAAGGTATGATATGATGCCGTTCCATCCAACCATCCCTAAGTCCATCAATTATAACATGAAGGATACCATTACGGCTAACTACTTCACAATTCATAACCTCGCCACTAGGTTCAAGGTTTCATATAACTTTGACCTTCTTATCATTAAGGTCCCACTTATATTATTATTCAAGACTAAGAGTTATAACACCCTTTCAAGACATCACATATCCATAATCATATGTACATCAAGCAAGGGATACAAGTCAACCAAGAAAAGACATCACATACTTCACTTTTAACACATAATACAAGTCATTCTACAAACACTTCTAAAACAACTTAACATCTTCAAGTCATCCTATATAGCATCATAACATCATTAATATACTCCACATAGACTCATAAAGTCAACTAGGAATAAACAAGACTTAACCTAACACTACATTCATAATATCAAGTCAAAGTCTAACATGATCACTTAAGGCAACATAACAAGAAGAATACATACATGACTATATAACTTCACATGTAGATAAGTAATGACATACTCACTTCATCAACTACACAAATAGCCATATAACTTCAAGTAATTGCCAATAAGTCCATGCTCATAATATTGCATAAAGTAACGCCGACAAGGCCACATCAATTGCAAGTAAAACACATAACACCGCCACCATAAGTGGATCATACCAATCACAATAGAATCGAAGTATAATTAATACAAATTAAGGAAAACGGGGCAGCATACCTTCATACCCATATCCACACTTCAATTCAATGCCAATTCAACCAATTCAACATCACAAGGCCCTTACCCATGGCCATGAACAATAATTCAAAGCAATAACCATAAAACTCAATGAATCTACATCAATTCAATCTAGGTTTAGCAATCTAATATCAATTATATATCAATTGAACACAATTCTTACATCAATAGAAAGCCCATAAGAAACTACACAACAATTCATCAACATTAGCTTAATATCAAGTAACCCAATAAGTAGTCAAAACTAGGGTTCATCAATTCACATTGGTTCATAGGTAATTTATGTTGAAATCATCAATACAATATCAATTAGATCATAATTCAATATTTAGAAATCATTTATGCAAGAACCCATGGTAGAATCCCGAAATAGGATAATTCACTTTAGAAACTTTGTAAAACACTTTGAGGATTGGGCTCCTTGATGAAATAAGTTTCAAGGATCAAAATCCATACCTCAAGGATGATAATTCTTCACTTTGATGAAGAATTCTCCTTCAAAACTCCACACCAAGCTGATCCTTCAAGTTGGACTTCAATGGAGTCTTTGGGAATTATTCTAAGAGACTTTGGGGTTTTGATTTTAGAAGAATGAATTATTCTAAGTGTTAAACACTTATATACTCATCTAAAATACCCATAAGACCCTTAATAAACCGCCTCAACTATTATTTAGACGTGGGGTGAATTTACATGTTCACCCCTAACTTGGCAGAAAATCTGCACAGGAGAACATGGCTTGCGATGACTGCCTTGTCATGGGGCGTCACGGCTGACATGGGCCGTCATGGACCTCCGTTGCAAGCTCCAGTGGCTTGACAAGGGTTTCCTCTACACCCTTGGACAAGTCCCCCACGACGGAACCTTGTGACGGGGCGTCACAGCCATGACTGGCAGTTGACTGCTCCATCGCCAAGGCTGCCTGGGACAGCCTGCCATCACGTTTTGGGTCCTTTCCTCAAGGACCCTTTGATGGTCCTTGGGGATAATTACCCGGACGTTTCCAACCCAGATATGATCATATATAAGTGTAACACCTCTCACATGAATTTCATCCAAAACGAACACATAAAACTCGATGAAACTAGCCTAGACGTACAAGGTCGACTCAAGACTCATCTTTCGAATGCCTTGGACGTTCTTGATCGTTTGAACTCCAAACTTCACGAAACTTTAACCACTGTCTATACATACTATAATAACTCTATTAAGAACCTTAAAAAGCCACGAAACACACATAAACACATAGAACCACATTTTAGACATTTAAGTGACTTAGTCGTCAAACGTCTTAGTCATCCCTTGACGTTTGACTTCCAACACCTCTAATATTTTAGCTACTGCCTCTATACCACATATTAAACATATTTAGGACCTTAGAACACTAAGACCAACATATTAGGCTCTAGTTAACCTATGTCATTTTTGAGGTCTCACAATTCCCCCACTTGGACAACATTCGTCCTCGAATGACACTTGCCACTCTCCAAACACTTTCAAGATTAGAGATTCAACTAGCAGAATATAACCAATCCATACAACACATTATCAAGAAGAAATCATCAATTTCACATAATCAAGAGAATCACAACACAACAAGAAACTAAAAGACAATTCTATAACTCGTTATGCTACAAAACTCACATGCTTCAATCCAAATAGCAAAAACTCATTTTATATTCAACATCATACTCATATACATCAGTTCTAACCACATTAGTACAATTTTAGACCAAAGAATCAAATAGCCATTTTTACAAAAAATTCACAGTGAGCAGTTCATAAAGAAACAATGATTTTAGCAACTTTTCCGAAAATGCAATTTTTAGGCAATTCTTTATATAGACATGCTAATATGCAAGATAACATCATGTAAACACATCATACAACATGCTCAAAGCTTCATAAAACACACAATGCAAGAAGTAAATGAAATTCAATTTCAATCAAACTCCTAAACACCATGCACAAGCAAAAAATAAGGAATTCTATCCCATCTACAAACCATACTCCCCCACTTAGAAGGAACTCATACTATCAAAAAGAGAAACAAGAAATTACCAACATCATCATCACCATCACCCGACTTCTCAATTCTAGTACTGAGTGCATAGAAACGCCTCTTAGTTGGAGCATCTTCCTTTGGAACACTAGGCTCAACTCTCTTGCCCTCCTTCCTAGAAGCAATGTTTGGACAATCTCTCACTTTGTGCCCATCTTTTCCACATCCAAAGCAACTACCGGTACCCAATAAACACTCACCATAGTGACTCTTGCCACAATTGGCACAAGTAAGCTTGTTATCCTTAGAACCACCTCCTTTCTCAAACTTCTTCTTAGGAACACTAGGTCCATCTTGAGATTGAACTCTCTTCTTGAACCTAGGTTGCATTTGGTCACTAGCAACACCCCTTTTCAAACTTCTAGCCATCCTTCTAAGTTTAGACTCCTCAATAGATTGTGCATACACCATGAGTCTAGATAGGGTCATATTATCATGAAGCATAGCGGTACGACATTCTTCCTTCACCAAATCGTCTACTCCGGTACAAAAGCGACTCATTTCATCTCTTGGATTGGACACAAGAGAAGGAGCATACCTAGACAATGTCGAGAATTTCAAAGAGTACTCCTCAACACTCATATTGCCTTGCTTGAGATTAATAAACTCCTCCACTGTAACGGCCTGTATTTTTGTATGTGGTAGTTCTATTCATGTTATACTTGACTTATACTTATAGTGTAGGTGAGGGATCATGTTTCTTACATGATTAGTGTTTGTTTAAACTAGCTTGGAAGGTGATGTAATGCCTTGCACGTTTTAGCATATGTATTGCAAGTTAACTCCGATGGAAAGTATTTAAGTAATTATAGTAAGGTGGTAATTGAGCTAGCAGCTGCATCACCTACTTGATCTATATTATAGTTAAAGGGCCCAAGTTTGATTGACCAGATTTAGGCTTATATTTAGGGGCTCATTTGAAGCCCAAACCTATTAAAGAAATTGTGAATGAAAGAAGGCCCAACAGCCAAATCTGCCAATTGGCCATTATGGATAAAGCCCAAGTGAAACTAAGTAAGTACATGACCTCCTAAGATTTGTTTTACCATGTTATTGGGCCAAGTGTGTACCACCTACTTGCACTAATCTGTCCCAAGCTGATTAAAAGAACAAAGGAAAAATGGACAGCCAAGGTCCAATAATATTAAGTCCAAAAGGGCCCAAGTTAAAAGGACAAGCAGGTGGGGCACCTACTTGACATTATATGGCCCAAAATTGGTCAAGAGTGTCGGCCATAACACCTCCTTTTTCAAAGGATAAGGATCAAGTCTTATTCTCCATTTTGAACTTGCAAAAATTTCAGATTTCCTAAGTTCTTTCTTGGTCTCTCTTGGCTTCAATTAGCAGCCCTAAAACACCTTAGAGTTCTTGAGTGCTGTCTAATTTTTCAAGTAAGAGTTTGAAGGAGAGTTTGAATTCTTGAAGTACAAGTGTAGAGGATAAATTTTCAGAATTAAGGTAAGACTTCAACCCATTTGTTTTCCTCTCTTTGATAATGTTTGGAGTGGAGAATTTTTTATATGATTATCAAGAATTCATGGATTGTGATAAATCTTTGAGTCAATATTCTCCTATTATGCTGAAAGATTTGAGATTGTTAGTGGCTGCCTTATGAATATTGTTGTTGAGGGCTGTTTGGGTATCTCTGGAAATGATGTTTGAAGTTGTATTAATGTGTAGAGGAAGGGTGTGGTGGTTCACCATTTATGTAAGGGTTGTATGGGCTTGATTTCCATCAAATATTTTTAGCTACTGTTTTGGAGAACCTTATTGTGATTAGCTGCTGATGTTAGCTTAATCATGACTTATGTTGTAGATTAGCACCAATAAGGAAGGCTGAATCGTGATAGTGGTATTGGTCATAAATATAAGGTATGTAAGGCTATTCGATTCTATATCCTTTTGGCATGAAATCTGCCACCTGCAATTAATATCAATGAAGTGATTCTCATAAGTTCTATTTCTAGAAAGAAAGCATGTGGCAGCGTACTATCTCCAAATAGCTAACAATATTTCTTTCCCCATTCTAAGTACATGGAACTACTTCATTATATGTTCACTACTCTATACTTGTGTAATTTCCCCTTGTGCTGTTATAGAAATGGTATTTGCAAAAGAAAGTTTGATGAATCCTTCTCCTAAGCCAATTGAAGTCAATTGTGCCATTAAGGTCTTAAAGTAAGGTGTTGATGTTTCATAGCTCCTTATGTCATTGTTACTGCCTCAAAGTATTGTTTTCATGTATTCCACTACTGTTCCGTAATTTCATGTCTCCAAGATGATTATGACCACCAAATCAACATCTCAAAATGTTACGATTATCCAAAATAACATCTCAAAAGAGTTATGAACTGATTAACAATAATCTCAAAGATTAAAGAATCTAAGTGAAGAAATCTATTTAATTAAGGGTGGCAGCTCAGGGGCGAAAGCCTAGCATGGGCCGATCCCTATTGGTATAGAAGGGTGGCAGCTCAGGGGCGAAAGCCTAGCATGGGCCGATCCCAAGTTGTGTAATTATGAGGACCGCATCCCAGGGGTTAATACGCCTAGCATGGGTCATCCTCTTCTACCACTGATCAGCTGGTCACTTGTATCACATGCCCAACAAAGATTATAACATACAAAGAAGGTAAAGAAAAGAATCTAGCTTACTTGATTCCACAAGAGTAAGCAAAGGTGGTCTTCTCTCCTAATCTATGCACTCATATGTTGCTACTTGATTTCATTTGTGCCTTGTATTACATATACTTTTTGCCTTACATATTCAGTACATTTTTCGTACTGACGTCCCGTATTGGGGACGCTGCATTTCATGCTGCAGGCTCAGGTACTCCAGCTAGTAGACCTCCTCAGTAGAAGCACTCGAAATTCTGCTACTTTTGGTGAGCTCCAAGTTGATTCGGAGCTTTATTAAGTCCTTGGTAAATTCGTTTGGTATTGTATCGTAGTTAAGGGTAAGGCGGGGTCTGTCCCGACCTACTCTAGTCTTCTATCTTTTAGAGGCTTTGTAGACGTATGTACATGGTTCAGTTGTGTATTAAGGAGTTGTGGCCTAAACAGCCAAGTCTTGTATATAACTTTTGAATCTACTTACGTTGGTTTGTATCGCTGCATCCAAAGTTAACTTGTCTCAATGGTTATAGTATATGCTCAGTAAGAACAGGTTGTAGGTTGGTTCTCTCGGGCCTTTAGGGCATCGGGTGCCTGTCCGTCTTAATGGGTTTTGAGGCGTGACAATAACAGTCCTTACAGTGACCATTTTGACAACTGGAGAAAAAGTATCATGATAATCAAGCCCTTCTTGCTGTGTGAACCCCTTATCAACCAACCTAGCCTTATACCTTTCAACTGACCCATCAGCCTTATATTTCACCTTATACACCCATTTGCAACCAATAGGAGTTTTACCTACAGGCAAATCCACAATCTCCCAGGTGTGATTATCAGTTAGAGCAGCAATCTCTTGGTCCATAGCAAAAATCCATTGCTTATCCTGAGCAGCTTGAGTGTAAGATGAAGGCTCAGGAATGGAGGAAGAAAAAGCAGTGAGGTAAGTTCTGTAAGATGGTGATATGGCAGAATAGGAAAGACAATTAGAAATATGATGACTAGCATTAGAAAGCTTGGATTGTGTAATGTAATCAATGTGCCAAAGAGGAGGTTTTGTGACTCTAGAGGATTTTCTGACAATAGGAGGTGTGGGATCAAGAACAGTAGTAGTAGGAATAATAGAAGTGGAAATTGAAGAAGTAGTAGATGGAAATGAATTGGATAAAGACTGGTCATGAGACTCTAAAGGTACATTCAGTGGATGAGGAAAGGCTGATATAGGAGAAAATGTATGGGAGGTGTGATCAGGAGTTAAAAATGTAGACTTAGGATGCTGGAAAGGAAATATATGTTCTCTGAAAGTGACATCCCTGCTGATGAAAAAAGTATCCGAAGCAATATTATATAGCTTGTACCCTTTTTGAGTGGTTGCATATCCCATGAAAATCGATGGAATAGCCTTAGAAGAGAATTTATCAAAATAGAGTGTTTTGGTTGCATAGCATAGACAACCAAATACTTTAATGTAATCAAGCTTAGGAGGATGACCATGAAACACCTCATAGGGTGATTTGTTGGATAAGAGTGTGGATGGTAATCTGTTAATGAGAAAGGCTGCAGTAGAAACACACTCACCCCAAAATTTGAGGGGAATATGAGCCTGAAATCTAAGAGCTCTAGCCATTTCAAGAAGATGTCTGTGTTTTCTTTCAGCAATGCCATTTTGTTGAGAGGTGTATGTACACAAGTCCTTTGATGAATAATACCAAGAGAATTGAATAGAGTATGACATTGAGAATTAAAAAACTCCAAACCATTATCAGTTCTCACAATCTTAACAGAAACTGAAAACTGATTTTTAACAAGAGTAAGAAATGAAGTAATGTGCATTATTGCATCACTTTTCAATCTTAACAAGTAAATCCAAGTCATTCTAGAATGATCATCTACAATAGTAAGGAAGTATCGATAACCATTGTAAGTACACTGTTTGTAAGGCCCCCAAACATCCATGTGAATGAGATCAAAAGAACTTACAGATTTTCTAGTACTATTAGGGAATGGTAACCTAGTTTGTCTAGCAAGAGGACAAATTGAGCAGAATGTAGAATCTTTATTCAGAAAATTGGAGGTGAGTAGAGGAATCTTGTGAAGAACAGCAACTGGTGCATGTCCAAATCTGAGATGCCAGATAGAGGGGTCATCTTGAATAGAGGATGCACATGAAGGTGGTTTAACTAGAGCACTGACTGGTGAATCTTGTTGACTAGATGGAAGTAAGTATAATCCTTCATTTTCTCTACCAATCCCCTTCACCTTGCCAGTTGATAGGTCCTGAAAGATGCAAAAAGAAGGATAGAAAGAAACACAACAATGAAGCTCTTTAGTGAGCTTGGAAATGGACAGAAGGTTATACTCAAATTTAGGAACATGCAACACATTGGTCAATACACAATTATCAAAGAGTGTTATTGTGCCAATGTGTTTGACATCTGTTGATTGACCATTTGGAAGATGTACTTGGTTGTTAGAAGGTGGTGCAGATGATGAGTTAAGCAAGGATTGCATATTACAGACCATATGATTGGTAGCACCAGTGTCAACCACCCAAGGGACTGTGTTTAAACCTGTAGAAAAACTCCTAGAAGTAAAGCATGAAGTAGTGTTTTAAGGTATACCTGCCATATTAGCCATAGCTCCTTGTGATGCAGAATCATTTCCCAACATTCTCATAATATGATTGTATTGATCATGAGTGAATGATGGCACCAACATAGATGATGAAGAACTATTACCAGTCTCTACACTGTCCATATGATCTGTAGTGTGATTTTGTTGATGTCTGTTCCCATACTCAGAAGAATCACCACAATGAGCATTGTGCGCTTGTTGTCTCCTATTACCACCAACTCTTTCATGCCTATCACCTTGAACCCTTTGTCTCTCATCCCCAAATTGTGGCTTCCTCTCATTTCTATCTATATGGTTCTTCTTGCCATATTTATGATCAGATGGATATCCTATCAACTTGTAGCAATACTTGGTATTATGGTTCCTCATATGACAGTGTTCACAGTATAGATCATTAGGCTTCTTGAACTTGTTATGCTGTACGGATGCTAATGCAATAGATTCATTAACATTCAATTGTTATAACGGCAAAACTGAAGTAGATATTATGTTGGATTGTACTCTTTGACTTTCATCTTGCATTATCATGTTATAGGCTTGATTCAAGTTAGGACTAGGAACAATCATCAAGATATGACTACGAGATTGAGCAAATGTCTCATTCAGTCCCATTAAAAACTGTATAAGCTTCTGCTTCTCCAAATGATCTACATACTCTCTATACTTGTCACATTCACAAGCTGGTAGTGGTACTAAAGATATGTGTTCATCCCATAGATTTCTAAGCTTAGAGTAGTATTCCGAAATAGTGAGAGTACCCTGACTCATGGTGCATATCTCTCGATGTAGTTGATAGATCCTAGTAAGATTTCTTTATCAAAACGCTCCTTTAGATCCTTCCATACAGTATGAGCATTAGATGAGAACATAAGTCCATTTGCTAGCTCTTTCGAAACAGAATTAGTTATCCATGACAGGACGAATGCATTACACCTTTCCCATTCATGTTCTAAATCTCCTACATACTGCTCTTTTCTACATGATCCATCAACGAATGCAATTTTGTTTTTATCTAGCAACGCTACTCTCATGGAATTGCTCCAACCTGTATAATTCTCTATGCCAGTTAATTTCTGTGAGATCAGAATGCTACCTGGCGTATCTGATGGATGAAGATACAAAGGACTCCTCGGATGAATATCAGTGAACTTCTGAATCTGTGAAGAACTCGATGGTGATGGCGACTGTGTTGACAGATCTGCTGTATCTACCATTTTAAGCTACCTTTCACACAAATTGAATGAAACTACACAGAAGAGATGAAAAATTGTCAATCGTGATTCTTATTCTTCAATCGATGAAGAACAAAAAAAAATTGAATTGCGAAATCGATCGCAAATTATTATTTTTTTATTAAATTGATGATCGTATACAGTTGATTCTCCAGATCTCTCCTTCAGTGAATATCTCTGTAACAAGATGTGCTAGGCTTCAGTGAAACCTTGCTCTGATACCATGTTGAAAGTATTAACCCAGCTATGGCTACTGTTACATTGACATCAAGGAAGAAGGAAGAAGGAAGAAGGAAGAGAGAGTAAAATTGGAGAACTTGTGAAAACTTTATTAACCTTTCATACAATCCAACTATGGGTATTTATACATGTTATCAACAAACTATACACGTGACTAACTAAGCTAGCTAATCTAATCTAACAGATTCTGTTATTAATCTGTGTATACAAATTAAGCTGACTAACAATTTAACACAATTGTCACTAATTTCTACAAAATATTTATAAGAAATTTATTGATTGTAATTTGTAAAATAAATATTAAAATAATTTTGATACTCATTATTAAAGCTTACACTGATCAAAAGAATAGTGATCATTGTACAAGAGACTAACAGATAAAAAGTTAAGCTTTTGAATTTAAGGAAAAATATTGAATTATCATTTTGCTAAAAGCTGGGACAAAATTTTCGTTCATTCGAACAATATATCATTACTAAGTGTTTGGAATATATGAAATAAGCTATGATTATAAAATTACAATATTATAGTTGATTTCTTGAATTTTAATTAATTTTAAGCACATATTTTCGTAGATTTTGATCTATATCGGCATCACGGTATGATATAGCTAGTCATGGATTTATTAGTAATGTGTTAGTCTTTTTCTTTTTAATTAATGAAATATGAAATCAATTGAGTTTTCAAATTTAACAAGAATTTTGTTTTGGTTTACAACATAAAAAGTAAAAACATAATAATTTGAAACTTTTAGACAAACGTTATCATCATAGAGAGATTTTAACTGTATATATACTGATCCATAAAAGATGTTTAATTACTTCATGATTTGATTATTTCAAAGATAATTGTGAATTCCTCTATTTAAAATTCCCTCCATTTTAATTTGTTTTGGCTAGTTTGGTTTGATTGGAAATTTAATAAATATATTTTATAATTTTATAATTTTACACTAAATATATGTTGAATGTATTATATTGTCTTTTTAATCTATGATCTTAAACATATTGTGAGAGAATCACGAGGGGCTATAAAATCTAAAAACGTTATTTAAGGGTTGGACTATAAATTTACATCTTCCCCTCACTTGTAAAGCATATTTTTCATTCAAATAGCTATTTTAAAATCAAGTTGATCAAAATAGTATAATAAAGAAATGAAGATGAATGGGAGAATTCTTATTCAAGCGTGTTTTTCAAATGGTGAGTGATATCTCTATTTATATTGTTGAAATATCACTCCCTAAAATTATCAAACTAGTAGATATATAATTTTCCCAAAATATTCTTATCACCTTGAAAACACTCATACATGAATTCAATTAATTACAATACAATGAATTTATAACAATAGCTATATTATTCTCATAGTTGTAATAACTCAAGCGCCCAAACTGTGCAAATTAAATTCTTACTCTTTTATAACGTTATATGACATTTACGCCATAAAATACTCCATACGAATTACTTTTTTCCAAAGTACTTTTAATTTATTGTCCTTACATATAATTTTAAATTATTCTCTTTAGCAAGTTATACAACAAGGAGAATATAATGTTTATTTATAACAAAATTCACGTGTCATTTCCTAATACAAATTAAATTGTCATTCTGAATCACCAATTTAGGAGTAAGCATATACTTAATTATTTTTAGTTATTAAAATCAAATTATTTAGTTCATATAAAATATAAATGTAAAATAAGTATCTATGATAAAATATAATATACTATTTTTTTTTTATTTAAAAAAAGGGGGCGAGGGGTAGCTAAGGAGGGAAAAATACATGGAATTAGGAGCAATGGTCCAAAAAAAAGGAGTGTACTCCGTAGTTTCAGGTCTCATAAATCACATGGGTTTGCCCATTCGTTTCGGACAAACTTCACCCCCTTCTTATCTCTTTCTTTTTATTCACTCTATCTCAAAAATAAGTGTTTTTCTAATTAATATAATATTTTATTTTAATTATCAAGAAATACTTAATAGATACTTTCTCCGTCCCTTTTTACTTGTTCACTTTTGAACTGACACACCTATTAAGAAAATAATTGATGATTTAATAAGTTTATCATTTTATCTATATTAATTATAGAGTGGACGGAAAGTTCTACATTTTCAATGTAATTAGTCATTTAATGAGGATATAATAGGTAAAAAAAAATTATTCTTTCTTGATTTATCAAAATGAACAAATAATTAACAACTATAAAATAAAAAATGAACAAATAAAAAGAAACGGAGGGAATAATAATTTAAATAGATTATACTTTTTATTTTCCTTGTGTAAAATGAATTTAATATACTTGAATTAAGAATTTTTCAAACACACTTTACAAGATAATGATATGATCTGCGTATACTCTACCTTCTTTCTTAGATCCCACGGCTCTGTTGTTGTGGTATATAATAAGTGTGAAATGAGACCTTAGGACAAAAGGAGTACTATTCTCTTAATCTGATAGGTCAAAAACAAAATCCAATTATAAGCTTAGCAGTAAATTTCTTAGATGACTCACAAAAATCTCTTAACAGTTACTCTTCTTCACTGTCAAGGAGAAATACAGTGACTTTTTCTAGTCAAAACGTTTGCTATCATCATTGAACCCCCGCCTGCCCCCCTTACATTTACATTTCTTGATTTCTTTCACACCTGCAGATTCTTTCTTTTATTTATTTTCTTCTTCTTTCCCTTTCTGGGAAAATTCAACAAAAACTTTTCTATTCATTAGTCACAACTTCATTTTCTGCCTTTGTATCCAAAAAAATCCTAATTTGCTTTTTTCCAAATTCAGAGACTAGAAGTTGGCATAAACAACAGATCAACAAAGTGCAAAGGGTGAGTTTCGCTTTTGCTAAAAGTATTACGCTTTTTGTCCTTTTTACTGCTTTGCCCCCCTTTTGTATCTCGATTTAAATTTGATTGGTTCATAATTATGTTCACCAATAAATTCATTGCACTTGTGCGGTATATTGGAAACAAACTTCGATTTGATAGATTATACTGGATATGTTATTATGGCTTTTTTCAGAGAGGGGTTCGGGTTTAAGTGGGGATGAATTTGAATAATGTTTTGTGTATTTCAGGGGAATGCAGATAAATTTGATCTGGTACTATTAGCAATTATTGGTCTTCATTACCCTTTGAGTGGTCCTGAAAATGGACTACAGAAAAAATGACCACAACTTCAAAGATTACATGAACTTGGCTTAATTAGTATCATCATTTTCCATATCATTGCTTTAGTTGTTGCAATTATTAAAAAAAGGGCTATGCCTATGGTCTAATAGTAGGTTAAAAAATTAATGTTGGGAAGCTAGAACATTTAAATTTTTTCAAACTAGTTAGGTTTAGTGGTTTATTATCTGAATATTTTATGGGAGTCTAGAACGTTGTAAGACTTTTTTCAAACTAGTTTTTAGGTGATGGTTAGTACTGTTGACTCTTTGGCCTAATTATTTAGTCCCACATCGGAGTTTTATGTATTGTGAAGGAGAATTTGGGGTTATAAAAGAACTCCTCCTCCTTCATTGTAAAATGCACCATTTGTAATCTCTTCTCTCTATCTAATAAAAGCAGGCTGCTTTGAGCGGTGCTCGGAGATTAAGCTTTCGCGGCTGAACTCCATTATTAAAATTGTTCGGTCTCTTTTCTCTTCTTTTCAGTTAATATTCGATATTACTTGTCGGGTATCTTTGTTAGTGTTCTGTCCGGTTCAGTTCATTTGAACCGGTTCATTTCACTAAAGTTGTTCCGTTTTGTAGGGAAATTACCCGAATTTCCCAACAAGTGGTATCAGAGCCAAGGTTCTGTCTGAGTATGCTCTGTGGTTGCAGCTGAGTCTGATCTTCCACATCAGAAAAGAATTATTTTGGTCCTTTTGTGTCGAAAGTTTTTTCTAAGTCAGAGTTCTGTCTGAGTATGCTCTGTGGTTGCAGTTTAGCCTGATCTTCCACACCAGAAAGGAATTACTTTGTCTCAGTAGAAGCCTTCGATTGTTTGAATTCTGTTGTAATATCCAATATTTTTTTTTTTGAGTCTGTAATGGCAAATAAAGATCAAGAAATGGAGTCTGTTGCAAATATTCCACCGAAGACATCGGGTGCCTCGTCATCATGGTCAAGATTCTCGATGTCTACTTTGAAGTTGGCGGTTGAAATATTCGATGGTACGGGCCATTTCGGTATGTGGCAAGGGGAGGTTTTGGACTCCCTTTTCCAGCAGGGTCTTGATATTGCTATTGAAGAAGTCAAACTAGAAGGAGTTGAAGATAAAGATTGGAAAATCATTAATCGGTTGGCATGCGGAACAATTCGATCGTGTCTATCCAGGGAGCAAAAGTATGCTTTCAAGAATGAGACTTCTGCATACAAATTGTGGAAGGCATTGGAGGACAAGTTTCTGAAAAAGAGTGGTCAGAACAAGCTCCTAATGAAGAAAAGGTTGTTCCGATTTGATTACAAACAAGGTACTACTATGAATGAACATATCACTATGTTTAATCAATTAGTAGCAGACTTGCTTAATTTAGATGTCATATTCGATGATGAAGATCTGGCTTTGATGTTGTTATCATCTCTTCCCGATGAATTTGAACATTTGGAGACAACGTTACTTCACGGGAAGGAGAATGTGTCGTTAGATGCTGTTTGTTCTGCTTTATATAGTCATGAACTGAGAAAGCAGGATAAGATGAAAACAAAGGCAACAACATCAGAAGAAGTATTGGTGGCAAGAGGTCGTCATCAAAACCAGACAAAAGGGAGAAGAGGAAGGTCCAAATCAAAAGGTCGAGCCATTGCCAAAGATGAGTGTGCTTTCTGTCATGAGAAAGGGCACTGGAGGAAAGACTGTCCAAAGTTGAAGAAGAAAGGGAAGGCTCCGCAAGACGCCAATGTTGCAGAATGCAAAAGCGATGCGGAATCAGATATCTCTTTAGTGGTCGCTCCTACAACATCACATGCAGATGAGTGGATATTGGATTCAGGTTGTACCTATCATATGTGTCCCATTCGGGAGTGGTTCTTTGAATTTCAGGATCTCGATGGCGGAGTTGTTTACATGGGTAATGATAATTCATGTAAAACAACCGGAATAGGTTCAATCAAACTGCAGAATCATGATGGATCCACCAGAATCTTGCGAGATGTGCGGTACGTGCCAAAGTTGAAGAAGAATCTCATCTCATTGGGGGCTTTAGAATCTAAAGGCCTAGTTATAACGATGCGAGATGAAGTTTTTAAAGCAACTTCTGGAGCGTTGGTGATGTTGAAGGGTGTGAGAAAGAACAATCTGTATTACTATCAAGGTAGTACAGTGGTCGGGACAGTAACAACAGTAACTTCTTGCACCAAGAAAGATACTGAGGCAACGAAGCTGTGGCATATGCGGTTGGGACATGCTGGTGAAAAATCTTTGCAAATTCTTGCCAAGCAAGGATTGTTGAAAGGTACGAAGACTTGCAAACTTGAGTTTTGTGAACATTGTGTTCTTGGAAAACAACGAAGAGTGAAGTTTGGCACTGCAATTCATAATACCAAGGGTATTCTGGATTATGTGCATTCAGATGTATGGGGACCTGCCAAGACTCCGTCTCTTGGAGGAAGGCATTATTTTGTCACTTTTGTTGATGATTTTTCCAGGAGAGTTTGGGTGTTTTCTATGAAGAACAAAGATGATGTACTTGGAATTTTCCTTAAGTGGAAAGTTCAAGTTGAAAACCAGACGGGAAGGAAGATCAAGGTTCTCCGAACAGACAATGGTGGAGAATACAAGAGTGATCCGTTCCTTAAGGTATGCCAAGACTGTGGCATAGTTCGGCACTTCACCGTCAGGAAAACACCGCAACAGAATGGGGTGTCAGAGCGTATGAACAGGACACTTGTGGAGAAAGTTCGCTGTATGCTGTCTAATGCTGGGTTAGGCAGAAAATTTTGGGCTGAGGCGATAACATATGCTCAACATCTCGTCAATCGTTTGCCATCATCTGCTATTGATGGCAAAACTCCATTAGAGGTATGGTCTGGAAAACCTGCAACTGATTATGATACTTTGCACGTTTTTGGTTCTGTTGCATATTATCATGTGATTGAATCAAAGTTGGATCCACGGGCAAAGAAGGCTTTGTTCATGGGATTCAATGCTGGAGTGAAGGGATACCGTCTGTGGTGTCTCGAGGCAAAGAAAACAATTATAAGCAGAGATGTTACCTTTGATGAATCTGCCATGTTAAAGAAGGTAAATCCAGAAGATGCTGAGAGTACTCCTGAACAGGTGGCGTGTACTCCGAAGCAGGTGGAGTTTGAGGAGACAGTGGTGATCCCAGCACGGAGCACCACGAGTGACTCTCCTACGGCAGAAGAAGAGTCAGATGAGGAAGAGGTTCCTACCCAAGAACCTCTACAGCAATCGGAGCCAATTGCAGTTAGAAGACAGAGACGAGCGATCCAAAAGCCCGCTCGTTTCACTGACATGGTAGCTTATGCACTTCCAGTTTCAGATGAAGATGTTCCATCCACCTACCCAGAGGCCATACGAAGTTCAGAAAGTGGCAATTGGGCAGGTGCAATGGAAGAGGAAATGCAATCCCTCAAGAAGAACATGACGTGGAAGTTGACACAACTACCGATAGGCAAGAAGGCAATTGGATGCAAATGGGTATTTGCAAAGAAAGAAGGATTTCCCGATAAAGACGATGTTCGCTACAAGGCAAGGTTGGTAGCTAAAGGCTACGCTCAAAGGGAGGGAATTGATTATAATGAGGTATTTTCTCCAGTTGTTAAACATTCCTCCATTAGAATTATGTTGGCCTTGGTAGCGCAGTTGAATTTGGAGCTAGCTCAACTTGATGTGAAGACCGCGTTCCTACACGGTGATTTGAAGGAGGAAATCTATATGACTCAGCCAGAAGGAAATAAGGTTGCTGATAAAGAGAATTGGGTTTGCAAACTTGTCAAATCATTGTACGGACTGAAACAATCTCCGAGACAGTGGTACAAACGATTTGATAGTTTCATGAAGGGTCAGAAGTACAAGAGAAGCAAATACGATCATTGTGTGTATTTGCGCAGGCTTCAAGACGGTTCCTACATCTACTTACTCTTATATGTTGATGATATGCTGATTGCAGCAAAGAGCCAAACTGAGATTGACAAACTGAAGGCTCAGTTGAGTAAAGAGTTCGAGATGAAGGATTTGGGGGAAGCCAAGAAGATTCTCGGCATGGAGATAAACAGAGACAGAGAGAGAGGCAAGCTTTGGCTGTCACAGAAGCAGTATTTGAAGAAGGTACTAAGACGTTTTGGTATGCACGAAGATACAAAACACGTGAGTACCCCACTTGCTCCTCATTTGAAACTGAGTAGCCGGTTATCTCCGACGACTGATGAAGAGCGAGAATACATGGCGAAAGTCCCGTATGCAAATGCAGTTGGAAGCTTGATGTATGCAATGGTGTGTACGAGACCAGATATTTCACAGGCTGTTAGTGTTGTTAGCAGGTACATGCATGATCCAGGCCAGGGTCATTGGCAAGCTGTGAAATGGATTCTACGGTATCTGCAAAATACCGTAGATATTGGATTGGTATTCGAGCAGGATAAATCACTTGGTCAATGCATAGTTGGATACTGTGATTCTGACTATGCAGGTGATTTGGATAAGCGACGATCTACAACTGGCTATTTGTTCACTTTAGCAAAAGCGCCAGTTAGTTGGAAGTCTACTTTACAGTCAACGGTGGCTTTGTCTACGACAGAGGCAGAGTATATGGCGATTACAGAGGCTGTAAAGGAGGCGATTTGGCTTCATGGGTTGCTTAAAGACTTGGGAGTTGGTCAGAAACAACTTGAGGTTTATTCTGACAGTCAGAGTGCTATTCATTTAGCAAAGAATCAAGTCTTTCATGCACGGACGAAGCACATTGATGTTCGCTATCACTTTGTGAGGGAAATTCTCGAAGAAGAGGAGATACTTCTGTTGAAGATTCATACTACGGAGAATCCCGCAGATATGCTGACCAAGGTGGTTACAAAGGCCAAGTTTGAACACTGTTTAGACTTGGTCAATGTCCTGCACATTTGAAGTTGGCGCCTCACGGCGCAAATTTGGAAGCAACGTGAAAACTGCTTTTATTATTTGTTTGTTTGAGAAGATTTGTATTTGGTGGGACTGGATATTAAGCCAAGGTGGAGATTTGTTGACTCTTTGGCCTAATTATTTAGTCCCACATCGGAGTTTTATGTATTGTGAAGGAGAATTTGGGGTTATAAAAGAACTCCTCCTCCTTCATTGTAAAATGCACCATTTGTAATCTCTTCTCTCTATCTAATAAAAGCAGGCTGCTTTGAGCGGTGCTCGGAGATTAAGCTTTCGCGGCTGAACTCCATTATTAAAATTGTTCGGTCTCTTTTCTCTTCTTTTCAGTTAATATTCGATATTACTTGTCGGGTATCTTTGTTAGTGTTCTGTCCGGTTCAGTTCATTTGAACCGGTTCATTTCACTAAAGTTGTTCCGTTTTGTAGGGAAATTACCCGAATTTCCCAACAAGTACCTCATATTTGAAATTATCTCATCCATTTAGCAGGGGAGTTCTAATGTGGCTATAATTAAACATCATGAGAAAACACAATATTTCATTGAGGAATTCAGGTACATATACTAGCCCGTCGACACCAGAATATGGAGATGATCATTTTGAAGGATTTCAGAAAGGATGGAGTTCCGAGCGAGTTCCCTTGCCAACTAATAGTTGTAGGAGACACATTACTGCTACTGCATTGATGCCGTTTAATAGTGGAAGGGCATTGCCTTCTAAATGGGAAGATGCGGAGAGGTGGATTACAAGTCCAGTATCAGGTTATGCCACTCCCAAGGCTTCTTCAAATGTGCAATTGCAAAAACAGCCTAAGTCTAAAAGTGGACCACTTGAGAATCCTGTTATGTTCATGCCAAACTATTCGCCCTCTGTACTAGTCCATGAAGGCGGAAATAGAAGTAATTTTGTAGCAAATTCACCGTTTACAACAGGTGTACTGGTGCCTGATGGATTATCCATTCATTATGGTGTTGGTTCCGGCTCAAGCTCAAGTGCTTTCTATGCTGAGAATAATATGGCTCGAGCAAGCACTGCTCCTGGGCTGTCAGATTTTTTCGCTGAATCTTCATTACCAAGCTCCCAAGGTATAATTTTCTTTCTCTTTGCAGAAATCTGTTTTAGTTTCTTCGGGTTTGGTAGACTAGTTATTGCATACTAATCCTACGTGATTGGATTCATCGTCTATAATATGTTAATAATCAGTTGTTAACTCATAATTATACTGTTTACACTCTGATCTTCAATTGTTTATCAACTTGCACCATCAGTGTCTTCTTTTAGTATTATTAGCATAGAAACCTCAACGGTCCTATGGTATGTACGAGTGTAGAAGTGCGTACATCTATCTTATTTGAAAACTAATCATTTGAATGTTGCTAGTGAACCTTACATCTGGTCTTTAGATCAAATCTTGACTGGAGGAATTAGTCATCTCTCGACTAAAGACTTGTGATGGACTAACTAATCAGTGACCTGTGGATCTTGAAACCTTCCTTGCTTTTATATAAAATGTGAACTGATATGCACTAGGTTAGTCAAAGAAGGAACTCATGTCAGAATGTGCTAGCAAGAGATCGATAACATCTCATTAAAAACTGTACAAAATCACAGAAGGAAGGAAGTTGAAGTTAATTATCAAAAATAAAAGGAGGGAAGTGGAGTCATTTGAAGTTTCCTAAGCACGAGGCCATGTCAAACTCTATCTTCTGAGACATTTAGACACAATTAGCCATTTAGGCACAATAGTTATGACTAGTAGTTGTTAAACTTGTATCAAAATATGACCTTACTGTAGTCTTAATGCTTCTTAACGCCGCACACATAACACTCCTGATTTCTTGAATTATAGACATTTTAAGCATTCTTCTTTCAAAATGTGTTGTCCAATCACCTAGACCATAGTATAAGAAGAAAAATGTTTACATGGCAAAGTATATTATTGCATTAATCTTTTGCATACAATGGACAGATGATAAGGCTGATGACACCAAGGAACCAGATTCTATTTCCCCTGTAGTTTCATGTAGAGATATGGCAACACAGATGAGCCCCGACGACAGTACACATTCCTCTCCCAAAGGAAGGTCTCCTTCAATCCGTTCTATAGAGGAGCCGAATGATAAGCATTCTGCTAAACTTGAGATTAGAGATGTACAGGTAGACAGAGGACCTCCCATATCTGGAGAATTACATAGAAAAGGGGTAAGGAAAACAAGGAAAGACTTACAAGATGCAACTGACTCAAATGTACGCTGGGATGTTGCAGATGCAGAAAGGAGCATGCCAAAGTACGTCTTCATTTCATGCTTTTGATACTTATAATAGTGTAAAATGTACCTATGCTGTCCTTCAGTAAAGACAACCAGCACATCCTTAAAGTTTACCTTTTCTGTTCTGCAAGTTTATCGATTGATCGACTTAGAGAGCTGGCCTACCTAATCTTGACTTCACCAGTAGAGATGAGAATTCTCTGGATTCCCTCATAGACCCATATTTTCAAAGAATTCAAACATAGAAACAAGTGAAATTTAACTCATGGATCTGCCTCCAGAAGCAAAGCACTGATTTTTCCTTCTGTTTAATTGTAGGCTGCAAAGAGAGGAAGCCAGAATTAATGCTTGGGAGAACTTGCAGAAGGCTAAAGCTGAAGCAGCAATCCAGAAGCTCGAGGTCACATAAATTTTCCACAGATTACTTTCTACCCCTCGTTTTAATTTGTTCGTCTTACTTTCCTTTTTAGTCCGTTTAAAAAAGATTGTCTCTTCCCTTTTTTAGCAACTCTTTGATTTCACATGTTTAGGAGATAGGATTGCAAGTACATTTTGGTACATTCTACATACCACAACAAGATTCAAAACTGTTTTTGCTTTCTTTATCCGTGTCTAATCAAAATCAAACAAACAAATTGAAACAAAGGGAGTACTTGTTTTGAAATAGTACTACAAAACTGACTCGAACTTGTCTTTTTTGGATATCAGGTGAAATTATCAAAGAAGAGGTCAGCATCTATGGATAAGATTCTGAACAAGCTTAAACTTTCTCAGTTGAAGGCTCAAAAGATGAGAGGTTCACTCTCAGAAGGTCATCAAACAACTTCAAAAACACTCTTCCCTTTTCAAAAGTTCTTCAAGATCAACTCTTTAAGCAGTTGCTTTTACTGTGGTGTCGAATAGTTTGGCAATACCTTTCTTGAAAATGCAATGAGCTCGGATCAGTATATGATTCTCGTGATAGTTTGGAGTATATTTCATTCTTGGTGATCAAAGGATGTCATAGAAGACTCATTAAACTCAGTTTTGTCCATCGTGTTGCTAAGTATTCAAACAGTAACACCGTGAAAACTGTTTTTGTATATGGTTATAAAAGAGGTAGCAGTACTGAGGAACCAAATTCTATGAGTACATACCCAAAAGGCCAAAAAGGTCACAGTTGAGATACACATTTGAATACTTTTTAAGAATAGTTTGGTAGCTAGTAAAGTAACAACTTATTCATATATATATTTCTACGTAAGTTATACAATGTTTGATAGCTAATTAGAAAGTAAGTTATTCATATATACCAAAATTTTATGCATTATCTTAGGTTGGATTAGAAGTTTAAATAGCTAATACTCGCATATCACATTAGATACTAAGGTCGCGCTCTATTCATTATCAAGCAATAAATAAGCTAAGAAGAACAACATAAAAGGATTTAAAGAGACAATAGCAAATTATACGACGGAGTGAATCAGAAACTAAAAAAAGATATTCTTCTAACTCAATTTAACACATTTTAAATTTTGAAATTCAAACACAAATTAAATAAAATATTCACGTTGTAATTTTATTTATGGTCTATATGAAACATTTGGTTGCAAAGCATATAATAGAATAGGATTGCATAGTCTCCCAAACATGATGTAATTTTAAAATAGATAACTGTAAATACAAAGTAAATATCAATAGCGCCCATGGCCTAATGGATAAGGCGCTTGACTTCTAATCAAGCGATTGTGGGTTCGAGTCCCACTGGGCGTGTAATGTTTATTTTATTATTTTTTCTTTTTTGCATGATACGGATCAAGCTACAGAACTACATCGTTCGGCCAATATATATCACGGCCCAAAAAACAAAGAACCAAGATCGCTGATCAGCCCAAAAGTTCGTTGGACCATGAAGTCTCATTATGGAGCACTTCAATTCAAATAAATTTAGTCAAAATAGAAGGAAATTTACATAAATATACTAATAACAAAATATTTACCATTTATAGCAATAATATTTCTTTTTCACTTGATCACTTTTAATTCATTTATAATACAAGTTTAATTCAATATTACAAAAAAATAAATTATTCACATATAATACAAATTTTAATGATAAATAATTTATTTATCACACATTTTAATTCACTTATAATACAATGTGTCAAATTTTTACCAAACAAACATAATATATTTTAAAAAACAATTATAATTCATATATAATTCATATATATTGCATACATAATTTACTTTTAATACATATTGCAGATTTAACATAGTATTGCTATAAATGGTAATAAATAAAAAGTATTGCTAAAATCAGTAATTATTTATTAAAATGTATCAATTTATGTAATTTTTCCAAAATAGAATCTTATCAAATTTACATAAACAAATGTCGTTTGTCATGGTATGAATTTATGAAGGAAAAATTGTGTATAATAGCAAATTATTACTTCAAATTAAATGCTATAAATATAGTTTGATTTAATTGTACCCTATAGCAAACTATTGCTAATTTCGTCTCTCTCCCTGATGGAATCTTGCTCGCCACTCTTGTTTGTGGCAGTCTCGCTCGCCTCTCTCGCTTACACAAATGTGTAAAATGAGTTTGTGTTTGTGTAAAGTGAGAGGAAATTATATACATATATACATATATTTTTCGTTCCTCTCTCCCCTCTCCCAGATTTTGCTCACCACTCTCCCAGATCTCACTCGCAACCCTCGCCACTCTCGCTTATTCAAACAGAAACGAAATATATAAATTGTGTTTCTCTTTGTATAAAGGGAGAGAAAATTGTATATGCATATGCAAATACATATATCTTCATCTTATACACTTATAATTATACAATACAAATATTCTTCTGCCCCCCGTTTTCTTTTGCCTTTCTCTCTTTCTCATTTTATACATACAAAAATTATACAATTGATCTTTTGTATACAACTATTTTCTTTTGTATACAAATTATACAAGTGCTTTCTTTCCATATGTATTGCAAATTATACAACTGCATTTTTTTTTGTATATGTATAGCGAAATATATATATTTATGTTTGATATGAAACACAATTTTGCAAACTATAGTTATAACATACAAATATAATTTTTATGTTTGTTATACATGAAAGTTAGTCATTTATTAATTAATGATATAAAAATGTAATTATTTCACAATGTAAAGAAAATTAATGAATATGATAGAAATGTTTGCGTAGTTGTGTAGTTTCTCCTGATTTATGCCCACTCCTATATTATGTAGATATATGCTCTAGACCAAATACAAATCTATAATATTGTAAAATACTGTAGAGGGATGAGACAAAGGACAAACCAACCAAAATACTATACCCACTGATCATGGATATATTATATTATATTTTATTAATGATAGAAACGATTTGTCAATTCTTTCAGTAAAAACATGTTCAAGATAGACCTACTAACATCTTGCGCTGAAGTAATTCATTGTTGCCTAATGGTTGGTAGCTATTTTGTTTTAAATAGTTTTTGTCTTAATTTGATTATAATGAGCATGCTCAGTAGGTAGCTATTTGGAAAGTTCATGATGGGTCCTTAACTCAGAGTTGGGTCTATTGATGTAACTAATTTCCAAATTCAGGGCTTTCCATGCACTTTCTTTTCCCACACCACTTTTATGTGCACAATTTACACTTATAATATAAAAATATATTTTTATTTTAGTCCATCTGTTAAGATTATATATTTTATTTTAGTCCTCGTGTTATCTAATTAAGCATTATTAACCTTCAATTATACCAAGTAAGTGGATTTAGTCCTTCAACTTACAGATTCAAAAAAAATTAACAGAGAGTTCAGTGCTAAAAGGGGTAGTTCGGGTATTTCCTTTTTAGTTCTCTCTCTTTGAAGAACAAGCTAAGTCTTCTCTATCTCTATCTAGAAGAACAAGCCCGTCGATTTGAGCTACAATTTCAAAAATCAACTTGATAGGCATTAACCCTCCTGCTCACACTGACGAACGATAAATTATGCAACGAATGATTTTCTTAAAAAAAGTTTTCTGTTTTCTCAAGCAATTACTTTAAACTATTCGAATTAACCCTTTTAGCAGTGAACTCTCTGTTAATTGTTTTGGGTCTGTTAGTTGAAGATTAAAATCACTCACTTGATATAATTAAAGGTTAATAGTGCTAATTTAAATAACACAAGGACTAAAATAAGAAATTAGTCTTAACATAGGGACTAAAAATGCCGTTTCCCCTAATTCATAAATAACACATTTTTCACTTTTTGTACCTCATTCAAATATTCTTGTGCTCATGTACCTTTGAATTCCATCCGTCTATGAGTAGGACAAATAGCGAAGTTTCACCTGTAGAATATTAAACGGGGTGATAATACATACTTCATGTCTAGTTCAATATAAATAAATAAATCATATATTGATACTCTTTTTATAGTCTAAATATATGATTTTTCAAAGTTCAAGAAATGTGTCAAGTTGTCAATCAATATTTATTATATAAAAAATATACCTACAGTTAATTTATCTTGAATATAATTTTAATTGTATACACATTTTTACACCATCGTTATATATATATATATATATATATTCTTATGTATGAATAGTGATGACAAATGGGTCAACATAACAGAAAATGGGTAATAATTCAATGCGTGCTCATATTTGATATGGGTAAAAATAGATTTGGTAACAAATGTAATGGGTAAAATACTAGTTTATCCATATTTGTTTATATTCTCATGAGTAAATATTAAGTACTCTACTTAAGAATTCAATACGGAGAAAATATTTTAGTCTTTTTTTAAATGAAAAATATTGAATATACTTTCTTTCGTTATATTGTATCATAAAACTAAAAATAAAAAATTCTATAACTTTTCAATATAAAATAAATTTATGTAATTACAAGGTGAAATTATTTTTAATTTCAAATTAAAGTAAATGAATATTGCATTTTAGGACTAAAGCATGCTGAATGCACTTTAAACAATGTCCATACTAATACATGATTTGTTTATTTTACACTATTATTTGTTATCCAATATAAAATTAAACTAATAAAATTATAATTATAATTAACAAAAGAAATGTACATTGAATATATATATATATAT
The DNA here is from genome assembly GCA_016801875.1 of Solanum sitiens. NCBI lineage: Eukaryota > Viridiplantae > Streptophyta > Magnoliopsida > Solanales > Solanaceae > Solanum > Solanum sitiens. The sequence continues at coordinate 317,037 of JABWTJ010000101.1, forward strand.
ATATATATATATATATATATATATATATATATATATATATATATATATATATATATATATATATATATATATATATATATATATATATATATATATATATATATTGGAGGGCCAAAGGCTTTCATCTTTTCAATTTTAGAGAAGAATAGTGAATTTTTATACAAGACATTAAAAGGAAGAAAAGTTCAAATATTTTTAGTGATATAATGAATTTTGAATGAATAAAAGTTGAAAGCTTAACCCGTTTAGGTAATTCATAGTTTTCCCATATTTTTATGAGTTAAACATTATCCATAAGAAAAAAAGTCAATCACCCAATTTATTACGATCGGATTGAATATGTACTTACCAAAATATAAGCTCATTTTACTGATAATATGTGTGACCTACCTAGCTGCATGTCCCTATTTAAACAATTGGACATGTGAAATTTCACTTGGAAGGAGGCATGTATCTTTAATTTGTCGACATTGAATCGAATACAAAAGGTTCACATGTTGCCTCTACTATTTGAGTTTGACCAGCACCAACCCAAATTTTATCAGACCCGGATGTAATTTTTTTCCTAGCGGTTGGTTAATTGATTTTTCATTTTTAGCTATGTCATACAGGGACTTCTTCAAATGTTTATCACGTAAAAATTCCACTAAAAGGGAGGGTATTAGTTAAGTGTTCGGAGTAATTTTTATTTTAGATTTTGTATTTGTATTAGGAAATTGTTAGAATGTAGCTTTCACTGTACATCAACGGATCAGATCCTTGACTCAGCAACAGTAGCTGAAATAAATGCGTTAAAATTTTAAGTAACATTTCACATTTCTCGTGTATATATTGAGACTTGAGAGGCGATGAAATCTGATTAGTTTGAACATAAAAGAATCAAATAAAATAAGACATTAAAATGCCTCCCTTTTCGTATAATATAGGCGCGTTTATGCAGATGTGGTTTTAACTTTTGAAATAAAATTATAGACGGGTAAAACCTCCACATATATTTTTTATATATATATATAGTGAGAGTCCGGAGCCTAAAGGGTATAAAATGTTAACAAAAATTTCAAAACGGTATATGAATTTTTATTTTAATCAAAACAGAAAAAATCGCTCACGTAGTAGCGATTTCTTCCGTCGGAAAAAGGAAAATCGCTGCTATAGCAGTGATTTGCGAAATTTTATTTTTTTTAAAAAAAAAAAAATTCAAAGGAATCGCTGCCAAAGCAGCGATTTTGTTTCAATTTTTTTTTGGCAGCGATTTTGTTTCAATTTCTTTCCTTTTTTATAAATTAAATCGATGCCAAGGCAGCGATTTTAAATCGATTTTTTTTTTCAATTTTTTAATAAATTGCTGCAGTGGCAGCGATTTTATAACTTTTTTTTTAAAAAAATTTAAATCGCTCAAATGGCAGCGATATATTAAAAAAAATTAATTTTAAGTAAATCGCTGTACTGGCAGCGAATTACAATATTTATTTTTTTTATTTTTTTTTTAAATCGCTCAAGAAAATAATCCTCCGTATTTTTGTGTAGTAAAATTTGTGCAAATTCTTTTTTTTGATTTTCTCCAATTTTTTAGTCTACTTTAATTTTTTTTTTAATTTCTTAAAGTAGACAGGATTTACTACCATTAAAAAAAAATTAAAGTAGACTAAAAAAATTGGAGAAAATCGAAGAAAAAAATTTACACAAATTTTACAACACAAAAATACGGAGGATTATGTTTTTGAGCGATTTTTAAAAAAAACAAAAAATATAGTAAATCGCTGTCAGTGCAGTGATTTAACTAAATTTTTTTAAAAAAATTATAAAATCGCTGCCACTGCAGCGATTTATTAAAAAATTAAAAAAGAAAATCGATTTAAAATCGCTGCCTTGGCAGTGATATAATTTTAAAAAAAAAATTGAAACCAAATCGCTGCAAGTGTAGCGATTTGATTTTTAATTTTTTTTTTAAAATGACAAATAAATAATAAAAAACAATTTTCAAAGTTAAACAACAATTATAAAAAGTGAATTTGGAAATCGCTGCTTTGGCAGCGATTCCTTTGAATTTTTTTATTTTTTATTTTAAAAAAAATGAATTTTTTTATTTTTTTTGGCAGCGATTTTATTTTTTCCGGCGGATGAAATTGCTACTACGTGAGCGAGTGGTTAAAATAAAAATTCATATACTATTTTGAAATTTTTGTTAACATTTTATACCCTTTAGGCTCCGGACTCTCTCTCTATATGTGTGTGTAATTGACAATTTGCTATGATTTAGATGTATTTTTAGGTCTTATCCCTAATTTATATAATGCGTGGGATGAGGAAAAAGAAGTCATGAACTAAAAAGGGGCATAAAAATTTGGGAATATATGGGCACCTTCATCTTAAAATTGACACACTTCAACGTTGAGGTAAGCAGACAGGCATACCTCTAGATGGATCTTCTTGGAGACATATTGGTTAGATGGGGACATGATTGAAGACAAGAGTTGTCCATTTGGCCTACAGACAGAGAAAACAATTGAACATCTCCTTTTTCTTGTATATACACAAGACAAGTATGGAACGCAAAGGAGAATCTTAGTAGTTTAGTTGATTGGCTACCTGAATTTTCATCTCGTTAATTGAGGTTTGATTCCCCGCATTATGATCCCCTCCCCATTTCCCCTATGGCCAATTTCTTTTATATAAAATAGTATGGGACACAGGGGCAGAGCTACAGCTAACGAAAGGTGCGCAAGTGAACACCCTTCGTCGGAACGTTATACCGTAACTACGAGACAAATTTACGATATTTTTAATATATATTTAGGTTTGCACACACTTAAGTAATTATAGGAGCTGACTCAATCGTAAAATGAATGCTGGAAGTATGAAGCGGAAGGTTGAGGGTTTGATTCTTGGTCCCTTCAATGTTTTTAAACATTTTTTATTCAAATCAGTTTCAAAAGTTTTTTGTGGGTACTTTTAAAATTATGCACACTCTTTATAATATGGCTGGCTCCGCCACTGAATTGGGACACAAAGAAGAATTTATAGGCGAAGACACTTGTAGGCGGTCTTCCTAACTTTTGGATCAATCGAATAGAGAGAAGATCTAGCACAACGGTCGAAGAGAATGGGGCACGAGTTCGTAACCTAAAAGCAAATGAAGCAAACTGAGATAAAGCTTTAACCAAGCGTAGTTGGTGGAATATAACCTCTTGATTTGAAGTTTTCTGTATTCCTACTCTACTATAACTGAATAAAATATGATATTTTAGCTAGTCTTAGCAAGGCAATAGTGTAATTTACAAATGACTTTAGTTGCAATAGTCTATTTCACAATTACATGTATGTATATGCATATTAATTTGATCAAATAATTTTAACTATTATTTGTGTATATATGTATTTATTTGCGATGGAATAAAAATAAAAGGGTCTCCATCGACCAAATTAAAACTGAAAAATAAAAGAAAGCGATAGATCATGAGAAAATCCCAAGAAATGAAATTACAAAGTACTAAATGCAAGTTGATGAGCAATCTCATATCTACAAGAAAGTTCTATTTGTTGCCCTCATGCAAATTTTGGGAAATTAAGAACATGTGCACATGTAATTGCCTCAGGTGCATTGCATTGACCATATAATATATAGTGTAATATTTATACTACCAAATTTTTGGGTCAGTCACTAGCTAGTTAGTAGCATGTAATCTTACTTGCATGATCCTTGTCCATGACTATTGGTGGCCCTACTCTAATTTCATGCCCATCTTGTATTTAATTATTAATTTGCATAGAAATGGAAAAATCTAAGACCACTACGTTTGGATAATATATTTCATTGGAATTGAGAAACGATTTTGTGAAATTTAAATTGGAAAGGAGTACGTCACTCCAAAGATCGATTAATTTGTGATTGTTTAAAGTTTATAGATTTGTATTTAACTTATAATGAACTCAAGTTGATATACACTAATAAATCAGTTTGTTAGTCAATTTTTTTTATAGATACATGCATATAACATGTACTGAAATTTAATTCATATACATATAGGAACATAGTTTGGACAAAAATTATCAAATAAGCACGTACTTGTAATTTCTAAACTAGGTCCGCCCTTAAGTATTTGTAAGTTGGACAAAGGTCTTTAATCACACATGGGATGGACTAAATCTAATCCATGTATTTGAGGAAAAAACGATAATGACCTTTTTTTTCCCCTCAAATACAAGGTCATTTTCGTTTTGTATCGAAGAAAACATCCTCTAAATTGATATTGTTCAAAATCTAAGGGATCCTACAAATTACATCCTTAGATATTGTCAATTTCCATCTTTCAACTAATAATTTTAAATATTAAATCACATTAAAAATAAATGACAAAAACTATTTAATTAAAAGATTTTGCAATAATGTTAAATTCAATTGTCGAAAAAGTTCACATTACTATTTTTCGCGTAACTCAAAATATTAAATATGAAGGGGAAGATCAGTTGAATTTTTTGAGTATGTTAGTTTTTTGACAAATTCAAGTAGACTGATGAAAATTGTTTAACTTGTAAATAATTGGAGTTTGATTTTTTTTTTTTTGGTAAGAATGATATTTTAAGGTACGTAATTTAAGTTTAGAGTATAGTTTAATAATGATTTTTGCCCAAAAATATGATTAGAAAGGAAGATATTCGGATTAAGATAAGAGTAGCTTCGATGGAGAACAAAATGCGAGAAGCAAGGTTTAGATGGATCGATTAGGCATGAGAAAATGGGATGCAGGCATAACCTAGTGTCAACTGTTGACCAGGGGCGGAGCCACCTTGTACGAAGGGGATTCACTCGAACTCTCTTCGGTGAAAAATAATAATATTTATATATGATTAAAATAATTTTATATGTATATATAGTAGATGTTGAACCACGTTTGATCACTTCACGTGTTTATTTTTATAGATTTTGAACCTCTTATTAAAAATTCTAACTCTACCACTGCTGTTGACTATAGATGATTTCAAGAGAGTAAGAGATAGACCGAATAAATAGTAGAGTAGAGAGAGGGGGTTAGCCAGGTGATGCAATTACAACTTACTTTAAGAACATGACCTTATATAAAAAATGGTGAATAACAGAGATTAAAGTAAGCAAGTAGTAGAACACTAGCTTGATTAGTAATAATTATTAGTAGAACAAAGTAGAGTAGTAGAGGACTTATTTACTCCCTTCGTTCAATATTATTTGTCATGTTGTGTTTTTCGAAAGTTAATTTAATTAATTTTTAAAGTTAAATTAGATCAAATTAATTTGATATTTTTAAAAAATATATATATATATTCTAAAATTGTATGAAAAGTACTATAAATTGTAACTTTTTTCATATGATGAAAAAATACATCTTAAAATATTAGTCAACGTTTTTATAATTTAACTCTAAAAATAAAAATTATGACAAATAATACCGGATGAAGAGTATTATGGAAAGCCAAAAATAGCATAAATTAGATTAATAAATCTAGAAAATTTATAGGGGTATTAAAATGATCATAGGTTATATCATAACAAAAAGGTAAGAGAATCTTGTGTACACACACGTTAATAGAAGTGGGAGTTTTGGTGAAAGCATCAAACAAACAAATAGTATCGCTGCCTGCTGCTGTTGCGCCGCAAAGTGAGGAATCTCACAGGGTACACTTTCCTTTTTTTCTGGTCATATCATTTAGTATGCTGCAACCAACCTTAATAAATTTTTTGAGAAAATATTAATCCTTCCATCCATAATTGTTTATCATGGTCATGCACAAAGAATATCAAAAGTCTAAATAATTTTTCAATTGAACTATACTATTATTAAGAACAAATTTAAAAAAAAAAAATGACTAATTATTTCTTGATTATTTAAATTAATAATTAATTTTGAAAATATATTTTTAGTATATATGCCAAACAATTGTAAACGGAGAGAGTATCATTAACAAGTGTAATTTTCTATTTATATTAATTCTTTAATACATTTTCAATAAATAAGTGACGATCTTAGATAAACAATCCAAAATTGCGCAACAGAGGAGTAATTGCCTCTAAAAATATATAATTAGCGGTAATTGAACTTTTGCTGTTAATTAATTATCGCTAAAAAATTATTATTGATACAATCACATCAAAATCAAGTATATCTAGCAAATATGGTCAGCTCGAGTGACAAAAATCGCTCACTCTTTTAATTAGTTTTTGAAAGTGATTTAAGCGCTATAAAAAATGACGCCGCTCCCAAAGAGTGATAGTTAGAAATTTAGTTTAAGAAGTGCTCTATTTTTGTGCTTCTTAATTCTAGAATAACTAATGTTAAAAGCAAAATTCCTTCAAAATTGGGACATGGGATATCCATTTACAATGGGCAGTCAAGAATGCTAAAGGGTCAAGCAACACAAGTACTTCGTCCACGACTTGTTCTATATTTTTTTTATTTTTTAAGAGTAAAAATTAACTAACGTTTGAAGTTAAATTAAATTAGATCAACTCAGTATTTAAAGTTATAATTCTCTTTGTATTTTTCTTTATTCCTCCTAAAAGCTTTCCATTTTTTATCACATAAATTAAAACGGAAAAATTAAACTTACATCTAAAAAAGGAAAGAATTTGTGGCTCCTAAAGAAGGGAAAGGGTGGATTAATTTGCATGTGAGGAGCTAAGAAAATAGTATGGCGGGGGTCCTTAACTTAATTGGTAGATATTGATAAGTAACTCCACATGAATTATGATTCAAATATATAGCTGTGTCCTCTCTTCTCCACTTGTGTGGGGTTCCTTGCTTTTATTTTCTGTACATGATAATTAAATAATACTTACTCTTTATTAATTTCTCAATCTATTAAAGATACATCTTATTTTTTAATTGTCAAAAATAATACTGTAATATTAAGTAAATCATTTTAAAATTTATTGGAGATCGTTAGTTAAGATTTCTAAAGAGTAATTCATTAGGACAACCTGATAAAATAAATATTTAGTTAAGGAGAACATAAAATGTAAACTGAAAAAATAAAATAGAATAGTGAAATTGCAATTTCTTGCTTAGTAATAAATAATAATATAGTGATATTTTATTACTTTATTAAATTATGATTGTTTCTTTCTTTAAAATAAACAAGTACATATTCACATTTCATTTTTAGTTAGGATCAGTATCTCTATAATTTAGCTTCTGAAGAAAAGGATAATATTGACAAATTTTATAATAACATCATGACTCATGAGTCATGGGAATTGGTATTCTCTCTCTTTTTTTTTTTTTTTTTAAAGAATACAATAGAATCAAGTCAAGTAATTATGAAGTTATCCTTTCTTCATAATTTGGTTAAACTTAGCTCATCTAGCCTAGAAGCCATTTAATTAATTTGTCTAATTCTTTACCTTTTTTTTTTTATATATATATCTAGCTTCAAGCTGTCAATAATATTTATTGCAAGAGATCTGAGAATACAATATTACAACTAGCACTTGTTAAATTTGACAAGATTCAAAAATGGATTAATGAGAAGATATGGTAGTTAGGAGGATAATTCTTCATTGGTAGAAAAGTCAAGATAGCACCTTTTGTAGGTGAAATTTAGGTGAACAATAAATTGGTTTCACAAGGTAAATCTTGACATTTTGACATATTGTGATGTCATGGATGACATCAATAGGAAGAATTCACTCGTATAAATAGGTAGCTCCTAATTCATTTGTAACACACCTCTCACTTGCCTTCTCATCTCCTAAGGCATTTGTTCTTCTTTCTCTCTTGTAGTATTTCACTTGTACTCTTTTGGAGTGAAATAAATATTGGTTGGTTGTGTCCGAGGAATAGGCAAAAGAAAACAAAAATTTGCCGAACCTCGTTAATTTCTGGTGTTCCTTTTATTGTTGTCTCATTTACTATTTATTAGCTACCTTTAGATATAGCAGTTGTGATTCCATCACTCTCTATATATTCGGCTTCCGCAACAATTGGTATCAGAGCAAAGGTATTATCTGAGTATGCTCTGTGGTTGCAGCATAGTCTGAACTTCCACATCAGAAAAAGATCTGTTTTGGTTCTTGCATTGTTAGCTAGTAAATAGTATTTGTAGTAAAATGGGAGACAAGAAAAATGATGAGTCCACATCAAGTGTCAATAATACGTCATCATTGGCATCTTCGCTTATGACAAGAATTGTGTCAAATGCGAAATTTGCAGTTGAAATTTTTGACGGGTCAGGACATTTCGAAATGTGGCAAGGCGAGGTCCTTGATGTTCTTTTTCAACAAGGACTAGATATTGCCATTGAAGAAAAGAAACCAGACGGTGTAGGAGAAGAAGATTGGAAGATTATCAACCGTGTTGCTTGCGGTACCATTCGATCTTACCTTGCAAGAGAACAAAAGTATCCATACACGAAGGAAACATCTGCAAATAAATTATGAAATTCATTGGAGGAGAAATTCTTGAAGAAAAACAGTCAAAATAAACTTTACATGAAAAGAATATTGTTACGCTTCACTTATATTCCTGGTAGCACAATGAATGATCATATCACCAGCTTTAATAAGTTGGCGACAGATTTGTGAAATATGGACGTGACTTTTACGGATGGAGATATGGCCTTAATGTTGTTAAGTTCACTTCCCGATGAGTTCGAGCATCTTGAAACGACTCTACTGCATGGGAATGATGAAATATCTCTCAAAGAAGTTTGTTCTGCCTTATACAGTTATGAACAAAGAAAGAGAGAAAAACAAAAAGGCGGATAAGCAGAAGCACTGGTTGCGAGAGGTCGTTCTCAAAATCATATGAGAACGAAGAAAGGGAGATCCAAGTCAAGATCCAGACTCAGCAAAGATGAATGTGCCTTTAGCCGAGAAAATGGGCATTGGAAGAAAGACTGCCCAAAGTTGAATAGCAAAGCCAAACCAAATAATGGGAAGGCTGTCATGAATTCAAATGTGGCTGATTGTGATAACTCCGATTACTCACTAGTTACAACAAATCCATCCAAATCATCTGATGTATGGTTGATGGACTCAGCTTGTAGTTATCATATGTGTCCCAATCGGGACTGGTTTATTGATTTACAAGAAGGAGAATGTGGAGTTATTCACACTGCAAACAATAATCCTTTTACCGCATATGGTGTTGGTTCAATCCGATTAAGGAACCATGATGGATTAAGTAGAACATTAATAGATGTTCGATATGTACCAGATTTGAAGAAAAATCTCATTTCTGTAGGAGCCCTAGAATCAAAGGGGTTCAAAGTCACTGCAGATAATGGCGTGATGAGAATATGCTCTGATGCACTGGTGGTAATAAAGGCAATTCGAAGAAATAATAACATGTACCACTATCAAGGTAGTACAGTTATTGGGACAGCGGCAACAACATTCAATGACGAGAAGGAGGCAGAAATGACCAAGCTGTGGCATATGCGCTTGGGACATGCTGGAGGGAAATCCTTTAAAACTTTATCAGATCAAGGATTGCTAAAAGGAGTAAAAACTTGCAACTTGGAGTTTTGTGAGCATTGTATCAAGGGAAAGCAAACAAGGGTTAAATTTGGAACAGCTATCCATAATACTAAAGGTATTTTGGATTATGTTCATTCGAATGTTTGGGGTGCTTCCAAAACACCTTCATTAGGTGGGAAACACTATTTTGTAACCTTTGTTGATGACTTTTCTCGAAGATTGTGGGTGTATACGATGAAAACAAAAGATGAAGTATTGGGAATTTTTCTCAAATGGAAGGCGATGATAGAAACTCAAAGTGGCAAAAAGATCAAGTGTCTTCGTACAGACAATGGTGGCGAATACAAAAATGATCTTTTTCAGAAAATTTGTGAGAAAAATGGCATCGTCAGACATTTCACCGTCAGAAATACACCACAACAGAATGGAGTGGCAGAACGCATGAACCGAACTTTGCTGGAGAAAGTTCGGTGTATGTTGTCCAATGCTGGCTTGGGCAAAGAATTTTGGGCTGAGGCAATAACATATACGTGCCACCTCATTAATCGTCTACCATCTGCTGCTATTGGTGGGAAGACACCATTTGAAAAATGGTATGGAAAACCTGCTGAAGATTATGGTTCTTTATATGTATTTGGCTCAATTGCATATTATCATGTAAGAGAGTCAAAATTGGACCCAAGAGCAAAGAAAGCTTTATTTATGGGAATTACTTCTGGAATCAAAGGATACCGTTTATGATGTCCAGAGACAAGAAAAGTTATTTTCAGCAGTGATGTTATCTTTGATGAATCTGCCTTGACAAATAAGGTAACACTTGAAGAAGCCAAACAAATTGATGGTGCTTCAAAGCAGGTGGAGTTTGAGGGAAAGATAATTTTCCAAACACAAGGATCAAACGAGGAAACAACAAAAGATTTTCCTCTTGAAGGAGAGCCAGTCGAAGAGGAGGTTCCATCTCAAGAACCTCAACCACAACTTGAATCAATAGCAACGAACAAGCCAAAAAGGACAATAAGACAACCTGCTCGACTCACAGATATGGTGGCTTGTGCTAACTCAATTGCAGCCGATGACATTCCTACCACTTATAAAGACGCAGTCCAAAGTTCACAAGAAGATAAGTGGAGGAATGCCATGGATGAAGAAATGCAATCTCTTCATCAGAATCATACATGGAGATTGGCCAATCTCCCAGAGGGCAAGAAAGCAATTGGGTGCAAATGGGTATTTGCAAAGAAAGAGGAATTTCCTAACCAAGAAGATGTTCGCTACAAAGCAAGATTGGTGGCCAAAGGATATGCTCAAAAGGAGGGAATTGATTATAATTAGGTATTTTCTCCAGTTGTGAAACACTCCTCCATTAGAGTTTTGTTGGCTTTTGTAGCACAGTTGAATTTGGAACTAGTTCAGTTGGATGTAAAAGCTGCTTTTTTACATGGAGACTTGGAAGAGGAAATCTATATGCCTCAGCCAGAAGGATTCAAAGTTGATGGAAAAGAAAATATGGTGTGCAAACTTGAAAAATCGTATGGATTGAAACAATCTTCTAGACAATGGTACAAACGATCTGACAAGTTTATGTTGCAGCAAAGGTACATAAGAAGCAAATACGATCATTGTGTGTATTTGCGCAAGCTTGAAGATAATTCCTTTATATATCTTATCCTATATGTTGCCGATATGTTGACAAAAGTGGTGACTGCGGTCAAGTTTCAATATTGTTTGAACTTGATCAACATTGTTGAACATTGAAGATTATGGTTGAAGACACAATCAAAATTGTTGTTGAGGGAAAGTTAAAAATGGAGAATCTTGCCAAGGTGGAGATTTGTTAAATTTGACAAGATTCAAAAATGGATTAATGAGAAGATATGGTAGTTAGGAGGATAATTCTTCATTGGTAGAAAAGTCAAGATAGCACCTTTTGTAGGTGAAATTTAGGTGAACAATAAATTGGTTTCACAAGGTAAATCTTGACATTTTGACATATTGTGATGTCATGGATGACATCAATAGGAAGAATTCACTCGTATAAATAGGTAGCTCCTAATTCATTTGTAACACACCTCTCACTTGCCTTCTCATCTCCTAAGGCATTTGTTCTTCTTTCTCTCTTGTAGTATTTCACTTGTACTCTTTTGGAGTGAAATAAATATTGGTTGGTTGTGTCCGAGGAATAGGCAAAAGAAAACAAAAATTTGCCGAACCTCGTTAATTTCTGGTGTTCCTTTTATTGTTGTCTCATTTACTATTTATTAGCTACCTTTAGATATAACAGTTGTGATTCCATCACTCTCTATATATTGGACTTCCGCAACAGCACTATCATAACATTAAAAAACATGAATTATATTTGCCATTATTCATAGTAAAACTATTGCACGTTAAACATATTCCAGTGGAAATTTTAACTATTTTTATCAAAGATAAAAGGCGTATCTGATTATATAGGATTCTGAAAGTAAGTAGTATACATTAATCCAAATTATAAATGAAGCTAAGCTTATAATAAAGTGTAGGTGTGAATCAAATCCAATAATACATTTCACATCCCTCTCTAGACATGTATCGATTTTTTAATACAACCATAGATTATGGACTAATAAATCGAGTTATTTAAATAATTTTACTACATCGTGCCCCATGTTTCTCATTTTTAAAACGATAATTTTTAGGAATTTGTTGGCACGTTTAAGTATTTTAAAACCACGCAATCTCTTCTTGATGAGTTTTTCAAAAAATTAAATATATTGAAATATCCGTATATAATATATGGTAAACGCATGTAAGAATCAAATCCGCGATGCATCAATCAAATTGTACCCACTTTGCCGCTAGGCTACCTGTTACTATAGGTTTAAGTGGGGTCAAAAAAAAGATTGAATATATATGTATATACAATGTATTTTTCTGAACTCACTTACAATCAAATAAGTCCGTTCCTGATTATATTTCGCTAATATTATCTTTATCATTTACCGTCATCGCTAATTATCTTTATCGCTCATTACAATGATTAGTTGTTACCATCAACTACCATTGTAAATCATTATTGTTAGCTACAATTATTGTCATCATCCATAGAACACAAATCCAAAATTGAGATCTATAACCATCACTATTAGTCATCACCATCCCCATCTGCCATATGATTTGTAAAATTATTCTATTTCTATGGTATTAATTTAGTATATTTCTTAGATTTATATGAATTAATCTTGAAATAAAGTATGTATCCTGATCATGTTGAAATTAAACAAAAACTTATTCTAATTATTTGGCCAATTATATCGATATTCCTTAAATTTTAAAGTAAATTTTATTTAGATATTTGAACTATAACATGTTCAGATTGTGTATCACATGATAAAATATTTCTATTAAGTATTTTTAATTAAAAATAAAGAGTATGTTAATGTACTCAACCTAACTATTAATATTCGGATCTTTATAAAATATCTATATATTCAAATAGAAATTCAAATTCAAATATTTAAACTCTAAACTTAGCGTACATTTTAATATTCTGAATTAAGTTGTCCTTATTTAAATAAAAATAAATGAGGCACATTAATCCAACCCAAAATTTGCAAGTGAAGTTGATCTTGAAGTAAGTAAAGAGGAAGAAAGTTTCAAATTACCTAATTGAAAGAGCTTTAAATTTTTATATATTTGAAAATTTAAATAAAGTTGGCGTATAATTCATGTTAGGAGCAAAGGTTAGTAGTTTGAAATTTTAAATTAATATTGTTTGGGGCTTCAAATATTAATGTACGTATTTTTATTTAATTTGCTAATATAAATATAGGCTCTATTAAAAAGAAAGTGAATTGATCCGAACTTATGAACCCCATCTAGCCCCGCCTATGATACAACCTACAAGTTACTCTCTTCGTCCATTTTTATTTGTCATGTTGTGGTTTTCGAAAGTCAATTTGACTAATCTTCAAAGTTAAATTAGATTACATTAATTCGATATTTTAAACAAAAAAATTTAGATATTCAAAAACTATATCAAAAGTAGTTTGACTCTAAAAATAGAAACCATTAACAAATAATAGTGGATGGAGGGAGTATAACATATTAAATTGTATTCCATCCGTCCACAATTGTTTGATAGGTATACTAAAATAGATGTCCAAGATCAATTATCAATTTAAACAATTAAAAAATAATTAGTCATTTTTTCCAATTCTGCCTATAATAATTACTTCATTTTGTAAATTGAAAAGTTATGTAGACTTCTGATATTCTTAATATAGTAGTATTATATTAGTAAAATTACATCTTGTATTAAATTTTTCTTAAGGGAAGTGTTTGATCTTACCCTGACAAACAATTGTGGAGGAAGTAAGTATTTTATATCATTAATATATATGTATCTAAAGTACAGTTATTTTTTTAGTAACATTTACTCTTTAAAAGGTACTACATTGTAATACCCAATCTCAAATTTATAAAAAAAATGAAAACAAAAAGAATAGCTAATTATCTTTTCCTTCAAGAAAAGGAAATATATCAATTATGGTAAGTATATTGCTCTATCTTCAAGAAAAAGTTAAAAAAAAAAAAAAAAAAAGCACTAAACATGTTGTTTAGGAGTAGTATAATTCATGGCATCGTAATGTGGTTAATGAAGTTGTCCGCGTGGTCCTTGAAGAAATCTTTATTATTTCATGTTTTCGTTTTATTTAATGCTTTCCCACCTTAACAAACCACGTTTTTTTAAATAACTTTTCGGTACGCTGTTTCTGTTTCAACCAAATTTGGAAGAAATATATCTCCAAAAACACGTGTTTTTTTTTTCTTTTTGTTTTTATCATATTATTATTGGTAAATAAATAAAATCATATACCCACTTTCTCACGGAAACAAAAAAGGAAAACTGTCCAAAAAAAAACCTTATATATATATTTAGCGTGTGTAAAACAGAGTTCGTTGTGACTTACAGACTCCTCTGTTTTCTCTCTCACTCTTTACCTAAAGAAAAAAATCCCTAAATTTGACGAGATTTTATTAAGATTCTCCATGGATTGGGTTCGTGGTGAAGCTATTGGTCATGGAAGCTTTGGAAAAGTTAATCTTGTAATACCCAGAAAACAGAGTACTCAATTTCTTCCATTAATGGTTGTAAAATCATCTGGGGTTTCTCACTCTGTTTCGCTCGTGAACGAGAAAAAGATCTTGGATGAACTCAATGGGTGTTCACAAATCATACGATGTTTCGGTGAGAGCTATTCGTTTGAAAAAGGAGAAAAATTGTATAATTTGTTGCTGGAGTATGCTTCTGGAGGTTCGTTAGCGGAAAAGCTCAAGAAATCGGAGAATTTTAAGTTGTCGGAATTTGAAGTTAGTGGATACACAAAAGGTATACTCAAAGGGCTTCAGTATGTACATGAAATTGGGTATGTTCATTGTGATATTAAGCTTCAAAATATTCTTCTCGGTGAAGATGGTAAAGTGAAAATCGCTGATTTTGGATTAGCAAAGAGAGTTGGAATCAAGAAAGATGATGATTTGCAATGTGAATTAAGAGGTACCCCATTGTACATGTCGCCGGAGATGGTTACCGGCGGCGAACAGGGTACTCCGGCGGATATATGGGCACTTGGGTGTGTTGTAGCTGAGATGGTTGCCGGAGTTCCAGCTTATAAATTCTCCGGTGTTACAGAATTGTTAATGGCAATTGGGGTTAAAAATCAGTTGCCCCAAATCCCCGAAGAACTATCAGAAGAAGGAAAGGATTTTCTAAACAAATGCTTTATTCAAGATCCAAGTAAGAGATGGACGGCTGAGATGCTTTTAAAACATCCTTTTGTGTCTGATCATAATACTGTTACATTATTAAATGAAGAAATCAAGAATGGTGTTCCATCAATATCTCCTAAATGCCCATTTGATTTCCCAGATTGGGTATCTGATGAATGTGCACAATCATCAGTAACAAGTTCAATTACTTTTCTACCCTCGCCGGAAAATCAAGAAAATCTAAATTTGAGCAGTGGGTGTTGGTCTACTTCGCCGGCGGAGAGGCTCCGGGGGCTAATGAGTGAATTTAATCCTGAATCTGAATGGTGTTCTGATGATGACTGGGTTACTGTTAGGTGATTTCAACAGCCAAAGCCAGAGCCAGAAGCAGATTTTCCAGGTTTTTGAGGATGTCTTTTAGGGGTCTCTGGTTTATTATTTTAGTGATTAGGTACTTAGGCTATAGTCCAATTTTTATTATTTTTATGGTAAATAACATTGGTTACAACATTTAGTATTACAATACAAAAGGTTCTCAATTTTTTTCTAGACATCTTATTTACACTCAGCAAAGTGTACATTGTTGGATTATAGTAGAATTCAATAGTGATTAATTTCTTGTTAATGGGAATAGCATAATGACAATGTTTTTGATATATGTAAAGCGTAACCGAAACTCTAGATTCAGTGCTTCACAAAATTCGTGATTTAACAATGTCCAGAACTCGTGATCAAATAATGTTTAGAACTCGTGATCAAGCAATGTTTAGAACTCGTGACCAAAATAATGTTTAGAACTCGTGACCAAACAATGTTTAGAATTTGTGATCTAACAATGTATAAAACTCGTGACCAAATAATGTTTAGAACTCGTGACCAAATAATGTTAGAAGTAGTGACCAAACAATGTTTAGAACTCGTGATCAAACAATGTTTAATTCGTGACATGAATTAAACGTAATAGTTTGTTACCTCTTTGAACTAGAACCAAAAACTTCAGGAGGGCAAAATCATAAACTATGGCATACGCAATGATTTTGTTTATCTGTTGCAATTCTCCACATCGAATCATGGCTTAAAAGGCCCAAATGAGGAGAAAGTGCTTCATTTAACATGAAAAAAAAATAAAGGAAACAAAAATCTTTCTGCAAAAGTTGCCATTCATGCAATGGTTATAAATCACTTATAGTTATATTTAGATGCGGAATCATAATTTAAGTTTATAGATTAAAATTTAAATTCATTCTTTTAAAATAGATACAAAATTTGGATCAAAGTTATTGAGTTTGATCAAATCTGTAAGAGCTATATTCTAGTTCTGTCTTTGTCTTTATTATCACAAATATATGATAAAAGGGCGGTGATTTCAATGGCAATGACACTCTTAAGGTGTGTGATACTACTTGCTAGAAAAGATGCAACATAAACATCGATTTGAAATAAATGAATGCATCAAATCAAACCCAATAGTCCAAGTCCTAAAATTAATTCCAAATAAAGTTGTGATAATAGATCGAAATCACTTGCGTAAAAATTCTGAACACGTTATTGGATGATCCGCCACACCTACTAAGATTCTTGGATTCATTTTTTGCCAATTTGAAATACTTTTCCCATATTTGTGCAAAATAAGTTTGAGTAGTACATGGATATAACGAGTAATTCAAAGTGTTATCTGTCATTGTAAGTCACCATAATATGATAGTTTAAAATACGTTTTATGTCATTGTTGCACGAAGTTAGATCCCTATAAAATTAATGACTTGAAAAAATCGAGAACTCATAATCTAGAGCATTCACAGAATATTACTACTCTAGGTAAATTGGGTATTTAGAAGGTGTATGAAATAATTTAGACATGGGGCCTGTTGTTTCCTTTTTGACAATGGTAAAAATGGTTCATTTATATAAACGTCTCCTTCTTAGATTATTATTTTTGTCTCTACTTTCAAAAGTTGTACAAATATAATCTTTGAAATAAATAAAAAGATTAAATCGTCCGCTAATTAACGTTTATGAAATTTAGCTTGTGATCTAATGTTCTCTAAAAAAGAAAAAAATAATTTGCTCTTACAAAATCTTCAGACCCTAAACTAAAAGATTCATTAATTATTAAAAAAAAAAAAAGGGATCATTACTAAAAAACAATTTTAAAAAAAATGAGACATTTGACGAGGAATGGGCTGGACCTTGAAGCTGGGCTTGGCAGTTCTTATGTAATAAAAACTTACATAAATATACTATAATAAAAAAATATTTATCATTTATAGTAATAATATATTTTTTTTCACTTGATCACTTTTATTTTTTTATAATATAAGTTTAATTCATATTATAAAGAATAATTTTTTATTCACATATAATACAAATTTTAATGATAAATAATTCATTTATCACACATACACTTATAATTCAATGTGTCAAATTTTTATCAAGCAAACATAATAAACTTTTAAAATAATTATAATTCATATATAATTCATATATATTGCATACATAATTCACTTTTAATACATATTGCAGATTTAACATAGTATTGCTATAAATGGTAATAAATAAAAAGTATTGCTAAAATCAATAATTATTTATTAAAATGTACCAATTCATGTAATTTTTCCACTTATATGTAAGCGAACTTCAACTAAATGCTTTCTTTCCCTCTTAATTTCCAATCAAATTTTGAAGCAAGTAATAGCTCAGATAATTGACTGTTTAAATTTAAATTTAAATTTTATCGGTGAAAATTTGTTTTGCTATCTTATAATTAATTCACTCTTTCATTTTTCCAACTCCAATTTCTTTTTCTTTTTCCCGAAAAAAAAAAGTATAACTGCTTCAAAAAATTGAAAGTAAATTTAGCATGGCATATTATGGGCTAATAATTGGCACAAAATAACCTAACTTTTTGAATTTAGGTTAGGCCTGGACGTGATTTTTGAAATTAGATTGATTTGCCGTGGAAATTTTGATTGTACATTTAATTTAGATTTATTAAGTTGTATTTTTATAAATATAAAAAAATCATAAGTTGTGTAAACTATTAAAATATTCATATACAATCTTATCAAATGGACGAACCATTGTTCAAAAATAAGATAAGAATATTTTAACGTGCCACATTGATAAATTGCATATCTCCATGTTCCTTTTATAATTAAATGTCTGTGATTACACATAATCTTATAACAATCCACTAGTCAACAATAGTAGTAACTAGTTATTATCCGATATAAATCTTTCACATGATACGTGCTATATCTTCACGCGGTACGTGCAGTATCTTCGTGCAGAGTATGAATTGTTTTTGTAAAATTTAAAAAGATTGGAGTTTTTTTATTAAAAAAAAATTATAGGTAAAGTTTTACATTTAAAATATTTTTGAAATCATGATCTTAAATTTCAAATTGTGCATTTTATTTTAAGATTTGAAATCGTAATCTCAAATTACATGTCTTTTGAAATCATGATTTCATATCAATTGCATGTCCACATGTGCCTTGATATAAATCCGGTAGCTCAACATTTTTTACAATTAGCTTTGTATTTCATACCGCATATCCATTATTATTTGAAATCATGAATTCATATCACATGTTACTGGATTTATCTCTTAATATGTTTATTGAATACATAAAGAAAACCTCATTGAACCCAATTTATTCATGTTAACATACTTAGTTACACGTTGACATATAACACAGTACTTAGCATAGCTTTTTAATAATAGTGATTGAACCTGGAACATACTTTTCTAATTTCCCCATCAGTGCCACCCTTAACTTCAATGCTACTCATTTTAATCATAGCTTGTTTAAAGTTATAACTGAATCTTAATCCCAACAATCCCCTTAGACTCCCTGCATATTTATCTACAACATCTTTTGTTGAAGAGTCACCAAACAACCTCTGATCTGACTCAAGAATCCCATTTCCATTTCTAATATTCTTGAAAAAACTCACATCAAAATTCAACTGGCTGTCTTTGTCTAAATCAACCTTCTTCGATCCATCGCCATCTTTCGGACATATAGTCTTAAGTTGTGTCAAGAATTGTTGGTCTATGCTTGGATCTGCATTTCCTGTTTTTGTAAAGTTGTATAGTCGATAACTAACGAATCTGCAATCCGTTTGTCCAATTGTATGTGCCCCTACATGTACACATTTTTAACAAACTTTTATTAAGGGTAAAATGGAAAGTTTAGAGAACTGTCACATTCTTTTTTAGACTGACGACTACAAAGAAATTAAAAGAGTGTCACACATATCAAGACAGAGGGAGTATAGTATGTTGAAGAATGAAGATTTACCAACAAGGGTGACGAGATCATGATCATCGAGGCCTTTAGCTGCAAACTTGCTCCTCTGGACCTCAACTGTGTCAAATGGTGAAGGTAAGTTCATTGCTTCTGAGGATGAAGAGTTTCTACCATCTCTTCTACCAGTAGGTACTCCCCAGCTTGGACCTCCAACCTATCAATAATATCAAATATTAACATATATAGTCTCCTTATTTTACCAAAACATACTATTGTACGTCACAATCGCTATATTATGAAAATTTTAAAGAGTCAGAGCAACATAGGTAGGTTAATTGGTTTATAATTTGCGAAAGTAAAAGTTATTGTATAGTTAGTTACCAAGTCTACTGCATCACGAGCTGCTAAAGCTAGGATATCAGCACAAGAGACAACGCCAGGGCATGAAGCTTCAAGCTTTGATTTTGCATCATCAATCACTTCAAATCCTCTCAGTCCTGTATTAGTCACTGCATTTCTTTCGGCTGAGCTTCCAGATATCAAAACAGAACCATCACAACCCTGAAAATAAATTGCGTTAAAAGAATGAAAAAAGTCCCACATCGGTGGTTAATGAAATGGGTGAACTCCTTGTAAGGCTTGGACAATCCTCCTCACCAGTGGCGGATCCAAGATTTTCGTTCAGGAGGTTCAAAAAATAAAAGTATAAACGTGTAAATAAGTCTTGTGGGCATGCATCTTAATATTCAAAGGTCTTACCATTGAGCCATCTAATTTTATTTGTTTATTAAGGGGGTTCAAAATATATACATCTAAAAAAATACAAAAAATTTATCTTATATATATCGTGTATTTTTTTGCCGAGCCGAATACCCTGGACCCAACGTGGGTCCGCCCCTGTTCCTCACTTAGAGCTTAGCTTTTAGGGTGAGTTAGGCCTAAGACTAATTTCACATGGTATCAAAGCAGGGAAATCTCATATCGATAGTTAATGAGATGAGTGAACTTCTTATAAGGCTTGGGCAATCCTCCTCTCTTTGAGCTAGCTTTTGGGATGTGAGTTAGGCTTAAAGAATTAAGTTCACAAATTGTATATGTTGTCATCAAAGAAAATTAAAGTAGATAGAGGAAATTAGTAAGTAGTGAAACTTTCAAGACAAATACAGGATTTGTGCTAAATTTAGAGTTTTGCTTATAGGTTGAAAGTTTTGGCTCAAATCTCATATTTATATTTAAGAATCCACGTGACATGTATACATAGTTTATCAAGAATCCAATAAACTGTATTTTAATTCAGAACGCATAAACTCAAAATTCTAATTCTGCATAGTATATAAGAGTGGAAATTAAGGAGAGTTACCCGAACAAAGCAATCATGAAAATGAAGCCTGAGTAAACCAGCAGCAATTGTAGGATCTTTATTAAACTCTGCTTGAACTGTTGACTTCACTATGGACTCTGCATTTGGGCATGAAGATGAATAAAACCCTGTTTTTAGTCCTCCCTGACCGAGGACAGGAAAAACAATTGATACTATCAAAAGAAAAAACAAACACAAATTCTCCATCTTCCTCAGTGTGTTACAAAATGGATGGCTCTCTATACTACTATTTTTATACAAGAGCATGCTTATTTTTTAAATATAAATTGGTAATTCCCCCCACTGCTTTTTCTTTAGTGGAAGTTAGCGTATCTTACGATAAAATAATTGTAAAATTTAAGTTTTTACGCTTAACCCACCCCTCAAAAGATAATTTAAAGGGAAGAGTATCGCTCAAGTCTTACAAGGAGTCCATCAATCTCATTACTTATTAATGTGGAACTTTTTGCATTTTTAACAATACTACTTACCAAAAAAGTACATTACCAATGGATAAATTCTGAAACTTGTTGAGGATATAATTAAATAATAAAAGTGTGTTATCTCTAACATTTTAAGCTTTTAGATGAGATGATTACATACTTCAATATAATATCAAAGCAGGTAGAGGTCTTGAGATCGAATCTCACCTCCACCCATATTAAAAAGAATTTCCACGTGCTTGGGCCGTGAAAAAAATCAGGTCCGCCCGCAAATGAGGGGACTTTCGTTGTTATTCATATTTAGGGATGAATTAGGACAAAAGTTCGTAAATAATTACAGTTTTTTTAATGGTTTCATTTTTTCAGAGTATGTAAGATAAGTGGAGAGCACGTAGGAGCCAACTGCTATGAATTTCGACTTCAGTTTGGTTTAAATTTTAGTGAACTTTTTACACATATAGAATCATGTTAATGGAGTCTTACTCTCTGCTTTATAACTTCAATATTCTTCTTTTAGTCTCCATTTTTCATCTCGTTCACATTGCTTTTCCTAAATTTATATGATCCTGAAATCGAACAATCGATATCCTTTTGTTTTCCGGTGTATGATTCTCGTATTGAAATCCCGATTAATTTAAATTCACAGTTATAATCGTGTAAGACACATATAAAAAGAAAGTACTCTCTAACAAAATTATTTTCATATTTAAGGCTCGAAACCAAACCTCTGTTAACAATAATACCATTGTTTGAGAAAGCCCTATCAGCAACTAATTGTGAACAGTCAACCATAATGCTCAGAAATTATTTTAAATATATATATATATATATATATATATATATATATATATATATATATTTAAAAGAGGCAGTACATTTTGGAGCACTAAGTATATTTGTTTTTGGAACATAATTGATAGTTGAGTGCGAGCTAGCTTAACTATGCACCACAACATTTAAGGAACGTGAAATTATCAGAAAGCACGGGGATAATTAGTTATAATTAAGTTTTAAATATTTGATTGCAGAAAGAATATTTATTGGATTCTGACTATACGATCACCTCAACTGTTGTTTAGTTTATTTTAATTTTATCTATTTTTGTTAATTCTTTTATTCTAAATTTCTATCTGACATATTTAAGAGTTAAGACCAGACAAAGTATATGCTACACTCTCTATCCTTTATGACACATTTTCCCTTTTAGTCAATTCAAAAAAAATTATATACTTTTTTATTCGACAAATAGTTAATGACACCATTAACATTTTACCGTTGTTATATTCACTTATTTGGCAAAAAGTCCAAATAAGTGTTTTACTGATCATTTCTCTTTTATTTTCGATGAAATAATTTGTTACCTTATAAATAGTCAAAAAGGTGTTTTAGACCATTATTTTGATATTCTTCTCATTATAAAATTTTTAATTAAGTCAAACAATGTCATATAAATTCAAACGAAAGGGGATAATATTTAGGAAGTACGTTTAGACATTGGACCTAATTGACCAACTCAACAAGTACGATGTACTGGATAATGGGCCATTGCGACCTTTTCATTCCTACGTTGCTTTGAGTGGGCCCGGCCCAATGGAACCTTCTGATAAAGATGGACTGGACCTGGATCTGGGCTTGCCAATTCTTATGTAAACGAACTTCAACAATAAAAACAAGTAGAAAATTACTTGGATGGTTACCTTTTAATAAATAATTACTGATTTTAGTAATATTTTTTATTTATTACAATTTATAGTAGAGCAACTTACAAAAATAACTATATTTATAGGGTTAATAAATACCAATAGCTATAAGTATGTTATTTACAATAAATGACTACAATTTAGATCACTTTTTTGCTGTATTTTTATATGATTTTTTATTTATTTATACATTAATACACTTTAAATATAATAAATAAATAAGGAATTGACGCTAAATATAATCCACTATCCTACATTACATCATACAATGAGCAACTTCCCATAATTAACTTTGTAACTAAAATATACTTATTTAAAGACATATCAGATCATATTCTTTATCAGTTTAACAAAAATTGTGATACATCATACTCAATTTTCTTGTTGTCTCCATATTTTTTATTAAGGCGTCGTAAAGGTATTAATAATTTTTCTTTGATTAATTCAAGTTATGGTTGTAAGCAAACTATTGAATTTGTGAATGAAGGTTAAGTATTTCGATTTTGAATAGTTGACCTACATGACAATAGATACAATAGTTGTTAAACAAAAAATGAATACACCAACATAGAATACAATGAATACATTGTTGTTAAACATAAAATGAATACATTGGATACAACTATCTTATATTCCCTAATCAACCTTTTATCTTGGAAATAGTACTTATATATCTAGATATAACTGTATTCGTAA
This sequence comes from Solanum sitiens, assembly GCA_016801875.1. Classification (NCBI taxonomy): domain Eukaryota; kingdom Viridiplantae; phylum Streptophyta; class Magnoliopsida; order Solanales; family Solanaceae; genus Solanum; species Solanum sitiens. The sequence continues at coordinate 340,694 of JABWTJ010000101.1, forward strand.
ATCAACATTTTAACTTATGCTTATATAACAATACAAGTATCTATGTATATAAATATGTATACATTTCAACACTATTGTTAAGCAATAATATGGATTCATTATATAAACGTGCAAAAATGATACAATTTGTGGGTATCAAACTGTACAAGTATGGATACATTAGACAAACGAGCAAAAAAATAATAATTTGTGGATATCAAACTGTATAAGTACGAGACAATTATGCAATTAAAAGATACCTGATGGATACAAAATCACTCATGCAGTGATGTAAAGTGTCTTGAATTCGGAGGAATAATAGAAATATGTGATGTATGAATATTGATGAAAGAAATTTTTTTGATGATGGTAAACATGGAAAAAGATCACAAATGTGTCCGCCATAATTAATTAGGCATTCAATTATAATTACTTTCTTATTTAATATTTATTTATCATATAAATATATATATATATATATATATATATAGAAAATATTTATTTGTATAAAATTAACTTTGCTATTTATAGTCTAATTATATCCATATAACATGAAAAAAACAAAACATAGCTATTTTTCTTGAATATATATGATGTTTGCCATATTGTGAAGTTTTTTCTTTATAGTAATACTATATAAATCGGCAATATATTAAAAGTGAATTATGTATGAAATATATATGTATTATAATTGTTTTTTAAAATATATTATACTTGTTTGGTAAGAAGTTGATACATTGTATTATAAGTGTCTAAAAATGTGTGACAAATATTTTATTCATCAATAAAACTTGTATTATATGTCAATAATAAATTGTTCTTTGTAATATGTATTAAAACTATATTATAAATGTATTAAAAGTGGTCAAGTGAAAAAAAAATGTTACTACTCTAAATGGTAAATATTTTTTTAATATAGTATATTTTTGTAAGTTTCCCTCGGAAAGTTTTTGGAAAATATAAAAAAAAAAAAAACTTAAAATAAGTCAAAAATGACTTGATATAAGTAAGGAAGTGTTTGACAAGGTCAAAAATAACTTAATAAGTTAAAAATAACTCAAAATAAGTAAGAAAACCAAAAGTAAACGTCATTTCAGTTTGATTTTTTATTTTTGACTTTAAAATTACTTTTTTTAAAAATCAATCCAAGTGGGCTCTTAATTTATAAGTCGTTTTCGATTTGGCGTTAGGATCACAATCACAAAAAATAAATTTCAATAAATAGCCGACTAGATTCGCTGATCTTTTAAATAAGTATACATAGATTATACATGAATTATGCTTGATTGTACATATACTATATAAAATATATATATTTTATACATATGTCAACTATTTTAAGTTTTAAGTTATTGTGTGACCAGCTATTTAGGTTAATTTTTCAATTAAAAAAAATACTTGAAAAAATCAAATTAGCTAAAATTGTATTGAAACCTTTTGCAAATACCATATTTAGTGTAATTTCACAAGTTAAATTCAAAAAGGGTGACGTATATGAAAATTTTAGTCATATATTATGTGAAGATAAAAAAAATCATTTTCGATAGACATTTTATCCAGGTAAAGCATTTTAAAGGAAATATGAAAAGGGAACACAATCGTTAAGAGAAACCATCATGGAAATAATGTAGAACAAAGCAACACTGATAACAAATTATATGATTACATCGAAGCAAATGAAATAACATGTAATAAAATATTACAAAGTAATAGGAGAGTGATAATAGAATTATTTAAAAGAAAAAATAGGAATATCTACCCAACCTTGTACTCTAATTCATAAGCTTTATACCTTCACATCTAGAGTTTATATCCTAGATAAGCTGAAGATTTACATCGAGGAAAACTTATTCCAAAGTATATTAACTGATCTCACATGCAGATCGAGAATTTTTTTCATTCAGGAGTTACGAAAATAAAAGTATAAAGGTATGATAAAGACAACAAAACACAAATCCAACGAAGTCGTAATATATAGTTTATAGGCACAAAAAGTTAGTTCTTTTTAGCCGAAACTAAAAAAAAAATGAAATGTTTACAATGTGATTCAGACCTTGGACGCAAGGATCAACGTTAAAGGAGTCTACCACTATGTTATAACTTGCTTCTTGTTAACGAGAGGTTCAAATTTAATATATCTACATAAAAATAGAAAATTTACTCTATATATATTGTGTAATTTTTTCTAAGGAATCCGGGTGGACCTCTGAAACCCACGTGAATCCGCCCCTATATATATATATATATATATATATATATATATATATATATATTGTCCAATTGAGTAGCATGAGAATCAAAATTAACCGAGGTTGACGTGGCCACCTTCTCCACCTCATCATTTCATTATAAGATACAAATCTCTTGTATCGTTCAAAACATGGAAATTTTCAAAATTAAACATTGGATTATGATTCCCAAAACTCAAAGCCTAACAGAGTCAAGTTTGGGTGAACGTTGACATCTCCGTTTGTTGAACAATTTACAACTTTCAAGGTTTATTCGGACGTGTATTATCTTGATTTTTTTTTTATTGGAAATAGTTATATGTTTATAGTACCATTTCGCCTTAATATTATCTCTATATTACCAAGAAGTTTAGTACTATTATATATATGTAAATACAAATTTAAACTTCCAACTTAATAATATTGTCCAAAGCCTTCTTAGAAACTTGTTTGGTTAGTTACAAATACACCAAAAAATTATACTTGTGTAAATTAATTCACTTAATATATTTTTATAGTTTATTGAAAATTCAGTAAACTATGTTTAGAATTTATAATTTACAAACTTAAAATTTCAGATAAACCTCTAAAGGCAAGGGCATGTAGTTGAAAGACGGATTTTTCTACATAATTATTAATTGTTAATTCGAAGTTTGAAGTTTTTAAGTTTTGATTTATTAAGTCATATTTTTTTCATAAACATGAAAATCTCGCGAGTTATGAAAATTATCAAAGAAAATTAATTTAATTCTTAAATAATATTACCTTGTGAGCAAACCATAGTTCAAATCAAGAATCAAGATAAGAAGAATATTCTAAGACATTGTTTTGATAAATCACATATCTTCATGTACATTTTTAAATAATTGTTTGCGGCTACAAACTTTCATATACATATATAGTTTTTTACAAAGATCCACTAGTCAACAATAATAGTAATAACTAGTTATTCTTTAATATAGTTTTTGTTACCACTCTCAGGAGCTCCCATATTTTTGTCAATTAGTGACTCAAATTCACAATCTTGTGAATAAATTAATATTTAAAAACATGCTCCCAAATCACATGTCCAAACTCCAAATATTAATTTAAAATCATGAATATGTCGAAACGCCTATCAAGAAAAAAATCCCAAAGAAGGGAACTTCCCAAAATGGAAGAGTAATTATCACATTCATTTTTTCTTGATATATAAGTAGACATAATACATACATATAATAAAGGAAGTAGGTCATATAACCCAAGAAAGAATGAAACAGAAAAATTAATGAGATTCAGTAGAAGGAAATATAATGATAATAAGTTGTAGCAGATTTGTTTATCAGCTTCTCAAATTGGTGAATGAATCAATAAATAGATGAATGAATGAATTGAATGAGGAAAGTGATGTATCAACAAAATTTAGTTTTCTCCCCAAAATTGGACTCACCATCACCTTTCTACTTGCTTTTGTTTTTTCTTCTTCTAAAAAAATCTCAACTTATATAAGCTAAAATGTAAGAAAAAAAAGAGTATCAAAAATGTAATTTTACTCATTATTACAAATTACTATTACTTCTTTAAATCTCTAAAAAAGAGATTATACAAAAAAAAAAAAAAACTGTTAGATCATCTAAAAAGATATTTACAAGCTAAGTCTTCTTAAAATATAAAAGTTTATAATTTAGAAAAATAAGATAGATTTGATGTTATAAAGCTCTTTACATTAACTATTTATATAACTTAAAAAATCTTGAACATTAACCATGTTCTATCTCAACAGCTTTTACGTCGAACACATGTAAAAAGGAATAAAAATTTCTAATTTTGGATAGCCTCATCATTTATTCACATTGAAATTTTGAAAAATAATATATTCGACCATACATTTTAACTCATTCATCTTGATATTTTGATGATGATTCCTTTTTCCACTTTACTTTTCCTCTTCCATCTGTTTGTCCACTGTTTTCGCCAGTGTCCAAGTGACCCCCACCCTTCCAAAAAAGGTTGATTACATTTAAATTTGTAAAAATAAATTTATTTTATGAGGTGATGCTTTTAATATTATTTTTTACTTTTATGCATTTGAATTTGAGGCTTTAAGTTAAGAGCGAAGAAATTTCAATCATCTCAAGTTAGTTAAAAAAAAAATATTTTTTGCTTTTTTTTCTACCATATTTTAATTTTTCAATCACTTGTTATGTTTAATATAATGTGACAGACAAAATCGAGCCAGTATATACTTATAATGTCATAAATATGTCCTGTTGAATGGTGACAGTAAAAGTAAAGAAAATAATTAACTTACTCTCATTGATCTCTCTGAAACATTTCAGTATGCAAACGAAAGAAATCAGGAATCTAACAGGGTCCTTGGAAGCAACCAAAAAAATATTTTAAGAAAATTTCCTAAATACAATTTATTTCAAACTTTTTAACTTCTTAATTATTGTATATAACTATTAATTCCATTTCTTCCTCTCTTATTCAGAGGCCTCAGATTCGAGTTCTGGATATGAAAAAGTGCTACTTTCTGAACAGTATGAATCTAAAACAATCGAGTTTTAATCACTATAACAAAAGCAATTTTTAATGGCAATAAATAAACATATTAATAAAGACTGTTAAAGTTTATACCAATATTAGTTAAATGTTATTAGATTCAATGTCGTTAAAAGCTTTAGGGACATATACAAAGAGTGTTAATTATCGCAAAAAATACATATTTAGCTACAATTAATCTATTCTCTGTTAAAAAATGACAAAACTCTCACATCGGTGATTAATGAGATGGGTGGACTCCTTATAAGGCTTGGGCAATCCTCCTCCTTTTGAGCTAGCTTTTGGGGTGTGAGTTAGGCCTAACACCTAATTTCACATCGTATCAGAGCAGGGCCCGTCTCACTCGATGTTGAGGTCCCCAAAATTGAAATTGCCCACGCATCAGATGCTAAGCACTGGGCGTGAGGTGGGGTGTTAAAAAATGACAAAAGTCTCACATCGGTGATTAATGAGATGGGTGGACTCCTTATAAGGCTTGGACAATCCTCCTCCTTTTGAGCTAGCTTTTGGGGTATGAGTTAGGCCTAATACTTAATTTCACATTGTCATTAAAGGTCATTTTTTTATGTAGTGAATGTGGGTGCTCTATGACTGTGTGCCTCGCCGGTATGGCCGGTGAATGACCGGGGAAGGGTGGAAACATGGTAATTGAGAGCAAAGATGTGTACGTAATTAGTAACTAAAAATTATTTAAAAACTTAAAGAAAATTTTATTAACTCTAGAAATTTTATTAGTGTCAAGTAATTTGGGATCGAGGGTGTAAACTAAACTATTTGAAGATTAAGTTAAAAATATTATAAATCACAATAATTAACATTTAAATCATATAAGAAAATTAAATGTCTCTATAAGAATAATAATCATACGGAGATAAATACTCTCTCCGTGCATTTTTATTTGTCATGTTATACTTTTCGAAAATTAACTTTACTAATTTTCAAAGTTAATTTCGATATTTTAAACGAAAAATTTAGATATTCAAAAACTATACGAAAAAAAATATTATATATTACATTTTTTTGCATATTAATATGATTAAAAAATATATTGTAAAATGTTAGTTAAAGTTTTTATAATTTGACTCTAAAATAGAAAGTATGACAATTAATAGTGGACGGAGGGAATAGTAAATATGTTTGCTTGTCCAATTTTGGGTATGTCCATGTCGGAACAACACAGGTATTACAAAAATAAAAAATTCGATTGTAACGAATTAAGGGTTTCGCAATGATAAATATATAGTTCATGTATCGTAGTTGAAAAAAACAAGGCAAGTTAAGAGTATATTATATATTCCACTATCTTTTAAATTCAAAAGCAAAGCCAGAATTGAAAAGAGATATTAGTGCATATTTCCAAATATTCCTCCCTCACATGTATTAAATTCTATTTTTGTTTTGACTTATTTAGATGAAAATTAGTTCCCATATTTAGCTCTTTTAAAAGAATGCATTATTGTACATATCGAAGTTCTTTATAATTTTAATAAATAGATCTTTATCAGACGAGCATAATTTATGTTCTTCAAATCTTAAGGTTCGTAAGAATTTCTTAAAGAATACTCCTTGATCCTAGCTTATCCCATATATAAAAATGTGTGTGTATATAATTTTTATTAGATATTTTTATTCACAAAGATATCAAGATATCATTATCTTTCTTAAAGTAATAATAATCATCTCAAAATCTCATAAACTCATAAAATATTCACTAAGAAATCAAAAGAACAAAGTATTTAAAATACAATCTTCCTTAATATCAACTTTAAATATTGAAGTGTTGTTCTACGTTCTTAACGATCAAATAACGATCCTCGAATGTATACTCATATTCTTAATATTGCAAGTGAACCGACTAAATTAAATTTGTTGCACGTAACACGATAAGATATATGTTAAATAATTCTTAATGAATATCTATGAAATTGTAGCACTAATTTTCATGCATATGATGAGATTCTATAATAATATAGTACTAACTCACACTCCATATAAATTATGTGAATTACTTTCTCCGTTCATAATTATTTGGTAGATTTATTAAAAATAGATGTTTAAGATTAATTATCAATTTAAACAAGCAAGAAATAATTATTCATTTTTTTCCAATGTTGTCCTTAATGATAGTGTAGTTCAATTGAAAAGTTATGTATACTTTTGATATTTTTGATATAGTAGGGTTATATTAGTCAAATTACACCTTGTATTAAATTTTTCTTGAGGAGTGTGTATAACGTTACCCTGACAAACAATTGTGGATGGAGGGAGTATGTGTTAAAAGACATTCTTGGGTTGCTTAATACTACACTTAATCACACATGTCCTTAGAATCTATATTTTCCTTTTTCTAATTTAGTTTTGCTCCATATATTTATTTGTTTTTTTATTTTTATTACACTTAGCCAATTGTTTGGTTTTTATTTTCGTGCAAGATGTTTTTCATGTTATATCATCCATATTTGAAATTTTTCGATTTGATTAATTCGAATTCACAATCTAGAAAGTTTGTTAGTTATGATTTTGCTAGAGTTCCTAAATTATATTGCAGAGAATTTTACTCTCAAAAATTAAATTTTGAAAATTTAATTAGAAAAAGATGACCATTTACTGTTCCACCATATCCCATATCTTTTTATTGTGAAACTTAAGAAGTCCAATAACCTTTTTACTAGAGAAAAAAGCCTTTGTTAAAATATTCAAATGACACATTTAATGTTAAAGAGTACAAAATCCGGAGGCCTAGTGATCAAGAATTAATATATATATGTATGGAAAAAAAAATATCATACAGTTTTCTATATATATATTTAATATAATCTTTTGATAAAGATATTTGATTGACCATCTTGAACTATATATATGATTACGCCACTCAACATTTTGTCAAAATGAATAATGCATCGTTAAAATTGATATTTCTTTTTGTCAATAGAATGAATTTACAATAAAATTTTACATGACCAAATTTCATGTGTATATTAATTAGAGTCTAATAATTCGTCTAGAATAGATGTGTAATAAGATTTTGCGTGATCACTTTTTAGTGTGTTAATTTAGAATATATCAAAAATATCATTTATCTGTCAATAAAATTGATAATAATAATTACATGGTATAGAGTTAAAAAGAAGCATCAATCATATAGCATATCCTTAATTTTTCTTTCTTTCTTTATATGCTGAGTGCCATGCATGACCTTTAAATAAATAAATCAATTAATTAGATAGTTCATCCATGTATACATTTATATTCTTGGCAGAATTTATTGGTAGACACTTAAAATTAGTTTGATCTTTTGTTTAGATAATTTATGTAAGTTGTGTTTGATGTGAAAAGCGTCAAAATGACAGTAAAGACTTACTTCAGGTATTTAATATCTACAAAATTTATTTAAGGTGTATAAATTAAAAATCAAATTAACTTTAAGCATCGATCTGATAAATTTTGACTAAATTTAATTTTCTTAATTTTTTTCTGTTATGTGAAGCTCATATCTATTTAATATAGATAAGATATAAGTCTATTTACTATAGACTTGACTATTAATATTTTTTTGGAGCCAAAAATTAATGTGTAGAGAAAAATTTATGTCTCTTTTCCTTTTTATGTATTTAGGCTCTAAGTTAATTTCTATAAATTGAGAGGAGTTATTGCATTTCTAGACACACCAAAAAATCATTATGAAGTTGATTGAAGGTGTTGTGAGATAACCTAGCGATGTTCAGGAACCGTCTCAGCTTCATGTGTGTAAGAAACCATTTATCCATTGTTTTTGTTATTCTTCAAAAAATAAATTACACCATATAAAATGGTTGTTTAATTATTTTTAAATAGTTAAAACTTTTAAATCAATTAAATTATAGTTATTAATTTTTTTATTTGAACTATGTACATAAGTCGAATTTCAAAATTAATTCCACTCGATCTTATCTAAACAATCAATTGAGAAGTGTAGATTGTTTAGGTAAAATCTTGTTTGATTACAAATTCAAAACATTAAGATTAGATACTGTACATAGTTCATAATTAAAATTTAATTGATTTCAAAAACAAAAATATTTGAAATATAATTAAATATTTATTTTATGTAAAGTGAAATTTATTTTGAAGGAGTAATAAAAAGAGTAACTTTCACATATAGTAAACATAAAATTCATATTTGTATGCTATAGCAAAGTTTGCATAATTGTGCTCCATAGCAAACTTATATATGTATAATTCGCTATACATATACAATTGAAGTGCATTGTATAAAACAAATTGTATAAAATGAGAAAGAAAGAAATTATATACAATTTGAATTTGTATAAAACGAGAAAGGCAAAAGAGACTTGGGCGGGGCAATATTTATATAGTATAATTATAAGTGCATAAGACGAAGATATATGTATTTGCACGTGTTTATACAATTTTCTCTCGCTTTATACAATTAGAAAATAATTTATACAATTCTATTGTATAAAGCGAGAGAGGCGAGCGACAGGAAGCGAGCGAGACAGGGAGAGTGGCGAGCGAGAATATGAGGGAGAGAGGGACACAGTTTGCTATGGAACACAAATAAATCAAAGGATAACTACTATATTTATTTTATATTATTAGTTTGTTATTCTATATAATTATCTCTTTATTATTCTGAAACTTAAGAAGTCCAAATAACTTTTTTATTAGAGAAGAAGTCTTTGTTAAAATATTCAAATGACACATTTAATGTTAAAGAGTACAAATTCTGGAGGCCTAATCCAGTAAAGTCAGAAATTTTGGTAAAAGTGTTCAAAATTTAATAATATATATATATATATATATATATATATATATATATATATATATATATATATATATATAAATTCATTTTAAAAATCATATATTATTAATACTAAATGAAAGGTATTAATAATACATCTTATAATGTAATGTAGGATGTATAACTTAGTTATACATTCAAATTCCTATCAAATATAATACTAATTAATAATATACATAATACATAAATTATCTCTTTTAATATATTCTATCAAACGATCCTTTAGTTTATTAGTTGAACTTTCATTTTGGCATGCTACCTCGATTTCCCTGTAATTTCTAAAAAAAAATAAAAAATCCCTAGCAAAAGAAAGATCTATTTTACATATTTTTCTACGAAATTCCTATATTGTAATATTTTTATTTTTATGTCATCCAATCAAAATGTATGTTTTCATAGAAATACTTAATTTAGTTATTTGAAAACTTGAACAAACTTAATTCTAAAACATCATGTACTAAATCATTGAGATTCTACGGCAAGTATAGAAAGATATTAAAGAAAGTCAACTTAATTATAAATAGAATAAATAGGTCAAAAACAATTAAAAATTATTAAACTTGATTTCTCAAAAAATAAAAAGTAAAATTATAAGTTGATTTTTGAACAGCTATATCTTAGCTGTGTACATATGTGGTCAAAAAAGCACACAGCAACAAAGCAATTATGCGCTTTATCATCAATTGTCATATGTAAGACGTTCTACCTTACAACATTATTAAACTAATACCTTAATTATATAAATATCGTAACAGAAATATTATAAACAAAGATGGAAAGTTATTAGATATGTTTATTTTAATCAATGATGCCGAGCCAGATGATGAAATAACAAACATTTTTTAAATTTAAGTACTAGAATATCAATTTTTGGAAGTTTCATATTCTACGTATCGTATCTGGAATGATTAAATTATTTTTGTACTATACTACTTATGGATAAGGCAAAGGTTTTGTCATATTAATGTTTTTTTTTAAAATCAAAAAGTTTGATATCTAGAATCATTTTAATTAAATTTAGTACAACCAGTTTTGCCTATTATAATATACGTACTTTGAAGCTTTAGGTTATGTCTCTCACATCTCATCATAATAACAATTTCTTCCTTTGTGTGTCTTCGAGAAGTAATGACGATGGTGACAATTCGTTGACATTGAGTGATATTTCTTAGAATAATTCAGTAAAACAATATTATATCGATCGATGTATGTAATTTATAAAAAAAAAAATATTATAGATAGGTTGATTATTTGGAGTATTAGACGTAGATCACATTGTATCCACATATATTTTATTTTTATAGGCAAATTTATCATGAGTAATTAGCTCTCAGAACTTCACAATTTCAATCTATAGGTTTAATATTTTGGTACAAAAATTGACTCAATAAATTAAAATTTTTTGACACAAATTTTAAATTAATCGAGCTTTAAAAATATTATTTCCTCCGTTTAAAAAAGAATGATCTTATTTCATTTTTACTTTGTTTAAAAAAGAATATTTTTTTTGTAACATTTTAACTTTAACTTTTCACGTGACATGTTTAAGACCACAAAATTAAAAGACATTTTGGTACATTTGACATAACTTTAATTTAGAACTACGAGATTAAATTATTATTTTTTTAAACTCCATTCCAAATTAAATTAGATTATCCTTTTTAAAATGAAGTATAACCAAAAATGTTGTAATAGAACTTTTGAGCCTGAATGGTAAAATATTATTAATGTTGAACTTTTCTTTGTGATAAGTTATATAGTTTATTAGTCTACGTCATATATGCAAGAAAATAAAAAAGTGGGGTACGTTGTTGTACCGTGTTTCTGACAAACTCAAATCATTTTCATGGAAAAGAAATGGGCAATATAATAATGAGGCTTTTTTTACTCATTAAGGAAACAAGGTTCCAGTGAATGGTAGTAATATACTTTTGCTACATGTCAAAAAGAATGAGGACAAAAATAATGGAATAAAATGAGAATATGTATTGGTAAATAACAACATATAAGTCACAAGATAGACCAGCAAAAATTAAAAACATTTATTTAGTAGCTGTACTTGTGGATAGTATAAATTGGCAGCTTACATGAGTAAGAAATCTAGTTCAATATCTCTTATTCAGTTAACTTTGTACCAATTATATCCATAGAGTTGGAATCTTTCAAAAGCTTTTTTCCCATCAAGATTAACCCTGGTAAATATTATATTATATTACATTATATATAATTTACATCACAACCTGAAACAGATTTATGCGGTTAGCTAGCTCTCTTGTCTAATGCGGAATATTTTATGCATCGAATGTCGAGAGAGAATTAATTGGATGGTCTGGTGAGAGAGTAGTGAAAGCCATTTTTGTGAGGCCAGTTTTGATGTCTTAATATCTGCTGAGGGAATCCTGATGATGCTGCAGCAGTTGCAAATAGGTGAGGAGGAGGAACATTATTGCTTTGCCATTGTTGAGTGTCTCTTCTATTGCTGCTGCTTGGAAACTGAACCTGTATCATCATAATTCTTAAAAAAATAAATATATTTCTAGCTTCATAAGGGGTTATTTGGCTCAAAATAAGGTTATCTTAGTATTAATAACCACCAAACTAGATTAAACTTCTAAATGAGATAGATAATAACATGATGTTGGTAAATATTTTATTTTGGTTTTAGCTAATACCCACAATTAAATACTGGACATATTTATTCCCGGATCTTTTACTAGAATACTCCGCCAACGTAACTACTAAGTATTATATTATCAACGTGACATAACTTTTTATAGGAGGTAATCTATTTTATTTTTTTAGATGACTAGTTCCACGTATTACGGACATCTACTTGTATCACTACCAAAAAAGCAAATATAAGTGGTGGATTTTAAAAAAAATATCATGGGATAAATAGCTACAAACTGAATGATTTGATTGAGTAAACAAAAAAATTAACAAGTTAAAGTTATGTAAAATTGGTTACTCACTTGATAATTTGAGGAGGTGAATTGTGGTGGAATCATTTGGGAGTCACCAGCTCTCATATATTGGCCAAACCTTTGCATTTCATTGCTATTTGTTTTGAAGGATCCTGGAGAATGTAGGTGCGTTTGGCTCAAGAGTTGCAATGTTTCCGTCTCATTGTACACATTTCTTCTTCGCCCATATTCCATATCAATTGGATTAGGTTGCTGCTAATAATCGAAACATTCATCACGCATGTATTATTATAAGGAGTAACAAGATAAAATCAAGTTCCCAACATATTAAGCAACAAAAAGTAAATTTAACTTGTATACACAGAGAATGTAGGGATAGAATCCTTAATTTCACCAGATTTTTCATTTGAATCGTGAGTATAGAAAAATTCTACGTACCTTGGGTTTCGACCCTTGGTGTCGCCAATCAACATTAAATTGGATAGAAGAATAATTTTGATTCTTATTAGCATCCTCCATTTCTAGGCTGTTTTGCTTTGAGCTCGAGCTACCTAAGCTTAAGTCAAGGCTGTGATCTGCAGCTTTATTACTACATTCTGAGAAACCACAATTAAAAATGTTTGTCAGAAAACTCTCTTCTAAAAAAAAAAAAAAAGAACAAATACAATATGTACCAGATGAATTAAGTTCATTTTCATAAATGCAAGGATCGAAGTTAGTGACTGCATCCTTGCCATTACATTTGATGGCAGCTTTATCATAAGCCCTATAAAAAGAATAAAAAAGAGGATTTTTTAGCCCACTAGCAGCAATTGTAGTGCAAAAAATACAAAATAAATTCAGCACCACACAAACCTGGCAGCTTCATTTTCAGTATCAAAGAGTCCCAAATAAACGTACCTATTCAAAAATATTTTTTTTAAAATTAATAGCTACCAAGCTTAATGACATTGGCAATAAAATAAATTGAGGATAAAATATTATACTTTTTGCCCAATAATTGACCCATTCTAGCTTCCCATCTACCACATTTGTGCAATGTCACCCCTCGATACTTAGAACTTCCCCTCGGAAAACCAGTACTTTGCCTCCGCAGTACATGAACAAATTCTTCCTTCGTTAAATTCTTCATCTACATCATACAACCAATATTACAACACAAGGAAGAAGTAAATTCAAAATGTTTCGTGTCAAAAATATTAAATTAACACATATAGTCTCTCCATTGGATATGGCATAGGAAAATGGACCATAGAATCGTTTACAATTTCGAATGTATAATGAGTTGTTAGAATCTAAAAATCTAACTCATTACATTTAAATTCCGAAACTCTCTGGGTATAGAGTAAACAACTGTTGAAGATAAAGAGGAATCATTATTTATTTTTTTAAAAGATAAGGGAGAGAGTGTAATTCACTAAAGTAGTTGTACTCCAGCTAGAAAAGCAAATAATTCTGTCAAACTATGATCTGATAATATCATGAACCTACCTGTTTTAAATCTTCCTCATAATCTTCCAGGTTAAAGTTTATGTCCGCCTCCACTCCACGAAATTTTATTGCTGCCCTATCGTATGCACTGCGAAAACACATTTTTTCAATCTTTAAATATCCATAAGTTTTTTTTTTTTTTATTCTTTTTCAAAAAAACTAACAATGTTAAAGAGCTCACCGAGCAGCAGCATGTGCTGTATCAAATCCACCTACAAAATATAAAATCTGCGAAAATCAACATACTAAACTTATGCAACTTCAGGTAAGAAATAAATGGTAAAAAAAACCGTACCTAAATAAACTTGCTTTCCACAATCCCTGAGCGATAATATAAACCAAATGAATGAGAAAATTAAACACAAGTACAAGGAAGAAAAGAAAACGAACCATTAATCAATTAATAGAAACTGACCATATATGTGATTCCCAGCGGCCAGTTCTCCGATAAAAAGTAACACCGCGGTACTGTGAGCTTCTAGACCTTGGACCACGCCGGCTTTTTTTCATTGGCTGTACCTGCACCTGCACCTCACTACCCTTTCCCAATAGTGCTGGCGAATTAGCAGATGGCTCCGGTTGGTAGAATTTTACTCCAGCCCAATGGGCCCTTGGAAATCTACAAGATCTATCATTAAAATTGCCACTTCCGATTTCCGACTCATCAACCGGAAAAAACTGCCGGGTAACCGGCGGTTCACTCTCCGACGACAAGTTATCGTCGTTATTGTTATTATTAGGTGGAGCAATCATAGAGAAGCCAAATATTTTACTAGGAATATTTTTCTTTTTCTTGCCTTTTAGTCCATTTTGTTTGAGAAATTCATCTTCTTCATCTGAACCATATAATTCCTCGACAGCTGATGAACTTGAATTTGAAATGGATCCAACACCTTTACCTTCTTCTGATTCATAGTCTCTTGTATGATCTGGAGAATTGTTTAGGTTCCACATTTCTTTCTCTACAAGTCAAACAATAGTAAACAAAAAAAAGGATCGGAGAAGAATTTCAAGAGTTTTGGTTGTTTAGCTCTCTCATCTCAGCTAAAATTTGACCATGGCTGAAACTTCCTCACCTATAAATATTCTCTTTTTTTTTTCTCTACTAAATAGATATGTGGAGTTGAATCTAAACTATAATGGTGAAATGGAGATTTTTCGTGAGTGTTGAAAGAATATATAAAACAAGAAAACAGATGACTTGTAGTGAGAGGTTAAGTTGTTACAAGAAAAGGATAGAGAGAGAGTGTGTGTGTGTTTTCCATCCCTTTTTACTTATCACTGACTCAATACTTCTTTTCAAAAAAAATACATAAAGTTAACGAGTTCTCGAATTTAAATTCTGAATAATTTTTTCAAAAAAAAAAAAGGTGCGTTCTTCTAATAATATTTGCATCAATTCAAAATAGTTTTACTTCAATAGCTATTCAATACCAAGTGAGAAATTAAAAAAAATAAAATTATAAAATGTGTTATGGACAATTATGTTTTCTGAAATTCAATTCTGGGATACTTCTGGCCATAAAAATTTGTAATTCAGTTTGTAGTTAGAATTCCAGAGTTTTATCCCTACTAACTGAAAAATTCAAAAATTGAAATATTATTTTTTACTTTAAAAATAAAAATAACTTTTTAAAATTTTTACTATAAAACATAAACAATCACCTACTACATATCCATTTACTTTTGCTTATAAACTTTGAACTTTTTAAAAATAATTTTAATAATATAATCTTATTATTGATACTATATAGTTTCAATCAGAAATAAATAGCTGCCCAATACAGCGATAAAGTAGGCCAGGCGGCTAGCTTAGAACCCCTATACTGAAGTAGCCAACCACAACGGTTCGGACTTTACTTATATTAGCACAAAAAAAGTGTGCTATAAGATAATTAATCTCATTTTTAAGGAGGATTAATTGTAATACTAACATTTTAAAAATGAGTTATTTTAATAATATATATATACAAGTAATTTGTTGTATCCCTATATAACAAAAAGTGAATTTTTTACCAAACTAAGTCATTATATAAATCAATTTATCAAAATAATATATTTTTCTAAAATTTACAAAATTAGTATAAACGTATTTCACAGTAACGTTTTAGGATATATTTCGTTTTTTAAAAACTAACAGCGTTACGTAGCTATACGTTACTGTAAGTAACGTTTTACTCCTCACAGTAACGTTTTAGGAGTAAACCGTTACTGTGAGTAATGTATATCAACCTAATGCTGTCAACTTTTAAAAAAAGATATACCCTAAAATATTACTGTAAAATACGTTTATACTAATTTTATAAAATTTTAAAAAAACATATTATTTTGATGAATTATCTTATATAATGAGTTAGTTTGGTCAAAATTTCAAATAAGTTAAAGGTCCACCCACCCCTATGTATATGGGTACCAAAACTTGCCTAATCCTTTTGGTGTTTTTTCTGTGTGGCTAGTGCCTATGACTTGCCAAACCATCTTACTAGTATCTCTTTATTCCCAAGTGACTGGTGAAAAGCACCAGTTTTCCCCTTCTTGTTAAGTCATTCATAAATACTTTTTCTTATCCTTTAACTTACTTTTTCTATATTTACATATCCTAAATATAGTATTTTGTCTACTCATGAGGAAATTCGAAAAATCACACGCTGAAGAGATAAAGTCTTTAATAAATAATGAAAACTTGTTTTAAAAGGTTAAATTTATATTATTATTATTATACTATTAATCACTACACCAAACATGATTAGTAGTGTAATTAATTAATTAAAAACAATAGTTTGTTTTTAACTCTCTCCCAAAACTTCTATTTTTTTACTCTCTTGATGACTCGAATTTATAACCTTATCGATGGAAGTGAAGGTGTTTAATAGCTATATTTTAGCACGTCGTTAAAGTTTATAACAATCTTGAATCTATTGATAAATAAATAATGATAATAAAAAATTTACTACTCTTTATTAAAGATTATATGTTTATATTCACTAAATATTATTTTTGTTATAGTGAATGCACGTAACTCACCATATTTATTAAATGACATAGAATTGAGTAATATTTTCTGTTTTTTAATTAAAAAATCCACTTTTTTATGTTGAAACAACCACTTAAGTTTCTATATTTTGGGGTCTTCGTTTAATCACTCCCTCTATACTATTTAATGAAAAGAAAAGTGTATGGCAGCAACTTTTAGTGATCTAAAAATCTATGTGATAGTAGAATTTAATTATTGTTTTCCTCTAGGAAGAAATATTGGTACAAAAAAGCAAAGAATTATATATGGAGTATGTTGTTACAGCTAGCTTTTCCCTTATTTTGGTTTTGAATATGTATGTAATACTAGTACATTTTAACCAATAATGGAAAAAGACAGTACAAGTAAAACTTCTTTTATTAGCTACCTAGCATTCACTCCCCACAACGTCACACAAATTACTTACTTTTTACTGTTTTCATTCACAGCTTTTCTTGTTTACCTTTTGGGATGTTCAAATGTATATATAACAAATTAAAGTTTCATATGTACTTCGTTTTACGTTTTGCTCTGCTCTGTTGGTAATTCAACGTGTAATCTTAAAATTGGAGATTGATAATGCTTATTATTAAAGTGACTTTTTAAAGCAAACTTTATATGAATGTTTTTAAAATCTATAGCGATACTAGATCCTCTTTCTTTATTGATAATATATTCTTAATATACATAATTTTTTTTTGAATATTTTCTATTAATTTTTTGTTTATTATATCTCCACTTTTTCACCTTTGATCTTATAATTGTTGTAGGAGTTATAGACATGAAAAGAAAAAGAGTAGGATAGTAAATTGGGAAAAGAGAGAAGGTTATTTTGGGAATAAGATGAATGTGAATGAGTTTGGTTAGAGAAAAAGGGAAGTGGAATAATATGCCAAAAAGGAAATAGTTTCCAGAATTGTCGAATCGAAGAGTACATAAAAGGGCCCCACATATTGCTCTTGAAACACACCAATGGACAATACCTTTCTGACAATGTACCTCGTATTTAATAATAATAATAATGTCACACCATCCTCATCTTTGCCTTTTCACCCAGATATTTTCCTTTCCTTGATTTAAAACACATGCCTTGTGTTTTAAATTTTCTAAAAAATGTTTATTTAGTACGAGAGATTATTTGTAACATATAAATAGCAGAAGATTTAGAATTTTTCTCTTAGGGAGTTTGAAAAATAAAAAATATAAATATGTGATTAGTATACAAATAACAAACTACAAAGAATTAAATAGAGGAAAGTTGTCCAAGTTATACAGTTCAAAATTAATATATTTATATACAAAAATATTGAAAATCTACACTATCTATATAATGTAATTTTTTTTAGGGTTAATATTAGAAATCTCCCTCCAAATTTCGCTCTATAACACTCACCTCCCCTGTTGTTTATAATATTACTTCTACCTCTTCTATTTTCATTTGGAAAAAGGATCAAATATGCCCTTAAACTATTCAAAAAGGTTTAGATATACCCTCTGTTTAAAGTTTGGCTCATGCATTCCCTCGCCGTCCAACTTTTGGCCCAAATATGCCCTTATGGGAGTTAGTTGGTGTGTTGGACATATGCAACACATTTTTCATTTCTTTAAATGTCACATGGAATTGTCATGTCATTTTAACCTTACCACATGACATTTATATGAATATAGAAAGAGATTCGCATCCATAAACACCTAATTCGACCCATAAATCAATTCTCCTTTTAAATAATCTATCCGACCCGTTTTTAACAATTTTGTTTAATCTTTATTTTTTTTTATAAATCTCGAAAATGAGTAATTGATTAATAAAAAAAATATGAAAAAAATATAAAATTAATGCCAAAAGTTTACAAATAAATATTGTAACCTTAAATCCAACAATTTCAATAATTTTTTAAAATTTTATTTTTTTCGGTTAATCTAAAAAATGTGTAATTAATTAATAAAAATATGAAAAGTATGAAAAAAATATAAAATTGACGCCAAAAGTTCACAAATAAATATATTAAAAATGGGTCGGATAGTTTATTTAAAAAGAGGGTTGATTTATGGGTCTGATTAGGTGTTTATGGGTCCGAATGTCTTTCCATTTTCATATAAATGTAATGTGGTATGTTAAAATGACATGACAATTTCATGTGGCATTTAAAGAAATGAAAAATGAGTTGGATATGTCCAGCACACCAACTAACGCCCATAATGGTATATTTGGGCCAAAAGTTGGACGACGAGGGCATGAGTGAGCCAAACTTTAAACGGAGGGTATATCCAGACCTTTTCGTATAGTTTAGGGCATATTTGACCATTTTCCATTTTCATTTACTTGTAACAATTCTTTAAACCTATTTAAGATAAATATAAATTAATTTAGATTTAACAATTTTACCCTTCTTTATATTAGTTTCTTTATATTAATAAATATTATATAAAAACAACTCATTTAACAAATACTTTAAAAATAAATCAACACACATATGTGTCTTTTTATCCAACAAAGATCAAAGTCTTATTCAAGCTGACTCACCATTTTCACCAAATATTAATTTTTCATCTCAATTTCACCTTTACCAATTCATGTAGATTTTTTCCTTACAATAATTGATCATTTTCCGGCAACAATTTCTTCAAATAGAAGATAAAAATGAACTCCCCAAGAGAGAAATTCGATAAGAACGATCAGATTGTGTTCTACTTAAACATTTCTACAAGCGAAGAAGAAACATGATCCAACGAATAGCGATAAATCGTTGAAAATTAGATCTAATTTTTCACATATAAGGGTAAAGTTGTCAAATCGAAATTAATTTAAATTTATTTTAAATAGGTTCAAAGAATAGTTACAAGAAAATTGAAATAAGGGAGGTAGAAGTAATATCGTAAACCAGAAGAGAGATGAGTGTTATAGAGCGAAACCTGAATGGAGGTTTTTGAAATTATCCCTTTTTTTATTAAGGAGGTTAGATTTTATACGTTGATCGCTCCCGTATATAAATAGATTATAATAAAAGCTTAATTAGTTTCATATTGCCCGTTCAAACAATTTTGTACTCGAGGCTCGATTTATAACCGAATAGAAGATAATGTATGATTCCATTCTATCCGATCTTTTTGTAGTAAGAAAAAATCATGTTTTTTTTATTGATAAATAAATAAAACAACCAATTGTGGTTATTTTAATAAAATTAAAACAAAAAAAAACTCTTATTTGTTAGTAATTTTATTTTCTGGGCAAGCAAGCGTGTCACCAAATAGTTGGCACTTGGCAATGGGATAGAAATGAGGAAAAATTTTTACGAAATATACTTGTTTAGAAGTTTGATTATAAACATCTTGTGTATGAAATCGAGACGCTAATTAATGATGTATATCTTGAATCGTAAATAGTAAATACATGTTTTGTGCAATTCACATCATATGATTTTCAAAATTTTCAATTCAATCGAATCTCAATACGGTTACAGAACAAACAAAAACAAAAAACACTACTAAATATATATTGGACAAAACAATATCATAAACCTAGTCTAGATTTCCAAATTCTGATAATGATAAAAGTGATCTTGAAGTTTAACCCAAATTGTCATGACATTTTGATGCCATATTGTGCAAATGTATATAGTACAAGAAAGTGTTAAATAAGCTAATTAGTTCTTTTCTTGTTTGATGGGAATTCTTAGAAATAGAAAGAAAAAACACTTGCAATAAACCTCAAGGTTTTTGGTATATATTAGCTGGAGAAATGGACCCATTATGTCTACTGATTTGTGTTTCACTTCCAAAATTAGTCATCAAACTATAAAAGTAATTCTTTTTTTTTTCTTTTTCTTTTTTTGCTGTATGTAGCTTTGGTGAACTTATATATTAAAGGGGAAAATAAAGTTAGCCTGATTGTGCTCATTGTGTCACCTATATATAGAGAGAGATATTTGTATCAAAGAAAAAACAAACACAAGGGTATAGGGAGGAAGAATTCACAAAAAAAAAAAAAAAGTATTTTAAAGGAGCCTAAAGGGCAAAAAAAGTTGACAAAAATTCCAAAAGTGTATATCAAAACATTTTCTAACCAAAACAGTAAAATTGCTACTGACGTAGCGATTTATTTTGACGACGTTAAGCAAAATCGCTGCTCGAGCAGCGATATTACACTATTTTTATTTTTATTTTGAGATCGCTGCCTTGGCAGCGATTTTTTTTTTATTACAGTTTTTCTTTTAACAAATCGCTGCCGAGACAACGATTTTAATGAAATTTGTTTTTTTTTTAAGTAAAGCGCTCCTTTAGCAGCGATTTTCTCTTCTTTTTTTTAATTGTGTTGCAAAATCGTTGTTTTTAGCTTCTTTTCTTTTTACAAATTTTTAGCTTTTTTTTTAAATTGAAACTTTTTTTTAATAAATATTTCAGCCAATCATATTATGATTTTAAAAAATAATTGACTAAAATATTTATAAAATAAAATAATTAAAAAAAAAAAAGAAGTTTCAATTTTAAAAAACAATCCACTAAAAATTTGTAAAAAAAATAAAAAATTAACTACTAATCGCTGCTTTTGCAGCGACTTACAACACCAATTAAAAAAAAATACCGAAATCGCTGCCTTTGCAGCGATTTAAAAAAAAATCATAATTTTAAAAGAAAAGAAATTTCATTAAAATCGCTGCAAATGCAGCAATTTAAAATACACAACTAAAAAATAAGGCAGCGATTTGTTAAAAGAAAAAAACTTAAAAAAGCCAACAACAAGAATCGCTGCCTCAAAATTTCAAAATAAAAATAAAAATTGTACAATATCGCTGCTCGAGCAGCTATTTTGCTTAACGCCGTCAAAATAAATCGCACGTCAGTAGCGATTTTACCGTTTTGATTAGAAAGTGTTTTGATATACCCTTTTGAAATTTTTGTTAACTTTTTTTGCCTTTTAAGCTCCGGACTCTTGAAAAATCATCCTTATTCTAAAACTTTACTTATGAAATGTACATCTTTAAAATAAAAGTCATTGTTTAAAAACATAATTGAAAAGTGACTAGTAAACCCTATATCTAGGATAGTTTGGCATGGTTCGGTTATTTCAGAATTTGGTTTCGATATTTTGTGATAGAGAAATGATCAAAAGTCCCCCTAATCTATATTCGGATTTCCAACTACACACTTCAATTTTACGAGAGTCCTATCACCCACCCGAATTATTTAAAATTGTAATAATTACACACCTAAAAAGCCAGAACCATATTGTCTTGGCCTGTGAACTTCACGCATTTACAGGTAAAAAACAATTAATTTTGTATTTTTTTAATTTTTTTTATAATTCCTTTCCACCTTTTTCCTATACTCTCCCAATTTCTCAAATCTCTAATGTAACTTCTTCCCCCAATTCTTTCAAATTCCTATGGAATTGTGAGGAACAAAGATGAATATTGATAGCGGGAGCATGTTAAGTGATATTTGAGTTTTGCTTGTCGGAGAACATTAAAAATTAATCTAAAAGGATCTGTGCATATTTTTGCTACATCGGTGTTTTTCTTGCTTCGCCGGAGCTCGTTGGTCCGAGCAGTGCAGCCTAGATTTTGTTGTTGTTGTTGTAGTCGACCTTGTTGTGAGAATAAGGGTAGGTCACATGGTGGTTGTCTCGAAACGGCACAGAGATAAGAGGAGAGGGGAAGAGGAGAACGGGGTTTTGTTGGTGGTTTGAATTTCGCCGGAGGTAGCGATAATTATGGCTGATGGTCGAACAGCAAAAGAGGGAGGACAAACGAAAGCACTAGCAACACAATTAATGGCGGTCAATTGAGATTGAATCCTTTTATTGATTAATTAAAATATGAGATAGATAATTAAAAGATCTACTATAAAAAGGAAAAAAATATTCTCACTAGGAAGTTCAATTGGATTTGATGTAAACCCAATTCATTTATTTTTTTGAAAATCTGATCCAGATTTCATTTTTGGATGATTGAAAAACATGTCATTTTATCTTTAATTGAGTTGAGTGTTTTTTCTAATTTTTTTACGTGAGAGTTCACAAGTTTGTGTGAAATCAACAATAATGAATTCGGTGTTTGGTCTTTGTTGTTATGGAGAAGAAAGACGATAAATTTACAAAATAAATAAAAATACATATATTTATAAAAGAGATGTTAAAAATTAAAATTTTAATACGGAGTATTTGTTTTTCGTGCTCATCTCTCAAAGAGAGTGAAACACAGTCTCTATGCAAGGTAAGCATTCAGAGAGGTAATAATATCAGTTTTATACACTTCAGGGGAGTGAAAGGACTCCCGTAAAGTTAAAGTGTGTAGTTGGAAATCTGAATGTAGAATGGAGAGGTTTTTGGCCATTTTCTCTTTTGTGATATGATAATATTTGTTTGATTCCGATTTACATATATACATTTATTAAAGGAAAAATAATTTTTGGTCCCTGTGTTAAGGCTATATTCTTGTATTCGTCCTTGTGTTATCTAACTTACACTACTAACCTTCAATTATATCAACTGGATGATTTTAATCCTTCAACTAACAGATCCAAAAAAACTAACAGAAAGTTCAGTGCTAAAAGGGCAATTCAGGTATTTTGTTTTAACTCTCTCACTTTGAAGAACAAACTCAAGTCTTCCCTTTATCTATCTTGAAGAACAAGCTCATCGATCTGAGCTACATTTTCTAACAAAACTAATTTGATAGACATTAACCCTCCCTCTCTCACATCGACGAACGATAGCTCATTTGAGCTACATTTGAACAAAACCCACCTGATAGGCGTGAAATTTCTCTCTTTATCCGACGAACGTGAAGTCATCTAAGCTATATTTGAACAAAATTCACCTGGATTTACTGAAACATTAACAATGTATTTGTGATTCTTGGTATGTTGTTGCTCTGATTTATTCAACTCTCCTCGTGTTTTCTCGATTTTTCATAATTTTGAGCTGGGTTTATTTATTCATAACATGTTGTTCAATTGTACTGCTGCAACTTTTGGTCATTTCTAAGCTAGTCAAACAATTCAAAGAAAGTAAATTTATCATCCCTTTTTAATCGGCTAATGAATTGATCGAGTCTTCTTGGTTGTGCATAACTAGGTTATGCAGCGAATGATTTTTTTTAAGTGTTCTATTTCTCAGCAGTAACTTTTAACCCGAATTGTCCTTTTTAGTGGTAAACTCTCTGTTAATTTTTTTTAGATTTGTTAGTGGAAGGATTAAAATCACTCATTTGATATAATTGAAGGTTAATAGTGCTAAGTTAGATAACACAAGGACGAAAAAAATAAATAGCCCTTAACACGGGGACTAAAAGTGTCATTTTCCCTTTAATAAAAAAATAATAATTTTAATATTTGTAAAAACGTCTTAATGAAATTTCAGTAACAACATAACTTTATTAATCAATTCCCAAAAAAAAATCAATTCAATCACAGTTAGGTACAATGTTGCATAGTCTAAATAAACATTATCTAAATTTAAGCATAATTCTATATAATTTTACACCAAATATTTCATTCACTAGCAGCTAAAATCTAACTTGATATATATAGCTCCATGAGAATTGAAATACCATTCAAATAGCTTGTTACACTTTTGAAATAGAAGTGAAAAACTGAAAATGACTTTTGGATCACTTTGCAAAAGTTACATTAAAAGTATAAAATAGTGCATATGAAAGTTCTATACATTATTATAAACTTTGATACACTATATTTCAATATTTATTTTATAAATATCAAAATGCCTAACAAAATCCCATAATATTTATATCGCAAAGAATTTATTTCGATATATACCATATCATGTTCGCTCCACCCTTAGAAAAGAGGTGCCCAGGTAGGCCAGCCCAATTTGTTTACGGATGGAAGGCTAACTAACGGTTTGGTATCC
Organism: Solanum sitiens; assembly: GCA_016801875.1. Lineage (NCBI taxonomy): Eukaryota > Viridiplantae > Streptophyta > Magnoliopsida > Solanales > Solanaceae > Solanum > Solanum sitiens. Next base: position 365,544 of record JABWTJ010000101.1, read on the forward strand.
AACCACACATAATTGGTTCAGTTGAACTTATGTTCCTATTTTGCGGTGATTTTTAATTTATATAATTATATTTTATGGGATATAAGTTATGTTTTGATATGATTTTAGTTTTTAAATATTTTTTTTATTCCATTAACATAAATTCAATTATTAAAAACAACTAAAGTTAAAGCAAAATTTAAAAACCTACTCAATTTTATTAACAAATCGTATCGACAAAAATCCCCAAGTAGATTACGTCCATCAATCAATTCATCGAGTGGGTTTGTTTCCAAAGGCAAATCCTTCCTTTAATGGAAAGGAACTAGTGGGGTTCTCAACTTAACCCCCAACACCATTCCCATTCTTTGATTTATTTTTGTGTAGATTAAAATTAATTTTAATTATTTTAGCTAGTTGGTAAATAAATTCACTGTATAACGCACATATAGTGATACAACAATTGAGTCAAAAAATTTTGATCGAAAATTGGATTTTATGAGATCTATCAATCGAGTGTTATATTTGAAGGACGTTAGGAAGTCCACACGATTCACATGTCTGTTATCTGAACTCCATAATTATCGACACAGAATAAATAAATAAAATAGCTCAAATACTAGTGTTGTTATAGTATAAACTACTGATGACTTTATATTTTTATCCTCGTAATGAGGAGAATAGACCACCCAAATTTTCCGATAAATGACTGATACATTAGTGCTGCTTGCTGCTGGTTGGTCCAGAATCATATGATTAATTTTGTGACCATACTTTATATTACTTTTTTTAAGGGTTCTTCTTCCTTGTCACAACATAATTGTTCCAAGAGAAATGTATTTGCATATTCTATATATTAATGATAGTGTAGATATTGGTGGTGTTTAATTAATCTTACATTTCTATTTTGGACCATCAGCTCTGATTACATTTTGATTTTTTTGTGAAGTTTTACCTACCTTAATTCAATTGGAAATGTCATGTACAAATAATTGATGAACGGAATGAATCGCACATTAGTAAAGGGTGAGAAATTTAGACTATTTTTCTCCCTTCGTATTAACTTTTGGTCGAGGTTAGTCAGGTTTAAGATCTAATTTGACTAATTAAAAGGATACTTTAGTAACACTACATTTTATTAGTCTACGTCACTATGTATTGCTGATAAACAAATTTTGGTCCACAATTTAAGTAGTATGAAGGAATTAAATAGGTTCGTAGATTTAATTGAAAAAAAGAAGTATTTGTTAGACGGTAGGCGCCACATAAAAAAATTAAGGTGAGACATGAGAATTTAACATAATAAGATAAATAAGATTTCTTGAGAGTACAAAAACAAATATAATCGTAAAATTACATAAAAATGGTAAATATGTTGAAGACATGATGATTTAAAGTTATAAAGCTAAATGATGACTTTTTTTTTTTTAAAGAATACAAAGGCAAATATGTTTTAAAAAACATATAACGAAGAAGAAATATAGTACTTATCGCGAAAATATAAGAGCAAATATGACACTTTTCTATAGGTATATATCTAATATATGTTGCATGATATATTTCCTCCGTCTCAAATTATTTATCATGATTTTCTTTTATATATTCTTTAAGAAATACATTTAGTTAAAAGAATCATTTTATTTTCTATTTATATTTTAACAATCATAATATCACTTCATAAATAAAGTGTTGTAATCTTTAAGAATGCACTATGGATAAATTGGAAACATTATTTTTTTAAAAATTTATAAAATAATTATTTTTAAAATTAAGAAATATAATTTGAGACAGGAAAGTACAATGGTCAGAGGATAAATATTGTTGGCTTCGAAAGAGAAGGAAAAGTTAACATGAAATAAGAAAGTAAATGATTGTGGAGTAGGCAGCAAAGAATAGAACACTTTAAGCTAGAAAAGGCCGCCAAATATTACGAACACCAATTTCAATAATTTTTTGTCATGTTATATAGTTTATATTATTAACGTTTTAAAAAAATTATTATACACGACACACACATGACACATATATGTTTTATGAGAAGGAACTTTCTTAAGAAATTAATAAGTATTTGCGAGTTACTTTGATTTCGAGAGATTTAATTTTGTAATCTAACACTTACTCAATATTATTAAGTATAAATTTTTCTTATAAGAAATTTAAAAATAAAAGTAGGATATTTATTAATAAAATACATCAAAGATATCTCACAATTAATTAAAAACTGAATATGGCAAAAGAACTCGCAAGCCAAAGAAAACAAAGAAAATTTGAACATGCATTATTAAAAATCTCTTTTAACTATATTTATTTTAAGATATATGTAAAAGAAAGAAAAAAAACAACATTCAAATAAATAAAGGGAATAAAATAAATAAAAGGTGGTTGAACTTGAGATTATATTGGGTCATTTAAGGCTTCAAATAACAATATAAATATATTTAGAAATGACAACTAAAGCAAAAACCTCGTTGACCTACTTTGCTTTTATCATTTTCCTTAATTTACATGAAACATAAATACACACACGGGACTAACATCATTTACGGCAATTAGAACCATTATTTGGTCATTGAAGGAATTATAAGATAAGAAGATTCTTAGCCAAAATGTTATAATTCTAAAATTTAATAAACATATATAAGTTGTAAAAATAATATATCATACAATATGTGGTCCTCAAACGTATAGTCTATTATGTTTACCTAAATGGTCCCTAAAACCTCGAGACTGATGACTTTTCCTTTCTAATATATCAACTCAATACAAGTGGATGAAAAATCATGTTATGTTTGTACATTTGTAGTTAGTGAGAGTAATAATACATAATAATTTATATTGTAGGTAGGTACTTTTGAAAAATAATTAAAAGTTGTACAAGAAATCTAACAAACATGGCCAGAGATCTATTAAACTGGATGAAAAATGCCAGAGATGTAAGTTAAATGTTGCTTGTTTTCTATACCAAATTCATGCAACTATGTGTGTATTTGCTTTGTCAAACTCATGAACTAAATGGGAAAGAGAGTTAGGGGGGGACCAATATAATGCCCATGCATATATATCATGATCATCAAGAAATTAAAGCAATCAAAGTATTTATGAATGCCCAATCCCCACCTAACACACCCTTTTTTTTATATGTGGACTACGTCCGTCTAGTCGAAAATTAAAACCGTTGCTTTCTTAACCTTCTGATCGAAGAGAGTTGCTCGGATGGTAAATATTGCTCACTTTTCATTCGAAGGTTATGAGTTCGAGTCACCAAAAGAATAAAAAGACTGGGATCTCTAAGGAGGGCCGGGTAAAAAAAAAAAAAAAAAACTTCATATTATGTCCATATTTATTTCACGAAAAAGTATGTTAAGTATACAATAATTCTCTACAACTTATATTCCAATTAAGGCAAAAAATTGAAAATGAAAACATGTGTTACACCTTTCAATCTTCAACGAATAGCTACAATAAGAAAAATAATTTAAAATCTATGATTACTTATTGAATAACTTTATACCAAATACAATGGATATATATTGAGCTTGGCTAATTGAATTATTGGGAACCCAAAGTCTTGATGGTCCTTGATTACTAAATTTACTACTCAAGTTTTCAAAAATAGTGAATCTACTGCTGTAGTGGGGACTTGATTGTTACTAGTACTAGTACTGAAGAAAAACTAAACAAGTCTAAAAACTTAATGTTGCTCCTGGTCGTGACAAACCTTAGTCTATTTAAATTTTAAAAATTAAGAATATTGTAAAGAAATTGATCTAAACTTATATTATTTGTCCTATTAATACACATTACTACAATTTTAAGAAGTTATCAGCACGTAACACAACCTTAATTGGCAAAATTTGAATACAGATTATCGTAGAGAACCTTGGTGTTAGTAAGAGGTGGAGTCAGAATTTTCGATAAGAGGGTTCAAAATTTGAATAAATAGACACACGAAGTAGTCAAAGGGAGTTCGACATATACTATATATACCTAAGAAAATTATTTAATCATATAAAAATAATATAATTTTCCGTCGAAGGAGGTTCGGATGAACCCCCTAAAGCTACGGTGGCTCCGCCACTACAGTGTTAGTTATGGTAAATAATTACGGTATTCCCCGTAGTTTAGGATCTAATTATTTAGATTTACGTTAGTTTGTAATATTGCGAATTTTATCAGTTTTCTTGCGTCCATATATGTCTAGATACATTTATCTCGGATACATGAGGTCAAATTAAGTGTAATTTGTTCTAGATACACTGTATCCAAATGGATTCACATATATATGGAATACGTAGATAATTCCAGCTCGCTTCCCTCCCATCTCACTTGCCACTCTCCTATCTCCCTAGCGTATCTGGTTTCCAAATACAAGCATTTGTTGTATATATAGTATTATTCGCATGAATCTGGGATATATAGACAAATCTTGCTTTCCTCCCTCCTAATCTTGCTCGCCTCTTTCTCTATATATCAGTGTATCTGATAGCAAAAAACATGTATTTATGTGCATTCAATTTGAAATATGGTATGCAATTATTAATTAGTAAGATAAAATATAATTATTTAAAACATTAGGAAAAAAAATAATAAATATGATAGAAATGTTTGTAGAGTTAGGTCCGTTAATTATTGAGTCTCTTGCCAAAGAATAGGCCCGTCAAGTAAAATAGCCCAACTCGAAGCCATTTTTTCCTTTGAGGATTGTGAACCACGTTGATCGGGCTACCCATTTTTTGGCGACTATTTAAGTTTTGGCAAACTATTTAAAACTTACTCACTACTTAATATTGAGTTGAATACCAATATTTTTTGCATCAGCATTTTCAACTCAATATTTTGTTTAGAAATTTTAGCCTAAAAATATTGGTATTCTGTATTGATATTTGTATCAGCATACGAAAGAAGACGAGAATCTTTGTTTCCTCTAGATATGCCTATTTGGCATTCTTTGATATAATAACATATCTTTAACAATTCCATATTAGAAAGGTGTATATATATAGGAAAAATTAGCAAATTAGTCAAAATTAATAACTTAATTAGTAAAAACCTTACTATTTTAAAAATATTAGTAAAAATGTCACAAATATCATTATTTTGAAAAATAATATGTATCCTAATTAAATCCCTATTTTATCTCTTAACCTACACATTTTCCAAATTATTTACTTACCTTTCCCATGTATATCTCATAGTTTACATTACCCAACTATTTCATTGTTCACGTTTTTCCGTATCTCTCTCTTCCAAATTTATCTCAATTTAAGGGAAAAAAAAGGTTTTATCTCTTCCATATCTTCTTTTTTTTTATATTCTCTTCAAACCTTCAAATCCCTATTATCTTCTACCAATATTTCTCTTATTTTCTACCGTTTTATTTGTTCTTTTTTAATCTTCAAATACTAGATTCACAAATTCCACTAATAAAGGTATTTCATCGTTATCTTTTTTTTAGATTTATTTTCTGATTTTATTGTTCTCTAAATCATTCATATTTGGTGAAAGTTGGATAATTTTCAATTAAACCTCTAAAACACTCTTCAATGGATGATTCCAAGAGAGTTACCAGAGACATTCACTTTAATCATCAGATTTCTAGTGATTTTCCATCTTTTAATCTATGTATACTCAAGAAATAGCGGATAATGAGGATCCGCTTCTAGTGTATGTACACTGTGTAATATTTATTAGTTTGTATTTTGTATTCCGTTGTTTTTATTGTTGTATTTTGGGGTCAATTTTTGTTAATTTTGATAATATATCATTTTTTATTCATTCCTTTATATTTTTTCACATTTGTAGATATTCAATAAAATACATTTACATGACTATGATATTTCATATTTTATTAATGAACTTTTGTTGGATTTGTTTTGTATGCTATGAAAATTTTATGTGTTTGTTGTATTTGTGTTATATTTATTGTTAATGAATTCATTTTGAGCGATTTTGGATTCAGATGTGTTTATACTAATTGTACTTTGTGTGAGCCTTGTTTGTATCCGTAAAATAAATATACACATTGTAATGCTATTTGTATATTTCCAAAGTAAATACATATTAGTTGTATTCAGTGTGTTCTTATTGTATTCTGAATTCAGATGTGTTTATTCAGTTTATTCTTATTGTATTCACACTAAAAAAAACTTCCCAAGACATTAATAAAGTCAGGAGTAAAGTTGTTAACAAAGTCAAAATTAAGTAACTAATATATGTATTCACAATTGTACTTGGATCATGTTATGAACAAAACTTTATTCAAGTAATATCGCTTACTGAATACATAACAATCATCATGTTATAAACAAAACTCCATCATAGTAATAAATATTGTGTATTCACAATAGTAATTCTTTATATTATTTCTTAGAAGTCCCTTAACATATACGTATACAAAACAACTATTGAAACTGTATCCATTTCACAACAAACGCTTACAACATTACATTGACCATATTTGTTTCGTTAAGGAATACAACTTATTCAAATAGTCATACGTTATCCATAGTTCATACAATTTACAATCAAAACAGAATACAGACGAAAACAGAAAACGAACGAAAACAGACTACTTGTTTATAATTATACAAAACCTGAATACTACGCTTTACAATTATTTTCAATTACACTTGCATTTTTTTTCGTACTATATCAATTTCAAATATACGAAAACAGAATATGATTAACAATTATATCAATTATAAACAATTAGAAAAAGAATAAGGAAGAAACAATTATCTTGTCGAATTTGTATGGAAATCTTGAAAATCAAAAGTTGAGAGAATTCATCAGATTTTGGGAGTGTCGATTAACTTTTTGAATTTTTTTATTTTTTGTAACTGATGAGAGTTTTAAGCAATACTTCCATCTTTGGTTTTTTTTTTCTCCCCTTAATTTCTCCTTTCAGTTTTAAATATTTGTATTCTTTCAATTTAAACAATTAAAAAATAAATTAAAAAGATACATAATAAACTAAAATTATGACATTTTTACTAAATAATGAAAGTATTGACAATGAGCCCTCTTAAATAACAAAATAATGACATTTTGAAAAATTTCCCATATATATAGTTTATTTTCTTAAGAAGTGTACGGCCTCAAATTAATATATTATATGCATTACGTGGTATATATTGCGTGGGTTTTATATACTTAATCATACTTTTTATTTGTCGTATATCAGATATGTATACATATATATTCATGAATTTGACGACTAAATCATCCAAAAATTGCAGAGTAAATACAAAAAGTGACAATTGATATAAATAAAGGACATTGATTTTCACCACTCATATTAATCTCATTATAGAAAAAAATACGTTTTCTTACAAAATATAATTTGTATATGTCAAACGTTGGTAATTACTTCAAACAATACATTATGGTAACTACATATTTAAGTCTGATGTATATATCATTTGTTATCTGCTTCTGATATATACATCATGTTTATAACAATGTACACAAGATTATTTTTCTTAATTTATAGATCATGTGTACAATATCATCTTGATAGTTCTGCATAAAAGAAATCATCATTTCAGCTAAACAAAGTGATATACATATTTATAAAATTTATGATATACAACATCCCTCCTATATATCCAGAAGAAAAGTAATCTAAAGACTAGTAACTTTTAAAGATCACTATATTGGGAAAATTGTATATAATAACAAACTATTAATTCAAATAAAATGCTATAACCACATTTGATTAAATTATAACCCGTAGCAAACAGTTGCCATTCACCTCTTGATTTTCTCGCTTGCCACTTTCCATTTCTCGTTGTCAGTCTCTCCCTTGCCTCTCTCACTTTAAACAAACACAAAATGTATAAATTGCGTTTGTGTTTGTATAAAGCGAGAGAAAATCGTATATGTAAATACAAATACATATATTTTCGTCATATACACTTATACTTATACAAATATAGATCTTCCCCTACCTAGTTTTCTTTTATCTTTCTCTCTTTCTCGCTATATTTAGACACAAATTACACAATTGATTCTTTTGTATATGTGTAGCGAAATATATATATATATTAGCCATAGCAAACATAAAGTTTGTCATGAAGCGCAATTATATAAACTATAGTTATAACATACAAATATAATTTTTATGTTTGCTAAACATAAAAATCATATTTATATGTTATAACTATAGTTTATATAATGGGATAATACTCAATTACCCCCCTAGCCTATACCCAAAATCCCTGAGACACACCTTACTTTGATAAGGTCCTATTATCCCCCCAAACTTTTTTTTAAGTAATTGTTTACCACTTTCGTACCTACGTGGCAATATACGTGAATTCACCCATGTAAGGCGCGTGAGTGAAGATTTTAGATAACAATGACCAATAAAACTTGGCCACGTGTCAAAGTAATTTAAAAAAAACTCAAAAATAAATATTAATGTTTATCGAAAAGGACGCAGCTGTCTTCTTCTCTCTATAGCAGTGTTCTTCATCTTTTGAAAAAAAAACTCCATTTTCAGTGTTCTTCATCTTTGAAAAAACTCCATTATCATTCAAGTTAAATAGCTCCTTGATTTGAAAAGGTAAAGTAAAATTTAATATATTCTTTACATCTTTTATGTCGATTATTAATTCTTAAACAAAAAACTAACTATCAAAATCCAACATCAAAAATCAACTATCAGTTTGAAATCAAATTTCTAATCTTTGTTGATTTTTTGAAACCAAGCTAACCTTTTCCTCTTTCTTTCCTTGTTCCTTTATCTTCTTTTTGGTAAAGTGAATATTGAAAACGTAAATGGCCAGTTTTTTGAAATTTTGGGAAGTGTAAAAGTCTATTTTGAGCTGATAGTCACTTTTTAGAAAGCTGCAAAAGTGAGGCCCGACGCGTGTTGAACAAACCGATCAACCTTTCTGATTATTATTGCCACGTAGGTACGAAAGTGGTAAACAATTACTTAAAAAAAAAAATTGGAGGGGGTAATAGAACCTTATCAAAGATAAGGTGTGTCTCAGGGATTTTGGGTATAGGCTAGGGGGGTAATTGAGTATTATCCCTTATATAATTGCGCTTTTTGACAAACTTTATATTTGCTATGGCTAATATATATATTGCAGAAACTAAATATAAGCAACAATATCCATAAAAAACATGGATGGACACTTGATACCGCTAGTACAAGCCAAAACATCCACGCATGCGATTCATTGACTAGAATGAACCCATCTTGATCATTGAGCAATCACACTCAAGAAAGTTAAAGTCTACATGTTAGACTCATATTATATATCAGTTTAGAGCTCATATTTAATCTATATTTGTATTTAATATTTTTAGTATTGTTTAAGTCATTAGTAACCAATCTAATACGACATTATTCATTAATTGTTCTTGAAAATTTTGCTAATGCCTAAATTAAAAATAAAATTGATGCACTCGAGTCTTCAAATCCCATGTTTGCCTTTGTCTATTCGCTATGATTTTTTCATATTCAAGATGCACAGATGATTGCTACACATGAGTTACTATCATACTTTGAAACGGTGTTTTAAAAGACTTTTCTGGGACTCGCCTTGGGGCGGAACTCTAGCAAAACGTCTCGAAATTCAAGTGTGTGACTTAGTTCTACAAGACTTACGCACTAAGCGCCCGACTGTAAGCCCTAAGCACGCCCAACGCTTGGAATTCGCCTAACAGATCTTACACAAATTATGTATTAAAATCTTTAATTAACATTGTTGACCCTCATAATACTTGAATAAATGAATTATATGTAACTTTTTAATCTATAAAGATAACAAGATTGAGAGTAACTCAAACAAAAAATGTAGTATCACAAATTTACTATTTGGTAATACTATGAAGGTAATTATATATTACGTAACATTTCTCTTAAAAATATGTAGCAAAATTTTACTTTTTCACTTCATTGGTCTTCATGATTTTGTCATGTCTCAAAATTATCATATTTTATTTAACTATTTGAAAGTAATTTTATTTTTATTAATGAAAGAGTGATGTTTATATTTCTCAAATAGTAATTATAATACTTTTTTTTTATAGATTATCAATAGTTATCTCAAATAAAAATCATAATATAATTTCTATATATTATATGTTTTTCATAAAAAATTATTTGTAAAATCATTGAAAGAAATTTAATTAGTAATAAAACTATAAAATTGAATATACATGTGACTACGTTCCGTAGATCCAAGATACTTACGCCCCGTGTCTCGGGGATTACGCCTCGCCCCGTACGATATAAAATATCTCGCCTCACGCCCCGCTTTTTAAAAGACTGATTTGATTTGAAATAGTCCTTTCAATAACACACGAAAAACTTGCATATATAAATATCTGGGGAAGAATCTCTGAGACTCAAATTATCTCCATTGTCAATTTTCTGATAAGATATTTTAGTGGGTACAGCAACTATAATCACATTTTATATTATATTATTATAACCCAACAAGAAACATAATTTTACATATATTTCTTGTAATAAAAAAAAAGTTTCTCCACAAAAGCTATTGTGAACTCCACTTGAAGTGAAGGAACGCGAGGAGAGTCAACAAAGATAACTGCTCTCCCTTCCAAATTGCTGTAACGTAACGCCTTCACTTCCCATTCTTCTGAATTCTCTTCTTCCGAAATCCGACGATGGCTTCTATCTCGCCGTCGGGACTCTCCCTCCGCCGCAGCTCCGCCGCTTTCCACCACCAGCTGCCTTGTCTGCTCTTATCTCCCTCATGCCACAAAGTTGCTACTTTCGCTAAATGTTACCTCTCCGTACGCCTTTGGAATTCGCGCAAGCAATTTTCCGTTACCGCCAGCAACACTTTGACGGCCAATTCAGTAGAGGTATACCTCCTTATCCAAATCTTATATACCGGTGGAACTTAATCCTTTACTTTATACAGCAATTTTACTCTCCGGCTGTGTGTTGGGGCTAATTTCGAAGCTCAATTAGGGTCTAAAATAACTTTTTTTTTTTTTTGTAGTTTCTTAATATGTAAGTTTTATTTCAATTGAAGATGCTATGTCTGAATTCCATTAGTTAATTTAACCCGCATACTCCGAATCAAGCCATATTAATTAATTAAAACAGAGGGTGTACTTGATATAAATATTCATATATTTAAACAATTTTCATACACACACATCTATAGGTCGAGTTTAACGCAGTGATAGTGCTCGCACCAGCTGCCGGAAAGCTACATCCACCCATTGTCCCACCCTTTCCAGCCATTAATTAGGTTAACCCCTTTGAAACAATAGAGTGTTGCCTCATGACTTACAACTCATGGTCAGTGAATCTTCTATGAGGAAGAATGTTTTACACCAGAGTTATTTGTGTGTTTATTTTCTGTTTCAAGTTACATTATAGCGCTGGCAATAATGAAATGCATGCAAATAAGGTTATTTAAATTATGAATATAAGATGCATCAGAATATTGGGAACTCGTATAAGTTTCCACTTTTCTAAACCTTGGCCTTGACGTTCTTGTAAAACGGAAATATCATTTCAATCTCATTTTGGTGCGAGACTGAATGCTATATGTTATGATTAGATTCAAGCATTTAACCTTGAATTAGACAAAATTCTTGGCCATAGTGGATATTCCCAGGTTATTACATTTACTAGATGTGCTCTGTAGATGTGGAATACGTGTAGCTCTTTTGCGATCATCTTCACTGTAATGAAATGTGGATATAACTCATGTGCACTTTTTTTTTTAATAAGTTAAGCTGTGTGAGCTAGATAATGCAATCCTTGACCAATTGGTGATAGAAGCAGTCAACTTGAGGTTTCGATCCAACCCAAGTACAACAAATTATTTACTTAAGTAGGCGTTGGGCCATGTGATACCATATCACGATAGGTATCGTGAGATGGACTCAGCGTTTGAACATTTTACGCTGATTCCATCTCATGAGATGTGATTCCATATTCTCCAAAACCATGATATGGAATCATATGGGAATACCATATCATGATTTTTGAGTTATTTTAATACAAAATTGGATCCACGAGTTTATATTTTGTTAAAACAACCCTTCATTTATATTTACTAACCATTTATTTCACATGTAAATAAAATTTAAAATCACATTGTTTGCAATAAATTTTAAAGTGACATAAATAAATTGCAATCACAATAAAATAAGAAGAAACATAACTTTATTGATAAAGATAGATTGCGAGTACAATTCTGTTGATCCCTTGATTCTACTCTCCTAAAATTTATCCATGATTCGAGGGCCGTTAGTGGCGTATTTCTCGAACTAGGATAATTTAGATTTGACCTCTCTATATGAATAATCCATCAATTTGCGGATTATTCGAGATCTTGATCTCTTTATGGAATTTCTGAGATGTCTTTTAAGAGAATTTAGTACCCTTTATATAGACATAAACTAGGGTTTAGGGTTGAGTAGCCTCCAAGAATCCTAATTTGAGTTGAACACAATTTGTAGAGTCCCAACTCGAATCGAACGCATCTTGTAGAGTCCCACACTGCTTCAAGGCTTGTCGGAGTGTAGACTTGATGAAACTCAAAGACGAGACTTGAAGTACTCATTCTTCCACCTTTGCAGCTTCAGATTTTCACGTTTGATTTAGGAGAGAAGAGATGAAGGGCAGATTTGGTCCCACTGGGCGTGCCAATTTGTTTGCAATAAATTTTAAAGTGACATAAATAAATTGCAATCACAATAAAATAAGAAGAAACATAACTTTATTGATAAAGATAGATTGCGAGTACAATTCTGTTGATGGCGTATTTCTCGAACTAGGATGATTTAGATTTGACCTCTCTATATGAATAATCCATCAATTTGCGGGTTATTCGAGATCTTGATCTCTTTATGGAATTTCTGAGATGTCTTTTAAGAGAATTTAGTACCCTTTATATAGACATAAACTAGGGTTTAGGGTTGAATAGCCTCCAAGAATTCTAATTTGAGTTGAACACAATTTGTAGAGTCCCAACTCGAATCGAACGCATCTTGTAGAGTCCCACAAAATTTCAATGTCTACACACATCATTACTTTTAAAATTTATTATTCTCACTGACATAAAATTTATTATTCTCATCATCATATAGTCACTTTAACTCACACTTCACGATTGTTGAGTAATAAAATCTTGAAGAGCCCGTGAAAGTTGTTTCATTTTTACTCAAATATATTGATGAAACAATTACTTAAGTGGAGAATAAATAACTTTGTAATAATTTATTATACAATTTTATAATTTTTTTGTTTATTTGATAAGATTGAATAAATAATTGGGGCTATTATAATAGTTTTAAAACTTATGGGATTTCATGTTTATGAGAAAATATACAACACCTAAATTCCATATGGCATGTCCAAACAAAACTTCAATTTCATCTCATGATTACAATGATGATTGTAATCATGATACCATATCGAATGGCCAAAACGGGCCCTAAGTAAATTGTAATACATTTTGGCTCCTCTACACAAACACCTTGCTCACAAGTTGCTTGATTGAATTTTGTGGCAGTTTTCACGTCAATTTTCAAATATATTTATATCTGTTTCCTTTCAATAGGCATTCCTTTTTTATTTTTTTTCTATTTGATCTTAATTTGAACTATAAATGCCTTCTTCTTTTTTACCAATCCTCATGAATGTCCATCAAATGATACGCTTATATATACTTGTGGCAGCCAAGAAATGGTGTATATACAGTAGGTGATTTCATGACAAGAAAAGATGATCTACATGTGGTAAAACCATCAACATCTGTAGATGAAGGTATTTTAGTGCTCAATTTCGTTACTAGCTACTCATCCTCTTGTAATTCCTGAAACTTGATTATTGGTTCCACAGCCTTGGAAATGTTGGTAGAACGCAGAATCACTGGTTTCCCTGTGGTTGATGATGACTGGAAATTGGTAAGTTCTGTTTTCTAATGTAAGATGCATAATACATATGTTCCCTGCTTGGTCTTTATTTTTCCTCAACCTTTGAATTGTTTCTCGCTTTATAACATTTCATTTTGAAAGGTCATATGTATGTAAGGGTTCTTTTGCGCCTCTGTGTGTCAAGCACTTGACCGCTGGAAGGGTATAAAAGAACTAAAACAAAACCTCGGAACAGGTACATGGAATAGAAATAGGAAACAAAAATAAACTAGTCAAACAAAAAAAGGAGAGAAAACATCTTAGCTTCTTTTTCATGGAGGATAAGGGGAAGCATTTATGTAGGGATGTTGGGCAGATGCTAGGGATCTAGGGGGGGAGACGACTCTGCATGATTAGAAAAAGTTGGTTCTAGGGAGTTCTGTGCCACTGGAAGGTGGTGGAGGTTAGGATTTAGGACTAGCAGAGGGGTTTGAGAATGAAAACCCCCCATCAGGTTCTTGATCAAAGAATTACTAGTTTCTATTCGTTGGTTTGATTTAACAATCTTCTGAAAGTAGTGACATTATGATTCCATTTGCCATTTGCTTTCTTTTCATTGTTTGTGTTGCATTATAGTTTTCTCGGTCAATAGTCATGATGTCTGTTTAAATTAATTAGTCTAGGAAAACAGAAGTTTGTAAAATTCTTTTCATTTTCCTTAAAATATTTCTTTTTGCTATTGAAGTTTGAATATTATTTTTGAATCTTTTGCAGTCTTCAAACTCTTTGATCATACTTAAATTGGAATTTCTTTTGTCAGCAAACATGAAGTATAAAGTAGTAATATTCTCCTGGCAATAGAATTTTGCACTCTTCTATTTTTCATATTTGATTTCTAAATTATTTGATCGCACATCAATAGGAATATCTTCTTTATCTCACTTTTAGTAATTTTACTTTCTGGAGACGGAGTGTTTGGTATATTCCAAGTATGCACTGGACTCAAGTGCTCCTCAAAATTTTAAGAAAATTATTTGGTTAATAGACCATGTAGCTGGCAGTACGAGAATATGAAACTCAAGAGTGCTTATGTTGCACCCAAGATCACTATTGATTGTGTCATATGGATATAATCATATGCATTAAATTTAGATATTAAGTTAAAAGATATTTCATAATATTATGCTTGTCAAGTATTATGATATTTCAAAGATATGTCACTCAGAAGCTTGAAGTTCTCTTCTGCTGCAGGTTGGTCTTGTTTCTGATTATGATCTATTGGCTCTGGATTCTGTATCAGGTATAACTTTTAGTTATGATGCGATAACAGTATTGTTTGGAATTAGAAAATATCCTTTGGTTTTAGGCCCCATATTTTATCAGGATCCCTTCCGAAAAGATATGGAACCTTTTGGTATCTGTGTTTTTTCAATTTTTCTGCCATAAGGAAAATTGGAACTGATTATGTATAGCAAATTATATCCTTCTGAAGACTGATCATAATGTTTTAAGTTGGATTCTAAAGTTGTCCATTATCTGGGAATCCTCATACTCTTGCCAAATCATTATTTTCAGAGGAGAATGAGTGCATCTCTTGCTAATTTTTTAGGTACAGGAGGAGCTGATGCAAACATGTTCCCCGAAGTGGAAAGCAACTGGAAAGTAAGCATATTTTGCTTCATTGCTAGATAGTCTCTTGGATGCTTGTTGATCATCTAATTTACCAGTTCCCTGCATACAACTTCTTTTTTTCAGTGTGAAACCCCAAATTTAAAATATTTATACTTATAGGAAGGTACAAATAATCTTAATTTCGGCATAGAAATTTATTAACATTAGCCTTGTAGTCATTTTCAGCGAAGAGGATACTTCATCTAATAATTATGAAGACCCTGAGAACAGATTAACTGGGGAGAGAACAACTTTTATCATTAAATCCTTGACATGCTTAATTATTGATATGCAGCAAGTTGGTTGAATATCATAAGTGGTATAGTTGTCCCCTAAAGAGGATCTAGCTTCCAATATATAGGAACTCAAAAGGAAGTGATTGATGACCGAGATTGTGGACAACCTCATGATTGTTTTATTTCTCCAACTCTTCATGTAATCTGCTGCACTATTTGTAGTGGTTCTATTTATAAACAGGACTTAAAAAGTTTAGACCTTTACTCTTCCAGGTAACTTCATATAGACAAAAGTACTGATCACAAGGTTTTTAAATCATTAACAAATATAGTGTTTAGTGATCAACTATTCCTTCCTTTCCTCTGTGAGTAAATGTGGAAGCTAATTTTTAGCTTCTATCAATTATGCTGGGATGACACTGTGTTCCAGTTTTAGGAACGATATAACCAGCTTTGTGAGCCGGATATTTGTTATGAACATATTGATATAACGTAAATGTTTCTTGTTTTTGCAATTGCCTATAACTGCAAACCAAGAGCATCAGTAAAGATCGCTCAAGTGTTCGAGTTAGTATTTAGAGAATTTCCAGTTCCACTTGGACAAGCATTTTGAGGAAGCCATCCTTAAGCTATTGGGAATTCGGCAGCTGGAAGTAGATTTGGATGGGTTCATGGGTGATGGGTCAAACAACATGTCATAATTAGATCTGTTCTTATACCCAGTGAATAGAAATGCAAGGTCAATGATTAGTTAGGTTTGAGCTATCAATCAAATTTAAACAAAACTTCCATAATATCCAAATTCATCCGATCTGATCTTGTTACACGAATCTATAACAATGTTACATTTTTTCTTTCTCAAAGAAAGCATCCAGACAAATTATTTAATAGTTTGAGAGATAAAAGGCATAGCAAAGAGAGGGAAAAAGGTCAAATGAAAACTGTGTACTTGAACAATTTACTGGCGTTTTCATTTACTTTAATAACAAGTGAAAGTTGCATTGGACCCTAGACTACGGCACAAATCTTAATAACATTTTGTCAGGGGTCGTTTGGTCGTTTGGTAGAGTGTATTAGTAATACTTGCATTAGTTATGCATGGATTATTTCTTATTCATTGTTTGGTTTGGTGGATTAAAACAAACATTTAATTAATTGATCAAGAAAAGAACATAGGAAATGCATCCTGCAAAAACAGGCAACATAGACAGCTTGTGTGACAGTGAGAGTCTGTACAGGGCATTGTTTGAGGTGGTGGCTTTTGAACCACAGCGATTATGTGTTTAAGTGATACGGTTTTGGATTTCATCGTACTCAGTATGGCATGTTTCTAACTAGATATTCCGTCCAATGCTGAACCATCCGTCGTTCTCCTTATCAATTAGTAGACTTCTTATTTCCACGTTACTTTAGGCAACTTTTGGAACAGTTGAATACATTTACTTTTTCCATGCTGAACTAGTGCAGGTGGCAGTGTTTATGTTAATTATCATCTGCATTACTCTAATACTTGCACACATGGTTACCTGTTTACCTTCCTCAATTCGAGGACATTTGGTTTGCTGTATGTCGGAGCTATGAAAATGCACTTAATTATGTATGGAAAACTAAAATTGTTGTGACCCCACAAACAAAGCTATTGAAGTTGTGACTCATCCAACTTGACTTGTAAATGCAGACATTCAATGAGGTTCAGAAGTTGATAAGTAAGACCAAGGGGAAAGTGGTTGGTGATTTGATGACACCTGCTCCACTAGTAGTTAGGGAGTCAACCAATCTAGAGGATGCAGCAAGGTAGTATCATTTATTCTTGATTTCAGCTTAATCTGCGTTCTTCCTTTAGCCAATTTTATGTTTCTATTGCCTAGTAGGACGAGGCAGTAAACAGTTTATCTCATTTGTACTTGTCTAATTTGTCAGACTTCTGCTCAAAACAAAATACCGCCGGCTTCCTGTTGTAGATAGTGATGGAAAGTTGGTAAGATTCAGAGACTTAGCTTTTGTGCATATGTACTTCTCTACCTTGTGATATGCTAATTAGTCAATTATCATATAATGAAGGTGGGAATAATAACAAGGGGAAATGTTGTGAGAGCTGCCCTTCACATAAAACGGGTCATGGAAATGGAAGGCCAACAGTAATCTATTGGCATAGATGCAGTTCAGTTGGAGAAACATAGAATCATATGTTCTTCATTTCCCTAAGAGGAGGGGATGACATAAGACAATCAAACTTACATTAGCAGGATTCGCCAACCGGCTGAACCTAGGATATTTATGTAAAAGTCTAGAAGATGAAAATGAACCTTCATTACTGTGCAAGATATGCAGAGTTTATTTTGTAGATAATACAGTTCCACGGCTCCATGAAAAATATTTCCCGAGTCAAAACTCCTCACAGGTATGAGCCATAGAAGAACATTTCATTTGTTTGTAATTGGAAGGAATTTTATTTTAGGTGGAGGATGCTTCTTAGAGGTACACAGCAAAAAAACTTCTTGATTGGATAATTATGTTTTGATTGCATTTTCATTTTTGGTGAAGGTACACACATTTGGTCACTCAGCCATAGAATATTTATAGTCGCTAGCCAGTATACATACATTATTCACTGGTTATACACATATTATACATCTTTTGGCTTTTGTTTTAGATGTAAGAAATTTCACTTCATTCTTTATAATTTATATATATGTTGGACCCGTTCGTGGATGGGCTACATTGTTTCCACTATACCTTCAACAACTCACAGTAAATATCTATAATCAAATCAATGAATGCATGATTATGTTTATTGGACTCCTTGTATTGTGTGAGTTCTCTATTTTTATCAAATCCCTATATGTGCCATTGTGCCTATGCTTTCTATCTTGGTGAAAACAAAATTGAATTTGATCGTTGTGTAGTGTTGTCAACAATTCAAAATTTTGAAGAATCTATTTGTCATATTGTGAAGTACCATGTATACATTTAGTTATACATGTTGCATATAGTAATAGATATACATATTGTAAAGGATTGTACAAACTTCCGAATATACATATAGTGAAAAATCAATGTCAATAAAATATCTTCAATATGTATATCCATCGCAAGCTGAGATACAAACCGATTCAACCGAAATTGGAAAACGATCAGATTCAATTATGTATATCATGTCGTTATTAGAGATGCTTAATGAAATGGAATGAAAGGAGAAGAAGTAGAGAAGAGATTTAAGAGAATTTGTAGGAGCAAATCTACAAACAAAATTTGAGGAAATGATTGTAATTTACTAAATACTTAAAAACTTTTCGATTGATTAAAAATAAATCAATTCTATCTAGAAATTGTTATGTATATATCAATACCCTATAAATATGATATATCATGTCAAAATCTCAAAAATTAAACAGGACGAAAAGCACGAGCCCACATAGACATACTTTGAAGAAAAAATAACAGAGACATTGGGTCTGGAAAAGGTTTGGACCATTAGAACCCCGCAACTTTAGTACTACTAAAATTTGATTTTTGATTGTAGAGCACATGCCTTGAAGTGGACAAGCATTACACTCTAACAAGTAAAATCTTACACCTTGTATATATGTCTGTCCACTAATTGGAATATCAAAGGTTAATATGAAAAAGTTGTAATTAATCGTGATGTTTCACACCAACTTATACATATCTCAACTAATTCAAGGGAATATTTTCCGTAATAAATACCTTATTAGTTATTATACAAAATGTTGAATATTTTTAGGTAAGTTTAATTTGTCAAAAAGAACTAATATTTGTTGAGATTGTAGTAAGCTTGTAAGTTGTGAGTATTTACAATTATTTGGGTCAAAATGGAATCAGTAAGCAGTTGATTCGTCTCCTTCAAAGGTAAATGTTATGAGTTTCTTTTTTATATAAAAAGAATAGAGGTAACGTGAGAATTAGAGATGGAATACACAAGGAAAAGCGACTTGCTGCTTGTAAATTAGTTACCAAATACCTTTCTCCCTCTCTGTCTTCCAACTACTCCTTTTTATCCAAATATGATAAAAAAAAATTATATTCTCTTTAAATTGGCTACAATTTAAACTTGTATAAAGTTAAACATTTGAACACGTACCTCCTATGTATTATGACAAAAATCAGTTCAAATGTATCTCATGTGAATTGACACATATGACATGTGTGTCTACTTGTTCAACTTTATATAAGTTTAAGTATTTACTTATGTGTAATAAAAATTGGAAAAAAACAAATGTCAGTTAAAATTAATTTAAAGAGCATGCTTATATATTATGCTGAAATCATATACTAGCCATTATATATAGTCAATAGGAAAATATAACAAGTCAAATTCACTGTGCCAATAAGAGTTTGCTTTACGTCTGTTCTATCCAATATTGGCGCGACCCTAATTTCTTCATTCAAAAAAACATGATAGCCAGCAGTTTGCTTTAGTTGCAATGCATTTAAAATTTTAAGTTAGAACCTCTCAAATATTATTGCTTCATCTAAAATAAATTTTATTTCCCGTATGATTGATTGAATTTTATCCTCTTTATAACTTATAAGTCATGAAATATTTTTTTTTGTCAAATTAAAGTAATTAAACGTTACCAGCTATAAATAAAATCATTAAACTTTTGTTTTGTCATATTAAAATAAATGAACCAAGTGTGAATTGCTCGTAAATACAAATGATCAAAAGGATAAATTTCCTGCTTAGAAAATACAAAGGATAGAAAACAAAAATGTTCACCTCGTAGAAATGTCAAAACACCCATATAAAAAAAAAGACATTCACGTAGCGCTAGAATTAGGAGTTTGGAGCTTCTACTTAGCGATCAATCAATTTTGTTAGGGGTTCACAAGTTTATATACATATATATTTATGTGATTTTCTAATACAAATACAAGGATCCTCAGAAAAGCTATTGAATTCATCTGAACCAAGAACCCCCACTTCCTTTCTTAACCTTTTGGCTAAGATCAAATGTAGTATCTATTTTTATCAGTTTAATACCTGGTTCATCGGTTTCATACTATATTAACTCCTTATATGTATCACTATTGTTCAAATTGTGTATTTTCATATAAAACTACATACACTAATACTATCATGCCAAACCTCATGTCCATATTTCTTTAAAGCCCATTCTACTTTGCATAAATTTCTGACTCAATCTTTTCACAAAAAAGATAAAAAAAAATAGTAGATCATTTTGATCATCTTAACTAGGACACAAAGATGAAGAACAACATTGGCAATAACACAAAACTCATACTCTTACATCCTTATATCCAGAAACAAGGAACCTCATATCGTTTATGGGTTCTTGCATTTATTTCATTCCTCACTATAGCATTCCTCCTTACTCTTATATACACTAGAGAATCCTTCACCACCTCCTCTGTCGCCGCGGTCTCTTCCATAACTGCTTCAACTAATCCTCCATTATCAAAAGCAGTTGTAAGGGCTCTTACACATTATGCATCAAATTCCAACAACACTGAACGTATGTCGTATACAGATATCAAACAAATTGCTGATGTTCTTCGGCAATGTCAACAACCTTGTAATCTCCTTGTTTTCGGACTCACACACGAGACACTTCTATGGAAAGCGTTGAATCACAATGGGAGAACAGTTTTCATTGACGAAAATAGATATTACGCTGCTTACATTGAGGAGAAATATCCGGAAATTGAAGCTTATGACGTGCAGTATACAACAAAATTGAGCGAAATGAAAGAGTTGATTGCTGCAGTGAAGGAACAAATACGGAATGAGTGTAAGCCAGTGCAGAATTTGTTGTTTTCGGAGTGTAAACTCGGGATAAATGATCTTCCTAATCAATTCTATGAGGTGAATTGGGATGTTATTTTGGTTGATGGACCAAGAGGGTACTGGCCAGTGGCACCCGGTAGAATGTCAGCTATTTTTACGGCTGGAGTACTGGCACGGAGCAAAAAGTGTGGCAATCCGAAAACACATGTTTTTGTGCATGATTTTAATCAAAAAGTGGATAGAATTACAAGTGAAGAGTTCTTATGTAAAGAGAATTTGGTGAATTCGAAGGATATGTTGGGACATTTCGTTATAGGAAGAATGGATCCCAACAGCTACACGTTCTGTCGCAACCATATATGATTTGCTACCAGTAGCAACTTCTTCTGGTCCCAACATCAATGTTATTATAAGGTGATTTTCATAATTTAAAGATGTGTGGAATTTTGAATTTATTATGCTGCTAGATGAATGGAGGGAGGGTCCATTGTTCAGGGGACAGCTACAAAAATTAAATAACTCTCTTTCTGGCTTTGCTTAATGAATTCCCCTTTAAATGATAATGCAACTACTTCTGTCAAAGTCTATGCACATTTACTGCTGCTAGTTGTATACAGAAGTATTTTTTATCGAACAGATTTTATGAAATGTTATATATAATTGTCCGGAGAAATGAGGTTAAATTATGTTTGATTTTAGTCATAATTTACTAACTGGTAACTATCGACAAGCCAAGTATGGCTATGGATTCGACGATCCTAATTCCTAATCTTTTTTTTTTTCTTTCTATCTTGTGCTTATTCTCTGCAAAAACAAAATCGCGGATAAAGGGCAGATGATCCTAATTCCTGAAGAGTAAAGATCGTGTTATTGTCTTAATGTGGATGCATTTTAATCTAATTGACGCAGGAATGAAGCTTAATTATACTCATTACTTACAATTCAATACATAAAACAAGTAAATACAAGTCAATAATGGTGTAAATTGGGCTACTTGTTGTCCCAAATCTAACATACATTGCTATTCCATTATAATACAGAATTACATAAATCAGAGGTGAGGTTTTTTGACGGCAGCATAAGTAGTCGAACGAGCTTTTGCATCGCCTGTATGAGCTCGACTTGCAGAACTATTCCTAGTAGAGAAGTCATGAAGCATACAAGGTATATAGCTCAGTGATTTCATGTCCCGGCAATTTCTCTTTTGCAAAAAGAAAGCTTCGCATTCCTCTGGTTTTCGCTGGTTCTCAAGATCAATAATGCAATTCATGGCAATATTAAGTACATTCTCCTCTACCAACTTTCGACATTCCGGTCCAATCTGTGTGAAATAGTTGTATTTCAAGGTAAGTTCCTCCAAGCTACTGATCTTGCACAATGTTTCCGGTACTTCGCCGTATAATTGATTGTAAGACAGATCCATCACTTCCATTTGCACAAGGCACCCGAAAGATTGCGGGATCGGTCCTGTTAATTTGTTCTTACTAGCATCAAATACAGATGCCAATTTCAACATCCCTATCTCATAAGGCAAGCAACCAGTAAGTTGATTATTGAAGAAGAGAACCTCAAGGAGATTTCCCTTGGCATGGCCAATGCTTTTGGGGATTTCACCAATGAATTTATTGTTGGCTAATGTAAGAAACAGGGCAGCAGTACGGCCAAAATTTTCGGGGATTTTCCCGGAAAATTGATTGTTGTTGAGAAAAAGAATATCAAGGTCAAGTTTGAATACTTGAGGGTCGACTGGACCTTCTATTTGGTTGAATCTGAGATCCAAATAAGTTAACCTGGTGGCACCAAGTACAGCTTTTGGGAAAAAACCAACGTATTTGTTGTTGCTCAAATCAAGTTCGAAAAGATTAGGGATACTCTGTGTGGATATATTATTGGGTATTTGTCCAGTGAAGTTGTTGGAGTTGGAATGGAAGATTTCGAGAGTGGGGATTCCATTAATGAAATCTTTGAGAGAGAGAGGATTTCCCTTTAAGTTTCTACCATTGAAATTGACAGCCACAACTTTGTTCTTGTAGCAAACGAAACCTATATACTTGGTTGAGTCTTTGCAAATATTTTTGCCTACCCATGTTTTTGTAATGCCAGAGGGGTCACTAGTGATTGTCTTCTTAAATCTTTGAATGACACTTATGGCTGATGTTAGTAGATCATTGGGGGTGGGTGATGGTGGCTTGGGAGGATTTGGTTTGGGTGGTGGTGGTGGTGGGGATAGTTTGGGAGGATTTGGTTTGGGTGGTGGGGGGGGTGGGGGGGGTGGCATGGGAGTGGGACAAAGTGGCTCAGGAGGAGGGGGTGGGGGACAAAGTGGTTCTTGTGGAGGATAAGCAGGAGCAATGTGAGGGACATCTCCTCCAACGCCAATTATGACTTCTATGGCTTCTCTGCCATTTTTGACAGATGAAGAAGTTAAGGCATTTACATGGAAGAATGGGCAGATAAAGAAGATGAGTACTACTAATAATGGAGCTCTTCCACTCATGTTTTGCTACTCTCCTTTGGAAGGGACAGGGGAAGATGTTAGGTTATATAGCCGTAAAATGGCTAGCTACTAGCTAGAGCGTATACTTCCTCCGTTTATTATTATATGTCATAATTTTTATTTTTAATATCAATATATAAATATTCTGATAAATATTTAAAATATATATTTTTTCATTATATTAATATTAAAAAAATTATTATTTATAGTACTTGTAATATAGTTTTTTGAATATATAATTTTTTTTAAATATCAAATTAATATAATTTAATTTAATTTTAAAAATTAGTCAAATTAACTTTCGAAAAACACCCACAAATAAAAATAGATGAAAAAAGTATTTACTATTCTCTATCCGCGCTATTGTTAATCATTAAATTTGTAAAAAGAAAACTCCATTTCTTTAGTTTATTTAGAAAAAAAATAATTTCTTCTCTTTTTAATAAATTTCAATTTTTAACTTGATATATTTAAGGCTATACAAATAAATGATATTTAACATATTTTTGATTTACCACAATAAAATCAAAAATGTTTTTTTTTGTTTTTTAAAATAGTGGGTATCAGACAAGATATCCAATTATTAATTAAAAAAAAAGGAAAAGTTGATCAAATTGAAAGAGAGTCGTATAAAGTAGATCATCTATAACCTTTTTTAGTTTTGGAAGTTAGCTAAAATGATAAGTGAGACCGAATGGAGGGGAACTATGTTACACAATTTTTGTGTTGTAATTTGTAGGGTGTCAGAAACATTTTTGAATTCTTGCTACACTATATTCCTACCATATTATTTATTACTTCTACCAATTTATTTAGTACGTCATTTTACAATTGCAAACGTCTAAGTTTAATAACAAGTGATCGCTATACACTGATATTTCTATTTCAATTTATGTATCGGTTGAATTTCAACATTGAAACTAGCTTTGATTGAACATAATTTTTTTTATTATTTTAAAAGTATTTTAAATTATCAATTATTATAACTTTTACATAGTTTATAAATATGTTTTTATCAGAATCAACACAAAAACTACGTACTTATTAAGTAACTAGAGCACGTCGAAGCCCCCTACCCCCGTTCCCCAGAATCTCGAACAATTATATCTCTTTAGGATTACAAAGTTATTAAAGAGGAATATTTTGGTTGTGGTTAATTTGAAGTCACATAAATACGATTAGAAAACAAAGGAAATGAAAGCATGCAGAGCAAGTAGAGCCGTCAATATGGGCTAGGCCCGTTGGGCCAGCCTGGCCTAACCCGGGATTTAATAGGGCTGGGCTAAGATTTTTGGAGCCCATTTAAGAAAAGGGCTTTTTAGCCCGACCTGAATAAG
Source organism: Solanum sitiens (assembly GCA_016801875.1). Taxonomy (NCBI): domain Eukaryota; kingdom Viridiplantae; phylum Streptophyta; class Magnoliopsida; order Solanales; family Solanaceae; genus Solanum; species Solanum sitiens. Next base: position 390,897 of record JABWTJ010000101.1, read on the forward strand.
CCTGTTGATTTGTGGGGCTTGAGAAATATAGGTAGGATCGGCCCGTGGGCCAATATAAATTAATTAAAAAATATAATATAATATTAAAATTTAAAATTAGAGAGAGTCCAAACTCAAAACAATTAAGTTAATATTTATATTTAGATGTCTATACCTTTTCTTGGAAAAAAACTTAATAAATATTATAAAGATAATTTTATGGGATAATTTCAGAGACCTCCCTCCAAATTTCGCTCTATAATACTGATCTCCCCTGTGATTTTACGATATTACGTCTACCTTCCTTATTTCCATTTACTTGTAACCATTCTATAAATCTATTTAAAATAAATATAAATTAATTTAGATTTGATTATTTTACCCTTTTTACATTAGTTTCTTTATATTAATAAATATTATATAAAAAACAACTTATATAACAAATATTTTTAAAATAAATCAGCACAAATACATGTTTTTTTATTAAACAAAGATCAAAGTTTTCATTCAAGTTGACTCACCATTTTCATTAAATATTAAATCTTCATATCCATTTCACCTTTATCAATTCACGTAGATTTTCCCCTACAATAACCCATCATTTTTCAGCAATAATTTCTTCAAATAGAAGATAAAAATGAAAAAAGAGAAAGTTGATAAGAACAATCAAATTTTGTCTAGTTAAACGTTTTCACGAGCGAAGAAGAAATATGATCCAACGAATAGAGATAAATCATTGAAAATTAGATCTAAACTTGTATATATAAGGGTAAAATTGTCAAATCTAAATTAATTTTTATTTATTTTAAATAGATTTAAAGAATGTTACAAGAAAATGAAAATAAGGGAGATAGACGTAACATCGTAAAGCACAAGGGAGCTGAGTGTTATAGAGCAAAATCTGGATGGAGGTCTTTGAAATTATCCCTAATTTTATTTGTGGATTTGATTAACTAGTAGTAACATTAGCATAAAGTAATATTGTTTTGTCGATATTTATGATAATATTTTAAAATTATGATTTATAACTTAATTAATAATTATTTTTAAAAAGTGGGCTGTCCCGGCAAGCCTGTAGCCCACGTACTTGTGGGTTGGGCTGGCCATTTTCTGGCCCACGCCAAAAATGGGCTAGCCCGGCCTGACCCGTAAAATGTCAAAGCCTGTATGGGTTAGCCCGGACGGGATGGGCTAGCCCATATTGACAGCTCTAAGAGAAAGTTACGTGTTTTACAGATTATTTGTCTCATGCTTCAGGAATCATAGCTTGTATCGAGTTTTTAAAAAGTTCGAGCAATATAATATTTATTATTTTTAAATTGGGTAATTCTCATCGGTAAAAAAAAACCTAGAAATCCTGTCAAAGTTTCTTTGTTTATGCCTAGTAAAATGGTTATATTGTAAATGCACTTAGCAATTGGAAAATATGATCACAATTAACTATATTCAGGAAAATAAAACTTTCTTGTTTGATGATTAATTTAAAGTTTTGAATTTTTGTTTGTACATGCAGATTTCTTAAATTGTATGGTATTATATTTTATATAAATATGAAAATTGTATAATTTGTGAAAACTTATAATTCTATAAAAACTTTCATAGCTCTTTATCTCAACCTTCAAAATCAATAAATGATATATCTTTCGTTTTCATTTTATAAATATTTTGTGATTATATGTTTAAATTTTCAAAACACACATAATATTTAAAAAAATCATTAGTCCAATAAATGAACAATATATAGTAGTAACTAATTATTATCTTTTGTAAAATCCTCCCACATAATGTACACAATCTCTTCATGTTGAGAATGAGTTTTTTTTTTTTTTTTTTTACAAAATTTAATTATAGGTCTTTTTGGGAGTAAAATATAAATTATGGACCAAACTTCATATTTAAAAAAAGTTGAAATCAGAATTTATTTTATTCATAAACACAAATGCTGATTTGAAGATCAGGCTCCCATGCCAAACGTACACCTACTTAAATTCAAACTGTAATTAATACTCTCTCATCCACTTTAATTTTTTATGTTGATTTTTCAAAGGTAAATTGTTAAATTAGATTATATTAATTTGATACTTTGAACAAAAAATTTAGATATTTAAAAATTATAAAAGAATATGTAAATTATAATTTTTTACATATCAATAAGATAAAAAATAGGTTATATAATATTTGCCTAAAAACTTAAACTTTAATTTTATAAGAAAACTATGACAATTTTAAAATGGACGAAAGTAGTAATAAAACAAGCACATATATAGAATGACAACATTGCATTATATTTATACCACACACACTTTTCAATTTTTATTTTTATTTTTATCTAAAATATTCCATAAATCCAATTTCTTCTACTCCATTTTTTTTTTTTTTTTTTTTGATAATTCTACTCCATTAATTAGTTGGAACATGTGCAGCAAGTTGATTAGTAATTCAATTTCTTCTACTCCATTATATCTTTACTAATTACTTGCATGACGTCATTCCCACTGTGACTGCTACGATCATCTCTTGCTATTTATGTGGTGGATATTCAAATTATCAAATAATGGTCTTCATATTTTAATGTTAATGAGTGTCAGCAGCCACATTGATGTAACATAATGTAATTATATGTGCAGTGGTCTTTAGTAATAATTAATTATTGATAATTATTTTATTATTATTAAAGATTTTAACGTATATTTAGCAATAAAAAATACTTTTTATAAATATTTTTAAGGTTCATAGCGATATTCTATGACTATAAATTAATGTCGATAATTAACGAATTTAACATTTTTTGTTAATGTGTATTTTATTATTGCTAAAAGCTTTTTTTATTACTTTCTCCATCCATAATTGTTTGTCAGGATTAGGTCATGCACTCCCCAAGAAAATTTTTATACAAGGTGTAATTTGACTAATATAACCCTACTATATCAAAAATATCAAAAGTCTACATAACTTTTAAATTGAATAAAATGGAGTAAGGGCAGAACTGAAGAAAATGACTATAGAGGTGAGTATAATGTAGGTAAGTAATAATAGTCCTTTTTTAAACATTTAGTTTACATTAAAATTATCAATTTGGCTAGATAGAGAGATTGTTTCTGATTGATTCTAGTTAATTCTCCTGCTTTATTGATATATAGAGTATAATTTTTCGGCTAAAGATAACCCATTGAGTGGCCTTGTTGGTAGTAGTACTAGTCTATTTATTATTTGCAATGGAGGTAGAGGAGCAACGATTATTGTAAGGTCCCAAGAATTTCTGGCAAATAGTAAGCGATAATGTCGGCAGTACTAAAAGACAACTTGTCACCAATTGGATGAAAAGTTTCCACTAATTAAAGGCATTGGCTTGCTACGGTCCCAACAAATGTCATTCTTACATACAAAATACAAAAAAAACTCCAATCCTCGGAGACTTCAGGTTGACTAGTCTATCACCTATAGTTTAAGTTTCGATTAGACTCATGTATGTATTAATATATAAAAATTCAATATGAGTGATTTATATATGTATGATTTATGATCAGAAGTAGAAAGCTTTAGCTTTCAAAATTCAAATATTTTTTTTGGAAAATCTTAAATTATGTATGTTTTAAATTATGATTAGAAGTAGAAAGTTTAACTTTCAAAATTTAGTGTCATATATATTAAAATATAAGTTAAAACATGGAGAATATTTCTTCAACGAGAGAAAAAGAAGCAGCAAATATTTCTCCACAAATATGACAATTATGTCAAAAGATACACTTGTCATTTGTTGCTTGTGTACGACTTTTTTGTGGAAAACATTTAAGGTGGTTGTGAGTTACTTCACCAATTATCTTCTGGTGGTGACAATTAGTATTCTCTATACATCTTTAAAATCTATAATAATATAGATTTAATAACAGTTATTTAATGACAATAAATTTACACACTTTAATAATATATATATTTCTTATCGCTAAAACTTATTTTTATTACGAGTCACCAAATTGGACTTCCCCAATAATCTTCAAAGTTCAAACTCAGCATGTGGTATATAGTTTTCTCCCTTACTTTTTGTCAAGCTAGTCAACTCAACTTCCTAAAGTATAAAGAAAAATAAAATGAGAAAAAGTAGCAGAAAAGAAAAGAGAAAAAACAAAGGTGTTCCAATTCGGAGGGGCCTCTTTTTCAAAAAAATTAGTAATAATATTTTACTTGTTTTTGAAAAAGAAAATACCATTGAGTAAGTACTACTTATTAAAAATATATAGATTTTTCATATAAAAGGAAAGAATTCTTAGAAGAAGTTTTACACCTCTGGAGAAAAGATTAAATTGATTGATTATATTGTCAATTAAAAAGAATTATTAGAAGAAATTGGTTATAAAAAGAACAAACAATTCCACTCAAAGTGATATAACAATAAGCTTCATAAGAAAATATATTAATTTATTTTTTTAAGTGTAAGACCTTTTTGATTTTTACTTTAGGTCATTAATATGAAATTGTAACTTAACTATGTGTCAAATCGTATTAGTGAGCACGCACTTGTTCCTCATTGCTTTGTACAGTATTGGGATCGAAATGACTAGGCATAGTATCAAAGTTAACAAAATAACTTTTGAACGATGATAATTCATAAACAAAAGAGAAATGCGTCAAGAAATATATTATAATATGGTTTCGTCAATTGTTACCTATTAGAAAACTTATACATAAATTAAGTACCTATTAGAAAACTTATACATAAATTAAGTAACTATAAAAACTACCAAAAAATAATCTTCCCTAAATAACATTCTTTTTATAATAACGTGTTACAATATAAAAAAAAATCTCAAATTGAAGAAATCCAAATCCTTATCGTCTAAAAAAAGGATCGATTTTCTTTTTTTAAGTAAACACAATTTATATAGAATAGTCTCCAACTACTTCTATTAGAATGATAATGAAACTAGCCGGCCGCACTCATGAAAACCAGGCCCAGGTTTCATATGAAGAATGAAGAGAAACAGGTCGCATGACCTGTTCCTTAAGTCAAGTTTCATCTGAAGACAAATTTCATTTGAAGAATGAAGAGAAACAAGTCGCAAGAATGAAGAGAAACAGGTCGCAGGACCTGTTCCTTAAGTCAAGCCTTATCTGAAGAATGAAGTGAAACAAGTCACAGGACCTGTTCCTAAATCAAATTTGACCCAACATTCATGACCCAACATTCAGATCAACATTATCAATCAAGAGAGCTCATTCACTCATATCCCATTACATTTTATCATCTTTTGTACATAACATAAGATTCTCTCATTAGATGCTTCTTCTAGAATTTGTATAGGTGGTCAAAGTTTGTTAGAAGTTTGTTATCTCTTAGATTAATTTATCATTTCTGCCATTTTGTAATAGGTTAAATAATTGCTTCTTGTTCAATAAAATTAACTCAGAAAATTTCCCACATATTATCTTCATTGCTCTATCATTTTTCTATATGGTATCAGAGCACCATTGAAGATCCTTCATATCTTCAATGATCAACTCTTCTATCACTGATTCAATTTCACAGTCCATATTTCCTTCATCATTCATCTATTAGAAGGAAAAAGCTATGGAGGATGGAGAAGATCCATTCTTATCACTCTCACAACCCAAAACAAGTTGGGATTCACCAATGGGAGTTGCAAATCCCTGTTGCCAGCAGTCCAAATCTGCATTCATGGAACAGGTGCAACACCATGTTTCATTCTCCTTAGATTCGTCTTCCACTTTCACTTCTCAACAAAATGGTGGTCTCAAAAGGCATCTTCATCAGTCTTTGTTGTTGTTTTCTCATCGGAGCAACAGTAGCCGTCGACGCACCTTCATCGGCATTTTCATCCGCCGGATCTATCTCTCCGACATTCACCGCCGCATGTGGTGTCACTGCTTTTCACTTTCTTCTTCAGATCTGGACAGATCTGAAGGTTTTTCTTTTTGTTTTGTTTTTAAAGAGTAAAGTGTGAGATGAGTTTTGTCTCGATTTTTCTACTGCTCCTTTATTGTTTGATTTTAAGTTTTCTTCATGTTGTCTGCCACTTTCTATATGATCCATTTTTTTTAGATCCCATCAATGGGTTTCGTTACTAGATGTTCATTCGTCATCTCTTCCCTTTCCTCCTTCTTCAACTCGAACAAGGCATATTTGAAGACATTTGGGTGTCTTTGTTATGCATTTACTTCAACTCAAAATCAATCCAAGATTTTACCCGGATTTGTGCCTTGTGTTTCTTGGGGTATCACCTTGACAAAATGGGTACAAATTTTTATTTTAGGATTCTTTAAAGATTTGTGTCAAGGGATGTTCATTTTTCATGAGTCTATTATTTTTTCTCTCTTCAAATCCACCTTCTCTTTCACTGAGAAACAGGTGCTAGTTCACCTTCTCATCGCTCAACCCTCAAACTTTCTGTTGTGGATTTTCCTAGTTCATCCATGAACTTGGTTCATCAACCAGTTCCATTCAATTCGTTCCTCCTTCTGTTTTAGTATAATCACCTAATTTTTTTTCCCCTTCGCAGCCTCATCAATGTTCCTTCCTCTTCTCCCACTTCTCTCTAGAGCTTAGTCTCTTCTAATTCATGTGGGATCTCTTGTGTCAAGGCTCTTTGAAGTCTCATGCTGCTCTTTCTCACCCTTCAACTTTCACATGGGTGTCTAAAGAATTGTATGTTCTTGCACTTGAAGGAATCATGTTATAAATTGGCATTTGGGATGCCTCTAACGTCTTGTGTTGCAGGGGATCATTTATCAAGTTATGCCAGCTTCTTGAGCAAAAGTGATATGACATTCAGTATAACTCCATATTTTTTAACTGGTCTTCTTATCTATTCAGTCATTCCAGTTGATGCAGTTGCAATGTCAAAGTCAATCTTGCAGTGACTGAGTTAACCTGGATCAATCGTCTCCTTCATGATTTGGAAGTTTCTCCAACTCTCCATATTTCTGTTCAAATCAGGCCAAGCTGCCATATACTTCGCCAAGAACCTGCTCCTAATCAGCTTACAAATTTTCTCACCAAAACTTTGTTTGTTTCGTCACATCATAGACTTGAGGGCAAGTTGGTGTCTCACTTCTCTCCCGCCAACTTGAGGGGGGGTATTAGAATGATAATGAAACTCAGGCCATGCCGCAGTCATGAAAATCAGGCCTAGGTCTCATATGAAGAATGAAGAGAAACAGGTCGCATGACCTGTTCCTTAAGTCAAGTCTCATATGAAGAATAAAGAGAAACAGGTCGCAAGAATGAAGAGAAACAGGTCGCAGGACCTGTTCCTTAAGTCAAGCCTCATCTGAAGAATGAAGAAAAACAAGTCACAAGACCTGTTCCTAAATCAAATTCGACCCAACATTCATGACCCAACATTCAGATCAACATTATCAATCAAGAGAGCTCATTCACTCATATCCCATTACATTTTATCATCTTTTGTACATAGCATAAGATTCTCTCATTAGATGCTTCTTCTAGAATTTGTATAGATGGGCAAAGTTTGTTAGAAGTTTGTTATCTTTTAGATTAATTTACCATTTCTGCCATTTTGTAATATGTTAAATAGTTGCTTCTTGTTCAATAAAATTAACTCAGAAAATTTCCCTATTATCTTCATTGCTCTTTCATTTTTCTATAACTTCACTTAATTAAGCCCAAAAGTGTTATGTTAAAACATATTGTTCTTTGACAAATTATAAAACAAAAACAATGAGAGCTGAATTTAATAACATGATATATATTTCAAGCAAAAGAGGTAATGATCATGAGTTAAAATGTAGATAAGATTCAGGATAATAAATAGCAAAAAGTATTAGCACTTGCATGTGGCCCAAAAAAACGTTTTGGGAGAATTTTGGAGTGATAATGATGTGGCATCAGATGATGACTTATAAGAACATGGGTGGTGGGCTTGGATATTTAAGTGACAACTTCATAAAGGACCATTTAATATCAAACTAATTCTATATTAATGATAGTAGTCACAATAATAACAACATAATCTGTATAATTCTTCAAAAGAATTTACATTTCTAAACCATTTCGTCTTTCTCATCTTGTCTATCACAGAGACCGACGCTAAATCCACTTTGTCTAAAATAACTTTATTTCTGATTCCATCTCTCTTAATATGCACACATTTATCTAAACATCCTCATTTAATTTACTTTCATATTTTGAATGATTGAGTTTTTGACAGATCAACGCTTTCACTCATACACGATCTAATCATTACTTTATAAAGCTCTATCTTTTAGGCATGATAACACATTTTCATCAGCACAATTCACCAGATGTGAACTTCCATTTGATTCATAGCTATATTATAATATTAAACTATATTATCAAATATATATGTGCCACTTCAATTTAACAACTTGACTATTCTTTTCTTTGGATTTAGCAAGATGAAGAGACACTTAGTTTTGTTGCTTAAAAAGCCTTGAGATGGCCTATCCACTCTAAATTTCATCCCATACACTTGCTCGTCCAAGCGCACTTGGATCAACGTTTAATCTTAAAGTATATCTTGCAAATTGGTGAAAACTTGCATTATTTATAAATTGTGATTTTTTAAAAAAAAAATCACTACTTTTAACGTGGAACATAATATTAAAAAAACTAAACTAAAATTACAGCAAATAGTAAATCAAAATTGAACTTAAAAACTGGACCCATAAAATATAAGTTTTGCATGTCGAGAGAAATATTATCCAAGAAAATGCTTCTTAAATTTTTTGTCTTCCTTCTTCTTTCTCAATCTCTCTTTGATAATCGATTACATAATAAATATTTCTTGGAGTGTTTACATGATTACTGAGGACGTGGGGTAAAAATTTACATTTTATATCCATATATATAAAATTTGCCCCTCAAAAATTATACAACACAATTTTATTTGTTGTATAGATTTAAAATAGTAATAATATTTGAATCAAATTATATTATATAGAAGTATTAAAATACATTATATGTGAATTTATAATAATTCGAAGGTATAGAACCGACAACGTATATATATTTGCTGAGAATTACATATCTTTTCTTAAATGAGTATGGAGCATAACATTTGAATATTATGGGTAATTTTTATTGGAGAAATTACCTTATTAGACATATGTCCATATTATATACTAATTCTATTTATATTTAAGTAATTACATATATCATATTTAAACTATCATATATTAACAAAGATACACCTAAATACATGTGCTTTTGCTACCATATATACTAAAATAGGGAGAGAGGCGAACAAGATAGTCATGTATTCCATTCCAGATACATGCGGATCATGATAGATACACGTTAGATACGTGTATATGTATGTATAGGTATGAATCATATGTATCTGGAATATCATATACATAGAGAGTCATGGTGAGTGAGATGGGGGGATCGAGGTGAGGGATATTTGTTATATGTATATATATCTTATGTACATGCGAATTCACTTGGATACAATATATTTAAAACATGTTACACTTAATTTTAACTCCATACATTTCGAGATACATGTATCTGAAAGTACCTGATTACATCAAAGTCTGATAAATTTCGTAATATTACAAAGTAAAGTATATCTAAATAATTAACTCCTAAACTAATGCAATTTCTATAAATTTCCCTATTTATTTGTGACATGGACCTGCTCATAAATTTCCTCATAAAAGGCTTCAGAAAGAAAAAAAGAAAACATAACGTAGGTCAGGCTTAGGTCCATTGTTGAGGGTCCAATTGTCTGAACTGTTAAGGTACTAAAATGACTAATGGGCTTTGTTCTTACGGGATTTGCATATTTGACCATTTAAAAAAGGGAAATTTACATAAATCTGACAGATTTAGAAGCCTCTAGACAATTGATCAATTTAAACAGAACTTAGATTTTAATTTACACGAGGTTTGAGCGGTGACATATGTGTCGAATCAAGATGATTCTGTAATGGGCTATTAGAGGTTTTTATTTGAAATTCAGGCTCAATAACTATTTGTTAAAAAAACAGTTAAAAAAGTTATGTTGAAGCTTTGACTGTCAGTTATCTATCATCCCATTTCTCTGTTCCATTATCGCATCCCCTTCTAGCTACCTTCTTCTATGTTAATATATCTGTAATAGTTTATTATTACTTTGTTGTGTATATTATACGTTGTAATGTGTATCCAACGATAACTGTATATATTAGTGTTTGTATTAAAAATCGGGTTTGTTTCAACATTGATCAATAAAGTTTTTGAGTTTTAATTTATTAGTGGGGCGGACGAGTTAAAAGAGTTTAACTAGGTTATCGAGCTTTGAATACCTTGTGGTTCAGTGTGAATAAAAAAACTTGAAGAAAGAGAATCTTAGAACGTGAAAATTGGAGGAACGTGAAAACTTTAATTGAGAAACATGAAAGGTGGGAAACGAGTCAGATGTGAGAAGATATTAATGGATAGTTTTGTATTTATTTTTTATTTTTAATATGTTATTGGTTAGAATTTGATCCCATTATGGACTCTTTTGATTAATAAAGAAAATATAAATAATAAAATGTGAATAAAAATTATTTTTGAAAATATTAACATTCTAGCATTTTAAATATATATTTTAAAGTGTTATTGTTTGACTTAATATAATTGATATTATGACTATATAGCTAATTTTTCAAAAAACAAATGTCACTTAGACATCACATAGAAAAACTATGGTGGGACACATAATTTAATGTACTAACGATAAATATGAATACTACTTCTGTGCAAGAATATATGATCGTAAATTGAATTAAATGATAAATATATTTAAAAAGTACATATTATAAATAAAAAATATAACTTATTTATAAAATTAGAATCCGTAGCCTAAAGGGTAAAAAAAGTTGAAAAAAATTCCAAAATATATCAACAGAATTTCTAACCAAAACGATATACTTTTAGAATTTTTGTCAACTTTTTTTACCTTTAGGCTCTGGACTCTATAAAATTACAAGGACAAATAATGACTCTTTTCCAAAATGAGATTTGGATCATGAAAATTTCTCATGGGACGGAAACGGAGCGAACTTAAATCCTTTTGAATTAATTAGGGTTGAACTCGTTCTGCAATTGCACAGCTCCCATCTATGTCTTGGGGGGTTGTGGAAAGGGAGATGTAACATAATATTATGAAAATTTTGTACAAATTTTATAGTGTTAAGTTGTTTTTATTTTTTTGAAATCATAATTTTTTTTTAATTTGGTGAATTCGAATATATTTTAAATCGTCTTGATATATCACATTCCAATTTTAGATGCACCGCTCAATGTCCTGATATATTACGTCTCGATTTCGAATATATCACTCCACGTCTCGATATACTGCATACATCCCGATACATCGCGTAGAGTGATATATCAGAGAATAGGAAAGTGTAGGGATTTTGTTATTTTTTTCAAATGATTAATTTAAGAGAATATGATAAACATAAATTGTATATTTAGATATTTTCCTAATATTATCGAGTTCAAGTAAAAGAATTACTTATTATTAAATCCATAGTTTATATTTTAAATCCGCCCATAACTCTTAATCTTATCCCTAATCTTGAATTCTATTGTATTCATTAGGCTTGACGTTAAGCAGAGAAAAACAAAGAAAGGGTTAATTAATGTTGGTCCCCATCCTTTGAAAATTGAACCTTTTAATAACTCCCATCTTCTTATTTTGACTTGTGCACCAAAACATCAATTTTCACTTGAGTCCCTTCCCCACGAACTATTTTTGTTTTCTACTTTTCTACCACACAACCAACATTTTTTGCAATAAATTCCATACCAATTAATCTTAATTTTTCTTTACTATACTCCTTACTAAAATCTATATTTCTTTTTGCATTCATAGTCTTTCTAATTTTGCAAATTTGTTTATAACAGTTAAATGAAATCTAAACGTTAAATATCATAATTCATAAATAATCAGTATAGAAAGATTTGAATGTACATTGAAGAAACCTTAACCTGATACAAGAACCAGGTTCTTGTAATTCTGTTGCAACACAATAAAACAAAGATTTATCGTGGAAACCTTCCTAACTCAAGGAAGGGAAAAATCACACCGAAGTTTTATATTAATTCAAGATTTACAACTCAGTTAATCAATGAATCTAACTCTAAACTTCTACCCTTTTCGATTAACTCTAATCGAAAACTCTCCACTCAACAAGAAGTCAAACTCGCTTCTTGTTTACAAAGACTCTCAACTCTTCTTAACTCTAACCACCCAAGAAGTCAAACCCACTTACAATTCTCTCAAGACTCAACTCCCAAGAAGTCAAACCCACTTCTTGTTACAATTCTCTCTAGACTCAACTCCCAAGAAGTCAAACCCACTTCTTGTTACACAATCTAGGAATTATTACAACTCAATAATAAACCTAGAACAAATCAACAAAGACTAATAACCCTAGACTTTAATTGATCAAACTTCAACATTCAATAGTTCATAGTGGAACAGGTTTCGTGAACCAGGTTCTTACGTTGCTGTGACAAAGCTCTGTGTTTTAGTTCAGTGTGGAACAGATTTCGTGAACCAGGTTCTTACGTTGCTGTGACGAAGCTCTGCGTTTTTTCTCCAGAAAATTACTGCTCTCAAGATGATATATTTCGTGAATATGCAATAGATCTGGCTTTGCTAGAAAATTCTCTCGATTTTTGTTTTTGCAAAGATATTATTTTCCTTCAACTTATTGATCCTTTTATAGAGTTTGATTTGCCTTCAATTTCTATAAGGAAAGAAATTACAAATCCTTTTCCTTCTTGAATTTGTCTATATTTACTTCTTTCCTTATTTGACTTGAATTGTAACTTCTTTATTTCTTTCCTTATTTGACTTGAATTCTAACTTCTTTATTTCTTTCCTTCTTTGACTTGAATTGCTATTTTTCTGAATTTCTTTCCTTCTTTATTTCTTTCCATATTTGTTTCCTTCTTTATTTCTGCACTTTTTCTTCTTTGCCGCAATACTCATAATTGTACACATACGACGCCATGCCTTCACTTTATCAATCATCAAAACTACTTTATATGTTCTCCTACTTCCCAACATTTTCCCCCTTTTTGATTATGATAAACAATGATTTGTTACACATCAATACTCTTTGTTAGAAATCAAAACTACAACTCTTTGTCATCCATCAAAACTACAAACTTCATGTTTTTCTCATTCCACAACAATTTCCCCCTTTTTGATGATGACAAACTATGAATATATGTAACTATGAATTATTACAACTCAATAATAAACCTAGAACAAATCAACAAAGACTAATAACCCTAGACTTTAATTGATCAAACTTCAACATTCAATAGTTCATAGTGGAACAGGTTTCGTGAACCAGGTTCTTACGTTGCTGTGACAAAGCTCTGTGTTTTAGTTCAGTGTGGAACAGATTTCGTGAACCAGGTTCTTACGTTGCTGTGACGAAGCTCTGCGTTTTTTCTCCAGAAAATTACTGCTCTCAAGATGATATATTTCGTGAATATGCAATAGATCTGGCTTTGCTAGAAAATTCTCTCGATTTTTGTTTTTGCAAAGATATTATTTTCCTTCAACTTATTGATCCTTTTATAGAGTTTGATTTGCCTTCAATTTCTATAAGGAAAGAAATTACAAATCCTTTTCCTTCTTGAATTTGTCTATATTTACTTCTTTCCTTATTTGACTTGAATTGTAACTTCTTTATTTCTTTCCTTATTTGACTTGAATTCTAACTTCTTTATTTCTTTCCTTCTTTGACTTGAATTGCTATTTTTCTGAATTTCTTTCCTTCTTTATTTCTTTCCATATTTGTTTCCTTCTTTATTTTTGCACTTTTTCTTCTTTGCCGCAATACTCATAATTGTACACATACGACGCCATGCCTTCACTTTATCAATCATCAAAACTACTTTATATGTTCTCCTACTTCCCAACATACATGATAATACAAATACTATTTATAATACTACTTATTCTGAACCTATATATTCTTAAGATGATAATTACACTTGATGACAAAACTTTTTTACAATGATATTATTGCCCACAAATTGATCAGACTCTAAAATGACACAACTTGTTTCTGCAATAGAAAGGGAATGGTTATGCTCTCCTTCGTACGTGACAATCAACATTGTTGCTTCATCTAAAGCTCTTTCTACATGTTTACGTGCTGGACACCCTCTCACACTACTACATTTGTAATATGCCCTGCAATTATTTGCCAACAAATAATAATAACGTTTAGTTCTAAATTTTGCCCTAACATTTTTTTTGGAAGTACAAAACAAAAATGTTTAGGTACACCGTCCGTATAAATAATCACGAGTCATTTGGTTGCTGGTTAGAGAAAGATTTATTTATGAATTAAAACTTGCATAACTTGATACATTGTTGGTTAGAAATATGAGAAAAAATAATCCTCATAAGTTATACCACGATTGTTTAGTTTTTCTCACTTTCCACATAAAACATAAGATAATATCTGATTCGTTAACGAGAGAATTTATACACTCCATTCGTTTAAAAAAGAATGACCTCCTTTCCTTTTTAATATGTTTTAAAAAGAATGACCTCTTTTTTTTGTAACAACTTTTTACGTGACATGTTTAAAACCACAAGATTAAATATCAATTTTATATATTTGACATAACTTTAATTTAGGATCACATAATAAAAAATCTTTCTTTATTTTATTAAACTTCTTGCCAAGTCAAATTAGACCATTATTTGTGAAACGGAGGGACTATTATTTTATATACTATATAATATGGAATAACTAATTTGTTCATGTACCTTGGATGTGGAGATCCTTTAATTGGCTTTTGACCATATTTTCTCCATGAATAATCATCAGGTGGGATGTCTGACAACTTCATGCTTATTGCTGGAACTCTAATAACTCTTTTAAGTCTTAATTTCCTGTGATCAACAAAATAATTACACTTCATTTTATTATTATTATATACAATTAAGGAGAATAAAGATTGAATTTTTATACCTACTCTTTGAGCAATGACATCGACCGGAGGAACCACTGCACAAGCCGGAGAGTCCATTCTCCGACGAAGTACACTTTGTAATTTTAAACGACGACGAAGAAGAAGACAAGGGAGGTTTTACAGCTGAAGAAACCTGAGAAAGATTTGAAATATATTTACTCTCTGTTTCCCCTGTTATCGTTGAGATATTGAACGAATTTGAGCGAGCATACGAAAAAATAATCGTATTTGTAACCGATCCCTGTTTTTCAACTTTATTATAAAATTCATTGGCAATTGGAGGGAGTTGTTGAATTGGAGTAGGATAATAAACTTTGCTATCAGCGTAATCTTTGTTCAAATGATTTGAAGGAAGATTAGAAGTAATTGGTGCTCTTCTGAATCGAGCATGTCCAGTTCTTGATCGATCCAACAGAGATATTACTTTCTTAAACTTTGTAACAGCGGCATCCGCCACTATTTCAATCTCCATGGGGGATGATTTTTCTTGATTTAGGAAAGAAGTAGAGTTCCCCTGTTTTTGGTTCTGTTGAGTATGTGACAATAATTTGATGAGTTTTTCAACACTCTCAACGCCAGAAGCAGCTTCTTGTATAACTGTCTTTTCTTCTAAATTTCTTGTGAAGCTATTGTTAGTATTATTAGGTGTGTTTATGTAATTCATCATGAGCTATACAGCCATGACTATTGACTACTGTAGATGGGTGGGGAAGAGAATTGGTGCTACAGAAAATTTGAGCTAATAAACATCAATCAGATGACAGAGAAATAGGGTGAGAGAATATTGTTAATATTAAGTATTATTACGACTAATTATAAAACCAAACGAGAGTTTGTGTGATAAATATTTTTTTATTTTTAATCAAAAAGATATCGAATAAATCCGATTTAGCTCTGTCACTGACTTAGTTTGACTTTGGTGAGTTTCTTTTGAGTCAGCTGTCCCTACTTACATGTTACATGTCCCAAATTAATTTAATACTATTACTCCAACCTCCATTTATTTGTATTTTTCTGTTTTAGCAAAAGTATTCAATTTCAATTTGTCAAATGCCTTCAACTGCGCTACAATGTTTTCCATAAAGTTGAACAGCAACCAACTCAGACTTTTCTTCTTGCTTCACACACCTCCAGGAAAAATCTTGATTTTTTTATATTTTAAAAATCAAGGTAGATTATCATCTTCTAAAGTTACAAAAAATGTTTATTATATATATATATATAATAAACGTCATGTATGGAAAATATAATTAAAGCAGATTCTAGATTAATATAATATGCAATATACATTCGAATCAATTAATTATAATTAGAGAATATATATGATAGGTATATATTGTAATTGATAGTGAATTGGTGATTAATACTAGGGAGGGAACCTAGAGGATTGAGCTAAGGAGGCTTCTTATTTACCTATTTTAATTTAGTGTTCTTTTCCTTCAAACAATATTTAATATTTTGTATTTCAGAATTTATGTATTTTTATGAGACTGCTGCTGCACCTCTTTGACTTGTGATATCCGGGAGCGGCTCACTACGTTTAAAATGAGCCAGCAAAATTGGGTAACTCTATTTTTCCAGTAATAATAGAATTAATATAGTTTTATTTTATTTATTTTTAAAAAACATTTTTGGGGCGCGAGTCACAGGGTAAGTCTCGGGGCGTATAAAAAACGCACCGGAGCGTAGATGAAAGACATAGTTCTATAAGGTGTAAGTCCTAAAATTTGAGGCGTAAATTTCGAGCATAAAAACGTAAGTTTTGAGCGTAAAAACGTAGGCCAAGACGTTTTTAATTATTTTTTAAAATTTTTTTTGCTTTAACTCATTTTTTTTTTGGTAACTAACGGTTTCATTAATCACCAATGTAGAAATCGATTACAATCTCCATAGCTAACAACACACAGTTAGCCATTCAGTACATCAAAGAGCTCCTACTTAGTAACAACTAAATCTGAAAGTAGACATGAGAGCATTAATCCTAGGTGGGGCTCGAACACTACAAACAAAAGCTATCTCTTTAGAAACGACATTTGACTCTCTACTCTTTATCTTTCAAAAATTCTCAGATTTCTCTCTATCCACAAACAGTGTACAAACTCTGTGTAGACCATTTTGAATACTGCTTGTGTCTTTCCCTTCACACACCGTAGCACTTCTGTAAGATGTTGGTCCCATGACTCGAATTGAATTGGCTTAGCTTGGATCCACTGCTACACTTTTCTCCAAACTTTTGCTCCATAAACACAAGAAGTGAAAATATGATCCCTAGACTCATTATGCAAAGTGCATAGTGAGCATATTGAAGGCAGAGATATCCCCCGCTTGATAAGTCTATCAGTAGTCAACAACTTATTTTGCACTTGCAACCACAGTGTAAATCTTGCTCTTGGCCTGGCTGCATTTTTGTACGTTAAATTCCTCCATATTACTCTAGGCTCTGGGTTCAGCAAATGCATGTATCGTTGCCTTGTCAGACTACACCTGCTTGATTCATCCACTTGGAATTGATCAAAAGTAGTTTTAGCTTCAATTATTTTCCGTATCATCCAACACACTTGTGTAGGTACCCTCATTGTCTCAAGTTATTGCCCTTTTATATAATAACTTGTCCTCTTTTTTTGGCCAATGCCAATGAATTTTAGCAATTGCTGCTCTATTCCATACTTTCACATTAGTCAAGTTTAGTCCTCCAAAACATAAGGGAGAGCAAACTTTTCTCCAGACCATAGATAACTTCTACAATAGCTATCAATTAATTTTATTACCTCAGTAGGAAGGACAAATAGTTGAGACAAGTATGCTAGGATGCCAAATAACACAGATTGGACAAGTTGTGTTCTGCAAGCATAGGAGAGTTTCTTTGAAGTCCAAGATGAAATTCTAGCTATAATCTTTATGATAAGCGGGCACCATTGGATTAAAGAAATCTTCTTGGTGGATAGAGCTATGCAGTATCTGTTCCTTTCTGTGAAGGTACCCCTCCAAAAAATATGCAGCTTTCCCCCATGTTTGGTTGAAGACCTGAAGCCCCTGAGAACAGTCGAAAACATTCCATCATAGCTTGGACAGAAGTGGTATCACCTCGAGAAAACATGAGTAGATCATCCGCAAAGCATAAATGAGTGATTTGGAGTTTAACACATCTTGATTAGCTCATAGTTTTACTATTGATGTAATGATATTTCTCAAATAGTAATTATAATATTTTTTTTTCTTCATTATTGATTATTAATATTTATCCCAAATAAAAATCATAAATCATTAAAAGGTACACTTTTGCTTATTTTATTAGTAATAAAACTATATAATTGAATATACATGAGACTACCGACTACGCCACATAGATCCATATATGAAACTCATGTCCCGTGTCTTAAGGCTTACGCCGACCTATACGGTATAAAACGTCTCACCCAACAAATAATCAACCCAAGTTTAGGATTTACAAGAAACAGTAAAGAGAATATTTGGGAATTTTCTGTGCATTGATCTCTTCCTCAAAACATGCATATATATAACTACAAGGAAAACCAAAGAACATTCTATTCCTAAACTATACAGGTATCATAATCCTATTGTTAACTGAATAACAAACTTTCATTCTTTACAATATCTGAGAAAGGATAAAATAGGTAATCTAAGTAGTATAATTCTAGGTATATACATGGGCTGAGAAAATACATTGACTTCATTTCTTTGGGCCTATATTTTCTTCTGTATTCAAAGAGTGCTGAGGCCCAATTCTCTTATGCCCAATTTCCTTAGTATTGTTCGTGTGATTGAAACACTTCGACGATTCCTAAGGTTCTTTTTACCTTCGACTTCGTTTCTGCATTTCTCTATTGAAGGTATCTCTGTAATCTCAACACCAAGTCATGTTCACCAACTCGAATTTCTTGTTGTGTAATCAATTTAATGTTATTCACAGTTAATAAAATTTCAACACTATCCTCGAACGTGAAATTATACAAGTTCGATCTCATTTTTTTGGTTAAAATGATATGTGATCTTAAAATACTTATTAATTGTTGGTGTAATGACTTGGAAGATCATTTTTATAAACTTTTGTAAAATTGATATTTTTACCCCTCTCGATAGTTGCCTCGAGTTACTTTTGATCAATTGGTAAAGTTTGTTTCAAAATTTTAAACTATTTATTTGACTACGGTTAGTTAATTGACGGATATTTATAAAATAGTTAATTTAATAGGTAATAATGGGCAAAATCTGAAATTTATTTAAAATTCTATACTATTTGGTCTATATATATTAAAATAAGTTAAATATAATTTATCACTTTTAGAACCTAATTAATTCAGAAAATAAAATAAAGAAGAGGAAGAACTGCGTGAGAACTGTGGCGTGAAAACGAACCAAGGATGGAGGAACTGCTTCACGTAAGGAAATTCAACTAAAATTTTCAATCTCTCTGCCTATGTTTTCATTATTTGCTGCATATATATATATAATAAGATTATATTATTGGAGTTGATAAAAAAAATAAAACAAAAAGAAAAGTAATAGAATCTCAATGTTAGAGTCGGAATTTCTTACTGCTGCAACGTGTTTGGACTCAGTGGACAAGTATAATGTTGAAAATTGATTTGATGGTTAATTTTTAAGTATATACTAATTATTAGGCAATTATTAAATAATTATTGAGGAGTGATGGAATGAAAGTAAAGCATGGTTGAGGGTTGAAGTTTCTGTTTCGTTGTTAAGTGCAGTGGGTATAAGGAGTCGTAATTTTTTTTATTCTCTTTTATCACATTATAGTTTAAGTTTTGCTATATTGAGATAGTTATTAAATATTTATATATTATATTATATGAAAATTATTATGATAGAATTATTTGGAAATATTATGATTTAAACCTATACTTGACATTTAGAAAATATGAGATTTGACCTATTGGTTGGAATCAAGATTTAAGAACTTTATTATATATTTGAGTATGTTATGGGTCTAAGATAGACATATAGGTGTTGTTAGTTTCAAAATCTTATTGTGATTACTCATTTGAATAGATTGCTTTGAGTTAAAAGTTCAACGAAAGGGAAGGCTTAAGCCTCGAAGTGATTGTTCTACTATTTGAGGCTAGTGAATTTCTAAACCCTTGTTAAGTGTATGGAATGCGTGTATTTTCTTGTGGTATATGTTTGGGAGTAATGAGACTTGGTGACGGGTTGACTTGTCCATGTTGATTAATTCTAATGATGAAAAAGGGGTAACAAAAGACGATGTGATTAGTTGTTTATGTGTGATGTGTTGATAATGGAGAATGATTTGAAAGGCTTGTTGAATCATTGTTGATGTTGTAGTGAATTGTGCAATGTTATGAAAATGGTGATATCCTCTTTATTTGTATGAACATGTCATTTGCATTATTTTGAGATATGGTTGTGAAAAGTGTTATGTGCATTGAGAAAGAATGAGAACTTAAAGAGGATGTACCATTTCGATGGACGTATCGCGCGCCGCGATGGATACTACATATCGAGGGACGTATCGCGCGCCGCGAAGGTTACTATTATCGAGTGTCGTGTCGTGCGCCGCGAAAGATGCATGGACAGATATGTCCCCCATGGATTCAGACTGAGAGACAGCGGGTGTGTGTCACTAGGTCAGACATGTATTATTATACTGGACATTGCATTCCATTGCATTGCACATACTTATCATTAGTGAGCTTGATATTGTGTTTTGCTGATCTTGTGAATGCCTTTGGAGGGAACTTGTGATTGATGAATACTGAGTTTGTTGTTGAGGATATATAATTTGTCAAAGTGTTGTTGTTGAGGATATGTAATTTGTCAAAGTGTTATTGTTGAGGATATGTAATTTGTCGAAGTGTTGTTGTTGAGGATATGCCATTTGTCTAAGTGTTGTTGTTGAGTTATGTAATTTGTCTATGTTTTGTTGCTGAGTTATGTGCTATGTAATCTGTGAGCTATTAGGTTGGACTGAATTTTATGCAGGTTGTAGTTGTGGAGGTTCGGTTGGGGTGGTAAGAGTACCCGTAAGAGTACCCTTAACTTGTGTTTGAAGGTTTACTTGCTGAGTACGTGTGGTTTGATACTCACCCCTTGCTTCTACAATTTTTTTTATAGGTCACTAGCCCGAACCTTTGTGATGTATTCTCTTCTTTTCCGAGGCTTCGTGGAGATTTGTGAGGTAGCTGTTTGTCTTCTCTGTCTTCTCAACAGACCTTCTACTCTTATTTATGATTTTGTTCTACTCTAGAAACAATATCATATGAGACTTATATTTTCTTTTGATTCAATTGTAATACTTTAGAGGCTTGTACACGTGACAATCAGGTTTTGGGGTATAATTTAAGTTGATAGTAAACTTTCCGCATTTTATTGTAATAGTTGTGTTTTAGGCTGACTTGTATTGGTGGGATAAGACGAGTGCCATCACGTCCATTTTGGTATCGTGACAGTTGGCTAAAATGATATTTTATCTTAAAACATTTAATATATATAAATGTTTAACTGAATCAAAAAACTAAAATAATATATGTGTTTAAAGATAATTAAGAATTTATAAACTTTAAATTGTGACCACATCTGTCATCCTTTGCTACTGTGAGTTTATTTAAAAACAAAATATAATGGATAGATGTATAATTACCAGAAGTTATTATACATAATTAATTCAAACGTTTTTTCTTTAACTGCCTCCAATGATCATTGATATGCAAGAGTTACATTTTGAAGTTTGACATATCAAACTTAATACAAGATCTTGGGATAGAAATAGAGTTAGATAAACTCTACGAGTTAACACCAAAAAAGGGGAGTATAAGCTAGTTATTAGTCTACTAACTTGACTCCTTCACAAAAGAGGAGTCAAGAGTTGGTAAATAAAATTAGAAGGTTTAACCTGCTACATTTTGAAGGAAGGGAGCACCCATCTATTCATATTAATTCATTCCCTAATTTTCTTCGAGAGATTAGAGAAAGAGTTGAAATCATGTCTTGCATCTATAACTCCTAGATGCTAATATATCAACAGGTTTGTTGGCTTTTCTAATGATAAATTCATAAATCCATGAGATTCAATTAATTATTGTGTTCCTTGAATTATCCAATCTTCAAGGCATTTTCCATTTTCCGTTTATGCATTTAACTAAGAGTAAGAAATCCGTTTCTCCCCAAACCCTATCGTAACTTCTATTAACACAACACTTAATTAAGAACGTAGAGTAGTGCACATGCTTCAGCAAGCAGACATCATGTTGCCTTGGCTGTCTCTGATTAGTCCTCCTCCACCATAGCTAATTCCTTGAACGCAACTTTCATTCTAAATTATAATCAACTATATTTACCCTCTTTAATATCAAACAAAGTACATTATGAGAAAATGAATGATGAAGTTGGAAAGCAATCATTCCATAGATCTATATATACTATGAAACGTTTTATCTTTGTGCCTCCTGAAAGGCCTCGTTCCGTGAATAAATTAGTGCATTAATTAAGAAGCTCATTTCATTATTAATATACAGTACATTTAGAAATATATGGAGTATTCTTCCTTTCACCTTTGAATAATAAGATCACGTTTATTATGACTATACGGTGGTTAAGTGGGATAAGCCTAAGTGGCCATGCTTTAAGCTAAATACGGATGGCAGCAAGAGGCAAAATAATTCAGCAGGGGCAGGAGGTATTTGTAGAGATTATCATGGAAATATTGTCATGGCTTTCTCATCTTCCTTGGGTAATGACAGTAGTAATACAGCTAAAGCCAAGGCTGCTCTTTATGGTCTGAAATGGTGTGTTGAAAATGGTATTAATAACCTTATCGTGGAAGGAGATTCTATGTTTATTATCGACATGATAAAAGGCAAAGTTCTTCCACCTTGGCACTTGAAAGATATTATCACCGAAGCTCAAATGATGGCGCAAAAGATCAATTGTCAGTTCCAACATTGCTATCGAGAGGATGATCAAGTTGCAGATGCATTGGCCAAATGGAGCATCCACCATCAAGACCACAATTTCTTTACCTCGGAGGATTTACCCCAAACTGCGAGAGGCCCTTACAAAATGGATCAAGCACGAATGCCCTCGCTAAGATTCAAGCACAAGAAGCTTACTTTTTGGTAACTAAATTCCTTGTAAATAACTAGCTGCTAGGTGTGAATTTTGGAACTTTTGCAGCTATGTTTTGGAGGCAAAGATAAGATATCCACCTCCTTGTAAATTTTGGTGCTAAATTTGAGATTAATACAACACCCAGACTCTACTGGAAAATTGAATTAAAAAAAAAAAAACTCACAAATTCTGACCGGGGATTTTCACTTTGTGACATGAGATGGGGATGATGTGGATGATATGTTGGACATTGTTTTGATAAGATAACCAAGGAGTGTATCTCTTATATACCTACGCAACAAGGAAGTGGAAGCAACAAAATGAAGAAAAAAAAAACACATGCTATCACAATGAACTTAAATCTCCTTAAAAAGAGTAAACTATCCGTGACTCAATCTAAATATTCATTAATTCATTTTCGTTAATTTTATTTTTATTTAATTTATAGTTTACTTCAATTTGTGCTATAGCGATCAACAACTTCAGTGACACACAAAACAAATAGGCATAGTAATAGTGCTAATCAAGTACTATAGGGTATTTATTACTAACAAGCCCAAAGAACTAGGTCTATATACAAAAATAGAACTCAATGTGAAAGAGTGCAAACCTTTCTGAGTTAAAGTACACCCATTAGTTGCTCAAGGTAATCCACTAGATACATTTTCCATTTGAGGGTGGACAACACCAGAGTTTCTATTGTCCGAATTGTTGGATTTGATACCTATCCTACAATAAAAACATTTTTTAGCGGTAATAAATATTGACATTAATAAAGAGTGTTAAATTTTTTATCGTTAAGTGTCATTAGAACCAATATCGCTAAAGGCTTTAGGGACATATACAAAAAATAATAATTGCCAAAAAAATACATATTCAGCGGTTAATTGCCGTTAATGATAATTTTTTATATAATGCTAATCAACAATATATAACTATATTATTAATACAACTAGATATTATCATCAACTATTTGTTAAAACACACTTCCATTTTCCTACTTGAATGTTGGCAGTAAAAGGAAACAACACATAGATTATATAAGGTACATTTTGATAAATAGTTGATCACAATTTAGGCAGGAAGCTCTCATACCTAACAATTCACGTATAAAACTCAAAAAAATAGAATACTTTATACGTGTTTTTTAATCATTGACACTATCTTAATCAACAAAACATAGCTACATACTTGAAGGTCTAACAAAAGGGGCACTTGAATCTCTTTCACTTTGGCAGCAATGGAAAAACAAGCTGACTCATCTATGGTTTATCCTTTTGAAAACAAACTCCAGCAATAAATCAATCAAAATAGTTCATAGCTAATACAACAGTCAAAGCATTGAAACCATAGTGGTCAATAACATTCAACATCCATTTCAAAGACTCTTTTCTTACCCCCCAACAAAAAACCCTTTGAAACTAAAGTAGCACAATAAAAAAAAAAATCTCTTTTTCCTTTGATCAAAGTTTCAATCTCATCATCTTCCCAAAACAAGTCACATTCTAATAAAGATGAAGTCTTTTCCACACTCTTGTTCTGATTTCTTTGTTCTGAATGGTAGTCCTATGTGGACCATATTTTTTCTTGTAGGTTTACCGTTTAAATTATTGATGTGTGACATTATGTAACGATGAAAAATGATACAATCTATCCAAACGTTTTATTTCTTAAAACAACACAATATGATATATTTTAAAATAATTTGCAGTAACCATCCAATCAGAGTTTAATGGATTGATTTCATACGTGATTACATAATTTTTATTTTATTTTTACTAGATTATTTCTTGCAGCATACAAATTATTCAGTTTTTATACATATATCATTGAAATTTTCTTAACTGGTTTTGTAAATTGTAGTAACAAAAATCATTGAACTTTACTAAGGAATTAGAAGTTCTAAAAAATTGAGATTGCTCAGGTTGAATATTTTATCAAATGCGTTAGCAAATTTGGAGGATAACTTATTCACATTTTTAATAATTTGAAGTTGAAATTTACTTGACCATCCTCAAGAGTGGTTAGTAATTGTAACTCATCATAAATGATTTTTTCCTCCCTTTTACGCTAGATAACTAAGAGTAGAAAATGTTAAAATAATTATTTTTACAATAAAAAAATCATTCAACTTTGCTAATTATAAGTATCATATAATAAATAAAAGGTCCATTTCAATTTAAGATAGATAACAAACAGTTTAATTTTGCCTCATTCTTGGTCTAACTAATTATTTAATGGTCTAATAATTAATTAGTGCATTAATTAAGAAGCTTATATATATATATATATATATATATATATATATATATATATATATATGGGAGAAAATAGAGGCTAATTCATGATTTGATTTTTACGAATTTAAAATGATATATTCATATATACTATTTTGTTATAATTTTAATTAAATTTTACATATAAATAGACAAAAAAAAAAAATGTAACGGAAGGCAAAATTGAACAAGTTCGAGTATTGTATATATAAATTTAAAACTTCTTCTCTTTTCCCGATTAAGTAACTCATTTTTAATTAGAAAGTATAAAATCATTTATTATGAGTAACATTACTAACCACTCTTGTGGAGTATCAGTCATGTTCAATATTATTGAGCTGAAACCTAACAGATACCAACAAAACTCAATTAGAGAGTCAAGATAGATGCCCAAAAAAAAAGAAAAAGATGAAGTTACAAAGATTAAATCACAATAATCAAATGATGAACATATCACATGGTTTGAAATATTTCATATAACATTCTGATTTGTATAACACAACACAAGAAGGATAATTATGGAGATGGACATAATTCATAGTCACAGCTCACAGGCTGAAGATCATTTTGGTCACAGACTCACTCACATCTACTTCTTACTTAACATAATCAGATTAGACCCCTAAAACCAACTTTCTATAGATAATCAGAAACTAGCTAGCAGCTTTAATTTGGGCACAATCTAGTTTCCGTCATTAGAATCTGAATCAACTTGTATAACCAAATGATCAGGAATCTGTGGCTGTGTCCTGAATGCTGTCTTTGTGCGTTTCTTGCGTAACAAAGACATGCCACCACATTGCCTCTTCTTCGCATCTGGAGGCTGGACATCCTCAGCTGATTTCAGAAAAGAGTGATTCAAGAGCATGTCTGCACTCCAACGCGCGCTTGGATTCCTAACCAGACAATTATTCAGGAAATCTCTTGCCTCAGTAGACAGCATAGGATTTTGAATAATTGGTTCCTCATACTTAATTCGGTTCAACATAAGATGTGATGATTCCCATAGGGGTTTCCCAGTTATCATCTCGTAAATAGTGCATCCAAGAGACCAAATATCAAATCCTGGGCAGTACTCCCCCTTAAGTAGAGCTTCAGGTGCCATATACCTTTTAGTTCCTCTCTGCCCCACGTTCTCTTTCGAGTTCTGCTCCAAAGTTATAGAAAGTCCGAAATCAGCTATCTTTGCCACCTCATCATCACCATCATTAGTAAGAAGAATGTTTTGGGGTTTTATATCACAATGAATAACCCCTTTTTTGTGAATCAAACTGAGCCCTAAAAGTATATTCTTTGTGTGCTTTTGAACTTGAAACTCAGGCAATCCTTGTTTGTTAATACGATCAGCTAGGGTTCCAACTGAGGCAAATTCAAGTAGCAAATTGTAAAGATATAAGTCATCTTCAAAGGTGATATTAAATCCAAAACATCGAATAATTTGAGGACAATCCTCAAACATTCTTAAGAATTCTCTTTCATTTCGAAGAGATAGAGAGTGATTCAACATACAAGATTTAACAGCAATGAGAGATGGTATGATACGAGAACGGGTAGCAGTAGAAGCCAATGATACAAGACCATAGCTTCCTTTACCCAATATTTTACCTCTATTCCACTTAAATTTCGCTTGTTTTTCCACCATTACAATTATTTCACACTTTTTTTTTTTTTACTTGAATGTGAGCTCTTTTGCTAGTGTATGTATAGGAGTCATGATAAATTAGCAGATTGGATCATATTTATAATTGGGTTGAATTTTAGTCAGTAGAAATAAATTTTAATAAAACTCGTCTCAACCAATTCTTTGACCCATTTTTACCCTTCTTTTGTTCTTTTATGGACTTTTATTTATTTAGTTTTTCCATTTTTTCTTTAATGTCTTTAAAATGGAAAATTTAAAAAGTATATTTATTGTCGAGTAGATTTGATATTCATATTTTGATCTAACTCATTAAAATATAAATAAAATGTACTGATTTTATATAGCAGTTTTGTTTCCTAATATTTCTGTTTTTCCCTTTCACAGTGCTAGTAGAAGAAATTTTATTACAATTTACCATATTTACTTCTTTTAATATATGAAAATATAAAGTTGTATAAAATTAATAAAATATTTAACATAAAATAACAAGCACTTAATTTATTAAAAGGACAAATAACTTTGGATTCTAGTAAGTCCTTCACGTGATTAATGAATGAAGTGAAGAACCATCATTACTTGATTTCAAATCCTAATAAGACAATTCTAAAATGAACTTATTTTTTGAAATTCTATTTATTGGATAGATATAATAAATTTAAAAATATATGGAATTAAATGATTTAACTCTTTTTTTTTTTTCATTCGTGGAAAATTTTATTTAGTTCTCTTCTTCATTTCTTTTTCTTTTTTATTTTACTACTTCTTGTCTATTTCTTTCTTCATGTCTTTAAAATATATTTTAAAGTGTATATATTAATTTTGATAAATGTATAATTACATTTAAAGTGTATTTATTAATTATGATAAATATATAATTACATCTAAAGTGTATTTATTAATTATGATATGATAAATGTATAATTACATTGCCGCACTTAAATCGTCAAATAAATCTGTCAAAACAAAATCAAAAGAAAAATAACATTATTTTCATGAAACTCTATAAATAAAAAGACGATATCATATAAACTTACTAAATATACACATCACCAATGATAAGATTAAATTTCAGACTGAGCTTGTCTAGGGGGTTATAAGTTCGAGCTAAGAAAATAATTTCTTGTAGAAATACAAGGTAAGATAGCATACAATAGATTTTTTTGTCCAATTTTATAAAAAAAAATAAAAACATATTTTGCAGGATAAGGTGGTGTAAAACCTCGTCACATTTTTATTTATTTTTTTAAAAAAATGACTTCTTCCGATCAGTTTATATTTCTTTATTTTTGCATTAAAAATTGAAAGAAAAATAATGGAAAAAGAAAAAAAATGCGAAAAAACAGTAAATAAAACTAATTTGAAGGCATAAGAAGAGACGAACATGATTTTATTAGGAACGGATATGATAATAAAAATCTCCAGAAAAGGACTCAATATATTTAGCATTCAAATAATTAAAATATGTATTTTTTGTTCCTTCTTATAGAAATATATATCAAGTTTGAATTGGCTTATCATGGTCAAATATGAATACTCGTATTTTACCCATATACGTGTCAATACTCTTATAGGTTAACAATAGATTTAAAATCCATATATATCCAATCAAAATACAAGTGATCCAACTCATCGAAATATGAATAAAATGGATTGATTTTATTAATATTGACTAAAATTGTCAGCACTAGTGTAGTTATACACCTCGTAACTACGTATAACACATTGTTCTTCCCTACAAACTACGTTTGCATGATTAAAAAGAATTCTTCATGAATGAATTAGGATTAGAACGAAACTCCATATTGAAATTGCTCTTGATTCTTCATGAACCCCCAAGAATTCTACATGAAAGTATTTTAATTTCTTGATAATTCTTTTACACGTGTTTTCTAAGATTTTCTATGAATTATGGATATTACTAAAAGAAGAAATTCCTATCTTGAGGACTACTTTAATGATTTTCTTTATAACTTCTTGATAACTTTTTGGTGATTTCTTAATATTTTCTTGGAATTCTTATATTATGAACCTTAGAACTATGAGTTATAAATTTTCCAAATATAAGACCTTATGATGTTATCTTATGATTCTCTATACCACTTTTTTATTATGATACAATATATGTCTCTCATGAACGCAAAATTATGATACATGACGTGATGATATGAATGAAATTTATGAGCTTAAATGTTATGAATATTAGTCTTGGGGCTAATTCATGATCACATAAGTCTAAATGATGAACTCTGAAACTACGTTTGTCGACATAGATTAAGGAGCGTACAATTGGTTCAGGTGACTCCTTTCATGCTCATGGTAAGGACTAGTTATGAATCCATATTATATGTAGGGGTATGTCTCATACTCAGTAAGGTATGACTCGTCTTAGTTGATCAGGTTGAGATCAAACTCAACGCACTCACATGATGGTTTATATCCGTTACACTATTAACCTCCCATAATGGACTTAAATATGATAAAAGAGGTAACCCTAAGGTGTATGTTATGTTTCATTCCACAATTTTACATACGGTAAAATTTCATATGTATGCTGCATCTTTTACTAATGTAGACTTAGGTACACTGACACGTGATCAAGCTACTTGCTAGGTTTTATAGCTTCTTCTATTGGTGAACCTCTATTTGTTTTCTTAGGGAATCCTACATCTTTCCAGTGATTAATGTTTACGTGTGTAAGGTATTCTGGTAGGTATATCGATAGATGAATAAATATTTAGGTTACATTTTGATCTTCGTGTCCTTCATTTGACAATAGTTTTAAGTTTCTATGACTTTGCGTTATGAAATCTATTTTTATGAAACATATATCTTTTCAAATGTATTCTCCCTCTCATGTTTTTAGATGTATGCTCATGTTCAATGTCATGTTATGGTTATGCTCGGGCTAGTAATGACATCGAATGCCGGTCACATACATCCGTATAGGGTGTAGGCTTAGGACAGGACAATTGTATGTATAACAAATTTGTTTCCTAATTTTTCTATTTTCCCTTCATAGTGTTACTAGGAGAAATTCTATCAACTTTTTTCTAATTTAGGGTTCATTTATTTTCATTAAGATTAAGAGGCCTGAATCTGAATACACATCTGAATATTAAGATTTGCATTAAGATTTGGGTGTTTTGATTTGAATACACATTTGAATATTAAGATGTAGTCTCTAAATCTGAATACTAAATATAATGTTGTTTGTTTTCAATATCTTAACGTGGAAGTAAAATTGAACATTATATTAATAAAATATTATAAATTTTAATTTCAACAAAATATATCACTTTTGATAATAAAAAAAAGGGCAACTTTCACATATAGCAAATAAAAAAATCATATTTGTATGCTATAGCAAAGTTTGCATAATTGCGCTCCATAGCAAACATAGAAACTGTATAATTCGCTATACATATACAGTTGAAGCAAATTGTATAAAACGAAGTGTATAAAAGGAGAAAGAAAAAGACACTTGGGCAGAGAACTGTATAAAAACGAAGTGTATAAAACGAATTGTATGATTCTAAGTGTATAGAACGATTATATACAATTTGAATTTGTATAAAATGAGAAAGAGAGAAAGACAAAAGATACTTGGCAGGGAATATACAATTGAATCGAATTGTATAAAACTAGAAAGAGAGAAATTAGATACAATTTAAAAATTGTATAAAACGAGAAAGAGAGAAAGACAAAAGAAACTGGGCAGGGAGTATTTTTATTGTATAATTATAAGTGTATAAGACGAAAATATATGTACTTGCATGTGTATATACAATTTTCTCACGCTTTATACAAACAAAAACGCAACTTATACAATTCGCTTCTGTTTGTATAAGTGAGAAAGGCGAGGGTGACGAGCGAGATTTGGGAGAGTGGCGAGCGAGATCTGGAAGAGGGGAGAGAGGGGAACAAAAATATATGTATTTATACAATTTCCTCTGCTTTATACAATTTTTGAAACAATTTTTATACACTTGTGTTTGTATAAAAAGTGAGGAAGCGAGGGAGAGATTAGAGGAGAGTGGCGAGCGAGATATTGGGAGAGAGGCGCCTGGCAATTTTTTTCAAACGTTTGCTATGGAGCACAATTAAATCAAAACCTAGCTACTCTATTTATTTTAGGTTATTAGTTTGCTATTATATACAATTATCCCTAAAAAAAAAGTTTTAAAAGTTTTAATAATCATGATTTGGAGTAGTATTTTTTCATTCAAAAACCATGATAAACAACAATACACCAAAATATTATTGCAACCATTTTTCTTGACACGCATCAATACAAGAAAATTATCAATATAAAAAATAGTTGAAAGGATTTATGAAAACTTACCAATTGGAAAAAATGGTGTTTGATTGAGAAAAGTAAGAAAGAAAGTTTTTAGTTATGAGATAAAAAGGCACGCCCAAAACAGAGAAGCTATGATTTATTATTTGACAACTTATCAAATGAGTTTAAATGTTTTTAAGAGTCTCTTACAGATCTGATTCATTCAGACCTCTTCAGACCCATTAAGAGGTTTTTAAAAAAATAAAACAAATGAACTTAATGGGCTGAATTTGAATGATTCTGATTCAGACCTAAAAACCAAACGTTCTTAATAGGCTGAATCTGAGTGATTAAGATTCAGACCTCCATTAAGTGCAAACAAATAAGGCCTTACTACTTCCTCCGTTCAACAATACTTGTCCACTATACTAAAAATCTATGTCCAACAATACTTGTCCACTATAATAAAAATCTTTGTCCAACAATACTTGTCCACTTTATGAAATTTGTGGATAATTTTACACTTAATTCCTAATTTACCCTTATCATTAGTTATTGTTATTTTCCAAGTACATATTTCAAGACATTATATTTATTATATTTAAATGATGATATGATAAATTACCATTAGGATTATAGTTTTTTAAGTGGTGTGCCCAGTCAATAGTGGATAAATATTGTTGGATAGAGGGAGTACTTTTAGTATATGGAAATTTAAAATTGTATAAATATTTATAAAATATTCACCAGAAGTTGTACATCGACATAATTCAAAAGAAAGACATTAAGATAAAGGCATGTCTCATATCTAGAGAATAAAAGTTCCTTATATTGATGTATGTTAACGTATTTAATGTCCTATGAAGTATATATGATTTAAATCTTCAATCACAATGTAATGTTTTGTACTTGTAGGACCAAGTGGATGGGTTTTGAAGTTCGTTTGTTTGCTGTACAAACATGAGAAAAGGAAATGATGAAGTTGGAGATTACCAATCATTCTATATGTTATATATATACTAATTAATACATATGGGAGAAAGCAGAGATATTTAGTGATAGTAGATTTTCTTTTAATATTGCCGCAAATCTATTTTATAGCAATTGAGTTAGTCTAATTGCATCTAGAATTGCTAAAAACCTTTAGTAATACTTATATGAGTGCTGCTTATAAATATAAGAGTTGTATATGATTATGAAATCGTTTGTTATATTATTGATACAATGTGTGGTATTTATACATGAAGAAGTGTAGAAGATAAAGGAGTCTATCGAACGTAAGAGACCTAAATAGAAGAGAGATAACTACGTATATAACAAAACATACTAACGTACTAGGACTCTATATCCTTATCCTTATCATGCCCCCTCAACATAGGCTCAATTTGCTTGAGACCGATGTTGCTAACAAGGTGGACAAAGGACCTTCTCGGAAGTGCTTTAGTTAAGGCATCTGCTAGTTGAGCTCCTGTTGGAATGTGATGAACTGAAATTTTTCCATTTTCTACTTGGTCACGGACAAAATGAAAGTCAATTGCGACATGTTTCATTCGACTGTGAAAGACTGGATTACGGCACAGGTAAGTGACACCAATGTTATCGCAAAAAACCTTAGGGGGACAAGGCAGCTTGACCCGAAGTTCTTGCAGTAGGTTGGTTAGCCAATTTAGCTCAGCAACAGCACTTGCTATAGCCCGGTATTCCGCTTCTGTTGAAGATCTGGCAACAGTGCGTTGCTTGTTGGAGCACCAACTAATTGGATTCTTTCCAAGAAAAATAACGTAGGCTGAAGTGGAGTGCCTAGTATCGAGAATACCACCCCAATCTGCATCTGAGTATGCAAGTAATTGAGAAGAGTTACCACGTTTGAAGTGAAGGC
Source organism: Solanum sitiens (assembly GCA_016801875.1). Taxonomy (NCBI): domain Eukaryota; kingdom Viridiplantae; phylum Streptophyta; class Magnoliopsida; order Solanales; family Solanaceae; genus Solanum; species Solanum sitiens. Next base: position 424,041 of record JABWTJ010000101.1, read on the forward strand.
CATAGGTGATGGTTCCTTTTAGATAACGAAGAAGCCTCTTTGTTGCTTGCCAATGCTTAGTTGATGGAGAGTGTTGGAATTGAGCGAGCTTGTTTACCGCAAAGCATATATCAGGCCGTGTGAAAGTGAGATATTGCAATGAGCCAATGATCTGCCTATAAAGTGTAGCATCTGCCGATGGAGAACCGTCATCCAAGGATAAAATTTCACTTGTGGACAGAGGAGTGCTCACACTGTTTGCATCCAGCATTTTGAACTTGGTGAGTATCTCCGCAATGAAGCTACTTTGTGTGAGAGTCAATCCATGATCATGCTGGATAACTTCAACACCTAGAAAAAAATGTAAAGGACCAAGATCCTTAATGGAAAATCTGTCACCCAACAACTTAATTGTTGCATAAACTTGCGAGTTGTTAGAGCCTGTAACAACAATATCATCAACATAGATCATGATAATAATGAGAGAATTATGAGACCATTTGATGAATAAAGAATCATCAGATTTGGAACGAGCAAAGCCACATGATAAGAGGAATGTCTTTATTTCAGTAGGGTTCCAATTGAGGCACATTCGAGCACTAAATTGTAAAGATGTAAGTCATATTCTTGAGCGACTTTAAATCCAAAACATCGAATAATTTGAAGACAATCCTCAAACATTCTTAAGAATTTCCTTTCATTTTGAAGAGACTGAGAGTGGCTCAATGTACAAGATTTAACAACAATGACATATGGAATATTCATAGGAGAATCAATATTAGTAAAAGCCATTGAAACAAAACCAAAGCTTCCTCTCCCCAATGTTCTACCTCTCTCCCACATAAATCCTGCTTCTTTTTCCTCCATTACAATAATTTCAAGTGCTTTTTTCTCTATGTAGTATAAGAGAGGCAAAAGGACTGAAAATGGATTGGATCCTAAACTATTTATTTTATATAAATAAAAATGTATTTGGTCAAATATGAATTAGATCGTAGTAATCTATTCATATAAATATAGATAAAAATGAATTTAATTGGTCAAATATGAATTAGAATAAATGATCCTAACCCATTTTTACCCTTTTTGATTCTTTTAGGGACTTTTATTTAGTTCTCCCCTACTCCAATTCTTTTTTTCCCCTAATTTAGTTCTTATCTATTTTTTTTCATGTCTTTAAAATATATTTAAAAAATATATATTTACCGTCCATATTCTTATGGGTTACAATAAATTTAAATTCATATTTATCCACTTGACATATAAGTAATTCAATTCATTTATTAATATATGAATAAATTGCATTCATTTATAAATGTGGACTGAAATTGTCCGTTCTAGTATAGTATATATATGGCATATTTGTTTCCCAACTTTTATGTCTTTCCCTTTTCTCATAGTGCTAGTAGGAGAAAATTTATTAATTTTTTCATTATTTACTACTTTTATTATATGAAAATTTATAGCGATACAAAATTTAGTAAAATATTAACCATAAAATAGCAAGCAATTATATAAGTTGGATTCTGACTTAATAAAAAGAACAACGAATCAAGTGAAGAACTAGTACTACTTAATTTCAAATTCTAAGACAATTCTCATCTTACAATTCTAATTGAAATGAACTTGTTTTTGGAATTTTATTAATTAATCAAATATAAATTGAGGCTCTATATTAAAATGAATCTGTAACCTTAATTCTTGATCATGGAAAAATTGTGCAAGTCGGAAAAAAATCAGTTTATATTTAATATCCTCAAATTAAAAGAGAAAACAAGCTCCATTATTTTTTTAAAAAAACTATATTTTTAACCTATAAGGTAAAAACCAGCCTATATGTGTGTGATTCGTTGCTGTCATTTTGAGTTATGAAAGTTTCCAAATTTAAGACCTTATAATGTTATCTTATGATATATGTCTCTCATGAATGCAAAATTATGATACATGAACTGTAATCTCATGACGTGATGATATGAATGAAATTTATGAGCTATGGTTCAAATGTATGTCTTCGGAATAATTCATGATCACAAGAGCTTAAGAGAGATAAGTAGTTAATCGAAAAGGCATAAGTCTAAATGGCTAACTCTGAAACTATGTTTGTCGACATAGTTTAAGGATCATACCGTTGGTTCAGGTGACTCCTTTTGCTCATGGTAAGGACTAGTTATGAATCCATATGATATGTACGCGTATGTCTCATACTCGGTAAGGTATGAGATGTCTTAATTGATGATCAGGTTGAGATCAAACTCCATGCGCTCACATGATGGTTTATATCGGTTACACTATTAACCTTCCATAATAAACTAAAATATGATAAACGAGGTATCCCTATGGCAGTCAGAACGACCTCATATCTTAACCTTCATATGTTACAATTATGATTACGCTAGCTGCTTATACTGATCTTGATATGTATGTTATGCTTCATTCCATAATTTTACATGCAGTACAATTTCATATGTTTTTACATTCCATATAATTGCCTTCCAACTTCATCATTTCCTCTTCTTCTGTTTGAACGGCAGTACAATTTTACATGCAGTACAATTTCATAATGTAAGTACATATGAAATTCTCTGTATGTAAAATTGTGGAATGAAATATAATCAGAATAAGCAGCTAGCATAATCATAATCGTAATATATGAAGGTTAAGAGATGAGGTCGGTCAGACTGTCTTAGGGATACCACTTTTATCATATTTTAGTTCATTATGAGAGGTTAATAGTGTAACTGATATAAACCATCATGTGAGCGCATGTGGTTGGATCTCAACCCGATCAATTAAAACATCTCATACCTTACCGAGTATGAGACATATGCAATACATATCATGTGGATTCATAATAAGTCCTTACCATGAGCATAAAAGGATCCACCTGAACCAACATCACCATCGTTAACCTATGTTCACAAACTTAGTTTCAGAGTTCGTCATTTAGACTTATGCCTTTTCGATTGACTACATAGCTCTCTTAAGCTCATGTGATCATGAATTAGCCCAAAGACTTATGAAAGAGTTGGTTTTGGTTCTTGTGGAATCAAACTAAATGAAGATGAATTAATATGAATATTTGGTAGGAAGATAATTAGTACAAAATACAAGTCAAAGATTGTATCTTGGTAGGTGACAGTTAGGCAAACCATAAAATGGTTTGCTATCTTAACCTTGACAATTTTGACACATAGTGATGTCATGGATGACATCAATAGGATGAATTTATTCCTATAAATAGGTAGCTCTTAATTCATTTTCAAATCATCCTCTCACTTGCCTTCTCACCTTTTAAGGCATTTGTGTTCTCTCTCTTGTAGTATTTCACTTGTATTCTTTGTAGAGTGAAATAAATATTGGTGCAGTTGTTCTTTGGTGAACGTAGGATTATTTTGATCCGAACCACGTTAAATATTATTGTTCTTCCTTGTTCTTTAGTTTCACATTTCCGCTAACAATTGGTATCAGAGCCAAGGTTCTGTCTAAGTATGCTCTTTGGTTGCAACACAGTCTGAACTTCCACATCAGAAAAGGATTACTTTGGTTTTTTGTAGTTCCAAATACATTGTAGTAGAAAAGGAAAAACAAGTAAAAAAATGAGTTCTATGAAGTTTGAAATTGATAGATTTAGTGGGCGCAACAACTTCAATATCTGGAAAATCCAGATGATAGCGTTACTGCGGAGGGAAGGTTCAATCCATGCTATTGACGGAAAGTACCCCGATAAGATATCGGATTCCGACAAGGAAAAGATTGAAGGAGATGCATTGAGTGCAATCCAACTGTCCCTTGCACCTAACGTACTTTGTGAAGTGAGTACAAGTACCGAAGAGACGACCAAAGAGTTATGGGAAAAGATGGAAGGGCTTTACCAGGACCAGTCAGTGACAACAAGGATGTTGTTACAACGGCGTCTTCATACATTTAAGATGGATTCAGGTACTTCGTTGCAAGACCATCTAGATGCGTTCAATAAACTTGTGATGGACTTACAAACTGCTGGAATTAAAAAAGACGAGGAGACGCTTGCATGTTCTTTGCTATTTTCATTGACTTCAAAATATCATGATTGAGAATTCAATGATGTATAGCAAACAACCTATTAAACTTGAGCAAGTGCGGCAAGCACTAAGCTCTTGTGATGTGCGGATGCATTTTGAAAGAGACAAAAGTGACGAAGCTAGTGGACTCTATGTAAGAGGTCATACTAGCCAAAAGGGAAGGAGCAAATCGAAGTACAGATCAAAGTCTCGTGTGAACAGAAAGAATGCGGAATGTTGGGGCTGTCACAAGAAGGGGCACTTTGAACGAGATTGCCCTATGTCGAAGTCCAAAGAAAAGGCGAGCGCATCCATTGTTGAGCAAGTACATGATAATGATGATGATTATGTACTAACAACATCATGCAATAGTGGAGTCTATGATAACAAATGGGTCTTAGACTCTGGTACTCTGCATATGACATTCCGAAAAGATTGGTTCAGCAGCTATGAAACAAGCAGAGGAACTGTATTAATGGGCAATAATGCAACTTGTAAAATAGTTGGCATTGGTTCAATTCATGTTCGCTGCCATAATGGAATCGTGAGGACTATTACAGAAGTCCGTCATGTTCCTGATCTAAAGAAGAATTTGATCTCCCTGGGTACTTTAGATAAACAAGGCTATAAGTACATGAGTGAAGGAGGAACTATGAAAGTGACTAAAGGGTCTTTAGTCATGTTGAAGGCCAAGCTGGAGGATGGCCTCTACACACTTGCGGGAAGCACCATTATTGGCTCTGTAAATACATCTACAGTGCAGTTATCTAATGATGACAAGGCAAAATTATGGCACATGAGACTAGGCCATATGAGCGCACGAGGATTGGAGATGTTGAGCAACCGCAACCTTTTGAATGGTGAGAAGATCAGCACACTTGAATTTTGTGAACACTGCGTCTTAGGGAAGCAGAAAAAGGTCAGCTTCAGCACTGGCAAGCACAAGACGGGAGGGGTGCTAGACTACATCCATTCAGATTTATGGGGTCCCTCTAAGCTTCCATCGAAGGGAGGAAAGAGGTATCTTCTCACATTCATTGATGATTTTTCACGAAAGATTTGGGTGCGTTTCCTGAAGACAAAAGGTGATGCTTTTGAAGCATTTAAAGAGTGGAAGATTTTGGTTGAAAATCAAATGGAGAGGAAAATCAAGTATCTTCGCACGGACAATGGCTTGGAGTTTTGCAGTGAAGAGTTCAATGATTTCTGCAAGGTTCATGGGATCGCAAGGCATAAGACGGTCAGGCACACACCACAGCAGAATGGAGTTGCCGAGAGAATGAACAGAACTCTTCTTGAGAAGGCTCGTTGTATGCTCTTACAAGCTAAGATGTCCAAAGTATTTTGGGCTGAAGCAGTTCATACTGCTTCTCATATTGTCAATCGGTCTCCAGCATCAGCGATTGACTTTAAGACTCCGAATGAGGTCTGGTCAGGTGAACCCTCTAACTATTCATACTTGCGAATATTTGGGTGTCCAGCTTATTATCATGTTAATGAAGGTAAGCTTGAACCAAGGGCTAAAAAGGCCATATTCGTAGGGTATGTAGATGGAGTAAAAGGGTACAAACTATGGTGTTTGTCTTTACTCAAATTTGTAGTTAGTAGAGATGTTACCTTTGATGAATCCTCTATACTTGATCCTCGTAAAGTTTCTGTGGAGTTATCAAGAAATGAGAACAACGAGCAGGTGGAGCTACCGGTGGAGCTTACCAAGGAACGGGATCAAGAGACTCAAATTGATGAGTCAAAAGATGCAGATCTTGAAGAACTTGCTTCCAATGAACCATACACAATTGCGAAGGGAAGGGACAAAAGGCAGATACGGAAACCGGAACGTCTTATAGAGCAAGAAAATCTGATTGCACATGCGTTCATAGCTGCTGAAGAAGAGATTAAGAATCTCGAGCCCTCTTCGTATGTTGAAGCAACTTCTTGCAAAGATGCTGCACAATGGCAGTTAGCCATGATGGAAGAGATGGAGTCTCTTCACAAAAATGAGACGTGGGTCTTAGTTAAAAGGCCAAAGGGGATGAGGACAGTTGGATGCAAATGGGTCTACAGAAAGAAAGAAGGTATTCCAGAAGTGGAAGATGCTAGGTTCAAGGCGAGATTGGTTGCAAAGGGTTTCAGTCAGAAGGAGGGAATCGACTACAATGAGATCTTTTTTCCAGTCGTGAAACATAGCTCAATTCACGTGCTACTAGCATTGGTTGCACAATTTGATTTAGAGCTTCAACAGCTTGATGTCAAAACTGCTTTCTTACATGGTGATCTAGAAGAGACAATCTATATGGATCAGCCTGAAGGTTTCCTAGCTGAAGGAAAAGAAGACCATCTATGCCAACTGAAGAAGTCTTTGTATGGTTTGAAGCAATCCCCTAGACAGTGGTACAAGAGGTTTGATGTATTCATGACTACACATGGATTTTCGAGGAGTGCATTTGATAGTTGTGTGTATCACAAGAAAATGTCTGGTAACTCTATGATTTATCTATTGTTGTATGTTGATGATATGCTTATTGCTGCTAACAACATCACAGAGATAAATATTTTGAAGAAACTGTTGAGCAAGGAATTTGACATGAAGGATCTAGGAGTTGCAAAGAAAATCCTTGGAATGGAAATTTCAAGAGAAAATGGTGTTGTACATCTTTCTCAGAAGAGGTACATCGGAAAAGTTCTTGAAAGATTCAATATGCATATGAGCAAGCCTGTAAGTACACCATTAGCTTCTCATTTCAAGCTTCCAAAGTTACAAAAGCTTCAATCTATGGATGAGGTGGAGCATATGTCAAAGGTTCCTTATGCGAGTGCAGTTGGTAGCATTATGTATGCTATGGTATGCACACGTCCAGATATTGCCCAATCTGTAAGTGTGGTAAGCAAGTACATGGCAAATCCAGGAAAAAGGTACTGGGAAGCTGTCAAGTGGATATTGAGATATCTCAAAGGAGCTCCTGATGTTGGCCTAACCTTCCGGAAAAGTGAAGGTATTTCAATTCTCGGTTATGTAGATTCTGACTATGCAGGGGATCTTGATCGAAGGAGGTCCACAACTAGATACATCTTTACTCTCATTGGCAGTGCCGTTAGTTGGAAATCGACTTTACAGTCGATTGTCGCTTTGTCTACAACAGAGGCAGAATATATGGAAGCAACGGAGGCAGTGAAAGAAGCTATCTGGTTGAAAGGTTTGGTGGCAGAATTGAGTTCGGTTCAGCTAGAATCAATTCTAAAATGTGATAGTCAAAGTGCTATTCATTTGATTAAAAATCAAAGATTTCATGAGCGCACCAAACACATTGATGTCAGATTTCATTTTATTCGAGATGTCATAGAAAAGGGAGCTATCAAGGTTGAGAAGGTTATCACAGACGATAACGCTGCAGACATGTTGACCAAAATAGTCCCGCTTGCCAAGTTTGCACACTGCAAGGACTTGGCGGGAGTATGCATCAATTGATGCAACTCTAAGAGAACAACTGCTAGGTGGAGCTGGTATGTTCAACAAAGGTTTGATTCTTCTTGTTTCTTACAATGGGATTGCCCAGTAAGCTTAGAAGTTTTGGCCGGAGTTGTTTATACGCATGCTTGGAACACAAACCAAGGTGGAGATTGAAAGAGTTGGTTTTGGTTCTTGTAGAATCAAACTAAATGGAAGATGAATTAATATGAATATTTGGTAGGAAGATAATTAGTACAAAATACAAGTCAAAGATTGCATCTTGGTAGGTGAAAGTTAGGCAAACCATAAAATGGTTTGCTATCTTAACCTTGACAATTTTGACACATAGTGATGTCATGGATGACATCAATAGGATGAATTTATTCCTATAAATAGGTAGCTCTTAATTCATTTTCAAATCATCCTCTCACTTGCCTTCTCACCTTTTAAGGCATTTGTGTTCTCTCTCTTGTAGTATTTCACTTGTATTCTTTGTAGAGTGAAATAAATATTGATGCAGTTGTTCTTTGGTGGACGTAAGATCATTTTGATCCGAACCACGTTAAATATTATTGTTCTTCCTTGTTCTTTAGTTTCACGTTTCTGCTAACAACTTATATTCATAATATTTAAGAACCATAGCTCATAAATTTCATTCATATTATCACGTCATAAGGTTACAATTCATGTATTATAATTTTGCATTCATGAAAGATCACATATCATATCATAATAATAAAGTGGTATAGAGAATCATAAGATAGCATCATAAAGTCTTAAATTTGGGAACTTTCATAACTCATAGTATAAGGTTCATAATATGAGAATTCCAAGAAAATATTAATAAATTGCCAAAGAGTTATCAATAAGTTATAAAGAAAATAATTAAAGTAGTAGATCTCAAGATAAGAATTTCTTCTTTTAGCAATCATTCATAATTTCATGTAGAAAATCTTAGAAAACACGTGTGTAAAAGAATTATCAAGAAATTAAAATACTTTCATAGAGGAAATCTTGTAAAAACTCATGGGTAATTAAAGAATTATCAAGAAATTGAAATACTTTCACGAAGAGTTCTTGAGAGTTCATGAAGAATCAAGAGGAATTAAAAAATATGGAGTTTTGTTCTAAGCCTAATTCATTCATGAAGGATTATTTTGAATCATGAAATCGTAGTTTGTGGGGAAGAACAAGGTGTTACATGTGGAGATAGTCTTACATACTTTAATGATGAAACTTAATAAAGAACTTTGGAAGATGAATTTTATTTGGCCCTAAAGTTTCTTGAAGTTCTTGAGCTTAGGTATATATGTGTGAATGAGAGGATGTCATTATGAAAATTGTACTTTAAAAGCTTAAAGTTATTTTGATAACTCCCTCCAAAAAAAATGCAGGATAAAAATACCCGTAAAGGGGAAATTAGTAATCAAGTCATAATACATAACATAATTAAATAGTTAAAACAGTAACACTTTAAAATATTTATTTAAAATGTTAGAATGATAACTATTTTAGAAAATATATTGTATTCAGATTTTATTATTTAAATTTTCTTTTATCTATCAAAACAATCCTACATTAGAATAAATTCTAAAACCCATAAATTTTTAAAAAGAAAAAGTAATCAAACCACTACCCATTAACCTTCTTTCTCCATATTTCACACTCTCTTCTCCCATATTTCATGTTCTGTAACTCCTCTTTCTTCAAGGTTCTTCCAAATTGTTCAACAATATCTCAGTTTAATTCAAGAGATTTTTTTATTGGTAAAGGTAATTTCATTTATTTACCGAGATTTATTTTTATTTTCTTTTTAAAATCGTCGATTATGATATAGATCCAGTTGTGAAGAGGAAAAATCTGAATTTCAATATGATCTTTGTTGACATTCAATTTTGACCTAATTTTTTAAAATTCGTAATTTTAAAGTTTTATTTATTTAATAGCTTAGAATAATTTTTTTTATATAATTTTAAATAAGTTTACTTATAACTATCTTTATTTATCAAAATTTAGGATTTTTTGTTAGTTAATTTTTAAAATTGCATTTCACATGTCATTAGTTACATTCATTATATTATTTCAAAATTCATTTTATTTGTTACATTTGTTAATATTTATGTTGAATTTAGCACAGTCTAAAATTTATTTAAATACGAAATTTTTTTTAGTAATTCTATTGAGATAATTTTAGGCCACAATACTAAGCCCATCATTTGAGCCCATTTTGTGTTTTCTTATTAATGTTATTAACTAGGTTAAAATATGAATGGGAGTGGATAATTTTTTTAGGGTTGAGGACTTTTCTTCCATCCTCATTTCCAGCCGCCACCACCCTAAACCCTCATTCTCCATGTTTTCCGACCAGTCACCACCTAAAAGAGACCCCACTGGTCAGCTTATCCTCCTCATTTCCCCTTTCTTCTCCCTTCCCGTTTCCGGCTAGAAACCATGGCCACCAAACACCCAATTACTCTCTTTCTCTAGTAAGCCTCCAGCAAACCACAGCCCACAACCACTTCAAAAAAACCCTCCGTTTTTTCCGTTTTCCGGCCAAACAACTGCCACAAAAACACAAGACCTCCTCATCACTCAACCAGAATCGCCTCCGTCTTCCTTCCTCCTCACCGCCAAACAAAACCAGCTCTAACCTCTTCTTTTCTCCATCTCGAACCTCTTCCCTTTCACGATTTTTCTTCTTATTTTGCAGGTAACCTGCTGCCATTCAAATGAACTCCAAGCTCCGGCGTACCTCTGAACCAGACGCGACCTATCTCCAGCCAAAACAATGAGCTTTTAAGCTCTGGCGAACATCGAGCTTCGAAGCTCGCACATCAACAATAGCAACCCAACAACGAGTTCGGTGATTTAGAAGCAGTTGCAGGCCAAAAATGGACGAAACCGGTGACGGTAATATCACTGTACTTTTGACTTTTTATTTTCCTTTGTTTATTTGTCTGTATTATAATTTTGAACAATTATTTGCACTTCTCTTTATCTGTTTTTTCCATATTTTATTGTTGCTTTTGTTGTTTTGACTATTTTTTTTATCAATTCTATTTTAGTTATAGTTACTGTTTGGTGTTATATTTTTTATTACATGAAATATGATGTTAAGTGACATCTAATATTTGATTGTTTTCTCTTTTTGTGTTCTTCTTAGTCTTAGATTTTATAATGGTAAATTTATAGAATACTTTACGATTGATTAACATTTCATCGGTTCATAGATTTAATTATATTGAGTGGATTTCACATATTGTGCTTGGTTTAGTTGTAACAATGGTTTGGTTCTTCTTGACTATTTTTTTTTTATGTCATTTTAATTACCTTAATTTTGTTTATGAATAAAAAACGAAGTTATTATCATTGTTATTATTTACATTGTATTTATTATTATTATTATTATTATTATTATTATTATTATTATTATTATTATTATTGATTGGTTATTTGCTTTATTTTAATCATCATTGAAAAATTTCAGAACTTAGTGGATTAATTTCTTGATTTGTTTAATTGATTTTAGTCCTTTATTATTATTATTATATTCTTATTAGAATCCTTTTTAGCAAATCATTGGTATTTTGGATGGCGTTTTCTTTAGTCACTGTGTACTATCTTATTATATATAATGTTTCTTAGTTGCGTGTTATTATATATTGAATTTGGCCAATGATAAAATTTCTCCGTCGGTTTTGGAGGCCTCCCCATTTTAAAAAGACGGAATTTTAAGTTTATATATTTTATATGTTGAAATTGGCCGATGAAGAAATTACCGTCGATTTCCAAGGTCTCCCATGTTAATAAGACAGATTTTTAGTTTTAAGTTATTAGTTGAGTTATTCACTTTTATTTATATTTATTTGGTACTAACTCTTTTACTAAGTGTCTTTACAGGTACCCGGAGGTGCTTCTCCTTGAAAATTATTCGAATGTAGTTCGAATCATACTTTTTATTCATTATTTTATATATATTGACGTTAGGCAAACTTTAGGCCGTTTCTTATATTTTTTATTTTATTATTTGTGCATATTGAATGTTTATTATACTTGTACATTATTTTATATTCCTCCTCAATTTTGAAAAAAAAAAGTGAATTCAGTCGGGACCCACATTTGTGTATTCCGAAGGATGCCTAACCCCTTCCCTTCGTTATAATTTGAACCCCTTACCTAGAATCAAATTGGTTTCGTAGATCACATAATGGTTTTCCTAGTTTTTTCCTAAAATTAGGTGGCGACTCTTTTTAAAACTCGTTTATTTTTAAAACTCTTTTAAAATTGAATCAATTAATTATTTTCGAGTCACTGCGATGTTTCGCCCTATTTTAATAGAGTAGGGATGTAAACAATCTTACCCACCCGACTAATGAAATTAACAGTTCAAAAATAAATAAAAATTATGGGTGCCGAAGAAGTTGATGAAATTGTTGAAGATCAAAGTGATGGAGAATAACTTTATGGCATGTTGCATTTTGTATTTAAATTATCATATTGTATTTTTTATTATTTTTATGGTCAATTGCATTTTGTATTCATTACAAAATTCATGTGGTATCTTGCTAAAATTTGAGTTTTTTAAGTATAACTTGTATCTATTTTGTAGGTGGTATTCATTTCAAATTATTTATATGTTTAATTTTGTATTATATCATAGGATAGTAGATAAATAGTTTTACAGAATTTTGTATACTAATCTAAATTAGGCTTCATACAATTTTGTATTTTTTTTATTTTGTATCCATTCTAACTATATGCCAAATTTTTTTTGTATTTTTTGTGCTCACTCTGTATTTCAATATATCATTTTGTATTTCAATCTCACTTTTTATTTATTCTCACTTTCTATGCCAACAAGTTTTATATTTTTTTGTGCTCACATTGTATTTCAATATCATTTTGTATTTCAATCTCATTTTGTATTTAATTCTCGCTTTCTTTCTATGCCAACAAGTCTTGTATTTTTGTGCTCACTTTGTATTTCAATTGTATTTCATTTTCACTTTTATGCTAACAAGTTTTGGTATTTATTTATTTATCTATTTTATAGCAATTTTAAATGTATACCAACGAGTTTTAGGTTTTTTGTGCTCACTTTGTATTTCAATCTCACTTTGTTTGCCAACAAATTTTGTATTTCTCTTTTTTATTTTTTCATTCTAAAATCTTCTTCACTGTCCGCGAAAATCTTAAATCAATCGATTTCAATTCTACATAGATTCTGTATTTTCAATGAAGTAAAAATTAATATCGTAAATTTGAGGAATAAGGGAGAAAAAAGTCATGTCGATTATGGAACCAAACACGTATAAATAGGAAAGAAATTTTGCAAATTTTAATCCAAAAAATGAAAGATGAAAAGATTTAAGAGTAATGGAAAAAAAAAATTTGCCTACTTAAAGTTATACTAAAATTATGATTAGTAATTATGTTAACGTGACTTTGTTGGTTTAAATTCAAAAATTACCTTATTTAAAATATTATTTTCCTTTATTTTATCCATTCTGTTACCAATTAATTGTATTTTACCAAAATAAAATCTTTTTTAATTTTTTAAAATTTCTTTGTTCCATGATTTTCTCTGTTATGTTATTAATTATTTATATTCTTTTCAAAATAATAATAAATACATAACTAATCCCTTAACAAACTAAAATAATGACATTTTTAATAAATAATGAAACTGATGCTAAGGAATGCCACTAAAAACTAAAATATTGCTATTTTGAAAATTTTCCCAAAAATAAAACCGAATTTGGAAGATGAAATTTCTTTTATATGGGCAGTGAGGTTTGCTTCCTCTCTGTCATGGATCGGGTCGCAGACTTCCACCAGGTTGGAGCATCTATAATAAATAAGTCATAATGTCTCACGTACTTCGGACACTCATTGACAAACGGTCAATTGAGTTGGATAGAGACTCATCGATCTTTATATAGGTTATGAATCACCTAACTCTTCATATTATAAGAAATATGGTCATTTAAAGTTGACCCTTATATGAACTCATGCGAAAACTTAGTCAATAGGAAAGATTTGAACTTGACTTTGTGATAGAGATCCCTTATGACTCTAAACCACATGTGATACACTTCTCACATATATATATAGGAATAAACCTTAACACATGTACAAGTAGGATATAACCTGAGTCAAGTTAATACACTCATGCTGAATGATTCATATGTTTAGCATATTATTTACAGGGTGTTACAATTACACTAGTGCTGATAATTTTAGTCCATATTTATAAAATCAATCCATTTTATTCATATTTCAATGAGTTGGAACACTTATATTTCAATTGGATATATATGGATTTCAAATCTATTGTCAACGTATAATAGTATTGACACATATGGGTAAAATACAAGTAGACATATTTGACCATGCTAAGCCAATTCAAACTTGATATATTTCTATAAAAAGGAACCAAAAATACATATTTTAATTAATTGAAGGTTAAATATATTGAGTCATTTCCAGGAAATTTGTATTATCATATTCGTTCCTAATAAAATCATGTTCGTCTTTTCTTATGCTTTCAGATTAGTTTTATTTATGCCTTTTTTCTTTTTCTTTTGAGATAAAGTGTCAAAAACACTTCAACTATAATTTTTTTTGACTTTCATATCTAAACTATTGAAAGTTTGAGTTTCATACCTAAACTATCACTTTTTAGTTTGAAAAATACACCTCTCTCTTTTATACCACTCTCATCATGGTATGTGTAATACACTCTCTCTCTTTTATTTTAAAGAATTTCCACATCACACTTCATATGGATAAAATATTCAACCTTGACAAAAAATAAATAAGTTATTAGTATTAGTTATAAAAATTAAAAAAACTATTATAAAAAAATAATATTTTCTTTATAAAATAAAATGTAAAATTTTTCTTACCCCACACCATTTTTTAAAGTTTTTTATTTTGTTTAAATTTCTTTGGTAAAATATTTCATTTTTTATTTCATCCCTCCCCCTCATCAAATACTAATTTAGATATTATTTTATTTTCTTAAAAATATAATTTCACCCATTCCACTTAACCATCCGTTTTTTTTTTAAAAAAAATTCCCAGTGTTTAGATATACATATCGAAAATATTTTTTACTTGCCAACACAAGACTTTTTATATTTTTTAGTTGTTTATGTTATATTCGGCATACTAGTATAATTTTTTTCCTAAAAATATATGTACGTGCATATCTAACACAAAATAAGAAAAACGTAAAAAAATAAAAATGGAGCGGAAAATTAAATAAGATTGGATAGATTTTTTAAATAAAATAATCAATTTCTATCGGGGGGAGGGGGATGAAATATGAAATTTTTAAAAATATTTTATAAATATATATTTTTTTTAAAAAAGATGGAGTTGTCGCGGGGGAGAGGGGGTACGTAAAATTTTAAATTTATAAACCAAATCAAACTAATAAAATTCAGATTTTTTCGGGTTTTTCAACCTCGGATTGGTTCGGGTCTTTCAAATACCAAACCAAACCATTGTTGTCAAATAAAAGAGTAAAATCATTTTATTCCATATATTTGACCAAATTCATTTTTACTGATTTAGCATTCAATTCATTTTAAATTTATTATATTTATTTATCCACTAAATAAAATTTCAAAAAATAAGTTCATTTTAGAATTGTCTTATTAGGATGGATTTGAAATTAAGTAATAATGGTTCTTCACTTCATTCATTTATTAATCACGTGAAGGACCTATTCGAATTCAAGTTATTTGTCCTTTTAATAAATCAAGTGCTTGTTATTTTATGTTAAATAATTTATTAATTTTATACAACTTTAAATTTTCATATAATAAAAGAAGTAAATATGGAAAATTTTAATAAAATTTCTTCTACTAGCACTGTGAAAGGGAATTAGGAAACAAATATGCTATATATTAATTTTAATGAGTTCGATCAAAATATGAATTATCAAATCTACTGAACAGTAAATATATATACTTTTTAAATTCTCCATTAAAAACAGAAAAAAACTAAATAAAAAAGCTCATAAAAAAAAACAAAAGAAGGGTAAAAATGGGTCAAAGAATTGGTTGAGAAGAGTTTATCCAAATTTATATTTTATAAATAGGTTGATCCAATCTGCTATTTTTTATAAGAAAAACAGTGTAATGAAGGAAAAAGAAGCGAAATATTGTTGGGTGGTCTTAGGCCTTCTCAACCCAAAAGCTAGCTCAAAGGTTGAGGCTTTCCCTCACACTTATAAATTGACCACAAGCCCCTTCCACTTTCGATGTGGGATAACCCAACAATCTCCCCCTTCACACATCGGGCCTTGGGCTGGAGAGAGCGACAACCCAGTTTTTCCCGGTGGGCTGAGACTTGTTGACAACCTGGGCTCTGATACCAATGTTGGGTGGTCTTGGGCCTTCTCAACCCAAAAGCTAGCTCAAAGGTTGAGGCTTTCCCTCACACATATAAATTGACCACCAGCCCCTTCCACTTTCGATGTGGGATAAACCCAACAAATATATGTGTAGGAGAGGTCGAACATTGGGGAAAGGAAGCTATGGTTTTGTTTCATTGGCTTTCACTAATATTGATGATACCCCTTCTCCTATGATACCATCTCTCATTGCCGTTAAATCTTGTAGGTTGAACTGCTCTCGATCTCTTCGAAATGAAAGGAAATTCTTAAGAATGTTTGAGGATTGTCCTCAAATTATTCGATGTTTTGGATTTAAAGTCACTTGCAAAGATGGCTTATATCTTTACAATTTGGAGCTCGAATATGCCTCAGCTGGGAGCCTAGCTGATCGTATTCATGAAAGAGGAGGATTGCCTGAGTTTCAAGTCAAAAAGTATACCAAAAATGTTGTTTTAGGGCTCAGTTTGATTCACAAAAAAGGGATAATTCATTGCGACATAAAACCCCACAACATTCTTCTTACTACTGATGAGGTGGCAAAGATCGCTGATTTCGGGCTTTCCATAACTTTGCAACAGATCAACTGCAGGGAGGAGGTGGAGCTCAGAGGAACTAAAAGGTATATGGCACCTGAAGCTCTACTTAAGGAGGAGTACTCCCCAGGATTTGATATTTGGTCTCTTGGATGCACTGTTTACGAGATGATACTGGGAAATCCCTATGGGAATCATCAGATATTATGTTGAACCGAATTAAGTATGAGGAACCAGATATTCAAAATCCTAAACTGTCTACTGAGGCAAAAGATTTTCTAAATAATTGTCTAGTCAGGAATCCAAGCGCGCGTTGGAGTGCAGACATGCTCTTGAATCACTCTTTTCTGAAATCAGCTGAGGATGTCCAGCCTCCAGATGCGAAGAAGAGGCAATGTGGTGGCGGCATGTCTTTGTTATGCAAGAAACGCGCAAAGACAGCATTCAGGACACAGCCACACATTTCTGATTTGGTTATACAAGTTGATTCAGATTCTACAGACGGAAACTAGATTGTGCCCAAAGATGCTAGTTTTTAGTTGACTATAGAACGCTGGTTTGTAATGTAACAAGTAGATATGAGCTTGTGACCAAAATAATCTCAGGTGTAACCCCTTTAATTTTAATTATCTTCAGTCTGTGAGCTGACTATGAATTATGTTCTTCATCACAATGTTATATGAAATATTATCCTTCTTGTGTTGTGTTATATAAATCAGAATGTTATATGAAATATTTCAAACCATGTCTCATGTTCATCTTTTGATTTTTGTGATTTAATCTTTGCAACTTTATTTTTTTTTTGCATCTATGATGTGACTCTAATTGATTTTTGTTATGTTTTGTTGGTATCTGTTAGGTTTCAGATTAATAATATTGAACATGAATGATACTCGTGACTCAGAATAATTGATTTTTCCCCTCACGTATATACTCCCTAATTACTTATATCCAAATTACCCTCGAAAGTAAAACCAATACTCTTTAAAAGTAAAATCATTTCTAAAAAGTCCAAAATATAATTATTATCATTCAGTTCACACTGTTGACACCCAATTTTGGCCTAACATTTTAAAAATTCGCGATTTTTAAGTTTATTTATTTAATAGTTCAAAAATATTTTTTTTAAATAATTTTTTAATAAGTTTATCGATAACTGTCTTTATTTATTAGAATTTAGAATTTCTTATTAGTTAATTTTAAAATTGCATCTTTACATTGTTAATATTCATTTTTGATATTCTGCGCAGTCTAAAAATTCATTCAAACACGAAGATAATTTGTATATATGGATATTTTATCAACAAATAATTTTTGAGTCACTGTTTTCAGCCCATAATTTAGTCCCATTTTTAATAATTCCCTATATATAGAACATTTTGCCTATTAGGGTGAGGGGGGGTTGGATAACATTTAGGGTTTAATTTTCAGATTTCTAGGCTTCAAAAAAAAGTATTATTTATTTGTTTTTATTTTTCCGGCAAGTCATCGGAGCTCCGCCGGATTCCGACGAGTCCACCCTCAAAACCTCAAAATCGCCGTTCATTTCGCTCCTTTTTTTTTTCCATAGAGCAATCCCAAACGACCCTTAAACTCACAGTTATTCCATCTTCCACAAACCAGCCACAAAAATCGAGCCAGTCATCCTCTTTACCGGCAAAACCACGCTGGAATACCACCTAGAAACCAGCATTACCTCCATTGAACCAAACCCACCTCTGTTCCGTTCCCCTTTCTCGAATACTGCCATTAATGGCGAGTTCCGAGTTCAACGAGCTTCAAGCTCCGCGAATCAGAAACCCCAAACCCTATTTTCATTCTTCTTCAACCAGACAACTCCGTCCAAAACCCACCAGCCGCCTCCATTGGAATCCACCAGCAAACAACAACAAAACCCAGAGCCAAATCAGACCCATTTCACATCTCCGGTGATGCTCCAAGCACGAATAACCAGATCCGCGGAGCTCTACAACTCCAGCGAGCTCGTTAGAAACCAACAACACAACCACGAGAACATCAACGCTCGAAACCAATAGCAAAACACCGACCTCCGAGCTTCGGTGAAACAACTCCATCAAGATCTGCCATCACAGACCTCAGGTGACACTCTTTCACCTTTTCCATTTACATATTTGTATCTGTATTATTATTTGTGAAGTGATTTATTCAGTGTTGATTACCATTGTTATTATTTTGATTTTGCTATTTGATTTCATATTGTAGTATCGTTCTTGTTTATTTTATTTTTTTATTATTTTTATTATAGTATTCTGATGCTTATCTTTCTGATTCTTGAATTATTTTATTATATTAGTTTTTATTTTTTTGGGTCTAATGCTTACTCTAGTAGCTTGTAATTTTTATTGTTCATTTTATTTTGTTTGCTACTTAATTGCAAATGTTGCATGTTTTTATTTGATTTAAACATTTTAATTAATTAGAGAAGTGTTTGTTCCTGCTTTTTGTCATTATGTGTTGTTATTATTTTATTCTTGTTACTGCTCCATTTGTTCTATTTTGTTAATGATGTTACTACTTTATATTAAAATTCAATTACGATCTCATTTGCAATATTTATTTCTAGGAAAAAATGAACAAATGTTACTTTAATTGTTTATTGTTCTAGTTTTTTTTTATTGTAAATGTTTTGATTACCTAAGATTTTAGGATTTTTTTTTACACGCTAATTTCAATAGTTTATTGTTTTGATTTTGTTAAGCTACTGTTAGTGATTGTTATCTATGTTTATTATCGTTGCCATTCCTAAATAATTTATTTATTACTTCCTATTTTTAGCTACTATTGTTTGATGATTTTTTTTATTTAATTTTTATTTTCTTATCTTTAGTGACTCGTACTTGCTTCATTTGCTTATTGCTACTTTATCTTACTTGTTCTTCATTTATTAGTCCCACAAGCTTTGTTGATACATTGTTATAATAATCTAGTTATTAATGATGGTTTTGTTATGTCTTATATAGTTACTGTTTTGAGAGTGCTGCATACTATTTCTTATCTTTGTTAGTTCCATATGATTTGATGTTTAAAAGATAAAATTAAAACTGGCCGATGAAGAAATTATCGTCGATTTCCAAGGCCTCCAATGTTAATAAGACGGGTTTTTATTTTTTAGTTCTTATTTCTTATATTCAATTTTATTCATATTTATTTATTACTAACACTTTTACTAAGTGTCTTTACAGGTACAGAGAGTTGCTTCCATTGAAGCTATTCGAAGAGTTCGAATTATATTTTTATTCATTATTATGTAAATATCGACGTTAGGCAAACCTTAGGCCGTTTCTTATGTTATTATTTTATTTTATTACTTGTGTATATTGCATATTTATATTACTTGTATATTATTATTATCTCTTCCTCAATTTGAAAAAAAAAATGAATTCAGTCGGGACTCACACTTGTGGATTTCGAAGGGTGCCTAACCCCTTTTCTTCGAAATAAATTTGAACCCCCTACCTAGAATCAATTGGTTTCGTAGATCATTTAATGGTTTTCTAGTTTTTCCTAAAATTAGGTGGCGACTCTTTTTAAAAAACTTGTTTATTCTTAATTTCATTAAAATTGAATCAATTAATTATTTTTTGAATTGCCGCGACGTTTCGCCCTATTTGGATAGAGTAGGGATGTAAACACACACTGCTCAAGAAGTGGCTAACAATACATGTATGAGGCTATATTGTGTCATGTGGATATGTTGGGTCCCATTTTATAAAATGACCAAAATCCATTTCTCTCTCTCTTCTTTTAACGATTTTTTCTCTTTCTTACTTTTTTTACTTCTTTTTTTTTGACTTTTTGTTTCAAATTAATGTTTCAATTTTCTCTACTTCTCTACTTATATAATTTTATTACTGGAAAATATGAAATCCAAAAAAAATATTCATTCTATTTCTAACATTTTAATATTATTTTTCCATTCAAAATTAATTATTTATATTAAAAATAGTTAGATAAAATTATTGGTTAATTTACAAAATATAATTAATTACAATTTTTTTATTTTATTATAACATTTTTTTTTCTTTTTGTAAGTGTAAATAAAATTTATAAATTTTAAAAAATTAAATATAAATTAGTAAAACTATTATTTTATTTATGATTTCTTACGAAATTTATAAAAAAAAAAGCATAAAATTTGATACTAATTTCAAAGAGAATAACTGATACTCATGACTTAGAATAACTGATTTTTCCCCTCACTTATATACTCCCTAATTAACAATGAATCACTTAATAGGAAAAAGAGAAAAGGTTCAATTTTGCCTTCCGTTACATTTTTTTTGCTTAAGTCATCCACAATCACTCAAAGTTGTCAGCATATTTTACTTAAACACATCTACTAGAGTTAGTACCTATTGAATACTTGTACTATTCAAAACTAGTAGGGGTGTCAAATGGACGAGTTGAGTTGAAATTGGAAATATTAGAATGGGTTGAATAGAAATCGGGTTGGATTTGACCCGCCTAAGTTTACATTGGACTCAAATGGGCTAAAAAATGAGTTGGATCTTGACCCGCCCAATTTGACCCGATTAATCTCAATAATTCAACAGATTGATATTTAACTTTTATAATCACAATTTGAGTTTTCGCTTAAGAATTTTTTGTTAAAAAAGTAACAAATAGATAGATAAATTATAAAATATGTTAAATAGATAATAATTCATACCTTCAATACAGGAACATATCTTAATAAAAAGTTTTAGAACGGGCTGAAATTGAAGATTGAATTGGACTCAATTGAGGATTCTCTTCAAATAGATTAAGCTTCAATGGGTTGAGATTGAATCCAATTCAAATTATCTTAAGCCCAACCCTTAAAATTCTGGGCGAGTTGGGCAGGTTACCTATGTTTGAGTTCATTTTTGACACCCTAAAAACTAGTATCTATTAAACATTTTTCGCTGACGTGGCATGGAAAGTGCAGTACACAAACATTCAGAGCGTGAGAGACAAGTTTTTGCTTCTTTTTTTTTTTTTGTAAAATCTCTTTCTTTCTTCTTTCTTCCTTAATTAGACATAAATACTTTCACCATCATTTCCACTAATACTGCTGTCACCATTTATCCATCTCTTTTCTCTCTTATCGTTAGTCACGTCACTGTCTCACTCACCACTACCATATTCATCTGGAAAGCATACAAACAAGATAAAAAGAAGCAAATGGAAGTGAGTTCAGCTAACTTAAATTTGAAATTCCTTTTTCAAAAATAAGTAAAATAACTTAATTTCTTCATTAACGGTTTAATTTCTTTCCGTAACAATGACAAGCAAAGGGATGAAAATGAAGAAATTGAAGAAGCCCTGATTTAAAACAAACAATTTCAGAAGTCCTTTTGTAACTGAAACATCTCAATTTCACCACTAATAGTTTCTTTCAACTTTTTTTAAAAATTGAGAAGATTTTAAAAAAAATAAAAATGAAGAAATCGAACTAGGATATGTAATTTGCTATTTCAATTTTTTTCTCTTTAAAATCAAATCTGGAAAAGGAAAGTTGAACGAAGAGACCTGATGGTGGCTCAAAGGAGGCTAAAGGTCCATGGTTGAGTGGACAAAGATCTTCTTTTCTTTTTTTAAGATTTGATTGAGGTGTCTAAGTGAAATATGCAGACAACTTTAAGTGGTTATGAATGAATTAAGCCTTTTCTTTGTCTAACCCTACTTGTGCGACCAGGTAAAAATCTAATAATAAGAAACTAATTTAGCACTTGGAATGACTACAAAAAAATCAATAGTAATGCCAATAATAAAAAACTAATTTAACACTTGGAATGGCTATAGTGTTGGATATCTACTTCAAAATTTACTTTGATTTAAACAATAAAAATATGTAAAAATTTTATATTGATTTGGACAGTGAAAATGTATTAACAATTTTATATTTTGTATGTAGTGTTTAGTCATGCAATAGTACTTAATCTTATAATATAGTTGTCTAGGTATATTTAGAGCACGAGTTATATGTAAACTTCATTCTCAATTTCACGAGAATCTTTACGAAAGTCTTTCATTTGCTTTTCTTTGATAGAAGTTTGATTTTTCTAGAATATCACTTAATTTTGACCTAATTCTTCTTCTGATGATTGATTCGACTTCTGGTCAAAAAGATATATCTTAGTTATATTCGTCTCTTCTGTTTTGTACTATGAAGATTTTACTAGAAAAAAACTCTGAGATTAATTAAAAAGATGAGACTGAAAAAAAACGAAAATGAAAAATCTGACTTTTATTGACTGAAATTGATTATAGATTTAAATATCCGATAAAATTGATTTGATAATTGAAATGCCTGAACCAGTCTGATCTATGTACATCCTTAGCATCAAGTTGATGAGAAGCACATCAACATTAGAAAATTGGAGAGAACTACTCAACACAAATAAAAAATTGAAAGATTGAAGAAAAATGCTACCATACAACAACAACAACAAAGAAAGGACAATCATATACAATTTTGCATCATGGGAGAATGTTAGAAGACTAATTCAAAGTAAATTAAATTTCTTAAGGATTTGAATATTTGTTTCATTCATGTCTAAATAAGATTTTTAATCGAAATAGTATCTGGAACAAGCCTGTTGTGGCTTCTATGGTGGATAAGATGAGTAAAACAAGACTAAGATAATTTGTCTTGTGAAGAGGAGATATGCAAAAGCCCAGTGAGGAAATGCAAGAGGTGTGATGTAATGGGTACGAGGAGAGGTAGAGATAAATCGAAATGTATTGGGGAAAGTGATTAGACAGGATATCACGCAATTCCAAATTACCAAGGACATGGCCTAGATAAGAGGATGTAGAGATTGTGTATTAGGGTGGAAGGTTAGTATGTATTGAGTGTTGTCTTGATTTTAGAAGTGTTTGGTCGTATTCTATTAGTATTTCACTTTTAATTACATAGTCGTATGTTGTTTATGTGTTTAGGTTATCACATGAGTCTGTGGTTGTTACTGTTTTCTTCACTATCCGTTTCCTTTTCTAATACCTATTTTGATATGTTGTACTATGAAAGGTATCCACAACTTGCTTGGAATTGAAGCACAGAGGTATGCAATATATGGTAGAAAAAGTAAATATGTTTGTGTTTGTGTGTGTATATATATATCTTGAATCCATACTCAAAAAAGTAATATCAAATAGCTGCATTGATGCACTTAAGGAAAAGATATATCTTTTACTCATTCTCCTTCAATTCTCAATCAGACATAGTTTAATTCATGTTCAAATCTGTCTAAATCATTACATGGATTTCATCACATGTCCATAAAACATAATGCAACATCATATAATTGTCTGATAGAACATTATACAATTGTGCATTGTGTTTTAAGAGGACATGCCAAAACAGTGTCCATATATCACCATTGAAAATTAGATAATCTAGAGGATGTGAGCTTGATGAGCGAAGAATTGTGATCTAAAACCAGACACAGAACTTATTGGAGCAAATAAAATTTGCTGATCCTATGTTCTACTTCTCTTATACTGAGGTTCTGGGAAGGATGAAACTGATGATGCCACGGCCAAAGAGTCATTAGAGCTTTCACAGCTAAAATATGCATCAATAACGCCATCGGGAGTGCCTGGAATAGATTGGCATTTGCGCTTGTTGGTTTGGCAGATTTTGGATACAGAAATGCCCATTAGCTCTATAATGAGATCATGACATTCATCAGTGCTATCCTGTTTGAAGATCAAGAACTTCAGTGACACACAAACCAAATAGGCATAGTGATATTGCTAATCAAATACTATAAGGTATTACTAAGAAGCCCAAAGAGGTCATAAAACGCAATGTGAAAGAGTGCAAACCTTTCTAACTTTAAAAATAGCCATGAATTGATTAAGGTAATTGACTGCATTGCAAGGCTCAATCTCATTGATGACATAAAACAATGTTGCAGTTGCAAATACAGATGGGGGATAATGCAGAAGCCTAGAATCTGCATTCATCATGATCAAATACATAATCAATAAACAACCCGCATCCAAAAGTCTCAAACAAACTTTTTCAGATAGATAGATATCTCACCAGTGATAATACCAAGAATGATGTTTTCACATTTCCTCTGGAACTCCGAATGTAAGTTGGTCATCAATTGAAATCTCCTGATGATATGGTCTATAAATGAAAGAGGCGTCACTGGATTCATTTTCCATTTGAGGGTGGACAACACCAGAAGTTCTATATTCTGAATAGTCTTTGCCTCAAAGACATACTCCGGATTTGATACCTAATCAACAAAATACATCCATCATTAATACATTCAGGTAGAAAAAAAGAGGACAAGGGAAAGTTGAGATGCGTTTTAATCAGTAGTGGGTGATAATATATATATATAGGAACCTCAGAAGCGTATAATTCAGGTATGAAGATCAAATAAGGATACTTTAGATATGCTTTTTATCATTAACAAAACATAGTGACATACTTGAAGGCCTAACAAAGGGGGCACTTGAATCTCCTCTACTTTAGCAGCAATGGAAAGACAAGCAACAGCGACAAGCTGACTCATCCATGGCTGACCCTTCTGAAAACAGACTCGAGACATAAATCTATCAAAATAGTTGACAGCTAACACAGCAGTCAAAGCATTGAAACCATAGTGGTCAATGACAGTCAACATCCATTCCAAGGACTTTTTTCTTACCCCAAACAAAACCCCATCTGAAACTAAACTAGTACAATCAAAAAGATTCAATTTTTCCTTTGATAACAGAGTTTCAACCTCACCATCTTCCCAGAACAAGTCACATTCTAATAAAGGTGAAATCTTTTTCACATCCCGATTTCTTTCATCTGAATGGTACCCTCCTCCCAAATCTCCCTCATCTAATCGATCTTCCTTACATAGAAGGGCATCAAAATTCAAGATTGGATTTTGGGACTCTATGTTTTGTACTTGTAAATGTAAAACCATTGTTCCAAACTCAGTATGGACTCAATAACACATCCACTGCTACTGCCTGAAAATGGAAATAGGAGAGATTTTAGCTGAGATTGTCCCTTTTTTTCTTGTTTTATCAAAAAAATTCTCAATCTTCTTGCAAAAATGTTGGAGGCTTTTGGGATGTTTGGCGCGCAGGGTAAGAGGAAGAACAACAGATTCTGATTTCTGACAAAATTCAATTCATTCTTTGCATATATATAGCTGAGATTAGTCTTTGCATTTAGTGTTAGTTAAGACTTGAGATTTATCCAATTACTCCTTTTGTTTGACATTCACCTAAATATTAATAGTAGAAATAATATCAGTATATTACCTTTTGAATACATTAATTTTAATATTTTGGGAAATGTACTAGATATTAAATAGTATTCTCTTCCTTTAGAAAAAAATGATAAAGTTTGAGTTAATACGGAATTTAAGAATTAATTTTGTGGCAATAAGTTAAAGTTATGTCAAATATATCAAAATGTATTTTAATATGTGAATTTTAAATATGTCACGTGAAAATTTGAAATTAAAGTGTTCCTAAAAAAGAAATGAGTCTTTTCTTCAAAAAAATAGACTAAAAAGGGAAGATTATCATATAAATAATTTATTAAATTTCCAATCTAAACAAGTATTATTAGACATGTATTTTAGTATGATGGACAAATAAAGATGAACCGAAAAAGTATAACATATGGAAAAAAAATAAGAGCACTAGTTGTTTGTTATTCTTGTGTTTGTAACTTGAAGGTAGACCTTTATTTAATTTTTTTTTATTTGTACATCGTTACATACAAAGCCAATAAATAAGTTAGATTTCACCTAATAATGAAATACAATAAGAAAAAACATTTAAGGACATAAACAAACATAGTTATAATTAATTTGCTTCAATAATATTTAAAACATGAAAAGAGAGACGAAGAGGTTAGATTTGTGAGGCAACAATAGTGATTTTATGTTAAAAAGTTGTGATACATTGTGATTTAGTCTAATAGACATACGATCGAAATAAGTAAACGATATCATAAAGTTGTTAAACATGATAGTATATGTGGATTGGGATCCAGTAAAGTTACCTTCGGACTCCAGTATATGTTAATAGGGCTCGTGTCCCACTATAATTTCAATGGGTAGGATCTATATAGTCTTAATCCTGGTTAGTCTTTTTTTTTCTTCTCATCATCATTTATACACAATTGCAATAATCTTTGATGTGCAAATTGATAATTTTTTTCAGACCTTGTAGCTCGTTCGGATAGCCCAATAGAATGTATCATAAGGTAGAAGATTTCAAATTTTTTGTTTCATTTGAAGGATTAGTAGCTTTTTCTTTGGTTGCATTTCTACTCCATCGATCTAATAAATAATATGTCAAAAGTGAGTGAATCTGCTTCTTTATAAATACCGTTAGTGCATGTCTACATAGAATTTCCGTGAACTCAAATTTGTGGCACGAACAAACAACAATGTTCAATGCAAGATTCAAACTAACAATGTATATTGTCGGTTTCAGTCTTTGATGTTGATGCACTTTATAGATGTTTCTTCCGTCCTTAACCTCAATCTTTTCAGAGATAAGTTTTTGAGAATGAATTAGTTCTTCAAAAATCTGAAATATCTTTCTTGTATATTCTTTCGCTGCTTCATCCTCTATAGGATCTAAAATTTTCAAGATAGGCCTTGAATATTTTGTCTTATAATCCCTCTCCCTTGTTTAATCATATCTAGCGTCAATAGCTTTATCATATTGCACCATAAATATACTCATTGTAGTACTAGAATTCAAATAATTTTTAAAAGTATTTGTTCATACTCTTACTTCTTTGACTTGTTGACATGTTTGCACAAAAAATAGTACGCACATATGTTGATATCCATTTTTTACAAATTGTGTATATTCTCTGCAACCAACTATTTTCTCCTAAACTATATCTCCATTATTTATATACACATTGTTTCAAATTCCCCAGGAATCGTTGTACCATGAATACACAAACTAAACTTGCTACTAAAATCAGCATACAACATACTATTGATGAGAAGCATGATTTAAATATCTTAGAATCTTCTTTAATTTGTTATGTGCCACATACAAAAATGATGTTTAGTGTTAGGAAAATACTCTTACAACTGCGTTTGTTATGGAAGAATTTTGATCTATTATGATTGTATGAGGTACAACTCCGAACATTGCCTCTTGTCAAGTACGAAGTAAGCACTCAAAAGTGCTTGAGTTTCATCTCGAATTAGAGCACAATCAAACAAAATAGACTGATCGATAATGATTGTTATCTCCAGTAAATGGAACTAAAGACATGTAGGATAAAAAACAACTACTTTCCCAAAATTCTTATAAGCAATCCTAGATCTAGCATCACCCCAAAAACAATTAGCTAAATGACCATCTATATCCATTTGAATTGCATAAAAGAAACCTGTATTTTCATATTGATGCCTTTGGAAATATTGTATCATTAATTGTGCATCTCTTTTTTCAAGATCTTTTTGTCTTCTAGTTTGCAAATAATTTTGGATATAGTAAAACATCTATAAATTAATATAGGTGAGACCATCAAATTTTATTATTTTATAGATATATTATTTAATTGATAAATTAACATTTACTAATTTAAAAAACGATTTTAGATTTAATGAAGGTTGATTTTGATTATATCAAAATCATTATGTCTTACTAATTTATGTATCATATTTATTAATTTCACATAAAAAATATTATATAAAGTACAATGCATACATCAAAAAATCATTAAATCTTACTAATTTCTGTATCATATTTATTGAATTGACACTATTATGCAAACAAAAAGGCATGGATAACAAGTACACTTTTTGATGAATATATTCATTGGTTTGACCACAAAATGCATGGTAGGCAAGTTTTGCTTATGGTAGATAATTGTCCAACCCATAATAGAAATATTGAAAGGACTACAAAATGTTGAATTGTTTTTGTTCACCCAAAATGACATCCAAAGTTCAACCTTGGGATGTTGGATAATAAGTTCTTTCAAGATATATTATCGTGATAGATTTTATCATAGGATATCGGAAGGTTGTGAAGTGGGACAAACTAATCCAACAAAAGTTAATGTTTTGGATGCTATCAATTTTGCTATCCTTGCTTGGACAACAAATGTTCAGCAAGAGACAATAGCAAACCGTTTTGGACGTTACGTTGTAAAATTCGCTGGGGATGCAATATCAGAGATTTGAATGAACACATTTGTGAAAACGTCGTTAATGAACTTGAGGTCATGATTAATGATATCAGTTACCATAATAATGGATGTCAATAACTTGTTGGATTATTCGGGTGAAAGTGATACATGTTCAAAGGTCTAAGGCTTAGAAGAAATTGTGGATACCATCAGAAAAAACAATGTTGATGATGAAGTTGAAGATGATATTATACCTTTGGAACCAATTCTGCGTAAAGAAGCACTTATCGCATCTAGAACTCTTCACAATTTTATGGTGCAGTTCGAAAAGACAACACCAGAGCTCTTGGATTCAATAAGAAAAGTTAGAGATGAGCTTAAACTAGATATAAATTTTAAGAAAAAAAAAACACAATAAAATTATATTTCACTAAATTGTCTTAGATATATTTGTATTTTTAAAGAATTATTAATTTATGATATTAATGGGACCATATATTTATATAGAGGTCTTCTGGAAATATATTATCTTATTATCTTATCGAAATTGGTGATTTTTTCCATTGGTCCAAGTTGAGACTGAATGAAAATATTACTTTAGGGAGATTATTATTTATCGAGTATTAATTTATAGAGATTTTACTGTATCTTGACTTGTTAAATTCAGTCGACCTACGCCTCCAACTTGATTCACCAACACTGATGTTATTTTACTTGGACGAACTCCAGAATTATCAAGTAAATCGATAAGATTCTTTTGGGCATCTTTTGTTTTTCTTTTTGATCGCAAGAACTTTTGACTATTTGGAGATGCAAGTTCATGTTTGTGCTTAGACCATCTCCAATCCAATACCAAATTCTATATTTGGTGTAAAATTTGGTTTCTTGAGCTCCAACCCACACCAATTTTCACACCAAATAACTTTTTAAATATAATAATATTATTTCATTATTCCAACTTTTAATTAAACATTATATAAATTGTATGTTTTAATTAAATCTCTTGTATATTTAATTATTTTTTATGTAATATTTTTATAATATTAATTTTAGATATAAAATTTAGTTTTTTTATAAATTAATTTTTCTATATATGACTTTTAAAAAAAGATTAAATTTATGTTAATTCTATAAATTATATAAACTATAATTAACTTTTACAAAAATAAAAAAGCGTTACATGATATATTAACTTCATGTATTATAAAGAAGTTCTGCAATTTATTTTGCAATTATCACAGGACAATCACGTTTTTGGAGAAAAGAAGTGTTACATGGTATATTAACTTTATGTATTATAATGCACAATATGATAATTGAGGATGCACTTGATCTTAATGCACCAATTCGAGATGCGTCGGAAGGTCTAACTCCAACAGTAGAAATGACCATAGATGAAAATTATCAATTTCAATAATTTCTAGCTTGATATAAAAAAATAAAGGATAAAGAAGCTCATTTTGAACTAAGTAATGCACTAATAGAGAATTTATGGGAGCCCCGTAGTGATCTTGAAAATTGAATATTTATGTAGAATTTAAAATATTTTTTTTCAATTATGTAATGTTTATTTAATTGTATTTCATTAATGATTTCACTTTTATTTGTATTATTAATTATTATGCATAATGTATAATATTTGTTAGCAATTTATATCATTTAAAAATTTTTGGTACAAAATAATTTTATATTAAATGATTATAAACGGAAATAATATGAATTATATATAATGAATGTTTTAGAAAGAATTTATTTTATGAAATAAAAAAATATAAAAGAAATAAGAAATAATAATATAATAATGAACAGAGAGAAAAAGATTCTTTTTGGTGTAAAATTTGATGCAGTGGGTTGGAGGTGATTACACCAAATTTGGTGTCAGTGTAAAATTTAGTGTTTGGGTTGGAGATGCCCTTAACAACAAGCCTACAAATAAGCCAATTACATTCTTCTTTCTTTGACATATGTACCAACACTTTGCAACCTCTGATTTCATCTTGCGACTTATCACTTTCTAAATTTTTTCTTTGAACGAAATCCTTGCTTTCAACAGACAAACTCTTGATCAATTATTAAATTATCTTTTCTTGATTTAGTCATACGACCTCGACGCACACTAAAATCGCTATGATGAGCATTATTAAGATAAAATTTAAATGAATCATCAAGTGACTGAAACTCCTTATCTATATAGGGATCTCTCAAATTTCCAACTCCTATTTTGGAAACTATCTGTCTTGTTTCTTACCTTTCACTTTCTTCGAATGAAACTTCAACTTTTGTATGTTGCTCCTCTAAATTTTAGTTTTCCATTAATGTTGCAAAATACGTTTATGACTGGTAGATAGCTTAAGATTATGAATATGTCTATTTATTTATTCAACACTTCTTTTGTAAAATATATTCAATAGTGGAAGTTCAACTAATATCTTCTCAATAACTTAAAAGTAGAACCAAAGAATTATAAACGATATGCCAATACTATAAATGCAATATTCACCTCTTTCGACGCTATATTCACCTATTTTTAGTACATTGAATTATTTTGCTAATGAAGATTTGTCCAAAATAGTTTTTTTATGCTAATAAACAAGAAAATATATAAAAAAAATTCTCGCGACATACCGTTGAGTAGAAGAAGTTTATCAAGTTTCAAAATGTTTGAAGTTCTTAAGATTATTTTTTACCAGGTACATAAAGTATGATGCTTGAAGACTTACATGAGCGATGATTTCAAGAGAAAATCTACGATAAATCTAATTATTGTATTAATTTTGGAAAGAAAATAGTTTAATTGCGGAACTAAATTTGGTTAGAATCCAAATATGACTGAACTATTGATATTCTTCTTCTTCTCTTTTTAGTAAATGGTTAATATTAAATTTTTTTATGATTATAATATTTTATTAAAGTAAGTTACGTGTTGGTGTAGATATTTTTTACACCGACCGACAGTGCAGAAAACTTAAACTCAACGAACAACTAGTGCCAGTGGCATAGCTAAATAATGTCAAGGGTGTCCAAAAAATAGCATTTATATGAGTAAAATGATATACGAAATGATTAATATCATATTTTGACACCCTTAACATAACAAGTTGCTATTTCTGGACAGACTTTAAGAAATTTCTGGCTTCGCCATTGACTAGTGCTCATATTTTATTTATATATTTATTTTTTCCCTATGTCATACTTTTTCGATTCATCTTTATTTGTCCATCATACTAAAAATAAATGTCAAATAAAACTTGTCTAGGTTTGAAAAATCAATAAATTATTTATCAATTTTGGTTCATTTTATTCTTGCTATTAGATACTACTCCCTCTCTTTAAAAAACAATTGATTCCTTTTTAGTCTATTTTTTTAAAAGAAAAGACTCATTTCTTTTTTAAAAACACTTTAATTTCAAATTTTCATGTGACATATTTAAAATTCACATATTAAAACACATTTTGATATATTTGACATAACTTTAACTTATTGCCACAAAATTAATTCTTAAACTCCGTATTAACTCAAACTTTATCATTTTTTTCTAAAGGAAGAGAATACTATTTAATATCTAGTACATTTCCCAAAATATTAAAATTAATGTATTCAAAAGGTAATATACTGATATTATTTCTACTATTAATATTTAGGTGAATGTCAAACAAAAGGAGTAATTGGATAAATCTCAAGTCTTAACTAACACTAAATGCAAAGACTAATCTCAGCTATATATATGCAAAGAATGAATTGAATTTTGTCAGAAATCAGAATCTGTTGTTCTTCCTCTTACCCTGCGCGCCAAACATCCCAAAAGCCTCCAACATTTTTGCAAGAAGATTGAGAATTTTTTTGATAAAACAAGAAAAAAAGGGACAATCTCAGCTAAAATCTCTCCTATTTCCATTTTCAGGCAGTAGCAGTGGATGTGTTATTGAGTCCATACTGAGTTTGGAACAATGGTTTTACATTTACAAGTACAAAACATAGAGTCCCAAAATCCAATCTTGAATTTTGATGCCCTTCTATGTAAGGAAGATCGATTAGATGAGGGAGATTTGGGAGGAGGGTACCATTCAGATGAAAGAAATCGGGATGTGAAAAAGATTTCACCTTTATTAGAATGTGACTTGTTCTGGGAAGATGGTGAGGTTGAAACTCTGTTATCAAAGGAAAAATTGAATCTTTTTGATTGTACTAGTTTAGTTTCAGATGGGGTTTTGTTTGGGGTAAGAAAAAAGTCCTTGGAATGGATGTTGACTGTCATTGACCTCTATGGTTTCAATGCTTTGACTGCTGTGTTAGCTGTAAACTATTTTGATAGATTTATGTCTCGAGTCTGTTTTCAGAAGGGTCAGCCATGGATGAGTCAGCTTGTCGCTGTTGCTTGTCTTTCCATTGCTGCTAAAGTAGAGGAGATTCAAGTGCCCCCTTTGTTAGGCCTTCAAGTATGTCACTATGTTTTGTTAATGATAAAAAGCATATCTAAAGTATCCTTATTTGATCTTCATACCTGAATTATACGCTTCTGAGGTTCCTATATATATTATCACCCACTACTGATTAAAACGCATCTCAACTTTCCCTTGTCCTCTTTTTTTCTACCTGAATGTATTAATGATGGATGTATTTTGTTGATTAGGTATCAAATCCGGAGTATGTCTTTGAGGCAAAGACTATTCAGAATATAGAACTTCTGGTGTTGTCCACCCTCAAATGGAAAATGAATCCAGTGACGCCTCTTTCATTTATAGACCATATCATCAGGAGATTTCAATTGATGACCAACTTACATTCGGAGTTCCAGAGGAAATGTGAAAACATCATTCTTGGTATTATCACTGGTGAGATATCTATCTATCTGAAAAAGTTTGTTTGAGACTTTTGGATGCGGGTTGTTTATTGATTATGTATTTGATCATGATGAATGCAGATTCTAGGCTTCTGCATTATCCCCCATCTGTATTTGCAACTGCAACATTGTTTTATGTCATCAATGAGATTGAGCCTTGCAATGCAGTCAATTACCTTAATCAATTCATGGCTATTTTTAAAGTTAGAAAGGTTTGCACTCTTTCACATTGAGTTTTATGACCTCTTTGGGCTTCTTAGTAATACCTTATAGTATTTGATTAGCAATATCACTATGCCTATTTGGTTTGTGTGTCACTGAAGTTCTTGATCTTCAAACAGGATAGCATTGATGAATGTCATGATCTCATTATAGAGCTAATGGGCATTTCTGTATCCAAAATCTGCCAAACCAACAAGCGCAAATGCCAATCTATTCCAGGCACTCCCGATGGCGTTATTGATGCATATTTTAGCTGTGAAAGCTCTAATGACTCTTTGGCCGTGGCATCATCAGTTTCATCCTTCCCAGAACCTCAGTATAAGAGAAGTAGAACATAGGATCAGCAAATTTTATTTGCTCCAATAAGTTCTGTGTCTGGTTTTAGATCACAATTCTTCGCTCATCAAGCTCACATCCTCTAGATTATCTAATTTTCAATGGTGATATATGGACACTGTTTTGGCATGTCCTCTTAAAACACAATGCACAATTGTATAATGTTCTATCAGACAATTATATGATGTTGCATTATGTTTTATGGACATGTGATGAATCCATGTAATGATTTAGACAGATTTGAACATGAATTAAACTATGTCTGATTGAGAATTGAAGGAGAATGAGTAAAAGATATATCTTTTCCTTAAGTGCATCAATGCAGCTATTTGATATTACTTTTTTGAGTATGGATTCAAGATATATATATACACACACAAACACAAACATATTTACTTTTTCTACCATATATTGCATACCTCTGTGCTTCAATTCCAAGCAAGTTGTGGATACCTTTCATAGTACAACATATCAAAATAGGTATTAGAAAAGGAAACGGATAGTGAAGAAAACAGTAACAACCACAGACTCATGTGATAACCTAAACACAATAAACAACATACGACTATGTAATTAAAAGTGAAATACTAATAGAATACGACCAAACACTTCTAAAATCAAGACAACACTCAATACATACTAACCTTCCACCCTAATACACAATCTCTACATCCTCTTATCTAGGCCATGTCCTTGGTAATTTAGAATTGCGTGATATCCTGTCTAATCACTTTCCCCAATACATTTCGATTTATCTCTACCTCTCCTCGTACCCATTACATCACACCTCTTGCATTTTCTCACTGGGCTTCTGCATATCTCCTCTTCACAAGACAAATTATCTTAGTCTTGTTTTACTCATCTTATCCACCATAGAAGCCACCACGGGCTTGTTCCAGATACTATTCCGATTAAAAATCTTATTTAGACATGAATGAAACAAATATTCAAATCCTTAAGAAATTTAATTTACTTTGAATTAGTCTTCTAACATTCTCCCATGATGCAAAATTATATATGATTGTCCTTTCTTTGTTGTTGTTGTTGTTGTATGGTAGCATTTTTCTTGAGTTAATATCTCATAAGATCACTTAATTAACTTCAGAAATTTGTCTAGCAAAGTCACTAAATTTTATTTTGTATCAATAAAATCACTTAACTTAGATCTTTATATCAATAAAATCATTCAATCAATTCCTTATTAAAAACAATTCACATTTAACCATTTAAATGTTGTCTGCATATTTCACTTAGACACCTCAATCTAATCTTATACTTGTTGAACACCTACAACAACTCGAATTTGAACCATTTGAACACTTTTTTAACAAATAACTACAATTATAAGAGGTGTGTAATACACTCGCACTGTTGTGGCAATTTGACGAATGAATAACGTACATATGGCATTTTGAGCCAAAATATTTATTAAAAATTATAAAAAAAAAATTAAAAAAAAGGAAAAGAAGATCTTTGTCCACCCAACCATGGACCTTTAGCCTCCTTTGAGCCACCATATGGTCTCTTCGTTCAACTTTCCTTTTCCAAATTTGATAAGGAAAAAATTGAAATAGCAAATTACATATCCTAGTTCGACTTCTTCATTTTTATTCTTTTTTAAAATCTTCTCAATTTCTAAAAAAAGTTGAAAGAAACTATTAATGGTGAAATTGAGATGTTTCAGTCACAAAAGGACTTCTGAAAGTGTTTGTTTGAAATCAGAGCTTCTTCAATTTCTTCATTTTCATCCCTTTGCTTGTCATTGTTACTGAAAGAAATTAAACCGTTAATGAAGAAATTAAGTTATTTTACTTATTTCTGAAAAAGGAATTTCGAAATTAAGTTAGCTGAACTCACTTTCATTTGCTTCTTTATATCTTGTTTGTATGCTTGGTGCCGGAGGAAACTCAATTTCAGATTGAAAATTTTAATTCTTGAAAATTGTAGTGGTGCTTTCCAGATGAATATGGTAGTGGTGAGAGAGAGAGTGACATGACTAACGATAAGAGAGAAAAGAGATGGATAAATGGTGACAGCAGTACTAGTGGAAATGGTGGTGAAAGTATTTATGTCTAATTAAGGAAGAAGAAGAAGAAGAAAGAGATTTTACAAAAAAAAAAAAAAAAAAAAGCAAAAATTGGTCTCTCACGCTCTGAATGTTTGTGTACTGCACTTTCTATGCCACATCAGCAAAAAATGTTTAATAGATATCAGTTTTTAGGGGTGTCAAAAATGAATCCAAACATAGGGAACCCGCCCAACTAGCCTAGAATTTTAAGGGTTGGGCTTAAGCCAATTTGAATTGGGTTCAATCTCAACTCTTTCAAGCTTAATCCATTTGAAGAGAATTCTTAGTTGAGCCCAATTCAATCTACAATTTCAACCCGTTCTAAAACTTTTTATTAAGATATGTTCCTATATTGAAGGTATGAATTATATCTATTTAACATCTTTTAGGATTTATCTATCCATTTGTTACTTTTTTAACAAAAAATTCTTAAGCGGAAATTCAAATTGTGATTGTAAAAGTTAAATATCAATCTGTTAAATTATTGAGATTAATCGGGTCAAATTGAGCGGGTCAAGAACCAACTCGTTTTTAGCCCATTTGAACCCAATGTAAACTTGGGCGGGTCAAGACCCAACCCGATTTCTATTCGACCCATTTTAATATTTTCAATTTCAACCCAACCCAACCCCCCCATTTGACACCCCTACTAGTTTTGAATAGTACAAGTATTCAATAAGTTCTAACTCTAGTAGATGTGTTTAAGTAAAATATGCGGATAACTTTGAGTGATTGTGGATGATGTAAGGAAAAAAAAAATGTAACGGAAGGCAAAATTGAACCTTTTCTCTTTTTCCTATTAAGTGACTCATTGTTAATTAGGGAGTATATACGTGAGGGGAAAAATCAGTTATTCTGAGTCACGAGTATCAATAATTCTTTTTGAAATTAGTATCAAATTTTATGCTTTTTTTTTATAAATTTCGTAAGAAATCATAAATAAAATAATAGTTTTACTAATTTACATTTAATTTTTAAAATTTATAAATTTTATTTACACTTACAAAAAGAAAAAAATTGTTATAATAAAGTAAAAAAATTGTAATTAATTATATTTTGTAAATTAATCAATAATTTTATCTAACTATTTTTACTAATATAAATAATTAATTTTCAATGGAAAAATAATATTAAAATGTTAGAAATAGAATGAATATTTTTTTTGGATTTCATATTTTCCATGAATAAAATTATGTAAGTATAGAAGTAGAGAAATTTGAAACATTAATTTGAAACAAAAAGTCAAAGAAAAAGAAGTAACAAGAAGTTAGAAAGAGAAAAAATCGTTAAAAGAAGAGATAGAAAAATGGATTTTGGTTATTTTCTTAAATGGAACCCAACACATTCACATGACACAATACAACCTCATACATGTATTGTCAGCCACTTCTTGGGCAGTGTGAATTGAATAGTAATAATTATATTTTGGACTTTAAATGATTTCACTTTTAAAGAGTAGTATTTACTTTCGAGGGTAATTTTGGTATAAGAAATTAATGAACTTATCCAATCACCCTTAGCTTTTCAGAGAAATTACGAAAAAACTCAAATAAACTCAAATTTGTTGCTCGTGTCATTTCATGCCAAAATAGTGTCTTGCCAAATATACTTTCTGGAAAAAAAGAAGCAGCAAACAATGGTCTCTCAAGCTCGGAATGTTTGAGTACTGCACTTCCCATGCGACATCAGCGAAAAATATTTAATAGATATTAATTTTGAGTAGTATGAGTATTCAATAGGTACTAACTCTAGTAGATTCGCTTAAGTCAAATATGCGGATAACTTTAAGTGATTATGGATGACTTAAGAAAAAAAATGTAACGGAAGGCAAATTGAACTTTTTCTCTTTTTCCTATTAAGTGACTCATTGTTAATTAGGGAGTATATAAGTGAGGGGAAAAATGAGTTATTCTGAGTCACGAGTATCAGTCATGTTCAATATTATTAATCTGAAACCTAACAGATACCAACAAAACATAACAAAAATCAATTAGAGTCATAGCATAGATGCAAAAAAAAAAATGAAGTTGCAAAGATTAAATCACAAAAATCAAAAGATGAACATGGTTTGGAATATTTCATATAACATTCTGATTTATATAACACAGCACAAGAAGGATAATATTTCATATAACATTGTGATGAAGAACATAATTCATAGTCAGTTCACAGGCTGAGGATAATTAAAATTAAAGGGGTTACACCTGAGATCATTTTGGTCACAAGCTCATAGCTACTTGTTACATTACAAACCAGCGTTCTATAGTCAACTAGAAACTAGCATCTTTGGGCACAATCTAGTTTCCGTCTGTAGAATCTGAATCAACTTGTATAACCAAATCAGGAATGTGTGGCTGTGTCCTGAATGCTGTCTTTGCGCGTTTCTTGCATAACAAAGACATGCCGCCACCACATTACCTCTTCTTCGCATCTGGAGGCTGGACATCCTCAGCTGATTTCAGAAAAGAGTGATTCAAGAGCATGTCTGCACTCCAACGCGCGCTTGGATTCCTGACTAGACAATTATTTAGAAAATCTTTTGCCTCAGTAGACAGTTTAGGATTTTGAATATCTGGTTCCTCATACTTAATTCGGTTCAACATAATATCTGATGATTCCCATAGGGATTTCCCAGTAATCATCTCGTAAATAGTGCATCCAAGAGACCAAATATCAAATCCTGGGGAGTACTCCTCCTTAAGTAGAGCTTCAGGTGCCATATACCTTTTAGTTCCTCTGAGCCCCACCTCCTCCCTGCAGTTGATCTGTTGCAAAGTTATGGAAAGCCCGAAATCAGCGATCTTTGCCACCTCATCAGTAGTAAGAAGAATGTTGTGGGGTTTTATGTCGCAATGAATTATCCCTTTTTTGTGAATCAAACTGAGCCCTAAAACAACATTTTTGGTATACTTTTTGACTTGAAACTCAGGCAATCCTCCTCTTTCATGAATACGATCAGCTAGGCTCCCAGCTGAGGCATATTCGAGCTCCAAATTGTAAAGATATAAGCCATCTTTGCAAGTGACTTTAAATCCAAAACATCGAATAATTTGAGGACAATCCTCAAACATTCTTAAGAATTTCCTTTCATTTCGAAGAGATCGAGAGCAGTTCAACCTACAAGATTTAACGGCAATGAGAGATGGTATCATAGGAGAAGGGGTATCATCAATATTAGTGAAAGCCAATGAAACAAAACCATAGCTTCCTTTCCCCAATGTTCGACCTCTCCTCCACATATATTTCGCTTCTTTTTCCTTCATTACACTGTTTTTCTTATAAAAAATAGCAGATTGGATCAACCTATTTATAAAATATAAATTTGGATAAACTCGTCTCAACCAATTCTTTGACCCATTTTTACCCTTCTTTTGTTTTTTTTTATGAGCTTTTTTATTTAGTTTTTTTTCTGTTTTTAATGGAGAATTTAAAAAGTATATATATTTACTGTCCAGTAGATTTGATAATTCATATTTTGATCGAACTCATTAAAATTAATATATAGCATATTTGTTTCCTAATTCCCTTTCACAGTGCTAGTAGAAGAAATTTTATTAAAATTTTTCATATTTACTTCTTTTATTATATGAAAATTTAAAGTTGTATAAAATTAACAAATTATTTAACATAAAATAACAAGCACTTGATTTATTAAAAGGACAAATAACTTGAATTCGAATAGGTCCTTCACGTGATTAATGAATGAATGAAGTGAAGAACCATTATTACTTAATTTCAAATCCATCCTAATAAGACAATTCTAAAATGAACTTATTTTTTGAAATTTTATTTAGTGGATAAATAAATATAATAAATTTAAAATGAATTGAATGCTAAATCAGTAAAAATGAATTTGGTCAAATATATGGAATAAAATGATTTTACTCTTTTTTTTGACAACAATGGTTTGGTTTGGTATTTGAAAGACCCGAACCAATCCGAGGTTGAAAAACCCGAAAAAATCTGAATTTTATTAGTTTGGTTTGGTTTATAAATTTAAAATTTTTACACGAATGGTTTGATTTGATATTTGAAAAACTCGAACCAACCCGATCATGTACACCCCTAACGAAAAGTATGAAATTTAAGAGAAAGGAAACAAGATAATTTCACTTTACACAATAAATATTATTTCTGTTGTGAGTTATTGTTGATATAACTTCTAAAGGAAATGATGAAGTTGGAAAGTGATCATTCCATATGTTATATACTAATAATAATAAATATGGAAGAAAGTAGAGCGGATTTATATTTTTAAGGTTTTAGCATTATTTATTATATTTTAAATGTTATGGATCCATATATACTATATATATATATATATATATATATATATATATATATATATATATATATATATATATATATGTGTGTGTGTGTGTGTGTTACTCATAAGTTTTAGTGAACTATTACCCATAGATGGTATTGCAATGTTGGATCCTCCCCTAGGAGAAAACCTGAATGAATTACTACTAGTGGGGGTTGTTTAATTGGTGAGATGCAATGAAATGAGTTATTCAATTATTATTTTTTTACTATTACAACGAAAGAGATATTTAGTGATAGTAGGTTTTCTTTTAACAAAAATATTTTGCAGCAATTGAGTGAATTTAATTGCATTTAGAATCGCTAAAAGTCTTTAGTGACACTTATATAAATAGTCATAGTTACTGTTGTTGCTAAACATTATATAGTATTATTTAAATATTTTATTTGTTGTAGTGTATATGCAATAAAATAATCTCGAGACTAATTAATATATCTTAAGATGTTAAATACAACATGTAATGTTCGTTGGACGTTTGTATAATAAGATCATGTTTATTATGAATAAACTGAGGGACTCTCACATACTATGACAAGAGATTTGCTCCATTAGGGATAATTAAATCTAAAGAGGTCTACATACCCCAACCAACAAATTTGTAAGAGAAACTAACAGCTTTGGGAGGAGTTTCCGCTTTCAGAATCTGCACCAAGTTCTGAGTTTCTGCTTTCAGAATCTGCACCAGGTTCTCAGTTTCCGCCGTCAGAATCTGCACCAAGTTTTGAGTTTCCGCTTACAGAATCTGCACCAATTTCTGTAACCATATCACGAACGTGTGTTGGTCTCCTTAATGCTTTGTTTTGGCGTAGCCGTAAAAAGTACACGGAATGATAACCTGGCCTCTTCCTCGTGAACTCTGGAGGCTGGACAATCTCAACTATTTTCACAAAAGAGTAATTCAAAAGCATGCCTGCAGTCCAACGAGAGCTTGGATTCTTGACCAGACAATTATTCAGGAAATCTTTTGCCTATGTAGATAGTTTGGGGTTCTCAAAATTGGGTTCCATATTTGATGATTCCCACAGGTTTCCCAGTGATCATCTCGTAAACAGTGCATCCAAGTGCCCAAACATCAATTCCTGGACCGTACTCCTGCTTAAGTAGAGATTCATGTGTCATATACTTTTTAGTTCCTCTAAGCCCCTGCTTCTGCGTCCTTTTGTGTTCCAAAGTCAGGGCAAGCCCGAAATCAGCAATCTTTGCCACTACAGTCGAACCATAGCCATTAGTAGTAGTAAGAAGAATGATGTGGGGTTTTATGTCGCAATGAATGATTCTTTTTTTGTGAATCAAACTGAGCCCTAAAGAATAATCTTTGTGTGGTTTTGGACTTGAAACTCGGGCAATCCTCGTTCACCAAGACGATCAGCAACACTTCCAACTGAGGCATATTGGAGCAGCAAATTGTAAAGATGTAAGTCATCTTTTTGGGTTACTTTAAATCCAAAATATCGAATAATTTGAGGACAACCATCAAACATTCTTTATGATGTCGTTTATTCATTTTGATCGTATGTCTATTAGACTAAAACACAATGTATGACGACTTTTTAACATAAAATCACCACTGTTGCCTCACAAATCTAACCTCTTCGTCTCTCTTTTCATGTTTTAAATATTATTGAAATAAATTAATTATAACTATGTTTGTTTATGTCCTTAATTGTTTTTTCTTATTGTATTTCATTATTAGGTGAAATCTAACTTATTTATTGGCTTTGTTTGTACTGATGTACAAATAAAGAAAATTAAATAAAGGTCTAGCTTCAAGTTACAAACACAAGAATAACAAACAACTAGTGCTCTTATTATTATTTTTCCATACGTTATACATTCTCGGTTCATCTTTATTTGTCCATCATACTAAAAATAGATGTCTAATAATACTTGTTTAGTTTGGAAATTTAATAAATTATTTATATGATAATCTTTCCTTTTTTGTCTGTTTAAAGAAGAATGATTCATTTTTTTTGGCAACTCTTTAATTTCAGTTTTTCACATATTTAAGAACATTTTCATAATTTAACATAACTCTAATTTACTATCATATAATTGAATTTTTTTCTTTATTTTCTAAAACTCGATATCAATTCAAACTTTACGATTCTTTGTAAAGCAAGAGAATACTATTTGGTATCAAATACATTTCCCAAAATATTAAACTAAAATTAATGGATTCAAAAGGTAATATAATACTCCATCATTTCACAAAGAATTACCTGGTTTGACTTAGCACGGAGTTTAAGAATATAAAGAAGACTTTTGAATCTTGTGATACTAAATTAAAGTTAGGTCAAATGTACAAAATTGTCTTTTGATAATATCACCTTAAACATGTCACATGGAAAACTAAAATTAAAATATTACCAAAAAAAGAAAGAGATTATTCTTTTTGAAATTGATTAAAAAGGATATAAAGTCATTCAATTTTTAAACGGAGGGATTAATATTATTTCTACTATTAATTGTTAGGTGAATGTCAAACAAAAGGAGTAATTGGATAAAAGCATACTAATCTCAAGTCTTAACTAACACTAAATGCAAAGACTAATCTCAGTTATATATATATGCAAAGAATGAATTGAATTTTGGCAGAATCTGTTGTTCTTCCTCTTACCCTGCGCGCCAAACATCCCAAAAGCCTACAACATTTTTGCAAGAAGATTGAGATTTCTTTGGATAAAACAAGAAAAAAAGGGACAATCTTAAAAGCAATCTCAGCTAAAATCTCTCCTATTTCTCTCTATTTCCATTTTCAGGCAGTAGCAGTGGATGTGTATCTGAGTCCAGATTGAGTTTGGGAAAAATGGTTTTACATTTACAAGTACAAAACATAGAGCCCCAAAATCCAATCTTGAATTTTGATGCCCTTCTATGTAAGGAAGATCGATTAGATGAGGGAGATTTGGGAGGAGGGTACCATTCAGATGAAAGAAATCGGGATGTGAAAAAGATTTCACCTTTATTAGAATGTGACTTGTTCTGGGAAGATGGTGAGGTTGAAACTCTGTTATCAAAGGAAAAATTGAATCTTTTTGATTGTACTAGTTTAGTTTCAGATGGGGTTTTGTTTGGGGTAAGAAAAAAGTCCTTGGAATGGATGTTGACTGTCATTGACCTCTATGGTTTCAATGCTTTGACTGCTGTGTTAGCTGTAAACTATTTTGATAGATTTATGTCTCGAGTCTGTTTTCAGAAGGGTCAGCCATGGATGGGTCAGCTTGTCGCTGTTGCTTGTCTTTCCATTGCTGCTAAAGTAGAGGAGATTCAAGTGCCCCTTCTGTTAGGCCTTCAAGTATGTCACTATGTTTTGTTAATGATAAAAAGCATATCTAAAGTATCCTTATTTGATCTCCATACCTGAATTATAGGCTTGTGAGGTTCATATATATATATATTTATTGTAGTGTTGGTGTTTGTATAAATGTCTTAACTGTTATGTCCGTTGTCATTTCTTGAGTATTGAACACTGGATTTGTTAGAATCTGTGCATCCACTATCAGTCAATGGACCAGGTCCCTTGACTCACTCAAAATATGAACAACTGTAAATAAAAGCAGAATATCAACACCAGCAGTTTACGTGGAAACCTCCTTGCTCAAGGGAGTAAAACCACGACCTGTCTCACAGGATTTCCAAAACCGTTTCACTAGTCTTCACAAGCAAAAGTAAATCGGTTACACAAAATGTGAGAAATTTTTTTTAATCTCACAGACAAGCAATAGCTCTATTGCTTGATGAGAAGTAGATGTTACTCTACCCACTAAGCTATCACTCTAGACAACTTAGGATTTTCTAAGCAATCTCAAAGACTGCCCACTAAATCACTAACCTACTAATGATTTAGAATTTCAGATCAAACAACTATCTGATTCCTTTATAAGTGGAGGAACAGATTTACAATTTACGCGTAGAAGAAATAATCCTAAGACAACTAAGCTTCCAGCTCTTTCAGATTTGAGTTAATCTTGAGGATGTTTCTTCACTCCTTTTGTAAGCCTTTGCAAGAGTTCTTGAGATCTTTTTCAAGTTGCAAAAACCAATTGTGAATATAGGGATGTTTTGTTTATGTAGAAAGGTCACAAAACGTAAAACAATCCCATTGGCTGAGGTTTCTGCCGCGTCTGCCACTTCTGCCACTGTTGGAGACTGTGCACCAACTTTTTGTACTTTCTCTAGCTGGCAGCCAAAAAGTATATTGAGTCAAGAACCAGGTCCCTTCATAAGGTCCCTGAGTTTGTCAAATCATCAAAACAACAAATAACATTTTCCCCCTTTTTGATGATGACAAACAATACACCAGTGTCTACATGTTCTTCCATGTTTCCTTCCCCCTGTTGATAAAGACCTGACAGTTGCATATACATTTGCACAATGAATCTGGTCTCTTCACAAGGTCTATGAGTTTGTCAAATCATCAAAACTTCAAATAACATTTTCCCTCTTTTTGATGATAACAAACAATACACCAGTG
Source organism: Solanum sitiens (assembly GCA_016801875.1). Taxonomy (NCBI): domain Eukaryota; kingdom Viridiplantae; phylum Streptophyta; class Magnoliopsida; order Solanales; family Solanaceae; genus Solanum; species Solanum sitiens. Next base: position 468,855 of record JABWTJ010000101.1, read on the forward strand.
TCTACATGTTCTTCCATGTTTCCTTCACCCTGTCGATAAAGACCTGACAGTTGCATATACATTTGCACAATGAATCTGGTCTCTTCACAAGGTCTATGAATTTGTCAAATCATCAAAACTTCAAATAACATTTTCCCCCTTTTTGATGATGACAAACCATACAACAATGTCTGCATTTCTTTCCCCTGTCGAGTAGACACACTCATTAGTTTCCTACACCATGGACCAGGTACCTTTACAAGGTCCCTGTGAGTTTGTCAAATCATCAAAACTTCAAATAACATTTTCCCCCTTTTTGATGATGACAAACCATACATCAGACTTCAAGACAGGATCACAAGATATTGCAAAGTTTATTGTTCCCCCAGAATCAGTTATCTATATACCTGCAGTGAACAAGAAAATTCACAGGAACCATAAACCAAGCCCAATAATATTTATAGTTTCCCCTGAATTACTTCTCCCATCCCTGAAGTACAACATTCTTGCATAAAGTACATCTCCCATTCTTACATAAAAATTCCCCTTTTTGTCATCATTAAAAAGAGACACAGTAAACCAATATTATCAATAATGCAATCAAGTAAGATCATAGCCTTTTGGCAATCAGACATAAAGGAGTACAAAATACGATAAACAATTTGCCAGAACAAAACAGGAATAGGATTAATAGCAGTTCAGAGGCATCATTGAATCCATTAAAATTAAACTAGAGTACAGCAGACTGAGTAGATAAGCCACATACAAGAAGCATAAAGGGGAAGAAGATTGAAAGAAAAAAAAACGACAATGAAGGAGGAGGCTGATGGGAAAGGGACTGAATGATAAGAGTAAGTCGAGCATTAGCATCATCATTGTCTTTTATTGTTTTCTCTTGTAAAGCAACAATTTTGGCCCTCAGATCTGCATTTTCTTGCTTCAGCTCTTGAATAACCGAGGTACCAGGTCCCATAGTCTGTGCCTTAAGTAGTTCTACCTTAAGAATAGCAATTTCAGCATCTCTACTACTCAACCTCATAGTCAATTCTTCCAACTCATGCTTCAATTGATCCTGGTTCTCCACAAGTTGAGCCACTTTGCTCTTGGGATTTGCTTTTCCTTCTATGCACTCACATTCAACCAGAGTGGACTCTGAGAAGGTTTGCTTCACTGTACCTACTTTTCCAACACCAAGAGGAGTTTTAAAGTGTTTGAATACTTTAGTTAAGAAGTATCCATAACCCATACCATGCTTTCCCTTTCTCTCGATGACAGTTTTGTACATGTGTTCAAGCATAAGACCTGGAAGATCCAGAGGTTCAAATTTGCATAATAGCTCCATGACAAACAGATCAGCCGAAGTTGCTGAAGTTCTCTTTTCAGTTCTTGGAAGGAGAATTTTGTTAACAAACTCAAAAACCAACTGGAATTCACTCTTCATCAGTTTCTTAAATAACCATGCACACCTGGTAGTTGGGAGTTTAGAACAAGTCGTGACAAATTCCACCGAACAACTTTTTCCAATCACAGACCTGATACCTCCTCGAGGTACTCCAAGAATCTTTCCCAACAGGTCTTCATCAAGATGAATAACTATGTTTTTCACTCTGGTATTTATACTGCCATCTTCTTCAAAAGTAATATTGTAGTAAAATTCACGGACCTCTTCCTCATGAAGGACAGGAGACTTAAAATCGAATAAATGCATCCATGATTGAATTTCTACAATATCATGTAGAAAGTCCATACCTGGCTGATGAACAATATTCATGTCGAATACCCTTCCAGCCAAAACAAATTGTTTACTCAAGTTATCAACAATTTCTTGTTTGTTGATGACATCTTCATCCACGTGCACTTCAGGACCAGGTCCCTGCTCAAACTTTTCAGTTTGTGTTGCAGAAGTTTTTCTCTTCCTTTTTCCTTTCACTACTGCCTTTGTGGATTTTGTTGTGTTGGACTTCTTTTGGATATTTTGTTTCACTTTTCTTGAACTTTTCTTACAAGACCCCCCATCAGACTCTTCCCCAGAAACTTCCACCACATCAGTCGGAGGCATTTGGAATTTTGACACTTTGAAGGTTCTTTCACTTCGATTTCTGGCTGTAGATTTGGCACTGGCTTTCATAGCATCGGCTAGCATTTTCTTAGAGTCAGATCTAGTAACTGGTCGTCGTTTAGGTTTACCCTCTACAACCTTTTCTTTCCCCTTTGTAGAGACATTTTCCTTTCTCTTCTGCAGTGACCACTGAATAGGACGATTAATATCTTCTTCATCAGAAGAATTAGACGAAGGGTATCTCCCAAAATCCAGAGTTTTATCAAAAATAGGTTGTGTGTCTCTAATATCGTCATTCATGGGGTTTTCACATTCCTCCAATCTTGCTTCTTCTCTCATCATTGTGAGGCTCTCAATGACCAGTCCTTCACTAGCAGCCAAGATATTGGACTCAGATGTTTTGCTCTCTGGTAAGTCACCCTCAAAAAGGGTATCCGAAAGAATTTCCATAGAAGGACCAGGTACCAGGGAAAGACTAGGACTGTTTAGATCTATAGACTGAATGGGGATGATGGAGTTATCTAAAGGAGGACTGACTTCAGAGGTTGTTGGAACTATTGATTTCGATCCTGAAGGAGATGGGGTATAGAAAGAAACTGGATTGATTTCACTCAAGGATGCAAGCATCTTCCTTGATGAGGATGAGGGTTCCGACATTTTTCTTTTTAACAAAAAAAAAACAACAGCAAAGAGAAGAGAGAAGATTTGGTATTTTAGGGTTTTTCAGAACAAAGAGAGAGAGTGAAGAGATTTAGAAATGAGAAGGTTGAATATAAAGAGGAGAAGCGGTGCCAGGTCCCTTGATTTGACGTGTCGCTTGGAGTTTCAAGCGATGGGACTAACGGTCAGAATGACGAAAGACTGGCACGTGGCAATATCAACGGTCTATTTAGACTAGTTTAAAATTAATGTAAAGAAAGCTAACCTTAGGAGAGACCAGGTCCCATACTGCAATTTAAGCATCATTCCTGAATGGTTCTGACTATGTTTTTTGCTTTTGCACGTCATTTATGAATGTATACCTACAATAGGTACAACATTGATCTTACAAGACATATTATTATTAATAGAAAGGATACCTGCACTACAGATTTTTATCACCAAGGAAATTTCATGCTTGAATAATTTTGGGATTACTTCAAGTTCATCATACCCAACTTCAACCTGTTGCTCTCAGACTGATCTTTGCTTAGAGCCTTGGTAAAGATGTCTGCAATTTGTTCCTCTGTTGGGCAATAAGTTAGCACAAAATTCCCTTTTTCAACATTATCTCTTAGAAAGTTAGCACAGGATTCTTTCCATATTAACAACACTTGTATTTAGCACACATAAAAGGAATGGTGTTGATGAGGACTCCAAAATTCTCAAGCTATTGCTTTATCCGAAGAAGTTGGGCAATCTGGAGGCAGCAGCTACACACGCATCCTCAGCTGCAGGATAAAACAGGACCAGGTCCCCTGTTTTCTTTGGATACTCAGGATTCTCTTAGCTGACTTTAGAGGAGATTCCCTGGGACATGTTCGGAACTGTGCATACATTCCCACGCTGAATACCATGTCCGACCTGATTGCATATGAAAGTTCTTTAACAGCTCCTTTGTATGCTTCCCTTGACAGATTAAGATGCCACTGGAGGTTTGCTTAATCTTGCAGACCTAGGAAGAAGTCCAGCTCTCCCATCATACTCATCTCAAATTCATTTCCCATGAGAGTAGAAAATTCTTCATATAGATGTTCAGAAGTTTCTCCAAAAATGATATCATCCAAATACACTTGAATGATGAGCAATTCTTGATCAATTTTAACTTTCACAAAATCTCAGTTTTGGCAGACCTAGTAACAGGTCCTTAGAAACCAGATTATTCAATAAAGATGAGCTCACATGACCTAGTCTCCGATGCCACAGATCAGCATTTTCATTCTGAGCACTTAGACATGTTAGATCATCTCCATGAGATGTTTTCAAGTTTGCCACATACATGTTTTTACATCTTTCAGCAGTGAGAATCACCTTCTTTGTAGTCAGATTAACTACAGTACACTTCTCAGATGTAACTTTACTTCATTTCCCTTGTCACAGATTTGAGACACACTCAGAAGACTGACTTCAAAACACTGACATGATACACATTATCAATGGATTCTTCAAGAGTTTTTTTAACTTTACCAACACCTAAAATATACCCTCCTTTTTTTCATCACCAAAAGAGACACCTCTACCTTGAAGTGCCTTGAGCGAGAGGAAGTTTTTTTTTTATCTCCAGTCATATGTTTGGAGCATCTACTATCCATGTACCAACATTGACTGCTACTCCTCTCGCTCACCTGCAGCAAGAATCACTTAGTAGACTTGGGAACCCATTTTAATTTGAGTTCCCAGAAGGCAGATAAAGGGGTAATCAAAGTATTTCTTACCCAATGAGGTAATTTTAGATTCTTTCTGATCAAGGATTTTTGATCAGAACCAGGTCCCCCTTTTGAAATCCTTTTGATTGAGGATTTTTTAGCAGGACCAGGTCCCTTCTTTGAAATATTTTTTTTATATAGTATACTTTGAGAATCTTTCATGTGACTCTCTCCAGGCTGTACACTCTTCTTTTAAATGCCCATTTTTACCACAATGAAGACACAACAAATTATCAGACACAAATACATATTTGCTGTGAGGATTGAAATGAGGAGTGATATTCAAACTTCCTAGACCCTTTTTGTTGTAATTGCTTTGATTTGTCACCTTTGAAAGCAGCTTAGAAGATTTTGTCCATTTAAGGGAATTTTCAAGTTCATCCTTAAGTTTGACAATATCCCTTTCTAGGCTGTTGCTCTTTTCCAAAGCTAAAACAAGATTAGTCTCAGTAGTTTTCAGTTTTTCTTCAAGCTCAACTTGTAAACTACTGGACCTTTCTTTCTGTTTTTCAGCCCTCTCAGTCATCAGATGTAATTGTTTTTTGAGTACTAGTTTTTCAGATTCTAGAACAGCCATTTGATCTTCAATTTTCAACATTTTCTCACCCATTTCATCTCTGTTTTCATTTAAACCTTCAAACTCAGCATTCATGGTATCTCTTTCAAAAGTTAACTCAATCACTGAATCAATCATAACATTTACTAATGTTCTCAGTTTTTTAAGAGAATAGGTATTCAGATTATATTTCAAATCAAGAAGAGTTACCTTATCCTCATCCTCTTCATCCTCTGACAGAGCCATGAAAGCAAACATTTCATTGAATGTGGTTTCATCCTCATGAACTACCACCATTGACGCATCATTTGGTTCATCAGAGTCTTCTGAATCACTCGAAGAATCACCCCAAGCAGCGAGGGCTTTCTTGACCACATAATCAGCAGCAATTTTTCGATTATTTTTATCAAGTACCAGGTCCCTGTGCTTTTATTTCTCGCCTCTTGGTCTTTGATATTCTTTGTTTTCAGTTTTGAGTAACGGACAATCTCTTATAAAATGTCCAGCCTTTCCACACTTGTGACAGGTATCACTGGCTGTTGCAGCTCTAAGAGAATTTCCTCCCTTTCTGAAACCTTTATTTTTTCTTACAATCTTTTGAAATCTCCTGGTAAGGTATGCCATATCATCATCTTCACTAGAATCTTCTTCAGGCTTGAGTTTCAGCATTAGAGACTTATCTTTCTTGGTTTTCCACCAGCTATAGAACTGGCCATTGAATCGAGGTGGTTGAGTTGAAGATTGACCTTCTTCTAGATTAAGTGGAGCAGCCATTCTAATTTAGGAACCACTCTCTTGGTGTTAACCAGCTAGAGAGAACCCGCTCTGATACCACTTTTTAGAATCTGTGCGTCCACTATCAGTCAATAGACCAGGTCCCTTGACTCACTCAAAATATGAACAACTGTAAATAAAGACAGAATATCAACACCAGCAGTTTACGTGGAAACCTCCTTGCTCAAGGGAGTAAAACCACGACCTGTCTCACAGGATTTCCAAAACCGTTTCACTAGTCTTCACAAGCAAAAGTAAATCGGTTACACAGAATGTGAGAAAAAGTTTTTAATCTCACAGACAAGCAATAGCTCTATTGCTTGATGAGCCTAAGTAGATGTTACTCTACCCACTAAGCTATCACTCTAGACAACTTAGGATTTTCTAAGCAATCTCAAAGACTGCCCACTAAATCACTAACCTACTAATGATTTAGAATTTCAGATCAAACAACTATCTGATTCCTTTATAAGTGGAGGAACAGATTTACAATTTACGCGTAGAAGAAATAATCCTAAGACAACTAAGCTTCCAGCTCTTTCAGATTTGAGTTAATCTTGAGGATGTTTCTTCACTCCTTTTGTAAGCCTTTGCAAGAGTTCTTGAGATCTTTTTCAAGTTGCAAAAACCAATTGTGAATATAGGGATGTTTTGTTTATGTAGAAAGGTCACAAAACGTAAAACAATCCCATTGGCTGAGGTTTCTGCCGCGTCTGCCACTTCTGCCACTGTTGGAGACTGTGCACCAACTTTTTGTACTTTCTCCAGCTGGCAGCCAAAAAGTATATTGAGCCAAGAACCAGGTCCCTTCATAAGGTCCCTGAGTTTGTCAAATCATCAAAACAACAAATAACATTTTCCCCCTTTTTGATGATGACAAACAATACACCAGTGTCTACATCTTCTTCCATGTTTCCTTTCCCCCTGTTGATAAAGACCTGACAGTTGCATATACATTTGCACAATGAATCTGGTCTCTTCACAAGGTCTATGAGTTTATCAAATCATCAAAACTTCAAATAACAGGATTGAAATGAAGTAGAATGAGAATTGAGAATTGATATAATTGATTATACATAGCTTAGGATTGAGATATGATAAAAATAGTTATAGTCGTATTAATGATGGATGTATTTTGTTGATTAGGTATCAAATCCGATGTATGTGTTTGAGGCAAAGACTATTCAGAATATAGAACTTCTGATGTTGTCCACCCTCAAATGGAAAATGAATCCAGTGACGCCTCTTTCATTTATAGACCATGTCATCAGGAGATTTGGATTGATGACCAACCTACATTCGGAGTTCCAGAGGAAATGTGAAAACATCATTCTTGGTATTATCACTGGTGAGATATCTATCTAAAAAGTTTGTTTGAAACTTTTGGATGCGGTTTGTTTATTGATTATATATTTGATCATGCTGAATGCAGATTCTAGGCTTCGGCATTATCCCCCATCTGTAATTGCAACTGCAACATTGCTTTATGTCATCAATGAGATTGAACCTAGCAATGCAGTCGACTACCTTAATCAACTTACGGCTGTTCTTAAAGTTAGAAAGGTTTGTACTCTCACATTGAGTTTCATTTTCTGTAATCGACCTCTTTGGGCTTCTTAGTAATACCTTATAGTATTTGATTAGCAATATCACTATGCCTATTTGGTTTGTATGTCACTGAAGTTATTGATCTTCAAACAGGACAGCATTGATGAATGTCATGATCTCATTATAGAGCTAATGGGCACTTCTGGATCCAAAATCTGCCAAACCAACAAGCGCAAATGTCAATCTATTCCAGGCACTCCCAATGGCGTTATTGATGCATATTTTAGCTGTGAAAGCTCTAATGATTCTTTGGTCGTGGCATCATCAGTTTCATCCTTGCCAGAACCTCAGTATAAGAGAAGTAGAATATAGGGTCAGCAAATTTTATTTGCTCCAATAAGTTCTGTCTGGTTTTAGATCACAGTTCTTCGCTGAGCTCACATCCTCTAGATTATCTAATTTTCAATGGTGATATATGGACACTGTTTTGGCATGTCCTCTTAAAACACAATGCACAATTATATAATGTTCTATCAGACAATTATATGATGTTGCATTATGTTTTATGGACATGTGATGAAATCCATGTAATGATTTAGACAGATTTGAACATGAAGTAAACTATGTCTGATTGGGAATTGAAGGAAGAATCAGTTAAAGATATATTGGGTGATCTTTTCCTTAAGTGCATCAATGCAGCTATTTGAAATTACTTTTTGAGTATGGTAACTATTGCAAATGTGTATGAATTCAAGATATATATATATATATATATATTCAAACACATTTAATATGCATTTTACTTGTTCTTTTCCACCCCTATTATGCTTTCTACCATATATTGTATACGCCTATGCTTCAATTCCAAGCAAGTAGTGGATACCTTTCATAGTACAACATATCAAAATCCGTATTAAAAAAGGAAACGGATAGTGAAGAAAACAGTAACAATCACAAACTCATGTGATAACCTAAATACAATAAACAACATATGACTATGCAATTTAAAGCAAGATACTAATAGAAAACGATTAAATCCTTCGATAATCAAGACAATACTCCTTACCTACTAACCCTCCACCCTAGTACACGATCTCTGCATCCTCTAATCTAGGTCATGTCTTTGGTCACTTTGAATTGCGCGATGTCCTGTCTAATTACTTTTCCCAATACGTTTTCGGCCTACCTCTATCACTCCTCGTGCCCATTACATCTAACCTCTTGCACTTCCTCATTCGGCATCTGCATATCTCCTCTTCACAAGACAAATCATCTTAGTCTTGTTTCTCTCATCTTGTCCACCGTAAAGGCCACCACCGACTTGTTACAAATACTATTCTGATTAAAAATCTTATTTAGGCATGAATAAAACAAATATTTAAATCCTTAACAAATTTAATTTACTTTGAATTAGTCTTTCAACATTCTCCCCAAATGCAAAGTTGTATCGGAGCATTTTTCTTCGAAATTTCAATTTTTCATTTGCGGTTCTCTCCAATTTTCTAATAGTGATATACTTCTCATCAACTTGACGCTAAGGATATATATAGATCAGGTTGATTTAGGCTTTTCAATTATCAGGTCAATTTTATCAGATATTTGAATCTATAATCAGTTTCAATCAATAAACATCATATTTTTCAGTCTCATATTTTTAAATTATCTCAGAGTTTTCTCCTAGTAAAATCTTCATAGCACAAAACATATTACTCGTGCTCTAAATATACCTTTAATTCTAGCAGGATACAACTATATTTCAAGATTAAGTATTATTGCATGTAATAAAATTGTTATAATTACATTTTCACTATCCAAACCAATAAAAATTGTTACACATTTTTATTGTTTAATTCAATGTAAAATTTTGAAGTAAATATCCAACACTATAGTCATTCCAAGAGTTAAATTAGTTTTTTATTATTAGCATTAATATTGATTTTGTTATGATTTGGACTTTATTTGAGTCATTTACATTTATAAGCTACAAAACTTATTACACCGTTAAAAAAGTCTTAGAGTTCAAATTTGAAATAATACCTTTAAAGACAAAAACGATGAAAAATCTTAAGAAATATTTGCAAGTTATATTACAATAAATATTTTTATGTATAATATATGTATAAAATTTGTATACATGTTTTTGAATTTTTCTTAGTTTGAATAAAACAAAATTAATTGTGATTAAGTTTTTATCGATACCAAATCATAGTCATTTTTTCTCTTTCGATTTGACTCGAATTATTGTTTTTGTTTGTACATCTCTAGTTGGAATATTTTTCTCCAACTACTTTTCTCCAACTTTTAATTTTGTTGAAGCTCTTATTTTAACTCGTATTGATACACTTTGTCAACAACACCTAATTTTGTTAAAATACTTGTCTTCAACTAGTGTTGATGTACTTGTCGCTAACACCTTTTGATTGTCGATTCACTCATAATCAACTTTCGTTATTTTTGCTTACTTCTTTCTATTTTTCAGATAATAATTTCTTCATGAAATACACTTTGTGCTTGTATCTCTTTAAATCTTCAATATTTTTGTTAATCATTTTTGGTCTAATTATTTTTTCATATAATTATATGTCATAAAATCTCGTAAGTTTTTAAATGTGTTTAACAGTTCTCCACAACTCTCTACAATTTCTTTATTTCTTTACTAAATAAATAGAGAAAAAAACACCAATAAGAACTATGATGAGGTGATGAATACTCCATCGCATCGAAAATTGATTAGGAACAGAAAAAAAAAAGTGTGAAGCCACCCCTATTTAGAATAGTACAAAAGGAAGAAGGTCACTATTAAAATAGTTTAAATACATTCATTGATATATTCTTTATTTAATTAAATATAACTCTCGCATTATAGTTCGATCTAATCCATTATTATTTAACACAAATTTATCTTTAGTTTTGACGGAGGACCAAAATAGATCCAAACAAAACCATATGAACACCCCAAACAAGAAGTCTATTTTATAACTATATTAGATAGTACATGAGTATATTTGATCTTTAATCGTAACATAAAACCTAATTTAGCTAGAAAATAGAAAAAATCCATTTATATATTAACTATATAAAGTCTGTTTAAATATAAATTAAATAAATACCCAAATTCAAAACAAGTTTAAATTTCCAACTCCAATTTTAAATTATTCTCCCAACCCATATTGTGACAAACACAGAGAGGACCACAAGAGTAGTAGAGCGCGTAGTATTGCTTCATCTTTATTGGGAATATAGATTATTGTTTTGAGGTATTAAAAATGAAAGAATGCTTTTTAATAAATTATGTCCACAATATCTTTTATGCTAGTGGATTTCATAATGAGAGTTGTTACAGTGTCGGGTTCAAAAATTTTGCTTAAAATATAAAAATTTAAGAAAATTCGACATCTATTATATTCTATATAGTCATAAGCTAATTGTAATATTTGGCAAAGGGGATTTGATGAACCCCTAGTACCATGTAGTTCCACCCCTGGGAGCTGCATAAATTGGTGCAGTGTGAATCTTAAATATGTCAATTTTTTTTTAAAAAAATTGTAACTTCTACTAAAACAAGTTTTTTCTTTTTTTTTTGGCCTCCATCTCGAGGTACGATCATAGCAGTAGAATATACAACTCCCTGAAGAAGCAGGACCAGTCAAATAGACATGAGTCATGACCAATAAAATAACGGAAAAGGCTAAAAAATACCCTTAAACTATCTGAAATAGCTCATATATACCCTTAAACTATATTTTGGCTCAAAACTACCCTTCCCGTCAAACTATTGGATCAAAAATGCCCTTCTAATTAACGAAAATTGTTAAATGCCATGTGGATGCCACATTAATGCCACATGGCATGCCAATAGGATTCCACTGCCACGTAGACTAAATAAAAAGGGTCAAAAATATCCTTAAACTATCCGAAATAGCTCATATATACCCTTAAACTATATTTTGGCTCAAAACTATCCTTCACGTTAAACTATTGGGTCAAAAATACCCTTCTTATTAACAGAAGATGTTAAATGTCATGTGGATGCCACATTGCATAACAATAAGGTTCCACTGCCACATAGACTAAATCCCTAAATCCTAATTACTCCCCCCCCCCCTCATTTCATTATTTCCAGAAATGATATATTTACCCGTTCTCCCTCATTTAGCGGCTAGGGTTTCACAGTTCTCTTCATCGCTGGGTTTCAAAGTAGATATTCTTGGTTGTAGGTTAGTAAACCTTTTTTCTTATTTCATAATGTTTATGATTTCAAAGCATAATAGTTAGGATTTCACAACTTTCCCCTATCAGCTAAGGCTTCGTAGCTTTCTTCGGGGCTGAGTTTCAAAGTGGATATTCATGCTTGTAGGTTATGTTGACACCCAAATTTTGACCCTCCCCGTAATAATTAATTTTCGAGCTTCTTCGATTTAAGGCGATCAAAGATAATTAGTGGTATAGAATTTTAAGAAAATATAAAGTTCGCAAATTATTTTAAATAAGTCGGTCACTTTTAATACTTATATATATATATAGGATTTATGTATTTTTATGCTTGATATAGCATATTTTATTAACTATTCAAAACAACCTCGAAAGATTTTAATTTTTAACAAGTTTAAACTAGCTTAGCTTAATTATAGTTTTATTTTGGAGCACTAGCTCACGTTTTAACTAATCGTTTATTTCGCTAGCGTTAAGAAGCTCTTTAATTAATTTATATTAGATTCTTCCTTTCTATGGTGACCAAACTAGTCGATTTCGATTCAATCGTAATTAAGAATCTATTTGAGTTTCCGTTCTTAACCTTTTATTTCAACCATCAAGGGGAAAATCTTGGGCCTTTCCAACTGCTGCCAGCAGCCCACCTTCTCCACAGCCTGGCCCATTCCTCTCCACGGTTTAACTTAAGTTTTCATCCCAATGGAATGGGCCCAATTTTGTGTTCCCAAAAGTCATTCACCAACTCATCATCAAATTTCCAAAGGCCCACCTTTCCCTCTGTAACCCGGCCCACACCTTTTCCACCCTCAAGAGGAGACCCAATATTCCCAACTTTTCCAAAGAAGCAAACGAAGCAAGCTGCGGGCGTTCCCTTCACGGCGTGAGAAATAGTATCAATGACCCTCTTCTCCAACGTTCACAAATAGACGGAGTCTACACGGTGCTTCACGCGAAAGCAACAGAAGAAAATCGTACCATTTTTTGGTCGTCTGCTTGCTGCAGTAACAGGGATTCCAGACACGAATCGCCTTTATGGCCACGAAATTAAGCCACGTCAGGGTGCAAGGACGATGGGTTTCATCCCAATCGTCCACGTCGCTGTCCTCTTCCGGTTCTTTCGCAAAAATCGTACGCTTACAGCTTGCTTTGTCCTGGCAGAGTTTGATTTTTGAATAGGGATTTGGATTTCCCGTTTTACCCCAGCCTTCTTCGAATTTTCCTCCGCCCTCCCCAAATTGAAAACCCTAATCTCTGCTATAAATAATGGCTTGGAAAATTTGTTGGGGGGGATCTTCTTTTTTTTGGAGTCAGAAATTTGGAGGCAGAACGTTAAAAAATAGTAAAGGAGTAGCGAGATAGCAAAATTTTTTTGTTTAAAGCTCATACCCCAGAAGTAGTCTTTAGTTTGAAGTTCTTAAAGGGTCTGGGATTCGAAGTCCATTCAGACATCTCGTTTCGTTGTTTGTGTCGGAGTTCGACGTTCACGTAACTATCCTTTGGGTGTTGAAGTCGCTATTCCCTTACTCGTCAAAGTTTCGGTTCGCTGCCCAGAACCAGGTAATATTTCTTTGTTTCTACAGTTTTATTATGTGTGTTCATAAATTCTGTTTAGGTAGTTCGTAGTAATATATTTAGTATAGTTAGATTTTATCCTGTCCGTCTGCGTCGTGTCTAATTACTATAGTCATGTTTGGTTCTTAGTTTTGATAGAATTAGTCAGTGTAATTGTGATTTCTTTTCTTTCGCCTTGTTTAGTGAAATTTAGCTATGGTTTTGCCTAAAATTTGAAGGAGCCATTAATTTTCTGTTGTTTGAGTTACTGTGACATTTGCTTTCTCTCTAATCATGTTTCTCACTTTAAGATTGACAAAGAAATGTTAAGTTTTGATATTAGTGGTTGTTTCTTTCTTTACTGTATAAGTCGCCCGTCTAAGCTTGTGATCTGGTGCGTATTAGCATTTAGTAAATGTAATTTCTAAGCATGTTGCCTGTTTGGATTCTCTGTTAAGATCTTTAGACTTGCAATCTGTGTTTCCCTTGCCCATGCTTTTTGATAGTTGTTATTTGTTCAGGTTTTGAGTTGTCGGCAACCTGTTTCGATATAGTTTCGAGTCCGTTTTTGTAACTCTTACCTCAAATGGTTTCTAAATCTGGGTATCTTTTATAGATGTAGATATGGTCTGGAAACCTTTCTTTTAGTTTTTTTTTTCTATGTTTAGCATGGTTTTTTTTTTTTTCTTTTAGTTATGGTACATGCTCTCTCTCTTTTCTTAAGATCCATGGTTACTCTTGCTTCCATGTCTGTTCAAGTCTTTTCCATTCGTTCTGCTCGTATTTGATTAAATTCCTCTGTCTAATGGATTTTTTTTATACAGCCGGCTGGGTTCTTGAATAATCTATTCTATGTGTCTGCTCCTGTTTTGTTCGTAAATGGCCCCCCTAGTTATTTGATTCTGATCATTGCTCTGTTATTCATCCTGTCGATGGTATTTTTGTATCTTGTCACGAATTATTCCTATATGTTATATTATAGCTTCTCACAAGTGTTTGTATGATTAATTTCCCTTGTTATTGGCAAATGTATGAGCTTGTCTTGGCTGTAGATAATTGTTTAAGATTCAAGTTTGGCAAAGGTTTCAAATGACTGCTTCTGAGATTTACTTTTCCAGAATTTTAAGCTGAGCATATGAAAAATTGTTTCCTTACTCCTCTGTTTCCTCTTAAACTTTCATTGTTCTCCCTAGTTCTCATATAATGTGTAGGTTTGTTGATCTAAAGAGATATTATCTTTGAATTGTAAAAATGATTTTGTTCAATTAAGCACAAAAAAATTATATTGCTTAACTCTTATCTGCTAAGTTGAAACAACTGTGTTCTGTAGATTCTTATCTAAGACTGGGATTATTGGATTATTCATTTATACGCCTGTAATTCGAGCATGCTCATTTATGAAATTGTCTCTGTTTGAGTGTTCTTGGTCAAGAAATTTGTCAGCTTTGAAGAGTTGGTGGTAGTTTGTTTGAATTTTCATACTTGAATCATATTTAGCTATCGTAAACCATTTGGTCTGTTGCCTTGTTGTGTTTAAATTATGATGAGTTAAGTCCTAGAAAGTGACCTTGTAAATATGCGGAACTCCCTGTTCGATGTCTTTCTGCCCTTTATTTCAATTCTTGAGTTAGAATATAGTACTCATAATTGCCTCCATTGCTTTCCGTTTCTTTGCTCAAATTTCTGGTTGTATCGTTTAGTTGGATTATTTGTTAGCTCTCTCTAATATTGGTCAGGGTTCGACATATTTCTTATCTTTAAATGAGTTTGAATATTTTTGCTTGAGCTATACTTGTTTGATTTCTTTTCCTCGTTGTTTAGATCTATAAGTGAGAATTTCTTTTCTTTATGCTCTCCAAGTTAACTTTCTTAAGCATGATGTTTGTGAACTATTTTTGCCTCGGGTTTGAACTATTTTAATGTTAAGTTTGCATATTTGAACTCTATTATGTAAGTCCTTCCTATCGGTGTTCTTCATGTGATATGAATCCACCACTACTTGACAATAAATTTTGTTTCTAACTTTGTTATCCCTTTCAATGACGTCAGTTAGTTTGCATTCTAACCCTTTGTTATAGAATTGTTAAAAGTGAGATCTTCGAGATTCATAAGTTTTGTTTTCTATTTCATTTATTTCTTGCTCATAAAGTATAAAGAGTTTTGTTCTATTAAATGTTTATCCCTTTTAACTGTTCCTTTTGCAAACCGTTGCTCTATGTCTCCATGAAGTGTTTTGGTTTTATTTGTTTCTCAAGTGTGGTTGCTTCATGCTTATTAAATTTCCCAAGAGCGATATTATGTTAATCAGGCTGTCTCTCTTCATTATATGGTTGTTGTTATACCTTTCTGTCATAGTATATAATTGGCGTGCTCGATTTAAATTCTATTAAGGTATCTTTATATTCCATTATTAGAATGCGAAACTATCTACTCTTCATATGTGCTAATTCATCTCCCTTTTTCTCCCTTTTCACATGTAATATCACCATCCGAGTCCTCTGGGATTCTTACTTCCCCTTTGCATTCCGAGAAAACCGTAAAGGCTCAAAATCCTTTTATCGAGTCAACCCATAAAATTTGGCGGACAGATTCTTGAAGTTGAACTAGCGTGAAAGTTGAAGATAGTTGGAGAAGATGGATTAGAAGACTCATTTTATTTTATATCTTTCGCATATTGTATTTATTTTTGGGCCTAAGCCCTTGTCGTCTTTTACTTTGCTTTATTTATTTTGTGTAATTATTTGTTTAGTTTAGGACAGGTACTCAAGATGACAAAAATGGGTCGAAACCCAAAAAGTCAAATGGGTCAAAAACCCAAAACAGGTGGGTCCAAAACCGGTCAAGGCGAACAGAACCCGAATTTGGACCCAAATCTCTTTCCCTCTCTTTTATTTCTTGTTTATTTACTTGCTTTATGTGTTAGTTAATTTTAAGTTAAGAAAACTCCGAATTTCCCGCAAACGCCTTAAATGTTTTTATCAACATAAAACCAATAATTCTTCAAATAACTCATTTAGATAATAAGTCGATATTTTTACCCTTCTAGGTAATTTTTGAAAATCAAGTTAAGCGATTTTAGCCAAACTATGTTAGTTGCCGGAAAACCGCGTGTTAGCGGACGTCTTAGGTGCTTTCAAAACCTTCCTAGGATGTTAATTTGAATCCCCGAACCCTTTAAATGTTTTTAAACAATTTTTTCTGTTATGTCTTTTGGAAATGTTAGTTTTCTTGATTTTTCTTAAAAATTAACTGGCGACTCTAAAAAGTCGAAATTCTTATAAAAATACCTTTTTTCGATTAAAACAGAAATGGCGACTCTGCTGGGGATGTAGGAGGATTCTAACCTTAAAACTAACGTGTTTTGGCTATGTGAGTTAACTGTTTATCTGTTTATTTATTGCTTTATTGAACTGTTGCATATCATGGCATATTTCCGATATATATGTATAGTATATTAAAGGACGGTTTGCGGAACCGCAGTCGGACTTTTTTATACTCACCCTTTTTCGAAATTAGCGGCAATTTATTGGTTCGTTAGGCGTCCAATGGTTGTCGCGAGTTTCAGCCCAAATTGTCCGTTTGGGTTCCCGGTCTTTTCAAAAGCCACTCATAGTAAACTAGCGTAGAGCCGAGCCAAATCCCAAATTTAAGAGCATTTGAACTAAGATGACCCAACACCCAAGGCGTGTTGGGCCCATTAGAAGCCCACCTTGTGTCTACTTGGCCCTAAATTGCCAATAACAGACAATCATGCTTACGTGTTGATTGAAGGATGCATATGTGTTTTTAAAACAATTTATTGTCTATGGGGGTGGGGGTTGACAAATTTTATCTGCTATTTTTGTAGGATGAATCCGACACACGAGCCTTTGAAAACAAGAATGGTTACTATCCCCGACCCTTTTCTCAAAGTATGGTGGAGGTTCATGAACAACGACGACAAAATGATCGTTCAGAAACACATAGGTTACCTTCCGTCGCTGCTAGAGATGAATGCTTGGCCTGGCTTAATTGGAACGATGGTGAAATTCTGGGATAGCGAGAACATGGTTTTTCGGTTCGGGGAAGTAGAGTTAACGCCAACTATTGAAGAAGTCCTTATCATTTATGAAAGTGTCGCCATGTGCAACAAAAGGAAGCGACATCCAGATACAGATCTTCTAAATTCCGTAATATGGGATTTCGCCAAAATTAAAGAAAAGTTGTCATTGGTTAAAGCCGAATGGATGGACAAGCTCCCTGGTCCAAATATACCATTCAGAAAGTTATATTATCGATTTGGGCGTGCAAGGGCTTATGAGAAATATAAAGACGAGTTCGTCTCAAAAGAGAAATGGAAAGAGACGCGTCCCCTCGCATTTGCGATATGTTTGCTCGGAACGATGGTTTTTCCTCAAGGGCCAAAATACACTATTCATCCTAGCGTATTTATGGTCACTCATGACATTTTCTATGGAGTGGATTACAAAACATCAACAAAGTACTACACTTTAGCGGCTATGATTCTGGCCGACATCTACAGGGCTTTAAACAAGTGTCAGAATGGAGAACGTTTCTTTCAAGGGTGTAATCTGATACTACAGTGGTGGATGATGCGACATTTAATCAAGACTCATAACCCACAAGAACCAGATCCCCTAAGACGGTCCGACGAGCTACATGGTCATGATTGGTGGTTGTATCACAATCGTTGCAACAAGACTGGAGGAGAGAGTTTTTGGTATCCGAGGCTTCGAGGGCTGAGAGAAGAAGACGTACAGTGTTCAATAGACAGATTGGTGGTAACTAAAAACATGGTGGTTCGAACAGAAAAAGTCCCTTACTTGGTATTTGCTGGGTTAAGAGGGACTAGACCATATGCTCCTGGTCGAGTCCTAAGGCAACTAGGGGGGAAACAAGAGTTACCCCAGATTGCAAATATGAAGAAGTTCATAACTGAACACGAAAATGGGCGAGTTGCATTTGCTGAAGACATGCGTAGGATGTGGAGATCTCGAAGAGTGTTGGGTGAGCCTGTACCAGATAGGTTTCGTCCAGAATGTTCGGGGGAGTACAAAGAATGGTTAAAAAAGAGTCTCGCTGGAACTATTGAGCCTGGTCCAAACGTTCCTCACATTATTGCCGATGTTGGAGCCAAACATCAAGTCCGACTCCACCGCCTTCAAGAGAAGTTTGATAGGAGTGAATTAGAGCATAAACGTCGTCACTCAGAAGACGCCAAAGTCATAGCTCGATTGAAACAAGAACTACGAAGAGCCAGACAGTGCATGACAGGGTTAGATGATAGCATGGAACAACAGATTCAGTCGATAGAGGGGTTCAAACATCAAGAAGGAGCTCGATTGGCGAGAGATCATCTCTGGGCGAACAGATATGCCATGTGGGAAGAGGTCAACATCGCCAAGAGGACCAGACTTGGCGAAGGATCAGAGGAGGCCTGAATTTTACCATCCCCTGCGTGGGACTGTTTTATTTGTACTTTGTTTTGTAATTTATTTTCAGGACTATTTCTCTATTTTATGTTTGTCAGACATTTTGGATGCTATTAATGAAGTATTTTGGGGATAATAAATCGGGTTTAAAAAGCATATGCATCCTTCAATTCGTTAGGCCCACCCTTGGCATAAAAGGGTCACATGCATGGTTAGGACGCGATATATGTGCTATTTAACTGCTTATGTGTTATGTTGTTGTGAATGAGGATATCGAAAACCCACTCTTTTTCAGAAATTTCCAAAAAATACAAACAAGTCACTGTTACAAAATGTCCGACCAAAATTTCCCGTGTCTTAAGTTTCTCACTCAAAAGACATCTCTCATACGACAAATCCTAAACATTACTCTATTGTCTCAGGAAAAGCAAATCACTGCTATGGATAAGGGTAAGAATATCCAGATGAGGCTCACTGGAGAGGAGTTACAAAGAAAGATAGAACAAATCACACGAAAGATTCAAGAGGTCAGAGAGGAGGGGCTTAGGGTTGAAGTTGCCACGTCAGTCTACAAGGCTGCGACTGCGACACTGGACGAAGAATTGATGTCAAAAGAAAAGAGGAAGAAAAGTATTGAGGAAGAAAAAGAGGATCTAAGCCAAAAATTGGACATGCTTCGATTACAGATTCAAGAAAGAGAGGCAAGAGAAGCGAAGATAGATTCGGAAACCGCGAGTCTGTTGGCCAATAATGTGTCACTAGATGAAGAACTGAAAGCGGAAATGACTGAATTCATCGCTATGAAAGAAAGGATGTCGGCATTAAGGAAGAAGAACAAGGCGTTCCACCACGACATGATAGACAAACTTTAGAAAATGCGTGGAAAATACTCTATCTGTGAGCAAGGGGCCAATAGTGGTCCCGACAACGCTCACCCTGAATGGACTGAGGAGGACGACGGTGAGGAAATCGTCTACAAGCCTCCATTTCTGGGTCGTCTGAAAGGAAGAGAGTGACGCTGCAACAAGAAGAGAAATGACTAACGTGTCATCATCATGTTATCTTTTAAGAATTCCAATGTTGTCTTTCAATTTCCTTGTAACCGTAATAAAAGAATGAATGAAAATATTTTATCCCGAACTCGAACTACGTTGGGCCTGAATTCTCCTTGTGAGATACGTAGGCAGCCTCTCCCGGCCCCTATCTTTAAAAATTTTCATTCTCCTTCATGTTACAAAAGATACGCAGATCAGATCAACAGACATCAAAAAAGCAGCTGCAAGAAGACCTTAGCTCAACGCGATTTGGCCTTTCTGAGACAGTGTCCAATTAAAAGAGCAAGCAAATTCCTGCTTGTAAAAAAAAAAAAAACTGTTTCCGTCCTTACTCGTGGGTTAAAGATATCCTCAAACAAAGCAACTTGTGTGTTTATCTGCTCTCTATGTGATATTATGCATTTTGTACTCTAAATCTGCACTGACAAATCTGCCTTTGAGTTGTTTTGCTTCTCAGGTACTTTTAAACTGATCTGTGTCGATCAAAGCTGGCAGATCATCCCTACTTCACCAGATCGAAAGGTCCTACAGATTCCTTCCCTAAACAAAATTCAGACAAAGGAAAGACAGTCATGGGAGACAACAACGACGAAGTAAGTCTTACTGACGTTGTGGTGGCTCAGCCCACCGTATCGGAACAGAACGAACTGATCATGCAGCTGATGCAACAGATCGCTGAAATGAGAGTTGAAATGCAACGAAGACAAGATATGCCCCCACCTGGATTTGGTCCTAATATTGCTGATGGAAGACCTCCGATCTACTTCCCTTCATCAAATACGGATCCAACTCAGAATCAGCCTTCTACACCTGTGCATAATCCGTCTGTGATAGATCTAACAACCCAAAACCCCCAATACGCTTCTGTATCTTACCAAACTCCATCGCCTCTTCCAAATAACCACCCTCAAATGCCACCCCATCCTCAGAATACTCAAACCGCTCCACCGCCACAGAATCAAAACCAAAATCAAAATAAAACTGCCTTCAATCCCCAAATACCTCATCACCATTTAAATCAGAACACCAATCTTCAGGCTTACCCACAGAACTACCAGACCGCCCAAAACGTTCCAAGTCCCTCTATAGCTCCACCCCTTCCAAAAAAAGCCACCTTCCAAGTTCCCGTTCCTGCCGAGCACGAGGTGCATGGTTCTGAGTTGGATCAATATGAAGAACAGGAAAGAGAATGGAAGGCAAAGGAGGATGCGAAGATCGATATAAAAGAGGAAATCAAAAGGGCTATGAAAGAACTACAATGCATCCCAGACGTCGTTGGACTCAGTTACGAAGAGTTGTGCATCCACCCAGATTTGAACCTTCCCGAAGAGTTCAAAATTCCGAAGTTTGACACCTTCGGGGGAGTAGGCAACCCCATGGCTCATCTGAGAGCATATTGTGACCAGCTCGTGGGAGTTGGCAGGGATGAGGCCTTGTTGATGCGGCTTTTCAGCCGAAGTCTATGTGGGGAGGCCCTCGAGTGGTTTACGTCACACGAAACCAGGCAGTGGCCCAGTTGGAATGCGCTGGCCAAAGACTTCATTGACCGATTTGCATACAATGTTGAGATAGTTCCCGATCGGTATTCTCCAGAGAAGATGAAGCAGAAACCAACTGAAAGCTATAGAAAGTTTGCCTATAGATGGAGGAAGGAAGCAGCAAGAGTAAGGCCGCCCATGACAGAGAAAGAGATTGTGGAAGTGTTTGTGCGGGTGCAGGAGCCAGAATACTACGACAGAATCATGTTGCTAGTCGGAGCTAAATTCGCCGAGATAGTCAAAGTTGGTGAGACTATTGAAGACGGTTTGAAATCGGGGAAGATAGCCCGTGTATCCGCGTCACCTGGATCTTCAGGATTGATGAGGAAGAAAAGAGAGGAAGTTGCCGCTGTCTCGTGTGGGGGAAGAAAACCCCCCAGAAACTCGTCACATTCCCAAGATCATTCTAGGCCTTCTCCAAAGTCTCACCAAGCCTACTACCCGCAATCCAATCATCCCAATAACCATAATACTGCCCTCACCTATCCAAACGCGCAAGTTCCGTTGTATCAGAGTCCACCCCTTAATCTCCAAAATCTTTCCCCCATATACCCAAATTACCCTCAACCTTACCAGGTTCCATCCCCTTATCAGAATATTGCTCCCAACTGTGCCAATATACAGTCGAGCTACCGAACACCCTCACCCGTTTATCAAGTCCAAGCTCCATTATATCAAAAACCCCTCCCGAATTACCAAGCTCTATTGCCAAATTATCAAACAAATCCTTATCCTAGAAGCCAAGCTCCTCGTCCGAATACCCGAAATTATCAGCAGGTGCCTCCCCCTCAGCAAAGTGGTTATGACCCTTCCCGACCCAGATTTGAAAAAAGGCCCCCAAGGAATTTCACTGCACTTGCTAAAAGCCGGACCAAACTATTTGAGACTGGCCGCGGCTGGATACATCCACCCTGTGGGTCCCAAGCCCGTGGATGTCAATTCAAAGTTCTACAAGCCAGATCAAAGATGTGCTTATCATTCCAACAGTGTTGGACATGACACGGAAGATTGTATCAACCTTAAGCACAAAATCCAGGACCTGATCGATCAGGAGGTAGTTTCTCTACAACCGGCGGCACCAAATGTCAATACAAACCCGTTGCCGAATCATGGAGGGGGCAATGTTAATATGATTGAAACGGATGAAGACGGATGTGGAACAAAGATGATTACCCCCATTGTGCATGAGGACTTGGAAAGGGCTGTCGCTTCTTTAAGCGTCAAAAAAAAGAGAGAGTTTGTTATTTTGACACCTACAAAGGTTGTTGCCTTGGTGCCATCAGAAACTCTCGTTAAGCCTAAGTTTGTTATTGAAACCGCTGCTGCTCAAGGCATGACCAGGTCTGGAAGGTGTTACACTCCTGACGAGCTTGCTCTCGGAGGACAGAAGAAGGACCAGGCTAAGAGGCCGATAAGCGAGGAAGAGGCAGAAGAATTCTGGAGAAGGATGCAACCAAAGGATTATTCCATCGTCAAACATTTAGAGAAGACCCCGGCTCAGATCTCCGTGTGGGCCCTGCTGATGAGCTCTCAATCACATAGGCGGGCCTTAATGAAAGCTCTCGATGACACATACGTACCCTCAGGTACAAGTAGTGATAACGTAGCTGCCATGATTCATCAAGTTATTCGAGGGCATTGAATCAGCTTTTGTGACGATGAGCTGCCTATTGAAGGGAGGTCACATAACAAGGCACTACACATCACTGTGATATGTCGTGAGAAGGTTATAAATCGTGTCTTGGTAGATGACGGATCCGGCTTAAATATTTGTCCATTGTCGACACTGAAGCAGTTACGTTTTGACTTGGGAAAGTTGGAGCAAAACCAAGTCAACGTAAGGGCTTTTGATGGGGTCCAAAGAGATCCCTTGGGAGCGGTAAATCTGGTCATCCAAGTGGGTCCGGCAGAGTTCAGCACACAGTTCCAAGTCTTAGATATTGATACAAGTTACAACCTTCTTCTGGGAAGGCCTCTGGAGTTGTGCCTTCTACTTTGCATCAGATGATGAAGCTCGTTTGGAGAAATGAAGAGTTGGTTATTCATGGTGAAAGGAATCGCTCTGGTAGACAGGCGACGATTATTGATGAAGTGTCTCGAGGTACCGATTTCTATACAGTGGAGCTGGTAAATGCCACTGGTGAGGATTTGGCCCCACAGCCTCGTATGTCTGCCGTGTATAAGATGATAGCCACTGTGATGCTGCAGAATGGTTTTGAACCAGGTGTTGGATTGGGAAGAAATTCCCAAGGAATCATTGAGCCTGTTCTGGTCCCCGTCAAAGGAGCTAGATATGGTTTGGGGTACGTCCCCACAGATGATGATTTGAAGCTGAAAAAGAAGAATGATCAAGCATTAGCTAAACCAATCCCTCATCTATATCAATCATTCCCAGTTCGTGAGCATGCAGAGGAGGAGAACCTGGGGGAAGGAATCTGTGGCCTTTTTGAAGAGATAGATGCTATTATTGAAGAAGAGGTCGAGCTGATAGGATTCCGTGATGCCGAGCCCGGAGAGACGTTGCAGAACTGGACCTCCACGCCCATCCTGGTCTCCCGAACTCCTTGGTAGAAGGGCATTATTTTATGCATGTTTTAATCGGTGGTAGTCCGGAAGAGGCCCGAGACCTGCCATTTTGTGTTTTAACTATTTGAACTTTTAAATTTCCATCGTGATGTTCAAAAAGGCAATATGGCTCTGACATGGCCAAAGTTTGCATTGTTTTTCAATTTTTATGAAAGCCTCTTTTATTTTTTAATCCGATTTATTTAATCATCTGTCATGCTTTGATTTTCTAACTTCGTTTATTTATGGTTTCAGTAAGGTAAAGTTTAAACCTGCCAATGTCATGTCGTGTCACGAGCTGAATGAACAAAATGAGGGAGGTGATGACGAGGTTGATGATTACGGAGAGGAAAGTGAGGAACCAGAGTATGTTGCCAAGGAATTTCATCAGTTTGAAAATCAGTATAAACCAAATTAGAAGAAACTGAAACGGTAAACCTAGGCAACCAAGAGTGTGTCAAAGAGGTTAAAATCGGCATCCACCTAAATGAGGTTCAGAAGAAGAGCCTGGTTCACTTGCTTGCCAAATATAGTGATGTGTTTGTTTGGGAAGTCGGTGATATGCAAGGGTTGAGTACCGATGTTGTATCTCATAAGCTACCGATTAACCCAGGGTTCGAGCCGGTGAAGCAAAAAACTCGAAAATTCAAGCCTGAACTGAGTTTGAAGACTAAGGAAGAAATCACCAAGCAAATAGAGTCCCGATTGGTGGAAGTAACACAATATCCAACCTGGTTGGCCAACGTCGTTCCGGTCGCCAAAAAGGACGGGAAAATCAGGATTTGTGTTGACTATAGAGATCTCAATAAGGCTAGCCCGAAGGATAATTTTCCGTTGCCGAATATTCATATTTTGATTGACAACTGTGCCAAACATGAGATGCGGTCATTTGTGGACTATTATGCAGGTTATCACCAAATTTTGATGGATGAGGAAGATGCAGAAAAGACAGCTTTTATTACACCATGGGGTGTATATCACTACAGAGTGATGCCATTTGGCCTCAAGAATGCTGGTGCTACCTATATGAGGGCTATGACGACCATATTTCATGACATGGTTCATAAGGAGATTGAGGTATATGTAGATGACGTCATAATCAAGTCCCGCGAGAGTTCAGACCACTTGATGCATTTGAAGAAGTTCTTTGATCATTTGCGTCGTTACAACTTGAAATTAAATCCCGCCAAATGCGCTTTTGGAGTTCCAGCCGGCAAGTTGTTGGGATTTATAGTCAGTAGAAGGGGTATAGAGCTCGATCCTTCTAAAATTAAAGCAATTCAAGAGTTACCTCCGCCGAAGACGAAAAAAGAGGTGATGAGTTTCTTAGGGAGGTTGAACTACATTAGTCGATTCATAGCTCAATCAACCGTGGTGTGTGAGCCTATCTTCAAGCTGTTGAAGAAAGACGCTCCGACGAAGTGGACTGAAGAGTGTCAGACTGCTTTTGATGCTATCAAGAACTACTTGTCAAATCCGCCAGTATTGGTCCCTCCGCGAGAAGGGAGTCCTTTGTTGCTATACTTGTCTGTTTCAGATAGCGCATTCGGATGCGTACTTGGTCAACACGACGAGACAGGAAAGAAGGAAAAGGCTATCTACTATATAAGCAAGAAGTTTACTCCGTACGAGTCTCGCTATACTTTGTTGGAGAGAACGTGTTGTGCTTTGACGTGGCTTGCCCAAAAATTGAGACACTATTTGTCTTCGTATACTACATATCTTATTTCCAGAATGGATCCATTGAAGTATATTTTCCAAAAAGCGATGCCAACCGGAAAGTTGGCCAAATGGCAAATGCTGTTGAGCGAGTTTGATATTGTGTATGTAACTCAGAAGGCAATAAAGGCACAGGCTTTAGCTGATCATCTCGCAGAAAATCTCGTTGATGAAGAGTATGAACCACTCAAGACTTATTTTCACGATGAAGAAGTGTCATTTGTGGGCGAAGATATTTCTGAAGCATATCCAGGTTGGAGATTATTCTTTGACGGAGCAGCAAATCATCAAGGTAAAGGTATCGGAGTTGTCTTAGTGTCAGAATCTGGTCAACACTATCCCATGGCAGCTAAGCTCCGATTTAATAGCACAAACAACATGGCTGAGTATGAAGCTTGTATCCTTGGTTTAAAAATGGCCATCGACATGAATGTCTACGAGTTGTTAGTTATTGGAGATTCAGATCTTTTGATTCATCAAGTTCAAGGAGAGTGGGCCGTGAAGAACCCAAAGATTATACCGTACGTGCAGTATGTACAAAATCTATGCAAGAGATTTCGTAAGATCGAATTTAGACATACTCCCAGAATACAAAATGAGTTGGCCGATGCTCTTGCCACCATCGCTTCAATGATTAAACATCCGGATACTGACTATATTGATCCACTGGATATAGAGTTGAAAGAACATCCAGTTCATTGTTCCCATGTTGAAGCGGAACCAGACGGTTTACCTTGGTATTTTGATATAAAGAAATACTTGGAGTCTGGTATTTATCCAGAAGATGCTACATCCAATCAAAAGAAGTCGATACGCCGTATGGCTCTCAAGTTTTTTCTAAGTGGAGAAGTCCTTTATAAGAGAACTCCAGATTTGAGTCTTCTAAGATGTGTCGATGCTGTTGAAGCCGCGAAGCTTACTGAACAAATACATGCTGGAGTGTGTGGAACGCATATGAATGGGCTCACTTTAGCACGAAAAATCCTTCGAGCTGGTTACTTCTGGATGACTATGGAGAATGATTGTTGCAAGTTTGTGCAGAAGTGTCATAAATGTCAAGTGCATGGTGATTTGATACGAGTGCCGCCTCACGAACTTAATGCTATGAGTTCACCTTGGCCGTTTGTAGCTTGGGGCATAGATGTCATCGGTCCGATAGAGTCAGCCGCTTCCAATGGACATAGATTTATCTTGGTTGCTATTGATTACTTCACCAAGTGGGTGGAAGCAATTTCTTATAAGTCGGTGACAAAAAAGGTTGTAGCTGATTTTGTTTGCAACAATCTGATATGCAGATTTGGAGTGCCAGAATCCATCATTACTGATAACGGTGCAAATCTCAATAGTCACCTGATGAGGGAGATATGTGAGCAGTTTAAGATTACTCACCGAAACTCAACCGCTTATCGTCCGCAAATGAATGGAGCTGTAGAGGCTGCCAATAAGAATATCAAGAAGATTCTGAGGAAAATGATTGATAATCACCGAGGTTGGCATGATATGCTGCCATATGCTTTGTTGGGTTATCGGACGACTGTCCGAACGTCGACTGGAGCTACTCCATATTTGCTAGTGTATGGAACAGAAGCAGTCATACCTGCCGAAGTTGAGATACCCTCCTTGAGAATTATCCAAGAAGCTGAGCTGAGTAATGCTGAATGGGTTAGCAAGAGAATTGATCAGTTCACTTTGATCGATGAAAAGAGAATGGTTGCCGTTTGTCATGGTCAACTATATCGACAGAGAATGATTCGAGCTTTTCACAAGAGAGTCAGAGCCAGAATTTTTGAAATTGGGCAGTTAGTACTTAAGCGCATTTTTCCTCATCAGGATGAGTACAAAGGAAAATTTGCACCAAATTGGCAAGGTCCTTACATGGTTCGCAAAGTATTATCTGGAGGTGCGTTGGTCCTGTCGGAGATGGATGGCACCGCGTGGCCAAAACCGATCAACTCAGATGCTGTCAAGAGATACTACGTGTGAAGATTTGGTTTGCGTTTCTACTATTTTCTTGTAATTGTTCATTTGCCTGTATTTGCTTTGTCTTAAATTTTTATCCCTCTTGTAATGAACTACGTCTGACCTGAATTCTCAAGAATGAGATACGTAGGCGGCCTATGTCGGCCTCGGTCACCCCTTTATTCCCTTTTAAATATTTCCTTGTATTTGAACTACGTTCGACCTGAATTCTCAAGAATGAGATACGTAGGCGGCCTTTGTCGGCCTCGGTCGGTTTTCTTTGTAAATTCCTTATTGTTATTAGCCTCGAGGGGGAACTACGTTTGACCTGATTCCTGCCTCAACGGGATACGTAGGCGCCACAAGGGTTCGGTCATATCTCCCGTAAGATTTCTATTCCTCTTTGCAATAGAAACTGGGACAGAATTTTTGAAAGGGTCTCAAAAATTCTCAAGAAGAAGATTTTTCCTCAGCAAGCCAAGACTGAAAATACTTCAAACTGCCACTGGGACAGAATTTTCGAGAGGACCTCGAAAATTCCATGATTTACTTACCGACAATTGAAGATAAGCCATAACTTATAACTGGGACAGAAATTTTGAGGATGGCCTCAAAATTTCAACATAGGTTTATCGACAGTCTAGAATGATTGTGAATACTCCCCATGCGAGTAAACCTCCAAGCACCCAAACTCAAAGAAGTTCGCTAAGCCTGACGTGACATGACATTTGGCAGTGACCCTTTTCAAAATATTACTCCTCGAAAATTTATTTTCTTAAAAAAAAAAATTCTTTTTATGTTTCATTTGTTTTGGCATAAATATTCTGTCTTGTCTATCAAGAGTCGGGAGATCTGGAAAACAACCAGAGATAGCAGGACGGGGAGCGGATGATTGAAGAATCGACACAGATCAGTTCGTTTTAAAACTAACAGTTTTTCTGTGGATGTAGGTTTATATCTTTGCTTTGATATCAGCAGATTCCTCCGATATATGAATATGTAGAAGTCAAGGGAGGAGAAAAGCTTTCCCAGAATTTAGCGATATTCTTGTAGACGCAGGAATTATTTTATATTGCTTATACCAGAGACATGGGAATATGATTTGTTTATTTCAGTCAATTCTCAACAACATGAAGTTTGTAAAGAAACGTCCAGCTAAATTCGAAGGTGAATCAAGCGAAAATCTCAAGAAAGAGTTTACGGTTTTCGTAAAGGATGTCGTCTGCATTATAATGTCAGATATGATATTATACATTACCCGGAAGGGTCATTTATTTTATTGTCGATCAAGACGATATACTATCCGGAAGTCATTTTACCATTATCGTCAATTAAGACGACATGATTATCCAGAAGGCACTCAGAAGATCGCTATGTTGCTCGATTCAAGCACTATCTTCATTTGGTATCAAGGATGACATCAAGATTTAATCATAAGAGGATATTCACGCATCGCGGAAGAACATGCATCGCGAGTCAATATTCATGCATTGCGGAAGAACATGCATCGCGAGTCAATATTCATGCATTGCGGAAGATCATGCATCGCGAGTCAATATTCATGCATTGCGGAAGATCATGCATCGCGAGTCAATATTCATGCATCGCGGAAGAACATGCATTGCGAGTCAATATTCATGCATCGCGGAAGAACATGCATCGCGAGTCAATATTCATGCATCGCGGAAGATCATGCATCGCGAGTCAATACTCATGCATCGCGGAAGATCATGCATCGCGAGTTAATAATCATGCATCGCGAGTTAATAATCATGTATCGCGGAAGATCATATATTGCAAGTTAATATTTATGCATCGCGAGAAGATTTCATGCCTCGCAGAGATTAATACATCGCAAGAAGATTTCATACCTTGCGGAATTTATGCATCGCGAGAAGATTTCATGCCTCGCAGAAATTTATACATCGCAAGAAGATTTCATGCCTTGCGGAATTTATGCATCGCGAGAAGATTTCATGCCTCGCAGAAATTTATACATCGCAAGAAGATTTCATACCTTGCGGAATTTATGCATTGCGAGAAGATTTCATGCCTCGCAAAAGTTTATATATCGCAAGAAGATTTCACACCTTGCGGAATTTATGCATCGCGGGAAGCTTTCATACCCCGCAAGAAATTATGCATCGCCGGAAGATAGATATACCCCGCCAGAAATCATGCACTACCACAGTAAAATCGTGCATCTTAAGAGAAGTATTCACCCACCGGCATCAACTGCATTTCTTTTATTTATGTCAAAAGTAAACATCAAGAAGAGCATCGAAGACGATATCAAGAGAAAATATCGACACCTCATCAGTTTTATTTATTTCGACATCAAAAGAGTACATTGAAGATTACATTGCAAACACCAGACATAAGCTTTATTTGCTTTATGTCAAACCGATCGAGTTGACGTCAAACGTCGAGGAGAACAATTAAGTGTCGACACGGTAAAAGACACTGTCTCCCATTTAAATTGCATTTTTATGCTGACGAGTTTTATCTCGGTCTTTGTCGAGAGCATCCGAAAGGATGAATTCTCCAAAACATACCACAGGTGCGGACGACATCAAAAGGATGCAGCACAACGTGGAACTTTTTCTTAGCAGCGAACTGGGACATAGTCCAAAGAGGTTATCAAACTCTTAGGACGCGAGCAGAGGAGCGACTTCCACCACAATCAAACCACACCCCTATCTTAAGGCATGTGGGTTTTTCTTCGTTTTTGTCAGTTTCAGTTTTGCACCCGAAATTTTGGTCTACCGGAGGCAAGTTTCCAATCTGAGTGATGATGCACCAAGAGTTTTGGAAATTATGTCCGTGTAAGTTCTTATTTATGGGTGTGAAGTGCACCACATTCATGTCTAAGAGATTACAAGCCTCTTTTTCATACTCAATTTAATTTGTCATTCGTCCAGAGCCAAAGGTCATCTAGCATAATAGATTTCCTTTTCAACCGATCGAGTCGAACTACAAGCAGCCTGATTCCTAAGGTTTAAGGATATGTAGGCGAGCTCAATGTTGAGAACTCGGCTGTATTCCAACATTCGCTCTAAAATCCTATTCCCGAGCATTTCGATCCTTTCATATTCCGGTATCGAGATGACTTTTGATTTCTTTCATAATCGTGCGTTGAATCAAGCATATCGAACTACAAGTGGCCTGAATTCTCATATCGCCTGAGATATGTGGGAAACCCATTTCCGGGGCTCGGACATAACTCCTAAAGTCCGTACCTAAATCCCTTTCATAAAAGATGAAGATGAGGTCGGTCAAAATTGGCTTGGTCAATTTTATTTTCCTCAAATTTCTTGCATCAATCCAAGTAAAATGAGGGACAGTTGTTGACACCCAAATTTTGACCCTCCCCGTAATAATTAATTTTCGAGCTTCTTCGATTTAAGGCGATCAAAGATAATTAGTGGTATAGAATTTTAAGAAAATATAAAGTTCGCAAATTATTTTAAATAAGTCGGTCACTTTTAATACTTATATATATATATATATATATAGGATTTATGTACTTTTATGCTTGATATAGCATATTTTATAAACTATTCAAAACAACCTCGAAAGATTTTAATTTTTAACAAGTTTAAACTAGCTTAGCTTAATTATAGTTTTATTTTGGAGCACTAGCTCACGTTTTAACTAATCGTTTATTTCGCTAGCGTTAAGAAGCTCTTTAATTAATTTATATTAGATTCTTCCTTTCTATGGTGACCAAACTAGTCGATTTCGATTCAATCGTAATTAAGAATCTATTTGAGTTTCCGTTCTTAACCTCTTATTTCAACCATCAAGGGGAAAATCTTGGGCCTTTCCAACTGCTGCCAGCAGCCCACCTTCTCCACAGCCTGGCCCATTCCTCTCCACCGTTTAACTTAAGTTTTCATCCCAATGGAATGGGCCCAATTTTGTGTTCCCAAAAGTCATTCACCAACCCATCAGCAAATTTCCAAAGGCCCACCTTTCCCTCTGTAACCCGGCCCACACCTTTTCCACCCTCAAGAGGAGACCCAATATTCCCAACTTTTCCAAAGAAGCAAACGAAGCAAGATGCGGACGTTCCCTTCACGGCGTGAGAAATAGTATCAATGACCCTCTTCTCCAACGTTCACAAATAGACGGAGTCTACACGGTGCTTCACGCGAAAGCAACAGAAGAAAATCGTACCATTTTTTCGTCGTCTGCTTGCTGCAGTAATTGGGATTCCAGACACGAATTGCCTTTATGGCCACGAAATTAAGCCACGTCAGGGTGCAAGGACGATGGGTTTCATCCCAATCGTCCACGTCGCTGTCCTCTTACGGTTCTTCCGCAAAAATCGTACGCTTACAGCTTGCTTTGTCCTGGCAGAGTTTGATTTTTGAATAGGGATTTGGATTTCCCGTTTTACCCCAGCCTTCTTCGAATTTTCCTCCGCCCTCCCCAAATTGAAAACCCTAATCTCTGCTATAAATAATGGCTTGGAAAATTTGTTGGGGGGGATCTTCTTTTTTTTGGAGTCAGAAATTTGGAGGCAGAACGTTAAAAAATAGTAAAGGAGTAGCGAGATAGCAAAATTTTTTTGTTTAAAGCTCATACCCCAGAAGTAGTCTTTAGTTTGAAGTTCTTAAAGGGTCTGGGATTCGAAGTCCATTCAGACATCGCGTTTCGTTGTTTGTGTCGGAGTTCGACGTTCACGTAACTATCCTTTGGGTGTTGAAGTCGCTATTCCCTTACTCGTCAAAGTTTCGGTTCGCTGCCCAGAACCAGGTAATATTTCTTTGTTTCTACAGTTTTATTATGTGTGTTCATAAATTCTGTTTAGGTAGTTCGTAGTAATATATTTAGTATAGTTAGATTTTATCCTGTCCGTCTGCGTCGTGTCTAAATACTATAGTCATGTTTGGTTCTTAGTTTTGATAGAATTAGTCAGTGTAATTGTGATTTCTTTTCTTTCGCCTTGTTTAGTGAAATTTAGCTATGGTTTTGCCTAAAATTTGAAGGAGCCATTAATTTTCTGTTGTTTGAGTTACTGTGACATTTGCTTTCTCTCTAATCATGTTTCTCACTTTAAGATTGACAAAGAAATGTTAAGTTTTGATATTAGTGGTTGTTTCTTTCTTTACTGTATAAGTCGCCCGTCTAAGCTTGTGATCTGGTGCGTATTAGCATTTAGTAAATGTAATTTCTAAGCATGTTGCCTGTTTGGATTCTCTGTTAAGATCTTTAGACTTGCAATCTGTGTTTCCCTTGCCCATGCTTTTTGATAGTTGTTATTTGTTCAGGTTTTGAGTTGTCGGCAACCTGTTTCGATATAGTTTCGAGTCCGTTTTTGTAACTCTTACCTCAAATGGTTTCTAAATCTGGGTATCTTTTATAGATGTAGATATGGTCTGGAAACCTTTCTTTTAGTTTTTTTTTTCTATGTTTAGCATGGTTTTTTTTTTTCTTTTAGTTATGGTACATGCTCTCTCTCTTTTCTTAAGATCCATGGTTACTCTTGCTTCCATGTCTGTTCAAGTCTTTTCCATTCGTTCTGCTCGTATTTGATTAAATACCTCTGTCTAATGGATTTTTTTTATACAGACGGCTGGGTTCTTGAATAATCTATTCTATGTGTCTGCTCCTGTTTTGTTCGTAAATGGCCCCCCTAGTTATTTGATTCTGATCATTGCTCTGTTATTCATCCTGTCGATGGTATTTTTGTATCTTGTCACGAATTATTCCTATATGTTATATTATAGCTTCTCACAAGTGTTTGTATGATTAATTTCCCTTGTTATTGGCAAATGTATGAGCTTGTCTTGGCTGTAGATAATTGTTTAAGATTCAAGTTTGGCAAAGGTTTCAAATGACTGCTTCTGAGATTTACTTTTCCAGAATTTTAAGCTGAGCATATGAAAAATTGTTTCCTTACTCCTCTGTTTCCTCTTAAACTTTCATTGTTCTCCCTAGTTCTCATATAATGTGTAGGTTTGTTGATCTAAAGAGATATTATCTTTGAATTGTAAAAATGATTTTGTTCAATTAAGCACAAAAAAATTATATTGCTTAACTCTTATCTGCTAAGTTGAAACAACTGTGTTCTGTAGATTCTTATCTAAGACTGGGATTATTGGATTATTCATTTATACGCCTGTAATTCGAGCATGCTCATTTATGAAATTGTCTCTGTTTTAGTGTTCTTGGTCAAGAAATTTGTCAGCTTTGAAGAGTTGGTGGTAGTTTGTTTGAATTTTCATACTTGAATCATATTTAGCTATCGTAAACCATTTGGTCTGTTGCCTTGTTGTGTTTAAATTATGATGAGTTAAGTCCTAGAAAGTGACCTTGTAAATATGCGGAACTCCCTGTTCGATGTCTTTCTGCCCTTTATTTCAATTCTTGAGTTAGAATATAGTACTCATAATTGCCTCCATTGCTTTCCGTTTCTTTGCTCAAATTTCTGGTTGTATCGTTTAGTTGGATTATTTGTTAGCTCTCTCTAATATTGGTCAGGGTTCGACATATTTCTTATCTTTAAATGAGTTTGAATATTTTTGCTTGAGCTATACTTGTTTGATTTCTTTTCCTCGTTGTTTAGATCTATAAGTGAGAATTTCTTTTCTTTATGCTCTCCAAGTTAACTTTCTTAAGCATGATGTTTGTGAACTATTTTTGCCTCGGGTTTGAACTATTTTAATGTTAAGTTTGCATATTTGAACTCTATTATGTAAGTCCTTCCTATCGGTGTTCTTCATGTGATATGAATCCACCACTACTTGACAATAAATTTTGTTTCTAACTTTGTTATCCCTTTCAATGACGTCAGTTAGTTTGCATTCTAACCCTTTGTTATAGAATTGTTAAAAGTGAGATCTTCGAGATTCATAAGTTTTGTTTTCTATTTCATTTATTTCTTGCTCATAAAGTATAAAGAGTTTTGTTCTATTAAATGTTTATCCCTTTTAACTGTTCCTTTTGCAAACCGTTGCTCTATGTCTCCATGAAGTGTTTTGGTTTTATTTGTTTCTCAAGTGTGGTTGCTTCATGCTTATTAAATTTCCCAAGAGTGATATTATGTTAATCAGGCTGTCTCTCTTCATTATATGGTTGTTGTTATACCTTTCTGTCATAGTATATAATTGGCGTGCTCGATTTAAATTCTATTAAGGTATCTTTATATTCCATTATTAGAATGCGAAACTATCTACTCTTCATATGTGCTAATTCATCTCCCTTTTTCTCCCTTTTCACATGTAATATCACCATCCGAGTCCTCTGGGATTCTTACTTCCCCTTTGCATTCCGAGAAAACCGTAAAGGCTCAAAATCCTTTTATCGAGTCAACCCATAAAATTTGGCGGACAGATTCTTGAAGTTGAACTAGCGTGAAAGTTGAAGATAGTTGGAGAAGATGGATTAGAAGACTCATTTTATTTTATATCTTTCGCATATTGTATTTATTTTTGGGCCTAAGCCCTTGTCGTCTTTTACTTTGCTTTATTTATTTTGTGTAATTATTTGTTTAGTTTAGGACAGGTACTCAAGATGACAAAAATGGGTCGAAACCCAAAAAGTCAAATGGGTCAAAAACCCAAAACAGGTGGGTCCAAAACCGGTCAAGGCGAACAGAACTCGGATTTGGACCCAAATCTCTTTCCCTCTCTTTTATTTCTTGTTTATTTACTTGCTTTATGTGTTAGTTAATTTTAAGTTAAGAAAACTCCGAATTCCCCGCAAACGCCTTAAATGTTTTTATCAACATAAAACCAATAATTCTTCAAATAACTCATTTAGATAATAAGTCGATATTTTTACCCTTCTAGGTAATTTTTGAAAATCAAGTTAAGCGATTTTAGCCAAACTATGTTAGTTGCCGGAAAACCGTGTGTTAGCGGACGTCTTAGGTGCTTTCAAAACCTTCTTAGGACGTTAATTTGAATCCCCGAACCCTTTAAATGTTTTTAAACAATTTTTTCTGTTAAGTCTTTTGGAAATGTTAGTTTTCTTGATTTTTCTTAAAAATTAAGTGGCGACTCTAAAAAGTCGAAATTCTTATAAAAATACCTTTTTTCGATTAAAACAGGTTAGTAAATATTTTTTCTTATTTTATTATATTTACGATTTATAAGTATGATAGCTAGAATTTCACAACTTTCCCGTCATTTCGCGGCCAAGGTTTCTTAACTTTCTTCGGAGGTAAGTTTCAAAGTTGATTTTAGTGGTTGTAAACACAATAAAATAAGAAAAAAGTTTTACTAACCTACAACCAAGAATATCCACTTTGAAACCCAGTGATGAAGAGAACTGTGAAACCCTAGCCGCTAAATGAGGGAGAACGGGTGAATATATCGTTTTTGAAAATAATGAAATGAGGGGGGGGAGTAATTAGGATTTAGGGATTTAGTCTATGTGGCAGTGGAACCTTATTGTTATGCAATGTGGCATCCACATGACATTTAACATCTTCTGTTAATAAGAAGGGTATTTTTGACCCAATAGTTTAACGTGAAGGGTAGTTTTGAGCCGAAATATAGTTTAAGGGTAAATATGAGCTATTTCGGATAGTTTAAGGGTATTTTTGACCCTTTTTATTTAGTCTACGTGGCAGTGGAATCCTATTGGCATGCCATGTAGCATTCATGTGGCATCCACATGGCATTTAACAATTTCCGTTAATTAGAAGGGCATGTTTGATCCAATAGTTTGACGGGAAGGGTAGTTTTGAGCCAAAATATAGTTTAAGGGTATATATGAGCTATTTCAGATAGTTTAAGGATATTTTTGAGCCTTTTCCGATAAAATAAAAATGATGAGTCAAGTAGTAGAATTTATATTTATAATTTATAATATATATATACACACACATATGAATCTAAAGTTCATATATATATTCTGATTAAACATATTCGTATTTTTCCTAAAATGGACACCAAAGAGCATGCTTATAATTTACTACCTTCCCATCATCAAGGATAGTGATAAAATGGTTAAGATTTTTTTAATTAGAGATTTCGAATATATTATTAAAAAATTTTATATAAGAAATGATTTTCCATTTAATGAACCCATACAACGTGATTCAAAATTTTTGGACAAATAATAGGGTTCATCAAGAAGGCAAAGGTGTGTGTAGTGCTGGCAATTTAAGCCCATTTTTATTGACCCGTCCAAATAGCCCATCAAATATGGGTTAAAAGAGTGATTTTAAATATGAGTAATATTTGAGATTATACCCATATTTTATCCATTAAGATATGGGTATATTATGGGTAAACTACGGGTCAAATATGGATATTGCAAGTTTTCTCCAAATTTTTAAAAAATCTTCTGTTATCAAGTTTTAGAAGCGATTTTTCAAAATTTTCATATATGGGTCCCTATTAATATTTCAACTCTCGACCTCCACCCCACGCTTCTCAAAAAAATTAAAATTTATTTTTAAAAAATATTTTGAACTTCAAAATTTCATTTTTTGACCCTACCCTCGACCCCCCCCCCCACCAGCCCCCTCACTCCCCACCCCCCAAAAAAATAAAAATTTAAGTTCCATAATTACTCTGACTAACTATGTCGTCTCTATATACTTTAGAGCATGTAATATTGCCAGTGCTTCTACTTTTGTATTAGTGGTGGATAAATCCTCAATCCCGAGTTTTTTTTAAAAGTTTTTTTTTTTACTTTTATAATAAAATAAAACTAAATGAAGCATTTTCAACAGATTTCATCTAAAAAAAAAGACTAAATTATTTTCTCCATATTGAATTCTTAAGTAAAGAATTATTTATTCATGAAATATGGGTAAAATATGGGTAACTAGTATTTTACCCAACCCATTTTTATCTATATCAAATATGGGCGGATTGAATAATTACTCATTTTATATTTACCCATTTTTAACCTATCCATATTTGACCCAACCCACCCATTTACCACCACTAGGTGTGTGAGACCCATTTTTTACACACCTAGATTGGAATTTGAAGTCATTGAAAGTATCCAGGGTGTTGAGACATCTACTCAAATACACCATACTTATTTCAAATAGAAAAAGTGATAAAGGATTACCTTATATAAGTCCCTTAGCAACATCAATTGTGGCTTAGTGCTATCAATATTGAACACAATGATGTAATTAGGAGTGATAATTGGGCAGATTGAGTTAAATTTGGGCAGGTCAAAATATGTCAAGATAACTAACATGTCAAGACCCAATCAAATCCAAATTTGTTTGGATCAAAATGGGATAGGTAACGGATTAGTGACGGGTCATAACCCAATTCGTCCAATTTTTACTAAGTTTTCTTTGTCATTTTTTAAGCTTTAGTACCAAATAAAATTTTCTTTTCGTTATGATAACTGTATATATAACACATAAAATAAAATAAAAATTAATTTTGACAAGGTTTCTCAAATTAATTCAATTTGGGTTACATATCAACCGAATTTTAATGGGTTGAAACGGATTGTATTGATATGAGTTGAGCTAAAAAATGAGTGAGTCAATAATCAACCCAAACCTAAATGGTTGGATCGAATTGGACGTATTGGGCCTATTTTGTCATCCCTAGATGTAATTGAGCTGCATATAATTAATAAACCTAGATTGTAGGAAAATTAAGGTCATTCAACGACGTTACAATATCCTTTTGTAGATGAATCTTTAATCGTACATCTAGCTGATTTGTGTTTCTTGGTGTATGATTTCACCAACACTTTATAAAAAACATGCAAACTCAAAGCTAGATGATAAAAAAGTAGAGAAACGAATAAATGATGAAAATGGGAAAACAATATATCCATGATAGTTTTATATTGACTTCCAGATCAATAATTTGTACATATTCGATAGACTTAAAAATAAATATAAGATTTGAATAAAAAGCACTACAGTTCGGAGAAATTCACAGCTAATACTCTAGCTCCCCGTATGCAAGGAATGAACTTGCTTTTTAAATTATTCGGAAACAAAAAAGAAGAGAAAAATCGTTGTTTTCGCTCCGAGTTGCTCAAATTGAGTACTATGCCTTGCAAAACACACACAACTCACAACTAATTAGAGTTAATTTTGTAGGTTGCAGTATATAATCGTATATATAATGTATAATTACGTATCAGAGATGTATATACATTTATTAACATTGTTTGTACCGTATTTTATACATTGCAGCTGATATTTCAAATGTTAATACCTTCTGGAAATGGAAATATGAACCTATTATCCTTATCTTTGAATTTTAACGGTTTTCTCTTTTAGAATCTTTTATAAATTAACTTTTCTTCTCTTGTTATAAGTACTTTTACTTAATTGTAGAAATATTTTGACATTTCAAAAGTAGTTTTTCTTCCAACGAAGTAAAAATCACGACACACACAAAATATCGGGCCTCGAGTTGGGAATCGAGGTCAGATCTTATAGAAGCGTAGCTAAAAATAAGAGTTTGGAGGTTCTAAATTTCCTTTTAAAAAGAGAGAGAGGGGTTCGAACCCACAACTCTAGCATGAAAAACATTTCCACAATCCCTTCCTTACCGCTAAATCATCAATCAATTTTGCTAGAGATTCACAAAGTAATATACATATATATATTTTTTTAATTTTCTAATACAAATCAAGTGTTGGGGTTGGATCATAATTCAAATGTAGGGTCTTGAATCAATAGTTGTGGTCAGTCTCGAGTCAGGTGTTGAGGTCAATTTGTGGATCAATCATTGGGGTTGTGTCTTGATTTAAGTGTCGAGGTTCGGCCCTGATCATCGGTTATGTAACACCTCAAAAATTTCTAAGCTAAGACCCCAATTATTTTATAACACCTCGCAATACTATACTTAAAATTTGAATAGTTCGTACAACACCACGAACTTTAAGAAAGAAAAAAGAGGGCTACAGATAAGTCTATGAACCCAAAATGGACGATGGACCCTTTACGGAACCCTAATTGGTCCGTTTAGAGAACGGTAGCCAATCGTCCAGGGCTGCCAAGGTGGGAGTAACCTGGCGATACCCTTGATAGCTCGTGGTGGCTTGTACGGTCGGGTCCGTACAAGTCACCCATCATCTTTTATTATCTTTGGTCAACTTTAAGCAATGATATCTCTCAACACATAATGAATTAGGTGACCCATAATCTGGTCCTTGAGTCTTCTTTCCAATTTCACTGATTTTGCCTCATTTCAAGTTTGAAGTGAAGAGTTATGCTCGTTTTAATAAGGCTTGTAAGTCAGATGTATGTTTACGGACGGCTATACGGCCCATGACGAGTTTCACAGACTGTATTTGTATATGATGATTTGTATTTGCATATGACAATTATTTCCTTTAATTTTCAGTTTTTTCATCATATACATTCAATTCTTTTGTGTATAACTTTTTAAAGTTTGTATAAACGTGTAGTTTTTAGATTATAATATAATTTATATAATGTAATCTGTATAATATATTTTGTATAATTGTTTAAAGTTCATACGTTTATATTTGTACTAATTCATTATTTTGAGTTTTATTATATTTGTATGATCCAGACTTTATATTACTCAATTATATAAAAACAAGTGAATCAAAATAAACGTACCTGCGAATTATACAAACGAGATGTAAATTATACAAATTATTGTCCTCTCTCGCTCGCCTCTCTCCTCCCTCTCCAATCTCTCTCGTCTCTCTCTCCCTCTCCGAATCACGCTCGCCTCTCTCCTCCCTCTCCCAATCTCTTTAGCCAGAATATACTAATACATATGTATAATATACAATTATCTAACCTCTCTCCTACTTTTTTCCCTCTTGCTCGCCTCTCTCCTCCCTCTCCCAGTCTCGCTCACCACTATTACATGTAGCTACAAATCGTAATTAGAAAACTATAACTATGGAGCATAATTAGGCTATTTTTAAGTGGATATACGCGAAAGTTCCTCTATTATACAAAAGGAAAAAATACGGAAAATAGCAAACTACATTATATATTAAATTAATATAGATATAGTATATTTATTTATGTATTTTTTATGGATATATTTAATTATTAAATAACAAATACTATCCTACGTGCATAATAAAGTTTTTCCACCCCTGTTTACGCTTCACTGTCTCTAGTTCCCACCTTCAAAGCTTCTCTTTCAATCTTCCCCTAAATCACTGTATATTCCTCAATATTCTCCTTACAATCACAGTCTCTCCCCCTAAATCAATATATTAATATATATATATAAAGAAGGATCATAGAGAAGGTGATGTGGCACCTCTCTATGGCCTCCATTCCTTTTTTTCTTT
This sequence comes from Solanum sitiens, assembly GCA_016801875.1. Taxonomy (NCBI): domain Eukaryota; kingdom Viridiplantae; phylum Streptophyta; class Magnoliopsida; order Solanales; family Solanaceae; genus Solanum; species Solanum sitiens. Next base: position 509,446 of record JABWTJ010000101.1, read on the forward strand.
TTTTTCTCTCTTTTTTGACATTTTTTCTTCTTTCTTTTTATTAAATAATTTGTTTATCAATTAAAAAAATTCAAGCATATTTATTATTGTAATTATATATAATGAGTTACAAAAAAACCTCCATCTATTGATATTCTCACTTAAATAGCATGTCTTTTCAATTTCCTTCTAATTATTTTTATGACTTATCCAATCTATAAATATCAATCATCTATAGAGATGTTGAATGTTCATTTTCGTTTTTTCATTCTTTTTTTTAGTAGTATAGGTTTTTAATTTTCTTTTCTTCGTCTTTTTATTCATCAATCATGTACATAATAAAAAAAAAACATAGAAAAGATGATGTCATAATATGACCTTCACTTTGATGTTGAATGTTCATTTCATTTTTTCATTCTTTCTTTTTAGTAGTATAGGTTTTTAATTTTCTTTTCTTCGTCTTTTTATTCATCAATCATGTACATAATAAAAAGAAGACATAGAAAAGATGATGTCACAATATGACCTTCACTTTGATGAAGATCATATATATATTCTTCAAAGATTCATCACATTATTTGGTATAAGTTCAACAAAATGAAGAAGAAAGCATAATTATCTTGGAGATTCCGGAAGATAGAGTCATAGTAGTATAAAAGTTTGAATGATTTCCAAACATTTTGAAGATTCATTGTTGTTTTATTTTGATTCCAATTAATATTATTCTATTTTCTTTTATTTTATTTCTTTGAGTTGAACAAAATAAAATGAATATTCTATTCATTGTTGTTGTCGTTGAAGATGAAAAGATGCACATTTTTTTATTATTTATATATACGTCAATTTATAGCTAATTAATATTTTTAATTTTGCCATGATTGAATTAAAAATATATTACCTATAATACATTTCTTTTATATATACTGGATATTGTTGCCCCAAAAAATATATGATGTGGTCTATCATTGTAATGACCCGCGAGTTTATTTTTGGAAAATTTGAATTATTCGTATAACTTGAGTTAATTTATTTATGGTTAATGGTAGATAATGGAATAATAGATAGTTAGGAGTCTAAAGTGATCATTTAATTAAGATCCTATACTATTAGGGTCATGTATATATATAAAAAAAAATAAGTTAGTGATTTTAGTCAGTATAATAAACAATTAATTAAGAAAAGAAGGGGAGGCAGAAACCTACCTAAGCCGACGCACACGAGAGGTTTTCTTTGATCTTCAGGTAACAATCCATGGTACTTTGACGTAATTGTTTTTAGTTTGTCAATTATGTGTGATAAATGTGATATGATATGAATTCAAGATCTCGGTTGATTGAGAAATTAATGTATCTTTCTAGTGCAATGTGGGCCAGCCGTAAATGAGGATAATTGGAGGCCATGTGAAGACTATTATTAGTTTGCTTTAGAGAAACAATGAAAATTTTATAAAACAATAAATTAAGTGCTAGAATTATTGAGTGAAAAATTAGTAGTAATGATTTTTATGTGGCTAACTGGTACGTGGATGGTTCTGGAAAATAAGAAAAAAAGAATTGGGAATATTTGGACTGGCCATAATGAGCCAATCATTGGCTGGAAAAAATAATAATAATAAAATTGTTAAACAGAAGAAAAATAATAATAAAAGGGGTCAATTTTTCATTAGCACTGTTCTAATTAAATTAGTAGTGCAAATTTTATATCTTGGTCATTTTACTGTGAATCTAATTTTGATAGGCAGGCATGGGTAATTAAATATTATATGTATGGTGTTGAGAGAATGTCATTTGAATTATGATAGTGGAAAAGAAATAACCGAAATTTAATCCTAGACTTGAAACTTGAAAAAAATTATGATAGAGGAAATTTTAATTGACATCAAGAATTATAAACTTGATTATAAATTTGGGTGAATTTTTAGGTCAAGGTTAAACACAAAAAAATAAATAAAAATAAATATGGGTATTGTTAGTACCGAAATCTTATAGTGAATATATATACTTGAATAGGTTGCATCGATTCGGAAGTCCAACGAAAAGGGAAGGCTCAAGTCCCAGACTGATTATTCGATTGAGTAAGGCAAGTGAATTTCTAAACCCTTGTTAAGCGTATGAAATTCGTGTATTTCCTTGTGTAGTGTTGAGAATGACTTGGAGACTTGTTGCTTATTTGTTGGTGTTGTATTCCTTGTTGTAAATTGCGCTTTGTTATCAAAATGGTTATCTCCTCATTTTCATTTGAGCATGTCATTTGCATCGTATCTGAGACATGGTTGTGGTAAGAGGATGTACCATTTCGAGGGTCGTATCGCGCGCCGCGATGGATATTATATTTCGAGGGACGTATCGCGCGCCGCGAAGGTTACTATTATCGAGGGTCGTCGTGCGCCGCGACAGATGCATGGACAAATATGTCCCCCATGGGTCCCAGACTGAGAGACAGCGGGTGTGTATCGTTAGGGAAGACATGCATCACTATATTTGACATTGCATCTCATTGCATTACACATTTTTATTATTGATGAACTTGAACTCGTGTTTTGCTAATCTTGTGAGTGTTTCTCGGTGAAACTTGTGACTGCTGAATATTGAGTTGTTATTGAGAATATGTAAACTGATAGAGTGTGGTTATCGAGTTGTGTGTTTGGTAAACTGTGAACTGTTAGGCTGTAGCGTGGAGGTTTAGATAGGGAGTAAGGAGTACCCGTATTTTGTTCACTTAACTTGTGTTTAGAGGTCTGCTTGTTGGGTACCGCGTGGTTTGGTACTCACCCCTTGCTTCTACAAATTTTTGTAGGTTACGAGCCCGGATCTTCGTGATACCTCTCATTCTTTCATTTCCGAGGCATCTTGTGGAGGATTGTGAGGTAGCTGCTTGTCATCTCAGCGAACTTTCCTACTCCAGTTTATGACTTTGTTTTTACTTGAAAGACAACTTCATTTTAGACTTCTATTTTATTTCACTTCTAAATTTACATTAGAGGCTTGTGCACGTGACAACCTGGGTTTGAGGATTGAATTAATATGACTTGATTTCATAATAGAAATTGTTGTTGGATTGTTATTTACTTCCGCACTTTGTTAGATATTGGGTTTTAGGCTGACTTGTCTTGGTGGGATAAGACGAGTGCCATCACACTCATTTTTGGGTCGTGACAAAATGGTATCAGAGCCCAGTTTCATAGGTCTCACGTGTATACAAGCCGAGTCTACATAGAGTCTCAAGGATCAGTACGGATACGTCTGTACTTATCTCTGAGAGGCTAATAGACTATTAAGAAACTTCCTTTTTGTTCATTCTTTCTTAACGTGCGTGGTTACCTTCCTTAGTACTGAGTCATTGTATACTTTTTTGACAGATGACGAGGAATAGAGCTAATGTTACTGGTGGTAGAGGGGAGGCACTTCCCGAGGTAGTTGTTGAGGCCCCAGCTAGGGGTAGGGGTAGAGCTCAAGCTAGAGGTCGTGCTCGTGGTACGACAGTAGCCAGAGGTCGTGGCCGTGGAGCAGCACCAGTGAGAGGTCGTGCTAGAGAGGTCTCTACAGAGCCTCAGTTTGATGACAGAGAGAACCAGGTTCCTCCAGAGCCTGTAGTCACACCTTTGCTTCAGGATACACTATTGAGGGTGTTAAGTGTGCTAGAGGGATTTTCTCAGGGTGGTGGTGCGACTACCACACCACATGACTCTCGTACTAGGGGGGGCTCAGACCCAAGAGCAGCAGCAAGCTCCAGTTGTTCAGGATGCGATGGGGCAGCTACCAGTAGATCCCGCAGTTTAGAATGATGTTGCACCAGCAGTTGGGGGTCAACCTGCACCGGTGGTTGTTCTGACGGAGGATGAGCAGCGCAGGTATGAGAGATTTCAAAAGATGGACCCACCTCAGTTTTAGGGTGGGAAGAGCGAGGACGCTCATGAGTTTCTGACTACATGACGAGAGTTACTAGAGGTGGTTGGATTAGCTGAGTCACATGGGGTTCAATATGCTACACTCCAGCTTCGTGGACCAGCGAGAGAGTGGTGGAGGACTTATTTGGGGGTTTTGCCAGTTGGATCTCCTCCAGTGACTTGGGAGCAGTTTGCTAGTGCATTCCACGATCGTTTTATCCCTTGGAGCGTGAGAGAGGAGAGTCGCTTGAGATTTGAGAGTCTGAGACAGGATGGTTTATCGGTTATAGAGTATGAGGCGCGTTTTTGTCAGTTGTCTAGGCATGCGTTGGCCATCATTCCAGATGAGACAGAGAGGATCCGCAGATTTGTGAGGGGATTGACTTTCTCTATCAGGTCAGCTGTGTTTCGGGCATCTAGAGAGGGGGCTTCTTTCCAGTCCATTGTGAGCGCCGCCAAAGAGGCGGAATTGATGGAGAGGGAGGAGTTTGGGGACTCTAAAAGGTCACGTACATCAGGTCAGTTTCATGGTGCCTCATCTGGAGGTAGGGGATCACAGAGAGTGAGTGGTTCCTTTCAGCAGCGGGGGCCTATTCATGCATCTTTGCCGACATTTGAGGGTGGTCAGACATCTAGGGGTTCTTATAGCCTGGGTCAGGGCTCGTACGGTTCACACCAGCGACATACAGGGCGAGGCAATTATAGTGGGTTTTCAGGGTCCACACAGCAGTTCCCAGGTCAGAGATTTTGTTTTACTTGTGGAGATCCCGATCACCTAATGCGGCAGTGTACATCTCAAAGGGGTCGTGGTGGGCCTCGACCTAATTCTTCATTCCAAACTAGACCACCAGTACCGCAGGGTAGAGGCCGCGGCAGAGTTCAGTCAGGTAGAGGTAGTGGAGTTTCTAGTGGTGGTGTTGCAGCTCAGCAGAGTGGGGGTAGAGGTACCACCCAGGCTGGAGGTGAGGGGGCCACTGTTATGCTTTCCCAGGAAGACCTGAGGGGGAGACCTCTGATGCTGTTATTACAGGTATCATCCCCATATGCCATCGACCTGCGTCTGTATTGTTTGATCCAGGGTCTACATTCTCTTATGTGTCTACATATTTTGCTGCTGAATTTGATATGATATATGATAGCATAACTGTACCTATTCGTGTTTCTACACCCGTGGGTAAGCCCTTAGTGGTGGATCGAGTGTATCGATCCTGTCTTGTTTCTTTGGCTGGGTATGACACTTGGGTAGACTTAATCATTCTGGGGATGGTAGACTTTGATGTTATCTTGGGTATGGATTGGCTTTCTCCTTATCATGCTGTCCTTGATTGTAATGCTAAGACTGTGACTTTAGCAATGCTTGATGTTCCGAAGGTTGAGTGGAAAAGTGTTAGTGGTTCTTATCCTAGCAAGGTCATCTCTTTTATCCGTGCTCAGAGATTGGTGGAGAGGGGGTGTTTGTCTTACTTAGCTTTTATTCGGGATACTAGTGTTGAACCACCTCCCATGGACTCTGTTCCCGTGGTTCAGGAGTTTCTCGATGTATTTCCTTCTGATCTTCCAGGTGTTCCTCCCGATAGGGATATTGATTTTGCTATTGATTTGGAGCCGGGCACTAAGCCTATTTCTATCCCTCCCTACCGTATGGCTCCAGCAGAGTTGAAAGAGTTGAAGGACCAGTTGCAGGATTTATTGAGTAAGGGTTTTATTCGTCCTAGTGTGTCACCATGGGGTGCCCCTGTATGTTTGTGAAGAAGAAGGATGGGACTATGAGGATGTGTATTGATTACAGACAGTTGAACAAGGAAACGGTGAAGAATAAGTATCCTCTACCGCGTATTGATGATTTATTTGATCAGCTACAGGGAGAATCATTGTTCTCTAAGATTGATTTGAGGTCTGGGTATCATCAGTTGAAGATTAAGGCATCAGATATCCCTAAGACGGCTTTTCGGACCCGATATGGGCATTATGAGTTCCTAGTGATGTCCTTTGGATTGACTAATGCCCCTGCAGCATTCATGGAGTTAATGAATGGGGTGTTTCGACCATACCTTGATTCTTTTGTGATTGTTTTCATCGATGACATCTTGGTTTACTCCAAGACTGAGGAGGACCATGTCTGACACTTGAGGATTGTACTTCAGAGGTTGAGAGAAGAGAAGTTGTATGCCAAGTTCTCAAAGTGTGAGTTCTGGCTTACTTCTGTGGCATTCTTGGGACACGTGGTGTCCAAGGAGGGTATTAGAGTAGATCCGGCCAAGATTGAGGCAGTTAGAGGCTGGACGCGACCTACTTCACCTACTGAGATTAGGAGTTTTGTGGGATTGGCAGGCTATTATCGACGATTTGTTCAGAGTTTCTCTACTATTGCAGCTCCATTGACTAGATTGACTCGACAGGATGTGGGTTTTCAGTGGTCTGATGAGTGTGAGCAGAGCTTTCAAAAGCTCAAGACTTTGTTGACTTCAGCTCCTGTGTTGACTCTACCTGAGGAGGGTGTAGACTTTACTGTGTATTGTGATGCTTCAGGAGTTGGATTGGGCGGTGTGTTGATGCAGAAGGGGAAAGTGATTGCTTATGCTTCTAGGCAGTTGAAATCCCATGAAAAGAACTACCCTACTCATGATTTGGAGTTGGCGGCTGTGGTATTTGTACTTAAGTTATGGCGTCATTATTTGTATGGGGTGCATTGTGAGATCTTCACTGATCATCGAAGTCTTCAGTATATCTTTAGTCAGAGGGACTTGAACTTGAGGCAACGGAGATGGCTTGAGTTGCTGAAGGACTATGATGTGACCATTCTGTATCATCCAGGAAAGGCCAATGTTGTGGCCGATGCTCTGAGTAGGAAGACTCCTAGCATGGGAGTCTTGCAGCGCTTAGTATTGAGGAGAGACCATTGGCTAGGGATGTGCAGATATTAGCTAACAGTCTTGTCCGCTTGCAGGTTTCAGAGGAGAGTGATGGGATGATTGCTTTTATTGAGGCTCGGTCTTCTTTAGTCGAACAGATCCGTGCACACCAGTTTGATGATGAAAAATTATGTCTTATTCGAGACAAAGTATTGAGAGGGGAAGCTAAAGAGGCTGTCCTTGATTCTGATGGTGTCTTGAGGATCGGAGGCAGGATTTGTGTGCCCAAGACGGGAGATTTGATTAGATTGATTCTTGAGGAGGCCCATTGTTCTCGATATTCCATCCATCCGGGAGCGGCGAAGATGTATCATGACCTGAGTCAGCATTACTGGTGGTGTGGGATGAAGAGAGATATTTCAGACTTTGTTTTGAGGTGTTTGACTTGCCAGCAGGTCAAGTGTGAGCACCAGCGTCCCGGGGGTATATCTCAGAGGAAGCCTATTCCTACTTGGAAGTGGGAGAGGATTACTATGGACTTTGTTGTGGGTTTACCTACCACAGTGGGTGGTTATGACTCTATTTGGGTTGTTGTTGACAGGCTGACCAAGTCTGCCCACTTCATTCCGATTCGGGTGAAGTATACGGCCGAGAAGTTAGCCGAGCTATATATCAGTCAGATTGTGCGACTACATGGAGTTCTGATTTCTATTATATCAGATCGAGGTTCATTGTTCACTTCTCATTTCTGGAAGGCATTACAACATGGTCTGGGTACTCAGTTAGATATGAGTACAGCTTTTCACCCTCAGACAGATGGTCAGTCCAAGCGAACGTTCAGGTGTTGGAAGATATGCTTCGAGCGTGTGTGATCGATTTCGGTGCTAGATGGGATCGACATTTACCCTTAGCAGAGTTTGCCTATAATAACAGTTATCACTCTAGTATCCAGATGGCCCCATTTAAGGCGTTGTATGGTAGACGGTGTAGATCTCCGATTGGTTGGTTTGATTCGACGGAGATGGACTCTTTGGATACAGACTTGCTTAGAGATGCTATGGAGCAAGTCCGTATGATTCAGTATAGACTATTGACAGCCCTGAGTCGACAGAAGAGTTATGCAGACCGGAAAGTTAGAGCCTTAGTGTTTATGGAGGGTGATCATGTTTGGCTCCGAGTATCACCCATGAAGGGTGTGATGAGGTTCGGAAAGAAAGGCAAGCTTAGTCCTAGATTCATTGGCCCTTTTGAGATTTTGAGTCGAGTGGGAGAGGTGGCTTATAAGTTAGCGTTGCCACCTAGTTTGTCGGCAGTTCATCCTGTTTTCCATGTTTCCATGCTTCGGAAGTATATTCCGGATGAATCTCATGTGCTTTCACTTGATTCTGTGGAGTTGGGTCCAGACTTGACATTTGAGGAGGAGCCTATAGCTATTTTGGATAGGCAGATTCGAAAGCTTAGGACCAAGGAGATTGCTTCAGTAAAAGTACAGTGGAAGCACCGATCGGTGGGAGAGGCAACTTGGGAGATAGAGTCTGACATGCGTGCCAGATATCCTCAGATTTTTGAAGCTTCAGGTACTTTCTTTCACTTTGTGTTCGAGGACGAACATGATTTTTAGTGGTGGATAATGTAATGACCCGCGAGTTTATTTTTGGAAAATTTGAATTATTCGTATAACTTGAGTTAATTTATTTATGGTTAATGGTAGATAATGGAATTAATAGATAGTTAGGAGTCTAAAGTGATCATTTAATTAAGATCCTATACTATTAGGGTCATGTATATAAAAAAAAAAATAAGTTAGTGATTTTAGTCAGTATAATACACAATTAATTAAGAAAAGAAGGGGAGGCAGAAACCTACCTAAGCCGACGCACACGAGAGGTTTTCTTTGATCTTCAGGTAACAATCCATGGTACTTTGACGTAATTGTTTTTAGTTTGTCAATTATGTGTGATAAATGTGATATGATATGAATTCAAGATCTCGGTTGATTGAGAAATTAATGTATCTTTCTAGTGCAATGTGGGCCAGCCGTAAATGAGGATAATTGGAGGCCATGTGAAAACTATTATTAGTTTGCTTTAGAGAAACAATGAAAATTTTATAAAACAATAAATTAAGTGCTAGAATTATTGAGTGAAAAATTAGTAGTAATGATTTTTATGTGGCTAACTGGTACGTGGATGGTTCTGGAAAATAAGAAAAAAAGAATTGGGAATATTTGGATTGGCCATAATGAGCCAATCATTGGCTGGAAAAAAAAAATAATAAAATTGTTAAACAGAAGAAAAATAATAATAAAAGGGGTCAATTTTTCATTAGCACTGTTCTAATTAAATTAGTAGTGCAAATTTTATATCTTGGTCATTTTACTGTGAATCTAATTTTGATAGGTAGGCATGGGTAATTAAATATTATATGTATGGTGTTGAGTGAATGTCATTTGAATTATGATAGTGGAAAAGAAATAACCGAAATTTAATCCTAGACTTGAAACTTGAAAAAAATTATGATAGAGGAAATTTTAATTGACATCAAGAATTATAAACTTGATTATAAATTTGGGTGAATTTTTAGGTCAAGGTTAAACACAAAAAAATAAATAAAAATAAATATGGGTATTGTTAGTACCGAAATCTTATAGTGATATATATACTTGAATAGGTTGCATCGATTCGGAAGTCCAACGAAAAGGGAAGGCTCAAGTCCCAGACTGATTATTCGATTGAGTAAGGCAAGTTGATTTCTAAACCCTTGTTAAGCGTATGAAATTCGTGTATTTCCTTGTGTAGTGTTGAGAATGACTTGGAGACTTGTTGCTTATTTGTTGGTGTTGTATTCCTTGTTGTAAATTGCGCTTTGTTATCAAAATGGTTATCTCCTCATTTTCATTTGAGCATGTCATTTGCATCGTATCTGAGACATGGTTGTGGTAAGAGGATGTACCATTTCGAGGGTCGTATCGCGCGCCGCGATGGATATTATATTTCGAGGGTCGTATCGCGCGCCGCGAAGGTTACTATTATCGAGGATCGTGTCGTGCGCCGCGACAGATGCATGGACAAATATGTCCCCCATGGGTCCCAGACTGAGAGACAGCGGGTGTGTATCGTTAGGGAAGACATGCATCACTATATTTGACATTGCATCTCATTGCATTACACATTTTTATTATTGATGAACTTGAACTCGTGTTTTGCTAATCTTGTGAGTGTTTCTCGGTGAAACTTGTGACTGCTGAATATTGAGTTGTTATTGAGAATATGTAAACTGATAGATTGTGGTTATCGAGTTGTGTGTTTGGTAAACTGTGAACTGTTAGGCTGTAGCGTGGAGGTTTAGATAGGTGTAAGGAGTACCCGTATTTTGTTCACTTAACTTGTGTTTAGAGGTCTGCTTGTTGGGTACCGCGTGGTTTGGTACTCACCCCTTGCTTCTACAAATTTTTGTAGGTTACGAGCCCGGATCTTCGTGATACCTCTCATTCTTTCATTTCCGAGGCATCTTGTGGAGGATTGTGAGGTAGCTGCTTGTCATCTCAGTGAACTTTCCTACTCCAGTTTATGACTTTGTTTTTACTTGAAAGACAACTTCATTTTAGACTTCTATTTTATTTCACTTCTAAATTTACATTAGAGGCTTGTGCACGTGACAACCTGGGTTTGGGGATTGAATTAATATGACTTGATTTCATAATAGAAATTGTTGTTGGATTGTTATTTACTTCCGCACTTTGTTAGATATTGGGTTTTAGGCTGACTTGTCTTGGTGGGATAAGACGAGTGCCATCACACCCATTTTTGGGTCCTGACAATCATATTAGTAATCAATCACAAAATAAATGAATAAATCTTATTTTTTATCCTTTGTTATGTTCTTATTATAGCTTTAAAATTATCTTTCTAATTTAACAATATTGTTTTAAAAAATATTTTATCTTTATGTGTAGGATTAAGATGACGAGCTTTGAACATAATGTGATGGTTGCTTTGTATTGGGGTAGAGAAATAATTACGGATATGAACGGATTTAGGTATACTGAATGTGCTAGAACGATTATTAGCATGTCGACTTCAACTACCTATGTTGAATTGGTTGGATTGTTGCATGAGAAAATGGGAACATATAGTGAAAATATTCATATGGATATTTCTGGAAAATATCCATGTTCAATTCAAGGTAACAATACAAGGTTCATTGAGTTTAAAATTGAAAATGACCAATCTTTGTTACAATTTCTTTTCATACCTCAAAAATTTGCGGATAAGATTGATATAAATATTTTGGAGATGTATGTAAAGACTGTATCGACAAATCAAAATGTTGCATTTCAAGTTAGTGGTCATCAAGGTTATCACATGAATTTGTTGTCAAGTCAGGTAACTATAACATCTAGCCATTTGATAGATCATTTCTTGTGTTGTCAAGTCAGGTAACTGTAGTTGCTCGAGCATATGCGCATTAAGTGCAGTTACCTTGAGGCTACTACGGTTGAAGTCTTGAGGACGTGGAATAAAACCTAACAATCTTTGACAAATATTTTGCCAATCCCCTATGGTCCTTATCGACTCATCACCAAGTACTGGATCACCATTCACAGGTAAGTCATACAACACTTCTACATCTTGCAAGGTGATTGTCGCCTCACCCGTTCTAAAGTGAAATGTATGAGTCTCGGGACGCCATCTCTCTACTAGTGAAGTGATCAAGCTACGATCAATAGAAGGTCGATTTGATCTATAAACACCATATAGTCCTGATAATTCAATCATTTCTAAGACTCGTGGATGAATGAGATATTTCTTTACGAGGTCCCAAAATTTTCCATCACACCTCCTCGTATTTAAAATCATATTAACACTTCCATCCCATATATCCCGTGACCTATGGGTAAGTTGTTGAGTTAGCACCGATGGTTCAAGTGGACCGGGATCCAATCGCTATGCACTATAACCAGTCATATACGTATCTATTAAACTGAAAAATTCATATGAAAGTAAATTAAATATAATTGTTAGTCCAAAATATAACAACCAAATCAAAGTAATGTACTGTCACCTAATGTTTTATTAAAATATTGAAAAATAAACTCAAATTTAGTAGAAGCGCATTGCAGGTCAACCTATTATAGTCTTTCCTTCCATTTTCATGTGAACATTTTTTTTCTTTGTTTTTCTTTTCATTGTTTCTCTTTGCATCAATAAGATGCATGAATTCAAAATAAAAACAGAACATGCAGATTAGAATTTCTTGAGTGATTATTCTATATAACCAAAACGATATAAATACGAGAAGATAGAAATTCTAAAATTCAAGCATTCCATCTACTAATTTGTAAGGGGAAAAAAACATACCTCAAGGCTCTAACATAGAAATTAACTTGATTCCAAGTTTTCCAGAAGATTGATAGCCGTAATTTATCGTGAAACTCGATATAACAAGAAATCCTCAAAATTAATTTGGAAAAACTACAGCTACCGTTTATCCACGAAATGAGGTTTTGATCCATTCATTGTCTTCCTGTGTTTTTGTTCTTTCACGCCTCCTCTTCGTCCACAAATTACCGATCGGGAATGGAGTTATGGAGGCTTAGAAAGTGAGCAATGGCGGCTGCCAATTTTTTTTTACAGTGAAAGGGGTGAAAGGGTTTAGCAGCCAAATAACATTAAAGTTAATAAACAAAGTGACGTCGTTCAGTGAAAGGGGTGGGCCATTGTCACGTTTTAATATAAAATCGTTACCGCCAGTAACGTTTATTAACTTAACGGCGTTAATTTTTTTTTAAAATCAAATAAAGCCTAAAACGTTACCATAAAGTACGTTTATACTATTTTTTGTAAAAAAAATTAAAAACCTATTGATTAGGTAAATTGATTTTTAAAATAGCTCATTTTGGTCAAAATTCCCAGAAAAGTTTGTCATTATGCAAAACATCATAAGCTAGCGCAGCATCCTCCTCTTTCTACTTTTCAATTTTAAATCCATTAACGATACGAGAATCAAAGCATCGTTATTAGAGTAAATTGTTCTTGAGTAAAATGCAAAATAAGTGAAGGTCTATTTTTGATAAATCAATGAAAGTGTGTTGTACATATGTTAACAATTTTCTTGTTTGAAGAATCTTTAGCCATGAAAGTATATTAAGAAAACGCTATATCAATAAAATTTTATCTTAATTTGTACATATAAAAAATTAGAAGACCACATACAAATTGAAAGCTATAGAAAAAATCATATACATGACATAAATGATAGTTACAAACCTCAAATTGTATTACTATTTTTTCTATTCAAAATTTTATGATTTAATGGAAACAATTGTCTGAGACAGGGAGAAGGACAGAGGAGAGAGAATGGGAATGATGAAGGTGGGATGGAAGGTTGACGAGAGACACTGAGTTGATTAGGATGAAGATGTTAATTGTGGATACACAATCTGTTCAGATATTTACTTGTCTTAATCTAGACTAGTTTTTAGCGAATGGTGTATCACAATGTATCTAACTTAAAATATGATATAAGATTTTTAATTAGTGGAAATATATGTTGGGAATAAATCCGTAACAGAAATAATATTTGCGGTAATAAAGGCAATAAATGCGGAACACAACAATACGGTTAATCAACGAGAATAAAAGAGAAATAATGACACCAAGATTTTACGTGGAAACCCTCCTAAATAAGAAAAAAAAACCACGACCCGAGAGGAGCAACGAATATCACTATAGTAAGGATTTTACACTTGTAGATCCGAGCAAAACTCCAAAGATCACTACACACTCAAAAGAAATAACCCTCTTTTGATTTTTCCACCTCACTATAATATCGCTCACACTCTCTATTTTTCCTCACAGATTATTTTCTTCTGTGATGCCTCACTCTTCTTTTCTCTCCTTTGTAATTTCCTTTTGGTGTATTTAGAATGAAGAATTGTCCTCCCTTTTATAGAGAACAAATACACTACCCTCCTAATGTGCTACAGAAGAAAAACAATTTTTTCTTCTTCATAGCTTACCTATTCTACCAAACTTTGAAATTGGCAGAAAACAATTTTTTCTTTACCAACTTTGCCAAACTTTGAAATTGAAGAAAAAACAATCTTTTTTTCTTTACCAACTCTGCCAAACTTTGAAATTGGCAGAAAACAATTCAAAGTTTGGTACATGGGGATGGACCCCACAATCTCCCCCTCCAGACCCATTCACCTGAAGGAGGTAGCTCTAGGTTTCTAGCTTGAGTGCATGCCGACAAGTTCTTTGCATAGCTCGAACTTGTCTTTTGATACCACCTTGGTCAGCATATCTGAAGGGTTTTCACTAGTAGGGATCTTCATGACCTGCATAGATCCGTCCTTTATCTTTTCACGAATCCAGTGATATCTCACGTCGATATGCTTCGTCCTTGCATGATACATGGTGTTCTTGCTCAAGTCTATTGCACTCTGACTGTCACAATAGACGACATACTCCTTCTGATACAATCCAAGTTCTTGAAGAAATCATTTCAGCCATACCATCTCTTTGCCAGCTTCAGTAGCTGCAATGTATTCTGCCTCAGTTGTAGAGAGTGCGACACACTTCTGCAACTTTGACTGTCATGATATAGCTCCCCCTGAAAATGTAAACAAATATCCAGTAGTGGATTTTCTATTATCGAGGTCACCTGCCATATCAACATCAGTATAGCCCTTCAAGATTGGATCAGATCCTTCAAAACACAAGCAATCTTTTGTGGTACCTCTTAGGTACCTGAGTATCCACTTAACTGCCTCCCAGTGTTCTTTTTCAGGATTTTCAAGGAATCTGCTAACAACACCAACTGCATGAGCAATATCAGGTCTTGTACACATCATTGCATACATCAAACTCCCCACTGCTGAAAAATAAGGAACTTTAGTCATTCCCTCTTTCTCCTCTTTTGTTGTAGGACACATCTGTTTGCTCAACTTCAGATGACTCGCAAGAGGCGTGCAGGTTTAGCACTCTTCATGTTGAAGCGTTCTAGTACACGTTCAATGTACTTCTCTTGAGATAGCCACAACTTTCTTTTTGTTCGTTCTCGAACAATCTTCATCCCTAGAATTTGTTGTGCTGGGCCCAAGTCTTTCATGTCAAATGACTTGGACAAATCTTTCTTCAACTTTGCAATCAGCTCTTTGTCTTGTCCTACAATTAGCATGTCATCCACATACAACAACAAAATAATAAAATTGTTGTCAGAAAATTTTTTGAAGTGTACACATGAATCAGAATAGGTCTTTGTGTACGTTTGACTTTTCATAAAAGAGTCAAACTTTTTGTACCATTGCCCTGGGGCCTGTTTCAACCCATAAAGACTCTTATTCAATTTGCACACCATGTGTTTCTTTCCAGATACTTCAAATCCCTCTGGTTGCTCCATATAAATCTCTTCTTCCAAATCTCCGTGAAGAAATGCAGTTTTCACGTTCAATTGCTCCACTTCAAAATCTAGACTAGCTGCTATGCTCAAAATAGTTCGAATAGAAGTCATTTTGACAACAGGTGAAAAAATTTCATCAAAATCAATACCTTTCTTTTGTTCGAAGCCTTTTACAACCAATCGAGCTTTGTACCTGACCAACTTGCCATTTCCATCTTTCTTGAGTTTAAAGACCCACTTGCACTTAAGCGGTCTTTTGCCTTTTGGAAGTTCAACTAGCTGGTATGTGCCATTTTTCTGTAGAGATCCCATCTCTTCGTGCATCGCTTTCATCCATTGGCTCTTTTCTGGATGAGACAACACCTCCTTAAGATTTTCTGGCTCCCCTTCATCATTGATGAGGACATACTCTGAGGTAGGGTATTTGGATGACTCTACCCTTTGTCTTTTTGATCTCCTCAGAGCTTGAGATTGTTCTTCTTCTTCTGGGTACTCCATTTGCTCGGTATTATCATCGAGTTGCTCCCCCTGCTCAACAATCTCATCAGGTTGCTCTTCATGCTCAGCAACTTCATCAATCATACTTTCTGCACTTATGGGATGGTTAGAAGAAGAAGGAATGGTAACAAGATTAGGAACTATACCATTCTTTTTCTTGGCCTTCTCGGATAGATCATCAGCAGTTCCAACTTCACTTTCTCGAAAGATTACGTCTCTGCTTCTGATGACCTTCTTCTTTACAAGATCCCATATTCTGTACCCGAACTCATCATCTCCATATCCGATGAATATGCAGGGAACTGATTTATCATCTAGCTTGGTTCTCTGCTCCTTCGGTACATGTGCAAAAGCTTTGCAAGCGAACACCTTTAGGTGCGAGTAAGACATCTCTTTGTTGGTCCAAACTCTCTCCGAAATGTCAAACTCCAACGGAACTGATGGACTACGATTGATAAGATAACACGCTGTCCGAACTGCTTCACCCCAGAATGTCTTAGGTAATTTAGCCATTCTGAGCATACTTCTCACCTTCTCAACAATGGTGCGATTCATTCTTTCAGCTACACCATTATGTTGTGGGGTTCCAGGAACTGTCTTTTCATGTCTGATTCCATGGTTTGAACAGTACTCTTCAAATTCCCTTGAAGTGTACTCACATCCATTGTCTGTTCGAAGACGTTTTAGCTTTCGACCTGTCTCTCTTTCTATCAGAGCATGAAACTTTTGAAATACTTGAAACACCTGATCTTTGGTTCTCAAGATATAAACCCACAATTTTCAAGAAGCGTCATCAATAAAGGTAACAAAGTATTTATTACCTCATATCGATTCTATCTCCATTGGATCACAAACATTAGAATATACCAAATCAAGTATATTCGACTTTCTTTCAGATGATGTCTGAAATGAAACTCTATGTTGTTTACCAAATAAACAGTAGTTACAAGGTTTTATCGTTGTACCTTTGACAAAAGAGATGAGTGATTTTTTGGAAAGAATTTGCAATCCTTTCTCGCTCATATGACCCATTCTTTTATGCTATAAATCTGCAGAATTCTCTTCGTGAGCCGCATTTAATTCACCTTGGCATATTTCTGCATTTGTCCTGTACAACGTGCCACGAGCAACTCCTTTTGCAATCACCAATGCCCCTTTGGTGAGTCTCCATTTTTGATTTGCAAAGTAGTTCTCATATCCATCTCGGTCCAAAGCAACTCCCGAGATTAAGTTCATCCGCAAATTAGGTACGTGGCGCACATCTTTCAGCACTAATGTGCATCCAACATTTGTTTTTAAGCAAATGTCTCCGATCCCCGCAATCTTTGAGTAACTTGTGTTACCCATTTTCACATTGCCAAAATCACCGGCTACATATCTGCAAAAAAAATCTCTTACCGGTGTGGCATGGTAAGATGCTGCTGTGTCGACCACCCATTCCGACTCTACACCTGCCAAGTGCATGCATTCTTCTTCCTCATTTATGAAGAGAACAACATTGTCATTATTTTGCACCATGGCAGCTGTGTTGTCATCATTCTTCTGGCCGCTGCTTTCCCCTTTGCCCCTTTTTAGATTTGGACAATCTCTTTTGAAGTGTCCTGGTTGATCGCAATTGTAGCAATTTCTGGCCTTTGATTTTGATCGGACTTTGGACTTTCCACGAACTCCGGATCTACCATAGTTACTTGAGCTCCTTTGGTAACTTCTGCCTCTACTTTCCGTGATGAGAGCTTGTCCGTGATTTTCAGGCCTTTTTCTCATCTTTTCATTAAGCAAAAGGGCTGATGTGACATCCTTCAACTCAATAGAGTCCTTACCATGTAAAATGGTTGTTGCTAAAGTATCATAGGAAGATGGCAACGAGTTTAGGAGCACTATGGCTTTATCTTCATCCTCGATCTTTACTCCGAGGTTTGCTAGCTGCGTGATTATTCCATTAAGTACATTTAAATGAGACAAAAAATTTGTACCTTCATCCATATGTAGCGCATATAACTGCTTCTTTAGGTACAATTTATTTGTCAGCGTTTTGGACATGTATAGATTTTCTAACTTTGTCCAAATGCCACATGCACTCTCTTCATCGATGATGTTATTAACTACATCATCTGTTAAGTGCAATCTGATTGCACTGGCAGCCTTTTCATCCATTTCTTCCCAATCCTCAAATTTCATGGATTCGGGCTTTTTGGATTTGCCGCCTAGTGCCTTGTGCAAACCCTGTTGGATGAGCAAGTCTCTCATCCTTCTCTGCCACATTGAGAAACCGCTATCACCGTTGAATTTTTCTATCTCGTACTTTACTCCAGATAATTTTTTTTCCACTGAGTATAGTACAATAAGCTGCAAAAATATTTCTGTAAATGAGCAGAACCTGTGCTCTGATACCAATTATTGAGAATAAATCCGTAACAGAAATAATATTTGCGGTAATAAAGGCAATAAATGCGGAACACAACAATACGGTTAATCAACGAGAATAAAAGAGAAATAATGACACCAAGATTTTACGTGGAAATCCTCCTAAATAAGAAAAAAAAACCACGACCCGAGAGGAGCAACGAATATCACTATAGTAAGGATTTTACACTTGTAGATCCGAGCAAAACTCCAAAGATCACTACACACTCAAAAGAAATAACCCTCTTTTGATTTTTCCACCTCACTATAATATCGCTCACACTCTCTATTTTTCCTCACAGATTATTTTCTTCTGTGATGCCTCACTCTTCTTTTCTCTCCTTTGTAATTTCCTTTTGGTGTATTTAGAATGAAGAATTGTCCTCCCTTTTATAGAGAACAAATACACTACCCTCCTAATGTGCTACAGAAGAAAAACAATTTTTTCTTCTTCATAGCTTACCTACTCTACCAAACTTTGAAATTGGCAGAAAACAATTTTTTCTTTACCAACTTTGCCAAACTTTGAAATTGAAGAAAAAACATTTTTTTTCTTTACCAACTCTGCCAAACTTTGAAATTGGCAGAAAACAATTCAAAGTTTGGTACATGGGGATGGACCCCACAATATATGTAATTATTTAGAGTTATAGGTAAAGTTAGTATATATATAATATAAATATATATCTAATAAGGTAGTTTAAACTATTTTTATGGGTCGGATTATTGAAATGGTTGAATCCGATATCTTTTTATTTCTTAAAAACTTGATTTTAAATAAGAACTTTATGTCAACAAAATTTAATTAAAAAATTAAATGGATTTGTAAGTGAAATATTAATAATTGAATGACTTTTCGGTTTTCAAAATAAAGTTGACTGTCGTTTAAGAAAATTTACTCATAATTAAGTGAACATTTGAGATATTATTTTGAACAAATTTTTAAAATTAAATTAATTTTTTACAGTCAAATACATATTTAATAATTATAATTAAAAATTTACAGCAACTAAATAACTATTAATGTTTCCTCACATTCATCATGCCTTATTCATGACTTCATTAATTATATGTTAGGAAGAATCAAAATAAGAAAATACAATTAGGATAAACGTGACTTCACCTCCTATATAAACATGATGAATGTCCCCTAGTTACAACACTAATTAACTAGCTAGAGAAAAAAATAATTAAGTCCCTTTGAGATAATATGGAAATAGTTTGGCTATTTTCACCTCTCACTATTTCCCTATTATTGTTCCTAGTCTTCAAACTTGTGTCATTGACACTAAACAAACCTAACCTCCCACCAAGTCCAGCACTTAAGTTTCCAATTATAGGACATCTCTATATATTGAAACAACATATACATCGTACCCTTGAAAATCTATCTGAAAAACATGGTCCAATTTTCTCTCTTCAATTAGGTAAACGTCTCGTCGTGGTTGTGTCATCTCCATCCTCAGTGAAGGAATGTTTCACTAAGAATGATGTTGTTCTTGCTGATCGTCCTCCTTTAATGATCGGAGGATACAACTGCACAACTATCATCGATTCGTGTTATGGTGATCATTGGCGTAACCTTAGACGTATTTGTGCTCTTGAAATCCTCTCCGTTACTAGTCTCAACAAGTCACAAACCATTAGACAATTTGAAGTGAAGTTTCTTTTAAACAAGTTGTTTCAAAATAGTAATGATTTTGGTACAATTTTTGAACTTAAGTCAAAATTTACTGAATTATCATTTAATGTTATTATGAGAATGGTATCGGGAGATGGATTTTTCGATCAAGATAAAGGTAAGGCTGTGTATTTTCGTGAGCTTATAGATGAGTTTTTTAGCAATGGAGGTGCATCGAATGTTGATGATTTTTTGCCTGTTCCATTTGGTTGGATTTATAAGTTTATTAAAAAGAATGCGTTGACGCAACTTGGCAAAAAACTGGATGAATTTTTGCAAGATTTAATTGATGAATACCGTGGTGTGGAGAACCAAAATACTATGATTGATAATTTGCTTTCTTTGCAAGAATCGCAACCAGATTACTATACTGACGATATCATTAAAGGAATTATATTGGTAAGCTTTCAACACTCATGCATCCCCATATATGTGTACCCTTTAATTATTGTTTTGTTGGGAAAAAAAAGGTCATTTGATTTGATTTTTCGATTAAAATATATACAACTTTACATTAAAAAGTTGTAGATATAATATTCGTGATATGTAACGCAGGTCATTGTGATTGGTGGAACAGACACAACAGCTGTGACTATAGAATGGGCAATGACACATTTGCTTAACCATCCAGAATGTTGAACAAAGTAAAAATTGAAATAGACAATCATGTTGGATATGATCGTTTAGTGAATGAGTCTGATTTACCCAATTTGAAATATCTTCAAAGCATCATTTCGGAGACTTTCCGATTATCTCCAGCAGCACCAATGTTAATTCCTCATCAATCAGCTGATGATACCAAAATAGGTGGTTTCGACGTTCCACGTGGAACAATCCTATTGGTGAATGCTTGGGCTGTTCATAGGGATCCGTTTGTCTGGGCTGACGATCCAGGAAGTTTTAGACCAGAGAGATTTGAAGGTATCGAGGTGAAACCGTGGGAGTTACTGCCATTTGGAATGGGAAGGAGGACTTGCCCAGGTGCTGGACTTGCTCAACGTGTGATTGCTTTAACTGTTGGAAGTTTGGTTCAGTGTTTTGAGTGGGAAATAGTTAGCAAAGACAGTGATATAGCTGAAGGGAGTGGTCTAACTCTTGCTAAAGCTGAGCCACTTGCTGCAAAGTGCAAGGCACGTGATATTGCTTATGCACTACTTTAATTTTCGAACATCTTGTTTGGTTGGTTGTTATTTATCGTTTCATAAAATATCGTTTAAGTTTGGTGTTTGGAGTGGGGCCGGGACAGATCTTCTCTATGTTGGTTGTTATTTATCGTTTCATAAAGTATAGTTTAAGTTGGTGTGTGGAGTGGGGACAGATCTTCTCTATATTGGTCAAACTATAAAATATCAATATTTAACTTATATACTCCTAGTTTTTTCCCATTATATTTAACTTATAATTTCTACATGATGACTGTATTATGAGTTCTCTCTAATCCACAAAGATAGAAGGTAAGGTTTATAAATCCGACCTTTTTCAAAGTGTGGATGTCTTCTCATAGATAGCTCAAAGTTATATATAGAACAGGAGAGAAAAACAACCTGCACCTATATATGTTTGAAAAATTAGGACTTCACTTAAGCTTACAAAAAAAGGGGATAACAATTGACAAACACCCAGAGGAAATCAATCCCCTCAGCAATGATCTATACATCAGGGGCGTAGCTACGTACGATTGAACATTCTTCGTCGAGAAATTACATCGTATATATAAGTAAAATAATATATAAAATGGTTAATAACATATTTTGGACACCCTTAACAAAATCACATTTAAGATGCCTTGAAAGAGCTAAGTCTTTAAGCATTTGTGAATTCAAATCTCGCTAGCAACAGTTTTAAGCCTCTTATTTTTAAAAAATTTCATGTATATTTTCAAATTCTTACCTCTTTTTTTCAAAAAATTTCATGTATATTATGTACTTTTTTTGCAAATTTTTTTTTGTATATTACGTAGTTTAATTTTTAAAATTTCTAGTGCACTATTTCATCTTTTTTTTTTTTCAAATTTTTTCAGGTATATTACATATTTTTTTTGTGTATATTACATAGTTTTATTTTTAAAAATTTTGGTGCACTGATTCATCTAAATGAAAAAATGTACTCGTATACAATTTCTGAACACCCTTCGTGAAATTTATGACTACGTCACTGCTATACATGCTCTATTTCATAGAAAAAGAATTTCCTCACATGTATAAATGGGATTTCTGCGAATTCCGTCTTCCTAATAAATTGTGTTGTAACTAATGATGGTATCTTATGACATCTGAAACATATTTTAAAGTATGCAATAGTGTGTTTTTTCTGGAAAAAAAAGAGGAGAGAATCATCTACCCATTTTGAGCTATCCTCTAACTTGCGATTGTCCTGGGAAAACCATCTTATAATAACAAGAATGTGCTTTGAGAATTATTACTAGTTCTTCAATTCTTTGGATCATTTGAGAATTTGATGGCACGTCTCTCATATAAAATATTAATTTTACGTTTAAATAGTGTTAAGTCTTTTATTATAATTTCATTTATTACTTATTAAATACTCTAGAAGTTCCTACTTCCCAAATGTAATCGACTATGGACAAGTATATTATAAACCGACGATCGTGTCAATTATCAATAGATATAAATTCTTTTCAAACTACATCATTTCATTTATTAATAATCGACTATTGTGTTGGAATTCTGACCCCCAAATTTCAACAATTGGTATCAGAGCAGGTTATTTTTGAAGAGTCTAACAACTCAAGATAAGATCATAATGAATTCTGCACCTCCTCTTGGGCATGGTCAAGGGCAGCACATAAACAGACCACCATTATTTAATAGAGAATACTATTCTTGGTGGAAGACAAGAATGGAAGACTTCATTCAAGCTGAAGATTACGAACTATGGGTTAGAATTACTAATGGACCATTAATTCCTACTATTACTGATAGTGAAGGGATTAAGGTACCTAAACCTACAGAAAAATACGGAGAAGCCGATTACAAGATGTTAGGAAAGAATGCAAAAGCTAAGTGCATTCTCGTATGTGGATTAGGACCTGATGAGTTTAACCGCATCTCTAGTTGTACCTCTACAAAACAAATATAGGACACTTTAAAAAACGCTCACGAAGATACAACTCAAGTTCGTAAATTCAGAATTGCCAGACTTTGTTCTGAATATGAGGCCTTCAAGATGAAATCCGGAGAATCACTTCAAGATATGATCACCAGATTTACCACTGTTGTAAACGAGTTAATATCCTTGGGCAAAGTATACACCACTGAGGAACAGGTAGAGAAAGTACTAAGGACTCTGCCTAGATCATGGGAAATAAAAGTTACTGCAATCAGAGAAGCCAAGGATCTAACCAATATGACTTTGGATAAATTAGTAGGAAATCTCAAAACTTATGAGATGAATGTTGACAAAAGAGGTGAAGGAAACACAGAAAAAAATCTTGGATTTAAAGCAACTCAAAGTGATGAATCTGACATAGATGATGATGATCTTGCTCTGATAAGTAAGAACTTCAAGAAACTCTTAAAAAGGGGATTAAACGCTAGCAAGAAATCACCACCCCAAAAAGAAAGAAATCTTGAGAGACCATAAGATGGAGGTTGTTCTAAATGTGGTAAAATAGATCATCAGATCAAGGATTGTCCTATGTGGGAAGTAGAATGGAAAAAGGGAAGAGCCGAAAAAGAGAAGAAGGAACTTCTCAACACAAAGAAAAAGAACAAGCAATGTATGCAACTTGGGGAATAGGTTCTTCGGACATGTATGAAGAAGATGATGAGGACATTGCTTTGATGGCGATAGAAGAATCAGATGCTGAACCTGATTCAGACTTTGAAGAAACTGAGGTAAATCTTCTTAACCTAAAAGATAAACTAGTAAAGTTCTCTAAGAAAAAACTTTCATTCATATTGCTTGCTTCCATAGACACAATTCAAGAACTTGTTAACACCAAGAGCCAATTACTTTCTTCCTTGTCTAGCCTAAAGTTTGAGCACATTGATCTTAATAAGAACAAACATGACCTTCAAGAGAAAATCAAGCAACTTGAATCTCACAATATGAAACTAAGAACTGAGAATCTAAAACTAAAAGTTCTTGGTAAAGAAAAAGGAGGTGAACTGCCTGACCAAAAACTTGAGGTCGAATAACTCAAAAATAACTTAAAACTAGAAAAGGAAAACTCTAGGAGAATAAATCTTGAATTAACTAGGATGAGAAGTAATCTGGAAAGAGCAAATAAGTGGACAAAATCCTCCATGATAGTAACCCATCTAGGTAACAACAATAGGAACATTAAAACTGGAATAGGGTATGAACATCCTATAAATGAGAATCCTATGTTTTGTATTATTTGTGGTATCTCAGGTTACTCTAAACAATATTGTCCTAAATACAAAGCTAGTGCAAAAAATAATGCAAGAGGAACTTATAAAACTGTTCAAAGGAACAGGTATACTCAAAGGAAAAATAATCTGCTCAAGTGGGCTTATAGAGATCTTATTCATTCTTTTTATCAATACAAAGGACCCAAGCTAGTCTAGGTTCCTAAATCTTATAACCTTTGAATTTGCAGGAAAAGTGAGAGGAAGCAGACAACATTCACCAATTGAACATGTTGTTTAAGATGCATGATTGTAACTAGAAAAAAAATTCTTCTCACTTGAGAAAAAAAAAGGAATGGATGAATAACATTGACTGGAAAAAAAAGAGTTGAAAAAAAAAAGGAAGAAGAAAGACAGAAGAATCATGTTGAAAGAAACAGGTTCAACCTATACAGTATATAACAGTTATGCGCACTAAGATGATCAATCAATCAAAAATATGATCAGCCAAGGGAAACACTTTCAAAAGGAACAATTTGGAACTTGGGGATGATTAAGGTTACATAAGTATCAAAAAATGGCTAATGAACATTGCGCATACTACCCTCTAATATTGAATTCTATGCTCAGTTTTGTACATTAAGTTGTATGTCTCTATACCACTTTTAAAGTCATGCTACTCATGCGCTATAACATTGTATTTGCATCTAGCACAGGAGAAAGACTTAGTAAAATTGAAGCAAAATTCAGCATTATCCAGAGATCTAAGGTATGTGCACTACAATTATTCATGATTGAATATAAAGTCAATGCACTTGAACCTATTTCTTCCACTTGTCCCAAAAGATATTCATGCCCTAAATACTACCAAAACAAATATCTTCTTAAAAAGCCGTATCCCAATATGATGGTCTATGGTTGAGATAAATTTGATGGAGGACACCTCTACTTTGGTGCATTATAAATACAAATTAAGAAAGTAGAGTGTGCTGGTTCTTAGGGGGAATCTTTTGTATTGAGTTAAGTCTTGGAGGATTTACATTGTGAGGGGGAATATTTTGGAGACCCTACATTTGAACAAAGTTCACTTGTTAGGCTCAACTTGGGTGCATCTAGTGAGGGGGAATCGATGAGAGATCCATCTGTCGAACCTAGTTCTTCTATTGGGAACCATATAAACTGGGATTTTAGATTGATATAAAAAATAAAAAAAAATTAAAAAAAAATTGGTGCTGCACCTGATAGTACACGTCCAGGGAACAGATTGAGAGAACGTGTTCCTTCACAAGTTATATTCAAGAAAATTTGTTCCTCTTACTGACTCTATTAAAATTAAAGATGAGTGAACTATTGTTTCTCCAGAGGGAACATGATTGATTGAACAAGTTCCTTAAAAGTGATATAAAAAAAAGGATTGAGCCTACATAGATCAGTGTTATCTTTGAAATTGAGAAGGCTGCTAATCTTGTTAATTCAAAATATATCTTTGCTACTGAAAAATAACTTTTATTTATCCTCTGATCTTTTGATATTACCTAGCCACTCTAGCCTTTGACTTCCCTATTTTCTTTCTCATCACAAGTGCTTGATTCTATCTTTAGTTTTGATTACATTTGTGGTGTATATGTTTTTTTATTAATGCTAATGTTGGGTTTGAGTTTCAAGTTAATGTCTATCTCCTATGTTTGTGCAAATGCTTTGCTATAGCTAATTGAGTTCTTGATTTTTAAGTGTTTGTGTAAGTGATAGCCCCACTGTCCATGAGTATCGAATTTGCCTAATGTCAAAAGGGGAAAGCAGCTGCATATGAGTTATGTATACCTATTCAATACAAGCAGATAAATTTGCCATAGTCAAAAAGGGGGAATTTGTTAAAGTGTCGTTGTTTTGAAGTATGGCAAAGTTAAGGAGTTATAGTAGTAACATGGCAAAATAAGGAAGATGTTTATCTTATTTGCTGAGTTCGAAATGTATAATTGTCATCATCAAAAAGGGAGAATTTGTTAGAATGAGAAAGATTTTGATAATTGACAAATGCAGGAACAGATGAAAGAAACAGGTTGTGCAGACGTGTTCCTTACAGAACGAATCCGACTTGGATAAGGAGAACATCAACCACGTGAATTAGAAGTTATAAAGTTGTGAAATTATTGTTTTTTCGACAAGCAACCAGTACAAAAAGTTTCCTTTTATAAAGGAGTTCAAAGCCAAGTGAAAGAAGGAAAACTAATTCCTATTTAAGGAAATCTATTTAAGGAAATTGTGTTTTCTTATTTATTTAAGGAAATTGTGTTTTCTTATTTATTTAAAAAAATTGTGCTTTCTTATTTATTTAAGGAAATTCTGTAGAAAAGGAGTCCAAGTAGAAGTCAACAAGGATTTGTAGAAGGCAAACACAAGTTGAATTATACAAGGAGTTGGTGAAGTTCTGATCTATAAATAGGGAGCTATTTGCATCAGAAAAAATTGCGCACTTACATAGAGAGAAGATCAAAACACAATCAAGAGGTTTGAGAGAGTTTTGAGATTTATTGGGGGTGTTGCAATTTGTGAGAAAAAATTGTAAGATTGTATTCAAGAGTCTTGTTTACAATCAGAGTTTTGTGAGTAGGAGTTGTTCGACAAGTTGTAGAACTTGAAGAACATTAGAAGATATAAAACCAGATTTTTTTGTGTCTTTGGGTAGCTAGAAATTATAGTTTATAATTTCTTAGCTAGGAATTAGAGTTTATAATTCCTCTAGGAATTAGAGTTTATAATTCCTTAGGTTACATAGTTTTGTAATCTTTTGTTGAGATTTGAAGTTTAATAAAGTGGAGTTAAATCCAACAGAGGTGTAGGTCGTGGTTTTTACCCTTGTGAGTTGGGGTTTTCTGCGATAAAATATTGTGTCATTATTTTATTTGCTTCACAAAACGTAACTGTTGTAATTCTGCAAAGGAACATATAGAATAAACATGTTCCTAAGGCGAATTTGGGGGTCAGAATTCCAACATACTGGATATATATAAACTAGACTAGTATTTGACTAAATATGCTATCAATAAATTAAAACAAAATAAATAAATTTGATGGTAAGGGCTATTTTGTATTATATAAATCTTGAATGCTAGAGTTGGTTGTAGAGAATAGCAGAAGAAAAGTATAATCAGGAAAACTTGTGCTAGCCCAAGATCATTAAATAAGATCGAAAGATTCAACTAAGGAAGAGGAAGCTATAGGGAGAAAGAGTATTTTGGATAAAAGAACTTTGTTATAGAAAAAGACTATTTGATTTGGGTTACATACAAATGACAATGGCCACCCCTATTTATACTAACCTTTGGATGGTTCTAGATAATACAAAATCTAGACTATTCCATGACTCTCTACAAATATCTAATTTCTCTAAAACATCTACAAGAAAAATCTAGTCACATTATCTTCTACTCTAGATTATCTAGATATTTCTACGAGATACTTATCTAAGTGACTACACTAGATTATTCTAGAAACTTTCCTGAAGATCTATGATTTTGATAGTTCAAAAAAATCATCTTTATTTTTCACTGAAAGAGTTGGTTTTGGTTCTTGTGGAATCAAACTAAATGGAAGATGAATTAACATGAATATTTGGTAGGAAGATGAATTAACATGAATATTTGGTAGGAAGATAATTAGTACAAAATAAAAGTCAAGATAGTATCTTGGTAGGTGAAAGTTAGGCAAACCATAAAATGGTTTCATATCTTAACCTTGACAATTTTGACACATAGTGATGTCATGGATGACATCAATAGGATGAATTTATTCATATACATAGGTAGCTCTTAATTCATTTTCAAAACATCCTCTCACTTGCCTTCTCACCTTCTAAGGCATTTGTGTTCTCTCTCTTATAGTATTTCACTTGTATTCTTTGTAGAGTGAAATAAATATTGGTGCAGTTGTTCTTTGGTGGACATAGGATCATTTTGATCCGAACCACGTTAAATATTGTTGTTCTTCCTTGTTCTTTAGTTTCACGTTTCCGCTAACAATTGGTATCAGAGCTAAGGTTCTGTCTGAGTATGCTCTATGGTTGCAGCACAGTCTGAACTTCCACATCAGAAAAGGATTACTTTGGTTTTCTGTAGTTCCAAATACATTGTAGTAGAAAAGGAAGAACAAATAAAAAAAATGAGTTCCATGAAGTTTGAAATTGATAGATTTAGTGGGCGCAACAACTTCAATATCTGGAAAATCCAGATGATAGCGTTACTGCGGAGAGAAGGTTCAATCCATGCTATTGACGGAAAGTATCTCGATAAGATTTCGGATTCCAACAAGGAAAAGATTGAAAGAGATGCATTGAGTGTAATCCAACTGTCCCTTGCACCTAACGTACTTTGTGAAGTGAGTACAAGTACCGAAGAGACGGCCAAAGAGTTATGGGAAAAGCTAGAAGGGCTTACCAGGACCAGTCAGTGACAACAAGGATGTTGTTACAACGGCGTCTTCATACATTTAAGATGGATTCAGGTACTTTGTTGCAAGACCATCTAGATGCGTTCAATAAACTTGTGATGGACTTACAAACTGCTGGAATTAAAAAGGACGAGGAGACGCTTGCATGTTCTTTGCTATTTTCATTGACTTCAAAATATCATGATATTGAGAATTCAATGATGTATAGCAAACAACCTATTAAACTTGAGCAAGTGCGGCAAGCACTAAACTCTTGTGATGTGCGGATGCATTTTGAAGGAGACAAAAGTGACGAAGCTAGTGGACTCTTTGTAAGAGGTCGTACTAGCCAACAGGGAAGGAGCAAATCGAAGTACAGATCAAAGTCTCGTGTGAACAAAAAGAATGCGGAATGTTGGGGCTGTCACAAGAAGGGGCACTTTGAACTAGATTGCCCTATGTCGAAGTCCAAAGAAAAAGCGAGCGCATCCATTGTTGAGCAAGTACATGATAATGATGATGATTATATACTAACAACATCATGCAATAGTGGAGTCTATGACAACAAATGGGTCTTAGACTCTGGTTGTACTCTGCATATGACATTCCGAAAAGATTGGTTCAGCAGCTATGAAACAAGCAGAGGAACTGTATTAATGGACAATAATGTAACTTGTAAAATAGTTGGCATTGGTTCAGTTCATGTTCGCTGCCATGATGGAATCGTGAGGACTATTACAGAAGTCCATCATGTTCCTGATCTAAAGAAGAATTTGATCTTCCTAGGTACTTTAGATAAACAAGGCTATAGGTACATGAGTGAAGGAGGAACTATGAAAGTGACTAAAGGGTCTTTAGTCATGTTGAAGGCCAAGCTGGAGGATGGCATCTACACACTTGCAGGAAGTACCATTATTGGCTCTGTAAATGCATCTACAGTGCAGTTATCTAATGATGACAAGGCAAAATTATGGCACATGAGACTAGACCATATGAGCGCACGAGGATTGGAGATGTTGAGCAACCACAACCTTTTGAATGGTGAGAAGATCAGCACACTTGAATTTTGTGAGCACTGCGTCTTAGGGAAGCAGAAAAAGGTCATCTTCAGCACTGGCAAGCACAAGACGGGAGGGGTGCTAGACTACATCCATTCAGATTTATGGGGTCCCTCTAAGCTTCCATCGAAGGGAGGAAAGAGGTATCTTCTCACATTCATTGATGATTTTTCACGAAAGGTTTGGGTGCGCTTCCTGAAGACAAAAGGTGATGCTTTTAAAGCATTTAAAGAGTGGAAGATTTTGGTTGAAAATCAAATGGAGAGGAAAATCAAGTATCTTCGCACGGACAATGGCTTGGAGTTTTGCAGTGAAGAGTTCAATGATTTCTGCAAGGTTCATGGGATCGCAAGGCATAAGACGGTCAGGCACACACCACAGCAGAATGGAGTTGCCGAGAGAATGAACAGAACTCTTCTTGAGAAGGCTCGTTGTATGCTCTTACAAGCTAAGATGTCCAAAGTATTTTGGGCTGAAGCAGTTCATACTGCTTCTCATATTGTCAATCGGTCTTCAGCATCAGCGATTGACTTTAAGACTCCGAATGAGGTCTGGTCAGGTGAACCCTCTAACTACTCATACTCGCGAATATTTGGGTGTCCAGCTTATTATCATGTTAATGAAGGTAAGCTTGAAGCAAGGGCTAAAAAGGCCATATTCGTAGGGTATGTAGATGGAGTAAAAGGGTACAAACTATGGTGTTTGTCTTTACTCAAATTTGTAGTTAGTAGAGATGTTACCTTTGATGAATCCTCTATACTTAATCCTCGTAAAGTTTCTGTGGAGTTATCTAGAAACGAGAACAACGAGCAGGTGGAGCTACCGGTGGAGCTTACCAAGGAACGAGATCAAGAGACTCAAGTCAAAAGATACAGATCTTGAAGAACTTGCTTCCAATGAACCATACACAATTGCGAAGGGAAGGGACA
Organism: Solanum sitiens; assembly: GCA_016801875.1. NCBI lineage: Eukaryota > Viridiplantae > Streptophyta > Magnoliopsida > Solanales > Solanaceae > Solanum > Solanum sitiens. Next base: position 539,897 of record JABWTJ010000101.1, read on the forward strand.
AAAGGCAGATACGGAAACCGGAACGTCTTATAGAGCAAGAAAATCTGATTGCACATGCGTTCGTAGCTGTAGAAGAAGAGATTAAGGATCTCGAGCCCTCTTCGTATGTTGAAGCAACTTCTTGCAAAGATGCTACACAATGGCAGTTAGCCATGATGGAAGAGATGGAGTCTCTTCACAAAAATGAGACATGGGTCTTAGTTAAAAGGCCAAAGGGGATGAGGACAGTTGGATGCAAATGGGTCTACAGAAAGAAAGAAGGTATTCCAGAAGTGGAAGCTGTTAGGTTCAAGGCGAGATTGGTTGCAAAGCGTTTCAGTCAGAAGGAGGGAATTGACTACAATGAGATCTTTTCTCCAGTCGTGAAACATAGCTCAATTCGCGTGCTACTAGCATTGGTTGCACAATTTGATTTAGAGCTTCAACAGCTTGATGTCAAAACTGCTTTCTTACATGGTGATCTAGAAGAGACAATCTATATGGATCAGCCTGAAGGTTTCCTAGCTGAAGGAAAAGAAGACCATGTATGCCAATTGAAGAAGTCTTTGTATGGTTTGAAGCAATCCCCTAGACAGTGGTATAAGAGGTTTGATGCATTCATGACTACACATGGATTTTCGAGGAGTGCATTTGATAGTTGTGTGTATCACAAGAAGATGTTTGGTAACTCTATGATTTATCTATTGTTGTATGTTGATGATATGCTTATTGCTACTAACAACATCACAGAGATAAATATTTTGAAGAAACTGTTGAGCAAGAAATTTGACATGAAGGATCTAGGAGTTGCAAAGAAAATCCTTGGAATGGAAATTTCAAGAGAAAATGGTGTTGTACATCTTTCTCAGAAGAGGTACATCGGAAAAGTTCTTGAAAGATTCAATATGCATATGAGCAAGCCTGTAAGTACACCGTTAGTTTCTCATTTCAAGATTTCAGGGTTACAAATGCCTTAATCTATGGATGAGGTGGAGCATATGTCAAAGGTTCCTTATGCGAGTGCAGTTGGTAGCATTATGTATGCTATGGTATGCACACGTCCAGATATTGCCCAATCTGTAAGTGTGGTAAGCAAGTACATGGCAAATCCAGGAAAAAGGCACTGGGAAGCTGTCAAGTGGATATTGAGATATCTCAAAGGAGCTCCTGATGTTGGCCTAACCTTCCGGAAAAGTGAAGGTATTTCAATTCTCGGTTATGTAGATTCTGACTATGCAGGGGATCTTGATCGAAGGAGGTCCACAACTGGATACATCTTTACTCTCGTCGGTAGTGCCGTTAGTTGGAAATCGACTTTACAGTCGATTGTCGCTTTGTCTACAACAGAGGCAAAATATATAGCAGCAACGGAGGCAGTGAAAGAAGCTATCTGGTTGAAAGGTTTGGTGGCAGAATTGAGTTCAGTTCAGCTTGAATCAATTCTAAAATGTGATAGTCAAAGTGCTATTCATTTGATTAAAAATCAAAGATTTCGTGAGCGCACCAAACACATTGATGTCAGATTTCATTTTATTTGAGATGTCGTAGAAAAGGGAGCTATCAAGGTTGAGAAGGTTATCACAGACGATAACGCTGCAGACATGTTGACCAAAATAGTCCCGCTTGCCAAGTTTGCACACTGCAAGGACTTGGCGGGAGTATGCATCAATTGATGCAACTCTAAGAGAACAACTGCTAGGTGGAGCTGGTATGTTCAACAAAAGTTTGATTCTTCTTGTTTCTTACAATGGGATTGCGTAGTAAGCTTAGAAGTTTTGACCGGAGTTGTTTATACGCATGCTTGGAACACAAACCAAGGTGGAGATTGAAAGAGTTGGTTTTGGTTCTTGTGGAATCAAACTAAATGGAAGATGAATTAACATGAATATTTGGTAGGAAGATAATTAGTACAAAATAAAAGTCAAGATAGTATCTTGGTAGGTGAAAGTTAGGCAAACCATAAAATGGTTTCATATCTTAACCTTGACAATTTTGACACATAGTGATGTCATGGATGACATCAATAGGATGAATTTATTCATATAAATAGGTAGCTCTTAATTCATTTTCAAAACATCCTCTCACTTGCCTTCTCACCTTCTAAGGCATTTGTGTTCTCTCTCTTATTCTTTGGTGGACATAGGATCATTTTGATCCGAACCACGTTAAATATTGTTGTTCTTCCTTGTTCTTTAGTTTCACGTTTCCGCTAACATTCACATTGATAGCTCTTCAACTTGAAGTAATAATGAGTGTCCATTTCACCATTTTTTTCAGAATTTATATCTCAATGTCCAATTAAATTTTGAAAGTAGTCTTCTGCCCACATACATGTACCTTAATTAACCAAGGTCAGGAACTGCATACATGAAAATAATCAAATGTAAAAAACAGTACAGATTAATAAAAATGCTGACTTTTGGGGATTAACAGTATAACAAAAATAATTTTTAGTAGTAAAATTTGTATATGCATTAATCAATTGTCATTAGATTTTTTTGAACATTTACGAAAAATGTAATTGCCGCTATAAGTTAATTTTAATGTATTTGCATTGCCAATACTAAAATGCTTAGTAGTGTATTGGGCATCTGAAACGAAATTCAAAGTGAAGGGACAAGAAAATCCGTAAAAGCGGTTTAGTTTGTCCCCCGGCATGCCCATTCTCTGTCTTAACGGACGGAACAAGTTTCCACTTTTTTCCAACTCCATGTTACACACTACAGAGTATATGTAAGTGGCAATTATATGCATTATATATATTTTGACCCACCAATACATAAACTTAAAACAACGATTTGGATTCAGTTTAATATTCTTCAAATGTTAGAAGCAAAGAGACGGTTCAACATCTTTATATTATTGAACATCGCTATTATCCTCATTTTTTGTAGCATAGCAACGGAGGCTACAAGACCAGTTTCGACGACGACGCGCTACTTCAAATCAGATGATGTTCCAATCTTTAGAAATGAAGCATATTCTGGTCCAAGCCGTCATGGTAGAGGTCATTAATTAGTGAATATTACAACATGAAGAAGCTAAGTCCAAATAATCTCAATTTTTCACTTCTCTTTATTATAGTAGTATCTACTTTTGTATAGAACTATTGGAGCATTTTTGTTATTATTATATATAGATTCTAATATAATGCCATGGACTCTATTAATGAGCAATATAATGTGTTAATTTCTTTCTGTTCTTTTAAGCAGTACTATACTGAATAATAACATTGCTAAATAATATATATAGAGATAGAGTTAATGTTAAAGAATGACAAAAGTCTCACATTGCTGGTTAACGGAATGAGTGGACTCCTTGTAAGACTTAGGCAATCCTCCTCCCTATACAACAAAAATAAAAGGTTAGTGTAAACTCAAAATTGAAAAAATGATCATATTTAAGCAACTTGATTAGTTAAACTCAAAATATTAAAAGTTGTAAGTTTAAATTACTTTCAAGGAAACTTCTTGATGATTTTCAAGACACTGTATACACACATGTTGACACCATTGACTTTATTTGTGGTTATACAACTGTGGTACTCCAAAATTGCTTAATTGAAACACGTATGTCATTGCATGGCCAATACATTGCCATCACATCTCAATAGAGAAATGTTGAGAATAGACGAAGCTTCATAGCACAAAGATAAAGTAAGATTTTTGTAAGTTACCCAAAGTTTTGATCAGATTGTCGGACCGAACACCCAACCCCTTAACAACTTTAATGACTAGAAGACAGGCCCATCAGCCACAGTTGAGAATTAAAATGGTTTGGGTTTCGTCCAAGCTAATCAGCTCATTTGACCGTTTTAACTTAGCTGATTGTTAAAAGGCTTTTAAAGGAACTTTTTCGCTTTCTCTTCTTATATGAGTTTATACGATTTGTTGTTTTTGAATAATCGATGATTAATGATTAATTTTGCTTTTTACATTATATTTTAAACAATTAAACTTATTTAAAAAAAATCAATTTACTAATATTTGAATCTTTAAGTTGAAATTAACAATTAAAAATTATTTGGACGGACTTAATTGGAAGATTTGATATCAAAATTGCTTGAGCCTACAAGTCCTACACAAGTTATAATTATTATCAAGATTTCTGGTCAAAAATACGAATTGCTTGGATATTGGCAACAAATGCTATAAAAATCTTGGCTGCTATTCATCAGACTTTTTGGTCAACAACTGAAGCTTTTTTTTTTTTTTAGGTTTACATAAAAACAAACTCATTGCTGAATAATTGAAAACATAAATTAAACCATACGTACACGTATCTTCAAATGTTCGCTACGAGTAGGGGTGATAAATAGACAGGTTAGGTTAAACTTAGATGGATTGAAAATGGATCGACAAAATATGAATAATAATTTAGTCCGTTCACAGTGTATATGGATAAAAATAGATTGGGTAGCAAATCGGTTGGATAATATACAAGTTTACCTAAATTTGTTCATATTTTTATGAGTAATACTACTACACTTTAGAATTAGAATTCAACATGGAGAAAGTATTTTAGTCTTTTTTTTTACATAAAAAATGTTGAAAATACTTATTTAGTTTTATTGTATCATAAAAGTAAAAAAAAATTCTATAACTTTTCAATATAAAAGAAATTGATATTATAACAAGGGGAATTTTTTTTTAATTTTAAAGTAAATGAATATTTGTATTTTAGGAGTAAAATGCACCTTCATGGACTTTAAGCAACTTCAATACTAATACACAATTTGTTTATGTTACTTAATTATTTGTTATCCAATATAAAATTAAACAAATTAAAAAAATAGTTATAATTAACAAAAGTACATCTAATATACTCCCTCTGTCCAGCAATAATCGTGCACTATACTCCCCCCGTTTCATTTTATATGTCATCCATTTCTATAAGTAGTTGAACCACAATACTTGTCATTTTATAAAATTTATGTATAAATTATCATTTTTGTCTATTATACCCTTGATGGGGTAGTCAATTAATCTTGAAATGTATTCATCATTTATTATAAAGTTGACTTAAAATAACATTAAATAAGGGCAGAAACGTAAAGTTACATCATTTCTTAGTGCAAATGCAAAGTAAAAATGTGACATATAAAATGGGATGAAGGGAGTATTAGGATGTCCAACAATATTTGTCCACATTATGAAATCAATGGATAATTTTACTCTTCCGCCCTCATTTGTCCTTGTCATTAACTATAGTCATTTCCCTATTAATTTTTCAAGGCATTATATTTATTGTCAAGGTAATATAGTAAATTACTCTTTTATTTATAATTTCTTAAGAAGTGTGCAAAGTCAATAATGGACAATTATTATTGGATAGGAGATGTATATATATTGTTGGTCAAAGACTTCACTTATTCAATTATAGAAAGGAATAATCAGTTTTACAAAAGAACATAATGAGGAAGAGAATTATAACACTTTTAATGATATCATAAATTTTAAGTGAGTAAAAATTAAAAGTTTAACTCATTTAACTAATTTATATTTTACTCATATTGTTATGAGTTAAATATATGAATTTAAGAATCACTCAATCAATCTATTAAAATATAAACAATTCAAGCGAATTTTCAAAATATAGGCCTATTTTATCGACACACAGGTAAAAGAAAACAAGAATAATGGTCAACAAGAAAACAACATCTGACTATACTCATATATAAGGAATCTCTCATTGTCCCAACACGTTAAACGTGCTCGTTTAAATTTGGTAATTATTTAGCTCAAAATTTAAATTCTTACTTCAATGTTTTTATAATCACAAAATATTACTTATAATGGTAATTATTTAGCTCAAAATTAAAATTCTTACTTCACTGTTTTTTATAATCACAAAAATATTACTTATATGCATATTTAAGGCCATACAATCAAAACCAATAGTATATTTAAAGGTTTTAAGAAAAATCCATGTTCAATCATAACCATGACATAAACCATATACATTAAAACAGAGAGTAACAATAATGAAGTGTTAAATCTTGAACGAGGTGGTGTTGCTTAGTTCACCACCGGTTAAGCGACGGCGTAGTTAGAAATTTTTTTATGGGTGTTTAAAATTTAATATATATGAATAAAAATAATTTTTGACTTATATAACTTATTTAATTTTCATGATATAATCTTTCGACGAATGGTGTTCAATTGCCGCGCCACACCAATGAGGTTGAGTCACCCAGAGCAAAAACGTGAAGCTTCTGAGAAATTAACCAAAAGAAGTGTTGTATCTTGTAATAATCAGTTTTCATCAAAATAATATATATAAAAAATCATAGTTGCATATTTTTAAGTTAAAAATTAAGGTAAACCTCTAGTTATTTAAAGCCAAATCAAAGAATATCCAATGAAGTGTACAAAATCATATTATTTGTTTGGGGAAGGGGCCAGCTTGTCTTTTTTAATAAATTAATTGTATGAATATGCAACAAAACCGACAAGTAGTTTCATGAGTGAGATTTGCGTACAATGATGTGTATGCAACCTTATCCTATCTTGTGAAGGTAGAAAAATTATTTCTAATAGTCCATCAGTTTAAGTAAAACATATAAAAAAATTAAGTATATAAAACCCGATATATTAGCAAAGAAGCCATGTCGTAAACAATTAAAAAGAGAACAAGTAGCTAGGAACAATAAATAATATGATAAATAAAACAAAAGAGACAATATGTACTATAATTGAAGAAAAAAGATAGTATAAGAGCGTAATAATAACAACACGAATAAGAAAGTTGTCGTCTATCTTCGATTATCTATTAATCTTCTATTCTAATTCTCGACCTTCATATTTTCCTATCTAGTGTCATATTCTCGTTTGCGACTTGATTGAATATATACATATGAAAGGATAAACTAATCATAATACTCAGCTGATCATGCGGGAAATTACCAATTAGTAAAATTTTAAAGGTTATTAATGACTTGATAAAACTATTGAACACAGATTTATACCAGACGTATACGTCTCGAGGCATGTTGAAGACAACTAGTGTACGTCAACATTCATGTGCAAATCAAACGTGTGGAACTTTTTTTGAAGTCAAAATTGAAGTAGTTACTTTAATATAAGCAGGCAAAAAGACATCCAGTTAGGCAGGTACTGTTTTAGGTCCCCTTTGGACACATTCATTATCGATCAATTGCCATAAAAAATTGAACTTCCCCTAATACTATTTAACTAATTGCACAGTCAAGGTCCGTTATAGTGCCGCGGCCATAATTGGAGAAACGTAAACATCCGTCCCATCCACAAAACAACATGGTTATCAGAGCAGATAAAGGTTATGAAATTTAATTTCACTGTTACTCATATCAAAATGAATTTACACATGCTTGATTCATAAAAAATGATTGTATAAGAATATTCTACACCGAATAACAATTCTAACAATGATGTATTGATCATGTATATATAAAATTTGCTTTGTTTGAACAGGAAAGTATGAATAAATATCTGTAGGATAGTTTAGTTTCGAGAATCTATTCTAATCTTCGAAATATTTTATTCGTTCACTTTTACTTGTCAAATGTTTTTTAATAAAATTTTTACTTTTATTTGTCATTTTTGAAATATCAAGAAAGTATAAAAAAAATTTCTTTCTATTATATCATCAATTTATTTACACTGAGTTAATGTCTTTAAAAAATGTATTAACAAATATGTTTGGGACTCTATCGATTAATAATTTTATAGAACTTTACTATATTAACCATTATATTCTTAATAGGTGTGATAATTTAAAATTTGACAAGTAAATCCGAACACACAGAGAGTACCAATTATGCTAAAATGTACTAATAACTTAATCACCTGGAATAATCGCATATTAAGGGTGTACGAAAATCGAACCGTCAAATAAATCAAATCAAAAAAATATTATTAATTTAGTGTATTTAAAAATTGAAAATCAAAAAATGAACAAAATCAATACACACCCGTATCGAATTTATGATAATATAGCCGAGAAGAGAACAAAGTACTTACACATATTTTAATAATTATTTGTAAATATACACTCAAAGACCATGGAGAAATGATCATACGTTTGAAATATTTTTAGATCAAACTATTAGCTATCCACCTTTTTCCATTTTATATAAACTCTAAATAGTTATAAGTGTTAAGATAATCAGCTCTATATGTTTGTCCATGACCAACAAACTCACTTAAAAATGGATGAATTCTCCGGTCAACTTCTTGACTTTTCTGAGTTGGCATACACACTGGACCCACCAGGTCCTGGTTGAAGCAGACACGGTGGCGTATGTTGGGTCCCATTTGCACCCTTCTCTTAAGACCAAAATTCAAACAAAATACTACAATGTCTATAGGCAATATGATCAGTCATAATCCATACCAGAAATTTTCCAAATTTTTTTTAGTCCACCTTCAACGTGTGCATACTTACGTCAACAATGACGTGGAAATATAAAAAAACATGTCATTATAAAAAGCTAGTCATTCCCAGCTTCAAAAACTCACACTCAAAAAAAAAAAAAAAATCTTTCTTTGTATTTTCAATTTTCTCTCATAATGACTATGCATACTAGTGTTTCATCGTCTCGTCTTGGGCCGCCAGCATGTGAGAAGGATGCTAAGGCCCTTCAATTCATTGAAGAGATGACTAGAAATGTCGATTCGGTTCAAGAGAAAGTTTTGGCTGAAATACTAAGCCAAAATGCCAACACTGAGTATCTTCAAAGATTTAAACTTGGTGGTGCTACGGACCGGGATACATTCAAGTGTAAAGTACCAGTTGTCACGTATGAGGAAATTCAACCTGATATTCAACGTATTGCTAATGGAGATCGTTCTCCAATTTTCTCATCTCATCTCATCCCATCTCTGAGTTCCTCACTAGGTGAGATTTAATTAACTAATCTTTCAAATTAGCTTATCAATGACTGATATAAATTATCATAGTGAATTAAATTTGTTTTGTACGTAGCTCGGGGACATCTGCTGGTGAGAGAAAACTGATGCCCACAACTCAAGATGAGTTAGACCGGAAACAACTATTGTACAGCCTTCTCATGCCCGTCATGAATCTGTAAGTGCTGTTGTAAATATGCTTTCAAGTATTTATTTTTGAGCATTTCTGATTATGGGATTGTGAACAGGTATGTTCCTGATCTAGACAAAGGCAAGGGCTTGTACTTTCTATTTATAAAAGCGGAAACCAAGACACCCAGTGGGCTACTAGCAAGACCTGTCTTGACAAGTTACTACAAAAGTGATCACTTCAAGACGAGGCCATACGATCCTTACAATGTGTATACTAGTCCTAACGAGGCTGTTCTCTGTGTCGACTCTTTCCAGAGCATGTACTCACAAATGCTTTGTGGACTTCTTATGAGAGAACAAGTCCTCCGGTTAGGGGCTGTTTTCGCCTCTGGTTTACTTCGAGCTATTCATTTTCTGCTACTCAATTGGCAGAAACTTGCGAAAGATATCACATCTGGGATATTAAATCCCAGAGTTTCTGACCCTTCAATCAGGGAATGTATCTCCAAAATACTCAAACCAAATCATGAACTCGCGGAGATCATTATTAAGGAATGCGAAAAACAAAACTGGGAAGGGATTATTACTAGAATCTGGCCAAATACAAAGTACTTGGATGTGATTGTGACAGGTATGTAAATAAATCCGCTTAGCAAGATTTAATTACTTTATATACGCGATAACATGTTACAGCCTTATTAATTTTTTCAGATTTCTAATTGTACTAGTTATTGTGGATGTGATTGCAACAGGTGCAATGGCTCAGTACATCCCTACACTCGATTATTACAGTGGTGGTTTACCAAAGGCATGTACCATGTATGCATCGTCCGAGTGTTATTTTGGCCTTAATTTAAACCCAATGTGCAAGCCATCTGAAGTATGTTACACTATAATGCCCAATATGTGCTACTATGAGTTTATCCCTCATGACTCAGCCAATCCTCCTGACTCACCACCCCGTCTCGTGGACCTAGCCAACGTGGAAGTGGGAAAAGAGTATGAGCTCATGATCACAACCTACGCTGGATTATGTCGTTACAGAGTCGGTGACATACTCCAGGTCACAGGGTTTCACAACTCTGCCCCTCAGTTTAAATTCATAAGAAGGAAAAATGTGCTATTGAGCATTGATTCGGACAAAACTGATGAGGCAGAGTTGCAAAACGCGGTTGATAGCGCTGCTGCAATTTTGCGTCTGTACAATACTAGCGTGGTTGAGTACACTAGTTATGCCGACACCAAAACCATTCCAGGACATTATGTTATTTACTGTGAATTACTTATTAAGGACCCAACCAATTCCCGAGTCACGAGGTTTTGAATCAATGTTGTTTGGCTATGGAAGAATGTTTGAACTCGGTTTATCGATAGTGCCGAGTTGCAGATAACTCGATTGGACCACTTGAAATTAGAGTAGTGGAAAATGGTACATTTGAAGAGCTAATGGACTATGCAATTTCTAGAGGTGCATCTATAAATCAGTATAAGGCTCCTAGGTGTGTTAATTTTACACCTATAGTGGAATTATTCGACTCCAGGGTAATTTCAGTGCACTATAGTCCAGCTGCTCCTCATTGGACCCCAGAACGACAGCGTTTACAAGTTTAATGATGAAGTTAATTCAAAGTCATGATCTGAGACTATATAAGTGGAATAAATTTTTTTTTTCTTTTTGTATCTTTGTGAGTAGTGTTGAATATTCAACGTTGATATTAATTAGTCAATTTACTCATGAAAAGTGTTTTAGTTACATGTATATCAGTATATTCTTCTGTTGTCTTGATTGGTATTGGCTTTTCCACTTTATTGATGAATATATTCTCACTGTGACAAAATTGCATGTCAAGCAAGTGAACAAAAGTAATACTATAAAATAGAATAACTATATGTTTTTCTTTCTTTTTTTTTCACCCGTAATTTCCATCTATTATCTGGACATAACACTATATCCCAAGAATTGTAAAGCATCATTTACTATTCATTTGGAAATATTTCGATTTTCAAATTGAAATACGACTTCAACTTGAATTTAAAATTTTTCATAACCAAATATAAGTTTTCACTTTTTTTTAAAAAAAAATATTTCTTAAAATTTCACAGTAGAACATGATCAAACGCTCATGAAAATTTAAATAGCTATTTATACAACGTCTATACACCATCTTTTTTGGATTTAACTAGTGAGATTTTACTAAATGTATTATTAGTGTTGCTTTTTCAATGCGTTCTACTGCATAATTTTTCAACTTTTACAAATAATCCATGTCCAAGAAACTATTTAACAGAATTTTTGCTTCAATAAATTCCCAAAAGGCAACACGTCATTTACTAACAATACAAATTCCCAAAAGACACAGCACACAACACCTTCATTCACCCACAATATAAATTAGTATACGTATTTTCATTGGTCCATATTAAATTCAAACAGCTGATTTTTGGTGGGCCCAACCCTTAACCAATGCCTCAATGGAATCAAACGGTCATATCTTTTCCGCCTATGCATTACAGAGCAACTTTCTTGTTCTTCTTCGTTTTCTTGGAGAAGAGGGTGATGAGAAATTGTCCACAAGGGTTTAATTTTTTGATCGTTCTACATTAGAAGGAGGAAATGACGATGAATCAGAATATGCGTTTGTCAGTTTTGAGTGCGGTGGCGAAGAGGCAAACAGTGGTGGTGAATTTGTCTAGGTTGGAGAATAATCAGGCCTGAAAATTGTGAGTGGTTTCTTTGTTTTTGGTCTCTGTTTATTACTGTAGGACAATAATTTGAGTACTGATTTTTCTCTCTTTTTTTTGTGTAATTTTTTTGATTACTGGTTCAATGATTCAGTTTTTTGAATGTTGGTTATGGGGTTTCTTGTATAAATTTGTGTATGCAAGGAAACGTAGGTGTGTTTTGTGATCTCTTTTTTGGGGTTTTGCTTCTTGGATCATTAAATAAGTAGAATGATTAATGTTACCGGTTAACAATTGAGCAAATTTGCGGGATTTCGTTTCAAGATTGTGATATTTGGAAGTTGAGTTCTATATAATATTGACTTCCCTTGTATAAACAAGTTCACTAGCAGGAAATTCTTTAGTTGTCAAGGGATTTGTTTGATGCTTTTAGAAATTATGTCAAGAGTTAATTTGGAAGATCTTCCCCCAATTCCTGCTTTTTGGTTTTTTCCTGTATTGACTGTCCCTTCTGTTTATAACTTGAGTTATAATGACCTATAATTCCTGGATATTAGCTTGTACACGTAAATCAAGTTAAAATTTCTCAGCATCTCGCCCAAAATAAGCAGTGAACGAGAGCACAACTTTATAGCTCTCATGCTTCAAGTGTCTGATAGTTGCACGCCATATTATAGATGTTGTAGTATTCTTGTTGCTAACTTGAAGTCTTAAGTTTATCCCAACATCTACAGTATAATAGGTACAGCTAGCAGAGGTTGAGCTTTTGCCAAGGTAATACCAAAATTTTCCTCCTTGTTCAGTTCTTTAGGTGAAATTCCACCAGGTAGCTTCCAATTAAAGGTATGAACACTGAGCGCGACTGGAATCATCCTGATAGCCAAAGGCAATCCAGAGAAAATTCTTCGACCAGCATCAAATGGAAGGAACTCAAAATCTCGACCTCTAACATCTATTTTTGACTCCTAAAATCTCTCTGGCCTAAAGTTCAAAGGGTCTTCCCATAGACTAGAGTGCCAATACGTTCACAAGAACTTGTGTGTCTTTTGGAATAGTATAGCCATAAAGCTCAACATCTTCCTCAACTTTGCGTGGAATTAGGGAAGGAACTTATGCAAGTTCTTCTTGTGCTTTCTCCAAAGTATGTGGATTCTTGAGTAGTTCAGCCATTGCCCACTCCAATGTATTTGATGTAGTATCGGTCCCTGCTACAAACGAGTCCCGCAAAACATTCTAATTTAAGATCCTATGGCTTAGATTTCATATATGAAACAGATCCAAAAAACATGTTGCTGAAATTTTTGAATTTTTTGTCATTGCCACAAACATTTAAGCGAGCTACCAAAATACAATTAAATATTTGGTATAATGTTCGTTGTACCATCAAAACTTTTTGATGAGGTGATCGCATCATTCAAGATAATTGATCATCAATCTATGATAACCATTTGCAGAGGACTATACTCTTGCACCGGAGAAAAACAAAAGAAGAGATAATTGAGGTAGAAAATAAACTAACTAGACATAGTTGTTCGATATGATTCCTATCAATTTCTTAGGGGCAAATGTTGAGAAGGGTATCTAAGACATTGATATTTGAACGGTTTCCCATTTCCCTTTCTTTTAGTCGGTCATCGACCAAACCATGCATAAGGTGATCAATCTTTGCAAAATAGTCAGTCATGTGTTGCCTTATACCAGTGCATCAATTTTCTGAAGAAAACGGAAATAGTCAACCAAATTGGTTTACCAGCTTCAACCATGATGTTCCACACCAATTCCTTAAATTCCTTAGCAGAATCAGAAAATGGGTCAGTCAAATCTTCTGAGAAAATGGTGTTGGAAAGCAGTTTCAGGGAAGTCCTGAAAGTTGCTTTGCCAATATTCACTGCTTCACCATTTTCCCCGCTCTTGTGACAATAATCAATCAGTTCCTGGATTTTTTTAGTCCTCAGATGCTCATTATCATTAAGCTTGCTACATGAGAAGATGTGAGAGATCATAATCTTGCGAAATCTTCTTCTACAGATGAGTCATTCAAGTTCATCCAAGTGCTGCTTGGCTGTTTAGTGATATTTTGCTGCAAAAAAAAATGTGATAAAATAACTAAACAACAAACATCATCGATGCTGATCGACTCACTCACAGAAGAATCCAAATTCAAGTGACCAAACTGTATATTCTTCATTTCTTGGCGATGAAAACACATTTCTTTTGGCCTTTACCTTGAGCAATTTTCCAATATGCTAACTAGCTTTGTTACTGGAACTGTTATTGGAACTTGTGAATATTCCCCAATTAAACACTCTTAATTAGGGGTGTCAAAAATGAACCCAAACATGGGTAACCCGCCCAGAATTTTAAGGGTTGGGCTCATGATAATTAGAATTGGGTTCAATCTCAACTCATTCAAGGCTAACCCATTTGAAGAAAATTCTCAATTGCGCCCAATTCAATCTCTAATTTCAACCCGTTTTAAAACTTTTTATTAAGATATGTTCCTATATTAAAGGTGTGAATCATTATCTATTTAACATCTTTTAGGATTTATCTATTCATTTGTAAACTTTTTTAACAAAAATTCTTGATCGGAAATTTAAAATGTGATTATAAAAGTTAAATACCAATATGTTAAATTATTGAGATTAATCAGATCAAATTGGGCGGGTTAAGACCCAACCCATTTTTTAGCCCATTTGAGCCCAAAGTAAACTTGGGTGGGTCAGGACCCAACCCGATTTTTATTTTAACCCATTTTAATATTTCCAATTTCAACACAACCCGCCATTTGACACCCCTACTCTTAATTGTGCATTCTTCTTCTTCTTTCCTCCACTTCATGTGCTCTTCTCTGCTGTATCTGGAGCCCCTAAACACCCTTTCACTATATCATCAATGAAGGTAAAATCCCTCGTTACACTTTTGTTATACTGAATTGGGATTTCTTTTTTGGTATGTTTTTTTTGTGAAGAAGAAATACGCCATATCTGCCGACCCCAAGGTCCATAAACAATGAAGAAATCTATTTTTGAGGGGAGGAGGCATCGGGGCACTGCTCCTCGAGGTCCAGGATTGAGGGGAGGGGGGTTGAGAGGCAATGCGCCTCGAGGCCAGGGGGTGGGGGGAGGGGGGCCTCGAGGTCCGAGGGTGGGGGGAGGGGGCCTCGGGGCACTGCGCCTTGAGGTCTAGGGGAGGGGGATGGGGAGGGAGGCCTCGGGGCACTGCGCCTCGAGGTCGGGGGGGAGTAGGAGGGGGAGGGAGACCTCGGGGCACTGCGCTTCGAGGTCTAGAGGGAAGTGGGAGGGGGAGGGGAGCCTCGGGGCACTGCGCTTCGAGGTCGAGGGGAGGGGGAGGGGGAAGGGGCCCACGGGGCACCGCGCCTCGAGGTCCGGGGGGAGTGGGAAGGGGAGGAGGGCCACGGGGCACTGTGCCTCAAGGGTCGGGGCTGGGGAGCCACGGGGAACGGCGCCTCGAGGGTCGGGGGAGGTGGTGGGAGCCTTACCCGAGTTCTCCAATTTTCTCATTTTATCCCATATTTGAGTTCCTCACTAGGTTAGATTCAAAAATTACCTTTCTTAGAAAAGAAAATATCATGTATATAATCTTTCAAATTAGCTAATTGGTTTTGGAATAGTGAACATGTATACTATGTGTCCCAACGAGGTTGTTCTCTGTGTCGGCTCTTTCCAGTGCATGTACACACAAATGCTTTGTGGTCTACTTCGAGCTATTCATTTTTTTCAACTATATTGGAACAACTTGCTAAAGATATCGCAGAGTTCTGACCCTTTAATTAGGGACTTCATCTCCAAAATACTCAAACCAAATCATGAACTCGCGGTCATTCACTATCAAGGAATGCGAAAACGAGAATTGGGAAAGAATTATTACTAGAATTTGGCCAAATACAAAGTTCTTCGATGTGATTGTGACAGGTATGTAATTTCTTCAGATTTATAATACTACTTATTGTGGATGTGATTCCTACGCGATAAGGAGTTTTACTTTGGACTCAATTTGAACCCAATGTGCAAGCCATTAGTATTTTACACTATGTGCTACTTTGAATTTATCCCTCTGGACTCACCACCCCATCTTGTGGACCTAGCAAATGTGGAAGTGGGAAAAAAATATGATCTCGTGATCACAACCTATGTTGGTATATGTCGTTACAGTGTCGGTGACATACTCCAGGCGGGGTTTCACAACTCTGCTCCTCAGTTTAAATTCATAAGAAGAGAAAATGTGCTATTGAGCATCGATTCAGGGCTATTTACTGTGAACTTGGTTTATCAACAGTGCCGAGTTGCAGAAAACTCAATTGGTGCACTTGAAATCAGTATCAGGCAGTGTTTACATGTAGATGATGAAGTAATACAAGTTATGAGTGGAATAAAACTTCTTTTTTGTTGTTCTTTTGGTATCTTTGTGTAGTGTTGAATATTCTATCAATTAGTCAATTTGCTCATGGGAAGTGTTTTAGTTAAATGTATCTTTTGTTGTCTTGATTAGTTTGACATTGCAATCAATATGTGTTCTCTTCCCTTTTTTGCAGCTTCGTGTAGGTAGGTTATTATAACCTGAACCCTTTACTGATATGTCTTGTGTATATCCGTTTTGTTCTTGACTTTCGGATTTGACCCTATTGAAGTTCTATTAACGTTTGCAAAAATCGAGTTAATCAATAAATCGAATTGGAAAAAATGTTTGGTTGGTTTATAAAGTTATCTGAAAGCTGCAGATGTAGACCTCGTAAGCTGCAGATGCAAATTATATTATATATGAAAGGAGAAATTTAATTATACACTCAGCTGATCATACGAAAAGTTACCAATTTGTTTTGTTTGAACAGGAAAGTATACGTACAATAGTTTAAATTCGAGCATATAAAAAAAAATACATTTTATTTTGTTATAGTATTACATTTAGGCAAGGGTTGCACAGAGAAATGTGGGATCCTTACTCATATATACACAAATTTTCAAGATGCAAAATTCAACCTCCATGACCATAAGAACTGGAAAAGTCTTCTCTGTTGGATTCTTCATCACCATATTGTCCTGTTTCTAGCAAATTGACCTGGCAAAACATCCAAACAAACTATTTTAAACTAAAATGGAAAGATGATTATATGAACCAAACAAAGAGGAGCATAGAAATTGACCTTAATGATGTCTCGTTTTGAACTGGGACGAACATAGGATGCTAGGACAGCCATGTGAAAATGCTGGTTTTACACAAAATAAAGAGTAGGAAAACAGAATTACGATGTATTTCTTAAACGAAGAATGCATATTCAATAACTTGTTTACCACATGTATTTCAACACTATTCACTTCAGAATATATCAAGGAGCTTACTCTGAAAGGATCACTTCGCAATGACTGCACCAATATCGGACTCTCCAATGTGCGGTCCTGGAAAAATAGAATCGAAGCAAAAGCCTTGATACCATATCCAATAACTAGTTTACCACATGTATTTCAACACTATTCACTTCAGAATATATCAAGGAACAGAGACAAGAAATACAATTGATTATTTGAAAAAGGGAACAGAAGAAACTGCAAAATATTGTTCTTGGGCTTTTACCTCCAAATAATAGTCCCTCAATCGTCTCCCAGTTTGAGCACAACAAATACGAACAATTGATTCATCACTGCTTCCACTAATGACATAGTCCCTTCCATTCATGTAATATGATCGTGTATAATTATGAGCACTCCCAGTCGAAGCTATACCGAAATCCGTCTGCAGCCTACCATCTACAGACAAAAGTTGTTTCACCTGTACCATAAAGACAGAATAAACCTCAACTTTGAATCCAGAGGCCACAAATCAGACCTTTAACAAATAGAAAGCAAATTTTGTATGATCAAAATAAGATGCTTAATATGTTGTATTGATCAAGGTACCTCGTTGTCTACAGCTGATACCAGCAGATACAGGTCGTCCGGGGAGAAGCAAACCATCACATTTCCCCTTGAGCTCGAGGTTGTATAACAGGGTTGATTTGGTGTCTGCCTTAAGTCCCACAATTTGACATCCCGGTCGAATGATGAAGTGACTAGCAGGTTTGGAGAGTGGTGTGCAAATTTTGCCACATTAATGGGTTCTTGATGCATATCACTGAACAAATGCAAGAGCTTGCCACTACAAATATCATATATAGCAACTTTCTTTGAATAACCACTTGTCAGAAACTGATCATCCGTTGAATTAACATGAAGTGAAGTCAAATGTTCAAATTTATCAAAAACAACAGGGCTGGAACTGCTGAAGCCCCCCTTTGCATTTTGCAATGTGTCATTGATGTCATACAATCTCAAAGAGCCACTGTCAGAACCAGCAAGGAGCTGATTTATGAAGACAGAGAAAACTTCATCAGCAGTTTCCACGAAAAAGAGTGATGAAATAATCCGTAGCACTATACTATCCAAAGAAAATCATCTGTAGCACTATACTCCCCGAGAAAATTTCAGGGAGGATCTATTATGAGTTGGGACATGTATCATTATGGGAATGCACACTACAACTCAGTAAAATGATCTTTCGACGAACTTATGTTCTGTACCACTATAATATCTAAAATATGAATATCATTCTACTTTTAGGATGGAAAATAACCAAAACTAAGTATCTTACTACGCATCAAATTCAAAACACAGACAGATAACCTTCAATTTATAGCATGTAATTCAACAATCCGAGCCTTATCTGCCATCTGAAATTGCCTTCATAAAATTAGGAGCAAGACCTCAAGAGTACATCTTAATATGATCTATGAAGCAACTATAAGTCAGTCACAGTAGTTAAGAAAATAACTTACCTTAAATGGATTCTTGTTAAGCCAACAGAGGCCCAAAATGCTATTAGTCACTCCAAAGAGTGGAATATAACTGAAAATATTTCCAGCATCATGGTTAACAACAACAACTTCCCCATCCAAAGTTCCAAAAGCCATTAGACTAGGATTAGTGGGGTGATACTCAAACTGTCTTGGTCGAAGGCTCTCGCTTCCTTCTTTGATATTATTGCTGATATTAGACATCGTGTGCAGGGAAGGAGAAGCAGATGAACCAAGTTTGGCAGCACAGAGGGACCTTGAATAGAAATGTGGACTTTTCCTACAAGAAACTGTCTCCTTTATCCGAGAGGATTTATTGTGGTACGCATTACCTCTACCTGTTTCACGCATATGCAAAACACTTGCAACATTTTCTTTCTGCCGGCGTTTGTATGGAAGATACTCATAGTACTGCGAGAAAACAGTATTTGCCATTTCTCTGTCTAGTTTTTTTACAGGAAAGTTATCTAGAACCCGTAGATGAGGCAATGATGCAATCATGTATTCCCTGTAGTGCTTCTCATAGCAGATTGGTGAAGGATGACAAGTAAGATACATTTTGGAAACAACTGAAGTATCTCTCAGTTTCAAGTTTATATACTCGGAACAATCATCTCTCCCTTTAACATGTAAATCACCAAAAGAAACCTGATATATACATTGAAAAATACAGATGTTTGAGATATAAAAGAAAAACAAGAACTTTAGTCAACCACTGCAAGCGTAAAGCAAAGTTATAGACCTCAAGTTGAAAATCCACCCTTCCGCTTATCGCAACAAAAGAGGGGTCTGATGAAAGAATTCCTCCGAAATGATTTGATACTCTATCCGCTGAATCATTAAGTGAGTCCCGGTTTATAAATAATTTTCCAACAGAAGCTGGACTGTCTGCACCATCTGCATACGAAATTTATTGTCACATTTCTGATTAAATACTTTATGGTTGCTGTCAAAGTCCTTGGGTGAATGACCTGATTTAAGTTATTTCAAAAACAGGAAGATTTGTCATCTTACTGGATGATGCAAGACATGGCCCAGTATCTTTGCAACCTATGCAATTTTGAAACCTTAGTTCTGTCAAAGAATGAAGCCGAGACAAAGCCTCACGGGTTGTCCACAGATCAGCTATTCTAGTTCCACACATGGAGAGGCGCATCAATTTTGGCATGCAAGTAAAGCAATCCTTCTCTAAGCTAGTGAGAGAAGAACAAAAGTCCAGATTAAGGGTGTGTAACTGCATGAAGCTTCCAACCATATTCAACTTTTGAATCTCAGTGGACCTCAGCATTAGCAATTGGCAATTCAAACCACCTTGAAAAAGATCCCTGCGGAGGCCAGAATTCAAAAAAGAAGTTAGCAATAGCATTGTGAACTTACAGATATTTCTTTTCCGCAATTCGTCATTTCTTGATATTGTCAAACCGCGGATACAACCTATCATCTTATGCGCATCATCTTATATATCACCTCTTTCTAATTGTCATATATTTAAGAGAAAAATAGTTTCTTTTTCTAAGCCTTCTCCTGGTTTCAGTTGCTGGAGAAGGATAAATGAGAAAGGCAAGATGATATCCAAACTTCACTATTAAACAATAGTATTGAGGCATACCACAAGATGTCCTTTCTAAATAGTGTATCCTGAAGATCAACAATTCGGAGTATTGAATTGACTGCACGCATTAAAGACACTACAGATTCTTGATTCACAACCGATTTTGACGTGGAAAGTATGTCTACTGCATCAACATTGTAAAGGTGGACATTAAGCAATATATCGACAAGAGGCAACATGTCATCATCCTCAAGCTCATCAAGTGGAACTACTAGAGTGCTCCTCTTTTGAACTTTCTCCTGCATACTGGCCTGAAAAAAGGCGACTAAACTCTTAATGATCATGATCAAATTTGATTCGTCAAAGATACACTATTAACAGAAGAAGAGAATCCGTTCACAATAATACGAAATAGAGATTATCGAACGTTGCAAGACTGCAGTAAAATTTATAATTAGATGTAATTCTAACATTATTATTGCAAACCATCAGTTCACTAATATTTCACCTGGTCATGAACAGAAAATTGAACCCTCTAATTATCTAGATCTTACATCAACCAGAAAAAGCTCAATTAAGATACAGTATTTTAATTTCATATATTAGAGGAGAGTAACTAAAAATTAAAAAAAGATGACCACCTTATAAAACTGAGATAACACAGCAGTATTGGGCAGGACCTCATGTAGCTTGCAAGAATTCAGATACCTAGTAACAAATATGAAGAGGGACTTTGATGAGTAAAGTAACAGATACCTAGTAACAAAGATGAAGAGGGGAATAAATCTCAATTACTTTGTGGAGTGTAATTGAGATTTATTCCCCTCATAACAAAGTAAACCCATGTTTCTAGTTGAAGAAAATTGTACTAATGAATGAGCAAGCAAGATTGCAAAGTGAAAACTTTCTGCTACTAAGAAGTAAAACAGGAGTTGGAGGAACTATTAATTTGAACAATTTTGGTTCCATTTCTTTCATACTAAAAAGAGACAAATAAGAAAAGGGGAAAAACAGAATATGAATCAGCCCTCACTCTATTTGAGTCAATTTCTAAATATTCCTCAAGTACTAAACAAGAAAAGAAGAATCTTGGACCAAAATATACCTGGATACAATGGAGGAGTTGTGAAGAGACATGGTCAGCAATTTTTCATATGTGCAAAATTAAACTCTGAGCAGAAAAAAAAAAAGTTGAAATTGATGCTAATAATGCACAAGATTTGACATAAATGGGTTGTTTGGTGAGTGACATTATTGGAGAGCTCAAAAGGGGATGGAGATGGATATACGCAGAGTAACTATTCATCCCCTTTATCAAATCAGACAGACAACATATGAACATACCAAAAGGATAGGCACAACCAGCTCGTATCATTATCATATTGGTCCTTACTTCTTATATTCACTATCGACAACATCGTAAATTTGGTGTGAAATATTAGTTTTATTTTTAAATTATTGATTATTTTTTTTTACTTAATTAATTAAATTTAAATATAATTTAATTTGATAAATTAGTATAATACAATTTTTTTAATTAAGAATTCATGCTTCAGAGTTTACGACCTCTTGTTATGTCATGTGGCAGATCAATGGTGCATCAACAGGTATCTATAATCAAGTAAATGATATTTTTAAGACGTTAAATAATTAGAAAACTAAACTAATAAATTTGATAGTTCAAAATATTTTGAAACTCTTATCTTTATAGGAGCTTATGACAAGATATATCAAAGCTTATCATAATATAATAACAAATCAAAGTTGAACATAAGATCACCACCTATCATTGTCAAAGTTAAAATCCTATTTTATACTTGTAGTAGGGGTATTAAAAATGAACCCAAATATATGTAACCTGCTTAATCTGTCCAGAATTTTAAGGGTTGGGCTCAAGATAATTTGCATTGGGTTCAATCTCAACCCATTGAAGCTTAACCCATTTGAAAAAAATTCTCAATTGAGCCCAATTCAATCTTCAATTTCAACATGTTTTAAAACTTTTTATTAAGATATGTTCCTATATTGAAGGTATGAATTATTATTTTTTTAACATCTTTTAGGATTTATCTATCCATTTGTTACTCTTTTTTATAAAAAATTTTGAGCGAAAATTCAAATTGTGATTATAAAAGTTAAATATCAATATGTTAAATTATTGAGATTAATCGGGTCAAATTGGGCTGGTCAAGATCCAACCCGCTTTTTAGCCCATTTGAACCCAACCCATTTGAGCCCAAACTAAACTTGGGCGGGTCAAAACCCAATCCAATTTCTATTCAACCCATTATAATATTTTCAATTTCAACCCAATCCGCCCATTTGACACCCCTAACTAGTAGACTCAATGTAACGCATATGACTTGTCCAAAATCTTGAGAAATTCAAATAAAAAACATAACCACATTTAGAAATATATATATATATATATATATATATATATATATATATATATATATATATATATATATATATATATAAACGGAAAAACGAAAAAAATGTTGTTTTAACAAAAAAAAAACTATTTCTACAGATTAATACAGTAGGAAGACCTTATTAGGATTAATAAGATAAGGTGTAATTCTCCTTACTTGTTCTTATTCTTGTTGAGGATTTTATTGTATTAAAAAACAAAAATTAATATCGTAAAGCTTCACTCAAAGAAAACAACAGAAAGCAATAAGTTATGAAGCACTTGAAATATGATGGTGGTCCATAGAAGACATGAACTTGACTTAGGAAGAAAATAAAATAAAAGGGTTATAGTAGGTGGTGATGATAAGAATTGGAAAGCTCCGTACGACCCTACCTCCATTTCTTACTGTTGGTTAATAATAATAGTAATAGACGATGGTCAAATTAAGGATTTGTTTGCACATAAAAATAATATGTATTTATATTTGTTAATGTATTTGAAAATTAGTGTCTACCTATGAAGCATTCCTGATTCATGCTTGAAGTTAAATTTTGTTGGGTATGTAGCAAGAATTGATGGAAAATAGAGGAAAAGAGAGGAACTTGAAAAGTTGAGAACTTGAATAGTTAGAAACTTGAAAGTCTTCTTATGGTTTAATGAAAAGGCATTTGTCCCTTATCGGTGGTGGAAAGAAAAATAGCAGAGTTTAAAACACTCCTATTAATTATTAAAAGAGTTAGAAAGAGGGACCCCCCTCGCGCCATCGTCACTCGCTCGGCTACGGCTACGATTTTGAAAAATGATCAGAGATTATTTTTTGGACAAAGTTTGTTTTAATTATTTAATTATTTATTTAATTAATTAAATTAAATGGCCAAAAATGTTTTCAATTAATTAGTTGATAACAGAAACGTTTTCAGTTATTTAGTTAAAATTAATCGAAACGTTTCAACTTTTTAGTTGATTAACCCGACCCGACTCGGATCCGCGCGCGACCATTTTATTTAAAAAACTTCAATTAATAGTCGTGTCGATTCTGAAAGGGTTGCAACCTTTCGGAACCTGTTCTTCTTACCTATAAATACCATTCATTCTTCAGAATATTTCCTTACGAATTTTCTGATTTTCTTCTTCTTCTTCTGCAAAAAAAAAAAATCTTAGTGTATTTTCCTGTTGTTGACTGATTCGCTGACACCAGAGTTTTTGGTATCTATACTTTGGTGATTGAGATCATTTTACCCTGTGATCTCATATTCCAAATCAAGCCTCGAATACTAAAGGTGAATAATTTCTTCAAGGGACACTGTGAGTTCAGTGGACTTGATCTTTTCTGTTAAAAGTTTTCAGATTCTGGTACGTTACAGATTCTTAATTTTTCTTAATTAATTTATGTTCATCTCTTGTACTGATTCAGTAAACTTTGATTACATCGTGTTTCTGCAAAATTTTATCAGAATCAGTAATTCTGTTTTTTCTAACACAGATTGGGAACAAATTTTTTCTTTGTATTCAAGTTTATTAGAGTTAGTTAATTAATTAGAGAGTACATGTTTATATTCTTGTATAAAATAGTTTGATTTATCTTCTATAATTTTCACGGGTTAAAAATTGAGATTTTAAAAGAAATAGTTGTGGAGATTAGAGTGGAACCTGTAAAGATATAAAATTTGAGTCTAACTCAATAGCAAAAGTTTAGCTTATGAGGAAATGATTGTTCAAGTCAATGGATCGGGAGCCCAAATGAGGATGGTCATAAAAATATGATACTTGAGTCTAACTCAATCTCACAAATTAGCTCATGAGGAAAAAAATTGTTCAAATTTATAAAAAAAAATCTCCAATCCATTTCTCAATCAATATGAGACTTTTATCCACTCTAACCCAACATAAGACCTCTGTTTAAGTATGTGACGATTTAATGTTATATCAAATTAAAGTATGTGATTTTATCTATAATCTAAATTCACAATTCTTTTCTTCTAGAAAGATTAGAAGGAAACTCTGTGAAGTTTGTTTAGTAATTGCGTGCGGACAATAACGAAAGGAAAGGATATTTCTGAACTAGAGTTAAAAGGAGTTAGTTCAAATGATTAATTATCAATTTTAATTCGTTAGCTAATGGCTGCTAATAAAATTCTACTAAGTATTTTGGAGTTTGACTTTTCCGTTGATTTTGACTTGTCTTAAATTATGAAAATGTTTTGTCTAGCCTAGTTAATTTATATTGGACAAAAGGTATGAATAGATTTACCATGAAAATGGATAAAAAGTGAGGACATGTAACAGTTATATACATGGATATACACTTCTTTATATGGAGATATACATGATTACATAGGAGTTGTCTATTACTCTATTAGTGTAGTGAGATAAATGGATATACACTTCTTTATATGGAGATATACATGATTACATAGGAGTTGTCTATTACTCTATTAGTGTAGTGAGATAAATGGATATACACTATTATACATGATTATATACATGGATAAAAGTAGTTTTTTATTTAATAAGTATAACAGTGACATACGGGATATAAATATATATATATATGCATTGATACAGGATATATATATTGGCATGGAATGGTTTGAACTCGTGACTCATGAGATAAAATGTTTGGTGATATTTTTGGGCTAAACTTCTACAATTTTTTATATCTTTTTCTAATTCGAATGTGAGAGCAACTCTTATTAATTCTTTGTTGATGCACCCTCATCAATTTTCTCAAAGATAATAGAGAGTTGCTCGGATGGTAAGCACCCCTCATCTTCAATCGTAATGTTGTGATTTCGAGTCATTAAGAAAGCAAAAAGATAGGAGCTCCTTGAGGGAGGATTAAAAGAATTGGAGGGATTTATCTAATCATGCAAATATTTTTTGAATTTTAACTGCTAAATTTAACTTTTCGTTAAGAAAAATTAACTTTATTGATTATTAATGTGCAGAAGTTATAAATTGAGTTTGACATTCCAAACTTTATACATAATCATTGAAGTCCTATAAATAAATAAATAAAAAAATAATAATAATAATTAAAAAAAAAAAAGAACTTAGCTTTACATAAGAATGTTTTGTCTTTTTGTTCCTGAAAAATGGATTATTCCATTTATCCATGTTGATGAAATCCTTCACTTGTCCTAGGGTACTAAATTTAATCTTTGATTTAAATCTTATCAATAGTTATTAAGAGTGATGGATATATACATGTCAATGACCCCTTTCTTCTTTTTTGATTGCCAAGTTTAAAAACTTAAAAAGAAACACTTTTAAATAATGTAATTTTAAACTGAAATTATGTATAACATATCAAAATTTCATTTAATTTTGTGATATCGAACATGTTATTTAAGATATTAAAATTAAAGAATTGACAAATTAAGAAAAAACATTTTTTTAAAGAAACTAAAAGAAAAGTAAAATAAACACATTAAAATTTGGAGAATAATATATATTAATTAGTACCTTAGTAATATAATAGCTCAGTAAAACAATCGAATGATTGAGGATTCGTAAAACAAGAGAAATACTAGCCCATGGATCTACATTTTGCCTCAATACATTTGACCTTTTCCTTCAGCTTATACATCCAAACATATTAGTTTAAACTTAGCACACATTACAACTAACTTGACAAGATAGTCAATTTTGTACAATTTGCATAACAAAACAACCACCACCCTTATTATAATTATATTATACTCCAACAAAGTGAAGTACTTAACTTATTGGTACTTACTCTAGTACTAAATAATCAAACAGCAATATCATGACGAATATGGCGTAGCAGCACCGGGATCACAACATCCGGTGAGCTGAGCTGCGGAAGATGTCCTTCCGTTGACATAACCTCAACGATAGATTCTGACCCGAGGTTCTGGCTGAGATATTCAGACACCACCACGGGTACGGCCAAGTCCTTCATGCTCTGAATTATGTGAAATGGGACAGACACATGAGGCAACAAATGCCTTAAATCACTTAGGAATATGATTTGTATTACACTTAGTGCAATGTCTGGTCTCATGTTGAAAAGTGTCCTGCTAAATTCTTGGATTGCAACAGAATCCATGTCCCCTCCAACAACTAATGGTGCAAATCCTGAACACCATGATTTGTAATTTGTTTTTACTGCTTCGAATAATTGATCAAGCTCTTCTCGTTCAAATCCTCCGTAGTACTCCGAGTCGTTCAAATACCTAAAAGCAATGACGAAACCAGAAATCTCACTAAGGATGTTTAAGAATTTATAGATACGTACCGAAATAATTTGTGACATATATATGCACAGTAAGTGCCCGTTTGAATTGACTTATTTTAGGTGTTTTTATGCCAAAAAGTTTTTGAAGCAGTTTAAAGTGTTTGGGTAAAGTTAAAAAATACTCATAAGCACTTATTTTAAAGCCAAAATAACAAAAATAAGTCAAAAGCTATAAGTTAGAAATCCTAACTTATATTATAAGCCAAAAGTCAATCCAAACAGGCCCTAAGCTTAGGAAATTAAAATGCTTTCATACTTGCATCACAACCTTTGGTGGTTCGAATCAGTTTTTAACAGTTCCCTAATTAGCTAATAACCAGTCAAACAAATACAAAATTGGACCAAAAATAATTGATCAATAAAACAAGACAATGGGAAAACAAAATTGCAGATGTAGGCCCTGCATAAACAGAACATTTCCCCAGAAACTGTTTTATTAGATGAGGTAGGCCTGTAAAATTAAATACTAATTAAAAGGAAAAAGATAAAGGAGTATATAAGATGTGGTGATTGAAAACTTAGTTCAAATTAAGTAGAATTGCAATCATAATATTTCCTTTTTGTTTCTTCTTTATTTCTGGAAATAATTAAAGGATTTTTCAAGTAAACTTACCTTGCTTTTTTGCCCTCCCGTTTCTTTTTTAAGTAAAACAAGACATGACCCCTCTTTAGGTTATCAATGGAATAGTTAAAATTATATATATATCATACACCCTGATAATGATATAAAATCAATAACTACATGATATTTATTTGGGATCAATATCCCCCATTCGATCATCTAGTTTATCAAATATGACTGAATTACACCACATATACCATCAATTATACATATGTATAATAAATTATATAGTAGTCTATATTACATTGTATGGATATTTTGTAAACTTGATGATCCAAAGGACTTATACTGTGAGTTATTTATCCTTATATTTATCACTTAATTAATCACAAAAAGAAACAGGGGTTTACACCCAAAAGAGAAGGAAATAAACAGCTAATTGCACTCCCTTCATCCCAATTTATGGGATACTTTTTTGTTTCTCAAAACATAATTTAATTAACCTTTGAAATTACATTAGATGAACTCAATAGCTTATAATTTAAATTAAAATATAGTTTATGAGATACTTTTTGTTTCTCAAAAGTTAATTTAATAATTTTTTGAAATTAAACTAGATTAATTATTAATTGAGACGAATAAAATAAAATATAAAGTAAGAATCTCTATCATGTCATGTTCTAAAACACAGATCAAAATCTATACAGTTTAAATTTTAAAAAAAGGGAATCACATAAATTGAGACAGAGAGAACAATATATAACTGAGAAACGAGAGAAATTGTACCTTGGAGAGGCAGATACAGTGACAATTTTAGTAAAAAGATCAGGACGAGCAATGGAAGCAATAGCACCAACCATAGCAGAAACAGAGTGACCAACAAAAATGCAACTGCGGATTTGAAATTCTTCTAATATCGCAATTACATCATAAGCATATCCTTCTAACGAAGAGTAACGTTCAAAATCAAAGTAATCTGGATTAGTTGTTCCAGCACCCATATTATCAAACAAAATAACTCTATACTCATCAATCAAATGCGGCACCAGATGCTTCCACACCGACTGATCAGTCCCGAAGCCATGTGCTAACACTACTGTCTGCTCACCTGAACCTAAAATCTTCACGTTGTGTGCTTCTTCAACTATCCCCATTTTAATTTTTACAGAATTTGTTTGGCAGTCGGTTTCGGTTTTTGGGTACTTCTGTTGGTGGGAATTAAATGGGATAACGTGGCCGTGGGGCTGACTATTTAATGCTTAATCTCGTTTACGTAGTCGGATTCTAATATGAGTATTAAAAAAAAAAGATATTTTATAGGAATTTAGTCAGATTTTGATATGAGTCTAATGTGAGTATTAGATACAGAATAAAAAAATTATTTTATAAAAATTTAATCAGATTTTAATATAAATATCAGATACGGAATAAAAAAGATATTCCCTCTGTCTTATTTTATGTGGCACTTTTCGTTTTTCGAGAGCCAAATAGTTTAACTTTGATCGGACATTTGCGTATGGAATCTTCAAAGTTTTTGAAATGAAATTTATATATTTGTAAACTACATAAAGAGTACTATAAGTCACAATAATTGATAATTCAAAATGTTAAAAGAATCTATAAAAAACTTACTGTTAAAGATAAACTTGTTTGGATCTCGAAATGTGAAAAATATCACATAAAATAGGAAGGAGAGACTATTTTATAGGAATAATATGCAGCAAGTTTGATATGCGAAGGTGGATGCAGCTTAATTTATTTGATGAGGTTAAAATGCACTTAATATTTTTTTTTATGAAATATAAATTTATTTATGTGTTGTAAATATATTTGTATGAAGTTTGTAATAAAGAAAATAACTTTAAAATAGCTATAGCAAGTAGTTCATTTGAACAACTTGTTATTGAAATATCTTTTTGAAAATAATTAATGATAGCTTTTGGAGAACGCTTATAACAACTTTTTAAGATGCAATTAGGCAAGCAATTTAAAAATACTATAGTTAAATTCTGTGTAAACTCTTAATAAAGACTTTCTTGGGAAGTCTTGTAATAATTTATTTATTTTCTACAAATAGAAAGTTAAATTAGTTTATTCATACATCAAATGAATTGAAGGAAAATAATATCTCTCTTGTCTACCTCTTGTTACCTTGCATTTTGATGTTATTGATTCATAATGGAAAAATTTATGGAAGTTTTAATAAATACAAAATTATGTATTCATAATTTCAAAAATACATGTATTATGCTTGGTAAAAAAAATATTAAAGTTCAACTTATTAAATTAAATTCTTGCAAGACGAATAGATGGTTTTCGGACCATAACAACTACAGCTTTCGATTTTGTTTTAGTTTTTTTTTTCTAGGTTCTATTTTTTGTTTTTGTTTGATGACTTTTGGGTTTCTTGGAAAAAATAAAGAAATATTTAACATTTGGATTTTTTTTATTTTTTTTTACTCAATGTCCAAGCTTATATTAAAGCTCTAATTAAGTTCATATTACGCATTATAAGACCTGTTCAGGAGTGGCGCCCTAAGGAATTTAACTTCCATAGTGTGATATAGTGATGACAAATGGGCGGGTTGAGTCAAATGTGGACGGATTAAAAATGGGCAAACATAAAATGAGTAATCATTCAACCCGCCCATATTTGATATGGATAAAAATGAGTTGGGTAATAAATGACTTGGGTAAAATACTAGTTTACCCATATTTTATCCATATTTCATGAATAAAATAGTTCTTTACTTAAGAATTCAATATGGAGAAAATAATTTAGTCTTTTTTTTAGATGAAATATGTTGAAAATGCTTTATTTAGTTTTATTTTATAATAAAAGTAAAAAAAAAAACTTTTAAAAAAAAATCGGGGTTGGGGGGGATCGAGGGTAGGGGGGTGGGTGGGGTGGGGGTGGGTGGGGGTTCAGGGTAGGGTGAAAAAATAAATATTTGAAGTTGATTTATTTGGGTGGGGGTGGGGGGGGGGCGGGGGGGTGGGGTATGGGGGGACGATGGTAGGAATGAAAAATGAAATTTTGAAGTTAAAATATTTTTTAAAAATAAACTTAAATTATTATTTTTTTGGGGTGGGGTGAGGGGGCTGGTGTGGGAGTGGGTAGGGGGGGTCGAGGGTAGGGGTGAAAAAATAAAATATTAAAGTTTAAAATATTTTTTAAAAATAAACTTTAATTTTTTTTTGAGAAGCGTGGGTGGAGGTCGAGAGGTTGAAATATTAATAGGGACCCATATATGAAAGTTTTGAAAAATCGCTTCAAAAACTTGGTAACAAAAGGTTTTTTAAAAAATTTGGAGAAAACTTGCAATAACCATATTTGACCCGTAGTTTACCCATAATATACTCATATTTTAATGTGTAAATTATGGGTATAATCTCAAATATTACTCATATTTAAAATCACTCTTTCAACCCATATTTAATGGACTATTTAAACGGATTAATAAAAAATGGACTTAAATTGCAAGCACTACTACTAGTGTGATATAATTAAAATTAGAGTGTAATAAAGCTGTTCTTTACACTTGTAATATATTGTATTTTGGATTATTATTTGTTTGTAGTTTGTGGTGTGTGTCCAAAGAATGAGAGGAGGGATGTGTGATTACCACAACCGCATATTTTGGAGTGTTATCTCTTCTTCCTGATAAGATTTTCAGCATTTGACGCCTTTCTTGTATTTCTAGGATTTAGTAGGAGTGTTAAATAGATGGATTATATAAAAATTATGCTAATTAAAATAAATTATGTTCATTGAGTAAGAAATAGATCATATAGTCTAACGTGTCAATTTTATGAAGTTTCATTTTTTTATAATTTATTTCAAGTAATATTATAAGAGATCGTTTGATAGGATATATGAGAATGATATTAAATATTGCATATTAATACTATTTATATTAGTTGTAATAAGATTATCTTTTTATATAATATTTAATTTGATGTATTAAATTACATAATTTCTATAAAACAATATTTGCTTACAAGTATATCTCACAAATATAGGAAGGATGTGGAGGAAAAATTGTGTCTTTATCATACCCGTAGATGCATTAAATCGTTTGCATTATTAATATTATAAATTTTTATGATTGATTATATATATTTTAATTAAATAAGTGCATGTAGAAGTTATTGATAAGTTGAAAAATTACATTAGTAATAAACAAATGCAATGTATGCATTATTATTTTTAGTGTACTGTATAAACGACCCCTAACACTTCCTTTTTCTTTATTATGACAATAAATAATAGGACATCATTTTTAACAAAGAAATATATTTGAGTAATTTATTAGCCTATATTTTAAATGAGTGGAACTACTGAGTTAAAAATAGATTGAATTGATAAATAAATTAGTTAAATTTAAATTAATTGAGTGAATTATAATTTTAATTTAATTTAATTTAATTTATGTGATATTATTTGACTTGACATAAAATTTAAGGAAAAATAATTTGAAACAGAGGGAGTAGTAAATATTTAACAGCAAGGATAAGATAGACACAAAATGAATTATCTCTTAATTTTTTAAAATTGAATAAATATTGCTAGATAACTAATTTTAATATAGTAGACAACTATTATTAAACGAAGAGAATAATTAATAATTCCTAAATCATTTATACTCATGGATTGTGTGATTTTTTTATTAGCGTTTTCATAGTCATCAATTAAGTGACAATGAAATTGTACAGAGTCCAAAATTTTGTTAATCTAAGGTAGTCGTTATTTTTCCTGTCAAAATTGCCTTTAAAAGCATTAATAACTACTTTCAGTTGTGAAAATAAAGGTGAACAGCTAAGCATTAATTAGATAATGTTGAAATACCATCAACCAATTAATTCTTTCTAACTACTTTACTTTTCATTTTTTTTTATCATACGTGTCTTAAGAAATTATGACTTATATTTTTATTTATTATATCTAATCATTTAAAATATTGTTTCTTTAATAAATATTTTTTCTAAATTTTTATTTATAAATGAATAAAATAAATCAAGCAGTCATGATATTAAATATGTATATATTTTCCTTGCTTGAGTTTTTGTAATAATAAATTAATATTAATATTTAAAGGAAAATTTCAAAAATAGCAAACATTATTATTGATATTATAAGGTTTTATAATTATATTTTGAATAATTGTGTTTTTTAGTTATAGTTTTGTTAATTGCATTTCATAGCTATTGTTTCATTTGTTATGGAAACTGTAACTGTATGTTTATGTTTTTTTGTATCTTTCAGTTGTAAATATACAAATAGGATAAGTATGTACAAAATTTGTATTTATACATTTATAAATTTTTTATTTCGCTTGCCAATATATAAATAAGATAGTTTATTATGAATTTTTCATAAATCGTATACAAATAGTTAGGGTAAATAAATACGAAGTCCTGGATTGATACAATCAGAAATTAAATTATACAAATTCTGAATTTATACTTAGTAACTGAATTATACAAATTCAGGATTTATATAAATTAGGCGAATTATACAAATTAGGCTAATAACAAATTGTATGAAACTATAGCTGCTAATTATAATTTCCCTAAACAGTTGATGTAACATTTAATATGATTTACATGTTTGTTATTTTGCACAATTTTCCTTAATATTTATTACTCTCTTAATCCAATACATGTGACACATTTTATATTTGGAGATTCAAATATATCTATCTTTAATCGTAAATATTTAATACATCTTTTATATATTTTGAATTGTCAATTATTGTGACTTATAATATTTTTATGTAGTTTACAAGTATATAAATTTTATTTTAAAAAATTGAAAAATTCATGATACACAAATTTTTGGTCAAACTTAAATTGTTTGACTCTCGTAAAAACAAAATGTGTTACATAAATTAAGACAACGGATATACTAATTTCAAAAATAAATATTCCCTCTGTTCCTTTTTATATGTATATCTTTCTATAAATAGGTAATCCATAATACTCCCTCTGTCCCTAATCATTTGTCCACATTTTCTTTTTAGTATTTTCTAATTACTTGTCCATTTTGACAAATTAAGAAATGACCATCATTTTTACCTATTATACCCTCAATTAATTACTTTGAAAAAGATAGATTTTCTTAAAAATATTAAGTTTTTAATTTATCCACTTCAAATTAATAGGGGTAAAATGATAAACTCACTATGTCAATTATTGATTTCTTAATAGATGTGTCAATTTAAAGTGAACAAGTAATTAGGAATAGAGAAAGTATTTGTCAAAGCATAAAATCAATGCATAAATTACCATATTTTTTTTCACCCTTATGAGTTATTAGTCTTGAATATATACATTTGACCAACTTAAAAAAAAGCTAAATAGTGACGGCTCTACACCTTTGAGAAAAAAAAAAAGGCAACCGCCTTAGGTCCCAAAATTTGAGGGGCCTCATTTTTAATAAAAAATAGGTTATACATATTTTTTTAAAAAACATCGAGTATTATTTGTTAAAAATATAAACTTTTCATAAAAGAGCAAAGAAGTGATAAAAGTTTGATAAATTATGAGTACTATATCTCAAGAAATATTAAATAATTGGCTATAATAAACTTAAAAAAATATATTTCAATTTAAGACCTCCACTCAGATTTGGCTTTAGGTCACCGATTTATTAGAGCTGCCCCGAAGTTAAATAAATAATTTATGTTCATTGGTTAAATTAATTAATCAAAATAAATTACTTCATATACATCGTTGAAAACTTGAGTTTCAAAAAACTTAAATAAAGGATAAAATAGTAAATTTACTTAGTTTCTTAATGCACGTGAAATCTAAAATTGTGACAAATAAATAAGAACGGAGGGAGTATTACATAGATATCAATATGATTAAAATATACATAGTATAATGTTGGTCAAAGTTCTTATAGTTTGACTCTAAAAAAAAACCATGACAATTGATTCTGGATGGAAGGAGTATAATATTTTACCAAAATATCTCCTATTAAATGATGTATTGGAAAATAATTTGAAAAATTATTTTATGGTAAGAGTAAAATATGAAAAAAAAATAATTATCTTTTCCTGAGATGTAAAAAAAAATAAGTAAAATTGAAAATTTATTTTAGAAATAAGTGACAAATAAAAGTGAATGATTTTTAAAAATAATAATTACTCCTTTTAAATTATTTATTTTTAGTATGAAATTCAGGAGTGAGTACGAGATTAAAAAAAAGAAGTCAAATTGTTACTGTTACTTTCGGGGTAAAAGAATAGACATAATACATAAATATGATTCTTAACTTGGCTTTATCGGACAACTATGTCTTACAACTTTGAGTGTGAACAAGTAGACACTTAAACTTGTATAAAATTGAACAAATAGACACACATGTCCTTCGTGACATAGTAAACATGTAGGACACAAAATTGTCATGTAGAGTGCCATGTAGGACGAATATGTCTATTTGTTCAATTTTATACAAGTTTAAGTGTCTACTTGTGTACACCCAAAGTTAATGATCATAGTTGTCAACTAACGCTCAATTAAGAGTCATATTTATGTATTATGCCAAAAGAATATCTACACAAACCCAATAAAAATAAATTTAAAATAGCGTAGAATATACTCCACTAAATTAGTATGAATGTTCATTTAGCTTTGGTCCAACAGCTTGTGAGTAATTCACGTGCAATTTTGCAAGTAGCTTCTTGAGAAAAATCTACAAGTAGCTACGTAATTAGCAGCTTTCCAAATATTTTTTGTTAATTCTATAAATAGTTTTTTTTTTTTGGGAAAATACACAAGTATTTCCTAACCCATGTTCGATATTCAGAAACACGCTTATACTATACTAAGGTCCTATTACTCTCATGAATTTATTTTATAAATAATTCTCTCTCCCCTTTCGGCTTACGTGATACTATCTTGTGTGTCCAACGCGTGTTGACATTTTTTTAAGTTAGTGCCATGTAGGTCAAAAAGGGGTAGAAAATTATTTATAAAATAAGTTTAGGAGAGTAATAAGGCCTTAGTATAGTATAAGTGTGTCTCTGTAATTTCGGACATAAATTGGAGATTACTTATGCATTTTTTTTTTTATTTTTTTTTTAAGAAAAGAAGTTTGAAGAGAACTAAGATATCTCTCCTCCCTAAACTTATTTTCTAATAGTTTGTTGGATATAAAAAGTATTATTTTTGAAAAATATTGTTTTAGGAAATAAATGAGTTTTTATTTTTAAAAAAATTATTTGTTCGATAAATAAATAAAAAGATTGTCACATAGAATTATATACGTTTAATCTTAGATAAGTTACTATGAGAAGTCGGGTAAGATAGGATTGGAAATAGGAATATGGAATTGTGACGATAGGACTACGAAGATGAGATTCTTTTTTAAAGCTTTTCGAACTTCCATAACACACTACATATGACTTGTTATCTTATATTTTATAAAAAATATATTCACTCATCTAAGAAGCATCTAGTTGTTTAATTTGTTTGTTTCATAATTTTTATTTTGTCTGATTATATGAAGAGTTAATTTAGCTACTCTTAGCATTGTTTTTAAAGTTGAAAAAATTCATGTAAGAGGTCATGAATTCAAATTTTGCTGTTAATTTTTGGCTTTTTTAAATGTTTTAATTTATTAATCTTAGTTCTTTTTTAGTATATTATATTTAAAAATTCCAAATCATATTAAAAATATTTTTAAACATATTTAAAATTTGGTTGATTTTTGAAACTTCATATATATATATATATATATATATATATATATATATGCCAGATAAATTGAAATAGAAAAAATAATATATATTATTTAAAAATTATATAATCACAACAATTAATAATTATAAAAAAACTTAAAAACGACACTAAATTTATTCGACTCTTTTATTTTTTATTTACACTATACAAATTAAAATAAATAAAATAATATATATTGAACTCGTACTTTGATATCGACTCAACTTATGGACAGAGGGAGAAAGAATGAGAAAGACATAATGGACCCGCAAGCACCTAACAATATAACACCTTGCAAGTTGGTCCTGACTTGTGGTCCATTTGTGTATTATTCTGAGAATTGAATTACTTGTCACTATGCTATGTGCTGTTTTCGTCTTTCTTACACAAAACATTAATTACTCCTATCTAAATATCTTAAATTTTGACTATTCAAACTCTCTCCGTCTACTTTTATTTATTACTTTCCCCGTTTTAAAAAAATATCTCTATTTTTTTTAGTCTATTTAAAATGAATGACCCTTTCTTTTTTTGGCAACATTTTAACTTTAACTTTCCACGTGACATATTTAGGACCACAAAATTAAAGGTCATTTTAATATATTTGACATAACTTAAATTTAGAATCACAAGATTAAAAAGTCTTCTTTCTTTTCTTAAACTCCGTTTCAAGTCAAACTAGATCATTCTTTTTGAAACGGAGGGAGTATATTATATTTTTCAAAAGTTAATTTAATTAATTTTTAAAGTTAAATTACATACATTAATTTGATATTATAAACAAAATTTAGATACTAAATGAGTATATGAAATGACTGTATATATAAATAAGATTTTTTTATATATTAATATGATGTAAAAATATATCGTAAAATATTAATAAATTTTTTTATAATTTAACTTTAAAAATGAAACTATAACAATTAAAAGTGAATGGAGATAGTATTAAATAAAAGAGAATTTTAATAGAGAACTACTAGTTCTGAACTAGGACTTACGCAATGACACTGTGATCCCAATTAGTTATAACTTATAACATTAATTGGCTTCGGATATATAAAAATTGAAAATTGATAATTAAATTGATAATATATAAAGGGTAATGTTAAATGGTCAGAAAATTTAGCCAGAATTTGGTGAGATATTTAAAAAATATATAATATCTTTTTTATTTTAAAATAAATTGATCTTTTTTTCATTTTTTTAATTAAAATGTCTTAAAGTTAAAAGGGTAAAAATGTTCAAGAAGGTAAAATAACATATGTAAAATACCATTCTAGTTAAATTCTGACTAAATTTTTTGATCGAATTTTTTTTTTTCAATATATAAAATCAAATCGATCGATGAACAACCTTTTAACTCCTACAACTAAGTAGCCTTTTACAAGAACTCAAAAAAGTGAATATTTCTCTTACTGATGAATTAGAGCATGTTTGAATGGGCTTAAAAGTTGATTAAACTGACTTAAAAGTCAGTTTTTGATTTATTAGAGTGTTTGGCAAATATCAAAGTAACTTATTTTAAGCCAAAAGCTAAAAGCTAGGTGAGGGGTGCTTTTTTTTCCAACTTAAAACTCATTTTATGTTGACCGTGTATATTACCTTTTTACTCTTAATTTTTTTTTATATTATTATTATTATTTATTATTATTCTTGCTTTTTTCTATCATATGCTTTGACTATTTTCGACTGACAATTTTTATGATCTGTTAATTGAAAGTAATTGTATAACTTTTTTTTTCCAGACAGAAGAGAGAACGAGGTCTGTGTCTTGTAAAGTTGTTTCTAACTTCATTTTCATTGACTAATTATGATATTTTCATCAATGACGATTTGTGGATTATTTGAATAGATGCATTATGATTTAAAATAGGTACGAATACAAAATTATATACAAGTGTTAAAATGGATATTGATTGAAAATAATTATGTGCTACAATAAGCATATGTCGTAATATAAAAATTAATATGAGGATCCAAAAGTTAAAAATGAAGCTCACGCGTTAAAAATTAATACGATTGAAAATGAGCCCCCCACCCCACCCCACCCCAAATGAATCACAGATTCATTTGAATCAATGGAGGCTCTAAGAAGAACTCATATATTCACAAGGCTCTGATATCATTATTAGATTTCTTTTTGAAACAAAATGTAATAATAAAATAGAAAATATGAATGCATATTGTCTGTTTGTTATGAAATATATTATGTGGATGTCCACTAATGTAATATTCTTATTACTCTTCATAATTATGTGTAAAAATACTTGTAAGTATTAAAATTTTATTGAATTTAAATTTAGAAATTAATTTGGAGTATATTAAATTCAAGAAAATGGTATATAGATAATAGGGTAATTCAAGCCAAATAAATGAGTCACTAGATTCATACCACGTGTCAAAGTTATGGCAACCAAGTCAAATTAAATGAGTCATTATAGTTAATGTGTCAAAGTTATGTGACAATCTAAGTCAAATTAAATGAGTCACTAGAATCATATCATGTTGTGTCAAAGTTATGTGACAATCCAAGTCAAATTAAATGAGTCACTACAATCATGCTATATGCTAAGTTATGTGGTAATTCAAGTCAAATTAAATGAGTCACTACAATCATGCTATATGCTAAGTCACGTGGTAATTCAAGTCAAATTAAATGAGTCACTACAATCATATCAGGTGTGTATGTGACATATTTTGACCAATCAAATTAGAGCTTTTAACTGTGGAATACAATTCAAACCGATCAATCAAAAGGTACACCACACCCTACAACTATAAATAGGGGTCTTTATTATTCTTAAAGGGAGATTCTTTCGGGAACATGCTCTCTTGTGCATCAAACACACATATTTCTCAATAAGCTACAAGTTCAAGTATTCAAGCACTTGAGTTCAAAATACAACTCAAGATCAAGTCACCTGATTTAATAACATGCTCAAAGGCCCTTGAAATCAAGTACAAGTCAAAATCAAATTCACAACTCAAGATCATGATCAAGAACAAGCTCAAAAGCCCTTGAATTCAAGTACAAGTCGATATCAACTCCATAACTTACGATCAAGACCAGATTCAAAAACAAGCTCAAAAGCCCTTGAATTTAAGTACAAGTCGATATCAAATCCACAACTCAAGATCAAGGCCACTAAATTCAAGAACAAACTCAAAAATCATTGAATTCAAGTACAAGTCGAGATTAAATCCATCACATGCACAAGTAAAAAAGATCAAATCAGTCAAAATAAAGATCAAGCTTAAAGACACTTAAGTTAATATTCGAAAAAGAAGAACCAGATGACTTATAGATATTGTAACACTCAATACATTTTGAATTCAAATACTACAATTTGTTACTTCATTTTTTCTGTCTTGATTATTTGTATTTCTTGGCTCGAAAATGTTATTTACTGTTGGGTTATCCCACATCGGAAGTGGAAGGGGCTGGTGGTCAATTTATAAGTGTGAGGGAAAGCCTCAACCTTTGAGCTAGCTTTTGGGTTGAGAAGGCCCAAGACCACCCAACATTGGTATCAGAGCCCAGGTTGTCAACAAGTCTCAGCCCACCGGGAGAAACTGGGTTGTCGCTCTCTCCAGCCCAAGGCCCGATGTGTGAAGGGGGAGATTGTTGGGTTATCCCACATCGGAAGTGGAAGGGGCTGGTGGTCAATTTATAAGTGTGAGGAAAAGCCTCAACCTTTGAGCTAGCTTTTGGGTTGAGAAGGCCCAGGTCCACCCAAAAGCTAGCTCAAAGGTTGAGGCTTTTCCTCACACTTATAAATTGACCACCAGCCCCTTCCACTTCCGATGTGGGATAACCCAACAATCTCCCCCTTCACACATCGGGCCTTGGGCTGGAGAGAGCGACAACCCAGTTTCTCCCGGTGGGCTGAGACTTGTTGACAACCTGGGCTCTGATACCAATGTTGGGTGGTCTTGGGCCTTCTCAACCCAAAAGCTAGCTCAAAGGTTGAGGCTTTCCCTCACACTTATAAATTGACCACCAGCCCCTTCCACTTCCGATGTGGGATAACCCAACATTTACAATACACACACCTTCATTACCTCCTCATTATCTTCCATATTCCTTAATCTTCCCTACATTTTAAGGATTAATTGTATGCCTACATGTAACACCATAAATTGAGGTTTACACTATGTTTGGGTCATTGTTATCCATTGTATTGTATTGTATCGTTACTATACCTACAATGTTTGTTGTTACTTAAAATATATTGTATTGTGTTGTATTGTTAAATTTCGTTGTTACGTAATAATGAAAATCCCTATTTTATGGAACAACCAATTTGGTGTGTTTCCATTGTTACTTAATTTTTTTTTCCAATTATATATTTACATAATATTTCAAAATACTATTTTACCCTTTATCTTAATTATTTAAATCTAATCAAACCTCCTACCCTAGAATAATTAAAATATTTTAGTAAATTTATAAATTACAATACATTACGATACGATCAAACCAAACAATTAAAATGTTATTAAACAACAACAAATAATACAGTCTAACCAAATATTGTATCTACCATACAATACAGTACAGTGCTGGCTCTTCCATATAATTTTTTAGGCCACTGCCTTAGGTCCCCAATTTTTTGGGGCCTGAAATTTCTAAAAAATAAAAATTATGTTTAATTTTTTCATGAAATAGAATTAATTATTCATAATATATATATTTTCTTTGCTAACACTCACATTTTTTTAAAATCTTTTTAACTCCTTATGCACTCTATTTCTTCAAACCTTTGATAATTAGAGTAATAATCTGTCAAAAATATGAATCAATAGTTGAAAAGTGTTGAACAAAGTAAATTACAAATATTCTTTTATTTCTTCATAATTTTTATATTAAAGTAGGATATATCAAGTTATCAACTTTTTGAATTAGATTCTATAATTCTAACTCTTATCTTTATTTAAAATTTATCAACTTATTACTTATAGAACCATATTTTCGATTTATATAATAATTTTCTCAATAAAATGATGTTTTCAATGTTGAATTGATCAAATCTTGCTTAAAAAATAATATGTTAA
Organism: Solanum sitiens; assembly: GCA_016801875.1. NCBI lineage: Eukaryota > Viridiplantae > Streptophyta > Magnoliopsida > Solanales > Solanaceae > Solanum > Solanum sitiens. The sequence continues at coordinate 581,001 of JABWTJ010000101.1, forward strand.
AAAGTATTTGAAAAAATCATTTATAAAAAAATAGATTAAGTAATAATTTACATCTAAAAATTTTTAAAAATAAATAAATACAAATAATTTTTAAAAAAAATTTAGGCCTCTAATTAAAATTTCGCTTTAGGTCTCGAATTATGTTGAGCCGTTCCTGATACGGTACAATAGCGTACAATACAATACAATATATAATACAATAGAGTACAATACAATACAATATATTATGAGACAATGGGTAACAATGATTCAAACAAAGTGTTAAAGATTTGGGAGACACTTATGAAAAAATAAGAACTTTCATCTCTCATCTCTACAATTATTATTTCAATATTACTATTACTAGTTTGCTTTTATTTTATAATACATTATCAACGAGAATCTCTAAATTCATTATCTTCATTAGGTTTATTCCACTTAACTATAATCATGTTAATGGATGGAAGTGCATTAAGAATGGCCTCATGACTGATTCTTTGCCAGGGGTACCTTATTGTTCTCCCATATTAAGACATCATCGAAAGGAAGGTTATATTTTAGTAGTCAAGAAACAAGACATTTTTAAAGGAATATACTTATGCCTAAGTCTTTTGAAAATATGGGAGGAGTTCTTGGATGGTCCAAATTACAGCCAACAAATAGCTAGAGGGATTGGGATTGAAGTATGTGACAAAGCCAACTTTATTAATTTGTAAGTTGAGTTGTATAGTTTATACTAAACAGGAAGATTTCATATTCCTTGTCTTAGCATCTTTGTGAACTACATCGAAAAAAACCATTAGCGACAAATAATTAATGACAAAAACTAGTTTAATTGCCATGAAAAATGTATTTTTAACGACATTTAATACTCTTTGTAAATGTCCCTAAAGCCTATATATAGATTCAATGTCAATTAACTAATGTCGGTAATGCTTTATCACTCTTTGTTAATGTGTATATTTATTATCGCCGAAGGTTATTCTTATTATAGTGGTGGTACAATCAATCTAGGTGACGTATTTTGGACGTACTTTATTAATCAAAAGAATACGAGCAAGGAATCTGGCAATAGTAGGTCAGGCAGTGTTCCCTTCTCCCTAATAATCCCTGGGGGCGAATTTAGAATTTCTACGGTTCATCATTGAAAAGAAGGAAAATATATATCAAGTGAGAGTTGATCCAGAACCATTATATTCAATCATTTTTGTAACATGAAGGTCAACAAATAAAATTATACTATACATATATAAAATACATAGCTTTACTCTTAGGATATCGAAAACCCACATAAACATCAGAATAATATATAATATCGAAAACTCACATAAATACTAGTAATTAAGCTCTAATATAGTGGGATGTATTGTTTATCTTTTTATTAAGCACACGGGTCAAGCGAACATTACACAAATATTAATCTAATTCCTGCCTTATTCATAGGTAGATTGTTGCATAATCTAGTATAGGTATATATAATACCACTAATTAAATGTGGCACACGTTATCCGATAATTGAACCTTTTATTACATAAATCAACTAATTAATCAAGCATTATAGTATATATTATGCGCTATTTAATATTGGTATCAATTATTTCAAACTATCAACCACATATAGTTTTACCTAAATTAAATAGCTACCAGATATTCTCTCCATTCAATTTTCATTTGTTCTTATTTGACTTGACACACTCATCAAGAAAACAATTATTGATATATAATTATTTTACCACACTGACCCTCCTAATTAATGTTTAGTATTGGTCCTATTGGATCTTGAAAAATGATATGGAGTAATGTTAAGAGTAAAAATGGCAAAAAAAAAAAAAACTGTTTTTTGTTGATATATTAAAAGTGATAAAAATAAAAATTTAAAATCTATAATAAGAAAAAATAACAAGTAAAAGTGAATTACTGGGAAACTTCGCGATCAATAGAAATATCATGAGAAATATGACGAAGCAGCACCGGAATAGTGACCTCCGGTGCACTCAGCTGCGGGAGATGACCTTCGGTTGAGATGACTTCGACAATTGACTTACCGCCCAGATTTCGGTGAATATATTCCGAAACTGCCACTGGCACGGCCAAATCCTTAGAACTCTGAATAATGTGACAAGGAACCGTAACACGACAGAGAAAATGCCTTAAATCGAACGTGAAAATTGTTCGAAAGACACTTAATGAGATGTCTGGTCTCATGTTGAATAATGTTCTGCTGAATTCTTGTACTGCCACTGAATCCATGTCGCCAGCGATTACTAGAGCGCGAAACCGTCGATCCATGACTTGTAGTTCGAATCCATCGCTTGACATAGTTGATCGATGTCTTCCTTTTCAAATCCTCCGTAATATTCATCTGAATTTATGAACCTATATAAAGAGGTAACATATATATTGTTGATAATATAATTAACTAATAAAATTGTGTTTTCTTCTAATAACTTAATTAGCTCACACACTGTAACATAGTATCAGAACAGACAAATGTCTTGAGATCAAATCTCACCACCACCCATATTAAAAAGAATGTCCACGTACTTGGTCCAACAAAAAGATTAGGCATCGTACATGAGAGACGTGTTAAAAATATGATTAACTAATAAAAAATGTGTTCTCTTTAAAAACTTAATCTTTTAGATGAGATAGTGACTAGGGGTGGCAATTTGAGCTCATATTAGTGAAATGAAACCATTTTGTCCATATTAAATTAAATGGATCACTCATATTTTCTTAAATGGTTAATATGGTCTTCAACTTATTTAAGCTCATACAAATATGGACAAAATAGGTTAACATGGAAATCCATATTCAGTCCATATAAGTGAGAAATGAAATAATTTATTTTTAATTTTTGAAAAACAAAAAAATTAGGAGTCGGTTGGTGGAAGGTGGGGGATGCCGGAGTGGGAGGAGGGTATGGGGGGTATTTTTTTTTTTCGAAAATAAATTTTTTTAGGGATAGGATGGTGGAAGGTCGGGGGGGGGGGGGGGGGCGCTGGGAGAGGGGGTAAATTTTTTTTTATTTTTTGAAAAACCAGAGTTTTCTTATTTTTCGAAAATAAAATTTTTTAGGGGTAGGTTGGTGGAAGGTCGGGGGCGGGGCGGGGGCGGGGTGGGGGGGGGTAATTTTTTATTTTATTTTTTTAAACAGAGTTCTCTTGTTTTTCGAAAATAAAATTTTTTAGGGGTAGGTTGGTGAAAGGTCGGGGGTATCTGTAGGGAGGGGTAAATTTTTTTTTTGGAAAACAAATTTATTTAAATGGGCTAGAACCACTTTGCCCAAACCATATTTGACCAAATCCATATTTGACCATATTACATTTGAATGGATTGTAATCCAAACCATTTTTTCTCAATTCATATTCAACCCATCTAAATCTAATCCAATCCAACCATTTGCTACCCTAATAGTGACATATAGGTGTATTCCCTTTGAGGTTTTTGAACGTTTTAGTAAAGATGCACAATAACCTTGATTAATTACAAGAGAAATAGTCTGAACTTTTATGTTATTTTTCTCTTAATCATTTCACTTCATTAAAAGGGCATTAGTAGAAAGTGACATTTCATTTAGGCCCTAAAATAGTTTCTCGACAGTTCATACTAGAGCGATTATTGAGTACACCGAATATATTATTATTTTAACGACTTCTTTAAAAACATGCCAAATATTATGAAAAGGCATAATATATAAATATGACTCTTTACTTGACGTTAACGGGCAAACATGACATTTAAATTTGAGTATGCACAAGTAAACACTTAAATTTATAATATAAATAGACATATTTGTCCTACATGATACCCTATATGAATAATCTGTATCCTACATGACATCCTACATGTATTATGTCACGTAGGATACGTGTGTCTACTTGTTCAATTTTATACTAGTTTAAGAGTCTACTTGTGCACACTCAAAGTTGGAGGACATAGTTATCTTTTGAAAATATTACAAGTATGAATCAAATGTACGCAGTATATTTAATTTGAATCAAGTAAATGCATGAAATTCTTTTATACCACAAACAATTATAAATAAATAAATAAACAAACAAAATAATTGCACTACATATGTATATAAGTTAAATATAACCTATTTGAATTTGAAGGGCAATAACATTCATGATCTCACCTTGGTGAAGCAGAAAGCAAGATGAGTTTGGAAAAGAGATGAGGACGAAATATAGAAGCAACAACACCAGTCATGGATGACAAAGAATGTCCCAAATATATGCAAGAATCAATTTGAAGTTCCTCTAAAATGGCAAGTAAATCATAGGCATAACCTTCAAGAGTGGCGTATCGTTCAAAATCAAAATAATCTGGATTAGTCGAACCAGAGCCCATGTTGTCATAAAGAACAACACGATAATCATCGATTAAGTAAGGAATAAGATGTTTCCAAACTGATTGATCAGTGCCAAAACCATGACCAAGTACCACGGTAGTCTTGCCTGACCCAATAACTTTAACATTGTGAGCCTCTTTAACTACTCCCATCCTAATCTTCACACAACAGATTCACTTTGAAATTTACTTATTTGTTAGATATTTATATTAATAATATATGTTTGGTCGTAGAATAAAGTTGTGTGGTGTGGAAACTAAACTCCAAAAGGTATGCATGCATATGCCATAATTATTAAAAAAGACATAAAAGAAAAGCATATGGCATAATTATTTAATCCTTTTCATATTGGCAAGCCACATAACTTGACTTTGGGCAGATCTAGTGGTTCGATACTGGGGTCACTCGAATCAATTATTTTTCAATTTTGTTTGACTTGGAGCATCGAAGATCCTCCAATAAAAATATATTCTTCTTTTTTGTTGTTGATATATTCTCTCTTAATACTCAAAGTACTATAACATAAAGTTGTGAAGTATAGATTTTTATGTGAAATTTTACGAAAATCTCAAATAAATGTTAGAGTGAGAATCTTTAATTATAATATAGTAATAAATTTAATACTCATGTCTCAAATTAATTATGCAATACTTTTCGCTTTTTGAGATTATTGATATTTTAGAATATATATTTTTGACATATTGATATAAGAGCAACAATAATTTATGATATTTTTCTTATAATTTTTAATAATTAAATTTTAATTTTAAAGTACTGAGTTAATCTAGATTAACTCAATTTAATTTTAAAAAATTAGTTATATAACTCTTGGAAAATTTAATTGAGATGAAAAGAATTAAAAATTCTAAAGATCAAACCCTTTCGATTGACCAAATTAATATTATAAAAATATACGCTCTCTTTTTTTAAAAGAGTAATCTGATTTGACTTGATACAGAATTTAAAAAAATAAATAAAATTTTTAAATCTTGTGATCCTAAATTAAATTATGTCAATTGTACAAAATTATCATTTAATCATAATAGTCTTAAACATACCACGTAAACAACTGAAAGTAAAATAATACTTAAAAAAGAATCATTATTTAAAAAACAAATTTAAAAAAATAGATGATTTTTTTTAGATCAAGGTACATAAAACCAAGACAGTGGATGAGGATATCATTATTGTGTTGGCCTCTTTTTCCAATTTATATAATTGTTGGGTATATGAGAAAAGTCTACTTACATTTATTAAGCATGTTAAAAAGTTTTTCTATACGTGGAAACCTTCCTTCTAACACCTTTTTAAATCCATTAAAAAAAAGTAATGTATATTTATATCTATTAATTCATTTTAAATACTCATTTCATCATTAATGATATGGTTTAGAATTGCAAAACATTTTTTACTTACACTAGAATAAGTGTTCTTTTTTTTTAAAAAAATCTTCCTTAAACTTCAAACTCAAATAAACTATGTCATATAAATTGAAATGGAAAAAGCATTAAATATAATTAAAAAGAGGTGGACCCTCATGGGTAGATATTAGGTATGGTTGACGATTACATGTATTTGGTAGGTTGAGGGATCGTTTGCTTTATTTATGTGATGAAGAAAATGTCTTCGTGTAGCTAGCTAGATATTATTGTCTTCAATTTAACCTTTTCCGTGAGTTGCGTCCTTAAATTGAAAAGATATATTTTTTTTCTTATTCATTTTGTAAGTGGTTAAGAAATTTTATTTTCTCCTCAAATTGCCATGGAATACAACAATCCAGGCATGTGCTTAGCTACAACCATATACTCCCTCCATTTCAATTTAGGTTTTTGATTGGGCATCAAATTTGAAAAAGAAATAATGCCTTCTAAAAGTTATGGTATAAAAAAGTCGGAGAGAAATGCAAAATGAAGAACTGGAAAGGATACAATAAATTCACATTATATAAATCTATTAACTCCAAAACTGTTCTCTTCACTCGGGTTAAATTACTAGAAATACATAATGAACAACACTTTAGTGTACAGGCATTTACTCGTCCTGTTCTATATTCCTGATCCATTTGGTGGCCACCCATTTTTCTCCTCTTATTACTGGGCAACTACCGTGAAGTGATGTCTGCATTAAAATTCAAACAAACATGAAAATCGCAAGGCCATGTATGAATAAATTAAATTATGCATTACATTATGTTGATCATCCACTTCTTTGGTAATTATATACTTTGATTTACAATTACTTGCATCTGGAGGAAGTAAAAGGAAGGCGAAGAGCATATTGTAATTGCATTAAGCAAACTAACATAGCAGCATTAGAATTTAGCAGCTACAGATGGCACAAAGTTCGCCTTGTATTCCAGCTAACCTATTGAGGATCAGCTCTTTGAAACAAATTTCTTAACCGACTGATTACTCCTTTCTATGTGTTATTGATTTTTATAACAAATCACCAATGAACAATCAGAAAATACACTGTAACAATGAATGCATTCGAATAGCTCACCAGATCAATTGTACCATTTGGAAGCAGTGAGTAGAATAGAAGTCCATCCCCTCTGCGCGGCTTCACTTTCAAACCAATACACTTGCTGTAATCATAGGTACCATCCATATTCTGCGCGCTCTGTAGATGAACCACAAAGGACCATTTACAATTCAGGCACACAAAGATAGGTAGTGATCGGTAGAAAGAGAGTAGAGAGGAACTTGATCTCACCTCAAAAGGGAACACAGTTTCCCCACCTTCTTCAACATCGGATAAATATAATAAGAAGGATGCAACCTAGATGAGATTAATGAAAGTTTAGTCCAGACAAGTGAAAATAAGCATTCCTTAATATTAAATGCCAGTGAAAAAATTCTCGACCAATGAATATGTCATGGTTAAAAGCGTAGTACAATCCCTGTAAACTTGCTCGACACATTTTCACCTGATGGTTCCAATTTCCAAGATTGAAGTTAAGATCAGAAATTTTCCAAGAAGAAAAGAATAAAGTTGGATATAGAGGATGTCACATCAATGGCAAGATAAGAAACCAACAGAACAATTATTAACATCTTGATTATTGAAGAGAAATTAACTAGAGCAGTAATGGAGAACACGATAACAATTGGATTTCTTTAGTCAAAAGGTAAAACAATATTTTCTACCTGAAAAAACAGTAGACAGCATTGTCAACATGCTTTGAAGACTTTTCATTAGGAGTGATATTTAGATTGTACAAATAAAGATGGTTTACACTTAAAGCATGCAAATAATTTCTTTTGATATATTTTATCGCAAAATACACATGCTTAATGACAAAAAAACTGCCCCCGTCTTTGAAAAGAATATTCCAATCGGAGATAAAGCAGCATATTTATTTATCAATTTTGTCATCTGACACATGCTAGAGAGAGTTCAGTAAAGTACTGCACAGAAGGACAAGCATCTGCAGTTTTGAGGTAAAGCGAGTAAAATGCCATATTAATAATGTGGAGTTGTTGCAACCGAATTCTGCTTATTTACAACATAGAACCCAATACTTAAATCAAACACGTCAAAGTTTTCTATTCTAATTATATGTTATCCTGGGGAGAGGAGGATGTTTATGAGTAACATGGAATCATGGATAAGCACAACATCATCATGCACAGATAATCAAATACTATAGTATTCCACCATCCATGATTCCGTTTTGTGTAAGATTACAATTGAACTACAAAAGAAATAGTGAGTCAATTAGAAAAACAGCACCACTGCAAAATTTAGTTCATACGAACCCTTTGGCTCTTCTGAGGGCCATATTGAGCAGGATCGAAAGCATCATAATGTGACTGATATCTTTGCCCAATTTCATACCGCAAAACATTAAATGCCTGAAACACGTACAAGTTCACCGAAGAGCAAAAGGTCAAATTATTCAGCTTGAAGAAAAATAATGACCAGAGGAATATAACACTTAGCAACGCCCTGAAGCAGAGAATCATTAAAAATCAGTAAGAAGCGATAAAGAGAAAATTGAGATACAACCACACCAATGTTTATTAATCTACAATGATCAAGTTAGCAGATTGACAAGCTGTCAATTGTCACATGTATTAGGAACAAACATGTGTTATATATGTGGTTACTTGCAAAGCAAAATCCAGTAAAGAAATTGACCGAAATATTCTGGAAAACCAGCTCAAAACCTCCATACCAGGCAGTTTCAGATGCTAATCAAAACGCAGATTTTTTGTTTTGATGACCGTGGTGTCCGGACCACCTTTCGCACACGTCGACTAATTCCACAGGATACCTGCCAACTCCCAACAGCAACAGGTACCTAGTAACTCTGTCCACCAGGGCTAGAACAAATAGAAAGAATCAAATAGTGTTTTTTGTCTCTTAGAACTGCAAACTTGACCCATTGTCTCATGGTTTTGTCCTTTGAAAAAGAATCTCTTGTTAGAAGCAGTGTATCCACACCATTATGAGATCTATGATCACCTACTCTATACCATAATCTCTTGCATCTTAGCTACTTTAGAATAAACGGCCTCAAAAACACCTGACAAATTCGGTAAACTGTCATCCGAGTTTCATTGCATTACCATTCTGAATTCTTTATTACTTCACCGTAGTCTGTAACTTAATAGGCATTATTCTGAACTTCAAATTTCAAATATCACTTCTCAGATTAACATGACAAATCAGTGATTCAGTGAGAAGTATTGATCTTGTATACAAAGGCTAAAATACTCCTTATCAAAATGAAAAATGAGGCCCACTTCTTTTAAGTTCTTCAGTATATCACTTGATAACATAAGATTACTTCAACCGCTAAATTGGACCCATTTCTTTTAAATTCTTAAAGCTATCAGAAATAAACATTTTAATCTTTTTCTTGGTATATTCGCTTTTAAGTTAAAAAAATTGAAGTCCACATAATTTATTATATGCCAATCAAACGAGATATAAATGGGAATACTATAGTTTTATTAACATATCTAACTTGTTTCAAAATCACAACCATTTTTTTTTCCAAATACTAGCACTACACAAATGATGCAGAGTAACGACAGTTTTGCTGTTGCACTGAACAAGATAGGTGGTGTAGCCGTTTGGATGGGGCCTTTTGGGTTTTGGTGGGGGGGGGGGGGATATAGAATGATTTTCTTCCAAAATGAAGCAAAACCAAAGACTACATGTGTAGAGATGAGCTTAATGCAATTTTTTTTATAAGCAGTACTTATGAGCTTAATGCATTTTATTTAAGATATAAATGTTAGTGAACTTTACCTCACCATGTGTCTTGGGGATCATTGTCACTCTTGCAATTTTCTCCTCAATAAGATCCAAGATTCCAGTTTTGTCTTCTGATGCACTTATAAACGTGCCAGAACTAAAGAAATTGACAAGATAATGTAAATCTCATGCACGGTATGTAGTTTCTTGTCAAAGATACTAACACATGAAGCACAAAGTTCTATCATATTCTTATATTTTGGAGCAAATCACAAGAAATTACAGACAAGTCATTCAAACTTTTAAAAGAACAAATCACATGTGGTTTGAACTCGTGAAATCGCTCTGTCTTCCAAAACAAGATGATAAATGAAGACACACCATTTATTCAGTGACCTAGTTTAGCAGAAATGGGAAGGAGAAGTCATGTTTGAATTGATTATCACTTAGATCTTCTGACATTATCAAATAAATTTTGGAAAAAATTACCTAATGAATAAGAATCAGATCACTCTGAAATTAAGACAATGTAAAGACTTAAATAAACGTCTCGGAGTGTTCATGTTCAACATTGATAGAAAGTTCCCTGATAGAAACTGATTGACAAAAATGAGGGTTATAGAGTCGTATATACCTCGTTCTAATTCCTTTGGTGGTCTCTTCTGTTTCTCCTTTCCGAAGAGCCAAGGATGATGGTTCCAAACTTGCCTTTGCTATCTTAATTATGCTCTGGCATTGTTCCATAGATGCAAAATTGGGAAAGTATAATGCACGAGGGAACCAGCTTAAAACCTACCCAAAGAATGTAAATATATTTACAGGGAAATTCAGTATAAGAACTTAATAATAGTTAGACATAAAGAACCCTCATAGAGTTGATACGTATACAATGATTTAAATAATTACAAGTTTAGCAACATAGACTTAAGTTATAAAACAAGTTAATACGGTATCTTCCCAGCTATTGCAGAGATGTGACCTACGTACATACATGATACGTTTGAGTCAGAGGCAACAATCTCAGACCTTGTTAAGGGTGACTTATCAAACTGTATTAGAATGGACAATGAAACTCCTTGATCAAATCCAATGAAAAGTGAAAATTTAGGAGGATATATATCAAAGAAAGATTGCTCTGCACGTCTGATAAACATTTCCTAGATGCTACAGAATTCAATTTACTAGCTAATAAGTTTGTAAACATGGAGAAAACCTGGGTTTTCACTTGATGAAACAACCTCTGAGCTCTTGCCTGGTATCTATCTCATAGCCTATCTTTACATCAGCATAAGAGTACAACTAGATTATTAACAAATTCTGCCCCTGAATAATGGAGCAAATGCAGTTTAAAACTTGATATATACTATAATGCCAGTTTGAACACTTGTCATTACTCTACACATGTTACTTACTTCAAGCCCCTTTGTGCTAATTTGAGCTCAAAATTTAGGGGACAATAATATTCCTTATGGAAACTCTTCAAATAGAAAGCTATTTTACGAATATGGCAATGAATTGACAACTGATTACACAGCAGAATATCCGGACACTTCAGTTCGCCCTGCTCAGAAACGAGAACTGAAATCCAAAACAAGGAGAATCGACAGTTTCGCCACTGAAACAAGAGAAACACACCTGAAAGGGGATGGAAGTGAAGGAATCATCTCCAGACACACCGGTAGGCAAGGGATCAAAGTCCTTCTCTAGATCAATAGATTCAAGCACCCTCGACCTTACATTAGGTACATCCTACCAATTACCATACACAAAAGTTCAATCAGCACTTACATACAAACAGCGCAGATCCAGATTTACAAAATTAGTAAGCACTACTAGTTTATTCCTACTACTTTGTAACAGCAATTGCAGACTTGGTACAAAATTACATGTTCAATTGCACCTACTGAACAAATAATGTACCAAAAAACATGTAATTAAGTATAAGTAACGATTAGAAAATAGAAAGGACCTGCTGAGAGAAGAGAACAGAAGCAAATAATCCGAGGAGGAAGAAGAAGAGACATAATAGAAATACGGAAGGTAAGCCTAGGTTCCACCATCCTCCGATGACTGATTTCCCTCTGCTCTTCATTTTGATTGGAATCGCCGGGAAAAAAACTACTACTTGTATTAGTTCACAAAGTCCGGCGACCAAATGCCGACGACCTTTCACTTCCGTCGGCGGGTGGAAAGTCCTCAATTCTGATTCAACGGAACGTCATCTTCGTTTCCTAAAAGGAAAGCGCCTAGCACGTACAGTTTGAATATTATCAAATTACAATTCAATCCATAATGTTTTACAAATTTGAAGATCACTACTCAATTTTGAAGAAAAAAATAGTACTAATAATTACTCCATCTGTAAATATACAGTCAGTTACACTTTCCCGTGTCTAAGTAAAAAGGGAGCCCCGATTACACTTATTAAAAAAACTTTTTTTTTAATGGCTCGAACCTATTTAATTAAGGATTGTTTGGTCAATCAAGATATAAAAATTTCATATCGTATAATTAGATAAACTTTAATTTTATCTTATAATTTCAAATTATGATATCACATCTGTTTGGTCAATCATGACATAAGAATTTCATATCGCATATTTAAATAAACTTCAATTTCATCTTATAATTTAAAATTATGATATCACATCAAATTTAAAAAAACTTTAATCTCATCTTATAATTTCAATTATGATATGACATCACATCATGATGTGATATCATAATGTGATATCACATCATGATGTAATATCATAATTGAAATTATAAGATGAGATTGAAGTTTATTTCGATATGCGATATAAAATTTTTATGTTATATATTTCTCATAAATATAAGAATCGTATAAGTTGTAAACTATTAAAATAATGGAAAAGGGTAAAAAAAATATCGTTAAACTATGTGAAAGGAACAAAATATCCTCCGTTTATAGTTTGGTTCAAAAATATTCTTACCGTTAATACTTTGGCTAAAAAATGCTCTTTAACTATACGAAAGGAACAAAAATGTCCTCCATTTGTTGTTTGATTCAAAAATGTCCTTATCGTCAACACTTTAGTCCAAGAATGTTGTTATTGTTATATAATGGGTCAAAATGCTCATTTTTCAAATATATTATTATTTTATTTTTAACACATTCTTTTTCTAACGCTATATTTTTTTTTAAAATTAGCATATGTTAATCCTACTTCATTTTAGAAAAAAATAAAAAATATATTTCTTATTTTATTATCATTATTTTTTTATCATTATATAAATATAAATTAATGACGGATATACTATAATTTTATATATATAAAATATATTATATGTCAAAAGGGTACATGAAATTATTCTGTTTTAATTGATAAATGAAGTTAAAAAATTATTTTCTACATTTTTATTTGTTAAAGTGGTTTTAAAACAAGAATAGTGTTCTTTAATAATATTTTAATTAGAAAGAAATGTGTTTAAAAAGAAAAAACATATTTATCCGTAAAAGGACATTTTTGGTCCATTTTGTAACTATAAGGACATTTCTGGACCAAAGTATTGATTACAAGGGCATTTTTGAGCTAAATTATAAATAAATGACATTTTTATTCCTTTCACACGGTTTAAGAATATTTCTGACTCTTTTCCCTTAAGATAATCATAATTATTTCTCATAAACATAAGAATTCCATTGTGTATTACACACATTGTTCAAGAGAATTTTCAGCTTTGACAGAAGCAAATGCTGTTGTTCTCCTCTTTTCACCTAGTGGAAAGCCATACTCCTATGGCAACACTAGTATCGAAAAAATAACTGAAAAATTTCATAAATGGAAATTAAATAATTCCCATGTTGATCAATCTGATGGGGAGAAATCAGACATTTGATGATCTCGCTGAAGAACTAAAAATCTTGAACGAGATCGGAAAAAATCGAAAAATGAGGTATAGGAGACCCACTGATGCAGTATTGGAAATGGAAGACCCACTTAAATAAAATGATAAGAAAACCACTGTAAAAGGTCTCCAACTGTCTACAAGATTTGTGTAATTGAACTCAAATATACTAAACCAGTAACTAACTACTGTGTTATTTTTCCATAGAGAACTATTTATTTAATGTTCTAAATTGTATGACAAGAACAAAACTTCAAGAATCATAGTGAGTATACAGCAAGTGCACATCAGTCATCTGACCAAAAATCTCCCTGCAATGCAAGCCAGCACCCGAGAATTGTAATAGCTGTCATCTGTGCTAACACCATTGCCTCTCCCCGAAATCTCAATGCTCACTCCTTTGGCTTGAGGTGTTACTTGGTTTCTACATAAGGCATCAAATGCCTTTTCAGGGACATAATATTATGATCCCATTATGGCTTTCAAGATATGAGGATCAGCATAGTTGAGCATTATGTTGTGTCTCACCGAAGACCAAGCCAAAGGCAGTAAACATGTAGTTCTTCACACTAATGGAGTATCATTCTTGATGGTGCTTCAGCAATTCAATTTACACCATCCAGTAACCAATATAGACTTCAAAGGAATACTGAGGTCAAATTCCTTAGTGAGCTGACTGGAGTCACCTTACATACTATCACATTAGGTGGTGGCACCAAAAATAAGAGACCAGGAAATGCAGCAGGACAGCAATCTCATTGGCAGTTAAAAGAGTTTAAGCTGCATCAAAGTGCTTAATGAATCAATGGCAGCATATACGGAAAAAAATCGGTTGTATTCAAGCCTCGTGGTGTTTGCTCATCAATCCACGAGCCATCCTAATAAACATCCTAGCTTATATGAGGATTCTTTAACAAGTGTGTCACCTGTTCATCAGCTCTTTTTGAGAATTGTAAATATGGCTTTTAACACTGCCTTTGTGCTAATGGAAAATAGATTTGTTACCTTTATCAAAAAAAAGTACAGTTCCCTAATAACTTCCGGGGCTGAACAAGGATATGATGATAGACTAGGCCTTAGCGTACTAGTCTCTTGCACCAGCTGAAAATTCTAGATAAATTCAACTCCATAAGATCCTTCATTCTTTGTTTATTTCTCCTTGAATGTTCAATATCTAGAGTCCTGTAGGCAAGAGCAAGCAAGTACATTGCTGGATGTAATCTCCTGCACATTCAAGAATATATCCGCACATCAAATGTTACTGCTTTCAAGCTAATGGGATATTCCTACAAAATTTCATATGGCAATTCGTTTCAAAACTTTCATATTACAGTTGGAGATATTCCATATTCATGGCAAATAATGAGAACGATAACCGATTCTAGCCAAGTGGCTTCAGCTATAGGCTCATTAGAAGTAAAGAAAGATTTCACATTGATCTTTTCAAGCAGGGTGCAAACACATCCTGCATTGTAAAGTTAGATCAATTTATCAAGATGCAAAACATCAAAGCATAGTTAACAGCACAATTCATAAAACACCTTAAAAAATTCTGCCAGAGTGCCACAATACATAGGTTTATCATTAAATGGGTGGAGAACTTCAATTTCATATGTTTGAGGCTTCTACACCAGATACTTACTTCTCAAAATTATCATTTGCCTCCAAGCCATCCCAATACCTCTGAGATGGCACATTTCGGCCTTTCTTATCTCTGCCAAATGTCTCCACATACCAACCTCCAATGTCATGCATGCCACATCGAGGTTCAAATAGCCAGAATCTGTTGGAGAGAAAAATCATTACTAATAACATCAATAAGCAAAAAACCTGAGAGACCTATATCTCGTATTACTAACAAGAAAAAAAAGTGTTCGACTAGAGAACATTTTGATATGAATACTTTAAGCCCAATGTTCTATGCATTTCCTGCTTTTAAGTTATGAATGACAGAGAAAATTTATAATCCAATGGCATCATCTTCGGCTCAACTTAATATAGCACACTTGTGTCTCTAGGAGCTGGAAATTCATTCAACTACTAACGAATCCAATCTAAAGAAAACCTAACAAAATTGATCAGCTTGATATATGGACACTGAAGTCGGAAGTTTCCACACTTTCAACAAACAAGCACCAAAGCTACCAACATAGGAAGAGCAGAGCCTTGTGATATGAAATTGAAAGGAGACCAACTATGACATTTCATGACATTGAAATGCAATAAACCATTATTATTAGCATAAGAATAGCTATTAGCTCTCTAACCTTTTGCCTTCTAATGGTTAACCATAAGCTTTTTTTTTTTTTAAAGATAACATGTGTTCACCATAAGCTTTCATAATTCCACCTTCTGAGAAAGAGTAACGAAAAATGAGAAGAGAGGGAGAACGGGAAGGGAAACAACAGTGATAGAAGTAGAAAGAGAGGATATTGACCATGACCCACAATTTTTCTCATAGTTAAATATGGATGACTAGACATCAATACATGTAAACCATAACTTCCGTTAAAACATTCCTTTTCCATTTTTCTTTTATCCAACAAAAAGCAGATAGACTAAATCCAGCTCAATAATATGATTCTCTCTAGGCCCACCTCTTCACCTTACATTGTAACTAGAGAATAGGCACTAACATCATGATAGTTTGGCAAAAATCTAGGAAGAGAATAGTTAGCACTCTTGATGAGTATTGACGCAAAAGGTTATGTTATGGACTTTACTTGCTCGGAGGTAGCTTAGCTTTGCTGCATCTGCACTCACAGGTTAATACTTCATCTCCTAATTGATACCAGTGCAAGTGTCTTACCTGGAAAAAAAAATCTGACGCAAATTAAAGAGGAAGATTATGAATATGATACTTTAAGCCAAACAGACATCCATTCCAAGAAAAAAATTCCATAGTTGCAAGTCAAATATACTTCAAGACCAACCAACAAATTGAAGTCCAAATGCCAAAAATCATAGTGACAGCAATCTGAGGACTGCTTATAAAAAAGTAAATAAACAACTAGTATGCCTCAGTCCAAAGCAAGTTGGAGACAGCTATTTGAATCCTCACTAACCACGTTCCCCTTTTAAATTCATCTCAAGTTACCACTACACAAAATAACAATAAAATTGGAAGGTATCAGAAGTTCTCTATATTTCCTACTGGCTTAAGAACCGTTTAATAAGGCTAAAAGACTCCTAAAAAGAGTAGCACCAAAAGTAAATATATTAACATGACTAAGACATATCCAATACCAACCATAAGAATTCTAAGCTTGCTTATCAAAAAGCACGCCCATAATTTTTTTTGATTGCATTCAGACAGTGACCTTTGAACAACACTTGCAACCTTATGAAATATTTACAGCTACTTCTCATAAGCACCTGGCATATAGGAAAAGAGAACTCCGCACCAACTCGCCCTTCCGCTCCCTTCTTTATCTAATGAAGGATATTTGACAGGAAAAAAGCTATAAAGAACAGTAGACAATATTACACTCACCAGCAATGTTCGATGCTTCATAATCTCATGGGTTTTCACACCGTTGTTGTCGTAAACATCGCAAGAACCTTCTTCAGGACTGGTCCCCAACCCTGTTATCATCCCCAGTGGAATGACAGACTTCAATCCGAAGTCCATTAAGTTACTTTTTGGGACTTCATGTGAGCTGAGGTAAACATGAATGCAGTCATCAATACCTTCATTCTGTATCCATTTATATCTACTCCTAGGTGGAACTCTTGTTGCCATAGCAACAAGCCTCCCTCCAACATGCAATTCTAAGTCTCTGTATGCATCTGATGTATAGTAATTGGAACTTCTCAATTGCTTTTGATCAGAACCAGCAGCACCCGTCTCCAAATGCATTTTAATGGGGATATTTTCAAGGGAATGACATAAGTCTGCTTCTAAGGATGCCAGTCTCTCCATAGAAGCATGTGACAGTTCAGGGACATTTTTGGCTAAACAGACCATCCCAAAAAGATCTCGCCCAGAAACCAGGTGTAGAACCTCAGCTGTTTCATATACTGATCGCTCCTCAGCTTCAAAAAACTCAGGAAGGAGATCTGACTCAATCTCAGGGCCGTAGAATGCTAAATGTAATGCTGAGTAGAAATCTCTTTCCATTGCATCCAAATAGCCTGATCCAGATACTACCCTTTTTTCAGCCAATATGTCATTTATTGTTTGTCTATACCACTTTAACCATTCAACAACTTCCATCTCCTTGATTGCCGTGCTATATGATTCATACATGCACATTTTAGAACCTTGTCTAGAATGCATATGAACAAGTGCTTTCCGAAATGAGAGATACTCGTCATAATGCGCTCTCCTCTCAGAATCGGATAGAATCTGCATTCCATTGGTTATCCAAGTAAATAGTGTACGTCTCTAGTACATCAAAAATTATCACTCTTTACCATGTATATGTGTGACATAACATTTTTGTACTAATTCAGAAATTCAAGAGGAAGTCTATGATATTAATTTATTGAACTAAGTCACTAACTAAGAACAAAATTCCTGCCACAAAGCATATGCTTATATTTCTCTAAGTTCAATTGAACTGTCAATCAAAATTAAAATTGCGGCTCTTACCTATCCCAATTATTTTTTCTCCTCAATCCTAAATTGAACTAATTCAGGTCAATTATATGACTCGTCTGCATCCACTCCGCTCTGTTCAAGAATTTATTGTTCAGATGAATCACCATAATTGGACTAATTTTTACTCAACCCCTCCACAACTCGCCTCCTCTATCCAAACTTGGAACCAACTACACTTTGCAAAAATAGGTAGAGCTAAATATCCAATGTTCTACTATACAAAATTTTAAACCCTCACTTTGTGCTAATAACAAATGTTCCACAATTGATGAATTGAACTAAGAACAATTCAACAACCATATTTATCATAATAAGAAAGCACTCCGTCCAACTCATTTTACTTGGCCCCTGTACCTCCATTTTAGCAAAGCAAATCAAGAGGTTTTTATTACTTTTTCCCAATACTAATCTTCGTATTAAACAACTATGTGAAATAGTAGTAGTTCCAAAGCATCGGTAATAAGTTAAGTTTAAAAAGATACACCTCTAACCAAAACTTCCTTAAACTTGCTTAAGAGTGTGTCAGGTCAGGGTCAAGTAAAATGAATCGGAGCAACTTAGTAAATTGAGGCAGAAAATTTAATGAGGAATATGATAAAGGAACAGCTTCACTGAAAAATGAAAATTGTAAGGGAGAAAACGCATAACCTCATAAGCAGCAAGTATTTCAACGAATCGCTTGGAAGTAGAGGAATTGTGCGTGGAATGAACAAGGTCAGGATGAGTCTCCTTAGCCAATTTACGAAAAGAATTTTTGATTTCATCGAAGGAGCTTGTTTCTGATACACCTAGAAGCTCGTAAGCGTTAGGTCCAGCAAATTCTGAACGAATCGGTTCGGCTCCTGTAGTAAGCCACCGGTTTGTGATAAATCGGGGATGACATTTGTGTAGCAGCAGAGAGAAAGCCATGTAATTCGATAAACGTGAAATTGTAAGAACCTGAAATTGATGATTTTGACGGTAGAGAGAGTGAAGAAGAGAGGTTTTTCCGATGGAGAACTTCATTTCTAAGATTAGGAGCCTATTGTTTGAAGACGGTGGCATTCTTTCTTCTTTTTTTTTTTAATTAGAGAAGTATTAAAAAATGGTGAATTAAAATAAATTATTCTTTGCATTTCAAAAAAAAATGATTCATTTTGATTTGAAATAAAATTTAAGAAAAGAAAGAAAGAAAAATATGTCAAATGTATCAAAATGTCTTTTAATTTTTTTGTCTTAAATATATCACGTCGAAAATTAAAGTTTAAAGTGTTATAAAGAAAGAAAGGATCGTTCTTTTTTAAACAGATTTTAAAAAGGAAATAAAATTATTCTTTTTAGACGGAAGGAGTATTAGTTTCGTTATGAAATATTGACCATCTTAAACGTACATATATTCTCCATTTGTAATGTGACATAAAGAGTAACCTCAAACTCTTATTGGAATATGAGAATTTTAATTAAAAATTTGTGAAAATTAATGAAAACAATATTAATTTTGGCAAGAATTTAGAAATATTCAAGATAAAGTATATTTAAATTGAGTCAATCAAGTAAAATAATATCTTTAAAATTATTAATAACTTGAAAATAAAATCAATAATTCATACTAAATTTAGTCGTATGTTAAACATTTTTTTTCGTTAATATTTTATCGATGGTTCGATTCTATCGATAGTTATTTTCCCTCGCTTTTGGAAAAAATGCAACTAGGGAGATTTTTTTATTTTTCGCTTGTAACGTCTTTTTCTTGATCTTTTAACATTTCTTTTAACTTGTCAATGCTAAGCCGCGAACTAAAAGGTAAATATAGCAAGTAATATTTACTTTTTACTTAATAATTATAAGAAAAATATTAATCGTTCTGTTGTTAACATTATTAGAAGTACTTTAAAAATTATAAGAAAAATATTAATTGTTCTGTTGTTAACATAATTAGAAGTACTTTAAAATATTGATTCATACGATTTAGGGGGAATTAAGTAAACATCTCATAAAATAAAATAATTACAAACATTGACTCATTTATATTCATATTCCCACTAAATAATTATACAATATACCTTTAACTAATTTCACTTAATTAATACTAAATGAGTATTATATATTGTATTGGTATCATCAATAACTTTACAACTTATGAGGCTTTTATGTTTATGAAAAAACATACTATATAAAAGATCAAAATCATATGTCCAAACAAAATATCAATTTTATATTATGATTTCATATCGTATGGTCAAATGAGTTGTTTGAACGTAGTTGTAGATTGCTTGAGACACTAGAAAAGATCGATTTTCTAGTCTTTCTTTTAGAAAGAGGTGAAGACTAATAAATTAGGGGATCAAAAAGAGGTAGGGAAAAGGGTCAAAAATACTCCTCAACTTTGATTTATTTTTTGAATTTACCCTCGCCATTAAAATAAAGTTAATTTTACCCCTCGCCATTAAAATAAAATTAATTTTAACCCTCCTGTTACTAATTTCACCAAATTTACCCCTCATTAGACGGATTGACCCAAATTGACCTCTTTGACATATTTAATGGAGATTTGGAAGAATGGGTAAATGGATATAGGAGATTTGAGAGAATGGGTCGGGTTATTTTAAATGATCGGGTTAATGAATTAAAATAAGGAATAAGTTTTATTTTTAAAATTTGGGTCAACTTGGGTCAATCCATCTAATGAGGGGTAAATTTGATGAAATTCGTAACAGGAGGGGTAAAATTAATTTTATTTTAACGGCGAGGAATAAATTAACTTTATTTTAATGGTGAAGATAAATTTAAACAATAAGACTGTGTTTGGTATGAAGGAAAACATTTTCTGGAAAATGTTTTTCAATTTTCCCATGTTTGGTTGGGACAAAAGTTTTGGAAAATGTTTTCCAAATCAACTCATTTTCCTCAAAATTAAGGAAAATGACTTTCCTTCAAAAATTAAGAAAAACATTTTCCAAAATTCTCCTCCAATAACAAATTATATTTTTTTGGGGAAAAACATCAAAAAATTTTTAAATAAATCCAATTTCAAAAATTTACTTTCATCCCATCCCTTACCCCCCCCCCCCAAAACCCCACCCCCTCCCCAAAAAATTAGTTTTGCTTTTTCAAAATATTTTCAACTTCAAAAATTTATTTTTAAACTCCTACCCCCCACCCCATCCCCCGGCCAGCCCCCCGCCCACCCTCAACTCCCAAAAAAATTATTTTCATTTTTTAAAAATACTATCAACTTCAATTTTTTATTTTTTCACTCCTACCCGTCCCCTGCCCCACCCCACTACCCCCACCCCACCATCACCACCACCCAAAAAATAATAAAAAATATTTTTAATTTCATAAATTATTTTTAACTCTAATAAAAATAGAAGATGTCTCTTAAAAATATTTTTCATTCATTATTCAAACACTAAAAATCATTTTCGAAAATATTTTCTACTCACCAACCAAACATGAGAAAATAAATTTAAAATTTACTTGTTTTCCAGAAAAAAATTTTTTAGGAAAACATTTTTCATAAAAAATATTTTCCTTTATACCAAACACACCCTAAATCAAAGTTGGAGGGTATTTTTGACCATTTTACCAAAGATGTAAGAAAGAAAAGAGTATTATCCAAAATAATGAGAGTGTATATTAATAGGACATATCCCATTCAACTTAAAAATTGCACGCATAGAAAGGAGCCCTGGTAAAGACGCTAACCCATTAGTTCAGCTGGCATTCCCCGCCGAGCTTTAGCGCCGAATTAGAAAGGAGCCCTAGGGTTTTCTCTTTCCGACCTCTGAGTCTCAGGCAAATTATGGGTGGAGGCAACGGTCAGAAAGCGAAGATGGCTCGGGAGAGGAATCTGGAGAAGCTGAAGGGTGCTAAAGGTATTCTCTGTTTTTCTATCTACACGATCAAAATCTCTTTCTCTGCAATCCAGATTTTAGTTGTATTACTTATTGGTAAAAATAAGTCTTATTTATCCTTGAATTATTCCGATTTGATCTCAGTGTATGTAGAAATCCTCTTAGATAAATAATTTAGCTCTATTTTGTATTAACTTGTTAAATCATCTCATATACGCAGGAAGTCAGCTCGATACGAACAAAAAGGCCATGAATATCCAGGTAATGTTTTCAATTTCATTTTTTTGCAGTAAAATATTGCAGTATTTTTGCTAATTTAAGTTTTGATAGGAAGTATATCACATAATAATTATAATTATAAGTAATTGAAGAAATTTGAATTCATGAAATTTGTGGAGGTTGTACATAAATTGACTTGGTATCAGCCATTTGTAGACTGAATAACCAACACTTCCCCGTCCAACTAAACCTGGATAGTAATGAAGTTGCAAATATCTTCAGTTTTGAAAAAGTTCCCTTTTTTAGGTTATTATTAATATTAATAATAATATTAATAATAATAATAATAATAATAATAATAATAATAATAATAATAATAATAATAGGATAGATTTTTCCCGAGGGGGTGTCTTAGTGGTTGAGGAGTTGTGTGACAGCCTTGAATATCAAGATTTGTATCCAACAGAGGTGACATTAGGTGAGTTAATCCCCTATAACTCTATAGGAGAAGGTGAAAAATTGTTTGTTGTCTAAGCTTAGTGGACATAGTTACCGGTGCAGCTGTGCAAATAGCAGATACACGGAGAATTACTCTTGTATGAGTGGTTGATAATTGTCTGTAATATGCATGAATGAATGATAATCTTTTAATCCGTCAAACTTCCGTAGTGCGCAAATTAAAATATCAAAGCTCCCTAGTCCCTATTTTCATTTAGTATTTCTTCCTAGTTCTCTTCACTCTTTTCTTTTGCTCCTTTATGTGGGATGTAAGGGAACTCTCCTCAATTTGTAGTTAATGTTTCTATTGGGTACTTTCTCAAAAAAAGTTTCTTTTTGAAGTAATATGCACTGCATTGATGTCTGCATTGTTGTGATGTTTTTTGAAATAAAAGGTGAAAGAGTTAGCTACCTTGTGTTTTTCCATTAACTTTTATATGTCCGTCCCGCCCTCTTGAATTGTCCTTTAGAACACTCTATGTATAGCTGCAACTTGGACTTCTTCTTTTCCCCTTTGTTAGAACTTGGTCTAGGTCTAATTTTGAGACCCCATTTTGCTGTTACAGTTACTTCTGAAGCTTAGAGTTATGGGTTTTAGATTTATTTGAAGGGGCAATGTTTATTAGCTGTTTTCTGAAAGAGTTGTATTGTGTTGAATTATCTAAAAAATGAATAACTGAATTTCTGTTTGTACCTAGGTGGAGATACTAGTTTCCGAAAGTTTGAATATGAAAATTTGAAACTAAAAAGTAGTGGCAAAAAGAGATTTGCAATTGAAAACCAGTGTTAACTAGGAAAAGTTTCACTTAATGGAGATGCAATCATTGTTAAGGAACTTATGTAACTACGTAAGTGAGAATAGATACATAAAGGAGGATAACAAGACTGTTGGTAGGACATTGAAGGGAGTTCTGAACTTTTTAGTTTATGAGGAATTTGATTGAATACATAATTTAATAGTTGACTGACATATCTTATTACTTATTAGTTATGAAAGAAATATTATTGTAATGCTAGCAAATTTAAGCTTAATATAAAAAGCATCATGTGAAAATTGAAAGTATAAATAGCCTAATGAATTTGAATTCATGAAATTTGTGAATTATATCAAACTTTTCTTCTTTCCTTTTCTTTTTTTAATGAATTAAGAGGTTGTATTACAAAAGCATCTAGAGGATGCAAGAATTTACAGAGAGAGATAGGTGATAACTCAGGTATAACAAAAAATAGTCAGGGTCTGAGTTATAACCTAAAGCAAAAACTCAAGGCTGTTAAACCATTGAGAGGGAGCTAATGAAATCTGAAAGGGGAATTACATCATTTACAGGGGAAGGTTGCTCCAACTAAAATGATTCATCGAACTTTTAGATTTCAAGGATCAGTTAGGAATTGAAGTCTCATTATAACATCTACAGTTCCTTTCCATCATATACAACAGAATGTACAGCTGGTACCATTTACAAGATTTTCTTGATGGATCTATCCACTTCTCTTAAGTTCCAACTTTCAAATGCTTTTTCTACGGTGAGTTGTGTTGACCAGCTGATGCCAAAAACTGCAAAATACATGGACCAAATGCCTGCTGCCATCAGGGCAATGTAAATACAAATGATTCACTCCATCTTCTATAAGATGGAACATGAAAGGAATACTTAAGTTGATATATGATGAAAGGAGTACTTAAGTTGATGGGTAATATACATATTGTTAGACTTTATTGCGAGCACTTCCCCTTCCAACTTAAGTTGGAAGTAATGAAGAAGTTGCACATATATTCAGTTTAAAAAATGTATCCATCATTGGGGGACTTGTGGCTATTAATTGGATATAATTGTTCCCTTGACGATGGTGGCTTAGCAGTTGAAGAGTTGTAGTAATAGCTTTGGAGATCAAGATTCATTGTCCAATGGAGGTGACATTTTGTGAATTCTTTCCCCCTACACAAAAAGGGGTTGAATCCTTCTCATCAGCCTAGCTATGTTGCCCGGACTCTTCGTTTTGGCTGCCGGACCCGACACGGGTGTACGGTGCGTGTCAGATTTGGTCAATGCCATCCGGATACTTTGAGCAGAGTTTAGTACAATTTTTTGAGAATTCGAAAACTCGTCGACTTAAAATCGAACTTCGGTGGCATTATGGGAGAGTGAGAAGACCTGAGATGGATCGAACTTCGGCGGAATTTTGGGAGAGAGAGAGAGTAGGAATGAGCTAGGGTTGACTGTTGAGATCTTGTTGTTTTCTTAGAGGCAGGGGCGACTAATGAGCAGATGAAATAAAATATTTCCCTTGACGGCGGTGGCTTAGCAGTTGAAGAGTTGTAGTAACAGCTTTGGATATCAAGATTCATTCTCCAATGGAGGTGACATTTTGTGAATTCTTTCCCCCTACACAAAAAGGGGTTGAATCCTTCTAATCAGCCTAGCTATGTCGTGCGGACTCTTCGTTTTGGCTGCCAGACGCGACATGGGTGTGCGGTGTGTGTCAGATTTGGTCAATGCCATCCGGATACTTTGAGCAGAGTTGAGTACATTTATTTTTTTTATTTGGGGGACGGGGGGTGGATTGAGAATTCAGAAAACTTGACGACTTGAAATTGATCGAACTTTGGTGGCATTACGGGAGAGAGAGAGACGACCTGAGATTGATCAAACTTCGGCGGCATTCTGTGAGAGAGAGAGAGAGAGCAGGAATGAGCTAGGATTGACTGTTAAACGTTTTGTTGTTTTCTAAGAGGCAGTGGCGACTAACGAGGCAGATGAAATAATATATATAAACTAGTGTTTTGCAGAGATTTTTAAATGTCTTGTTTACCCTTTATGGGTCGCACCTACACATTTGGGCCTATCCACTTCTAATGACATTTTACCTTTCATGGGCCTACTCTTTGTATAATTAGTGTTGTGGACTTTGTTGGACTATTATGTAGTGTAAAAATCCCTTAATAACTTGGACAACTAATCTTAATATTATCATTTACACATAATTTTTTTAGCTTTATATTGGTTAGGAGATAAGGCTAGGATAACTATTGTGACATCTGACTCCAAATTGAATTCTACAGAATATCTCTCAAATTTAGACTATTTTTATAAATCTATTTTTATAATGTTGAATATTTTAGCCGAATCCCCTTACCCGTGTCCATTCAGATTCGTACCCCGGAATCTTAAAATTTATATTTTGCCTTATCCGACGCTCGGTCCACACCCGTCTTGGATACCCGCACATGAGTCCAAGCAACATAGCAGCCTAGTCTTGGTAGACAGGACTATATGGTGCTGCCATACCTGTGCCAGTTGCATGTACTCAGTGGATTTGTCGAGGTGTTTGCAAGAAAATGGGTCCAGATATTAATGCATTAAAAAGGAATAAAAAATAGGTAGAGGTCTCATAAAAATAGGATAACTGGAGGTATTGACCCCAGTTAGTGATAAAATCAGAATAGGGAGGCATATATGGTGAATGTTGTATCCTGTTAGTAGTGTATTTTTGCATTTCCTGTTCTACCTTTTGTGTTTGCGATTTGGGAATGTCAAGCATATTGTTCGGGAATGAGTAGTTGAGGATTGATTGATTGCTGATTTACAAATATCTTTTTGTCTGGCCAATAGCGGCACTAGTATATACAATAGCACCCAAGGGTGTGACCTAGTGGTTAATAACCCTAAGGTCTTAGGTTCAAAACTCAGCAGAGATAAATAACATTAGGTGATTCTTCCCATATGTCCTAGCCTTTATGGTTAGAGTTACCTAGTACCTGATGTTGGTGGGAGGTGGGAGGTATCCCGTGAAATTAGTCGAGGTGCGCGAAAGCTGTCTCAAGACACACCACGATCAGGAAAAAAAAAGAAAGAAGAGATTCTAACAATCTAATGCCCCCTCAGCATTGAGATATGTGCTTATTGATTTATTTGTATTCCACAGCGAGTTTTTTCATAACTATACGCTAACATATACCTGATTTGAGAGAAACAAGCATTAGCCAGTTCCTTCCATTGTTTTTAGCTGAATATTGGGAGATATAATTTGAAGTGATCTAGTTTGTGAGTTTGCTTCAGCCTATATAGAGTCAAGTGATACTTATATTACTTTCTCCAGTTATGTCATTACATTTTATTATAATTTCTTTTGAAGGTTCATACTTTTTAAAAACCTTTCAGTAAGCTTATGTTTTGTCAAATTGTGAACTACTCCTTGCCTAAACTTATTGAGAGGGCTAAGTTGAATCTATTCAAAGTCAATTTACAGTTTACTGTTAAATAGGCCAATTTGTTTTGGCAAGTTCAGCTTTCTTATTGGTTTTGCTCAACTATTTTGGCCTCTTGGTTTTAAAAGACTGTGCGGAGTCTGTAATACCATCAGAATATTTCTAACTTGATATAGCTCAATTTCAGTGGAGCATTTTGATTATGTTTTATGATGTTATAGTGTCTAAAATTCTTGATGTACTACTACTGTCTGTGTGTATTCATTAAGCAAAATATCACATGAACCACCTATACTCTTTTTTTTTTTTCTTTTCGGGCATACTTACCTTAACAGTACTACAGTAGGAGATAGAGATATCATTTCGGTTGTCTAACTGTTGACAGATGAGGGACTAGTTGCATGAGTGTATTGTTCTTGTGACTGAATTCCCAAGTTGGATAAAGAGTGGATTAGGAAGTTCTATTCCATGATTCTCAGTTATTAGCCAGCAGGCCTGTTTATTTCAAAATTTTTATAGCTTATGACTAATGCTAGAAGTTTTTTCTTAGCCATCAGTTAAGTTGGTTTGAGGCCTGCAAATTCATACATAAAACTTTGCTTTGGTTCTTGGTTAACTCGTCTGTTTTGTAAATGATGGCAGTGCAAGGTGTGTATGCAGACATTTATGTGCACAACATCAGAGGTGAAGTGTAAGGAACATGCTGAAGCAAAGCACCCAAAATCTGATCTCTATGCTTGTTTTCCTCATCTCAAAAGTTGAAGTCCTTTATGTGTCAAACATCCTTGCAGAAAAAAAAAAGTTGGTATGATTAATGATCTACCAGTCACTAAATGCAACAGTCAGCCCAATCAAGCTGTGAACTGTTTGTAGTTATTGTGTGTGTGTATGTGAGACTTGCAAGTTGTGTTAATGGTTCGTCTTAATAATGTCGACAAGACAATGTCATATGACATGAAACAAGCAAATGATGAAATTAAAACCTATATGTGAAGAAATCAGAAACCATTTGAGAACATCTAAATTCCAGTTTTCTTACTACTATAGTAATTAACCACCAAACCAATGAAGCCTCCATTACTATATTTTAAATCACTAGGCAAAACGAACCTCGAAGGTTGTGAATGGAGCTCTAGAATGGTCTCAACTCCTGAACATCGGGACAATAAAAATTGAGGGAGTTATGCTCCAATTTTCAAATATCATTTTTTAAGCTTATTATTTTAGTAACTCTTTTTCAAATTTAAGAAAGATCAATGTCCAAATTAATGCCTAGTAAGAAAAATCTTAATTTTGTTTCCATGAGAGTTCAGCTCAACAAGTAGGAGTGCTTTAGTTTGATGACCCGTTACGTCCTTGTACTATTTAAGGACGTAAACTGTCTATCTGGAAGCTTACATGATGAAGTATATCAGCATTTGTTTCTCGATTTATGGATAGTTTCTTGGAAAAACTCTAAAATATTATTTTTAAATATGTAGGATTTGTGTAATTATATTTGTATATTAGCTCTATAAAATTATAAACTCGTTAAGCAAAGTTCAATTAAAATTCGTTACAACACAATTCTTCCTACCAATTCTCTAACTTGGCATAGCAAGATTATGAGCAAATAGTGCGAAAACAGGTGCAAGTTATCAAGTACCGTATGTGTACTTAAGTTGAAGACTAATAACGTGACATTTAACTCTATTTGGTTGTTTTCATGGACACATTAGTTCACACTCCAAAGAAACCAGCTGTATATTGGACCTACCAATGCTATTATTTTTTTCAATTAGTTGTGTCTTGTGTGTGTGTTTTCCGCTTTCTGTTTTCTTGCCCAAAACTTTATGCTGTTTTGAACTTAGCTAAAATATATGCTTAACAGTAGAGATCGAGGGTTGTAGGATCGGACCTGGGGCTCAGATCTTAAGTTGAGGTCAGGGCAGGGGTTCGAGTCTTGTGTAGGGGTCGGGATGGGTCCTGGCCTACACTTGTTGAAGAGAGGGGAAAAATGGGTCCACAGATTTTGGCCTGGTTTTTCTAATTTAAGTGAATGGAACACCGACTTTTATTACTCATTTGTGTACGAACCATATATATAATACACTTCTTGTCCGATCAATAAATTACTAAGATCAGTCATTGTCACAAAACTAGGGTCACATAGCTCTGGCTAACTTATCCATGATTGTGCAGGTCATTTTTAATTAGTGTGAACTGAGGTGTATCCAGGATATGAAGATAATGGGAGCCGAGGTGGATTCGAGATATGATGACAACGCAAGCATCCATTGAAGATGGGATGTAACACTATCTCGTCTAAAAATTTTATTAAACGCCCATAGAATTAAGTTACATACTAACATATAAATATAAAATTAAATGTTATTAAATTTGATGATGTGAAACAACATGATTCCTTTTAAGAGCTATTACTAAACAAAGTACTGTTCCCTTTTGTTAGGTATTGAGTGGTACTTGGTGGCTAATAAATTGCGTTAGCCTCTGTCACATCTATCACAATTACAGCTCTATATTATGAGTACCGATCAGATACTGACCACTATTCCCCTTGTTAGGTATCATTTGGGACATTTAATTATGATTTATATGTCAATGACTTGTCATATAAGATTCACGTACACCTCAAGTTACATTACTTGTCGAGTTATCATAATAATAGTAGTAGTATTAATTTCTATAGAACTTATTCAAATTGATTTCACTAAGCCATTTAATAAAAAAATTTATTCGGTCAAATACGATCATATAAATTGAAAGAAGCTATAAAGCATTAAAAAGAATCTATAAGGATTTTAAACTTACTCTACCCAGTTCCCTTAGGTTTAGGAGCAGAGTGAAAGATAGCGCCAATGTCCAAAGACTGAGAGTTTCAATTGTTCGAAAAAAAGGCGTGCTTTCAAGTTCCATCAATCATGAGAACTTTCTTATTATGTACGTATCTCACACAATTAACACTAATTATATGGGACTTTTTTTTCGTCTACTTACGATTTAGTGGACTAAAAGTTTGTGGAGTACCCAAATTAGTTGGGATATTCCGATAAATTAAGCCTCTTCTTTCATTGTGCTCTATATATCAAGTTACATTAAACATTAATAATTACGAATGGTCGTTTAAGTATCAAATTTATCCATGTCACTAAATTCTATAGTCCCCCTTTATGCCTTGGCTACATTTAGCCTGACATTGACAAATTAAATCCCACTTCTCAAATCTCATTACCTGAATTGTAGTACGGGGCAATCAATATAGGTTTATTGTGGTGCAGTGATAAGACTGTTTAATTCTTAATTAATCAGAAATTTTGAGTCCGATTCTTAGATATAGAGAAAATTCTGTTAAGATGGACCAGCGATGTGTGGGGCATTTTTCCTAAGAATTTATTATCTCTAGCCACTACATTGTTCATGAGGTTTTATTTTGACGCAACTACTTCTATTCTGCGTACGTGGACTCCCTAACTAGCAGACACAACTTAAAAATAAATATTCAATTGGGACATGAACGTAAAATCGTTAGTTATAAAAATGACCAAAGTTCTAGCCTAAAAACGTCGTTCTCCGTTTCAAAATAATTGAATTATTAGGATTTTTTTGCCCTTTAAGAAAAGAAAATTAAGTTACAAATTAAACATTACTATCAATTTTATCTTTATTAATTGTTGTCAAATTAATATTTAAAATAACTAAACATTTAACATAATAACTAATTTCAATACTAAATAATTCAAAAATATTTTGAACTCATCACATTGAAAATACGTAATTCAAAGCAATTTATTTTTCTTAAATTCATCACATAGAAAATTCAAATGAAGATAAAAATAATTAAAAAATTAAATATTCTAAAAGTAGTCTTGAAAATTTGAACAATTAAATTAATTTAAAAATATGAAAAATGTCTTGACAATTCAATTATTTTGAAATTGAGGAAGTACCTAAATGTCGAATTGTGACAATAATAAACTCATAAGTATTGTTCATATGTAATTCAACGCATGCTATTGCTGATCAATCTTAAAGTACTACTAATTCTTTTTGATAATTCAAAGTTAGGGGTGGTAATTGTACGAGTCAAGACAATAAATGGATCATATGACTTAACCCGTTAACTAATTAACCATAACTCAATTCATTCACTTTTTACTAAGATTTAATTGATCTTCTAAAAAAAAAATAGTACCTAATAAATAAAAATTCTTTAAATGACTATATATAACAACAAAAATTATCATCAATCGATTTAAATTATATATCAATCTAATTTTTAACGAATTTGAAATAGACGAATCAATAATCCGATGGGCAAAAAGAAGCAATAGCATTATTGAGCCAGTAATAATTTTTGGGATGAAAATGATCCACATATAGAAACTTGTTTTCTTTTGGCACCATCCTCTAGGGCATCTCTGCATGGCCTACGTCCAACACACACTCAATTAAATCATTTACTACTCATTTTAACCCCACTACTGTCACATATATAGACCTGTAACGTTCACTCGTGAGTCTACTAGAGGCTCACTCTCATACACAGTCTTAACTTTGGACGAAACATATCACCCCTTGCACTAATTAATAGTGTATTTTAAAAATATATAGGTATTCATGTGAACATCGTAAATATTGCATCATTATAAATAGTAATTTGACCGTTTAGGATTTAGGATTTGACACTTATATATTTTTAAAATATACTATTAAATAGTGTAGGGGTACTAATAGGTCCTAACCAAAGTTTGAGATTATTAAAACAATTTCGGTCAAAGTTTGGATATATTTTAAACTTTTTTTCCTTAGTAATTTAACTTTAAACTTCTAAAATTATCCTTGATGAGACACTCCCTTTGCTACAATTTATTTGTCTGGTGTTAATTTGACAAAAAAGATTTAAGATTTTCAAACTAAAAATCTGCAGAATGTACCAAAATGCATGTTTTTCAAAATGAAGGAAACATAACGGATTAAAAGGAAAATAAGACAAATAAATTAAAACAGAGGTGTAATTTACAGCCACCTCAAATATTTATGACTTGTTTTTGACCAAAAGTTTCAGAAGTATTTCTCTAATTATAAAACTACGTATCCAATCAAACACTTCCATATAAATTGAAATAGTGAGAATAATTTCCATAGTACTATCTATCATTGGGGCCTATAGTGGGAATTCTGCCAACCTTATTGATTGTACCTTGTGTCTGATAATATGATATATACCAAGGCACTTAGAATCAAAAGATGCAGGCAAGGACATAGTAGTACTGGTTTTTGCTTCATCAAGAATTATACTTACCAAGTTTTTTTAATATAATAGACATCAAGGTACTTTATAGTATTGGCCATGATGGATCTTGGTTCAGAGCAAACTACACAACCCTCTACTCATGTTAACAGAAAAGAGCTTCTTTCCAATGTTATGAAAAGGACCTCTGAATGGTACTTATAATTTTTCCCTTTTTTGTTCTTTTCCATCTACTATTTATGCAGTTTTTTCTATGAATTAAGAGTGACCTTTTTATAATATCTACAGGATTTTATCCCAGGATATCCCAAGTGATATAACTATTCATGTTGGAAGAACTTCTTTTACTCTGCACAAGGTACATTAGAACAAGTTCCAAAGTTTTACAACTACTTCATCAAGATTGTACTTTTCAGTAGCTAGTTATACTTATCATGAGCAGTTAGCGACTTAATAGAAGGATTATTTAGGCATAACTAGTTCTCGAACACGTGCAACGCACGTATATTTCATATCATTTTAAATTACACGAACACAGTTAATTATGAACCTGTGTGCACCAAACATAGTCCATGTCCACATTTCAAAGTTCAAATATGCAAAGGCATTCACAGATCAACTTATATCTGAATTTGAGTTTTATTGCAACAGAAACTTTTCATAAGATATTATACTAAAAAAAGTGAATATGCTGCTAGCTTAGCAATAATACAAAAAGTGTTGGTCAATATTTATAGCTAAATCAATTATATTGGAATAGATTTACTTAAAGTAGACTCTTTTGAGAAATCTAACCAAAGAAGGCAAATGAAATAATTGGACAAACCCACCTTATGATACACTTTATAGAGTATTTAACGATGGGAAAAGATTGATCAAAATAAATATTATTGAGAAGATTAAATTATGTACGACCAATAATAACAAAGAAATTTTATATATTAAAATATGAATGAAGAATGTAAAAATAAGTTATATTGGAAGATGAAAGAAGAAAATTTATTGATTGAAATAAATTTTAGAGTTCCTACACAAGAATTGTAGGAATAGTAATAAAAGTTTTTCTTGGAAAAGTTAAATTTATAGAACAGAATTATGGAGACATGAAAAGACACATGGAAAATTGAAAGGTCAAATACCATTAAAATAAATATAAAAAAGATTGAGATGAAATTTAACTTTAAAAGATACATGAATCTACTTTAATTTCTTGTCTTTAAGAAATAATTACTCATTTGTATTTTTATAAAATTTGTGTGAGAAATTTGAAAGGTCAAAGATTTTGAAAATTATAAAAGTTTTAATTTAGTAGAGGGGCAAAATGGTAATTCAACTTTTTACTTTGGAGCTTCCCACTTATAATAATATATGATATATGATATATGATATATGAATATAAATATGAATATATGAATGAATATGAATGAATATGAATATGATATGATGATACATAAACTTACACTCATACTTGACCTCAACTAACAAGTAAACACTCCAATTTGTCTCTACTATGTCAGTTGAACACTCCAACTTACAAAATGACAATCTAGGCACCTCCAAAATTTATGTATCATGTTAGTGTCGGGTTTCCACGAGGCACAAGTGGAGACGAGTTGGAGTGTTAGTTGCTAGTAGAGACTAAGTTGAGGAGTTTAGATGTTCACTCTCAAAGTTGGAGTGCTTACTTGCCAGCAGATGCCAAGTTTGAAATATATGTATGTTTATGTATTTATATTATCGGTGTATAGGAGTTAAATGTTCAAATAAAGGTGCAATCTTTGATGTGTACATGCAGTTCCCACTAGTCTCAAAGTGTGGATACATCAGGAAGTTGGTCTCAAAATCCAGTGATGCTAAGCTTTCTGCAATTGAAATCCCTGACATTCCTGGTGGACCAGAAGCATTTGAACTTGCAGCAAAATTTTGTTATGAAATAAACTTTGAGATAAGCCCAGAAAACATTGCATTGATTAGATGTGTGGCAGAATATCTTGAGATGACAGATGAGTATGCAGTTGGAAATTTGGTAGGATTAACAGAGGCCTACTTAAATGAAGTAGGACTTAAGAGTATTGCAAGTTCAGTTTCCATTTTACACTCTTCAGAAAAGCTTCTTTCCATTGCAGAAGATATAAAATTAGTGAACAGAAGCATAGACACAATTGCATATATAGTCTGCAAGGACAGTCAATATGGCTTGAATTCCTCCACATTTGATTGGTGGGCTGAGGATTTAACTGTCCTAAGAATTGAGTTTTTTCAAAGGGTTTTGATTGCTATGATGGCAAGGGGATTCAAACAGTATGCACTTGGACCAGTATTAACGCTCTACGCGCAAAAATCCCTTGGAGGTTTGGTGAGGTCTCATCCCTTGAATAGTCCTTTATGCTTGGAGGTTGGGCTAGTACATTCCTTTAAACATATAAATGAGCAACTATAGTTCTTTATGTTAACAAAAACTAAGCACATTTGGCTTCTGTTATATTTAAAACACACGGCAGTAATTGTTAAAGATAATAAGGTCGTGTGTTCCAAGTATAACAGAAACCATAAGTGCACAGTTTTAATAAACGCGAAGGACTAAAACTGCTAAGGTGTATGTCTAAAGGATTATTTTAGACCAACCAACAAACATAAGGAAGTGATTTTTGTTGTTGTTTTCTTGGTTTTAAAGTGAAATATTTGTTATTATGATTATCTTGTCATTCCAGGATATATCAGGAAAAGGGAGGAAACAGATTGAGGCAAGAATAGAACATGAAAAGAGGGTTGTTTTAGAAACTATTGTTAGTCTTTTGCCAAGGGAGAAAAATGCCTTGTCAGTTAGCTTTCTCTCATTGCTTCTCCGAGCTGCAATATATCTAGAAACCACAGTTTCTTGCAGGGTTGATTTGGAGAGGAGAATGTCATTGCAACTTGGACAGGCCGTATTAGATGATGTATTATTTCCTTCGTATTCATTGACAGGGGGTACATTCTTTGATGTTGAAACTGTGAAACATATTATGATGAATTTCCTAGAGTATGAAATGGTGGGAAATCGATTAGGCTTCAATGATGAAGAGAATGTGTTTCCATCAGCAAGTGACATGGAGAAAGTTGGGAAACTAATGCAAGATTACCTTGCTGAAATAGCCTCTGACAGTAATCTCTCCGTTTCAGAGTTTATTAGTGTTGCTGAAGTCGTTCCAGAGCAATTAAGGATCACAGAAGATATGATGTACAAGGCCATTGACATGTATTTGAAGGTATGCACGTTGAATCTTTGATACCAACTACCAAATAGTACTTCCTCCGTTTCCATATGTTTGTCTGGTTTTGACTTGACACAACTTTTAAGAAATTAGTGTAGACTTTTGAATCTTTTGTGGTGTTAAACCAAATATATGTAGAATGCACCAAAATGTCCATTATCTTGTAGTCTGAACTCTTAAACATGTTGGGTGGGAAGTTGAAAATGAGGAGTTGCCAAAATAGCAAAGAGACAAAGAGACGTTCTTTTTGAAAGACACGAAAAAGGAAAGTAAACAAACAAATTGAAATGGAATGAGTTATCGTTATAATCAACTGATTTATAGATTGCACCCGAAAATGTTGTTGTTTATGTGAAGTAGTATTTGAATCATTATGATTTCTTGTATAAAAGGATTTAAGGGCCAAATTCAGTTAAGTGACAAAATATTTTTGCAGTATACAAATGATAGGGAGATTACATGTTTCTGTCTAGGCATTTACAAGATCTTAAACATGTTCATGTTCTGTATTGATGTTCTTTTAAGTTTGTCATTTGTAGATCAAAAGTACTGTTCAACAATCAGTTTCATTTGATAAGGTTTATAGTCTAGCTGCAGAAAGAAAAGGGTTTTGAAACTTCAAATCATGCTATAGTATGTTATTCTATACCTATGTTGCTATATCAGGATAGCTACGAAGAATTATCTACTGTGGTATGTCACTTTAACATGATAGTGTAAGAAAAATTATATATATTGTGAACTCATAAAACTAAAAATCCAAAGTAAATAACCCTGTCAGAGATACCTGTCGCTAATTTTCTAGCTTTTGCACAATTTGAAGGCACATCCAGCTCTAAGTGATGTTGAGAGGAAAAAAGTTTGCAGTGTTATGAACTGTCAAAAGTTAACTCGAGAAGCTTGTGCTCATGCTGCTCAGAATGAGAGGCTCCCTGTTCAGATTGTTGTGCAAGTGCTTTACTATGAGCAACAACGCCTTCGCCAAGTAATGGATGTTAGTTTAGTAGGGGCAGATCCTCCTCCTCCTCCTCCTCGTCCATCTAAATTCAATTGGTTCTCCAGTGGCATTTCTCCTGTTACAGACGAAATCTCAAGTCTAAAAAGAGAAAATCAGGATCTCAAATTTGAGCTAATGAAATTGAAAATGAAGTGCAGAGAAATCGAAAAATGTGATGACAAATCAGCAGCTAGTACCCCTTTGGGGATCACTACTCCACCTTCTGATAAGCCTCGTTTGCCACGAAAATCTTTCATAACTGCCGTATCCAGAAAGCTTGGGAAGCTGTATCCATCATTTGGACTTGACGAAGTCACAATTCCATCGCCCAGCAAAAGGAAAAACAAACCAAGTAGAGATAGGCGTAATTCCATATCATGATGCAACTACATTTTCCATTAGGTTGTTTGTTCTTCTTTGTTTTAATGTTTCTGCGAGTCATGTTGTTATATATAAGTATTTAACTTCTGCTTTAATCATAGGTCCTGTGATATTTCTTGCTAGGCTATTCTGATTGTAATGGCTATTGGTCTAATCTAATGTTGCCATTATAGAAGCCACAAACTTTATCTGATATATTTCAGGTAAGAACAGAAGAATTTATCATTTATACTATACACTACGAAAGAAATCCATCCCAGCTATCTCACCAACACATTACAAGTCTAGTTCTTATCATCCGCGTTTTCAAAAGGAAAACACCAGTGCATGATGAGAGACCGTATTCCAGATCCATAATGAGACATTAAGGTACTAATTTAGGAAACAAGACACAAGAGGTTAATATAGTATACGTTAAATAAATAACTCCGTTTACAAAGATCAAAGCAGACAGTTAAGCAACCTGATGGGAAAGAAGGAAAAGACTAGTCTTTAAAAGTGGATAGACCGTCCACCCAGTGCTGCCATCCACTTCTAGTAAGACGGGGCTTTACTGGAGCAAGAGACTTGAAGGCAGCAACCAGAATGAAATATTAACTCATCGTGGAAATTGATGCCAGGCGCACCTATCAGAATCGGAACATACCAATTACCAAGGCCACCTAGCAAGACCTGTCATTGCTTTCTAACCATAAAAAAAGATAATTAAAATTGTTGGACTTACCAAAGGCAGTCTGCGATTTCTTTAGCCCTCAGCTTAAATCTCTATCTTTTCATATCAACTCGACTCCTAGCCATACGCCACTCCAGAACTTGCGAGCTTACTTTAAGAGTAGGGGGATCAAATGTACACATCGCCCAAAAAGGGCTACAAGTTTACATGATCCTTCTACCTGACGATTCCACTTTAAAACCAACTTTACAAAAATGGCACAGCTTTTTTCTCCACTTCTCTTTTCCCTTTGAAGGAAGGGACAAAAGAAGAGAATATAAGATCCCATTTGGCTATAGATTTTGGGAATATATTTCCAGAAATATTGAAAACATTGTGTGTTCATGAAATTTGGTTAGTTTTTGAAAATTTATCTTCAAAAAAATTTCAAGTTCCAAAAATTGTCCCAGACCAGTTTCTGGGTGAAATTTCACTTCCACTCACAAAACTTAAAATCTTTTCTTAGTAAAATGCACGTCCAAACACAACTTCAAGTTCCACTTTTTTTCAAGTTTCAACTAAATCTTTGACCAAACGCTAGCCAAGTAAATAATGGTACAGAGAGGCTAAAAATTAAACTTTATTAACAAACAACAGTCAGTTACATGGAAAACTATAACTATGAGTTAGAGAAGCCTACTTAACTCTATTTGTAATGGCTACACTCTTATAAGTATTGATATCTTGCTACTTTATGAGGTAATAACAACTCCCAATTTAGAAATAATCAGCTCTTAGATGTATACACAACCTAACCTTGATCCAAAATTTTGCATAGCTCTAAACGACGTTGAAGCTTAACTACTGCTTGTATAAACTGCATCAACATCACTGTTTGACCAACTTTTAAAATGACAACTCAAGTCATCACTTTCAGATGGACTTGGAATTGCAACGACACCAGTATCAATGCACTAATTGATCAATGGTTCTTCGTATGCATGCAAGGAAATTCTCTCAAGCTGTATTTGGCTATCTTCCCCCAGTATCCTGGGATTCAACTCCATTGCAGAGCGAAAATCCAGCATTGAAACAGAAAAGAGATCACTTGGTTTCTGAATGTACTTCATGGGCCTTGTTTTACTTGAAACTGAAACAGCTTGGTCATGGATGCGCTTGTGTTGTGATTTTGGCCCTGCTAAGTCCAAACAAGGTTTTATTAATCTCTTTAAAAAAACATCAAGCCCATTATTCAACACATTTATGGCATCTGTTGATATCTGTACGCCTTCTGTCTCCGACTTCTGTTCCAACCATTTCTTTAGAGAGTTGGAGTCTGGCAACTGACGAGTGCTATTACAAGTTTCAGTACCGTGTAAAGGGCCTGATCTGTGACATACTATTTTCCTTCTTCCCATACCACTCAGAGAGATGCCAAGGGGAGCAGTTACATGGCTTCTACCCAATGGTAGCAACTCAGTAGCAGTTTGATGCTCTCGTGCTTTTGGTGCATTATCTTCACAAGCAGCAGAATGGGTTTTCCAATGAGGCTGTGGAGGACATGCCCGGTCCTTGAATCGACGATCACGAAGAGTAGGAGTTCTCCCCTTTCTAGGAGACTGAGGAAACACATCCCTACATAGTGACTGGAGAGTGCCTCCTTGATATCCATTTGGAACTTTGACATTAAATGAAGGCTGCATTGTGCCATTCTTCGGTGGAGGTGTCTTAGCTGCACAAGCATTTCTTATAATTGCTCGCATAAGTGCATTATGAAGGCAGATATTATCTCTACCCAACAAACCAATGCAGAACTTCTCAAACTCTGACTTGTTAAGCTTTAGACTCAAGTATTTGCTTAACGCAGTAAAATACTTCTCCGCCTTTTGTTGACCAATCTTCCTTTCAAGCCGAAGCTTCAGCTGATAAGTGTCAATTCGGGGACAATGCCGATTTGTGGGCATTCTCACTCCCGTATTCACTTTGAACACTGAACAGAAGCAGTTAAATAACCAGGGAAAGTACCATGAAATCAATAGAATAAAGAGCACCTCTGCACAATCAATTAACAAAGCCGATCACAGTAGCAAAAATTCACTGTATGTGTTCCCTATATCCTGTGTAATCAAATTCTGCAAGAAAATTTGTAAACGAAAGAAGAAAAATGAATCTCAATATGTATTTCCAATAGCAACAACGATTTAGAATCTTCTAAATTCCATAGTTTCAACTGAAAGAAATGAAACAAAGTAAAGAGTTCATAACTTCGGTAAGAAGTCGCTACTGTACTCTCAATCCAAATATCCAATGAAGAAGCACATATAAGAAAGACAAATCTTTGTCTTTTTCTATACACAAATTTGGAAGGCTCCATGTGATAGTACTCCACCACATGGCAAATTTAAGTAAAACTATGTTTTAGTGACAGATTACACGCACCTCAACTAATTCCACTGGATACCAGACACCTCCCACCACCTACAGGTACTAGATAACTCTGTGCACCGAAGCTAGAATAAATTTAAAAAAATCACCTAGTGTTTTATTTCCATTGGAATTTGAACCTGAGACCTCGTGACGCTCAAGCCATTTCATTGACCACTAGGCCACACCCTTGGTCAAAAATTTTAGCTATAGAAATCAAAAGCACAGAGGACAGATGATTCATCATCCACTACTTAATCTTTTCACTCCTTAATCCTCATCCTCAAGAAATCCCTCATTCCACATTTGACTAGAATGTGTTAAAACATATACTGATCATTCAGTCACATTCCATAGACTTAATTTCAATATCTGAGCAGCAAAAAGATATAATCATACACACACCAAAAAAAAACAACTTGTTTTTAAGTTATATTAAGGAGCAGCCATAGTAAAACAGATAAACTCATAATTAAACACATTGTAATACAAACAGGGTTACTCCAAAATAGTAAGCATATTCCAAAATTGACACTAAAATTTGCAAGAAACAGTAAAAATAAGTAACAGAAACAGAAAAGAAACGAACTTTACTACACCCCAAGTGAAATTGTGGAGTTCAAATTCAAACCCATTAGAGTAATCAAGATCAAAACCTCAATGGAACTCAAAACAGTTAAAAAAAAACATAGTAAATAGCAAAAAGAAGAGAGAAAAAAAGTTACCTGAGCTAATGAAGTAGTAATGTAATGGAGAAAAGTGGGGTTCAGAGTTCAATTTTGGAGCTTGGATGGAAGATTAGGGCTTGTAAGCTGAATTTTTCGAAGCTTCTGCGCCGGAAGTCAAAGGAAAGTCAAAGACACGTGCGGGTTTACAGGTGCGGTGTAGTGAATGAGTCGTATGTTGTTTTTTATTTGGATTGGTTTTTTTTAAGGATTTTAAGTCATTAGGCACTGTTTGGAAGTTGGAACTTGCCAGTATGTAAAGTTTTCGAGTTTGACAAAGTACACATAAGTCAGCTAGTTGCTGGAGTGGTCGGTTCTAAAAACTAGACGTGAGTATAGGACCAAGAGTGTGTGGGGGTGGGGGTGGGGGTGGGGGAGGAGGAATATATAAATATTACTAAATTATTCCAATTTATTTCGTGATTTTAATTTAATAGTATTTGATTTATATTGACTTAATACAATCGTTAAGAAATATTTCATTAGGAGTGTTTTAAATTTTATTTTATTTATTCACTTTTAACTTTGTAAGTTTTCTTGAGAAGCAATGATTGATGTGAGTATTTTACTAGGGAAAAGGCATAAAAAAAAAATTTGAACTTATCTCGAAAAGTTAGTTACACGTTTAAATCATTATGACGATCATTTACACACTTTTACTACTTATAAGTGAATTTAATACCATCCTAAGAGGTGTAACACCACTCTCAAAGTATGTGGTGTATTACACTCGTTGTCACATCAGCGATATGTCAGCATCATGTCAGAAATTATAAAAAAAAAATTATATCTTTTATGTTTTTTTTCTATATTAATTAACTTTTCTTTTGTTAGCTATATATTACATTAATTAGTTTTTAATCAATTAGTAAAATTTTCTAACAATTATATGTTCTTCATAGCAACATTGCAAAGAAGGAGCTTTCGACAATGTCCGCCAAGAAAAATATTTAAAATTCGAAGTTGATTTGTGTAGTGAAAGGATTTCTTCCGTTTCAAAATGAACCACAAGAAGACTGCTTCATATTCTTTCATTGATTGATCATGAAAATTGAACTTTCAATTGAAATAATTTTCAGATCCGAACACATTAATTTTTTTTCTATATTCTTCATGGAAGTGGTTTCTTAAACGATGGGAATACCAGGAAAATAATTTTTTCCCTTTTAAATTGTTCGCTCATCTTTTACTGAAAAAGTCTCACCATAGTTCCACGATTGAGAAACTCCCAAAATTTTACCCCGTGACATGAACAAACACAAATCAAAACCCTCAAATCTTAAGTCACCCAGTATTGTTTTGGTTTCTTGATAGGATGTGTGGGTAAAAAAAATGGTGTTTTTTGAAGTAACTTGTTACTTCATTACTTTTTGTTATTGATTCATTTAAGCTTATTTGGATGTGAACAAGATGAGAAGGGTAGAGTACGAAGAAGAAGAGATATGGGGGTGCATTGGGTATAAAGAGAATTCTGATTTTTAAATTATTTTTCTTCTTTAATAATTATCTGGCGCGCATGATTTATTTTTGATTTATTTTATTTTATCACGTCAGTTTTAGGGGATAAATAAATTCACTAAGTTCAAGAGGGAATTTATGTCTTTCCTCTATTTTACTATAATACTCATATTACTTGATTTTTTTGCTCCATTGATTTCATTTTTATGAGGCACTGTATGACTTGGACGGTGTCTAAAAAAAAAGTTTGAAATTTGTGGTTCAAACAATTTTTAGATATTTGTTGACTATATACCATTTTATTAAGGAGTCATTTAATGTGAGGTGGAAGGTATAATTGTCTCATAAGAAAATATAAGATTATTTTGATTTGCTTTTGGTTGGAGTTAATTAGTAGGTAGTCATAAAATTATTTATCTTACCAATTATATCATAATGATGGTATAACTTATCTCATATACATGATGAGATTACTTATCCCAAGATAACTTATCTGATTTATGTTGGGCTATTGCCCATGTTCAAGCCAAAGGCCCATGGCCTAATCTTACTTGAAAAAGGATTGGAAATATTCTCTATTTGCTTTCCAATTCTATTAGGAAAAGAATTGTAATTGTAATCCTATTTGTAGTTGGTTTTAGCTTTGTAAGGAAAAGCACAACTCTATAAATAGAGGATGATCTTGAGAGAATAATTCAACTGCTCATTGGTATTGTCTTTGAAAGACATTAGGACATAAGAGAGGTTTTTTGAGAGAGCTTTCAACAAGAGAAAAGAGAGAAGAAAAAGGGTTCTTTTGCTGCATTCTTTTTCTCCGACCAGTAATGTTCAGATCGTGTTTTCCGATTAACTAACCGTTGGATCGGGCTGAAATTTGTACTGAGTGTTCTTGACATCCTGGTGGTTGATTTGAACGGTGGAGATCGGATTCCGAAGTCATCAAGATCCTATTTTAGGTCCCGAACAGAAGCTGGGTTTGGGTGGTGTTTCTTTCTATTTATCTTTTGTTGGTGTAGCTATTGTTTGTTCTCTTTTGGCACTTGTTGTGTAGCCATTAGAAGAATATTTGTAACCCTCTTATTGGTATAGTGAAGCAATTCGGATCTTGTCGATCCCGTGGTGGTTACCTTCGGTTTGAAGGGGTTTTCCACCTTAAACTTGGTGTTCTTTATTGTTAGATTTTCGTTTTCATATTGTTTCCTCACAACAATTGGTATCAGAGCTAAGGTTATCTATATGGAGGGGAATATGAGCAAGATGATATGTCTAAACGGAAGAAACTACAACATATGGAAAAGCAAGATGAAAGATTTATTGTTCGCGAAGAAGATGCATCTTCCGGTTTTTTCTGCTCATAAACCCGAGAATGTGACCGATGAAAATTGGGAATTTGAGCACCAACAAGTATGTGGATATATAAGACAATGGGTTGAAGATAATGTTCGCAATCACATTGTGAATGAGACACATGCTAGAACATTGTGGGAAAAGTTGGAGAGCTTTACGCTTCAAAAACTGGCAATAACAAGTTGTTCTTGTTAAAGCAATTGATGATCTTTAAATACAAGGAGGGCAGTCTTATTCTTGATCATATAAATGATTTTCAGGGTATTCTTGATCAGCTATCAGGAATGGGTGTTAATTTTGATGATGAAAAACAAGGACTTTGGCTTCTTAATACTCTACCGGATTCTTAGGAAACTCTTCGTGTTTCTTTAACAAATTATGTCACTGGTGGAAAGGTGACTATGGAATATGCAAAGAGTGGTGTCGAATGAAGAGGTTAGAAGAAAATCTCAAGACACATCTTCACATTCAGATATTCTATATACAGAAGATCGAGGGAGACATAAGACAAGAGATCCGAGGAGTAGAGGTAAAAGCAGAAGCAAGTCAAAATTCAAGAATCCAAATATTAAATGTTATCATTGTGGAAAGAAAGGACATATTAAAAGATTTTGCAAACAATTGAAGCAAGATCTTAAAGAAGGGAGGAAGGAAGAAAACAATGAAAATAATGTTGTTGTTGTTGTCCAAGATGACCTTCTCTTCGCTTGTGATAAAGACGTCATCAATTTTGTATCTCAAGATACAAGTTGGATATTAGATTCTGGAGCCACATCACATGTCACACCAAGAAAAGACTTCTTTTCATCTTATACTTCTGCTAACTCTGAGGTGTTAAAGATGGGTAATGCTGGTGAGGTTAAGGTGTTCGGTGTTGGCACTGTTTGTTTGAAAATCAATACTGGTTCAACGTTGGTCCTTCAGAATGTCAAGCATGCTCCAGACATTTCGATAAATTTGATCTCTATAGGATAACTAGATGATGATGGCTATCATAATGACTTGTACAATGTCCAATGGAAGCTCACCAAAGGCTCATTGATTTTAGCTTGAGGAAGAAAGCATTCAAATTTATACGTGACACAAGGATCGATTCTTGGTGACTCTATAAATTTGGTGGAGAGCGAGGCTTTATCAGAATTATGGCACAAGAGGCTTAGTCATATGAGCGAGAGGGGGATCACCTATTTGGCTAAGAAGAATTTGCTTGCTGGTATGAAACAAGCAAAGGTGAAAAGATGTGTCATTGCTTAGCAGGGAAACA
Source organism: Solanum sitiens (assembly GCA_016801875.1). Classification (NCBI taxonomy): domain Eukaryota; kingdom Viridiplantae; phylum Streptophyta; class Magnoliopsida; order Solanales; family Solanaceae; genus Solanum; species Solanum sitiens. Next base: position 625,531 of record JABWTJ010000101.1, read on the forward strand.
GAAAAGAGTTTCTTTTCACAGTCATCCTCCTTCAAGAAAGTCTGAGCCATTGGAGCTAGTACACTCAGATTTGTGTGGTCCTTTCAAAATTAATTCAAAAGGTGGTGCACTTTACTTTGCTACTTTCATTGATGATCATTCTCGTAAGATTTGAATATATCCTTTAAAATCCAAAGATCAAGTGCTTGATGTGTTTAAACAGTTTCAAGCCTTATCTGAGAGACAAACGGGAAAGAAATTAAAATGTATTCGCACTGATAATGGTGGTGAGCATATTGGTCCCTTTGATAACTACTGCAAATCGCAAAGAATTCGTCATCAGAAGACTCCTCCAAAGACTCCTCAATTAAATGGTTTGGCAGAGATGATGAACAGAACTTTAGTTGAGAGAGTTAGATGTGTGCTTTCAGAGGCTAAACTTCCAAATTCTTTTTGGGCTGAAGCACTTAACACTGTTGCTTATGTTATCAATTTGTCTCCTGCTATTGCTTTGGATGGTGATGTTCCAAACAGAGTTTGGTTTGATAAGGATGTCTCTTATGATCACTTGAAAGTGTTTGGGTGTAAAGTTTGTGTGCATGTTCCAAAAGATGAGAGGTCGAAATTGGATGTTAAAACTAAGCAGTGCATCTTCATTGGTTATGGTCAAGATGAGTTTGGATATCGCTTTTATGATCCAATTGATAAGAAGCTCATTAGATGTCGTGATGCTGTGTTCTTTGAAGATCAAACTATTGAAGATATTGACAAGACTGAGAAACCAGATTCTCAGATTCATGAGAGCTTAGTTGATGTTGATCCAATTCCTATTATTGATACATCTTCTGCACATGAAGTAACCCAAGATAATGATCCAGATAATGATCAGAGTGTAGAAACTATAAATGTTCCTACTGATGATATTGTGGTTGATAATCAACCAACTCATGGTGAGATGATCACTTCGGATGCTCCAGAAACCTCTTGTAGAAGATCTACTAGAGAGAAACGAAGTTTAACACGTTATTCTCATGAGGAGTATACTCTATTGACTAACATGGGAGAACCTGAAGGTTATGACGAAGTCATGTTAGATACTCATAGAGATAAGTGGAAAGAACTCATCGTAGACAAGGATGAGTTTTATAGAAGTGTGGCAGGCAGAAAGCCTGTCAAAAGTTCCTCCACTTGAAGTCCATTTGGCCCCTTGACTAGAGGGGGAGTTTGTTGGGCTATTGCCCATGTTCCATCCAAAGGCCCATGGCCTAATCCTACTTGAAAAATGATTGGAATTATTCTCTATTTGGTTTCCAATTCTATTAGGAAAAGAATTGGAATTGTAATCCTATTTGTAGTTGGTTTTGGCTTTATAAGGAAAAGCACAACTCTATAAATAGAGGATGGTCTTGAGAGAATAATTTAATTGCTCATTGGTATTGTCTTTGAAAGGCATTAGGACATAAGAGAGGTTTTTTTAGAGAGCTTTCAACAAGAGAAAAGAGAGAAGAAAAAGGGTTCTTTTGCTACAGTCTTTTTCTCCGACCAGCAATGTTCAGATCGTGTTTCCTGATTAACTAACCGTTGGATCGGGCTAAAATTTGGACTGAGTGTTCTTGACATCTTGGTGGTTGATTTGAACGGTTGAGATCTTATTCGGAGGTCAGCAAGATCTTGTTTTAGGTCCCGAATAGAAGCTGGGTTTGGGTGGTGTTTCTTTCTATTTTTCTTTTGTTGGTGTAGCTATTGTTTGTTCTCTTTTGGCACTTGTTGTGTAGCCATTAGAAGAATATTTGTAACCCTCTTATTGGTATAGTTAAGCAATTCGAATCTTGTCGATCCCGTGGTGGTTACCTTCGGTTTGAAGGGTTTTTCCACGTTAAACTTGGTGTTCTTTATTGTTAGATTTTCGTTTTCATTTTTTCGTCATAACAAGTGGTATCAGAGCCAGAATGATGGAGTCAGGTTCAGTGGTTCGATAATCGATTATTGAACCAGGTTAGAAATAGGTGTTCATCTTGGCGGGTGTAGTTCTAGCCGCAACGTTTTTGACAGTAATGAAGATTTTTGTTGGAGAAATTGTTTCAGAGAGGTTCTCTGTGTTGAGACATAAATTTTGTGAAGGAGATTATGGAGAGGAGAAGCAAGTTGTTGAAGATTAAGTGAAGAAGGTGGACAAATTTATTTTGTCAGAAACTCAGGCCAAGGGGGAGATTTGTTGGGTTTTATTTGCCCTGATTTCTTACCATAAATAGGTTTTCCTTTTAGGAAAAGGTTTTGGATTGACTAATTCTTTTTCTGGTAGGAAAAGGTTTAGGACTCTATAAATAGAGGCATGTTCCTTCTAACTTAATCAACATTCACAATGTAGTCTTAAGCGCTTTGAGAGTTTTGATTAGAGGGAGAAATTGTAGGTCACAAGCTTGATACGTTATCACTTGTGTGAACCTCCCATGTATTCTGAGTGAATTGGTTGAGGTTGTTTCCCTCTGTATTTTGTACTCTCATATTTATAGTGGATTGCTCATCTCCTTTGTGGACGTAGGTCAATTGACCGAACCACGTTAAATCTTTGTGTCTTTTGGTATATTTCTCGTTGTCTTCTTACTCGTGGTCTTTCGAGGTTTGCATTGCTAGCTTCCGCATTTACACCTGCTTATTTTCCGGTCCTAACAGTTTATTCACAAAAGGACCCCTAAGGGTGAAAGAAAAAATTTCAGTCTTACACTATTTCTAATAATTATATTAAGGTAACATTCTTTTTAACCTTCAAATATGAATAATTAATTCTCAACTTTTTAATTTATTTAACCACTATTAATATCTTAGTTAAATATCTTTTTTTCCTCATTACTTAATACTTTGTCTTTTAAAGCTAGTATAATCATGTCAAGTGATACTACTATATTTACATCTTTTCTTAAAAATCATCGTAAAGAATAAAAACTTCAACAAATATTCATAAATAACTCTCATACTAGTTTTATGAATCACTTATTTTCTTTTTATTTTTTTATAAGAATTTTTTGTTTTTATCGATAAAAGAATTTAAAAAAATATCTTTAATTCATTTTGTAAGTAGCTAAAAGATCTTAATTTATCCCCATTTGAATGTGATAGAACTAGGTAAAGCCACGTGACACAATAAAAATATATAAGGATAAAAATTATTTTATGATGCATTCGATCAAAAATATTAAATAGTTATAAAATTGTTTTATTTTTTATCTATATAAAATAGAGGAATTAACTGAGTTCGGAACCAAAAGGGTTTTGGTAACAATTTGTTTCGAAATTTCCTAAAGGGTAACTCAATATATTATGATACCAAAAGGGTAAAATAGAATTTTGGAATAAGGCTCAAAAACCCATGAGCCTTACAAGGCTCAAGTCTTTTTGAGTCTTGTAAGGCGCAAATCCGCATCATTTTTTTAAAAAAAAATTTATGTATTTTTTTTCCTTACGTAATATTTTTCTTGTGTTGTATTTTTGTTATTTCTTACATATGTATTTTGTTGTTTCTTAATATGATAAATTTAACATGTAAAGTTGTCTTTTTTGCTTCGGATTCTTTTAACATATGAACTCCAAAAAATTATCTACGTCTCTCATAACAATCAACCCAATCAAGCAACAAATTAATAAAACTTTGATTTCGAATTAAAAGCTTTGGAACTTTCGAATAACTAATAATGAAAATTGTAAGAAATCTAGTTTCCACCATTTAATTTGATCCCTTTTCCTCGTTTTAATTTTTTATATATATAATTAACATTAATTATTTTAAAAGGAGCTCATACAAAACATATAACTAGACACATTTATCTACTAATGATTGCAAAATATTATAGTTTGCGCTCAAACTTAACAAGCAAATATTCTTTCAATTGTTCATTAACAAATTTAATCGCCATTTTCCCCCATCAAATTATAAATATTTATTTACATATTATGAAGTTTGTAGGCCGTGCTGGTTTAGCATTCAACTTAATACTAATCATTTGTCCATGTCCTTTTTTAAAAAGAATTAAAAAAAAAACACTTTAAAAATATAAAATTGAAGTTTTCGAACTCCAACATATATGCATAATTCATGTTTACTATAAGTATTAAAATATTGTGTATTTTTACCTTGATATGAAGTATCATTTTTATCATATTAAGAAATAACAAAAATACAACATAAAAAAATATTAAGAGCATGTTTGGATGAGCTTAAAAACTGGTCAAACTGACCTAAAAGTCAATTTTTGACTTATTAGAGTGTTTGACAAATATGAAATCAACTTATTTTAAGTCAAAATGACTTATTTTAAGCCAAAAGTTAAAAGATAGGTGAGGGTGCTTTTTTTTTTCAACTTAAAAGTCATTTTATGTTAACCGTGTATATTACCTTTTCACCCTTAATTCTTTTTTTTTTATTTTTTTTTTATTATTATTATTTATTATTATTATTATTATTTTATTTTATTATTATTATAATTATTAGTATTATTAATATTTTATTATTTTATTATTATTATTTTTATGATTTATTTATTTATTTTATTATTCTTTATTATTATTCTTATATATTATTATTATTAATAATATTTATTATTTTTATTACTATTTATTTTATTATTCTTTATTATTATTATATATTATTATTATTATTTTCATATTATTTTATTATTATTATTTATTATTATTATAATATATTATTATTATTATATATTATTATTAATTATTATTATTATTATTGATAATATTTTATATATATTATTATTATTATTTAATTTATTATTATTTTATTACTATATATTATCATTATTATTATTATAATTATTATAATAATAATAATTATTATTATTATATTATTATTATTATTGTTATTTTCATATTGTTATATTATTATTATTATTTATTATTATTATTATTATATATTATCATTATTATTATTATTATATTTATTATCATTATTTTATTATTATACTATTATTATTATTATTTATTATTATATATATATATATATATTTATTATTATTATTTTTTTATTATTATTATTTTCATATTGTTATATTTATTATTATTATTTTTTTATTATTATTATTTTCATATTGTTATATTATTATTATTTTATTATTATTATTATTATTTTATTATTTCTTAATTATTATTATTATTATTATTATTATTCTTTATTTTATTATATGTTAATTAGTATCATGTATTATATATTATTATTATTATTATTATTATTATTATTGTTATTATTATTATTATTATTTCATATTTTTTATTTATTATTATTATATATTATTATTATTTTTATTAATATTCTTATTATATATTATATATTATTATTATTATTATTAAATTAATCAACTTTTACTTTTAAGGTATTTCAAATATTTTGATTAAAAATGTTTTTACCAGCACTTATTTGACAAACACATCAACAACCTTTTTTTTTTAATTTCAACACTTTTATCCAAACACATAACTACGTATTTTGAAATAAGTTCCATCACTTTCAAAAGTATTTTTTAAAAGCTATTTTTTTAAGCTCATTCAAACGGGCTCTAAGTAAGGAAAAGAAACACAATTTTCTTTTTAAAATGGCGTGGATCTGCGACTTACAAGACTCAAAAAGAAATGAGTCTTGCGACTCATGAATTTTTGAGCTTTATTCCAAAAAACTCATTTTAGAAAATGTTATCCTTTTGGTATCATAAGTTGCCATTTTAGAAATTTTAATTCTTTTTTACCCTTTTAATTCCGAACTTAGAATTAACTAATCGGATATCCTAACTAATCATATGTAAAAAGTGTGATAATTAATTTCATGTAACAGTAATACCCATATATATATATATAAAATATTATCTCTTTTGAACAACCAAACGGTCAACTTATTTAATCAGTACTATCACATATGCTGTGTTAGATAGACTACCTAGTTACTCTCTCCATCCATTATTAATTATCTTTTTTTTTTAAAGTTAAATTATAAAAATTTTAATTAATAAATATATTATTTTATTATTGATATACAAGAAATTGTAATGTATATACTTTTCATATAATTTTTGAATATCTAAATTTTTTATTTAAAATATCAAATTAATATAATTTAATTTAATTTTAAAAATTAATCAAATTAATTATCGAAAAATATAATATAATAAATAAAATGGATTGTGAAAATAGTACCTAACCTCCTCCTCTTCTTTGGCGGCTGCGATGCCAAAGTTGCCTTAGGAATAATCAGGGTGTCCCGTCAACTTTGGCCCTCACTAAAGAAAAAAGCTCAAATATATTATTGAATTTTGAGGAAAAAATTTATTTATAATATCACTTTAAAATTTAATTTATTAATGCTATTTTTATTTTTTTAAATGTCATTCATATTGTTATAAAAAATATTTTCAATGTCAATTGTGATTTAGTGTACTAATTATGATCAACTACCCCAAATAAGCTAATCATTTGCAACAACATTTTATTTTTTTTATTGAAAAAAGTAATCAAGGATGACAAAAGAATTTTAAAATTAAGAGAAAGCAAGTAACACAAGTTTTAATTATTGAGTAAATATGATAACTTAAGATTAATGTCGATGTCACTAATTTTGCTGTACAAAGACCTTATCTTCCTATCCCTCCGCTCATCCTTCTTGCAACTGCAAATGGCACTCCCCTCCGATCCCCTTCTGTCACCGTTATTATCACCATCACCTCCTTCTCCTCCTCTTTTATCGCCATCATTTTTTTCATCACCACGATAGAAAATAGCGAACGATGACAGATAATTACAGCGAAAGACAACAAAAAAAAAAAAAAGAAAACGAAGGAAGAGAGAAAGAAAGAAGAAGGTTGAGGGAGATTGAAAAGAAAAAAGAAGAGGGGAAAATTCAAATTTTAAATTTAAAAGGGGCAGGGGGGGGGGTGAGACTTTTTAAAGATTAGTATACACCCCAAAGTTTTTCATTAATTACACTTGATCAAGTCAATGTCACCGGCTTTGATTTAAAGACTTTAATGACATCTTTTTCCAGGTCTGCTTATTGGACATATAACTTAACTTAATGATTTTGACCGATTATCGATTTTTAAATTTACTAATATGATAGCCAATTAATAAGATATTAATTGATTTGATAACGAACTTGCAATTATATGATGTATTGAATTAGCAATCAAGCTTGAAATTTGAGTAGTTGAGCAACTAAAACATAGAGCTAAACTGAGCAAAAAGAATCGAATATTTGTTATAAATATAGTGAATGTCTATCTATTAAAGAAAATTTAGGTACCCTAACTTTGAGACCAAGTCAATTTTTTCCCATAAATAAAAGGATTCTCTTCATTGTAAATCATCATTTCCAGAAGAATTATAAGTCTTATCTCTTCTGATCTCTATTTATTCTCATTGTATTATATAGTTTCATAACAAAATTAATATTATATTAGAATTAATAGTTATAACAATAATATAATAATATAAATAAAACAAAAAATTAGATATGCTTTTCAATTTTCAATTTAGGACTTATAATATATAATTATATAGTTATTCTAAAATATTTGGATATACATTAATTACAAAATATCTAACTTCCTTGTAAAACTACAAATATCTCATAGATACCCTTTTATCCTTTTGAAAAATTCTTTGCCCTATTATTAGGCATTGAAATTGCCCCATAACTGAGCAACTTAAACCCCAACTTAGCAACTTAAACCCCAACTTAGCTTTACAAGTTGTGCAATGCTAATTAATCGTGATAAACAATAGGCTTAAGTTATCTGTGGTCCCTTAAAGTTGTTTGTATAATTTATTTAGACACTTCAACAAACATTATTTTTTATTAGACACTCCAACCTTAAGAAATAAATATCTATTGAACATTTTTCTGACACAAAATCAAAAAAGAAAGTGACTGTAATACACATGCATATAATGTGAATAAATAACAAATCAAATGATGACACATGGGATTTTTATTTAAAATAATTATAAAAATAATTTTTAAATATAAACAAGTCAAAATCTTTAAGGAGACTTTAATTTATTTTAAAAAAAAAAAAAACTAAAAAAGGAAAGAAATTAACACCCCTTCACCCATCCCCGCACCCCACCGCACCGCAAGTCTTTCCCTTTCTTCTCTTTCTATAACAGTTTCACCCTTGCCCCATTGTTAATTCTTCATATAGAAAAAATAGATGTTTTTATCTTATATTACGTATAACTTTTTTTTGTCTTCTTTCATATTTTTATTGAATTAATAGTGTTTTCTTAAAAGATCCATTCTTTCTTTGTTTATTTTGATTTCAAATTTGTTTTTTGTTTTTTTGTTTCTACTTTGATTTGTGAGGAAGAAGGGGTGTAGGTCAAGGTGGTGTGTGGCAGAAAAGGTGAAGAGAAAGAGAGAAAATATTTGAATAATGATCTTCATTTTTTTCGGCAAAAAAGATATAGCTAATTTTCATTTTTTCTAGTAAATAAGATATCTTCATTTTTTCGATAAAAGATTGTGGATGGTGATCTCCAAACGAAAGTAGACAATAATAAGAATATTTAAAAGAAAAAAGAAGAAGAAAACAAGAAATTTGTAAAAAAAAAAAAAAGAAAAGGTCATGGATATGTGAAGCAAAGTGGTTGCAGGTAGAAAATTAAAAAATTGTTAATTGTTAAAAAAATAATGAGAAAATTAAAAGGGAAAGATTGAAAAGGAAAAGGAAAATATTAAAATATTAATTTCATGCACTCACCAAGATGTGAATTATACTTTTTGTGTCAGCAGCTCAGCACAAAGTGTCTAAATGAATTAAATTGAAGTGAGTAGAGGTGTTTAATATGTACTAGTCCTAATTAAGGTGTCTAAATAAATTATGCGGACAATTTTAAGGGGATGTAGATGACTTAAGCCTAAACAATACAAGAAGAACAAATAGGTAATTTATTATCACTATATATTGCATAAGTGATGATTAAAAATCCTTTCAATTTTCTATTCCAAACACTTTATTTTGTGTCCTCAAATATAATGTATAAAATATGTAGTAGATCACTAACAACACCTTCGATCCGGATTATTTATATTTAGGGTAGATTAATAATAGACTCATAAATATATAAACTTTGAGCATTTTTTATCTTTTAATTTACCAAATATAAGTATTTTGGTATCCATCAAGTTTTAATATATTGCAGTTCTTAAGTTTTAGGAGAAATGTGATTTTTTTTCATTTAATCGAAATGAATCGCAATTCAATAAATTGTACTATACACTAAGAAAAGTAAATTAAAATAGCACAAAAATAAAACTACAACCCCCAAATGTAAGTGCAATTGATTATTTTTTTCACGTAGTTCCCTTTAAATCTAATAACCTTTTCTTTTAATATTTACGGACACCAAATTCAAAACTGTTCACTTTAGGCAAAAGTTAAAGGACACAGACTTGTCGAAATATTTAAATAAAATACAATATTTTAAACGCAAACGTAATAGCATCTCAATCATATTTTGAAGAGTAAATATAGAGGAAGAGTTGGAGAGGGTTGAAGAGTTCTTCTCTATTTTATTTTTTAAATATAAAAAATAAAAAGTAAAATAAAAATAAGTCTGAGATAAACTTAACATATAATGAAGATCCGAGCATATATGTCCTAATTATAAACAGTTCATATTTAAATTTAAACTTGTGATATTTGTCCAAAAAGTAAATGGAAAAAAATCAAAATTGCATCTTAATTATGTGAAATAAATTACTTATGTATTCGTTATATTTGGGATACAAAGTGTCTCCGTTGTTATCCTAAGAGATCACAAATATCCTCAAGAGTTAACTCCCTATATTTTTAGAGACGCAACAATCCATGAGGGACTAATCCTTCCACCTAAGCGTTGCAACTAGGATTTACTTAAAAAACTAGACTTTAGCGGCGACTCCCATAATTTCGCCATTACATCTTTTAATTGATTTTTAGCAATAAATACTCATTTTGTATTTTTTTTCTTCACTGTTTTTAAAAATTCACAAATGATATCGATCAAGAAGAAATTTGAAGACATTATATGTTTTATTTTTATGTTATATGTAAATGCATTTCTACTATGAGGTTTGAATCGAGAGATAATTTTGATGATTTACGTAATAATATTGGATGTTTTAAATATTGATAATGCATGTTATTTACTTTAGAAAATTAGGTTGCAACTAAAAATTAATTATTATATTTTTTTGTTGAAAGAATAGGTTATACTAGCGAGTGGCTATTGCAGCTTTAGTCGCTACTAAAAATCACTCAAAATCTTTAGTGGCAATATTTTAGAATTTTGTGGCGACTTTTGTCATCGCTTAAGGTGTAGTTCTTCTTGTAATGAATCTTAGTTGGCAACACTCAAGTTGAGAGATAAGTCTCATGTGGACTGTCACGTCACGTCACTAAGAATTTGAATAGTTAATTTTTTAGGGTATTTGTGGTTTCTTGGGATAACGCTGGGGGTATTTTTAATGCCAAAATATAGTGAAGGGTATAGGTGATCTATTTTACATAGTTCAGGACTATTTTTGACCCTTTTCTGAATAATAAATTTAAATTATACTATGTAATACATAATAAATTAAAGAGGTTGTTTGTCATGTGTATAAGAAAAGTACTAAATAAATAAGTAATGTTGAGATTAGTTATACTTGACTTATTTCTTCTTTATTGTTTGATTTGATACATTTAAGGACAATTTAGCCTTTAACCAAATTATTCATGTAATACTCATTAATTATAAATCTTGTGATAGTAAATACGGAAAAGGGTCATATTTGCCCTTGTACTCTTAGAAAAGGGTCATATTTATCCTTCGTCATACTTTTTTGATATATTTGCCCTTACCATCCTACTCTGGGTACATATTTGCCCTTGTACAGTAACTTTATCATGTCATCATTTTATTAATCCACGTGGCGCCTACATGGCTCCACGTAGATATACTTTTATTATAATTATTATAATTATAATTATAATTATAATTAAATTAAAAAATTACTCTCTATTTAGTATTATATATATGACCCATTTAATAAAATCCGACCCCATTAATATTAAATGGGTTGAATATAATACTAAATAGAGAGTAATGTTTTAATTTAATTATAATAATAATAATAATAATAATAATAATAATTATTATTATTATTATTATTATTATAATAAAAGTATATCACATGGAGCCATGTAGGCGCCACATAGACTAAAAAAATGATGACATGGTAAAGTTAACTGTACAAGGGCAAATATGTACCCAAAGTAGGGTGGTAAGGGCAAATATGTACCCAAAGTAGGATGGTAAGGGCAAATATATCAAAAAAGTATGACGAAGGATAAATATGACCCTTTTCTATGTGTACAAGGGCAAATATGACCCTTTTCCGTAGTAAATATGATGTATAATTAATACTCCCTATGTCCCTATTTACTTGTCCACCTTTCCTTTTATAGTTATTCCTAATTATTTATCCATTTTGATAAATTAAGAAAGAACAATTTTTTTTGCTATAATACACTCAATTCATCTTTAAAAAATGTAGAACTTTTTGAAAATATAAATTCTTAATTCATTCACATAATTGGTAGGATAAAATGATAAACTCACTGTGTCAGCAATTGTTTTCTTAATAAGTGTGTCAATTTAAAAGTGGACAAGTAATAAAGGACGGGAGTACATATATATTTGAAAACACTATCAAACAAAGTACAACCTCCATCCCATTTTTGTTACTTACTAAATTATGATAGAATGACTTGATTTTCTCATTTTACTCCTCTACAATTAATATGACATTGAAAGTTCAAACAATTTTTGAAGATTTAAAATTTCTTTTTACAAGACGCTAATTAATATAAACAAAGGTCAAAATAATAATGTTGATCAATCTATTAATAATTTTTTAATAGCCGTATGAAATAGAAAGTGCATATCTAATATGAGACGGATACAATATTAAATAATACCAAGACTATTGCATGTATTGTTTTCTTTAATACATGTACTACAAGTAAGGATGTCCACAGGTCGGTTTGATTGGTTATTGGTCAAATCAAAATCAAACCAACTTAATCGATTTTAAAATTATCAAAACCAATATCAATTTGGTGGTTATCAATTTCAGTTTGGTTTGGTTTGGTTATTCCTTGATTAACCATACACAAAAATTAAAAAAAAAAAGTCATTCAAAATGTGAACAAGAGACAACAATTCATTTAAAACAAACAAAAAAAAAATTGTTAGAATGACTGAATATTTTGCTAGATATATGCATGAAATCATTAAAATAAATAGTTTTACCTTGGACATTTTGCTTTTAATAAGCAAATTATAACGAAAACATATATAAAATCTTTAAAATTGTTTATAAAAATTATATATTAAGTATGTATATTAATAAAATATAGTATATATTCGTCGATATGGTTCTGTTATTTTTTCTGTGTTTTTTTTCTGAATAAGATCTTAACCAAACCAAACACTACCGATTTTCAAAAATCTAAAACCAAATCCAAATAAAATCCATTTAGTTTAATTTTTCGATTTGAATCGATTTATATCCAAACCGTGAACACCCCTAGCTACAAGGGTTTGTTTGTTTCATGAGATAAGATGAAATATCTAAAATTAGGTTTGGACAAAAGATACCATGCATATCCATTAAGAAAAAAAAAAGTTTAGAACATAAATAAAATCATTTTCACTTTTATCCTTTTATTATTCTTAAAATTAATGATTCAAAGTAAAATCATAAATATGAATAAATAACTTTCTTGAAAATGTGAACTAGGAGCAAACAATAGAAGAATTTTTTAATAAATCTCTTAAACTTTGAGCAATTAACTAAATTTAAATATGGAAAAGGGTCTACCAATCCACTTATTTTGATATAGAGAAAATACTTTATTTAATTGAAGATATAAATTTATTTGGTTGAACTATAAGATAAATTTATTGCTTTAACCAAATAAGGTCTTAATTTGATATTAAGCTTAGGGGTTGTTTGGATGGGAACAAGTTATTCTAGGACTAATTATCCGGAGTAAGTTATATTCCATCATGTATATTGAATGACTTATCCTATCATTAAGCTATAAATGATAGGATAAATAATCTTAGGACTACTTAATACCTCCAACTAAATATAAGATAAAATAATCCTCCATTTATCTCTAGACCTTATAACTCACAACAAATGACTCTTTAATCTTAAATATCCAACACAATAATATCGAAATAACTTGATATGCAAATCAAAGGAAACAACAATAACTTAGTCCGTGAACCAAATGAAACGAAAAATTAATCCCTTTGTTCATCTTTACTCCATTATATTAAAATAATTGTTCAGTTTGAAAAATCAAGAGATAATTTAAAGTATTTAACATCTAATATATTTCTCAAAACATTACATTCAATATTTTTATGCTATTAAATACATACTATTTAACATCTAATAAATTTCCCAAACATTACATTTAATGTATTCAAATGGTATGTAGTAATATTACTGTTATTACTTATTATTTAGAGCCTGTTTGACACTGTGATTAAAAATGACTTATTTTTAGAAGTATTATTTTAAATAAATTTTGAAAAAATGTTTTTTGAAAAAAATAATAATTTGTGTTTGACTAATTTATTTGAAAAATGTTTTTCATAAGTAAATTGTGTTTGATTGATCTTTTTTGAGAAGTGTTTTTGCTAGTCAAATTATAGAAAAATGACAATTATTAATGTAATTTTGATATTAAGATTATTTCATAGAGAACTTATTTTAAATATCTACTGTAAAAAAGTTAGTCAAACATTTATTTTTATTAAATTAAAATATACATATTTAAACTTTCAATCAATATTATATTTTTTTGAAGGGTTGAAATATTTTAATTGTTATTTTTTCTCTCTTTTTTCTAACCTTACAAAAGTATTGTTGTTATCTTTTTTCCTAATTCTATAAAATCATACTTAAAATAATATGTAAAATACAAAATAACTATATATATAAATTATAAAATTTATTATAAAAAATGAAATTTAACTAAACTTATGAGATATGTTAATAATTAATAAATGAAATATTGATAAATATGTATATATGAAATTAGTTTTGATAAGAGTAATTTTTCTTTTCTTACTTAACACTGTTCTGCTTCTATATAGTTCTGTTAGATATATAATTTTTCAACAAAAGTGTTTTCTTCTCAAAATAATTGTTTAGATCTTTCAATAGTAATGCTAAACACGGTTTTAGTGGAAGTATTATTATGTATAGTTTGCAATGCGATTTTAATCAGTATTCTAATGTTAGCTACGGACAGTCGGACACCTAGTAAAAAGAAAAAAAAAAGAATATGCTAGTATACGACGCCGTTGGATTGAATTAGGTGTAGACAAACGCATGAGATGCAAAGACGAAGAAACCAATGAGGAGGGTTCCACTTGAAGCATAATCCTATTTTACCCAAATATATAACCCTCCTCCGTTTCATGGCCCTACGGCCTTCTCATTTCTTCATTGTTTCATTCCACCACCGCCTCCTCTCTCATTCTCCGGCGACCTCTCTTCTTCTCTTCCCATCTCTGCTGCGTCGTTTTTCCTCCAACACTTCGGTATCTCTCACGCGACACAAACACAAATCATCTTCTCTACCTCCTCCTCCTCCTCCTCCTCCGCCGTCGTCGTCTTCTTCTTCTCTTCTCCGACCGTCGGCGACTCTATCCGAAGCCCTGGCGCAGAAAATAGGAAAATCTATTCGCCGTCCCGGCGCGCCTTCAAAGGCCCGGGTTTATACGGATATCAATGTGATCCGACCTAAAGAGTATTGGGATTATGAATCCCTAACTGTTCAATGGGGGTAATTTGTTGATTTATTTTTGTTTTTGTTTATTATATGTGTTTTGAAGGCTGTTTAGATGGAATTGATGTTTTCTCTGTTCGTTGATTGGTTGTATAGGGAGCAGGATGATTACGAGGTGGTAAGGAAAGTTGGGAGAGGGAAGTATAGCGAGGTGTTTGAGGGAATTCACACTACTAATAATGAAAAATGCATCATCAAAATCCTTAAGCCAGTGAAGAAGAAAAAGGTTGGTTGTTTTCCTTCTTTGCTTCTTTATATATCCATATATTCAAAGCTAGTTATAAGGTTCTATCTATTCTTGTAATTGATGCTTTATAGAAATTTAAGGATTTTCGTTGTGAGGTGCTGAATTTCTATTGTTGGACGACTTCAATTGCAGCTTGAGGGATGAGAACATTTCAGTTGCTTGTGCGTTATATGAGTGTAAACTAGAGTAGACTCTTTTTTTTGGGTAAGTAATGAAATATAATACTCACCTAAGATGTTGGAATCAGCTTATATGAGAAAGAAAGACATGATTGAGTTTTGAAAGATGTGGTCTACCACTCAAACTTGGAAACCAAACAGAAGGTGCAGTGGAAAAATTAGAAAGGAATTTTGAGGGTTCTTTTTCTGCATGCAGGTAGATCTTTTAGTTGCTTCTCAAAGCTGTAGTCCTTTCCCTAAGTTAGCTTTGGTGAACTTACTGAAGTCTTAATTTTTTTTCCTTGTAGTTGCACGAACTAATTAGGTAATATCTTCTTAGAGACATCCTCTTTTACTCAACATGATATACATCATCCACCACTTACATCTAGAAGTATTATCATTACTAAGTCGCATGTTTCTGCTAAGCTTTGGAAAGGCACCCTCTTTTAGTCTTTTACACCGTAATAGATGTCGAATACAAGTAGTTAAAGGATTAATCTCTACTCATGTTGTATTTTGGTTTACAGGTTTTAGTTTCTGTTTTGTTCCATATGTGAAGTAAGTCTGGTTTAATACAGAAAATGTAGGAGATAACAATTTATTTTCTTTGTTATCCGGTTTTTGTGCTGGTGCGAGGTAGGGCTGGTGGGAGGTAGGAGATACCCCTGGAATTATCAAGGTGCACACAAGCTAGCCTAAGTAGCGTTGTGAAAAAGAAGAACTTGATCCAACTGGATAAGAGAAGCATCAAAGATCTTAACAGAAGCTCGTAAACCTCATTTTCTAAGATGAAAAAACCCAGAACTAACAACAATATCAGTTTATGATATTCTAATTGGACATTAATATACCGCAACACACTACTACACCTCAGTCCCAAGCAAGTTGGGGCTGAGTATAGGAATTCCAAGACCTTATAAATCTTTCAAGAGAACCTCCTTCAATGTTATTTTAGGTCTCCACTCACCATGATTTCACACCTAGAGACTGGCGCCTCTTGAGGTTGATGACATGCCCAAACAGTCTCATGCGACCTCTAATTTTAACCTCAATGGGTGCTACTTGCACCTCCTGGAGCTTAATTTACCACATTCTGCAATAATGTTGCAGTATCCTTGGTGTCGTATTCTACATCCCTAAATATTTTTTTGTTTTTCTTCCGCCAAGCTTGTTAAACGTACAGAAGCCTTGTTTTGATGTTCTTCAAATTTGGAAGTCATTGTGTCTATGGTCCTGAGTAGTTTCTTAGAATGTTCAAGTTTTTAAAAGGGTTTGTGATTTCATAGTTCTATGTTTTTGGAGCTACGTAATGTATTATTGATATTCTTCAAGCTCATCAGATATCTCCAGGTTTTGACTTTCTTTATCTTTCATTCTTTAGCCAAATGAGTTTTTTCATGTGTGTATCTCTTAACTGTTCTGTTCTGTCAACTTACTGTAGTAACTCTTGATTACTTATGAGTGATGGACATATATCTGCAAGTTCTATGTGCATTTGCCTTTTTGTTGGCACTCTGAATAACGCTCTTTTATTTATTACAGCATATCTTCTCACCTTTATTTAGCTCTGGTACTTATCTGTTATTGTCACTTACTGCAGATCAAGCGTGAGATTAAGATACTGCAGAATCTTTGTGGTGGACCTAATATTGTGAAGTTACTCGATATTGTCAGAGATCAGCAGTCGAAGACCCCAAGTCTTATATTTGAATATGTGAATAACACAGATTTTAAAGTGCTCTATCCAACTCTTTCTGACTTTGACGTTAGATATTACATCTATGAGCTGTTGAAGGCAAGTTTTCTGTTGATGTGGATTTTTAATGCCTCTCAGTATATGTTTTTTTGTGTATCTCCAATATTTTTCTGATTGATTACGGGCAGTTGCTATAGATTACAGTATTAACTATTAGATTATTTCTATACGGGATGCTCCCTTTGAATCTCCTTTAAGATATAACCTGAAGATGATCTGTGCAAAGTGCCTTGAGATAATAAACTTATTTTTGATGAGGAATTTCACTATTTTTGAACAAATTTCACAGAATGATTATGTGCATAATGGTTGATCTATTTTTGGTTTGAATTTGACCTCTTTCTCAAGTTTGAATTCTTCCCTTAGGTGGGAGAAACTGATTTTCCGACTTTTGAACTATTCTCATTAACTGAACTCTCCTTTCTTCACATCTGAAGCTGTTCTGCAAATTATGTCTTCCATATTCAAATAGTAATGTAGCTAGACGTGGTAAGGTCTTCGTACACGCTACACGCCACTTGTGGGATTACATTGGATATGTTGTTGTATGATCTAGACATGGATGGGCAAGTTGACCTGGACATCTCGGTTATCAGGAATATCTAGATATGATTTATTAAAACCAAAAAACTGCAACTACATATTCTATTTTCTATCTCCATGAAAGTTAAAGTAGACCAAGTTCCTTGAGATGGGAGGGAGTACAACTGAAAGCTCCTTGTTTTCTGTTATGAGTGGAAAGGACACTTCCCTTAGATTTCTGTTGACTGGTGAGGTTTGGGTGTATAATAGGTAATAATATCAGCTGAGGTTCGTATTGTTCTGGTCTGCTGGGTAATTTGATGAGATTTCCAGAGTACAAGGAAAAAAACATGTCACAGAATTGAAAGACAAATTATTGGGCATATGAATGAGACATGTTATAATGGAGCAAAATGTTTATTGGCAATTACTAGTCTGGGATCATGACATAGTTGTTTGTGGTGCTGCTGTTGTTACAGACTTGACTATTAAAATCTTAGATATATTCTTTGTTATGCTGTTTATTACTTGTATCAGGTGTCATGGCCAGAATTATCTCATATTTCTCGTTCTTCTCATTTTCGAGATGATGCATGTTTCCATATTATGCTGTGCAGTTTGATTTTTTCTTGAGGTGTCACTTGTCAGAAAATTCAAGTATTACTGTATCCTTTGCAGGCATTAGATTATTGTCATTCTCAAGGTATTATGCACCGGGATGTGAAGCCCCATAATGTGATGATTGATCATGAGCAGCGGAAACTTCGGCTAATAGATTGGGGGCTTGCAGAATTTTATCATCCCGGGAAGGAATATAACGTTCGTGTGGCTTCTAGGTTCGCTTTTTCTTTGCTGTTTGTACCATTTGTCTTCTGAAATTCAAAGTCAAATAAATTGACATTTGAATGCTAGAATGGTTCTCTCTTGTTTCAGTGGTTTTATTAATTTAGTGAAGGCATAACCTCAATTTTCTTGTAGTCGTTAGCATTTCCTTTTTGGGGGTAAGTAATAGAAAATTCTGCATATTAAAGCACCCACAGGGTGCACGGATATATATAGGAGACTAAAGTTCCTTTAGCTTTGTAAGGAGTCCATGAACTCCATCAAGTGTCAAAATCAATCATATTGGACATTCTATGCCAAAGTACCAAATTTTGTAAACATATTTTGGATTGTGTACAGCATCAAATTTAAATATTACTTTAGAACACCTGTGATTATGTCCTTGCCTACATTCCAAAGCATCATAATAAAGGGATATATTGTTTTGAGTAGTTTTTTGGGGTTGCCCATCCCGTGTCCTTCTCAGCACGCAGAGAGCTTGTCACTGCTTTTGGCATCACCGATTGAACACCATTCTCTCGGAATCCTTTTGCACTTGGTGATGAACAAAAGCAACCTCTGGTGTTGGATAAATGAACATCTTTTTAATTGTTTTGGATGAACTGAGGATCTAATTTATCTTAATTCCAATTATTGAGCTTTGAAATGACACTGGTTTACAGAATGAAACTGATATTGAGGGTTCAAATGGCTGAGAGTTCAGAAGCTATTATGTTTTTTAATAGTTTGCAGTATTTTTGGATTATAACACAAGAAAGATTATAATTTAGAACTGCTAGGGGTAATTCATGTACTTATTGTGTCATTATGCTCTAGAATCTAAGAGGATAACTTTGGTGGAAGCTGGAGGATGTATAGTTAGAAAACTATACTGAAAAAAAGTGCATATGTAGAAAATTGTACTTCCAGTTCTTCCATAGTGGGGCTAAATTGTTGACTCATACTTATGTGCTGGATTTATTGTCAGTCTTAGAGTAAGATTTCATTGTGATAGGAATGGATTGTTGAGAGACAGAGATAAGGATAATCAAGAAATGGATCTTGAAGTGCATTTCTTTATGAGTTTTGTGGATCAGAAACCCAGCTGGGGTAAGAATTTGGGTTGTGTAGGAAGAGAAGGGAGGTTTTTGAGCTTTGAAGAATCAGAGCATAAGGGTTCTGTCTGACAGTTATTTATGAATCTTATTCAATGGGCACTACCTCTGTTACAGTTATGGGCATTCCCTCATCCGCTAAATGTTACACCTACACTTGCATGAGATTTTATAATTAAGTGACACCTCACTTAAGTGATTATAGAATCCTAGATTTTTTGCTTGCTTTTGTCAGAAAAGAGATGGTACCTTTTCTTCTCAACATCCATAATCTAATAATTTAGGGAGGGCTTATTTTCTTTTGCCTTGTAGTCTTAAACAGACTTTCCGCCTCCTCTCTTTGTGGTTGCAGATATTTTAAAGGTCCTGAACTACTTGTTGATCTGCAAGACTACGATTACTCGTTGGACTTGTGGAGTCTTGGTTGTATGTTTGCAGGAATGGTGAGCAACTTTCTTTCTTGCACCTTTATTTTTTCCGCCAAGCTTGAGCTATCATACAGGTGCTCATGTGAGACTTTATCTTGCATGGGTTATGCTTTCTACTTGTTTTAAACTTGGTCCATGACTTGGTACTTACATAATGCCATTCATGACTGTTCGTCTTCTGGTAAATCGTGCATGAATGGCAGATACTGAGGCCCAAAAGTCAGAACTTACTTGTGTGTTAAGGTGTCCTCTTCCTCTCACTTTGATGCTTACTTCTAAGGAATTGTGCTGTATAGATATTCCGGAAGGAGCCTTTCTTCTATGGACATGACAATTATGATCAACTTGTGAAGATCGGGAAGGTATGTAGAATATCCACCATGAAGTTGATTATCGTACCTTTTTGATGTTCAGACGTTCATAAGCCTACATTTGTTTTAAGTATATAGTATGCATGATTTGGGAATTAAGTTACATCTTTTATTTATTTATTTTTTGGTAATATGGTAAGTCACATGCGAATCTAAGTCAGAAAGAATCTTAGCAAAGTTTATTCATCCAAATCAAAGGGTTTTGCAGGCAATATGAAATTGTATATTAGTGATTATGATAATCTCCTACATAGAATGATAGTCTCGGACTGTTCCAAGTCAAGCTACATGAATGTGCAAGTACATTATGGTTTACACGCAAAACTTCCACTAACTGTATCAGTGAAGCATGAGCCCATTTTTCTCAGTCCACAACCCATCATATGAAGTTAAACAGGGTCCACTATAAAAATGAGACTAAACAGTGAATAAGCTTTAACTGGAAGGGAGGGAGGGGAGAGAAGGAATGTCAAAGCAAGAACGATAAGACATCATGAAAATTGGTGGGCTCATCTGTCCACGTGCCAGTATGTGTCAAGCCTCACCAATGTATCACAAAAAGTCCCGAGACCTGATGGCCTCTACAATCTTTTGTTATTTTGATAAATGGACCTTTGTATACAGTCCTATTAAGCACGAGATAATGTTGCTTTGCCCCTTTACTCCTGTACATGCTTACTGTCCCATACATTTATCACTTGTTAACATCATCAACTCCCTGCTTTTTCTGTTTCTGGAAATTAGTAAGCAAAAGTATTTTACTACTGCAAATTACCAGTTGATAGAATAGTGTTTGGGCTGTACAAAGATATCATTCCATAATTTACATTGCCTCTGTTTTTTGCAAGCAACTATGAAATCTGTCATTTTTTCCTTTTTTATGTCCATCCGATTAATTAGACCAGAAAGCTATTCCATGAACATTCCTACTACAACATACATATGGATGAATTTTCCCCTCAAAACACCTCTGGCTCTCTAAATTGTCCAACAGACGCATGTGGGAATTATTCTGCTGATCTTCTTGAACTCTCTGTACCTTTCATCTGCTGAGAATTTCTGTAATGGTTGATGTCATCACCCATTTACCCCAAAAATATTCAAAGTTAGGCTCCTTATCCAGATAGTGAAAAACAGACGTTCTATCTCTTACCTTACAACAGCAACAACTTACCCAGTGTAATCCCACAAGTGTACACTAGTTAGGTCTGAGGAGGGTAGTGAGGTAGATAAGCTGTTTTCTGTAGACCCTCGCGCAAGAAAAAAAAGAACAAAGCAGGTCAGGAAAAGAAATGCCATAAGTGAATAAGCAATGACAAAATACTAAAGAACGCATGACAAAGCTTAAAATGTTAAAGAGGGCGGCGCTAAATACATCACATGACGTGCAGGCCTGGGATCTTTTATTTGCGTTGAGGGACAGCTGTGACATCATTATAAGTGTCTTGTGGGGATAATGCAAATTGCTCTATAAATAATTAGCAAAAGGGCTGCATGTACTAAAGTTACCTTTCTAAAAAAAGGCTGCATGTATCACTAATACCGATATTTGATGTGTACCATTGAATTAGTGTAACCATAAGCTTGGCTAAGCAACTGAAATATTTTGTTGGTGGGTTGCTCTTGAACTCAGACCTGTCTGCTGTCTAAAGAATTAGGTATAGATTAAAAGTAAGTTCGTGATGCATATGATGAGCTAACACTGATCTATCCTCATTGGAGTGCCACTTTGTGTTTCTGTTGAACTCTCATGTCAGTATTCTGATAAAAATAATTCCACTTGTCTCACCTAACCCAGTGGCGGACGCAGGATTTTCGTTAAGGGGTGTCAATGGTTATAGTTAAAAAATTATAAATAGGCTAGTAGGGCTGGAACACACGACCTCATATAGTGTTTGTAAGGCCGTAACCAATAGAGTAAGCCTTCAACTTGTTTCAAGTGGTGTCAATTTATGTATTTAGTTTTATACAACATAATTTTTCGACGAAGGGGTGTCGCTCGACACCCCTTGGACCAAGGTAGGTCCGCCACTGACCTAATCCCTTGTAAGGATGTGATTTATTGGCAAAATGGAAGTATAACTCAACTATTTGTTCAGTCGTTTCTTATTCACTATTCATCATCCTTGCTGCACTGGGTTTTAAAATAATTCTTAATTATTTTATTTTGGATGGGGAAGTGACCAAATACTTTACAAGATTACCAGGCTAATCAACATACATGAGCTGTATATATGCATTTTGAGAAGAGACCCCTTAAAAATTCCAATGTTATGGTCTTCAGGTTCTGGGGACTGATGAATTGAACTCTTACCTAAACAAGTATAGATTGGAATTAGATCCTCATCTTGCAGCTCTTGTTGGACGGTTAGTATCGTCAGCTCTAAAACTATCCTTTGTGATGGACCATTTTCAGCATATAATTAAATATCTTCAATGTTCGTTCAGACACAGCAGGAAACCATGGGCAAAGTTTATTAATTCTGAAAATCAACATCTCGCAGTGCCTGAGGTAAGAAAACTAGTCTCATTAGATCTTATACAATAAAATAAGGTGAAATCTATTAACCCAAAAATGTGCAATGCTTAAATCTTTTTAGGCGGTTGATTTTGTTGACAAACTGCTCCGTTACGATCATCAGGAAAGACCGACTGCAAAAGAAGCAATGGTAAATATTCGCTGCCTTCCCTCTCTACCAATATGTTATGTCACTTGTATATCAGGCAGGTGTAACTATGAAAAGTTTTTTTTGTGGACTTGCTGATAAATAAATAAATGAATAAAGTTTTCTGCTGTACTAAAATGAAAGTTATCAATCAAGTATAAATTTGATAACAAAAGTTTCCACTTTCTCCTCTAGTCTTTGATTGGTTCAAGTTTCTTGGAAACATTGCATACTGTAATTGTGATCTACATTGCAGGCTCATCCGTATTTTTATCCTGTACGAAATGCTGAAAGCAGTAGAACCCGCGGTCACTAAAACTAAAAGATCTAGCAGGCAATGGATCAAATATTCTGGCCTTCTTTTGCAGTCTTTATGTGATACTCTGTGCTGATTCATATATGTTCTCTAGTGACAGGCGATTATTATGAACCACTCCTGGTGGATTTGCTGGTTTTATCAGATATAAACTTATCTGCACCGGTTTTGGGTTTAACTGTATTGTTTCTTTTAGCTGTGTGTGACATAGGTCAAAAATAAGCAAAAAATTAAATTTGTTTTCTCATTTTCTGGGTTTAGTCAACTTCTAGTTTGTTTTCTTTTCTTAATTATTTTTGTGCTTCCGTAAGGCATAACTGTATGAATTCATTCAGAGTTTATTTTGTGTTCTTGAAATTTTTTGAACAAATGGATGCCTTCCTTTGTATCTCAAATTAGTCTTAGACTCTAGAACTAGAAATACAAGTTACTACTGCCCTGCCTAGATTAGAGAAAACATTTACAATCCCATAAGTTTGTGCGAACACAGGACCATGTATTCATATCTAACGATGTGTTTATGTTAAAGATATGCCATGTCGACCTTTATATACATACTGCAGACCTTGATATAGTTCCATATGTTTTCACATTTTACTCGCATCATCTATTAATATTGTTAAATGCGTTGCAACTTTGTTATTGTTGAATAATTTCGTAGAACTGCTTCTGCTATCCTGTTATTAGGATTAATTGTTCCATAACTTTCGTGAGAGTAGCAATACATTTCAGCTGCAAGAGTATAAGTAACTGTGTTTTTTCTTTTCACTATATATTAGTTAGGAAGTAGAAACACCAAAAAACTGTCGGTATTTAACTTTTACCTGATTTTTTTTCAAAATTGATATTTCATGTTATATTTTTTTTCTTAGTAGTCATCTAATAATAAGAAAGGGAAAGACCACTTAGTGCAGTGGAATACGATAGAGAGGTCAAACACCCCCCTTCCCTTCTCCCACTTAGCTCAGTGGGGCCTACTAAAGTGTTATTTCATTTAGAATGAGACATAAGAATGATATATACAATTCACTAGCTAAATGGTTAATAATGAATGGGGACCAAAATAATAGGGGAGAGACAGCTTAAGGACATAGTAATTCAAATTTGTCATTACAAATAAAATTAGATATTTGGTAGTATTAAAATGAGATTATAGTCTTCTCTTTTGGTCCCATTGTTCTGGACCAAATCTGTATAAATTAACCCAACTCGACTACATTTATAGTCCATTGAGCTTTCATTTGACACATGCCTATTTGGCATCTTTCTTTTCACTCCATTCTGTCAGCTTATGTTCTTTTCAACTAAAAAGAGCGACCTCAAATCACATATTATGATTTATCAGGAATCTCAACTTTTGTGGGATTATCATACTTTCTCCATCTTGACTTAAAAGTTCCAACAATAGTAGTTTCACCGTACGCTTTTCTTTTTAATCTATTTAAAAAAAAAATCATTTTTTTAAAAAATAAAATGATTTATTGTCGCATAAATGGTTAATGAGTATCTTAGATCACATATTTGAGAAGTCGTCATTTTTTTTTTAATTTTTAATTAAATCAAATGATGTCACATAAATTGAAACGGAGCTGAGTAGTTAATATTATGCACCAATTTGGTAGACCATGCAAGTCTAATCAGCATATCACAATAAGAAGGAATAATGCATGAGAGAGTGTAAATTCTTTCTGCATTATAAGAGGTTGTCTGCTTGGTTTATCTTTTAAGTAATAATGATTCTAACTATTATTTGCTATTATCAGTAATTATTCTTTTTAGGCAGTTTCATCGTATAAGATTATTTTTTTAAAAAAAAAACTCTGTATATTGAGGTTAAACTCTACATGTATAGAGAAGATGGACTTTAATATATGAGTTCAATTCTATTATAATTCACTTATCAATATTCTTAGGTTGCTATTCTAAAATTTGAAATTTATAAATTTCAAATTCTCAATTTAGAGTGTTGAAAATGACAAGTTACTATATATTGTGTGGATCCCTTGTCATTGTCTGGGGATTAAAGATAAACTTGAGCGATTCCAACGCTATTTATCTGCCACGTGCCACTATGGCCCATTTATTCCCTTTTACATTTACAATATGCCAAAGAATATACAATTGTGGTGGGGTCATGTCCTTTAGTTTTCCACGTGTCATTATGACCCATTTATGCCCTTTTATGTTCATAAAAATGAGAAGTATGAGACATCTATAAATTTGACGTAAATTATTAGTCTCATTTCTAGACAATTGATAATCATAAAAATATCCCTCTAGCTGACTAATTATACCTAGATACCCCCTGGCTCCATTATATAACATGAAATTTTTGTAGTAGCAAGAGATTTTTAATAAAAAACTGAAAGAAGTATTAAAAGCACCCTTAATCTTAACGAGAATTTAGGGGTGTATTTCACTAATGGTGCAAGATTAAGGTGCACTTAAGTTCAGTTAGTCAAATAAAAAAATATTTTGAAGACAGTTAATAATTTAATAATAAAACTAATAATTTACACCAAATATATATAAATATTTTCAATACTTCTCTCTTTACACTATAATAAATTATAATTGTGGTGGGACCGTGTCGTTCGTATGCCACGTGTCAATATGGCCCACCACAATACTTTTCTGATTTTGTAATAAAAAAAGAGAAATAATATATAACATAATTAAAAAGGAATAAGACGAGGCAACACAAAATATATTTTTTGAAAGATGCTTAACGAGGTAGGACAACACAAATCAAATGAAAATTTAGCATGTCAAAACTTAATCCATCCTAACTCGCCCTATAATCATTTACGAATATAAAACAAATTATTGCACGTTTAATTAAAATATTAATTTGAACATAATTTATATATATATATATATATATATATATATAGAGAGAGAGAGAGAGAGAGAGAGAGAGAGAGAGAGAGAGAGAGAGAGAATAACATCACCATCATCCAAATTTTAATAACTTTAGATCTTGACACACTTATTTAAGTAAATCCATTGATATCCATTGATATCCACTCACTTAAAATCATGAATTCACCTTTCTTAATTGTCATTTTTTTTTTCCCACCCAATATTCAGCCATATTAGAGCTCCTACTAAATCTGGATCGAACACTGCAGGGCCTATTTAAGGGTGGCGCTCCCAACATAATTTTCTCCATATCCAGAGTTCGAACCCGAGACATCTGATTAAGAATGAAGCACTCCCACCAGTGCACCACAATCCATGATTCATTGTCAATACAGCACACAAAAGTATGCACACATGACATGGATGAATCGGAGTGTTTGGATAAAGGGATGGGATAAAAAGACTTTGTCAATTCAATTTTGATGTGTGTTCAATAATTGTTCGAAAATAATTTTTAATTTTCTTATATTTAATTGATCTTTAAAATTATTATTTTAAAAATATAAAAATAAAAAAGTAATCGTACTAAAAATAAAAACAAAAATCAAATTTCATAAATAATATTTTATAATGATTGTGTTTTAGATCTCCTTTTAACACCATTCATCTTCACATCACCTTAATAATCCCCATTCCACCTCCCCTCACTCCTACCCCGCTCTATTTTTTGTCGAAATTGTTTAGTTTATACACTATTCTTACTTACATATCGAACACAAAATTAAATTATTTTTAAGGAAAATATATTTTCAATTATACTGAACACACCCTTACTCTTATCCTTTTCAAAACTTGAAAACATGGAAGCTTTTAGCATTTTTAGAGGGCTCCGATCCCCTAAACTAAAATCGAAAAAAAGCCCCATACAACAATGTTTTTCGTTCCAGAAACAATTTGTCTTTTGCACTACATAATCCCCCACCCCCCCACCCCCCACCCCAATCTTAGATATAATATTTTTTTTACACTTAACAATTAATAATTTGCTCTACAATTTTTGTGCTTAATAATTAGTCAAATAAATCTTATGAGTAGTAAATAATTTCACCTTTATAGACTATGATGTGAAGCATTAGCTGAGAAGGGGTAGGAAACTGGTTGGTTCCTTCGTTTAAGTTGGGCGTGAAATATCGAAAATCAAACAATCAAATTGAATTTAGATTTTTTGCTATTTTGTATTAGTTGAGTATCCGGTATGATATTTGGACTTAAGATTTTAAAATTAGGATTCTTGGAGACTATTGATCAATCCTAAACCTTACTTCATGTCTATCTAAAAGATATTATATTCCGACATTTTAAATATTTTATAAATTCATGGAATGTTCACAAAGATCAATGGAGATCAAGTGAATATGAAGCAAGCGCAAATCATCATAGTTCAAGAACTACGCTACTAACGACTTTTGAATAACAGAGTAATCTAAAGAGAACGGAGAAATCTAAAGAGAGAGAAGAACTAAGGGATAAACAATTTGTACCTATTTATCAATAAAAGTATGTTTTTTCATATTTTACTTGTGATTGCATTTTAGTTTAAATCTTTTTAAAATTTGTTGCAAGCAAATAGATACGCTTAATGGACCAAATATATTCTTATCTCTTTTTTCACAAATTAAACCTGCAAATCTGAAGCTATAAAGACAAAAGTAAAAGCTCCACTATTTATGTCTTGTCTTTGAGTTTCATCAAATCTATTTTTTTTTATCAAGTTTCACCTAAGTTTTCTATTTTGTTGTTACATAAAGTTGTTTCTATTTCTATTTTTCTAATTGGATTGATAATATTGCTATCATTTAACTCTTTTGAGATCATTTATACATAAATATAGTAAACTTATTTGCTAAACAAGAGAGGAGAGAGTCAATCTTTTAGTTGTTTAATTAGAACGAAAATTGGACCTTCATTTTTTTGGATATTAAGTCGGCCCCATAAGTTTTAAGAATTCTAAATAAGCTCCTGCCTCAGTCATCACTTGTTTACATTATAATTCAAATGTTTCTAAACTCTAGTAATTAAAATTGATTGTGTTTTCGCATATGAGTGTGCATAATTTATTTCTTTGTAAACATAATAAGTATAAAATCAAATAAAAAATAATTAAATATTAAAATATAAAATAGTGATGGTGGTGGAGTTATAGTAGTGGAGACGATTGATGATGTAGTAACTGACGTGATATTGACAGTTGAGAGTAGTAGTTAATATGATAAAGTTGATTGATATGAATATTTGTCAGTTATCGCTGTTGATAGAGATGACTGAAGAATATATGGTGGTTGACGATGTTTGATGATAGTGGATGACGATGATACTAATGTTGATGAAGGTGATTGACAATTAAGATATATCCTAGTAATGGTTGATAATAATAGTGAAGACCACGACCGCTATTGATAATGGTCCTCATATATGTACAGTGGCGAATGTAGAATATTTAATAAGGGGGTTTAAAATCTGAAGAAGTAAACTACGAACTTATTGAAAGGGTTCAACATCTATTATATATACATAAAAAATAATGTTAACCATGTATAAATAGTATTCATATTTTCCGCTGAAGGAGATTCGGATGAACCCCTAACTAGCTCCGTCCGTCCGTGTATATGTATGTAACTTATTTTAAACTAAACAATCCCTTATTTACATATCTTTTCATTTTCTTTTTGGCAAAAAGGCTGTGATTAAGCTTCATGTTTCTATGCACTAATCACATCAACTAAAATCTTGCAATATATTTTATTGCGTTCCAATTCGAAAATCTACCACATTTCAACCATAGAACATGTGACAAACCGATTGAAAGTTTAACCATATTTAGCACAGACATGAAACTCCCATATATATTTAAAGTGTAAACATTGCTAAAAATTTATTAAAATTAGGCTATGACTTTTGAGTGCAGAGGTAATGAATGGTCCAGCTGGTCCCTCGACAATTTGTAATGTAAAAATCATACACTTGTCAAAAGAAATTCGACCATATGCACATATTACTCCATGTGTAATGGTAAGTACAAATGTATCACGGGCGGATGTAACATTATATTATCTGATTCATATGAATTTAATATTTTTAATATAGAGTATGATTAAAATTTATACATATAAGTCTGAATTTTTTATCAAATTAAGTCATTATATAAAGTAATTTATCAAAATAATATATTTTTCTAAAATTTTACAAAATTAGTATAAACGTATCTCACAGTAACGTTTTAGAGTATATTTCGTTTTTTAAAAACTAACAGCGTTAGGTTGATATATGTTAGTGTAAGTAACGTTTTACTCCTAAAACGTTATTTTGAGTAATGTTTTACTCCTAAAACGTTACTGTGAGTAACATTTTACTCCTAAAATGTTACCATGAATAACGTATATCAATCTAACGCCGTCAACTTTTTAAAAATAAAATATACCCCAAAACGTTATTGTGAAATACGTTTATACTAGTTTTGTAAAATTTTAGAAAAATATATTATTTTAATGAATTGCTTTATATAATAGCTTAATTTGGTCAAAACCTCTAAAAGTCCACTAAAACTTCAATATAGATTGAATTCATAAAATTTTAATATATTTAACATAAAAATTACTATAAATTAAATTTATAAAATTTAAATCTTAAATTCATACGTACGATGACATATACGTGATGGCTATGAAAGGTCATTTGAGTGGATGTGTGGGATAAAGGAATGGCCCAAGCCGCTGAAAGTGGCTGATGGATAGCTGCTGTTGGTGATGGAGCTTGCATGCATGCATCTCATCACAGAAAGGACAAAGAATCACCAACTTATATGCTTTTGCATATTTATTGATTTTTGGGATCAGATTAATTAATTTTTAAAATTAAAATAAATTAGAATAATTTAATATTTTAAAATTAAAATTTAGTTATTTAGGTATTATACACTAATTATAATAAATTATATTTTTCTCATATTAACATAATGTAAAATTATGTTTTAAAATATTAGTCAAACTTCAATTATTTAACTCTCAAGAAAAGTAAAATCATGACGAGTATTATGAAATAGAGGGAATACATTATTAGATTGTTTGGGCATGTGATAAAGAAGAAATGCAAAGGCTATAGTGAAAAAGTGTGATAGGCCTGGATATAGTGGGTGCGCCGAGGAGAGGTACAAATATGATGATAGAGTATTGGGTAGAGGTGATTAGTCATGTAACAATTTACACGACCTAGTAATTTACTCTTTATTCGTCTATGAATTAAATGAGTTTCCTAACGTATTTCAATGTAATAATAAGAACAATAAAGAACATAATATTTTTACGTAAAAAACACCGGCTCGGGAGGCGTAAAAAATCACGACGTGTATCCTACAAAATTTAACTCTAGCTTGACTAAATCAGTGAGAATTACAAACTTTGCAACCTACGAAACTAACTCTAATTCCTTAACTTCAAGCTAAGGATTTAGATAATTACAACTCTTGCAATCCTAGGAGCTTATTCTAATTTTTAAACTTCAAGTCATGGATTCATATTACAAATCTTATAATCCTAGGATCTAACTCTTAATCCTAAACTTAAAACACAAACCTCGCAAGGTATGTGTTCCCAACTCTTTGAGTTATCACAACCTAAAAATAACACTCTTAATTAAGTTTAACTCACTGAACTAAGACTACATCAAGACTCAACAAACAAAAACTCCTATCACATAAACTCCGCAAAAGGATCAGGTTATTCGATATGTTCTTTCAGTTCGGTGGTAGCACTTGTGAAGTCAAGTTTTCAATTGCATGCCCTTTTTGCTTTGTAAGTGCACACTTATTTTGGACGACTTCACCTTTATTTATGTTGGTTTTAAAAGGTGTGAATGGAAAATGAAGAGTTGCGACTTTTGCTAAAGGTTGCGACTTTTATGAAAAGTTGCGACTTTTATGAAAATTTGTGACTTTATGGAAAGTTGTGACTTTTATGAAAGGTGACGACCTTTTCGAAAGATTGTGACTTTTCCAAGGGTTTGTGACCTTTCCAGTAAGGCACAATAAGAACTTTTTCGCACTACCCTTTGTTTTCTATAAATTGATGGATTTTCTCTCATTTTAAAGATAGAATTTCTGAACTTCTTCTACAACTACTAAATCTAATATTCTAAGTGTACTTTACTGCCGTTGAGTGGCTCGCTGACACTAGCGTTTTGGGTATCAATACACTGGTGATTGAGATCATTCTATCCTGGGAGGACATATTTCAAATCAAACCTCGGATACTATAGAGGGGAATAATTTCCTTAAGGAAACACTGTGCATTCAGTGGGCTTGATCTTCTTTCTGTTTTTCCAGATTCTGGTATGTGTTATAAATTTTAAATTCGTGAATTAATGTTTGTTCTTCTGTTCTTCACTGGTTCATTAAACTTTGGTAACTCCGTGTTTCTGCAAAGTTTGTTGGAATCAGTAAGATTCTTTCAACACGAATTGACAACAATTCTTCTTTAAGAAAAATATTTCATATATTTTTTCTAATCTGTTTATGATTCTAGTTTCTCTACTACTTTTAATTTTTTAATTGTGAAAATGTTCTTAAACTTTGTTGTGTCTAATCAAGTTCTTCAAAGTTTTGTTCTAAGTATCTCAGGAATACAAGATGAACAACAATTTATAGACCATTGATTGTCGGGTTTTACTTCACTCGGACACAACTTTTTTTATTTTTTGAATTCTATTTTGACTTGGACTCCTCCTGCTTTCCTTTCTTTTATATGATTCTAACATTAATATTCTGACTTCTTGGTGATTTTAGACTCATTCTTCAAACTTCTTGATTTTTTTGTGTTTGTAGTTGAACTTCAATTCACAAGTCACTTGAAGAGTTTTACTTCAAGCGAGACTCGTTTAATTCAAACTCGATGATTCTTTCTCTTTTGTTCACCCGATGTTTATTTTCTTGAGATTTATCACAAAACTAACATCATTCATTCCTTGATTTTTCAATTCACTTGTCTTTATTCATTTTAAAAGATTGCCCCAAATTTAACTGCTCATGACAGTATATCTTTGGATCGTGTTGACTGACGTATTTCATCTTTCTTTGTCAATCATTAAAATTGCATAAATCCCAACAACAAGACATAATAACTACAACTTATTAAAGAAATGATCATAGATAGAAAATGTGGAGGTGAAGGTAGCACATTAATATAGCAGACAAAAGTTTGTTATAGTAATAGTTTTATTCTTGTAATGTATTTCTTTTGATTGCTTTTATCATATGTGTTTATTGTGCTTCAGTTATTACATTATATTGTTATTGCCTTTTTAATTAGCTGCTATATTTTTCTCTATTATCGTTCTTTCCCCTCCTCCAAACCTAATTAATTAGTCGTATTCGAGTCAAAGGTCTTTATAAGACACTCTCTTTCATCTAATTTTTTTTTAAAATTCACTTGTGAAATTTATGTGAAACATTATCTTAGTCGTATATTATGAGGATACAAGTGTTCGACACATGGCATACATGAGGGCAGAAGTACTAAAGAAAAGGCCAAAGTTAGAAAAGACAGGTCCATGTATATATTGTCTCCTCAATTATATAGTACAAAACATATCCTTACTATATCTATCCATATTATGTTTCTCTCTTTAAATTTCTTTCTTCTGCCACTCAAAACCTGTACGTTATGGACATTTGCCTAGTCATTTTTGTGTTACAAAATAACTTTTATTTTTTTTGAGGGGGTGAAGAATTAAATGAAAAGATTATCTTTGTCTACCTGCAAAATGATTAAAACTCTTCTTTCATTAACTTTTGTGTTTTCCAAAGGTCACGTCTATTATACTACGGGTTCCCTAATGTATGTAGCATATAATTATTGAGCTAATGTTAGGTCGGAGGTTCAAAAATAGATTTGGAGACAAAAGATTTCGAAAAAGACAAAAAAAAAATTGTATTACTTAGGGGTCGTTTGGTACAAATATTGATAATGCAAGAATTAGTAATGCAGAGATTAATAATGGAGGGATTAATAGTGCAAGGATTATTTTTTGTCAAGTATTTGGTTCACTACTTTCCACTTAATTTTGTGTTTGATTTAAAACTCTATAAAAAAAATTCTTTCCTATTATACCCTTGTGTTATTATGAGTGTTTATTTCATATAATTGGGTCAACATAGATAACCATTGGATAGGATAAATTTTTTAAAGAAATTTCTATTCCATTTAATTAGTTAAATGAAATACATATATAAATAAAATTGTTATTAATTTTAAGGTGCGATGGATCACTAAGAAGATCATTAATGGAACAATGTATTTCTAATTTTTTGTGGTCAAGTATATATCTTAAACTTAACATAAATTTAAGACTACTTAAATTGTTTTTTAAAAAAAATAGTTCAAGTGGGTAATCGACAAACTATCTTGAATGAAAAAAATAGAGAAAAAAATATTAGTGAAATCATTAAATTACACTAAACGGATTTGAAAAATTAAAAAAAAATATTTATAACCATTCCAATATAAATAAAAAGAAAATTAAATACAAAACAAATTTAGAAAATGGAATAAGGGGTTAGTTTAATCATTTAGGGGTCTTATCCAAGATTTAAAGTTTAGTCATTTAGGGGTCTTATCCAAGGTTTAACAAACCTTGGATTAGTTATCCCTCCATTTTCTAGGGATAAGATAAGAACATATACGATGGGTAAGTAATCCATGGATTAAATTAAATGAATTAACCAAACAATGTATTAGCTAGATTAAATTTTAATCCATACATTATTTTATCTAATACCGCCTACCAAACGAATCCTTAGAGTGTAAGTTCGATTATGTGTTCAATTATGGATGAAGTGAAGACTCACATTCAAGTGTTTTGGGTGATAAGAATGTGATGACGAAAATATAATCTCAATTACTGAATAGAATTAGTTTTTTTTTTTTATATCCATATAATTAATATGACATTTGGAAGTTTAAACAAATTTTGAAGATTCAAAATTTGGTTTTTTTAAGTGGCTAACTAATTAATATGAACACAGGATAAAAGAGTAAAATTAATCAATTTATTAATAATTTCTTAATTATCATATAAAATAAAACGT
The DNA here is from genome assembly GCA_016801875.1 of Solanum sitiens. NCBI lineage: Eukaryota > Viridiplantae > Streptophyta > Magnoliopsida > Solanales > Solanaceae > Solanum > Solanum sitiens. The sequence continues at coordinate 659,804 of JABWTJ010000101.1, forward strand.
GTTCATCTAATATTGAACGGAGGAAATATTAAGCTCTCTTATTGTACTTTGGGATTCTAAAATACCCATTTGACCAGACAGATGTATCAGTGTTTGCGGGGATGGATCAATGGAAGGATTCAGTGACAAAAGACTGACTACATAATAGTCCAAAAACTCAATGGTCAACACCTATATATGTGGTCCACCAAGTTATGTATATAATATATTGATATTGTTATTATATTATTATTAGTATAATTTAAATGTTATGGCATGTTTTGTTATTTAATATTTAAGAAAAGATAAAGTAATTATTAAAGTTATTTTGAATTTTTAAAAAAACATTTTAATTTTGTAACTATACTATTACTATCCACTAAATAATTATAAATCGGTATTATAATATCATTTTTCGATTAGCTTTAAATTTTAAGAAACAAGTGTCTTCACACACCAATCAATATATGATACATGTTAATTTAATTAATGTATTTTTCTTTTAATTTTGATTTATTTTAAATTTAATTTCATCTTTCACCTTTTTCCATTTTTTTTCTTCACCTCCCACCTCCATGTCAAATTGAACCTCACTCTCATTTTTTTTCTTCTTCTCCGTACAAATTCTATTCATTCTATTATTCAGACTTTAATAAATTATTGATAACAAAATTAATAATTTTTCTAAAATAATTTAAAATTTTAAAATATCATCAACTACTCATTTTCATATAAATCCAAAATTAGAAATCATAATTTTAAAAGAATAAATTAATTCCCCGAAAATTGAATGAACTTAATACAAAAAATATATGATACTTCCTAATTATCTCATTAATTTATCCCATTTTCATATAACTTCAAAACTAGAAATGATAATTTTGAAAGAATCATAATTCTCCAAAATTTAAAAAAGTTTAATTGAAATTTGGATAAAAATACTAAATAATACCTACTAATCATCTTGAAATCTAATGTGCTTATCAAATTGTTCGAATGTATAAAATGTTTATATATAGTTTTAAATGAAAGAGAGTTAAGCTAATAGTAGTAAGAAGGGGAGATGAAATTGTGATAAAAAGTGACATTTAAAGTGAGGAGCTTCAATGAAGACGAAAATAAATTTTTGAAGAAGAAGGAAGAAAGAAAAAGAAAAAATAATAAGGAAAAAAAGTTCAAATAATAAGAAAAATAAGAAAATGTATTTCATAGCAAAATACTTGCAAAAATAAAATTATATTCGTTTTTTTGTTTGTTCACGCTCTTTAAGATAGTGCATACACTCTCCATGCCAGGTCAACAATAAATGATGTAATAATATCATTTCAGAATTGTTCAGGGGGTAATAGAACGCTTGCATAGTTTAGATGTCTTTTTTAAAATTCGAAATAACTTTAAGTGTCACTTTATGTTTTCTCTTTAATACTTAGAGTAAAGATCAATACATTCATCTATAATAGTTAAATTTTGTTACTAGTATATCTAAGTGAATAATATCACCTAGCTAGTTATATAAACTTGTTCGGACCTTGATTTAATCATCTTTGGTTCGTGTTACGAATTTCGCTATGACATAGGACTCTTGGAAGAATTATCAAATTACATTTGAAATTTTGATTAAATTAAATAATATCTGTATTAAAATTTGATAGAACAATCTGTTTATAAGTTTTTATTATAAAAACAAAATTTAATCAGTTATAGTTTGACATGAACAATATAATATCCACACTATTTACCCATAATTGAAATATACATTGCCAGCACAAAAAAACAGTAAGTACTGTAATTGTGAATATGTTGCCTATATTCTCTTTTATATAAAACTAAAGTTTTTTTAATTACTATTATAAATGGTGATGCTAATTAATGATGATTATTGGACCCTCTTTGAATTTTAAAACAATTAAATTAAAGAATATAATTAAGGTGGCCCTGGTTTGCTTAAATTACGATAACAGCTATTAGACACATAATCTAACATTTTGTTTTTTGGGTATATGATAATTCGATGCGTTGTCGGCATAACCTTTTTTATTTGAAATTTGTTAGGATATTAAACCAAAATAATCATACGTTTAATGATATTTATTATACATTATATTATCACCATTTCGATAATTTCATCATTATTTGATCCTGGCATGCTCATCTTCCATAATAATTAATCCTTGACTAATAAGAGCACTACCTCCATATATACAAAACTTTGTTGTACTCTTCCCGTCCATATATTATATATTATTTTTAGGCTTTGTCTAATCATAAAAAATGTTTATTTATTTATTTGAATTACTTTATTTTTTATTCAAAAATTGACGTTTGACTGTAAAAAAATAAAATTCAAACTTAAAGTTATATTTCAAAGTAAGGTGATGTCTAGTTGCTTTTACGTATTTCTATTAAGATTTATTTATTTCTAATAAAAGACCGCGACCTCTGTCTAGTGGTCAATTAGCCGTCAAAAATTAATCAGCTTCTGAAGTTGTATTTAAGTATATTGAAGCTTGTACATTATTTCAAATATTTTTCATACAAAAATTATACCCCAACATAACTCAATCTTCAACTCTAACTCCAATTCGTCAATTCTAAATATAATAAAGATGATTTGAAATCTATATATAGTCAAACGTCTGTTTAATTTATATTTGGTTTTAAAATAAATTATTATTTACATAACCGACAAGGTATCAATTGTTTTTAAAATTAATTTATCGAAAATACATTTTACTTTTGAAGAAAGAATATATTTTTTTTAAAAAAAAGCTCAAAATATGAACTGAAAAAAGTATTTATTTCCCATCGCCTTATGTCAAGAGAAAAAAGAATAAATATTTGGTTTGACTATTTAATTTAATATATCTTCGTATGTCTGCTGTGACACCAAATCTTCATTGTGGTCCATGTCCCCAGACAAAAGAATAACATAACAAAGATCAATAATTGTGCTTAGGTATTTTTATCATCTCCATATTGACTTGATAATAGCACATTGATGATTCAGAAAGATTTAAAATAGTCTATTAAATATAATTTGTTAGTCAAAACTTACAAGAATAAAAATATAAGATTAAAATTAAAAATGAAATAAAAAAATAAAATCTCTTCAGGCTGAAGCGCGGATATCTTGCTCACTACACTAACATATTTATCAAATTTTTAACAAGTTTTATCAACTTGAGAGAAAATCTGAAAAGAAAAAGAAGAAGAAGATTTAACAAAAATCACTAGAAGGTTTCATCAAATCCTAACGGATCATAACACAAAAAATTATATCAGACACAAAAATATCAACCCCAAATGTGATTTCCTCCCGCTAATTTTTTATTTTGTTTTAAAATAATTTCTTTCAAAGCTAACAACAAATATATTAAATATTTAATTAAAACAAAAAAATGCTTACGTTTGGTGAAATTAAAAAATTAAAACTGCTTAAAAATATATTCTAGAAATTACTCTTTAAAATTGCTTAAAAATATATTGAAGAAATTACTTTGAACAAAAGGGAATATTTTTGTTATTTTCTCCCTAATTGACTATTGATAAGAAAAATAGTTAAACCCAAAAAAAGGGAAGAAGAATATCACACGTCTCAAGATTAATTCATTATACTATATGTTCAAATATGCAATTATTTTCCCTTCGATAAATTGGGAATATATTATAATGTCGTCGCATCTTTTTTGTCTCGACCAAAAAATTAAACATTTTTAAATTGTAGCTCATATATAGTAAGATTTCAGGTGAACTAATTTTCCAATTAATTAGTAGAACATTATATACTCTTAGAGTATAATTAAATGAAGATTACTTAAAACTAATCAAATGACATCACGTTAAGTGTAATGACATTAAAAATATCATTTTCATGAACAATTAATTGTCGGATATATTCTTTAAAAATATGGTACACTCATTGTCATCACCAATATAAAATGTATAATCTTCACTTCTTTTCTTTTCTAAGCATGTTTATCTCTAGATAAATTTTGTTACGGATTAGTTAACTTAGAAAGGTAAGAAAAAAAAAATACAATAATGACATATTTGATTAATTTGGTGTTGGATCTTGTGACATATGAAACATTGACAATCTATACATACATACCAAATTTTTTTATGATGTTAATTAATTTATGAGCTTTAATTGCTAAGAACTTTCGAAGAAATGACAAGCATAGAAAATGGTCAAACATGATTTGTATAGACACTGATCAAGTGGATTAAGTGTAAATTAGAAGATGCCCTTTCAACTATATATATTTTGTTTCATGCACTTTATAAATTATAAAAACATAGTCAAATGACTAGATGGGATGATTGTTGTAATTTTTTATTACTTTTTAAAATTCATGTGACTATTTTTTTTTTTAATATTTACTCGTGAAAGAAATTCTAACATCGTACTATGTTTATAATTTGTAATTAGTGTAGTTAAATAAAGAGTTGTACCTTGTGCATAATGGGTCAACAGAGAAATACGAATTAACAATTTAAGCTATAATTAAGTGTAGGCGTTTACCAGTAGTTGAATGTTCTAGTTCTTCTTATTTGGCTTTAGATGAGCATATTGAAAAAAAGCTCTTACAGGTTCTGCAAAATCGAACTTTTGTAAGTAATGATAATAATGACTTGTGGCTGGGATGAAAGGACAATCAAAATCTAATATAATTAATTTTATGCAAAATCTATTTCCGATATCCAACCTAGGAATAACACTTAGAATTTTTTTGGTTAAAAGCATGACATAGCATAGTAACAATGTTTGGTCCGCAGCTACAAGATTCACCTTCCCTTGAACATACGTTTTCATTATATCTACATAAGTTAACTTTTTAGTCTTTCGAAAACGCCCCTCTTCTTATAGTGAATCTTTGGTTCTATCAAACATACAAGTGATGGAGATAACATTTAACTAGTATCAAGTCATGAATTGGTTACTACGATCTTCTTTTTGTGTATTGGTATTCTATACGAATAACATATACTTGTTAGATATTACGGAGGCTGAGTGAGCACCCTATCCAATCACTGCACCATTTTCTTCTCTCTCATTTGGCCAATACAAGTTCACCTGATACTAGCATCTTTACGAGAAAATTTATCATAGGAATTTCCAAAGAAATAGCTTAGCAACTACATTAACAACTCTTTAAGATATTTTAAGTTCAATTCATTCCTTTTAGCTATATAATCATGTGATTTATGAGAATTTAAAACTATAAAAGAGAATACTTTTATGTTAAAGTAAGATGTTCTAATTAGTGTGTAGTAGAGTTTTGACTCTTTTTTTTTTTTTTTGTTAAAAGGATATTTATTTATATAGTTAAGGTACTACAGAGAGATTAGATTTTACGTACATCCTAGAAGGGTTAGTAGATAGAGCAAGGTTACCGAACTGGGCTAACTTATTACATATAGAATGCTTAACTAGTCTAAAAGAGATGTCTCCGTTCTTGTCTTTAGCAAGCTGTTTTTTGATATAATTCGACGGAGATTGCAAAAAGATAGCTTCTTCATGATATGTTGGGTTTAGTAACACTACTAACCTAAAATTATTTGAGTCATACGACGTTGTTAAACTGTTGTATACTAGGTAATAACTCAAGAGTTAAATTGATGGAGTGATGAAGATTATACCATAGTAGATTTTGAATTATCATTCAAAGGAACAAGATATTTGTGTCTCAGTCTAAATATTTATTTATTCATTTTAATTCTTAACTATGATTTTTAATATATCCACCAACACTAATTGATCTTATATAATGTTTATCTAAATTAATTGGATCAGTTGGTTTTCGTCATGGAATCTAATGATTTTTAATCACCAGCACCCAATTCTTAAATATTTTGTAATTTACACGAAAGTTCTAGCACAGGAAAAAATACTATTCAATAGTACATGCTTGACAAAGCTTAAATTAATTTATTTTTTTCAAAACTCAATCATCATGTACTTTAGTGTTAATTTTTAATTTGCACAAATAGAAGTGGTACCAACCCTCTGATGTTAAATTTTGTCTTGGTCTAACACTAACTGATATTTTGTAAACAATAATTGTCATTAGTTGATAATGGGCTAACTATGTCACCTAATTAGTGTGTGAGGTCTATAGAAAAGTTTATAGTATTTAATTAGCTCTAAGTTTGAAAGTACAATAATTTATACAAAAATGATATAAGAATGATGCCATCTAGACATATAAATACACTCGAGTATTTGTGATGGAACTTACTTGGAAAGTCCGATTTCGTTTTCATTGTTTAAATTAACTAATTAATTAATTGAATTGAAAAAGAATAAAGGAAAGAAGGTCAATTCACTAGTGAAATTGACTTGATTTGGCCGGAAAGGCCACGAGATTTCTAATTAGTACTTCCTTTATTTCATATTAGCTGTCAAATATCTGAGTCAAGTACTTATAAATTTTAAAAATTAAAATTAAATTAATAATTTTTTCAAAATTTTGCTCATAAAATTAATTATAATAATTGATATTAATTACATTAAAAAAGTTAAAGGATAAATTAGTAGAAAATACTTTTTATTTATCATTTCTTAAAAAACATGAAAAAGAAAAAAAAACGTGACATATGGAACTGGAAAATTACTAGTTCGTTCTCAATTCTTTCCTTTCTTTTCTCTTAAAATTAAATATGTTTTAAAATATGAACTTAATTATTTTGTTGTCATTATCATTTATCAAGCAGAGTACAATTTTAATTATTGTCTAATTTAAAATATCGTAACCTATAGTATAATATAATAATAAAAGAAGTTGCATCGAAATATATTGGAAGGGGTGCGTTTCTTTATAGGTAATATTTATTGTGGATTTATTTTTTGGCCATGATCATGACATTTCCATTTAAAATGCAATCATTGTCCAGACCGTTTTGTGCGTTGTAATATATTAATTCAATTGTAATATTAGTTTTTTTCCCCTCAAAATAAATGTATAAAGATTGGGAGGGTCACTTTCTAACTATAAAATAAAATCTAAGAAATAAAAGCAAGTTGGACATAGCCAGCATTTTTGTTTTAATTAGGATTCTCTTTTTCTCATTCAAATAATCTCAGGTTTGCTTAATGAGACGAATCTAGATCGCGATACATAGTTAAATCAAAATCGAAGGGGCACTTATTATGGCCCAAAGAGATTTGGAAGGATCGTTTCTTGGGTGATCCGAAGAGATTTAGCACTAATTTGAACATAATTGTTCATAAATGAGCAGTCTACGAAACCTCACCCCAGGGCAAGCCATCCTATAACCTGGGATACTCTCATAATGATTATTGATAAGATTAATAATCAATCTCGAACCTTGCATCAATATGCTTCTAATCAGTTTCAAGTCCAATACTGGAACTTAGACATGTACTACTAGGTAGCCTTTTCAGTACTAAATGTATAGTCATTTCACATTTAAGTAACGATTCAACTTTTTAACCTAAAAATCATCTTCTCAAAAGAATAGAAGAAACGCATTAGAAGAATCACTCAAGTCATCGTAATATCCTCATTATTTTCTCTTCTTATAATATACTTCATATGTCCCTAATTACTTGTCTAGTTTTTAAAAAAACACGTATTAATTATCTCATATTTTAATCTCATTACTTTAGTGTTATGTCTTTTACTTTTACTATGTGAAAGATCTTGGTGTGTGTGGTTTGGAAGAGGATTTGAGAAGAATCGAAGTGGAATCAGATAAAAGGAATGAAAAAAATTGTAGGACAAAAGATGGTGGAAAAAAATATATCTCATATCACAAATTCACAGTTGCGAATGTGGCTCGCAACAGGGTTTGCAATTCCTACGGTCAACTAGTTTTATCATCACAATTAGTATTATTGTAAATTACTATTTATTTTTTCGATTACCATTACTAACATCAACAAACTCCACTATCATTATCAATCGTTATCATCATTACCAGTTACTACAATACTAACTAACTACATCTTAATTCTTATCACTACCATCATTACCAACCTTAACACCAACAATTATTGCTATTACCACCATTATTAAATATAAATATTTTATTTTTTAAACTTAAACAATAATTTAATTAAATTAATATACATTTTTAATATTTGATTAATTTGTAATTTAAATTGTATGTTTATCATGTCTATAAATAAATTATATATATAATTAGAGGTTAAAAATCAAATAATTTTAATTAATTAACATTTATATTTAAAATAATATTAATTTTATCTATATATATATACATAGTATTAAGATGAAAACATTTTATTTTTTGTAAAAACAAACTAGTAATAAACTTTATTGTGAAGGGCAATGATTACAAAATAGGGTCATCATATTATGGATATTAAAAGTACAGGTGGAACGAAACTCCGCAGCCATTTCTTCCACTTTCTTGATGATCATTACTCAAATTAAATTCTACTTTTGTGAGAATTAATTGCATTAATTAATTCTTTCATTATCATTAGCAGGATCACCACTCACCACTTCCAATGAGAAAGTTGAAGAGTTGCACAAAAGGAATCGAAAGGGACTTGCCAAAAAAAAACTTATCTAAATTAAGGACTAAATTAATCACTCACAATAAGAAATTAAAGTCACTACCATCCCATCTTAGATTTTTATTTCTAAAATAGTCGACTAAATAATTTTCAAGTATTTCACTAAAACTATATTAATGAAACTAATTTCATATTACTCATTAGTTTACTGTAATTTCATTTTATCTGTATTTGAATTAATCTTAATTAGTTTTCTCACATGAAATGAAAGGCCTAAGTCATCCGCCATGACATAGGAGTTGTTAAATGTTCCTAACTATGTGCTTATAGTTATTTGTAAAATGAGAGACGTACCGATAATTTATGACGATTATATTTTAAAAATAAATTTTCAATACTTAAAACTATACATCAAATTCAAAATAGACAAATAAAAGTGAATTGAGAAAATAGATTTTACATTTAGCTCATAATTTACCCTTATCAAAGAGTCATTCATTATCCTTCGTTGAATAATAGTTGTACTGTTTTGGGATGTCCAACAATATTTATGATATCAATGAATAATTTTATATTTAATTCTTATAGTCATTTCTTTATTAAATTTTTCAAGACATTATAACTGTTATATTTAAATAATGATATAATAAAATTATCCTTTTATTTACAATTTCTACTATGAATAAGTATTGTTGGACAGAATAAATATTAAATGGTAAATTAGCCATCAATGAGTAGGAAAATTTATAGAGAATGCGGAGAGCGAGAGGGGGAGGGGCCAAAATGAGTATAAAATGGAGTGGGCAGCCAATTTATATCGAAAGAAGTAAGGTATTATCCTTGTCAAAAGTATTCAAATTTTGCAAATTATAACCAACTACTCACCTTCACTCTCTAACGAGACACCCAAAAATATAGAAATAAAGGTTTTTCTTAACGGCCCCCTTTCTTTTCCCCCCTCCTCTCCTCTGCTACAACGTCACGTTAAACACACCAATCTATTTATCTTTTTTTCAAAAGTAAAGCTGCATTTCTAATTAGTTTACTTTCAAATTTCAATCGAAAAGATGATGTCGGTTAATGAACAAGTGAGAATAGTAATCAGAGAATTCAACGCGAACAAAGATTGCAGACAAGTGGAAGAAGTAGAAAGAAGATGTGAAGTTGGTCCTAGTGGAAAATTATCTCTTTTCACTGACCTTTTAGGTGATCCTATTTGCAGAGTTCGCCATTCCCCTGCCTATCTCATGCTGGTAAATCATTTAGAATTTAAATTGGATGAATTCAACTTTTGAATTTTATTGTGAGTTTTGGTTTGATGATTAACAGGTGGCAGAGATAGTAGTGGGAGAAGAAAACAGGGGAATAGTAGGAATGATAAGAGGTTGTATCAAAAGCGTTACGTGTGGAAAGAGACTGTGGAGGAACAATCACGATTTCCCCAAATTGACTCATCAACAACACCTCCCTGTTTTCACTAAACTTGCCTATATTTTAGGCCTTCGTGTCTCTCCTTATCACCGGTAACTACTTTTTCTTTCTATTATAATTTCATAGTTTATATATTGATGAAAGTGTTTTATGAGTTTTTGAAATAATTTAAGCGTGAACTACGAATATCAAATATTCCATCATTAATTAAGAGAGTATGTTTCACTTTTATTCTTTTAAAATTTATACATGACCAAATAATTGTTTAGTATTTTACTAAATCAGACACATTCTAATGACCTCATATTATTTCTCATCTTTTCTGTATATTATATTATGTATTATAGTTGGCTCTCTACATATATAGTAATAAATAATATAGAGTTGTTTATAACATCACATAAAAAGTTTTTTTTATAACGGTTCAAAGTTCAATTTATGTATCTTAATAACTATTCAGACTGCTAAACTATTCTTTTGATCATCATTAAATATTCTTTTAATTTTTTATATTTTATTTCACACAAAATATTAGCTAGTTTGGTTTGCTTAAGTTGAATAAAATCACATAATTCGAATATTTATTGATATGCATCAATCACATAATGGACCTACACAAAAAATTGATGTATATAATAGTTGTACCTAGTGCACGTGCATGCTGTATATCTTGCTTTTAATTAATTTATAATTTTTAGCGTAAGATATTTGAAAACATTTTGCAGATTCTCTTTACTTGATGATTACTAAATTCAAAATTTTCTTTATTTTCTTGACGAATAAATTAAAACATAAAATATTTGTTATACCATCAATACACAAAAATGAAACTCAACAAACAATAACAAATATGTGAATCTTGTTTTACTTTTTTCAGGAGAAAGGGAATAGGGTTGAAATTGGTACGGAAGATGGAAGAATGGTTCAGAGAAAATGGCGCTGAGTATTCATATATAGCAACTGAAAACGATAACCATGCTTCTGTGAAACTCTTCACACACAAATGCGGTTACGCCAAGTTCCGTACTCCATCCATTCTGGTGCAACCCGTTTTCGCTCACCGGGTCAAAATCTCAAAATCCATAACCATTTTCAAACTCACCCCAACTGAAGCCGAAACTCTGTATCGCCATAAATTTTCCACCACAGAGTTTTTCCCAAAAGACATGGATTCAATTCTCAACAATAAACTCAATTTAGGTACTTTTCTAGCAGTTCCAAGAGGTACATTTTCATGTAATTGGCCAGGTATCAACGAGTTCTTGACGAATCCGCCTGAGTCATGGGCTGTACTCAGTGTGTGGAACTGTAAGGACGTGTTCAAGCTTGAAGTTCGAGGCGCATCGAGGATGACGAAGGGTTTAGCTAAAACGACCCGTTTAATGGACCGGGCTTTTCCATGGCTGAAGGTTCCATCTGTACCCGAAGTTTTCAGGCCTTTTGGGCTTCATTTTATGTATGGGCTTGGTGGGGAAGGCCCATTATCCGTTAAGTTAACTAAGGCCCTTTGTGATTTGGCCCATAATTTAGCGGCTGAATCGGGTTGTGGAGTGGTGGTGACGGAAGTAGCAAGCTGCGAACCGCTTAAGTTAGGAATTCCTCACTGGAAAAAACTATCATGCGCCGAGGACTTATGGTGTATAAAACGATTAGGGGAAGACTATAGTGACGGGTCTGTGGGTGACTGGACTAAATCACGGCCTGGTCTTTCTATCTTTGTTGATCCCAGAGAATTTTAATTTCTACGTTTTTTATTTGATGTTTGATATCTATATTAAAGTTTGATTAATTAAAATTGTACATGTTTCCCGTACGGTATACTCACGGCTTGAACCTGAAATTGAAAAGCAGTCTTCATCCACTACGAGAGAATTTTAATTTCTACGTTTTTCATTTGATGTTTGATATCTATATTAAAGTTTGACTAATTAAAATTATATATGTTTCCCGTACGGTATACTTACGGCTTGAACCTGAAATTGAAAAGCAGTCTTCATCCACTACGATCACATGTGTTAAGAGAATTTTAACTCTCTTTTAATAAATGATACTACATCTTGTCTTGTAGATTTGGGTAAATATAATTTGGAAGTCAACTTTTTTCCTTTTTGGGATTAACTTTGTGAAAAAAGAAACAAAAAAGAGATGGGGTATAACACTTTTTGATTGTTGTTGTAAAGGGGTTTGTAAATATCCGTTTGTTTCTAGATAATCTTCCTATGTTATATTTGGCCATATGGGATTAGATTGTTGTTGTAAAGGGGTTATTACATAACCGTTTGTGTCTACATATATATAATCTTCATATGTTATATTTGGCTACTTGGGATTCTAATCTCTTAGACTTTTGCATTTACCTACTTCTAAATCTAAAATTAAGTGCCGTAATCGATTGAAAGAGTATGTAAATATTTATGAATCAATTTCTCAGAATATATATATATATATATATGCAATCACAAATAAAAACAAAAACAAATGTCTTTTATGTTCAATTTTTTAAAATTTGTTCTATGCACTGATTCACACACAATAAAGTAATCGGTTAATTTTTATAATACTAACTTGATAAAACTAATGAACTAATCATATTTAAGCTTTTTTTTTTAATTGATAAGAATTGTGATCGAATGATTGAAATTTCTTCATTTTTAATAGGATTTTGGTTTGAGCGAAAGAATTTATTGGAAGCGCAATTCCTAGCTAGAAATAGTTCTTCAAAGCACAAATTATGATTGGTGAGCTCCACGACAGATATTGGTGAGTCAAGCTCATGCTTAACCTAATTTGACGTGATATCAAAGCTAAGATACATTAGATGTGGACCCTCGAAATCATGGGTAGTTAAAAATGAAATGCCTTCATTCTATGAATATGCACATAATCAAATTAAATAACGTAATCTCACATGAAAAGAGATAATGAATGAAATAGACATTAATCGATTAAGAATAAAGAATCCTAAAATTCTTATTTTAACAATCGAACAAAAAAGATATTTAGTGCATAAGAGACAACCATTTCATTATGTTTACATTTATTATAATAGAAAACAAGGGGCGACTCTACTATGTGGTTTTTTTTACTTTGTTCAAAAGAAGTTGGAACTGATATGTTTATCAAGTCTTCATTCAGATATGATATGTCTGTCCTAACTACTTTCATTTGTCTTATTTTTGTTTTTCTCTTAAGCCACAGTAACACTTTCTGTTTTCTTGACACAAAAGGAAGTGGGGTATATGTATAGTTCGGTCTTAAGACAGACACTTATTATATACAATATAGATTAAAAGCGATTCTTTCTAAAAATCCAGATCAACACTGCCTTTTTGTGGGTTAAATGTAACAAACAAATTTATCTTCGTCAGTCATCCTCAAAATAAAAATAGCAATAAAAAAGAAATATCACATAAATTTTAAAGATCTTTCACTCATTTTATTAACTTCTCACGTGAATAAAAAGAAGATGATAGAAATAATAGTTTGATATGAAGATGAAATCTTAGAGACATGGTTACATTGAAATGATTGACGAAAGGTTGTTTCCTTTAAATTATTTTTAACGAAAAAGTAAAATTTTACTTTTTATGTGCTAAATTATATATTATATTATAAATATTAAATTTAAATAAACTCGATAGATACGTACTATAGCAATGGGAAGATAGTGATCAAAGATCTTTTGAAATTTCCACTAATTTATTTGTTGTGGTCTCCACTTGCTTAGGAGTTTGTCCTTACATTTATGGAAAACATTCTTTTCATAAAATTACGAACTGATGTTTTATTCCACCACGACTTGTCTAATTATGCCAGTGGGACTCTCCACACAGTACATCTTGCTTCATTTTTATTAAATAAAATACTTACTATATGTAATAATTGAAATTTTTGATCTTTTTTGGTCTTTATTGAGAAAAAATTTATTTGTATCGAGTGTTTATATTATATAAATATTGTGTAATTTAATGAAATAAAATAAATTATAAATTTAAACATATAATATACATATATTGACTTGGTATAAATATTGGTGCGAAGCTATAAAGACGTGTGTAATTGAAGCTTACAAATGTTTTCCACGTATTAAGGAAAACTTTTAAGAGATAATACGGTTCATAAAATTATTTTAATAATTTTTACTGAAAAAATTTATAATATCATAATAAGAATTGTCTTAAAATTTCAATCATAACTCCAAAAAATTGCAAATTATTATAGCAATATCTCAAGAGCAAACTATAAAGTAATTTTCAAAATATTCTCCAATCAAATTTTGTTATGGTTCGTGATGTCTCACTTATTGACGAAGCTTGACAAAATTTTCTTTGTATACTAGTGTATTAAATTGTATATTACACCTTTAATAATTTTGTATAATAGTATATATTAAATGCATGATATTGTATAACAAATTTTTAAACATTTCTATTTGAAAAAATATGTAAGCTTTGTGTATTATTTTATGCCAAATTATGTTTTTTGTACTAAGAATTATGATGTAGTTTTGGATTATAAATTATATAATTATAATTGTATGAAATTTTCCCAATTTTCATAAAGAATACACTCTGTCCTCTTTGATATGCAAATGAATCATAATTATATTGAAATAATATACAAGAATGACCTGCTTTGTGTTTCCAATTTGGAAAATTACTTGGATTGATATCTTTAAATAAATAATTACTGATTTTAGTGATATTTTTTATTTATTACTATTTATAGCAGCACTATGTTAAATCTGCGATATGTATTAAAAGTGAATTATGTATGCAATTACTATGTATTATAACTGTTTTTAAAAAATATATTATGATTGTTTTGTAAGAAATTGACATATTGTATTATAAGTGTATTAAAATGTGTGATAAATGTATTAATTATTAATAAAACTTGTATTATATGCGAATAATAAATTGTTCTTTGTAATATGTATTAAAATTGTATTATAAATATATTAAAAGTGATCAAGTGGAAAAAAAATATTATTACTATAAATGATAAATATTTTCTTAATATAGTATATTTATGTAAGTTCCCCCACAAATTTCATGTCTCACATGTATTACTGCACATTTATAAATGACTTATATTTAATAATAGGCATAAATTATGAATTGAGAGAGAAATTATATTTTAATTATCAAAATCAAATAAGTAAAAAACAAACATCTATTTTTAATATAATTGATAAGTAAAAAGGATTAGAAGGAATACTGTCTTATCCATCTATTTTTAATATAGTAAATAAGTCAAAAGGATTAGAAGGAATACTGTCTTATCCATTTATTTTTAATATAGTAAATAAGTCAAAAGCATTAGAAGGAATACTGCCTTATCCATTATTTGATTTCTAATTCTAATAAAATAAGTTATACAAGAATTAGTAATTAATATTAGATTAACTTATATTTATTAGAGGGTGGAATGATAATATTAAAATTAGTTGTCTCATGATAAAACAATGAAAATATAAACATATCCCAATTCCTTCTTCTACTAATTAATATAGAGATTGGAGAGTATCATTGTAAATAAAAATTACTTTATTTTAGAAAATTATGAAATGCATGTTATTTCTAATATAAAAAAATTAAATTATCAATAAAATATAATATCAAGATAACTAATTCCGGCCTGTTATGGTCAAACCAAAAGACCCTCTAGAATTCAAATTCTAAGATTTTCTGCAAAACTATTTTTCATGCAGTGTTAAGCTGCAACATTTTGGCATAGGGTTCAAATGGTAGCAATTTAAAATTGCACGAAAAGTTCATAAAGTTCAAATAATGATAGCTCAAAATTCACGAATACATTTACTATTTTTTTGGAGTTTAAGATGTGTAGTTCAAACTATTAAATTCTAAACTGATAAATATTTATACTATTATAATAAAAAAAAAAAAAGTGAAGCCTTTTGAAATTTTAACTTAGGATATAATTTTTTCATTAGAATTATTATGAGACTCTTTAGTTATAATTTTGAATTTCGCATTGTCAATTTTCATACTAGAAATTCGTGTTGTAATCTATACATTTTTGTTGAATTGAAAATTCTGAAAACTAATAATTTTGAGTTGATATATTTATTTTAAGTTAACATTATTTGAAATTGTACCTGAAATTATATCCTAACCAAATTTAATGAAAATGTGATTGTGATTACTTAAAACTGCTCCTTTTTTTTCGGAAAAAAAAAACAAATTAAATTAACAACTTTTTTTAACATTCAAACAAATTTAAATTTTTCAACTTTCATTTAATAGGCTTTCAGAACTCGTGGCTAGTGGATGAAAGTCTTTACTTATAATTTTATTTTAGTTTAGAATAATTTTCAAACAATAATGATATAAACTTTTCAATATTTTTAAAAATTAAATGCAACTAATCCTGATTGTACATTTTTTTTCATATGTTGGCCTTTTGCATCTACCTCATTTATATAATATAAACATATTTGATTTTGTCCATCAATCTTTGTGCTGTGTATTTGCTCATCTGTTTTTCTTTTGATAATTAAAATATTCTTTATATATATTTTTTTTATCTTATGCTTTTTTGATCATCTCTTTGCGGGGCAACCAAATTCTTTAATGATGTCTTTATTCTAATCAAAGTTTTCTAAATATGACTTAAAAAGACTCCTAATTTAATCTTAATTAGAAATTTCTAAGGTACAAATCTCGTCGTTCCTGTACACTTATAGGATAACATTTTCTTTCGATCCATAATTGTCATTTTTATTTTTTAAATTAATAAAAGGCAAAATATAACTTGATATAATATCTTAGGTGAAGAATGATGTTAGTTGTAGACACCAAATATTTTATTTGAATAGAATATTTGGAGATAATGGACCTTTCGGTTCAGAAATAGCTACACAAGTTCCTTTCTAGTTAGTCGTGACATTGAAAAAAGGTGGTAAATGCACTATCCGACCAGATAAATTGAGGTTCATCGATAAACTTTTGGTTTCTAATCTTTTCTTCCAAATGCTTTGTTTAGTTGATTTAAGTTTTTATTCAGATTTGTATGTTATGTTTTCTCTTTTTTGAAGAAATTGGGACCCTGCAGACCCACTCTTTTTCCTATTTAAAGATCAGCCTCTGGCTCTGTGTTTTCACATCAAAAATTATTTGCAGATGAAGAGATGTGATGCTATTTACTAATGTAGGGTTAGGTGTTGCGATTTTTTAAGATTCATTGCTAGCTCAGTTTATATGTACGTATAAGGACATGTTAAATCCAAAATAAAGTGTTGAGTAATGATAGAGACCGGACAAATTAAAATATGGCGGAATGATAAAAGGTTTTTTTATAGTGTTGTCCCCAATTAGTGAGGGATTGAGAGAGAGTAGTATTAGTGGTACATTTGTTGCCAATTCAATATTTTACCAACTCTTATTTCCTTATGTATCTAAAATTAGTTGTTTATATGGATTAAAATATGTACTCGAGATTTGGATGTCTTCTTTTTGAGTTGATCGATTATTGGTAATAACTTGTAATAACCTGATTTCGTCATTAGGGAAAAGCCAATGAAAAATGAGTTGGGGCCATAAAAAGTTTTCGTAGTATTAGAATTTTTTCAACCTAGTACAGATGGGATGAAATCGAAGTCATCGAAGTGTAGGGAAATTTGGTAGCAATTGGAGGGAAGTGAATATGAATTCGATTACATAATGAATAGATAACTCGTTAAGAAGTCCGTACGACTTTATAGAATTGAATTTGAACAAATAGATCTCCGGAAATCAATATTAGCATTAAGGGTATTTTCTGAGCGTAGTGGATTAAGAGTGTGGTGTAAAAAGGGGGAATAAAAATTCTTCAAAAAGGGTTCTGTCTCACTTTTGGCTGTTCTAGCGCCGCCGCTACAATGGGATTGGTGCCGCTGTAGCGAACGATACGGGACTTAAAAATCATAGGATTTTTGGTGAGAGTTCACTGGTCCAAAAGGTGTCGCTGTAGCGGGACAGACACAAATTAAGTCGTAAATAAAAACCCCTAAACGATCATATTTGGTATTTTTGACTTTTTGGGCTAACGTGGCGATTCCAGACGAGTTCTTAACGGTTTTTCACCATTTTTAAAGCTAAAGGTAAGGTTTTAATATCCCGTGTTCATTTTTTGATCCGTAAAACCTGTTCTCTTGGGTTATTATCGATGGGAAGGATTTTGATATGAAGATTATGATAGAAAAATCCCTAATTGGGGTATTAGGATCTTGGGTTGGTCTAGGGTTATTGGGTTTGTTATAATCCGAATAATTAGACCTTTGATTGTTGATCATTGAGTATATTAATTGTTGTAGAACTAAAACAAGCGGAAATAATCCGAAAAGAGAAGATTCAAGTGTCTTAGGGGATTCAAGCTTGGATTTGAGGTTGGTGATGGTTGTGATTTCATGTTGATGTGATATATGTTTGTAATTGTTTCGATATAATGCATATCTGTATGCGACTGTTGTAATATTGATCACCCTAATTGTAAATGCGGATAATTGAATAATTGTATGTCAATCACCTCTTGTTGTATGATCTTGATGATGTACTTGTAATTGTGATTTTGGTGTGTGAATGGGGATTGGATTGCCACGTTCCGACAAGCGAACTTGGATCAGATTGCCCCGTTTCGGCATAAATATTGGATCGAATTGCAACGTTCTGGCATAAAAATGGGATCGGATTGCCACATTCCAGCAAGCTAACAGTTTGGGTGTGAGTTCCATGAGAGGACCATTGAATTGTGTTGTGTATATACTTGTGATGATTACGTTCATATCTAATGACAATTGATATTAAAGAACTATTTGTTACTCTAAAATGATTTAATTGTATATTGTTGACAATTGTGAAACTGTTTGTTGATTTGAATAATGATGATATTGTATATGTTTGGTATATGCCTATTTTACAATGTTATGGTTACTTACTTGTGTTTCACTTATTGAAATAGCCGTGTGATCTTACCAGTACACAGTGGTTGTTAACTGATACTGCACTTGCTCTAATTTTGTTGAGTACAAGACATCTTCCGGCGGCTATTGACAGACATCGTTTAGAAGATCAGTAACCGTTTCAAATTCAAGGGTGAGCTAGTTCTTCCGGGCTGCTTTGAGTTCTCTTATGCTTAAGTCCAATCTTTTCGGACTCAGACTAACTGTTTAAAGTGTGTTTAATTTCAGGGTTGTACCTCTTGTTCTTAGACTTGTTGTAAGCAGAGTTTTGGTACAATGACTTTCAGGTTCTAGGTATTTAATTCCGCATTCGTTTAGTTAATTAACTTGTTTCCGTAACTTAATTGTCTCAATTTTGATCAGTTGCTTAGTTTGGGTTGTAATAGTGGTTCTCCCACCGAATGGTTAGTGTGGGTGCCAAGACGGTTTGGGTCTTGACATAACCACTCTAAGTTGGAAAAGCAGGGATAAAATTTGCGTACATCTTACCCTCTTCAAATTCAACTCGTTGGCTCACACTAGGTATGTTATTGTTGAAAAGAGACATATAAAAACTGATTAACATTAGATAACTATCCAGCGGACATCATCTGGCTGGGTCTTGCCGTTTGTTTGGCTTATATTTTATATATTTAGTATTAAATGATTGTCAAGATCTATACTGCATTTGGTTAGTTGTAAATCAGTTAAATGAATTCACATTATTAGAACTTGTGAATTATTGCTACTTTGACAATGTATTTCCCAAGGATAGATGATTTTACATTTATTTGTACTTGAACTATATTTAAAAATGACAAGCTCTAAAGTGTGCATTATTTAGGTGTTACTCTTGTTGTTATCATTCATATACTTAATCTACTCTTTACAATTTTATAAAGAAAATACATATTTTATTGTTTTGCAGGTTTGAAGAGTGAAGTCAAGCAGTGGCGTAGCCACACATTGTCAAGGGTGTCCAAATTGGATACCCTTCGACGGAAAAAAATTAGTATATATACAAGTAAAATGATATACGAAATGATTAAATAACATATTTTGGACACCCTTAACATAACAAGTGTCACGACCCGAAAGCACCCCCTAGAAGTTAGGGAAAACCTTCGAATCGTGACCGGGCGTACTTGACCCCTTTGGGGTCTCGTACAAGCCCTCTAACTAGCATTCATAACATAAAGCATGAAAAGTAGTGCGGAATTAAAACTTTTCACGATAATAATAATAAAGGAGTCTTTTCATAAATACTAGGAAATCTTATCGTCACAAGCCAACTTAAAGACACGACTTAGAATCTTAGGGACACGGCCCTTTACAATAGAGTAAATACATTTTTAAGTCTTAATAAGGAAACTAAGAAACATAAAAACTATGTCCTCGAATATATGAGGACATACCCAAGTCTTGAGAGATAGAATTCCCAAGCTTCAACTTCGATCCTCCAAAGGCTTCCAACCTATACTCATAAGGTATAAAAAGTATGGGGTTAGTACAACAATGTACTAAGTATGGCATATGCAAAAACATGCAAAAAGGGACATTTTAGTAAAGATAGCTTTTTATGCAATTCAAATATAACCTTCATGAATCTAGAAGCAAACCCACATAAGAATCAACAATTAACACTTTATGGCTATCTTACCAAACTTAAAGTAAACAAAAGGAACATTTCAATTAACCTTGCTAAACTTACAATAAAATTGAATAAAGCATCATAGTGAACATTTTGAATTCTTACAATGAAGACCTTACAGTGAATGGCACGGTCCAAGTCATATGAACCCTTTTTCTTTGAAGTTGCCCTAACCCAAGGTTATTCTAAGATTCCCTAAGGTGAGCCAAGAAGGGACTCTCATTACACCTCCCTTTCAAAGCACACCAAAGCGACCCTTAAAACTACCTAATCTTAGGCTTACTTCGTTAGAAATCAAATCCACGCCCTTGGCTAACATATGCAAAACACTCATGGAAATATAGGTCATACCAAGTGCAATGTGAGAGTAGCATCCCATACTACCACTCCCACTTAGTACTCCTAATGGATTCCATTTACTCAAGTACTCCACAATAATCCTCCATAACACTACACCATAGTACTCATTCACACGGATTTCATGAAGGTACTCTTCTCCCATAGTAGGTATAGGTCACACCAAGTGCAATGTGAGAATAGCATCCCATACTACTACTCCCACTCAATGCTCCTACTTGGTAACTAATGTGGATTGAGCACTTCACGACATACATACACAATTTCAACAATACACAAGATAATTAGTTTCAAATCAATTCTTTTGTGGGAGTTAGCTTAACCGACAAAGACCATGAGAGCTAGACATGGAATCCCGATATTAACCCCTATCGGATGAGGGATCCTTACTTGCCTAGAGTAAGGTCATGCTTCTTAGCGTTTACATGGCTTTTCCAATAGCTACACCTATGCGGGCACATAGTTAAGGGATAAGGAGATTGCTACTAAGTAACTCACTCTCTACTAACGAGGAGTACTCATCTCAAGAGGTACTTTGGATTACAACATCTCAACTAACGAAGTGCAATCCACCTCCCCTTCATATCCTCTCGGTGCTAGGCATAACTCCACACGGATTTCTCAACATAAAAGTCTATCATAGGAAGCTCACTAGGAAATGGAGAGGTTGTTACTAGACACTACATCTCAACTCACGAAGTGTGTCCACCTCAAGATTTCCCCTTTTTGCTCAACTTGACATAATACAAATCTTAAAAGAGTGTGTGTGTACATGTGCACACCTTGCATATAAGCATCATTTCATTTTCATCAAGTTCTACTCATACTTTAACTTTGATTCATCAAGTTACACACTCTACATACTTCTCATAATCATATACTTCATTTAAACATAAACTAGGTCAAACATGCAAATTAAGCTACATCAAACACAACACAAGACCCATTTCCGATATATCTTCATTTCACATATTAGACCTTCAAGATCACATACTCAAACCATACTAAGTAACATCAAGTTCATCAATTAGCACCGCCACCCATAAGGTGGACCATACCACTCAAATAGCAATTCATAATAAGAACTATATAATGAGAGCAACCCATCTACAAATCAAACCATAATTACCATAAGCAATTTATCAATATTTCACCATATGAAGGCCCTTAGGGCAGTAGCTACACCAACATGACATACACAAGAAGACCCAAGTTCATACCTTACTCAAATCATGCTCACATAACCCATTTTCATGCCAAAAGTTGAAGTATGCATATATAAGAGTTTCATGGAGTTTTAACATCAAAACCATCTATTCAAACCAAGATAAATACATTTAAACCATTAAAACTTAGTTACAAGAAGACCCATAATAGAAATCAAAGTTTAGAAGAAGTTGAGTTTAAAACCCCTTTTGAAAACCATTTTGGAAGTTGGCTTCTTGAATGGAAAGGTATTCAAGAATGGATACCATACCTTTATGAGAAAGAAACCCACGAATTTGATGAAGAAACAAGTCCCAATCCGTCCTCCTATCCTTCCTTGACTTCTAGCTTCCAAGAGAGTTGAGAGAGTTTTCTTGAGAGAAAGAGAGAGTTGGATCTTGAAGTGAGAGGGTCTTGTCTAGGTCTAGGGTTTAAAACTAGTTTAATATAACCTAAAAACACCAAAATTATACACCTAGGGTCTTATAAGACTTGGGGTGTATTTACATAAAACACCCCAAGTTTGCAGCCTCAAGTCGTGCACTGGCAGGCCTCGTCGACGAGACCTCCTCGACGGACCGTCACGTTCACCACGGACCGTCATGGAGTCCCGTCGAGGAACACTTGGCTCCAACTGGAGCCTGTCCAAGTTTCCACTCTCTGTCACTCGCGACGCCCTGGATCGACGGACCGTCCTGAGTGCGACGGACCGTCGCCATGGTCGTCGTGAGCCACTGATGGGCAGACTTTGCCCAAGTCTTGGGCCCTTCATCTAGGGCCCCTTGTGGGTCCTAGGTGGGGTCGTGCCCGGACGTCAAACCCCTAAACTAAGTCGTCTAGGTCTAAGGAAAATCCAACGCATGTTTCAAGTAAAACGAACACATAAAACTCATCCAAACTCGCCAAGACATACAAGTACATTCTAAGGCATACCATCCGAACGTCATGGACGTTTTTGGTCGATTGAACTCCAAACTCAACCAAACTTTGCACACTGCCTAAGGACACCAAACTAACTCCGTTTAACTTAAAATTAACTCAAGAAACAACCATGAGGCTCTAGTTCACCTTAGTTCATTTTGGGGCGTTATAACAAGTTGTTATTTCTGGACACCCTATAAAAAATTTCTAAATTCGCCACTGAAGTCAAGATATAGTTTTTGAAGACTTCATACAACTCGAGAATTCACCATCATATTTTTAGGATTGTTAGGAAATATTTTGTTTTTCTAGAGGAAAAAGTACCATGATTGTATAAACAATACCATAACCATAACATGTAAATTTTGGTTACACGATTACTAGTGTGATCTTAATACATTTTTTTGGTTTTTTTTTTACTATTGTTTACATGTATATGTATAATTGTATAAGAAATGTGATTTTTTTAAATTTATTTTTCTTATGTGAATGTGACTTTCTATATAACGAACTGTATAATTTGAAGAAAAAAGTATGACAAAAAAGTCTTTTTTTTAAACAAGTAATACTGGTAGCTAAATGTTTTAGGCACCACTTAACCTATATTTTGTCCCTATAATGCTTTTAGGGACCACAAAAAACACCTATCGCGAAAAATCTTAAAGGACAGGGGACTGGATCCGTCGTTAATTCCCTTTAGCGACGGATCCTATCGCGACCAGTGGGGACCAGATTTTTCTGGTCATTATTGACTTACAGGGACTAGAACCTAGGTAGGGGTATACAAAATTGAATCGATAATCGCAAATCAAGTCGAATCGGAAAAAAAATCGACTAGTGATTTGGTTTGACTTGATTTGTTGTTGGAAAAAAAGACCGGACTATATTTTGGTTGGTTTGGTTTCAACTAAAAAAAACAGTTAAACCAAACCAACCCGACATTAAATATATGATTTTTAAAATTTTATTTTATACGTAAAAAAATTTACTTTGATTATATTTTTTAAATAGTTCTGATATTTTACATAGTTTTTATCTTTTAATACATTTATTTCATGTTTAAAAGTTAGAATTCTTAATGATCTAATAAAGATTATAATTCATACATATTGATAACTATAATAAAGTTTAAATCAAAATCAAATTAATACTAATACATAAAGAAAATCAATTAAACACTAAGAATGACAATAATATTGAATATTTGTTTTTTTAGTTTTAAATAAGTTTACAAAAATTAATATGCATAATCTAATTTTACTTTGTAATTGTCATGTAACTGATATATATTAAACTTATTTTAGCATGATTTAGTACTTTTAAATTATAATCAATTTCATTATGACTTATTAATTTGCAAAATTTGTTTTACGCGATTTCATTATTATTATTTTGTTGGATCTTTTAGTGTCATTAATCATATCATATTTTGTGTTATTTTCTTAAGAAACAACTTAGATAGTTGCATTTTGATAGGACTAAAGAAATTTTTGAAGTATAAGTAAATTGTATGTTTGTATGAATACTTTACCCGACAATCTGAAGTTGAAAAACCCGAAATTGAAAAATCGGATTTTTTTTTATTTGGTTTGGTTTATAAATTCAAAAATCCGACACAAATGGTTTGGTTTGATATTTGAAAAACTCGAACCAACCCGGTCATGTACACCCTTACTTTTACACTATGTTTAGATAATTGTTATCCATTGTATTGTATTGTATTGTATTGTATCGTTACTATACCTACAATGTTTGGTTTAATTGTTACTTAAAATGTATTGTACTGTATTGTTAAATTTTGTTGTTACGTAACAATGAAAATCCCTATTTTATGAAACAACCAATTTGGTGTGTTCCCATTGTTACTTAATTTCTTTTTCAAATTATATCTTTATATAATATTTCAAAATACTATTTTACTCTTTACCTTAATTATTTAAATCTAGTCAAACCTCCTACCCTAAAATAATTAAGGATATTTTTAGTAAACTTATAAAGTACAATACAATACGATACAATCAAACCACACAATTAAAATGTTATTAAATAACAACAAATAATACAATCTAGTCAAACATTGTATCTACCATACAAGACAGTACAATAAAGTACAGTACAGTACAATACAATACATTATGAAACAATAGATAACAATGATTCAAACAAAGTGTTAGGGACTAGTTTTCCCTGGTGATTGTTTTTCTTGTAGTGATAATTATGAAATGGAGTTTGAAGAAGGGAAAATCTTTTTATTTGAATTATACTTTGTTGAAGCATCCAATATAAATAATAAGTGATACATTTAGTTAACATGTTAATTAGAGTTGCTGAGCTGGCATTAGTTTGTTAGAAGCAGTTACCAACTACACGATATATAAATAGGGCCCTTAGTGCAGAATGAAAAATTAATCATCTTCTTCAATCAATGCAATTTACATTTCTTTTCTCTCTGATCTGAATTGTTAACATACTTCATTTAATTTCTAGATGCAGATTGAATTTTAACTTCATTTATATACACTTTAGATATACGATATCAGAAAGAAGGAAAAATCTTGACATATCTTTCTTACATGATTATGTCACTCTTCTTCTTGCTCGCAATATAGTAACACATCACATAAAAAATTTCGTCGAAAATATGTTGCAGTATACACAATTTCGAAAAGAAATTTTCGAAAGAAAATACTTGTATCAAAAGAAAAAAAAAACAATTCATCTGATTTTCAACATCTTCCAAACTGTGGATTTCTATCCACTGAATTTGACATAAAAAAATATAATATGTAACGAACTCAATTTTTCAATATATCATCGATATGTATGTTAAAACAAATCAATTTTTAATTGTATCATCGACTAATCAAAATTCTACATGGAGATTTGATTGAATTTAGGAATGAAGAGAATAAGAGGGTATGACGTTCGGTGTGAGTTAATCGAATAGATAAAAAAAGAGAATAGAAAAGGTAGAGCGATTTCTTTTCTATTATTTCTATACTAGTACCCGTGTGAAGTGCGATAAATGTTAAGAAAAATAATTTGTGAGAATTTATTATATGTTTTGTTGGAGTACATTAACTTTAATAATTTTAATAAATAATAATTTAAATATTTTTTACGTACCTTAAAATTAAAATTATATGAATCAAAGACATAAAACCTTACTCATATTGATCCTTAGATGCATAATATTGATCTTACGTATTATCTTTATCCCAAATAAAAATCACAACCCTGATTTCACATAAACGCAATGATATCAATTATGCCTTAACTACTTTATTAAGCTTGTTATTAATCTACATATGTAAAACTAAAATCAATATCAACATCACTTTCGACTATTGATCTAAATTGGAGGCTTAAATGGAATTGAAATGATTAAAGAATCGGTAATTACAAAGAAGAATAAAAGTTTGACAATAGTGAGACAAATATATAATGTCTTATTTTAATATCTAAATTCGAAGCTCATTATTCTTTGTGACCATGTGTTTCTAGGAAAAAACGAATTCAGAAAGGGATAATGTTTTAATAATGATAAATATCAAAATTGTTGTAAAAGATAATTAAGTATAAATTTTTAGAAATAATATTTTCTATAGAAAAGAAGTCAAAACATGCTTAAAGATAAAAGACAATTGTAATTATTTTAAATTCAAAAACATAAATTGAGTTGGATATTTAAAAAATTAAAAAAAAATAAAAAAGTGTGTTTTTAGTTGTACTGGATTTTAAAAAAAAAGGATAAATTAAGTAAATTTTCTCTTTTTGTTCTTTCACCCTTTTCTTTTCCTCCTTTTTAACTATGAAAATAAAATGCAAATTTTAAAAATAGTTACTAAATTTTTAAATGGGATAAAATGTGGATTGAAATAAATATTAGGACTTAAATGAGCAACGAACTAAAATATGGGTCTTAACTTAATCCATTCAAAATTCTTATTAAGTTTTAATTGTTTTATTTGTTCTTTCATAAATTTTTAGTAGATAATAAAATTATTATTTTTTCTTTAGTATAGCTATACATGTATAACATATTAGAAAAATAGTTTTTTTTGAAAAAAATTGACAAGATTTTTTATGATTCAATTCGGACTACATTTTAACATAATTTTTAATGGCTTAAATGAGTTGAGCTAATAAATAGGTGAAGTCAGTAAGCGATAAAACTTGAATGAATTAGCTGGGTTGATTTGATTTTAATTTTATCAAATCTACATAACAGTCTGTTTATATTAATTAAAGAAATTATATTAGATAAAAAAAATCCAAAACAAAGAAATTTTTGTGGATATACTAGATACAGGGCCCCTGGATGTTTTTTTCTTCAATTTATGCGATATATATAAAATTTGAAGTTATTACAATTTAATTATTAATTTCTTTATCAACAATTGTTTGACAGGTATATTAAAAATAGATGTCCAATATTAATTGTCAATTGAAAAGTTATGTAGACTTTTGATATTCTTGGTATGGTAGGGTTATATAAGTCAAATTACAGATTGTATTAAATTTTTCTTGAAGGGAGTGCATATAGTAGGGTTATATAATTCAAATTACACCATATATTAAATTTTCTTGAGGAGAGTGCATGATCTTACTCTGACAAATAATTGTGGACGGAGGGAATACTTTCTCTATCTTATTTTATGTAAGGTACTTTAACTCGACACAAAGTTTAAGAAATACGGGAAGACTTTTAAAATTTGTGGTCCAAAATGAATTATAAAAATTTGTGTAGCTTTAAATCATTTCATTAAGAGCAAAATAGATATTTCATAGTTAAATTATTACCTAAAATGTGTCATTCTTTTTGGTTTGTCCTTAATTACCTGTCCATTTTGACAAATCAAGAAAAAAATATCTATTATATGCTCAATTAATTACTTTGAAAAATTAGAACTTTTGAAAATCTGAAATTTTTAATTCATACACTTCATAATCAATAAGGGTAAAATGAATGTCAATAATTGTTCTCTTAATATGTGTACCAATTCAAAAATGAACAAGTAATTAGGGACAGAGAGAGTATCATTTTATCGTACATTTTATGTAATTTTTACATGATATATGTTACTCCTTTTTGTATCAATCTAGTGACACTGGTGAATTGGAGAGTCAATCTAATTTTATATATATAGTATTTTTCAAGTTGCTAATTATTATGATTTATAGTATTTTTCAATGTATTTTTATAAGTTATTTTCGATATTTAACATGTAATTATTGTGATTTATAGAATATTTAATGTATTTTACCAGTGTTTTAAAAGACGGGGGCGTGAGGCGAGGCGTTTTATACAGTACGGGGCGAGGCGTAAGCACCGAGACACGGGGCGTAAGTCCCATGGATCTACGGGGCGTACTCTCATTGTACATTCATTTATAGTTTTATTACTAATTAAATTCCTTTCAATGATTTTACATATATTTTTTTATGAAAAACCTATAATATATAGAAATTATATTATGATTTTTATTTGCGATAAGTATTGATAATCTATAGTAAAGAAAAAAAGTATCATAATTACTATTTGAGAAATATTATACCAATAACAATAAAACATGACTATACAAGTATAAATAATCTAATATCTTAACTTTCTAATTATAAAAGAATTATTATTTCTAAAAAATATATATGTATCGTACTATACAATTTACCCCCACCCACCCCCCTCCAAGCCCTTAAAGAAAATAATCAATAAACTTACAAGTATTATAGTATAAACATCACTCTTTCATGAATAAAAATAAAATTACTTTAAAATAACTAAATGCTACATATTTTTAAGAGAAATGTTACGTAATATATAATTACCTTCATAGTGTTACCAAATAGTAAATATGTGATACTACATTTGTTGTTTAGGTTACTCTCAATCTTGTTATCTTTAAAGATTAAAAAGTTGTGTATCATTCATTTATTCAAGAATTATGAGGGTCAACAATATTAATTAAAGATTTTAACACATAATTTGTGTAAGATCTGTTAGGCGAGTCGCGAGCGTTGGGCGTGCTTAGGGCGTACAGTCAGACGCTTAGGGCGTAAGTCTTGTAGAACTAAGTCCCAAACTTGAGTCTCGAGGCATTTTGCTAGAGCGCCGCTCCAGGGCGAGCCCCGATGCGAGTCCCAGAAGAGTCTTTTAAAACACTGTTAATTTTACATAATATAAATTTCTCCCTTTATCCCAATTTATATGTATAGATGAAATTTTGAGAGTTAACGAAAACGTTTATATATTTTAAGCTATTAATTATTGTGATTTATAATATTTTTTACATAATTTTTTATTTATATAAAGTAATCAAACAAAAAAGATTAAAGGAAAAACATTAAATTATCATATTACCCCTCGCTACAAGCAGGCATGTTGACGAAGTGATGCGTGTGTACTACCCCGAGCCCGAGCCCGAGCCCGACATATGTTATTTGATTGTTTTAATTTATACGACATATAATTTAGAGAGACAGTTAAATTTTAATATGATATGTAAATGTTTTAAGTTATTAATTATATAGCACTTTTATGTATTCTTAAATAATATTATTTTATTTTCTCTGCTTTATTTATGTGGCACTAATGAAATTTTGAGAAACAATCAAACTCTTTAGGTGTTTTAAATATTTTATGTTGTTAATTGTTATAATTTCTAATATTTTGGGTAAATTTCAAATGTTGTATATTATTTCTTTTATCAATATATGGGGCAAATATATAATTTTAAAGAGATTTACATTACTTTTTTACGTCATTTTCAAATAATGCAAAGTTATTTTGTCTCATTTTTTGTGACACCGATAAAATTTTAAGAGTCAACTAAATTTATTATTTTGTCAAACAGTAAATTAATAATTTATATGATTTTTAAGTATATAAAAATTGAAGAAATAAGACAAAAAAAATTATTAGACTATAATTCTTGAAACTTGCTATGTAAGTTTAATTAGAGTATATAATAATTTCTTAAATAGGATGTGCATTAGAAAATAAAGAGCCACGAAACTACTAAAGTTGGCCCCACAAAACTCATATACAAAGATAAAGGAAGAAGGCTAACATATTTTTATTGAAAATAAGTGTAGTTTTTTTGTCCACGGTGAAGAAGGTACATGCGTATATATAAAGAGAAAATGATCAAAAGCCCCCCAAATCTATATCCAAAATTCCAATTACACACTTCAACTTTACGGGTATTTTATTACCCATCTAAACTATATTTTTATCTATTTTCTACCCACCTAAGTGCTTACCTGTCATTGGAGGTGTTGTCACCGCCTCTAGGCGCGTTTGAAGCAAAATTTGACGAAAAATTTCCCCCTTCTCCAACAGTTATCTTCCCCACTTTTAAATACCCATTACTTCTTCTTCCCCCCACCATTAATCCTTGTTTCTTTAGTAAAAAATTCACGAATTCCTCTCAAAATCAAGTGGATTTTAGTTGTTAATGTTCATTTATACTTCAAATCTTGAATTTAGGGTTTGTAATCTGATCTAATTTCTTATTTAGGTTTCTAATTAGAAGTTTGAATTTTCTCGAAATTCATCAAAAATGGCAAATGAAAACTTGAATATACTTTGAATGGATGAATCAGACCCAATGTTCCGTTGTAGTGAGATGCAAACGCGAAATTTTGCTAAATCGTTTGATGATAACCAA
The DNA here is from genome assembly GCA_016801875.1 of Solanum sitiens. Lineage (NCBI taxonomy): Eukaryota > Viridiplantae > Streptophyta > Magnoliopsida > Solanales > Solanaceae > Solanum > Solanum sitiens. The sequence continues at coordinate 690,469 of JABWTJ010000101.1, forward strand.
AAGTGGAGTAGGAGATGAAAAGAGGGTTTTTGAAATTTTCTTGCTTCCTTTGTTCTTCTTTCAATTTAGGGAGAAATGGGGAAAAAAGCAAGAAAAGGGAGAAAAAGAAGAAACGGGAGTTTCTAGGTTGTGGGTCCCAGCGCGTGAAATCACGCAGCTTGACTTATTTGATTTATGTGTTGAGGTCAGCACTTAGGTGGTAGAAAATAGATAAAAATATAGTTTAGGTGGGTAACGGGACACCCATAAAGTTGAAATGTGTAGTTAGAATTTTGAGTATAAGTTGAGGGAGTTTTTGATCATTTTCTCTATATATAAATAATAAAGTACAATAAAGTAAAACAGAAGATTTTTGAAGTAAGCAGATAAAATGACAGAAATATCCAATAATTTAATATGAATGCCAAGAAGCACACATGTTGACGAAGACGTGTGTGCTTCAAGAGTCTTATACTTGTACTTACTACTATATAGAAAAACTAGTAAACAAAGGCCGGCGTTGCCCGGCCCAATATGAGTAAAAGTTATATTATTGTTAAATAGAAAATAAAAATAGCGATGAAATTGAGGGTAAAAATGAAATAAATCTTTTTAAATTTAAGTAAAAATAAACTTATTTGGTTAGTTTATAATGTATAATCAAAAATAAAATTTTAAAACCATCTAAATCCTAATTTATGTGACAGAAGCAGTACAAATAATTTTTCTTTTGTCGTGTGGATATTTTAAGATATCAATTTTTAATTTATAGTATTTTTTATTTGAGTTTTTAATAACATATGCTACTTTCTGTGTTCAAGAGTTAACCATTTTTTTATGTGTGTCCTAAATATTTTAAATTGATAATTTTTGTGATTTTTAGGTTATTTTCAAATAATATATGTTACTTTTTTAGTAAATGAGGAACAGTAAATTTGGAGAGACAACTAAATTTTTGTTAGCAAATAAAAATTGACATTCACAAGATTGATATCTGAAGAATTTAGGATCGAATGTACTAATTGAAGTCGGTAATTGTACCAATTACTACTATGTCACATTAATTCTATATTTTAAACAAAAAATTTAGATATTCAAAACCTACACGAAAAATAGTATAGATTGCAAATTTTTTATTTCAATATGATAAAAAAAATACATCATAAAATGTTAATTGAAGTTAAATTAAAAAAGAAAATCACAACAATTAAAGTGAACGGAGAAAATATACGATATAACGACTGAATTAAAAATAAAAATTGACAAGTGACATAACTATATTTTTTTAGAAAAAGAAATTGTGCCTCTAATATATTTTATAGTTAAAATATAATAAATGCAATAATTAGATTCAACAATTTAATTTGCCAAAAACTAAACAAAGTGGGAAAATTAAAGAGCAATAAGTTGTGAGAAACAAATAAAAAAAAATTAGAAATTACAGTTGAAGAATGAAAAGAAAGATTGAAAATAGGGACAAACAAGGGGTCCACATTTGTGGTAAAAGAAAATAAAAAATAAAGGTCATGTAGCAGCCATTTTTAGTTTTAAGAAGGGATGAGGGGCTTCTGGTCGGCAAGCAGCACGACCCTAAGCTCCTCTCCCTAGCCTCTTATTATATATAGAAAAAAAATGTAATCGAATTCATCATTGACCTTTCTCACCTTCTATTTATCTCCTTGAGTACAGTATCATAGGTTGTAACAGTAAACCAAATTTCATAAACATACTAAGAAATCTTCCAAGAAGATATATGCTTAGATTAAGCATAACTTGCTCAAGAGTTTTTAATCAGAAATCTTTTAAGCAGCTATAATCAGATTTAACAAAAAGTAATAAGGAAACAGAAGCAAAGCTTAACGCGAAAAAATATCATAGTTTGAAGGAGCAGCACTGAAATTGAAGTAAACTACAAGAAATTGCTTTACAAGTTTGAGCATGATATCCTAAGACACAGATTTACCTCCTTTTGTTTCTTCAATACAAAGAAAAAACAGGGAAAATAGAAGAAAAAAATTGGTATCTTACAACTGTGTTAGTGATGCTACAATGGACCAAGATTTGTTACTTCGTTTCCTCCTAGTTGAGCCAAAGAGGTCATTTTGCTACCACGTAGAGTGAGTTACTGTTATAACAGCTCCTCCTTCAAGTGATTGTACAGAAGATATGACAACACTATGGACTTCATATCCGCATCTTTTTCAACTGTACAGCGATTGGCATGCCTAAGAACCCGAAAAATACACTAACGAACCATTGAGCAAATGAGAGGGGAGTGGTGTTCGCAAATGTCCCCAGGTATTCGATGATTATGATTTGGAAGAAGAGAGTTACACCGATAACTGTCACAAATACATAGTTATCCAGTATGCCTTCCCAAACCTCAATTTTTTCCATCTCTCGGGAGTTCACTTCATTGAAAAGCTGCATTTAGAACCACAAATGTGTCAGGTAAACCATACTTGGTACTAGAAATCAAGACTTCACTAAACTTTTAAAATGCTTGTAATTTACCTGGCAGAAGACGAACGAGTTGAAAATAATTGTGTTGAGGGTAAGGTTAGCATCCGGGCCATCAAGACGAAATATTGTTTTCCCATATACTTGTAGGAACCATATAACTAAGAACTGATATAAAGATTGGCCCAAGATATTTCTCCACATGACGTTGCTGATAAAGTTTCCTTTCCTCCCTACTGGTGCTCTTTTCATTAGTTCGTCATTAGGGGGCTCTGTTGCTAAAGCAAGTGCTCCTAAGGTATCCATGATCATGTTGACCCACAGAAGTTGAACAGCGGTAAGAGGAGCGCTCCCTGAAGCATAGTTCAAAAAAAAACAAAGGAGTGAGCAAAAAAAATGCATTTTGATTGGCTATTCAGCAAATATGACTAAACTGAAAAACAGTTAAAAGAATGGTAGAACAAGAGGAAAAGGGCTCCTGACCTGTCACACAAGCTGAAGCGAAGTTAACTACCAATGCAACGATATTAACAGTCAGTTGAAACTGAACAAATTTCTGAATATTTATGTAGACAGAGCGTCCCCATTTGGCTACAGTAACAATTGTAGAGAAGTTGTCATCCAGTATGATAACATCAGCACTCTCTTTGGCAACCTGAAACGAAGAGTCAGGGAAAGGTCAATGATATTACATCTCAAACTAATTGTATTATCTGGAAAATTTTGCAATATAGAATCAGTGGGCTTAGAAACTGAACAGCTAAGTGGGACATAATTCTTTTCCTTTTTGTTGCCCCCCCAAAGACAGACGCATATTCCCATCTTATTTTTCATGAAATTTATTTGTCAGGTAATAGTCCTTTAAATTACTCACTAGGAAGAAAAAAATATTCTGGGGCAGTTGAGCATTAGAAGCATTGCCTTTTGAAAAAAAATGATCCAGACAGTAAAATGCAAAAGGAAGTAGTGAACTAATTCTCCTGCTTCCTATTTACAGTCCTACTGTACTTATAGTTCTAAAATTGATTGTGCATTTAACCATCTCAACTCTCATGCAATGACAATTTGGTACTTAATAAAGAATCCAGACAATGGATTGTGGTTAAAATGAACTAAAAGGAATGAAATTATTGTATTCACCTCAGTTCCAGCAATGCCCATTGCAAGTCCAATATCTGCTTCATGAAGTGCAGGAGCATCATTGGTCCCATCACCAGTGACTGCAACAACTTCATTGAATGTTGTCCGCAATTGCTTTACCAATGTGTGTTTGTCTAGTGGAGAAGACCTAGCCATCACCTGAAGAAGTAAAAAGAGTGTCTTCTTAAATGAGAAATCACAACTAGGGTGGAACTTTTCCAGAAGAATTCTCCTGCAATAATGACTTCATTCTCCAACAAACGAAAAATGACTACAGTACCTGAATTTTGGGAATCACTTTAAGCATTTCCTCTTGACTCATTTCCCGGAAAACTGGTCCTTCAATAGCGATACCATCATCTGTCAGTATACCACATTCCCTAGCTATGGCTTTTGCAGTATTAATGTTATCTCCAGTGACCATCCGAACAGTCACACCAGCTGAACGACAAAGTGCAACAGACTCCTTGACTCCAGGACGAACGGGATCCTTTATACCTACAATACCTATGCAAGTGAACCCAGACAGTGGAATAGCATCATCAGGAGAGAATCCATTTTCCAGATCCATATAGGCAAGACACAAGGTACGAAGAGCTTCAGTAGCAAACTGCTCAATGGCGGCATTAAGATTATTTCTTAATGTTTCATCCAAGGAAACAATGTCACCATCTGAGTTGACTACTCTGTCACAGGCAGCCAAAATAATTTCTGAAGCGCCTTTGGTATGAGCCCTTAAACCTCCTTCAGGAAGCTCAAGCACCACACTCATCCGCTTCTTAGTAGAGTTGAACGGTTCGATTTTTATGAGCTTTCCTGCTTGTCGTTCTGCTTGAAAATCTCCACCAAGTGCTAAACCGAACTCCAATATAGCAGTCTCAGTTGGGGTTCCCAACATCTCACGCTTCTTGCCCTTGGTAGCTACAACTTCTCCACTCGTGTTGTTAAAAATCGACTGCAGCAAAGTTTTGACCACAGATTTTTCAAGTTCAGAACAAAGTGCAGATGCATCACCTGGTTTGCTCACATCATTGACATTCATACAGAAGCATGTTTTCACTACAGTCATGCGGTTGGTTGTTAGAGTCCCAGTTTTATCACTACAGATGGTTGTAGCTGATCCCATTGTCTCGCAAGCTGCTAGATGGCGGACAAGTGCCTTATCATTCATCATCTTTTTCATGGCAAAAGCAAGGCTTAAGGTCACAGCCAAGGGAAGTCCCTCAGGAACTGCAACAACCACAATGGTAACTGCAATGGCAAAGTATTCCAAGACTTCCCTAGCTTCTTCCCCAGACCAGCTCCAGTGGGACCCCTCTAGCAGTTTTCGGCCGAACATTTTTTGCAAGAGTACAGCAAAAGTCACTACAGCAAAGAAAAGGCCTATCTTTCCAATGATAGTTGCCACTCCATTCAGTTTAACCTGTAATGGAGTTTCATCATCTCCGCCTTCACTGAGTGTTGCTATCAGTTTTCCCCACTGAGTCCTCATCCCAACTGTTGTAACCAACATCTTGCAAGAACCATCTTGGACCTTAGTTCCAGAAAGAAGAAACGGATTTTGAGCATTGACCATTACTGGCTCACTTTCTCCCGTCAAGCTGGATTCATCAATTAAAACAGAAAATCCCGAAAGAAAGAGTCCATCTGCAGGGACTTGATCTCCTATTGCAAGATGAACTATATCACCAGGAACTAGATCATAAATGGACATCTTTTGTCTGTATCCATTCCTAGTAACCTGGATAGATATCTTCTTCTTCTCTTTGTCAAGGTCTCTGAACTGCAAGGATTGGCGATAATCACTTGTTGCTGTAACAAAGACCACCAGCAAAATACTAGCTACAATACCAAGACCATCATGGGCCCCTACAGGCCATCCCTCCATTACAATGCCAACAATCAGAGAAACAAAAGCACATGCACCAAGGATCATAAGAGTCATGTCTTGAAGAGCTTCCCAGACAAACAACCAAAAGCTCCGAGCTTCACTTTCTTGGAATTTGTTAACTTCAAAAAGTTCCTGTCTGCGAGTTAGGGCAGTTTCATTATCAGTAGAAATCCCATCGGTACTTGACGTGGCCAGCTTATTTGCAATCCCATCCACTCCTCCATGAAATTTGACTTTTTTCAGATCATGGCTTTCAACAACAGATGCTAGCTCGTCAGCGTCAATTTGAAAACCGGCGTCTTCAACTTCCTTTGGTACACTGTAATCACTTGGTTGCATGCCTGCCATTTCGAAGAATTAATCTAAGAACATCTTAAGAGGTAACTAAACAGAAAGAAAGAAAAAAATTATATATTCACCTTGTATAAACTGAAATGCAGCCTTTGAAACCAGAACTGCTACCCTTAGTTTCTCCTGTAACACAAAAAAAAAAAGGCTTAGCCACATTAACCAGGTTTTACCATATGAAATTGGTGAAGCAAATCTAAATGCATCCCAATTCAATACTATCAGTCACATAAAATCAGGCAAGAGAATTAGTCTTCCTTAAAATGACATTACCAAGTGGAACTGCTTCAAGAAGAAGTGACAAACAAGAATATGATCCCATCAAACAATAACATCTATACATTGTTAATAGTAGAATTTCCTCCTGAAAAGGTCCTTGCTTTAGGAGGAATGATAACAATATGTTGAATGTAAAAGGCGAGGCAAGTCCAACAGCACGAATAAAGCTGATTGGAACAGGAACAGAAGTGAAGACTACAGATAAATATTGACACTGGAAAAAAAAAAGTCAGCAGGTCAACTGAAAGCTTTGATTATTTATTTTTTTGACAAGGAACCATGCAATCTACTCTTTGGGTGTCATAGGTTAAACCCCGTCTGCAAATTATAAACCACACTAGACAAGCCCGTGCGATGAGCTTGACCAAAAAAGCATGTTGAGAGCTCTGTATATTCATTATTTTTATGTGTATCTTCAAACACATCAGTCACCAATTTAGGACTCAAGTGAAAAAAACTAGTACTACTTGAATGAATTATACATATCAATATGAGTAATTCATGTAGTAATTTGACTTTTTTTATCATCATTCTTTCACAGCCCTTTTCTTCTTCGAGTATTCAACCAATTACGCTCACACATTAGGCTAGTTTATCCTCAAGTCATGGTGGAACTCACAAGAGATCAGGGTTCAAATTTCAGCAAACACAAAGAAAAGCTAGTCCCTCTGCTTCATATTACTTAACACATATACTAAAAATAGTTGTTTCAATTTACTTGTCCAATTTACAAAATCAAATTTCACTATATTTTTCTGTTTCTTTCCTCCTACATACAAAAATAAATTTAGAGTTTCAAAACATCGACAATAAAATTAGTTTGATACAATACACATCTAATTAAAACTATGTTAAGAGGGAGTGTACAAGGTCAAGTAATATGAAAGCATTTCTACAAAAGGCTATTTGTACAGCTTGAACCCGTGACCTCTTTGATCACATGTCACTAACTTTACCAGTTAGTGAAGAAGGGGAACTAAAAAACAGAAAGAGGAAAATGAGAGAGAAGGGGATGTACATGATTAGTACGTCGCATTGCAGCAGCCTCATAACGCTTGGATAAATTAGCAGTGAAACGAAACCGACGTTTAGGGTTCTTGACAACACCACAAAGGCTCCTCCATCGCTTCAGCACTTCCTCCGAGGAGTGCTTCGGCTTCACATCTCCAAAATTTTCATTCAAATAGCTTTCCATACTTGTTCTTAATTTCTCTGTTTACAAGACAATGAAATACATATACATATATATATATATACAGAATGAACTTTAGAGGGTTCAAACAAAGTACAAAAACCTGTGTGTCCTACACGGTGAAAAAAAAAGTTAAAAGGGATTAGGAAGGTTCCCACACATTGTGTAGAAACTGAAACGAAATGGAGGAGTTTGGTGCAAGAACAAACCTACAAATTTAGGGGAAATTGAAGTTTTATCGATACAAACAAAAATGGATGAAGAATTCAGAGAGGGAAGAAGAAGGATCCGAATTTTTGGGGAAGAGAAAGTGTTAAAGGTTTGATGGCCAATGGACATGAAGAAATAAGCTGTGTTAATCACTACATTTTCAATTTTTATTCCTTGTTTTATGGTATAGTTGATCAAAACGGAAGGGGTCAATGGAATTGTGGGGTCAATGCTCTAAAAGCAATTATTGATGTGATATTTCTATTAATATATTATTATATTCGTATTTATAACATGTTTTTGTTTGATAGACTTAGGAAAAAATTATAAATATGTATTAATAGTAGGTTGACAGAGATATTTGAACATCAATTAGGTTATTTGGATAAATATTTTTTAAAAAATATTTAATTATGTATGTTAAAATTATGATTTTTAAGTTCAGGAAAACTAAAAAGTTATAAATATTTGTTAATAGGAGATAGAGATATTTGAGTATTACATGTAATATAAAATCGTAGTTTCCAATGAATGTTTGGACATTCAATATGAATTGTACGGCATGTCCAAACGGACCACAGATAATGAATTATTTTTTTATTTCATATTAATTTAATTTTAAGATATTTTACACTCTTTAAGAAAAATAGATTAAGACATAAATTAAATTAATTTTTCTAATTTTTATCCTGAACTCTGTAAAAGTAGTTTTGAACAATTAAGTTAATTTGATAAATAAAAACTGTCTCAAAAATTAAGTTGATATGAAAGGGAGGGAATATAAATTTAAACATTCTCACAATAAGAAACTTTTATTTATTTATAACATAATATATAAAGGAAACTTGCATAAATATACTATAATAAAAAAATATTTATGATTTTTTTGTTTTTATATATTTAAAAAAAAAAAACTGATTTGGAGGTTTTCAAATATTTTTAAAAAAAATTGATTTGGAGGTTTTCAAATAATTATAAAAATATATTTAATCAGATTCTTCAAAAGTATCAAATTCTTCAAAATTAGTATTAATTTGAAAAATCCAATACAAGTACGAGGTTTCGTATGTAAAAAGGTCAGGAAGTCCGCATATTGTTGCTAGTCTTATTTTTTTCTTGAAAATATTAGGTAGAATACACTTAATTGTTTTATTTAATAGTTTTAAAAAATAAAAATAATTGATGATTTTTTTGTATTTATTATTATAATAAGTATATAATTTAAAATAGATCTCAACCACAAGTTATTATATAATACATGTGACATAAATCTATAAGACCATTGAATATTATTTAATGTAATTATATTTGATCGAATCTTTACCTTACAATAAGATATTATGTAGGACGCATGCATGTATATATAAAAAATTAAATATATATAAATATATATCGCAAATTAAAGTACATAAACATGCCTTTTATATATTCCATATGTTCATCCTTTTGCGATAAGTAATTATTGTTCTATGTTGCTTTAAGCTGAAGTGGAGGGTAGTAATCAATATGTTACGCGTTTTGTCAGACACGGCATTTACGCGGAAGTAGAGAACTTCTTTTTCTTTCTCTCACTTAAATACGATTACTACTTTTCTGGTCTTTTTTTTTTTTGTATCCGTTGTGTGGTCCAACACCTAACTTTTTTGTAATTTCGTCGTGGATTCCATTCCTTTCAAGTTAATAATAATGCAACATTATTCGCGCTATCTCATTCGAAACACAACGTGTCTAACTGCTCCATGACAAAAGTTTATAGGCCAAATCACAAGAGATTTGTTGTTTTGACACTTCTAAATTTAAGATCTGTTGAGCACTTTTTTACTTTAATTTCTAATTAAAAACCTTAATGACAATGCTCTCGTAATAGTTATAAAATATCATGGCAGGCATATTAGTCATCACAAATGGTCTTTTTATTCCCATCCGCCCCATAAACGCATGCATTTATTCATTTAATTATATATAAAATTAAACAACAAATTATCTCATAAAAACATAACTTATTTCCTACAAACTTATGCCGCAAGAACTGAGATATATTGCTTTAATTTAACTTATTTCCTACAAACTTATGCCGCAAGAACTGAGATATATTGCTTTAATTTAACTCCTAAACTTTAGGTACAAATTCTCCAAACTTACACCAAAACAAATTAGATCGAACAAATAGGTCTCTGATCCACCAATTTTTTCACTAAATAAGCAGGTAAAAATTTAAGATCGGGCAAATTCCATGTCCAGACAAAATTTCAACTTCAAATTAATCTAATTTAAAATCATGATTTGAAATTCTATAAAAATAACCTTATACTGATACATACATACTGTAGAAAACACAGTTTTTCCTTGTAATTATTTAGATAATTTTGAATTTTAACATAATTATTCTTAAAAGAACTTCTGAGAGGAGCTTTAGATACGAACACGATATATATCAAAATCAAAAATTCAGTCAAACACAAATAATTTCATATTTTATCTTTAAATAATTCCTTTTCCCGCACAATAATGTACCATTATACGTAACACTTGTGCATCTCTCAATCCATGCTAACCTTCGAGACCTAGGATGGAATCCCCTTTGATGATACAATTTTACACCAAAGTCACATACTAAGGCGCAAAGCCAAATAATTAATCTTCGACAATTTTACACCAACGTAAGAATTAAAGCACAACTTTAAATTAGTTATATTCCCAAAAGTATGTAACACATCAGAGAAGGGGGAAAAAGAGCTTTCAGTAGGACATGGACAATTAAACAGTTGATGGAAGCACACAAGTGGTAGAGAGTTGAGAGTGCACACAAACCACACCCTATCTCATGAAGGTAGGCTGACGGTTTTTAGTAGGTAAATAAGCAGAGGGCCCAACCATATCTTGCTTTTTCATCGTATAGAGTAGATATCCATGGCATTTCCCATAGCAGGTAATGCTGCCTGCTTAACAAACTCCTCTGAGCAATTTACAGCTTCATATATGATTCCACGGAGAACCCACAGCAACTATCCTTTTAGAACACAGGGATAAATACCAATCCAGTGCAATAGCTCTCAAACTACAAAAGAAAGGTAAACTGCACTAGGCAACCCCGTGTAACAAGCTCGACAACAAGGGCAGGCAAGGGGGTTTGAACTAAACCCTCCATTATGGAAGACCCAAGCCAAACCATTTGAGCCAACCCCAAGGGTTCAACAAAACAAACATTTCATTCAACAGCTTAAACACAAAAATATATGCCCATAATAGATGTCAAAGAATAAAGACAGATAGCTGAGACGAAGTTGACAAGAGGGACAATAACACTTGCCTATTGATCAAAATAGGCCAATATAGCTAGAAAATGACTACAAGTGGGCAGGAGAATAAAATATCAAAATTGCCTTCCAACAATACTTTTGAAGATTGAGTTCTGTAAACTTTTCAAGTTGCTACATAGCTAATTGAACTGACCACTGAGACTTTTCATGACCAGAGGGCTAAACAAACACTGAGCATACAAAACTGAAAATTGAAAACACATTGTGGTAGAGCACTCAGAAAGCAGCATATCCAAATAATCTAATCTCAATAATTTCCAGGTAAGATCTACTACTTGCACCTGTATCGGCAAGGTAATCACCAACCCTTTAGCATCTCAAGAAAGTCATACAAGTCTAACTAGTAAAAATCCCAGTTAGCAGTAAAACACACTACCACTTGGCTAAGAGACCTCTACAAAAATGCATAAAACTGGAAAGTATCAAGATAATGAATACAGGTTCAGGATAATAATAAACCAGAAATTTTAGAAGTATGCCATACTAATGGAAACTATTTCCAAGTAGCATACAGAATGATTAACTTAACGTAAACTAACTTTGACTAAAAAAATATAGTAGCTACTCAAACAACCTAGCTCTACCTTCACTCCCACCACTCCGAAAAATCATTCATCACTAATATGCCTACTATTCAAACAGAACATGGTTGAGAGCTCAAATGAAAAACAGAACACTAGGTTGATAGAACAGAAAAATGAGAAGCCTCATAAAAATATACGGCACAATTCCAACCAGCAATTCTACACATTGGGAAGTGTACAATAGAGGTGTTCATTATGTTTGCCCCAATTTGAACATAGCTTCACTAAAGCTTCTCTACAATGTAGAGAAAAGGTCAGTGTATACTCTAACCACACCAACAATGGCGAATCTAGTCCATTAAGGGGGTACGGAAAAAAATAGTGCCTCAGATTTGATCTTGGAACCTCAAGTTGAGCTTCGACCCCACAACCACTAAGCCAACCTCTAATCCAACATTTAGGAGGTACAAAATCAATTATAAAGACATAAAAATTCTATAAAATACTTTACATATACAATATAATTCCTTGACTACCTCTAGTCTGCCCCTGCTCCCAAACTCCACTTTGTGGAATTACACCAGGTATGTAGTTATTGTTCACCAAAAGCTTAGAAATACTGATGGTTTTCAAAGCTCACATGGATGGTAATCATATAGTATATCCTATCGTCCATGGTTCAGAAAGCAACTTCTAATGGATATCAAATGCATCCAAGTTCACCCTATGTGGATACTCTAGAATCTCATAACTTTACTAGAAAAGTTCCAAAGCTATAATGCTTCTTGTGTAAAATACATACTAAGCACCAACGCGAGTCACTTGGCTAAACAGCATCATTCATGAGTGTCTGAGCAGAGTTACAGGTACAGCCAACAGTCGAATATAGTAGCTAACATAATAATCTAACTATGTTATGGAGTTCTGAAGTATCATCATCATTGATTTAAGCAAAAACAGAAAGTTCAACAAAAGTAAATGTCTCCACAAAACACTAATGAACTGAAACGGACTGATATAAATTCTCTTTAGCTAAAATAGCAATACCAGACAAAATGAGTGAAAAATCAATCGATTTTCTGCATGATATCCTCAGAAGTGAACTTAGTGCCCTTGTCTTTGTCAGCAGCAGCGCGTCCCTTAGCCTTGCGGTCGAGTAGTGATCTCCTGTCTTTGTCAAGCCTTAGCTTTGTAACAACAACCTTCGAAGGATGAATACCAACGTTCACAGTAGATCCATTGACCTTCTCTCTGGTTATACGTTCAATGTGGATCACCCATTTCTTACGGTACACTTGGACAACCTTCCCGTCACGGCCCTTGTAAGTTCCACGAACAACCTGAACTTCGTCGTCTTTCCTCACCGGCATAGATCTTACGTTGTACTTTACACGTAACTCGGACGATAAGGGTGCGCTCATTAAAATCCGGCGCGCACTTGACGGCGCCGTGAAATGAGCCTTCCTGCTCTTCCGGCGAGAGGAGGATACTCTTGGATTGTACTTCATTATTTGCTGATTTCTCTGTCGCTCTCTCCTCTGCTTCTCTGCAAATGGCAGCCGATGGAGAAGACGAATATTAGGGTTTTTCGGTTCTTATACATATAAATGGTGGGCTAGAGAAGCTTAGGGTTAAAGTTGGATTTTTCAGCTTTCAGAGACCGAAATGTTAAGCCTGTGTTAATGATACTTTGGGCTTACTTTTGGGCTCTGCTGTTGCATAATGTCTTTTGGAAAATTTATGAGTAACTTTCAATATAGCAAACATAATAATCATATTTATATGCTATAGCTATACTTTGCATAATTGTGTTTCATATCAAATATGAATATGTATATTTCTCTATACATATAAAAACAATTTTTGTATAATTCTCTATACATATACAAAAAAAGCAGTTGTATACAAAAGATCAATTGTATAATTTGTGTATGTACAAAACGAGAAAGAGAGAGACAAAAAATAATTGGGCAGGGAAATATTTGTATTGTATAATAATAAGTGTATAGGACGGAGATATATATATTTGCATTTGTATATACAATTTTCTCTCACTTTATACAAACAGAAACACAATTTATACATTTTGTTTCTATTTGTATAAGCGAGAGAGATGAGGGTGGCGAGCGAAATTTGGGAGATTGTTGAGAGAGTCTAGGAGAGGGGAGAGAGGGGAACGAGAATATATGTATATATATAATTTTCTCTCGCTTTATACAAACACATTTTATACATTTGTGTTTGTATAAAAGCGAGAGGGAGCGACAGAGAGGGGGAGAGTTTGAGGGAGAGATATGATTGTCAAACAGTTTGCTACAGGGCACAATTAAATCAAAATGTGATTATAGCATTTAATTTGATTTATTAGTTTATCATTATATATAATTTTCCCAAAATTTATTATTGAAATAATAATTATTGAAATACACGTCTTGTGTTTTTCTTATTTTCAATATCCCATTCTATTTCTAAAAATCTCTAAAATTTCTTTTTCTTTTAATGTATTCGAGCTATATATTAAAATCTGAGTCAGTATTTAATGTATTCAAGCTACATACTATGTAGCCGATTTATTTTATAATGTATCTGAGCTAGTTTTTAATGTATCCGAGCTATATATTATGTATCTCAACTAGTTTTAATGTATCAGAGTTACATATTATATATCTGTTTTATCTTATAATGAATTTGAGATACTCTTTATTGTATCCGAATGTATGCGGTTTGTGTTCTTTTTAAGGGATTGATGTAATTACAAACTATAGAGGGATAGATTATAATTTCATATTAAAACTATGTAATTCCTAAAATTTATCCTTTATTATTTCTATATTTCGATTTTATTATTTTTTAGTAGGTTTTCAAAAGAATAACTCTTTTATGTTTGTTTTTTGTTTTTTTAATAATTCTTTAATTTCAATTTTTCTGTTGACGTGTTTAAGATTACAAAATTAAAGAACATTTAAATACATTTGACATATCTTTAGTTTATTGACCATAAAAAAAATACTTTTTAAAATTTTATGCCAAGAAAAAATAGATAAAACAAATTAAAATGAAAGAGTATAAATTTAAGGAAAATTCACTTTTATACAGGAATGCAACATTGGAGCCTCGATTACCGGTTCTAATGAAGGATCATTTTTTAAAAAATACTACTAGTAATTTTTTTTTAAAAAAAAAATAACACCTATATTGAGTTATAAATATATTTTTTAAAAATAAATCACTTATAGCAGATTATTATCGAGTTATAGAATATCAGTTAAAAATATATTTAATTAAAAATAAACTATAAGTAATTATTTAAATGCTAATTAATATGTTTTAATATTTATTTTTATTTTTACAGTTACTTTTTATTTTATTTTTAAATAAAATAAAAAGGAAAAAAAACATTTATGTATTAATTGGTAAGTAGCACGAATTGTGCGATTTGAATTAATTTTAATTAATAATGGATAATTAACAAATTAGCACATATGAAGGAATTCAAAAAAAATTTAAATTATTCAGTTTCCTTAAAATGCTCAAATTAGTTTAAATCAAATTAAATCATGATTTTTTTCCTTTTTACTCTCTATCACGTTTCTCACACTCCATCCGTGTTTGCAAAATTTTTACTCTCGTTTCTTTTTTTTGACTGATCAAAATTTTTTTTGATGTAAAAAAATTGTGATGGACAATAACTTATCAATATTAATTAAACATGGTGGAATATGGGATCCTCATGTTGGTATTTGTTATAGTTTTCTGATTTGTTTTTACTAATCTGTGTTAATTCATTGTATTAAAAGTGTTGTAAAATTGTACGATATTTGTTTTTTGTTTGGTAATTTTTTTTTGATATTTGTGGATATGTGTCTTATTAATGGAATTGTTGGTGAAAAAATCGTATAAAATTGGTAAACATGATGTTAGTTGTCTGAATTGCATATTAATATGGGAAACTTTTACATATAGCCACTTAAAAATAATTAATTTCTCTCCATAACTATAGTTTGATAATTACAATTTGTAACTACATGTTATATGGAGGAGAGAGTCGAGCGAGATTGGGAGAGAGAGGAGAGGAGAGAGAGAGGGGGGAAAGAGTGGGAGAAAGGTGAATTGTATATGTATATTGGTTAGATAATTGTATATTATACATATGTAATTGTATATATGGCAAGAGAGATTGGGAGAGGGAGGAGAGAGGCGAGCGAGACTGGGAGAGAGAGGAGAGATGCTAGCTAGATTGAGATAGGGAGGAGAGAGGCGAGCGAGACTGGGAGAGAGAGGAGAGATGCAAGCTAGATTGAGATAGGGAGGAGAGAGGCGAGCGAAAGAGGGCAGAGAGTGGGAGAGAGGTGAATTATATATGTATATAATTGTATATAACTGTATATTATACATATACATTTGTATAAATGGCAAGCGAGATTGGGAGAGGAAGGAGAGAGGCGAGCGAGATTGAGAGAGGGAGGAGAGAGGCGAGCGAGAGAGGGCAGAGAGTGGGAGAGAGGTGAATTGTATATGTATATAGGCTAAAAAATTGTATATTATACATATTTATTTGTATATACTGGCGAATTAAACATATACAAACATGACTAATTGTACAAACTCGAATTCAGCCCACGTAATTAATGTATAATATTAGTCGTGAGTGGTAATTATAGCAAAATGTAGCTATGATGAGTAATTAAATAGTATTAGTTTGCTTATCCGCGTAATTTTCCCTATATTTTATACATGATACATTAATCTGATGTACATTTTATACATGATACACTAATCTAATGCGCGAGGTACATTTATTTGATGCGCGAGATACATTAATCTGATGCGTGAAATGAAAGATTTTGAGAATTTGTAAAACTCATAAGGGATAATGGTATAAGAGAACTTAAATGTGGATTTTCTGTCATTTTTAATAGTTTTTTTTTTATGATCTTAACCGTTATTCCAATACAAAAAGAAAGAAACATGCACATTCAATTCTAAAAGGAAAGATTTCATTCACAAATTCAAGTTAGATTTTACTCTATTCGCTAAATTTATTAAGTGGGAGAAATATATGGAGGGCAACATTACAAAACCAAAAAACTGAATTCCTTAATTCTCGAAAAAGAAAATGAATAAAGAAAATTATGAAAATTACTCTTTGATAGTAAATAATATAGATATGTTTTTTTTTCAAGCAATAATAACTTTGTAGTATAAATAGGACATTTATTTTTATTTATTTTCTACAAAAGTTAAAAACCCCACTATGTAGCATGGACAATCTCGTCTTCTACATTCACGATAAAGATGACAACAAATGTCATGTGTTTGACGATGATGAAGACGTATTGGAGGAACTTCAACTCTCTTTCAACTCTAGTCAGTCTCTAACACATCATTTAAAGGTGAGATATTCCGCATTAAATTCTCTCAATCATGTCATTTTCCTTTGCTATTGGTGCACAAACCATTTATATATCTAATGTGGTATTTTTTTTATACTCTTATACTTGGTATTTGTGGATTAGATGCAGTGGCGACTCAAGATAAATAGTGGCTTAAAGTCAAAAATAAGTTTGAGGACTAAATTTTTATTATTATGTGAGATTCAAGTTGTTTTTTTAAATAATTTTTTTTAATTTTTTAATGATCTTAAACTAAAGTTGTATGTATATATATACACACCAAAATATATTTTTAATCTTGTGGTCTTAAACATATCATTTGCAACTCATATGTAAAAATTGATCCATAAAAAAAATATTCTTTAATGTTTCGAAACAAATTAAAACGTTCTTTATTTATTTTTGTTTAAAAAAAGCTTAAGATAATTTTATCATTACTAAAAATTTAGGGCATTGAAGGCCTAAGGCATATGCCTCATCTTTAAAGGCATTGATTCACCCCTGATTAAATATCCTTGATATGATGACTTTCAGGTTTTGGAAATGATATATTGGTTCGCCCACTTAGAAGGTTAAGTGTGTGAGCCATTTATTAACTCGTTTTGGATCGTGACGAGGTCAATATGCATGCTTTGGCATCTAACGGTAGTTTGGTAACTTTTTGTTGTTTTTCATTTTAATTTGTTTGTCTTATTTATTTAGTCTTTCATATATTTAAAAATTACGTAAAGACACAATAAATCATGACAATAAAGAACGTAAAATATTTACATCAACTATATAATGCATGATGTGTTTATACCTACACTCTTATCATAATTAATTAATATATATTGTTATCTTAATGTTACAACTTAATAATAATAATGTCAATTATCGAATTTATTCATGATCTTATATTGATGACATACATTTTGTACGTTGTCTATTACTGTTTATTATTGAGTTCACTCGTTGTGTATTAAGGTGTGTATAATTAATATAAGTATGGTAATGCAATGGTTTTTTCCAAAATATTTATTTGTCTATTTTTTCTCCACTAAAACTGTGAATTTTCCTCATGCATATTATTTTTAATGCCTTAAATTAAAAAAATGCATGATAAAAAATTCATGCATAACTAATCAGACCATAACTAATACAAGCAATATACACTTCACCAAATAACACGTTAAAGAATTGTCAAAATATCATACGTTGACATTGAAAAAGTAGTAATTTGTACGTTGTTACCACTGTAAAATTTGGATTATTGAGTATAGTCACTGTTGAATAAAATATACAGATAATTAAGACAGTCTATGCTTGTTCATGTGCTTGGTGTATATTTTAACAACGACATCTACACTTTAATAGTAATAAGGTACATACGGGTTGATATCATGATCCTCAAATGATCTATACTGCACATACTAGAGTATGACACTTTAATATAGACCCTAGCTAGTATAATTTAAAAGAGAGAATAATTCACTAATATTAAACTATATTCTTGAAATTTATTCAATTAAATAAGTTTAAACAAGTCAGTTAAGGATCCACATACATTGGAAGTGGAAATAAATAATGTATGAGAAAGAGTTGTAGTTATTCAATCAACATCTTCAATGTAATGTGTGAGAAAGCAAAGTGTGTTGAGAAAAAAAATTTAAACAAAATCGCTCCCGAAGGAGCGATTTATCAAAATAAAAATATTTTTTTATAATTTTTAAGGCAGCGACTTAAGTTTAAAAAATCATTTTTTATTATTTTTGACAACAACATCATGACTGAGCCAAAAATTTCTCAAATATTTTCTGACTATTGCTTAACGATTAACCCTAAAAAAATAAAGTTGAAGCTAATATTAAACCAATCTAGAAACAAGATATTATATGTTGAAGCAAGGAATTCATTTGTCGATTTTCTGTTCAATTTTCTGGCTTTTCCTATTGGATCAATGATTAAAGCTCTAAAAGGGATTTCTGAATATGATGCATAGAAATTTGTAGAAAAAGTGAGTTACAATGATTTTCTTTTTCTTCTTATCAAAACAGATTACTCAACGTGGTGTTGCACCTAGACATAAGTGCCTGAATGAGTTGCTTCCATTTTTTGTGGAACTTTCCGATCATAAATTTGGGTGGGTCAAATGTTACAATTAGCTAGGTCTTTTAACTATTAGAGTGGGTTGTATCCGAGTTTAATTTATTTTAAATTAAATAGTTCATTTAATTTTAGTCATTAATATGTCCTTTGTTAGTCATAAAGATATATTTAACCCAAAAATATAACATAATAAAAATATTTAATCCAAAAATATAACTACGGATATACTTAAACTATTTCCTATACTACAGGAATATATTTGGCCTTCCTTTCACCGTAAAAAAAAGGTCCACATTTCAGTGAAAAACTTTTGCAATACTAAATCAGCTATTTGATCAAACAGAATCATACGAAGCTTTCTTATTTGCCATCATAATAATTTAACACGCTTGTTGAACTTCGTGTCTACTTAAAATTTTAGATTTATCTTATTCCATACGCACTTCCTCGTGAGGCGTGCCACTATATTTATATTTTCTATATTCAGTACATTTTAATTCAACACATTTTTCTTGAAGAAAAGAATAATCCCTCTACAGAGATAAAAGTGATTTTATATATATATTTAACCCAATACATTTTGGAGGAGGATCCCACGCAATACAAAACAAAAAATTAAGATTGTATTTTATCCATACGATAATATTTGAGTTATATTTAAGTTCAGATTTTTAATAATTTAAAAATAAAATTAATAATTTATGTCAAATTTAAATATATTTTTAATATTTTTATTAAGGTAAGTTTAAAGTAGTTTTTTTTTTGAAGTATAACAGAATAATAAATTATAAATTTATTTAAAATAAAAAAAATTCTTATCTCTTTAAATATCAATTAGACTTTTATTATTCAATCTAATTGAAGATGTCAAAAATATATTCAACCAGAAATATAAAAAAGATTTTATTAAAAATTCAAAATCAGGACATAAGAAAATATATCAAACTAAAAAATGATAAAATTTACACTTCGGAATAGAAAAAAGAGAAAATGGCCAAAAACTCCCCTAAGTTATATTCGAATTTTCAACTACAGACTTTAATTTTACGAGAGTCCTATCACCAATCACATGTTTCAAACTGAAATTATTATCTCCTTAAGTGCTTAGCTGGCAAAGAGAATGTATTTGAGCACAAAAAAACAAGTATTAAAATTTTATTTTTAATATCTCTTTAAAAATATTTTTATTTTTATTTCTTGTTTAGTCTTTCTTCTTCATAGCTACCAAATTCCTTCATCAGATTCACCATTGTTGATTTCACCCAAATTTTTCAAAACTCAAGTAAAAAACTTTTAAGAACAATCAATTCAATTGAGGATAAAATTACATGTTTTTAAATGAGAATATTTTTTTATTTTTATTTTTTCTTTGCTGCTCGATCAGCAGCCACCATCGTCATATCCTTCGGCAAACCCCCTCCTCCACTTGATCCTTTTAGTTAGTTTTTTCAAGGTTCTCCGACAAGAAAAATTCAAAGATTGCTTGACAAGCTCCCGCTATCAATATTTATCTTTGTTCCTCACAATTCAATAGGAATTTGGAGAATAATTTACTTTAGAAATCTGACGAAATTGGGAGGGTACAAGAGAAAGTGGAAAAAAGTTATAAAAAAATAAAAAATAAAGGTAATAAATTAATCAATGTCCACCTGTACCACTATGAAATACGCATAGTAAAGACTCGGTGAAGTCCCGAATCAACTTAGAGCTAACCAACAATCGCTGAGTATCATGTGCTTCTATTGGGAAGATCTACTAGTTAAGTACTTGTACTTGCAGCATGAAATGAAGCGTCCCTAATAAGGGACGTCCGTCAAACGTGTGAAGTTCACATGCCAAGATAGATGTGGTTGTGACTTTTCAAGTGTGTCATTATTACAGTTTTAAATAGTTCGGCTGAGTGATAGGACTCTCACAAAATTAAAGTATGTAGTTGAAAATTCGAATATAAACTAGGTTTTTTTTTTGACCATTTTCTCTAGACAAAAAAATAAGAGAGAAGTATTGCAAAAACTTCAAACTTGGCATAAATTATTAGTTTCATCCCCAAATTATTGATACTTTTTAAAACACCTCTATACTTTACTAAATAAACTTAAATATATATTGATCTACCACATGACATAACAAATAGTTTCGAGAGAATAAAACTCTTAGTAAAAAAGTTGAGAGACATGTTGAATTTAGGGGAGCATTTCACTCAATTTTACAAGATTATGAGTAGTGGTGACAAATGGACGGGTTAAAAATGGGAAAATATAAAATGGGTAATCATTCAATTTGTCCTATTTTATATGCGTAAAAATGGGTTGGATAATAAATGAGTTGGCTAAAATACTAGTTTACCCATATTTTCATAAATAAATATTACTTTACTTAAAAATTCAATATGGAGAAGATATTTTAGTCTTTTTTAGATGAAAATGTTGAACATGCTTCATTTAGTTTTATCGTATCATAAAAATAAAAAAAATCATATTATTTTTCAACATAAAATAAATTTATGTAATAACAAGATGAAAAAATTTTTAATTTCAAAGTGAATGAATATTTGCATTTAGGACTAAAACATGCTTAATGCACTTTAAGGAATGCCAATACCAGTGTTTAAAAAACATTTTTGTGGCGAGTCTCGAGGTAGGGCGTACTAAAAACGCTCTGGGGCGTAAATGAAAGACATAGATCCATAAGACGTAAGTCCTAAAATTTGAGGCGTATGCCTCAAGCATAAAAACGTAAGTCCTTGACGTAAAAACGTACATCGAGGCGTTTTTAATTAATTTTTTTAATTTAAATCATATTTTTACTGTTGGTATATAATATTTCTCAAATAGTAATTATAATATTTTTCTTCATTATTGATTATGAATACTTGTCTCAAATAAAAATTATAAAATCGTTGAAATGTTTAATTTTGCTTATTTTATTAGTTTAAAACTAGAAAATTGAATATACATGAGAATACGACACGTAGATCCATGAGACTTACGCCCCGTGTCTCGGGCCTTACGCCTCGCCCTATACTGTATAAAACTCCTCGCCTCACGCTCCCGCCTTTTAAAACATTGGCCAATACTAATACATGATTTGCTTATTTTACACTATTATTGATTATCTAATATAAAAATAAATAAATAAAAAAAATATAATTATAATTAACAAAAAAAATGTACATTTAAATTACAAATTGGGTCAAAGATTTCACATTTTCAATTAGAGAGAAAATATTTTGTTCTATAGAATAGCATAAAAAGGAAAAGAAGTTACACTATATTTAGTGATATCTGAATTTTGAGTGAATAAATGTTGAAAGTTTAACCCATTTGGCTAATTCATATTTTACTTATAATTTACCCATATTTTTATGGATAAAATATGAGTCTTACCCATGTAAAAAATTACTCACCAACCCATTAAAATATTGACGATTTGGACGGGTCACCAAAATATGAGCTCATTATACCGGGATACCGGCACTAATTATGAGTGTATTTAAATTTAGTTTGTCAAGTAAAGAATATTTTTAGGACTATCAACAATTATGAAACTAAGAAGTATGCGGTTATAAGTGTTTTCAACAATTCTCTAAAAATATAACATAAACAATAAAAAATTGTACTTCCCAAATGAACTCCTATCAAATACTTCATCCGTTTTCTTTTACTTGTCGCACTTTGATTTGACACAACATTAAGAAAATACTGATTGATATCGATATTTCACCAAACTCCCTATCAAATGATGTTTAACATTAAGTCTTTAAAAATAATTTGGAAGAAAGAGTATTTAATGCTACGGATAAACATGAAAAAATATAATTATCTTTTCTGGATATGTCAAAAGTGATAAGTAAAAATAAATATTTTTTTTAAAAAAATGACAAATAAAAATAAATGGAGAAAAATATTTTTTTTTATTTTTACAAGTAATTTGATAAGTTTTGAAGGACCAGAAACAACTAATTTATTTAGTACCTGAATTCAATTATTCCAAAATTCTACGTAATTTTTTTTTTAAAATTTATCAAAAGAAGATGAAATAGAAATTACTAAATTTATATCACTTACTAAATTAACGACAAAATTCTACATTTAATTTTAAAATATCCCAACTTATCCGGCCTAACAAACCACCCCTTCTAATTTTGTTAATCCACATATATAGCTCACCACCGTAAATTCATCACTTCCACCGCCAACCACCGTAAGATCCGCAACAATTCACTGCACCACTGCACGCCATTCGGCATTCGCGATCTCCATGGATTTCTGACCCCACCATCTTGTATTTTCTTTTTCTCGTACCTTCCCCTCTCTCTCTCTGTACATAACTGTATTCTGTAATTTTATAATATATCCTCATTGGAATCTAATTGATTACCATTTTTTTTGATTTTTTCCTCCTATCTTCATGTCCACTCTACATTTTTTTATGTATTTATTTGTTATTATATAAGTGTACATCTTATTTATTTTGAAGAAATGATAATTCGCTCATTGCGATTCAAAATGGTTGCAATTGGAAAATGTTCATCGATTTATCGGACTTCGCCGGAATTTTATTTTCCGGAGACATCGTCGGGAAAGTTAGGGTTAGTAAAGCTACCGGCATGCAATCACGGAGGTAAATCGTTTGGTTTTAGTGTTTCTAGTAGCGAGGTCAAAACGTGCTTTGTAAGGCCTTTAAGAGCAATTGAAGCTTCTAGGATGTCTCATGTCAACGGAAAAGATGAAAAATTCCAGCGGGCAGGGTGTGATTCCAACGAAGACTTGGCTACAAATGATTGCAATGGCTTTTCTGGTAGGTGTTTTTTTTTTTTAAAAAAGAACTTTCTTTCATTTGATTTGTTTCCTATTTTCTTCTTAGCTACATTTTTATGCTGAATAATTCTGCTTAGTAGGGGAATACTGAATTCAAATGTTCGCTATATGCTGTACATTAACATTATTCTGCTAATTTAGATTACTGCGCTGATATATAAATATAATGCTAAATCAATGTGAAAATTGAGTCGCTGTCGTTACTTCATTTCTGTACTTCCGTTCCCCCACCCATTATTAGTATAGTTATGAAAGAGTATAGTTCCCAATCGGCTATTCGGTGTATTGATAGTTCCAGGGTAAAGTGGATCGCGGAGATTCACAAGAAGTATTGTGCTATTTAACGGTGAGTGGTATTATTGGACTTATCTTTTGGAGGGAGATGTTCGTTGTTTTAGATAATGAAAATATTCCAATACTACCAATCTAAAGAAACACGATCTCTCTGAGATATAGGGTTTATGCCCGAAATGGTACCAAGTTGGAAACATTGGTCAATTAACTTTATACCTTCTATTTCGTCTGGTTTTTGGTTTCTTGTGTTATTTTATTCGTAACCCCGATTGGGGCAATAGTACTGATTATCCATAGGACTACTAAGGTGAAAATGCAGGATGTATTTCAACGAAATGCTCTGGATTCTAGGAGGATTCATGGTTCGATATTCTTGTGTCCTAGGAGAAGAGAAGCCACACCAATCCATACCGCGTTAACACTATTGTGCTAACAGATTGCTTTGCTGATATATATAATGCTAAGTCAATGTGAGAATTGACTCCTGGACTCAATATTGTCATTTGCTGTTTCGAAAAAATAGAAAGCTCTATGTTTTTGTGAACCTGCGACTTCCTTGGATTTAGGCCACAGTTTTAATCTCTAATTCAATGCTTGTGATTAGCTCAAAATTCAGCTGACTGTACATGAAAAAGGATGATGATGGATTATTCTGTCTTTATGTACAGCATATTATGACTTCTTAGTTCTTATTTCTAGTGGACGTAATTTTGGCTTCACCAAAATTTTGTTACTAATCAGACAATCATCTAACTAGGTAAAGGTATACCTCAGATGTCTACAATCGGGAATTCAACAAACATTGTCTGGCACAAGTGTTCTGTAGAGAAATGTGACAGAGAGGAGTTGCTTCAACAACGGGGTTGTGTTATATGGGTAACTGGCCTCAGTGGTTCAGGTTAGTTTAAAATGCCAGAATCCTCTAATTGGATCTGGAGTTTTTCTCTGTTCTCTCTTTCTGTGAATCTTTTGCCTTTGCAGATGTTGTTTTCTATCATACCATTGTATATGTTTTACAATCCATTTCCGACCATTTTGTATGCATCATTATCCATTTCCTAAATTTCTGGGTATTGTTATGATTAGAACTTGGGCCTTGCATACAATATGAATATCTATTTCTTCTCTTGATGCTGATTAGTTTCTTCAACATGCTATTATATAGCATACAATAGACCCTTATGGTTTGGCTCTTCCCTGGACCCCCGTGCATAGTGGGAGCTTAGTGCACCGGGCTCCTTTTTTATTATTCAGCATACTGCTGTCATGTTCACTACTATTATTTCTGATTTTTAAATAAGGACTTTAATGACTGAGCTTTTCTCACACATACACCTACATGCACACATGGACTTTTTTTTTAAATATTGAACTTGATTTCAGGGAAGAGCACTCTCGCATGTGCTCTAGGTCGTGGCTTACACGCTAGAGGAAAACTCACCTATATCCTTGATGGTGATAATGTTCGCCATGGTCTGAATCGTGATCTTAGTTTCAGAGCAGAAGATCGAGCAGAAAATATAAGACGGACTGGTTGGCTTCTTTTTTGGTCCTTGCTTTGCAAATATTTCCCCAAGCCCTCTTATTTGTTATTCTTAGAAACTTAACAATTCCAAATACTTGATATATAAACAGGGGAGGTGGCAAAGCTTTTCGCGGATGCTGGAGTTATTTGCATTGCCAGTTTGATATCTCCCTATAGAAAGGAACGAGATGCTTGTCGTGCTTTACTGGCAGAAGGGGATTTCATTGAGGTTTGTGTTAATATAATGGTTCTTAAAGGATTAGCTTTTCCAGTGAGCGATTGCTGTTTGGCACATATTATTAGGTGATTGAGTTGGATAAACTTTTAGGTGTTCATGGATGTTCCTCTGCATGTATGTGAGGCAAGGGATCCTAAGGGGTTGTACAAACTTGCTCGAGCTGGGAAAATAAAAGGTATTGCCTGTTATGTAGACATCTCTTTGCTTCATTTTTTGTTTGTGAACTAGCATTTTGTATCAGAAAATTTTATTATCTTGATGGACGAGGGCGGTCAGTTGGAAGTCTGTGAATATCCATTGGGTAGCTAGATGATTAACTTTCCTCAATATACCCTACTTTAGGGATGCCAAATGGGCAAGTTGAACCAAGTCTGAGCAGATTACGTAGGTTTAAATGAGGCCATATCTTCAACCATTGTTTATGTTAATTTAGCCTTAACAATGGGTCATATCCAACCCGACATCCCGACCAGCTCAACCAATTTTGTGTTTGTTTTCTTATAATTTGTCTGCTTAACAAGTCAAACGACAAACAACTTTCTTTTCTTTATAGAGAGAGAAGTTGGATGATCACAAAACAAACCAACAAAAACAAAATATTTCCCATCTTTTGTGTGTGTCAATTTTTTGCTATCTTGGTTAAGATCCAAACTTTTAGATGGGTGGATTACCAACCTATCCGCCCAACCTTGGACTAGTTGGGCTAGTTAAACTTGTATGCTCTTCAGTTTACACCCCTATCCCCCTAATTTTGGTTCTCACATCTTTGTACTTCACAGGTTTTACCGGTGTTGATGATCCATACGAGCCACCCCTAACGTCTGAGGTAAGATCAAGTCTGTTTTGCTTGTTTAACATTTTTTCCATAAGGGAATTGATTGTGCTCCTAGATTCTGGGATTGCCTTGTTTCAGATTATCAGCATGTTTTAGCTACATGCTTTGACCTAGTGCATTAAACTTAGGATCAGTCAATATATGCCATTGATACAGTTATTGCAATTCTCTCATCTTTGAGTTGTCAGTGTCACCTTACTTTAATTTGGATGTTCACTTGATAGCAAATTACTTGTCATCATCCTCAAAGCTCATTTTACTTGTGGTTTTGTGTCATTTCCAATTTGCAGATAGTTTTACGTCAGAACCAAGGGCTATGTGATTCTCCTAATGATTTGGCCGATATAGTTATTTCATACTTGGACCAAAAAGGGTACCTGAAAGCGTAATTTCTCACACCTCATATGCAGACATGCAACTTCAATCTGCATCCACCATTTTCTATTGTGTTGGTGAAATAAAACCTTCTCGTAATTAGGAAACTTCACCTTTCCTTCTTGTATAAGTTGATTGTATTTATGCAGATTGAGTTAACTTCACTCAACTTGCCATGTTCTTTCTAAATCCAGCGTCTATGAGGAGACCATGTTTCACAGTGGGTTTGATTGGACTCATCCAAGTACTGAATGCCAAGGTTAGATAATGAATGTAGGCGCAATCATAGGTTAAGATCTGTTTGGAAAAGGATGCATTACAATTTACATCCATGTAGAAAAATTGTATTTGCAAATGGTGTATTGTCTTTTATATTTATATATGCCAAACACTGCACTGGTATATTCACATTCTCTGAAACAGAAGAAAGAACTAAATATGATAAAAATGGAAGTATGTCATCGTAACTAATCGACAGGCCGGAGTTTATATGGTTTTTCAGATGTTCAGCGTCTCCATAGTCACCACGCTGAGAAAGATGGCTGGCATTTATTTTAGGTAGGCGTGTGGCCAGTATTTAAGTAGCAGTAAATTATTTGAAGTTGAAAAATTGAAGAAACCAAATCTTTTTATTTTTAACCGATGAGAACCAACTCAACTTACTGAAGAGAACCAAGTCAACTTAGCGTCGATTGATACTGTTATGCTGCTGCCAAGTGGAGCAAGGCCATTTTCAACCACCACCATTGATCTCATCTCGAAATATTCCATTGAGATGATAAGCTTCTATCCACCAAGCCAATTAATGGGTCAATCAAAATTAATTGTCCAAGAGCAAATATGTAGTTAAAGGTGGATGATATATGAGCAAATATGTAGTTAAAGGTGGATGATATATGAGCAAATATGTACTTAAAGGTAGATGATATATGAAAAAAGTATGACTAAAGATAAATATGACCGATATAGGATAAATATGACCCTTTTTTCTTTGATTATTTGAATTATCATATTCATAAACCTCAATATCTTAATTATGTGATCGACATATTTAGCTAGAATTTAGAATCATATCATTTAAGAGAAAAGGAAAGAAAGTAGTACCACGTGTTTTCTTATTCAAGAAAAGGATTACATGTTTTTCTTCTCCTTTTTGGATTGAGAAGATTCTGTCAATTTATAAAGGGACAATTTTCTATATGATATTTGCCTACAAAAATATTGAGAGATTTTGATTATGAACTTGGTGGTACTTGTGAATTTGCTTGAAGATATTTGTCCTAAGATTCTGCCATGATCTTTTTATCATATTTGACTTTTATTTTTTCTTGTCATCTAATTTATAACCGTCTTGATTTGACTTATAAGCTTCCATACGATGTCATGCTCACTTTCGAACCCAACAATCTATTCACGTTTAAAGAGATATTTTTCAAATTAAGCTCCAACAAGTTTATATCTTCTTATATAATTATATGTGTTATCTATTTATAAAAATAATATGATGAGCAAATGTTTCAATTGTGTATATATGTTTTCAAAGTGTAAAGTGAACAAATAAAAGAGCCAAAAAGAAATAGGAAGTTATGAATTGTATATAACCAATGATGACCGGACATGAGTAGCACACGCGTGGATTTACATTTTTGTCCACTACATACACTCCAAATAATCATCCGCAAAATCTCCAACTTCCGCCAGCCAATTTTAAAATTCATTGGTCGTGATTCTCACGCGCACTTCTTCACGAGTGTTCTTTTTTTATAACAACTTTATGATATCGTATTGGTCCACGTACTCGTAATTATATCTCATTTTTAAGGGTAATTGTTATCAAAATTTTGTAATGTTGCACCATAATCATTTCATTCTCAAATTTCCGTAATGCAGATAGTAATAAGGCAAACAGTAAGCAGGAAAAAGGAAAGGTAAATTCAACAACGAAAGAGACAGAGAGAGATCTGTGGTTTATAGTGAGATTTGCTTATCTATCTCTCTCGTTTCCGATACCTCGCCTCATCCATGGGTGTCTGGGAAGCTTTTCTCAATTGGCTCCGAAGGTAAGCTTCATATTTGTCTCTGTTAACTAGTTTCAGATTGAGTCTGTAGTTGATTATGTTGCGAGCTCTTATAAGGGCGGAGTCAAGTAGGGCTACGGGGTTCATATATGTTTAAATCCCTTGGGCTTTTATGTCTTCATGTTTTGAACCACTTTGTGAAAATTCTGGCTCTGCGCTACTTTCTCTTACTAGGTTGTGAGTTTGACAGTTGAAGCAAATTCATGGAGCTGAATTTTGTTGTCAATGTGTATGATTAGATTATATTTGGAAATATTTTGGTGTTGTAATTGTGTTTTTTCTTCTTTGTTCTGTTTTATGTTTAGGTATTTTGATAAATTTGCTGTATAATTAATCAAGTTTAATGTAGATTATGATCGGAGGTTGTGTTTGACTGTTATCCGTGTGTTTTGATTTAGATATTTGGAATTTTAATTAGATGAGCTGTGGTTTTCTTTTACTTTTTGTTTGGTTGTTTCAGGATTAGCTATGAGTAATCGTTTTTGTTTCACGATGACATGTGTAGAACCTTTACGTTAATGAGTTTTGCTTTTGTTTGTTCCATCCTGAGCTATAATTGTTAGTGAATCATATTAAAGTCTTTGAGTTGCTGAGATTTCATTGTGAATTTTATTCAGAAATTTTGTTAATAATGACCATTTTAGGATATGCCTGTTGTATCTTACGTATTTCCTAACACTGATGTTTGATGACATGGGAAAGATAAGCAAAGAGCTATATAGTACAAAGAAATTGGAGAGATAACCTTTACCTTGTCAAAAAAAGAAATAAAAATGGAATAGGAGATCAAGAAAAGGTCATTATTCCGTTTCTCAACGGTGGATGAATGATCAAGAGAGGTCGAATTTCAAATCTCAATAGTCTTATCATAATTCTTCACCGTTATTTGTAGATTTTTCTACATAAGTTGTGGTTCTTAATGCGTGTGGCACTCTGGCTTCTTGAGATATATTTCTGTGGATAGGTCGTTGCATGGTCACTGAGACTACCTATTATTAGAAACACAATCTGTAGGTGTTTAGTGCAAGACTCTATCACATGACCATATAGCCGGGATGACTTTTTCTAGTTTGTTAAGGTCTAGATACTAAAAGATGGAAATAATTTGTCAAGAGAATTGTCAGCGGCCCCTTATTCCGATTCTACATTTTGGCAGTTAAGAGTTCTTTTCGAGCTTCCATCTTATGCCTGAAACTTTGAACGTCTGAGGAAGCTCAAGAGGACTGACTTAGAAAAATGAGCTCCATCAATGGACTAGTTATTGCTTTTATTTTTGTTTACCCTCCTTCCTCGTTTCGTTAATAGTATACAGAATGTGCTGTGCACAGACCATTTACTATCTATAGGTGTTTGTATCTGTATACCTTTTTTGTGTAGTTGTTACTTCGATTTGGATATTCACTTTAGAGACAAACAAAGGAAATTTACTGTCATCTCTATACTGAACTGGTCTAGACGTCTAGTATTATAAAACTGTTGGAGTTTCGTATTGCATTTGCACTTGAACAGCAACATGTATGATTCCTCATACAAGCTCATGGAAACTTGTTTATTCTGCAGCTTCTTCTTTAAACAGGAAATGGAGCTTTCTTTGATAGGGCTGCAAAATGCAGGGAAAACTTCACTTGTAAATGTTATTGCTGTGAGTAGAAAACTAACACCTTTTCTAGTGCCAGCGTTTACATATACCGTTAACCTTCTATGTCCATATGACGTGATGTCTTACTAAATTTGCTCCACTTTTGTCATTCTTAGACTGGTGGGTATAGTGAAGATATGATACCAACGGTACGTTCCCATCTTAGTGTTATGTGATACCGCTTTCTATATTAATAGGTTCTTTGATAACAATATGAGAATTACTGGATATTCAGGTGGGATTTAACATGAGGAAAGTGACTAAAGGTAATGTCACTATAAAATTGTGGGACCTTGGAGGTCAACCCAGATTCCGAAGTATGTGGGAAAGATATTGTCGTGCAGTTTCAGCTATAGTGTATGCATCTTTTCTCTTGTTTATTCCGTTTCTTATGTTGAAGCTGCTTTACTTACCTCACTGAACTTCTACTACTTGAGTACTGTGTTTCTAAATCCTTTAATCTCCTTCTCTGTAGTTATGTTGTTGATGCTGCTGATCATGATAATCTTAGCATTTCTAAAAGTGAACTCCATGACCTGCTGAACAAGACATCATTGAGTGGTATTCCGTTGCTGGTATTGGGGAACAAGATTGACAAACCTGGAGCTCTGTCCAAGCAGGCTTTCACTGATGAGATGTAAGCAGACAATATTTCATGAGTAAGCTTTGTCTTAGTTGAATTTAGGGAATACGTATCTTTCCCCTTGGAATATGGTAAAAATGGAAATCAAGTTAAAGGAAGGGCATAAATATTTATATCAGTGTGGACTCTTTTAAGAACAATTGTTTGTTGTGCAGGGGATTGAAATCTATAACAGACAGAGAGGTGTGCTGCTATATGATATCATGCAAAAATTCCACCAATATTGACTCTGTTATTGATTGGCTTGTCAAGCACTCAAAATCAAAGAGTTAAAGATGACCTACTAATTTTGTATATTAAATTTGTGAGGCTATTGGTTTCTCCAGAGTTGTTTTTTTAATAAATTAAATTGTCTTGCTGATTGAGAGAGCTGTCATCTGTCTTTTCTTTCTGATTGTCATATCATACGCTTGGATCCCAGACCTTTTCAATTCAGAGTGATTCCGTTATGCTTCTTGCGCTGAAACATCACCGTCTGTCGTATCGTGGATTTGCTAGGACAATTGAACAAACAAAACGAAAGAAAATACTATGTGATATATATAATTCAACACAGCTAAAGTTGAACAAAAATATGACAGGCTTCACGTAGCAAAAAAGTTGTGCTTTGTGGCTTAGAGCATACCCCCATTGAAGTGCTGATGCTTCTTTTGACAACCCTATTCATTGATAAATTCCATTCACCAACAATTCTTAGCAGTATGCGAGGGCTCAACATATGAATGCTCCAGCAATATCAATACGTAGCCTCAAAACACAACATAATCAATCTTTTGAATCCTGGTTCACCGAAAGTTTGTGGATCAACGAAATTCAACTAAGCTTATTTGTACAGCCACTTGGGGGACCAAACCAGAGTAAAGAGGGAAAAGGTACAGTTTTTTTTATAGGATATACAAATTGTTTGTCAACCACCGAAAAGAGGGCAACTAAACTCCACTTGCCTATAAACTTCATTATGACCACGATGCTATATTTAAGATCACTAGCAATGAAAGAAATCTCCACATTTACAGCTCTATCCACATATCAACAATAAATTGCCAACTGTACTGAAGATGAAAACCCTAGCGGTGGATCCAGATAGTCCCATCTGCATAAACAAGGAAAGATTTCGTGAATAAATGACATTTCAGAAAGCAACTTAGTAAAGGTTTTGTTGTCGCGCAACTTAGCTTAAATCAAGTTAAAATCAACCATTGGTTGTGATAATACATATTGCCGAACTTTTTGGTAAATACAACATATTGAGAAACTTCAGAAATACAAAAAGGGTAAAAATTCAGCACCTACGGGAGTGAACACAACATTTCGCTACCTTGTGTTGGAAGAGATACCAGTATTTCAGAAGGCTGAAAAAATTCCAGCCTCCAAATCAAGCAAATGTGATAGAATTTTAATATGATGTGTGCTAGTAGCACTTAAAGCGGTATATCACCATTCAATATTGAACACTTACAGTAACTTCATGAAACTGCCTATCCACTATGCACTATGGACCTACACTATATACAATGCCAAATGATGAGTCAATATCTAATTTGAGCATATGTGAATCTAGCAAGTTGCCTTCACGCAAGTTTGTGTAAACCTGTGTGCTCATACAAAAAGAAGAGCTTCAAGTTTTCATCAATCCCTTGCAACAAAATAGATAATTCAATAGTTGCAAAACCCTTAGTTTAGAAATGTTCTCTTGCAGTTACCAAAATTTCATATAACCCACTTTCTACAGACCAAAGTTAATGGAGTGCTCCTCATCCTCATTAAACAAAATGCAGTTAAGACTATTAAACATTAGAGAGGAAATTTGGTGCATAAGTTCTAGATGACCTTAAATATATCATGTTAAAACACAGATTTAGATGACAACCTAACTCCATACAGAACTTCAGCAAATACGGACCAATATACAAATCAAAGATAAAGTAGTTTCAATGAATTAAACCCTGGCCCAGAAAAGGTGACCAGATAAAAGACTGATAGTCAAACTGACCAATTTTCTATTCATTTTGAGGTGAATTTATTTGTTTTATGGAAATGAAACTTAAAAGATTTAGAAACTACAGGAATGTTTTTTAAAACATAATCTGAAATCAAAAAGTAAAAAAAGGAAAGAAAAAAAAAACTCGAAAAGATTCATTACTAAAGGAAACTAAAAAATTCATTAGTGAAGGGAACTACTTTTGGCTCTCCACCAAGTAAGCAGGTCAATTTTTCTAGGGAAAAAGGGGAGTAGCTAAAATTAAATTACATTTAAACATCAGATTACATTAGGTAGTGTGCGCCGTGCGCGTATGGCACACACACAAACTTAAATGAGTAGATTGTTGAAAGAAACAAGGACCGACTGTGGATCCCTCTAAAAGTTATATACAGGTTAATGCCTCTGGACTGAAAGATCTCATACAATCATATTAGATACACCCTTCTAATATTCCATAACCGCCCTTATGTATAGATACTGTGATATTTCTCCATTTCACATATCCCTTGGTAGTTGGTACTTTGTTTGTCAATGCCTTCTTTTAATTATTTATACACAGAAGTTCTAATGATGGAGTGGAGAAGAACTGGGGATTTGCTACTAAGACTTACAAGAAATTTAATATGTTATTGTGGATTTCATTTGGCATGATGTTTTCATTACTGTATTTTCTTTCCATACTTGAGTTTGATATGTTTTACTTGAGCCTAGGTCTATCAAAGATAGCCTGTAAGGCTGCCACTGCCTACACACCACCCTCTGCA
This sequence comes from Solanum sitiens, assembly GCA_016801875.1. Lineage (NCBI taxonomy): Eukaryota > Viridiplantae > Streptophyta > Magnoliopsida > Solanales > Solanaceae > Solanum > Solanum sitiens. The sequence goes on from JABWTJ010000101.1 coordinate 724,488, forward strand.
GACCCCACCTATGAGATTACATTGTGTTTGTTGTTGTTATTCAGTATTAGAAAAAGAAGAGTATGTATGCTTATGGCATGCACTTCTTTTTCTCATAGTCACTTAAGCTACTGGTCTTCCACATGCCTTCCAATTAATGTAAACCAGGTTTAACACTGGGAAATATGAGCAACAATATAATAAGGAAAAATGACAAAAATTCACCTTTAAGTTCTCTTATTACCATGATCCCCTATTAGTTTTACAAATCCCCAAAATCCCTCATTTTTGCGCATCAAATTAATGTATCAGCGCATCAGATTAATGTATCTCGCGCATCAGATTAGAGATTAGTGTATCAGGTATAAAATTTACATCAGATTAGTGTATCATGTATAAAATGTAATGTATGTTACTTAACAATTAATGTATCTCGTGCATCAGATTAATGTATGTAATTATAAACTTAAAAGGGACAAATGGCAATTTTGCCTTAAAAGTATGTGATTTCTATCCTTTGCCCACCTTTAAGTTTCCTTATTACCATTATCCCCTATCAGTTTTACAAATCCCTAAAATCCCTCATTTTTGCGCATCAGATTAGTATATCAGGTATAAATGTAATGTATCTTACTTAACAATTAATGTATCTCGTGCATCAGATTAATGTATCAGCGCTTATATTATTGTATCTGTTTGAGGGAATTATGTAATTATAAACTTATAAGGGACAAATGGTAATTTTGCTTAAAAAGTATGTGATTTCTGTCCTTTGCCCATATAATAATCAATTTCCTAAGTTCAAAGACTTGGATGGAAAAGAAAGGAGGATTTGCTTTCAGACTATATAAAATCATATTGTTATCAAATGTTTTTCCTTAATACAAATTGCATAACCTTATCTGGTTGCTGCGAAACATGCCAGCCTTTAGGTATTGAGTTCATCCAAATTCAGTATATTTTACATGGAGTATAGATGTGTGTGTGCACGTGTGTGAAAACCCACTAAAATTTAGCAAATGCTACATATGAAACCATAATTCTGAAAGTAAAATTAGTTCACTGTTATAAACCATAATGTTTGAACCCATCAAGTTTAAATGCTCAATCCGTCCCTGTCGATGGAAGAACGAATTTCACTATATCTCTAATATATGGCAATTCTTCTAATGCTTATGGCACTAGCTGCTCTAAAAGACAGGTGTCATACTGTCACTAATTCATATTAGGTAGACTAACTGTCTTTAAAATTTCTAGTTCCTCCTAGTAGAGGCGGACTCACACCTATATATGGGGGTGCACGCTTCGGAAAAAATCATGTGTATATATGTATGTATATATGCATATCTATTTTGAGAAACTAAAAGATACTAGGATATAATTAACAGTGCACCCATGAGGAGCATGAGTGCCCTAGTGTCATTGGTACAAGCCAGAAAAATCACCCCTGAGACCAGGGTTTGAATCCAGCTAAAGCCCTTTTTCAACTATTTTTATTTTAAGTTTAGCTTAAAGAGCTCATATTTGAGCTAAAATAATATTCGTGCACCCGAAGCCTTCAAATACTGGGTTCGCCTCTAGTTCCTAGAGAAGCAAGACTCTAAATTCTGAAAAAACATTACAATGAAAATTGTTTAAAGCAACATAAGAGTTTTAAGAAGGGGCATAAGTTACTTATGATATGTGTGGCATTTTGCACCAAATATTTAACAAAATGAAATATTTTAATGTTTAATATGTCCTCAGACTTGAATTCTAATATTTCAGACAATTTAAAACTTTTCGTTTGTAATGATATTTTAGCAGTTGGAGAATCACCAGCATAACATCACCTGATAATACAATGTTTTCGAGAATTAATGGGCTCATTGTGGCGTTAGAAAAAGTTTGTCAACAATCACCATGATAAGTTGACTCTTAAAAAGTTAGCTTACCAGACAAGGATAGTCTGATGCTGTAGTGCCTTTGATGCTACTTCAGCAAAGCACTGTGCTGCCTCTGCTTCTGCTTCAAACTCCTCTGCAATCCTTGCTGCCCGTTCTGCATCAGCAATGGCAATTTCAGCCTCTGCAACTGCTTGAGCAGCGGCTGCAGCAGCCTCCTCTGCACTCATGCTCTTCATTTGCTCTAAATCCGCATCAACCTGTTCTTTAGTCAGTACTCTAGTTTCATTCTTTTCTACCATAGTGGAATCAAGCTTTCCGCCCATAGGCAAAGAGAAAGGGCCTCCCTTGCCATCAGATGGTGCTCTACTCGGTGCAATCCTGTAGTGATGCTTTACCTATCAATGTGGATGGAGGTATCAAGTCCAGGTTATGGAACAGACAAGTATATCTATAATTGCGCTGTCCAGTGTCAACATAATAGTATTATTTTAAAAAAAAAATCTCCGAAAGGAAAAATGGAAATTTGATCATTTACCCCTATCACAGTGTTTGTCTGATCATCCAAGAATGAATATAAAAGAACTGAACAATAGTAAAGTTAAATTCATGCATTAAATGGTGGCAGTTTCAAATCAACTGAAGAATTTTACTCTGCAACCAACATCTATGCATTGAAATTTTTGAGCATTCTTTAACAAAATTCAAAACTCTAACCAAACTAGCCACAAGACCGCAGTATGAGCTTTCATTTTCTTAAATTCAAGAATACACATTACGATTCAGGAGAGGTCCATTATTGAATGATGGCAAACAAAAAAGAATGAATTCAGACATTTCATTCTCTCATTGCTTTATACCTTCCTCACTTAGGCATGATGTGATACTACAAATGGAGCTTAGTGTCAATTAGAAGCCTTCCATTCTTGATAAGTTACAACATTGCTTCCTTAAGTAAAATTGATTCTTACCAATATTCTTCATGGTATCATTGACAGACACAACCACCTTTTAGTTAGAGTTTTGTAGAGTGATGAAACTTACATCTTTGGGGCATGATAATCTGACATCCACCAACTCCAATTCAACATAGCAATAGAAAAGAACCAAATATTGACAAGGAAAAAAAAAACAAGGAGAATTCAATCTATGACACAGTTTATCTTAATTCTCCTCAGTAATCACTAAACATGATCTGCTGATGTTAATGCTACATTAACGTGGAACAGGCATTGCATGTCTTAAAATGCAGCAAATGCATCCTCGCTAAACATAAAGAAGGCGTAGAGTGATTTCTGCATCATTTTATACAAGTTCTCAGGTTAATTACCTTTATCAGTCTTCCTTTTTCAGTCAACACCTTCAAATTTGCTGCCAACAGTCTTTCAAAGTTTAGAGGTGCCACATACCGCTCCTTTAAACAAAACAAAAGAAATTGTTGATTTAGGGATCTAAAGAATATGCCAACATTTACAAGGTCCATACACTAGTATCATCTAAGTTAAAATTAAAGAGTAGAATAAATAAGGATAAAGCGAACTTTTTTTGGATAAAAATTAGTATAAACTGCAATTAAAACTAAAGAAACCTTGCCCAGTGAGCAACTTCAACCTTTATAAGCAAATCCCATCTTAACCTCTCAAAAAGAAGCATAAGCATCTCACTTACATTAGTCTATGTTGAAAACACAAAAGAGTCCCAGCGTACGATGAGAAATTTGACTAGAACACAAGTTACACAACACATGGGGTAGAACAATTACCACTACCAATTCCCTGCGACCTTTGGCCGTCCCAATGACCAAGTTGGGCCAGTTTCCAGTTGGCACATAACCTTTCCCTAGTACATTTTACCGGTTTCCGCCTTTCCTCTTCTGTTTGATACTTCTTATATAGTTCTCGGGTGCTCAGGTTTTTGCAATAAAGATCAAAAGGCATTGCCAACTAAAGAAAAGCCACGCTACATAAATTCCAGCATAACTATCAGCTACTAAGATACAAACAGCACAGGCATGTTTAGCTCTCATAGTAAGTCTTGGCTCCCGTGTAAAATCAGAAACTAAGATACAGACAGGACATGCATGTTTAACTTATAGCAAATTGTTAACATATATTACAGGACTTGCTCAAACAAGGCAGAAAGGCAACTTATATTTGTTCTTTTTGTTTTCTTGAAAAATCAAGGAACAATTTAAACTTGTTTATCTGCTTGACTCATAATACCTCAACATCTTGTTTATCTTCTCCTTCTTGTGTACGAGGCAGCAGATTTTCGTAATAGAAGAAAAAAAAAATAATACAAATGTCTTGAAAATGCTTAACCAGGCAGAACTTAAGAGCATATACACTTAGTTTTTTCATCAAAAATTGAAAACATAGATTAAACAGAAGGTGACTCCAATAGTGATTGGTATGATACTTAGGTAAACCAAACATGTCAAGAAAATAGACCTTGACCTAACTCAACAAAAAGCTAATTAAGTAGGGCTTGTCTAAAATCATATAAGGAGAAAACAAATCATCCCCTCACCCAATTTGGGACATCCTAGCAATGCCCTCCCTCTCCCCACTGCTGGCATAGGCCCAATACAAGACATATGGAGTGTGTACAACATAACATGGGAATCCAGCATGGACACACCAAAATAGAAATGGATGACTGTGGGCCTAACTCAACATAAAAAGTAGCTCATCTGGTGAAAATTGCTCAAAACCCATTTAAGAAGACAACAATCTGTTCCCTCAACTAATGTGGGACAATCTAATACTAATAGCAATATAAAATTAACTAAATCTTCAAGAAAAAAAAATTAAATTACTTTCTCGGACTTACTTATATCAAATATGCTCAAAATAGGAAAATATTACCTCTATGTAAGAAGAAATTGCATTCCGACTAGATCCACGTGATTCCTTCAATTTGGCTATTGACTCCAGTATAAGATCATCTAATCTATAACCAATGAACAAACAACACAAGTTTGATGCATTGTAAAGTGTGTGAGTATTTTTGAGAAGGGAAAAAAGAAGCAATTGTAGAACTAAATTACTTGAGTTCCAAACTTGTTATTACAATTTTGAACTCAGACCAAAAGATATAAATCAATCATTTTCAAAAAGCTATATTACATAGTTGGTGACAAGATCTATTCAAGGACTACAAGTATCAACAATAAGAAAATACCAAGTTGGCCACTAAACCTTTTGTATAACAGAGCCAACTGACTTCCAGAACTAAAAGGTTTACATTAAGTTCCTTAACTAAAGGTGGGTAAATATTATATTAAATAACTTAAGTTACCAAGTTCAAAAAAAAAAAGAATTAAAATTGTCATCCAAAAAAAAAAATGAATTAAATTAGATAACTTACAATTATCCTTTTAATGAGAAGTATTACACTGTGTTTCACATTGTTTATCCTAGTTGACACAGGACGGAGTTCATAATATCAAGAAGACTTTTGAATTATGTGGTCTTGCTAAAGATATGCAAGTACCAAAAATTCCTTTTGAATCTTGTGGTCTTAAATATGTTAGGTAGGACATGGGGGTAAGGAGTTACTAAATATAGAAAGTGGCTTCCTTTATAAAGAGACTAAAAAAGGAAAGTAAGACAAACACATTGAAATGGAGAGACTATTAATCATTAAATGCATGAAATGTTTCATCTCAAAATATGCTTTGATTGTTTATTTATTTCTAACAGGATTTGAGTACTTCACCATCTCAAAAAAGAATTGTTAGATAGTACACTATTTTCTTAAAAAGTGATTTCACAAGTCAATAAATAAAGTAGTATTTCTCTCCAAACACCCTCCCAGCACAACATTCAAGACTAGTTGAAAGAATCTAAGATTTGAATAAGGAAGATCTAAGTGATAGGTAGCTTAATAACCTTGAAAGTGGTTTTTTTGAGCCAACATCCTTCAGTACATCACCAGTCGATGCAAGAGGTTTAACCTCAAGAATTTCTGTATCATTCTCACTCACATAGCTAACCAAGGTGTTGTCATCGTGCTTCGGTGTAGGCTGAACACTTTTAGACACAATCTTCCCCCGATGCCGAGATCCCCAACCACTTGCCATGACATGTAGATTCCTCCATTTATCCTGTCCAGGCAAAACTAAGCCCATCAAGGCAACTTTCACTAACCAAAGCAAGCCAGAAAACGATGGGAAAAAGAAAAAGCAAAACCAGACAGAAGTGACATTATAGCAATGCATCAATACTGTTACTATGTGGATATATGACATACTCCAGCTGGCTGAACAAGCTTCCAACAGAATGAGAAGACAAGATTTGATAATGTTGTTATGTCTAGTACCTTCAAGTCCACATTTGAGCGAGAGCGCAACACAACAGCAAACTCTGGATCTTTAAGAATGGTGCTCCATTTGCCAACCCCATACTTCGCTACACCAGCTTTAAGGGCAGCTTCTTCTTCTGATGTCCACTTCTGCTTAGGTGCACCCATTAATAGGTTGACAACTTTCTAGCACTGAATAAAGAAGTTGAGCTCTCCTATCTACAGAAGCGTCTTCACTATTCAGAAATTAAAAGGCTAAGTTGTGAAAAAAGAAAGTAACAATGCCATTGCATAAATTATTCAAAGAACCTTTAAGGCCAAAACCATCTCAAGGAAACCATATTTTAAAACTACAAAATAGGATGTATTTGTTCTACCTTGCTTTTTCTTCTAAAATAGAGCATCATACAAAAAGACAACCCAGAAAGCGTGAAATCGCACCAACACAGTTGTGTCTTTATCATCAGTCCAAACACACAATCAAATACAAACAAAAAGAGTAGGTGAAACAAGCCTTTGAGTACACGCACAAAGTCAAAAGTCATCTTTTGGAGAAAGAGAACTTCTTTTACAGTTAAAACTTTTTCCCCAAGGAAGATTTAATCGACACTTTACTGAAAATTTCGTACAAGCTTAAATTGGCAAACCTCAAATTAATTTTTTTGGCACTGTTCCAGGCTGGAAGGATAGCACTTCTACGCAAGACTGCCAACTACTGAAAACTGAGTCAGGCACACCAACACCATCAGTGATACTACCTAAGTACTATGTGAAATACAAATATTACAGTCTCAAAAAAAAAAAGAAAAAAAAAAAGAGGAAAGTGCAAAAAAGTCTAACAAGTAGTCGCCACCTCCTTTTTGATCCTCAAAAGAATATTCAACAATATGACTGATCAAAAGAAGAATTATTTGAAACTGACAAATCAAAACTGGCTGACAACTATTTAAGATAACACTTAATTGACAAGGAATGAGAAGCTGTAATACGGCCATCAGCATGTACACTATCTATATTGCAAGTGGTGGAAGGACCACCCGGAATTGTCTGAATAAAGGTTGGGAAAGCAAATTTGTACCTTGACAGTGGCATATCTCATGTAGCCAGGATATTAAATGCCATTTTATGCATAGTGAAGCACATTTACAGTTGAAAAAAGTAGAAGCAGCACATTTGCAGCACACAGTCAAACAAACAAGTTGAACGAAGAAACACTATTTATCAAATTTGACTAGAATAAATTTTAGTGTGCCACCTCGGATTGGAAAGCTAAACACATGTTTCCTTGTCCTACTGGCTGTTTACCAGTGGAATGTCAACTTTAAGGCACTTGCAGTCATACTTTATGCTTTAGTATGGATAATTAGAATTCAATTTCATGATAGTCTTCTATAGATTCGTAGCATAACAAAGGCATCCTTTCCTAGTTTTGAAGCAGCAAATTGAAGTAGAGTATTCAGAGCACAGTTCCTTAAAACTTTATTGATCTCTCATTTAGAACTTGAGAACAATTCTGAATTCCATTCGACATGCTTCGAATACTAAAAGAATATGAGATAACAAGGTTTATGGAACAATGTCAGGAAAATAATAGCACCAACTAAAGTAAAATGATTCACATGGTTGCTAGAGGTTTTGAAGAATCATATAGTTATATTTTCTTGCACTGTATATTCACTGCACAACTATGGAATTTAATTTCTACTCTCACAGACACAAAATGGACCGTGCCTGAGCACAATGCAGATCTGCTGAGTTGCTGCATTAGAAGAGGTGGACGCAAGAGCCAGAAGAGACTGTGAAAAATCATTCCACATTGCATCTGGTGGACTATGTGGAGAGAGAAATAGCAGATCATTTGAAGCTAGGTCCAATTCCATTCATAGAGTAAAATGGAATTGTATTGTATCCCTTTCTCTTTTTTGCTGTTTTGGTGTAAAGAAAACAGTTACAGAGGAACTAGAGCTTGTAGATCTGTTAGGCTTTCTGTAAGTAGTTTCTTCCTTATTCTCCAGCATATCCTTGATGCTGAGGAATACAACATTAGAAAAAAAAAAAAAAACGTGATCATCTTCAGAACTACGAGATATTGTTAATTTCAATTCTGTTCCTCATAAAATTTTGTCAATTGTTATAAAGCCTTAATTTACTACACAAATAAATCCAATTGAGACTGCTTTCAGCTAATTCACAAGGAGAAGTCAGATTCATTAGCGGATTTGGTTAAAAGTGTCAAAAAAAATCAGTCCAAACACTTATATATACGGAAAAAATATGTTTTCTCAAGCTTAAAGTTAGAACAATAGCATCAGAAAAGGAATCGAAGTTTCTAGAGAGCATAAATTGCCTGGATACTTCTGTTAATGTCATACCGGAAGAAAGTGCCGGCGCAGAGTTAGTGACGGTGACAAAAGTAACTCGCCGGCGAACAGAATTTACGCCATTGTTATCCTGTTAATTGACAAAACCACGGTGAACTGTTGAAATTGAAATCTAAGGGACGAAAATGAATTGGAAACCCTAGGGACGAAAAAGAGATTTGCAATAACTTCTGTGAAATTTGCAAGCAGTCCTCGATTGTATCGACTTCGTGGCGTAGTCCGTACTAACAAAAAAAATAATTTCAATCACGAATTTTTGCATAAATAATGTATGTGCTAGGCAATGTTTGATTTATTTATATTATATATAAAGAAAAACAATATTCACAATTTATGCACACTTAATTAATAAAATATCAAATTTTGTTTAGTTAATATTTGCTTTATTAATATATTATGTATGAATTTGTGTGTACAATTATAAAATATTAAAATAAAAATATATTATTAACAATATTGAGCAAAAGTTCTTCTTTTTGGAGCATGCATGAAATTCTAATCGAGCTCTCCTTTTAAGATTCTTGACACTATTTTAATAAAATATAATTTCATCAAACAATGTAATTGACATATTTAGCATATATCATTTTAAACGCTTGTGCAGCTCTAAAATTCCCTTTAGTATTCCCTAATATCCATTGGAAGTGTAGCTCCCAGCTTTGTGATCCCAGAGGTTGTCCCTGTAGCCATTGAAGGATTCTATTCCATAATCCTGAGTATACACACACACGTAGCAAAAAATGTTCGTTGTTTTCTTCATGTTGCTGGCACAAGCACATGTCTAATCCACCACCATCCACCAAGCAGTGACAGTTAACAGCCACCCCTGCAGCATCAACCATAGTGTAAACATGGCTATGGATCTGGCACTATTGTTGACAGTCAGATTGGGTCCATGTTACACTAGGCAATTCACCAAGAAGCTTCAGATTATTTGTTCTGATAATAGAATACCATTCTAGCTCTATATAATAGAAGCATCATCCTAGCTCTAACTAAATAACTGCAGTCTATGGCACTCTAACATACTGGCCACTATTAGAAGATTCCTGTACAGTGAAGAACTGATTAGTGTTCAGGGGCATAAGGCTCCAGTAAGCACCATTGTTGTCTATACAACAGCTGTGCCATTTGATTTGGTAAGAACCCACAGGAAATGCAGAAACATTTAGCAAGCAGGTTGCAAATCCTTGCCCTTTCTCATTAGGATCAAAAGACACAAATTTATCCACAGCCGAAGTCCCTCCAGCATTTTCCATAGCACGTAATCCATCCCTCTCGGTAGTCCCTGTTGTGAAGTGCAATAGTTTGTCATTAAGGCCTACCATGTGATCGCTTTTCCAAGCTTGGCAACTGGACTCTGATACCTTCTTATCCCTGTTTGCACTGAATACTTGGAAGGATGTTCTTGAGTGAAGGATGCAGTACAACTTCGACACTTGAGACAGCTGGTCTGGCGATATATTTCTTAGCTGAATACACAGAGTTAGAGGGAGCTGAAAGCCTGACAAGACAGATATATCGTCTATCCTTTTACCATCTTCATTTGTTATGAAAAGCTCAGCAGAAATAGGGGGCCTGCCATTTCACAGTTCAATATTAGAATACTATCAGAATTCTAATATTGAATAAAAATGTACAACTCTAGAACCAATCCAATTGAATCAAACAGATCTCAAAACTTGTTTTGTCTAAAAATCCACTACCATTTCAAATGATCTCCTTGCTACTTATATTCCCACTGAAGACAATTTCAGATCAGAAAGGGTCGATGACATTAAAGTATAAGTTGGCTACCATATGAAATATGAAACAGACTAACAGCAGTAGAATATCTCAATAAATTCAATAATAGTTCCTTCTAGTTAATTGCAGAAGTCTATGAATGAAACTTCAGTTACCTTGATTTAAAAAAATGTTTGGGAGTCCGGAAAGGAATCTGTATCCACGAGAAAATAATATTGAACAGCAACTGCAAAGCCTCACGAGGAATTCGTGATATACCATTATTTTCATGTACAAGAATCGCTTGCAAACTAAGAAATCTCCGAACGGAATCTTTACAAAGTTTAGCAATATCTCTTGCTTCAACACAAGTTGTAGAGACTTCATTTTGGGATTCTTGCATGGAACAGCTCCTAGAGCTTCGATGGAAATCCAAAAGATGCCGCAGATTTTTGCTAGTCTCTAAGTCTGTAAACCCAAGTCTTCTTAACAAGTCATGAACTAGCTGAGTATGAAATTGCTCGTCTGTAGTTTCAAGACCATAAGTACTACAATTTTGTTTACCACGGAAACTGGCCAAACGTAATGTTAATCCAGTACTAAAGGCTAACAGTGAACAACTCAATCCAAGATCAGAAACTATCTTCATACTTTTCCTGTCCATGACAATGAATGACGCTGCTAAGAGATCAAATTCCTTTACTAGCCTCATGAACTGGGAAGAAGCATGGGCAAGCAGTTGCAACAATGAGCTTAGTCCTTTCGAAGAATTTGAGTGCTGAACCAAAATCGTCGCCTCTATTTGTTTTGTACTGGTGGCATCTTGTGAAAGCAAATTCATGCTCAATAATTTTAGTACATCTGCCACAGTTCCAACAACCTTTGATCTTAAAGTAATAAACCATCTCTGAAAACTAAAAGCAAGACCAGAAACAGAGGCATCAAAAGCTTCCTCTAAAGAACAAAGCTTGTTGGCGGCCCCAATAACATTTTCAATGTGATAAGCTGTCATAGTTTCCCCAGCTGCATTTCCAGAAAGAGTAAGCCCGAACAACTGAAATTTCCTTTCTAATTCTGAAAGTTGGGATAAGGATTTTAACCAAAAACAACAGATATCAGATTGGACCATAGGTATTAGCTCCCCAAATATGTAAGCAGCTACTAACCATGCACCATTGCATGCCGCATATTTTGCCAGCTTATAAGACAACCAATAATCCTTTTTAACCAAAATTTGCTTCACACGATCAATAATGAGAATTTCATGCTGGGACAGGGAACCATCATGTGAGAGAGAACTATAACGAGATGGACGAAAATTTCTATTAGAACCCAGATCTTCCCCTATCTCCAGCCACATACACTGATATGCAGCATGGAAGTGCAATAAAAGGTCATATATTAGGTGGACGTAAACAGGAAGTAAGCTGCACTGGTGCACATGCTCAACCAGGTGCTCCATTCTGTTAAAGACTTGGGTGGCACCACCAGTGGAGACATCCAGCTTTTCAAAGCAAGTTATCAGAATCTGGGATAAATAAATCAAGACTCTTGATGCAGTTGATGTATGGTTTTCTTTGTCAAGCTCTGTTATATGATGATCTTCTGAGACTGAATTCGTCATACTGGTGATTTCATTAAGCACGCCGACCAGATGTTCAATAACTATACAGATCTTATCCAGCAAAATACCAGAGAGATCTTGATGTCTTCCAACCAAATCAACTAAAATAAAAAGTGAACTCTTTAACTCCTGCTCCGTTCCTTTGTCTGGATGAGGTTTATCAACCACTAACTTAATTAGTTGGGAGATGCGATCTAAGGTGAATGTAAGCATGCGAGATGAAACAATTGAGCCAATTCCACCTGCTGCATCTTTCAGTATCCCCAAAAGCTTGTCAAAAATACATGCTAATACATGAATTGCAAAAACCCTCTCTGAGATGACTGGAGATTGTAGTTTGAACTCAACAATTTGTAAGAACTTGGAGAAAATAGTGAGGATCTCTGTGCATGGAATTGTATCTAGGTTGGGGGGAAGTATCTGCAAAGTAAGAGAACGTAAGCAGTACTACTATGATTACAATAGCACAAATTTGACAGATCGAGAGGAAATACCTTGCATAAAGCTCTTAGAGCATCAAAATGCAAAGCTGGTGGAAAATCTAACTGATTTATGACGCCAAACAACTTTAGAGTCACATTTGAATTGGCCGGGAAGTGATACATTCCTTTAAGTAAAATGAAACGAAGACATTTTAATGCCATAACTTGCAGGCTCAAACCTCTGTCCTTAGTCATAAATGAGGAAAGCAATTCCACCTGTAACCAAAATCAAGAGATAAATATGCAAAAAAATCAGATACTAAGTACAATAGATATCCTTATTTTCAATGTTATATATTCAGCTTGTTTGCACAGACAAACTCAGCCATGACTGAAATTGCATGGCTTTCCTATTAATCAGTCAATCAACCAGCTAGTTGGTGTAAGTTAATATGAATCTTCTATATACATTGTGCTTTATCCAGGCCTATTTCATTCTAATATTGGTGAAAAGTTAGTTTTCTAAAGCAAATTAGGGGTCCTCTAAAGCTGGAGATTCTCTATATTTCAGACTCTGCTTCCACTGGCAATCGCTTCTCTATAACCAGCTCCATGCCTACAATGATGTATCTGGAAGTTCACATAGGAGATGCTAAAACCATCTTAGGCAACCTCATGTGGTTCCTCTCGTATCATGTTTTATAATTTTGCAAGATTATGACATTATAAATTAAAGAGAAAACACTTAAAATCCCTCGAACTTGGCAGGACAACTTACATAAGCACTTAAACTACACGGGTGTATAAATACCCCCTTAACATTTTTGAAGTGTTATAAAAACCACCCTGAGATTATAATACCACTCTCACTTGTCATATCATAGCCATGTAAGTGCCACAACATAGCCATGTCAGCACCACGTCATTAATTAATTTTTTTATTAATTATTTTCACCATTTTTTCTTTAACACTTCTTAAAATTAATTTGCACTAATTAATTAATCAAAAATACATTCCCCCAAACCCAGCCCCCTCACTTCTTTCTTCTTCCTTCTTCTGCTTCACCATTTTAAGCTTTTCACTGTTCATTTTTTTTTCCTCTTCATATTTTTCAACGAGCTTCACCATCCAAACTCCTATCATTGTAACTCCCAAAACACCACTTCGCTATCACTCTCTTCCTGAAGAGCTTCGAAGCTTTTGAGAGGGACTTCTAAACCCAGCCCCATAAAATTTACTCCACATTTCCTTCTCCAGCATTACCACATCTTTATCGGATTCCAAGTTACTTCAAAGATCCAAAAATAGATCCACCACATCTTTAACAATAAACTTCAAAGCTAAAGTTGTTGCTAAAGCCAAGAAGAGGTAAAAACTTCATTTTAATCTATTTTTGGATCTTAATAAAAGTTGATATATAAGGAAAATAATATTTAAAATATTAATTATATATTGACCTATAAAAAAATGCCATGTGTATAATTCTATAATTATTTTTTCCTTTTTTAATTCTTCACACGCTATTAGGCACGTCATCCCTTAGGGTTGTATTTAATTCACTTCAAAGATGTTAAGGGGGTATTTAAACGCATGTATAGTTTAAGTGCTAAAGTAAGTTGTCCGAGCAAGTTCGGATTTTTTTTTATGTGTTTTCTCTATAATTAACCTCAAATTAAGACAGTTCGTTGCACAAAGCATCCTACATTAGTGGGGTCCTAGGAAGGGCCACACCTCGAGGGGTGTGATGTAGATAACCTGCCCTAATGCAAGCATTATTGTCTGCTCCCACAGATCAAACATGTGACCTATAGGTCATACAATTTACTAACATATCCATCTTGTTGCATTACATAGAGACCTCCGAATATGGTAAACATTGTTTTGTGCTCTTTAGGGTCTTTAAGTTCTATTTCAAAAAACTTAACGTGACTTCATCTTCTTTGTTTATTTTACTTTATAATTGTTGAAGCTCTTTACCTTATTCATTTTTTGAGATAAACATATTGTCTGGGCCAGCTTGCGCCTTGCGCGTAGCCCAACAAATTTCGCAGGGCACCTCCTACCTTCCACCAACATATCCCCCAAGGCTTGGACAAATGGGAAGAAATCACCTAGGAGCCATTTGGTAGCTTGTTAGGACAAATATTTTACATGTATTAGATCCTACATAAATAACATCCTGTTTGGTAGTTGGTTAGTATTATGTGTAAAATTAATACAATGTTTGGTTTGTAAGTTAGAAACCTTCATAATTGATTCATGTATAAGTTATGAGGGAATCTATGTATAATTTTTGCAGGATACAAGATGGAATAACTAATACATCTATAAGTAATACATGAATAACTAAACCATGCATAACTAATCCTGCATAAAATAATACTTAAATTTTCTCATAACTAATTCATGTATTACTAATACTTGTATAACTCTAGTCAGCTATCAAATGACCCCCTAGTGGTTTTGCCTTCGCTGGATTTGAGCTCTCACTCCATTTGGTTGACCACTAGGCCACAACCTAGAGTGTGCGGTTCTTTTACCTTCATCTCGGAGACAAAAATTTAGACTCCATTTCTTTTCTTATTTCCTTATCAATTTTTGTATTTCTCTGCCTTTCTCTTCCTACATTGGTTGACATTAGAAAAGATGCAAATCAAACAAAATGAGCAAAAATTATACCTGTCTAGGAATTAAAGGTGTCCACTTAGAAGCAATTTTGGAAAGTGAAACTAGCATCACCAAAGAGAATTCTTCTTCTGAAGAATCTAGGATAAGCTTCACACCAGTCTGCAATATGAAAAAGTCAATTTTAGTGCTGCAATAGAAATCTGAGCTCACTTCTTCATCATGTAAGCAAATTGTCAATACAGATCGGCCTGGTATCGTAAAAAACTTATTTTAAGGAAGTTGTAACAAAAACTATAGCAATAGTCACAATTAATTAAGAGATGACACTTGCATGTCATGCATGAAAAAGAAAAACATTGCATTTCACTATGCATAATGTTGTCATCTATATGAGTATTTACAACATGGTTTCTGAACAGTGCTTTTTCAAAAAACAAGTTCTTTTAGAATAGAGCAGAAAGGGACAGAAGGATAGGGGGTCCATGTAATGAGTCACAGGTGCAATAAGAAAATTTACATGTATTTGGTGGCAGAAACTCATATTAAAGAGAAATACTGAACCTTATGAGCTATATCTGCTAGTAAAATTGGGCACCACATTTTAGCAAAAGCACGTCCTCCAGCTAACCTTATAGCCCTTGATGTTTTGGATGACACCAACAGACCTCCAAGCATCTCCAGAAATACATAAGCAAAATCGTCTGCCAGTTCAGAAAAGCATCCAGCTGCAAACAAAGAAGCCTTTGCCTGTAGATAGACGCAAAATGGTTGTTTCTATTATCAATCATGTCAAACGTTAGAGGCAAACGGAACAATATGTAATTGCTGTAAATGATACGATAGTCTAGATCCTTGTGTTGCACAAAGTATAAATTCCTACAAGCACTTCCTTAATTATGCAAAAACAACCATGGAGAGCTTATTTATGACTGGATAGTAAGCTGCCAAAATCTGGAAATTATTTGGAGTCCTATTTCGGTAAATGGCAGGAAATTTTGATCATTTCATATCTTGCAACACTAGTGCTCCGTCCCAACAGGTTATTCTCTTCAGGACACCTTGCTCCAGATCATCCCTATAATTGTGTATTGGCAACCGGGAAGCTCTAAGTGCACGCAGATTTTCCAACCAAATGTGTTAAGGACAGGTTGTAACATCACATTAAACTTTGGGTACTCCTATACCTTCATAACGGCTTCCCTATACTGAATCTTACAAGTAGTGGATAATCTGTTGTGAAGAAATTCTCTCATAGAAGGCCCTTAATGTATTTTAAAGTTATTTAGTGGGAAAACACAGTAAGCAATGTTACGCTAATAATGCCAAAACAATATATAGTACTCATTAAGATGGACAGGTCTTACCTCCAGAATATGCATCGACCACAAGCTTGAAAGAATGAGGTATCTAACATCAGCACTATCTTTTGCAATATGAGCCCAGCAACCAAATAGAACTAAAGCCAATGCTCTCTCTTCAACGTTTCCAGAGTCGAATACTATCTTTATTCTAGTCAAAAGTTCTCTATAGCTATCTACTTTATCCTTCGAAAGGATTCCCTCATCTTTTCTTCCCTGGCTCCTCAGCTGCCTCCTCTGCTTGAGCTCTGACAAGAAAATCTTCACTATACAAATCTTCATATGTTTGTCTCCTGACTTAAATGCATCTGCAAGCCTAAGAAGGATAGCATTTGCAAATAGCTTATCTTCCCCCGGAATTAAGCCAAATATTTTGTACTCAGCAGCATGAAGATTGGACTCTCTACTCCACCACTCAAGTCTTGGCCCAATATCTAGTATGGCTTCTATAGATTTACCTAACCATCGTGGGGATGAATACAAAAGTATCAGTTAGAAACGATGATAGTTATCATAAAATAGTTTAAATAGAACAATAATTCTTCATAACAGCATTAAAGATACATTGACAATAAAACTGGAATCATCCTTGAAAATTTTAAGAACAAAAAGGCCTTATAAAAAGGAGTTAATTTGACTGACAACATTACAAAGTAGAGCACTACAACACTTTGTTTAGATGGTTGTCACATCTCATTACATAATGCATTGTATTGCTTTGATATATATAACATTTGCACAGATTGTATCATTTCCGTTGTTACATAGTGCCACACATCAACAATTTAAAGGACAAATCTACAACACAATTAAGGATACGAGGTAGAACTATTATAAAAAAAAAAACTTTATCATAAAATAAGATTATTTGAATGATAAGCAAAGATAAAATGAGAAGAAAAAGAAAAGTAATGATGTGATCACATTACGTAAAATGAGAATTTTAGTAGCTAGGTAACTATGAATTCAACAATCTGATAGGATAAATTTAAGTAACAATGAAAACAAATATTAAATTCAAACTAACAACAAAATACATTACAATAGAATGGTAACAAGCATACAAAGAAACTGTTACTCACCAGGCTTTTTAGAACGGAGGCCTTTTTCAAGTTCTATGCTCCATTGCATAGCACAAGCAGATGGAGTTTTCTCCATTATTTTCTCTCAAAGGACAACGAGCTTGAATTCTTCTGAACTGAACTTAATCAACAGCAAAAAATGGATAGTAAGGAGAGAGATGAGTGGAGAGAAAAATTGTACCTCTGTAGAATTGGAAAAAGGAAAAAAGAAGAAGAAAATCATACGTTTTCAAAGTGAGAGTTCAATCAGTCCATTCGAGCCGTCGGGGGCGTAGTGAGGCTTCACGACGAACTTTTTTCTTCTTTTTCAAAAAAAAATCCCAATAAATTATTTGTCAGGGTTTGGACTTGGGACAATTTAGCGGAGTAAAATTAAGAGAAAATAAATCAGTGACACTATACTTTTTTGTAATATAAAAAAGGATAACTTTCATATATAGAAAACATAAAATTCATAAGTGTATGCTATAATAAAGTTTATATAATTGCACTTCATAACAAACTTATATATGTATAATTTGCTATACATATACAATGAAGCGAATTGTATAAAATGACAAAGAGAGAAATTATATACAATTTGAATTGTATAAAACGAGAAAGCGAGGAAGGCAGAATTGAATTGTATAAAACGAGAAAGAGAGAAATTATATACAATTTGAATTTGAATTAAACGAGAAAGAGAGAAAGGCAAAATGAGACTTGTGCAGGGAATATACAATTGAATCGAATTGTATAAAATGAGAAAGAGAGAAATTATATACAATTTGAATTTGTATAAAACGAAAAAGGCAAAAGAGACTTGAGCAGGGTAGTATTTGTATTGTATAATTATATAAGTATATATGACAAAGATATATGTATTTGCTTGCGTTTATACAATTTTCTCTCGCTTTATACAATTAGAAACACAATTTATATAATTCTATTGTATAAAGCGAGAGAGGCGAACGACAGGAATAAGCGAGCGAGAGAGGGAGAGTGGCCAGCGAGAATATGAGGGAGAGAGGGACTGACAAATAATTTGATATGGAACACAAATAAATCAAAGGGTAGCTACTATATTTATTTTATATTATTAGTTTGTCATTCTATATAATTATTCGTATAAAAAAAATAGAGGAACCATGAAACTTTAAACGAGAATACTAACTTCTTCTTTTTTTGGCAGTTTTATAGAAATAGTTGAGAAATTAGATTATTCATTCATTTCATTTTACTTGTTCCTTATTTTAAAAATAATTATTTTATTTGTTCTTTTTAACAAAAAAAGGGAGTTTTATTACGTTTTCTACATATTATGTTTAATATTAAATAATTATAAAAAATAGTATTTTCACTAGTCTATATTAAGTAAATTATTGAGTTCTATTTTCATAGTTTGAATTAAGTGAATTATTTAAAATTCAAAAAAGGTGTTGAGACTTTATTTTTCATATTTAACCATCATTTAATGAGAATCTTAACTATGTTACATTTTTTAGGAACCTAATCTGAAAATAATCAAAAGAGGAATAGTGGAAATTAATTTTTAATTTATGTCCTTAAATATTTTTTTTCTCAAGGCCATACAAAATTTATTGCACGGATTGTCCCAATTTCAAGATGGTTTTTAATTTTTGCCTCTTAAATTTGTGATCTTTAATTTTTGTCATTCAATACTGAAATACTAAAAAATTGTCAAAATGTCCTAGACAGCGAAACAAATAGCAAGACATAAAGTTCAGTGGCGCCCCAAACGTACAAGACATTAGTTCAATGGGAAAAATTATGCTCCAAAGCATAAATTTAATTATACGAGTTGTACCACGAGACATAATTTTGACTAAGTTAAGCAAGCAAAGTTCTTTAGAAGTCTTTATTACAGGACACAAATTGTGCCACGAGACACAATTTTGACTAAGTTAAGCAAGCAAAGTTCTTTAGAAGTCTTTACTACAGGACACGAGTTGTGTCACGAGACATAATTTTGATTAATTTAAGCAAGCAAAGTTCTTTAGAAGTCTTACTGAGACACGAGTTGTGCCACGAGACATAATGTCTAAGGCAAACATTCTTCAAAATTTTGTTTTGCAAAATTAATTGTCCAGCGGAATTAGATTTTGAATAATGACATTTTGACCCACAAATTTTTATCAAACAAACGTAGAGGCAAAATAAAAAATTATGAATTTGAGAAAATTAAAAACCACTCTTAAATGGAGGTATTTGTGCAAATGACTCTCATTAATAAAGTTAGTACACATCAAAATACATCTCTAATAAGTTTCTTTAAGCATTGTGCCTAGTTAACATAGGTCAAGTTACATATAAGAGAGGGAGAGAGTGGTGAAAATTAACCAAAACTGTATAATAATCCCCAAGGACACCATGTCATATAAAATAATAGTTACTCTGTTATGATGCTCATTCAAGCTCTACAACAAAATCGTGCACCAAGGTCGTGCAGTAACATCATTGTAAATGGCAACTAAAGTCAGCAGCAAATAAAGCATCAAGACATTTACAGTGGCAAAATGTCATCTCCATTATTCAGTTGTTACATTCATTAAACATTAATGCACAGTCCTTGAAGCAGTCAGTTTCAGTGCCTTGTAAAAGTCAATAAGGTTACACTAGCTCAGAGTAATAAGAATGTAACCACACCATAATACATACCTTTTTCATGTTGAAAACTACAGAATAATACATACTTTACTAAAAAAAAAAGATCACTACCTAAGTGAAAAACGCGGAACACATTACAACAAGTCTGGACACCCAAGTTCTCTGCCCACTATAATAGTCATAGCCATTGATACCACCTTCTCTGCCTAGCAGTTGTCTCTTTCTTTGGAGCAAGAGTAATCCTATCTGCGTGAGCAACAGCCCATTTGCTAAAATCTGGGGAAGAAACAAGCTCTTCCATAGCCTTCTTTGTGGTGTCTTTAGTTATCTTGTCATACTCATCCTTTGTAAGCTTCTTCCGTTCAGGAGTGTTATGGAAAGTAGAATAGAATGTATCTTTTTCTGACAACAAACTTCGTGGCTTGAGAGGAAAGCCTGCAGGAAAAATACACTTCAGAGAATCTCCACCGAATACTTCTTCATTTCTACTAATAATTAGTTTAGGCAAACCTGGGCGGATTGTGTCATTTAGATTTGTCTTGAACGTCCTGGAATCATATGACCCTTTTATCGGTGATGCGTACAAATCCTGAGATTCCCAGAGATAACTCGTGTCTATTTGTGATAAATTCCTGCTTTGCATGATAACCGGAGTGTGAAAATACAAAGTGATTCCAAAACGGAAGTCATCCGTCCATATACATAACAATAGAATAAAGCAACTAGACTACATAAGCATCACTTAGAAAATGGAGAGGAAAGATGGTAAAAGATTTTATTTAATTTTTTTTTAAAAAGCACTCACTTGAAAAAGCGCAGAACATATTTGGGACGGCATAATCTCCTCAAGATTGATGAGATCAGAACTCCACATATCCATGCCTCGGCACACAATAAAGGATCCACAGAACTCTGACAGACAAATGAAGTTACGTCAGTGCCCAATTGAACTCTGTTAAGGGATATAGACTAACAAAAAGTGTGAGAACTTGAAGGATTAAAGTGATTAGTAGTATTATCATATAAATGGAAACCTGAAGAATCAACGCAGAAGCGAGAAATCGAATGGACCAAGCAACAAATTGAGATACTCCAGTGTCAATTGATCCATCTTCTTCAAGTACGAATTTGTGAACAACCCAAAATCCCAACCAAGCTCCAGCAATCACAAGGAAAAGCAGCAGAAATATTGCCAGCTGCAACAAAAAGACGGTCGTGTCATCCTAAATTCCCTGGTAAGTGGAATGCTCAGTGCAGAAACCAATCAGATTGAACTTACAAAAATTCAGTCATCTTATTGTGAAATAATAGCAGGAGTTAGCAGCATATGCTTTTCAGCCATTAAATTTTGACATTTAACTTATAAAGGCACTCAAAATCAAGTTATATGAGGTAGATTTTACTGGCACGAGAAACCCTCAGCAAAAGGTTTTTCCTAACAGGAACCCAATATTAAACGAAATCAATGGATGAACCCTAAAGTTCAAACAATAAGGCAACTAATAAAACCAAAAAGAACTTACATACAGGGTTGTACATGTCTTCACCAACACCAATCTCGCGCAGAATTGAACGCAACAATTGTGGCACATAGCTTAGAATGAAAGATCCTACACCAACCTGAATGCAAAACAATGGCAACTCTTAATAACAAAATTTCAAAAGAATGACTCAAAGAATAACTGTTAATAGTATACTCATACTAGCAAAGATACTCACAATGGATGAATACAAGAATATTGCTAGTGAACTCTTCCTACCCGTCGGAAGAAGCTTCATTCCCTGTCATTAGAATACAACTGCCAATCAGAAAATTTCAACATAGAAGCATGATATACACCTACATATTTGGTTGTCTTGATAAGGATGGTATTATACATACAATTATACATCTATAGTTCTATACACATTCGTACGTGATACAGCTGTTATGCACATAGCTCAAGATAAAATAAAACATCGAATATTTTCTGATTGATTAACATTGTTGACTATGATATACTCATAGTCACATGATTGGATTGTTAGTTGGAATGATGATGTTTCTAATGTAGCATTCAACGTTGTAAATCTAAAATTTCTTTATTGGCTCCCAGATTGGAATATTAGCTTTTTATTAAGCTAAACTAATTTACCACATAAGACTCTCCAAGACTTCAAGTACACTTAAAAAGATCTCGTGTACATCTCTAAAATACCACGATCTTTGCCTACATCATGAAATCAAAATTAGGACTAATTCACCACAGATATCAACCGTCCAATTCAAGTTGAATCAATTCATATGAAACAGGAAATCACATCTACAGCAGTGTAAAAGTTTTATTTATAGTTTCAAAGTAATTTGCCTTCTTTATAGTTTAAAAAAAGTTGCCTTCTTTAACATGATAATTATAAGATTTAACAACTATAAAAGATTATTGATATGTAAAGTGGACATAAAATTGTTTCTTTGTTTCTATATACACGGAGATTAGATCTCTCATCCATCGTGGGTCATGACACCACCTGCCATTTGGCAATGGAATAGTATCACCTAAAAGCCATTTAGCTTTCTTTAGAGAAACATCTATTTAATGATTAGTAATTAGGAATTATTTCATATCCCGTCCGTATGCTTTTCAGTTCACATGCTCTATTTCGTTGTAGTTCTGAACAACAGAAATTATTATTTTCCAGATTTCCAACATTTCATAATTATAATATTGCTGTGAAGTAAGAATAAAATGAGAGTTGGAACTAACAACTCAAAAAAAAATTGTTGATAAGTTCTACTTGTACTCCCTTAGTTCAATTTAGTTGCCTACTTATCCTTTTCTTTGTCGGGATTGGTTTGCCTACAAATCTTTCTAATGGCCCAAAAAATGTCATTTCTCCAAAGAGGTAATAGCCAATCTTATATGATAAAAGTTATGCAAGACCTTTTACAACATTTTTTCACAGAAAACCTGGGACATCCAAAAAAATGCCTTGCAATAAAATAAGTACATTTATGATATTCCTATATTTGTGTTGTTCTCATTTCCTCCCTCTTTTTAAGCATATCTGCGATTTAATTCACATGTGCCATTTAGGGGAAGAAACCTAAACTAATAAATATGAATTATACACTTTAGAAGCTAAGGATTCATTAGATTAGAAAAAGTTATCACTAAAAATTAGTCAAAAATACTTTCCAAGTCCAAATCTCAGGTAACAAAGATACTTTAAACTTCTTCAATATCTTATTTTTATCTACTTTGTGATGTGATTTGTCAACAATTTTAGCGAGCTTGTTAGCTTTATTCTCCCTCTTTTTTCCGCCAACATAGGGGGATTTTTGTAAGTTACAGATACATCTTCAGCAGCACAAGATTTTTGTAAAAATACTAACGTGGAGTTATCATGGTGCTACTCTGCATTTTACATTTGCAAAGCAATTTCCATTTCAAGAAAAACATTATCTCGCACAATACAATTGGAAAATTATTTTAGCTACTGAAATCAACTAAAACAGTTTGCTATGTAAATTTGAACTAAAATATCAAGATTTGAAACTGAAAAGACAATCCCAACAAGAACGCACATGCTTCTTCAATATTAAAAACAGGGAAGCTAGCAATCCTAGCAGAGGCTCTTCTTTGCACTCAGAAAAGGGACAAGTTTACGGAAGTATGCATACTTCTTTGAGAATGAAGGGTACAAAGTTACCTGGAAAAGGACCATCAATATCACAAGAATAACCCCTACTGCCATCGCACCACCATAGAAAAATACTAGAGACTTGCTAAGGAAGGATGCCAGAGCAAGTAGCAATATCCCCAATACCAGAAACACAACACGATACAAATAAAAATCTGCATAAAAGGATAATGGATATTAAGGTTGGTAAATTGAATAAAAATTCCAAAAGCAACAAAACAACAAAAAGAAGTTGATTTCAGATTGGCCCAGGAGAACAAACCTTCATGCAGCGAGACCTGAAAAGTGTCCTTAGATGAGCCTGTCATCCTAATATCCAAGAACCTGTGCTCGAAAGGTGACATTGATCTCACCCATGAACCCTTGGTTAGTTTCATCCATTGGCCTGGCGGACACATCCCAATTGCAAGGGATTGATTCCTGCAAAGATGATAATGACCCTTAACAATTTATAAAAATTTAAGACAGTAAAGATGAAGTGGATCACCTATACCTATCTAACTTCCGAAAGGTTCCAACTCTAACTCTTGATCTTCCTTTTGTATCAGATGACATTTCAGTTGGAGAAGTTTCTTATTATGAGCTCAAAAGGATAGAACCTAAATGACTGGGAAATGACCTTTATAGCAGCTTTTCATAATACAGTCCCTCAAAGTTTCAATTTCACAGAAGAAAAGGACACCTAAGAGTGGAAGGTGGATAGCAGAGGTATTTTAACTGTCAGGTCAGCTTACAACAAATAGTCAGGAGATAGGATGGACATGGAGAATGATCTGGAAGACCAAGTGCCTTATAAGGTAAACTACTTTACATGGTTATTAGCAAAGGAAGCAGTCCTCACTCATGAAAACCTTAACAAGAGGAAAGTCAACCAATGGTCTAGATCTATCTATGTGAAGAACAGATAGAGCCAGTCAACCATCTCTTTTTGCACAGCAAATGGACAGACCAGTTGCAGCAGATATTTATCCATAAGAGGAAGATCAGGAAACCTGGGAGAATCAAATAAGTGCTAAGAAGCTGGAACAGAGAAGGCAATGCAGTGGAGGAGGAGAGATGGAAGATGGTTCCAGGTTCCTCATGTATTAGGCGGACCATATGGAAAGAGAGGAATCAGAGATGTTTTGAAGGCAAAAGAGCAACATACTGAAGATCAAGACAAACTGCTTAGGGTTTTACTATTTTTGATGTTAACAAGTAGTTATAGACAGCACACTGCACAGAGCCACCATTAGACAAGTCATACTAAAAATTGTTCTGTTATTTTTTTCTTATAAATGGGTCATACTAGTCAGTGGCGGAGCCAGAATTATGAGTAAGAGAGTTCAAAAATTGAAGAAATAGACACACGAAGTAGCTGAAGAGGGTTCGACATCTACTACATATACCTAATGACAATGTGGCACCGCCACTGATACTAGTAATAGATAATCCTTAACGATCATCATCTTTAGTTTAGCCATTATACTACACAAGAGAAAGGGTATCAATTGTACCTCTTGAAATGATGTCCCTCAAACATACAGATTTAACACGTAATAAAGCACCTGACTTCCTAGGTATCTATCAGACCAATAAAAAATATGATGAGGCATACAGACACAACTTTAACGAGTAGCAACAAATACTTAAGGTTGGAAATTAATTAACATACCATCTGATTCAAAACAATTTCTGTATCACATAACTCATTGTTATGTAGAGAGCTAGGTCGTAATATTAATAAAAAGAAGGATGATAGACCATACACCGACATTATATATATCAAGTTGTCAGCAACTCATCTATTATATTTTTCCTTTTGAAAAAATCATCAATTGTGATTTTTCACAATCATAAAAGCCATTATGCTATTACTACTGGTCAGCAGAAGAAATAAAATATACTACAAGAAGCATCATTGGAGACTTGGAGTTCCATTAGTTCATAGTTTAATTAGCAAATAAACAAAGGGTTAGTGGCTCACCTATGGAAACAGACCTCAGCATTAGGTGGACGCCCACTTGGATTCAGATATGACACATTCACCTTTACTGAATGGGCATACTTTCTTAGACTTTTTAGCCTTGACAATCCATGGATCTGAACTCTCTCACAAATGACTTTAGTTCCAGGCTTAGAGCCAGGAGAATTTTCCACTACTATTCCTGGAGATATCTGCAGCGTGGCAGATTGAGATACAGCTGTCCAACACAAAGAGAAAAAGAAACTATAATGAGTATAACCAGCTACTAATTGTTCAAAAAGAATATACCATTTCAAGGTATAAAGATGTTATAATGTTCTGTAGGAGCTCGTGCTTGGCTAACAGCTAACCAAAAAGGAACACTAAGAACTCTATACAACTCTTTTTCACCTAAGGATCACCTCTTACCAGCAAGCCCAATCCTAACTGTTGGATTTTATGCAAGGGCAGTGCGGCACCAACCACACTAAAGAAGGAGCTATCAAGAAAAACTTCCAATACTTGCTGACTAAGCTCTCTCTCTCTCTCTCTCACTCTCTCGACACAAAATAGGGATTTAAAACATCAAAGCAAACTCAAAAAAGGAGAAAGCACAATATGTGCAAGTACTTGAATATGAAATATAAAAATAAAACAACCAAACAAAGAACATGCTAGTACCAATTCATGAGGTTATAGTGCATTGAAATCAGTGTTACAGATAGTGAACCCCTTTTTTATACCATATTCAATGTAGCAATTCTGATAAGCAACAAAATGCCTATTATGTTTGTATCTTTTTGTGACAACATTGCAAATGCAAATGTTTCTCAAAATGTTGAGGCCATGTTTGACTTTTTAAACTCCTTCTTTATGATGTGATATCACTGATGCCATCATGAAAATGCAAAAATAAAACAGGAAGAAAATACAATACATTCTGTTAGCTTTAATATAGTACATCATATGCTAGGTTAAGGAAATAACAAAGTCCAAAAAATTGTCAGGGGACTCACATGTGTTAGGGCACTCCAGCTGTATAAAAATAAACGACATCTAGCTTTAAGGGAGTGCATTGGAATTGCTATTCCGTCAAAATATCTACTGTTTCTTTCATTCTAAGCACACCAAAGGATACAAAAAGGGATTAGTTTCCAGATTCTTCTGATGGACATACCAACTATCCAGTTATTCTAGCTCACGTAGGCTTCCTCATTTATACTACCAGACATTACCCAGTTCAGTCCAAAAAGAGACAAAAACATGTTCCACTAATCTTCTGTTACTGGGCAGTGTAGTTGAAGATGTCGAGTAGTTTCTGCATTCTGCTTGCACATGTAGAATCTGTTGACTAAGTGAAGGGAAAAGATATTCTGATTAAAGGATGTATTCAGTATGGAGGAAAACATTTTCCCGTGTTTGGTTGGTGCTCCTTGAAAATAAGGAAAATGACTTTCATAATGAAAGTAGGGAAAACAAGTCACGTTGTCTCCTTCCCTCCCTCACAACCACCCAACCCCCAGCACCCCCTGCCCCACCTCAACCCCCACCAACTACCCCAGCCCCAGCCCCAGCCCCAGCCCGCTCCCTGCCCCCCCCCCTACCTCCTTTCCCTTGTCTTAGACATATAGAAATAATTATAGGATAATATTCTATATTTACATACCGAATGCAAAAATATAAATAAGACACCACTTATTTTCCTAGAAAATGTTTTGTTGGAAAACAATTTCCTTCCTACCGAACACATGCGAAGTTATCCTGGGTTAGGCATGCTTGATATCCAACAAACATATTCTGTGGTGCTTGTAATTTTCTCAATGCTCGCTCCTGTACATCCTTGTTGCTGATCCATTCATACATAACATTCCCTTACATGTTTAAAAATAAAAATGTATCTTCTCAATATCACAGTTTTGACAAACAACAAGCAAAGTAACACACATATTTATCTTTTTGTACTTTAACCCATCAAAACTCAAATACAGTTTCAAATTACACCATCAAATTATAGCAACTTCAACGTCAAAACTCAAAACCAGTAACCCCTTCTTACAACAACAACGACAACAACAATATACCCACTGTAATCCCCGCACGCGGGGTTGAGGCATAGTTTTCTGTAATTATAGTAATTTACAAGGACTACAAGTCTAAAGCAAGACTTTTAACTGTCAAAACAATCACTAATCTTAACATACTTCATAATTTCTCCTGAAACTTTTGCTTAAGTCATGAAAGTAAAAGATAAAGATAAAAGAATATTTCAGAACCCTAGAATTTAAAAGAAAGTTACCTAAAGAAAGTTCATCAGCGCGGACTATGGAGGTTAATGCGATGAGGAGCCATAGAAGAAGAGCAAATACTCCACGCGAAGGAATTGCTACATCCATTGTTTTTGCCATTCGAGTTGCTTTGGAACTACGAGAACGTTTTTATCAAGGAGCAAATTGAAAATACCAAGTCCTTTGGGGTCATTTCGTTATTTTCTGATTTATATGTAAAGAATTTTAGATTGGGCTTGCAGCCCAACTTAAAGGATCCTTTGGGCCCATCAACGGTAGAAACAGAAAATTTGAGCAATAGGGCAAATACACATTTGGCCTGTCGATAGAACATAATTGCATTAACTAATCAAAGTAACACCATATAAGAACCTTTCACGTGTAACAAATATAAAAATTATATTTGTATCTTATAGCTATAGTTTATATAATTATGCTTCATAGCAAATTTTACGTTTGCTATGGAGCTTTTAATTGATATAATTCCTACAAACATTCAATTTTATATAAATTGTTCAATTTTATATAAATTCATATATATATTGTAATTTGTATAATAAGATATGTATTTGTATAACTATAAGTGTATAAAATGAAAATAAATATATTTATATTTCTATATACACTTTTCTCTCACATTACACAAACAGAAACACATTTTATACCGAAATGAATAAAGCCATTAGTTGTATACCGAATCAAATGGCAAAAAAGAGGATATTTGTTGCGAATTACAATTAAAATAAGAGAAAATTATATATAAATGACAAACTAATAATTCAAATTAAATACTATAACCACACTTTGATTTAATTGTGCCCTGTAGCAAATTGTTGGTCAGTGTCTCTTTCCCTCAAACTCTTGCTCGCCACTCTTCCTCTCTCGCTCACTCCCTTTCGCTTTTATACAAACACAAAATGTATAAAATGTGTTTGTATTTATATAAAGCGGGAGAAAATTGTATATGTACATATATTTTTGTTCCCCTCTCCTAGATATTGCTCGCTGCTCTCTCATATCTCACTCGCCACCCTCGTTTATACAAACAGAAATGAAATGTATAAATTGCGTTTTTGTTTGTATAAAGCGAAAATTGTATATACACATACAAAATACATATATCTTCGTCCTATATAATTATACAATACAAATATTTCCTACCCAATTTTCTTTTGTCTTTCTCGTTTTATACATACAAAAATTATACAATTGATCTTTTGTATATAACTTTTTTTTTATATGTATAGCGATTTATACAATTCGTTTCTTTGTATATGTATAACGAATTATACAACTGCTTTTTTTTTATATGTATATCAAAATTTACATATTTATGTTTGCTATGGAGCGCAATTATGCAAAATATATTTATAACATACAAATATGATTTTTATGTTTGCTATATGTGAAAGTTACTCCCATATAAACTATGACTATAACATTTAATATGAATTAATAATTTGCTATTTTATGCAATTTTCCATTAAATAAATATTATTCAAAAATATAAGACACGTAGTAAATAGCTCACTTCTATTTTTTTGAATTTATTTTTTATATATTTTGGCATTAAATTTGTCGGGTTGAAAAATATTTTCTTTTTTTCCTTCTCTTCTTAAGTGTAGTTTTTCTCTTTTTTAACTCTCTATATTTTATATATATATATATTTCATATTCTCTATCGCCTAAATTTTCTCTACCACGAATCCCTCTGTTTGTGCTGTTCTAATATAGTTGTATGTTATGTCTGTCAATTGTTATCTACAAAATAATCTTCTTTTATTGCTAAATATTTATTTGGTTAAAACATGCAAATTTAATTTATGGATTATATATACATGTCAATTTCTTATTTTTATGTACCATTATTATGAAAAAAAAACTCGGTCTTTTTTTTTTTGTTGTTGCGTCTCTTTAAAAGTTTACCTCAATTTTATTACAAATTTAAATTTTGTACTCTTCTTGATGTTTAAAATCTATCGAACCAACACAAATACCTAACAAACTCTAAAAGCCAAAACTGAAATTTAGTTCAAATCTAATTCAAATTCAAATTACTTTAGGGTTAAAATTTTAAAATTCATTTTAAGCTTGTAACTTGTAATATGATATATAACTCTATATATGGTGGTGGAGCCTCTATAAAGATTCAAAAATAGTGAAAAAAGGATGATGGTAAAAAAAAAAAAAAGAAAAAGAGAGAAAGAGGAGGTAATTGTTGTGGACCAATTTGCGTAAGACTTTAAAATTTGTACCAATTGTAGTAGCATTAACATTATTATTATATTTGTTCATAATTATTTCATAATGAATTCAAATACAGTATTGTTTTCTATTGCAACAAAATATTGATGGATTGTCCATGAGCACCAACACGTATGATTTTCTCAACTAATGCCTCCACCTTGATGCATTAATATCTAATTAATTTGTTGTTTTATTTAAGCAAATTCACTTTACTCAAGTGTGTTTTGGGTGTACAAAATCGAATAAAAAATTGAGTCAAATCGGAAAAAAATCTGAGTAGTGATTTGGTTTGATTTGGTTTGATGTTGGAAAAAAATTCAACTATATTTGGGTTGGGTTGGTTTCAACTAAAAAAAAACAACCCGAGACCAAACCAACCCGACATTATATATATAATTTAAAATTCTTATTTTATACATAAAAATACTTACTTTGATATAATTTTTAATTATCTCTTATACCTTTTTCATAGTTTTATCTTTTAATATATTTATTTTATGTTTGAAAGTTAGAATTCTTAATGATCTAATAAAGATTATAGTCTATACATGTTGATAATTATAATAAAGTTTAAATAAAAATAAAATTAATAATAATGCAAAAAGAAAATTAATTCAACACTAAGAATGACAATAATATTGAATATTTGTTTTTTAGTTTTACATAGATTTAGAAAATTAAAATACATGATCTAATTTTATTTTCTTTTAATATTTAGTCATGTAACTAATACTTACTAAACTTATTTTAGCATGATTTAGTACTTTAAGTTATGATCAATTTCATTATGACTTATCAATTTGCAATATTTGTTTTAAGCGATTTTTTTTATTGGATATTTTAGTGTCATTAATCATATCATATTTTTTGTTATTTTTTTGAGAAATAACTTAGATAGTTGCATTTTGGTAAGACTGAAGAAATATTTGAAGTACAAGTAAATTATATGTTTGTATGAATACTTTATCGAAAAAACTCAAAAATCCGAATTACCCGAAAAACCCGAAGTTGAAAAATCCGAGTTTTATTAATTTGGTTTGGTTTATAAATTCAAAAATTCGACACAAATAGTTTGATTTGATATTTAAAAAACCCGAACCAACCCGATCATATACAACCCTAAGTGTGATTATGTCTTTAATAATAAAATGAGCAATATTACAAAAGGAAAAAGTACAGGTACAAAAAATTAAACTTTAATATGTCTTTCCAATTTTTTTTATTTTTTATTTTAAAAAAAGCTAGATAGGATTAGAGAAAAGGAATAAGAAAATTAAAGCAGACAAAATTTAAAAATACATGTTAGTCTATATTTATTTATCCAATATTGATTTATTACGTTTTCTAAGAAGTAATAAATAAAATAACAATTTACTATATCACTCTAATCTTTGAATATCATAACTTTTATGCCTTGGAAATTGTAATTAACATTAAATAATAAATTATTTCTTAATTTTATAGTATTAAATCAATAAAAATAAATATTTATTTTAATATAATAAATAAATAAAAATGAACAGAGTAATACGTAGATGCTTTCATAGTCAAAAACTTAATAATATACCAGTACGTATGACTTTCAATAATGAGCCTTGAAAGATTCGAGACTTTGCAACAAGTTGGTCTTTGTTTTGAATTATTACAAAGTGAGTTTGTTATTCAAAGACCAAAATTGTTGTTCTTCATAGTACTGCTTTGTTGAATTCCATTTTGATAATTAAATATTCGTAACAAGAAACAGATGACCACTCCACCCGTCCCAAGACGTCACGATATTTAAGGCATATTATAATGTAAGTTGTTATTGTGTTCTTTTTAAAGTTAATTTGATAGATTTTCAAAATTAAATTTAATTACAATAGTTTGATATTTTAAATAAAAACATTAGATATTTAAAAATTATTATACAAACAGTACTATAAATATTAATTTTTTGCATATTAATATAATTAAAAAAAATTGTAAAATATTAATCGAAATTATTATCGTTTGACTCTAAAAAGAAAATATAATAGTTAAAAGTGGACAGAGATAGTATAAATTGTCATCCAATAGGATAAAAAAAATCATAGAGCTACTTTAAAATGTTAATCAAAATTTACATAATTTTGATTTCGAAAAATAAAAAATATCAAATAAATAGAGATAGATGGATTAATTAATATCAAAAGTGACTTGCAGGTATATATTGACAATATGTTAACCCAAGACGATACTACCTGACTAAAATATAGATTGTTTTAGTAAGTTTAACATTTTTTAATCAAAGGATATAATTTGCGACCGTTATAACTTTTATCAATTTTTTTTATGTGCATTTGATAAATTCTTGACCATGTAATAACCTGCGAATCAATTTAATTTATTTCAAATATACCTTTGCCTTTTCTTTAAAAGGTTGTCTGAGACAATTGTTTTTTTTTCTTCCAATTTGCACTTACTGTTTTAATTAGTAATTAATTATCAATAAATAAGTTGGTCAAATACTAAATTAATTACATCAAGTAAATATATGTATAAAATTTCAACAGGAACATGTAATATGGACGTCAAATTAAAACAATTCAAAAT
The DNA here is from genome assembly GCA_016801875.1 of Solanum sitiens. Lineage (NCBI taxonomy): Eukaryota > Viridiplantae > Streptophyta > Magnoliopsida > Solanales > Solanaceae > Solanum > Solanum sitiens. The sequence goes on from JABWTJ010000101.1 coordinate 757,215, forward strand.
AGTACAAACATGGATAGTGGTGTAGTAGTTGGAGTGTTCACCTTTAATCGGAGATTTTTGGATTCGTGTCCTAGGTACGGAGAAAATAAGTGTCATCCGAATAAACCCTGTAGAGCGCGATCCGAATTTAATCAAAACTCTAATATAAACTTCAGACACCAAGTGCGAAATTAAAAAAAAATAAATCCAGGCTATTAATTAAGTTCTAGAAGAATTCCGTCTTCCTCAAGAACTATGACTCTGTTTGGTTGAATTTTTATTTTTATTTTTAAATAAGATTGAATATGGAGTTCTACAAATGAAGGGTTTGAATGGACAGTGTGATGGTACTTTTGCACAGATGCACATTATTGTATTTTGTTATATTCTATTGGTTTATTTTTTATTTGTTCATTTTAAATTTTATATATTTTTAAAAATAATAATTGATGTAATGATTTAATAATAATGTTCATATCAATTAATTATCAATATTAGATATATACTATACTAGAGGTAAAAGATTAAAAAACTAATCACTTTTTCTTAATAGTTAAAATAACAAATAAAAATAAAACTATTTTTATAATATAAAACAAAGTAAAAATGAATTATAATCAAACTCAATGGACCGTCTATTTCTAGCCCTATTTACATTCGATGTTAATGTTTCAACTTTATAAGATTTAATATTCCTTTTCTCGTAGTAGAGGAAAAGAAAACAGTGAGACAAGTATTGTCTTTTTAGAGTAATATTCTAATTATGTTGTAAAAACAATTATACAAGCAATGTACTAATAATAGAGCCACACACATAAGATTATATAAAATGCTCGTCACAAAGTTGAATAAGACCGTAGTTACAAAATACTGTGCCCTAATTTGCGAACAATCAGTTTAGTTTTATTTTATTGCGTCACAATTATTATAACTTAAGTTAAAAAAAGAACAGTCAGATGAAATTAATAATCATTGATTTTTTTCTTCTTTCTCAATTTAACTCGAATTATCAATTTAGTCCGATATACTGATTTTCTTTTACATATCCCTAGCTAAAATTCTTCATCAGTAGATGAGACTGGAGAGTCCAAGGATGCACGTGTAGCTGAGCTCAGTCCTCACACACTCGTCACCAAAATTAATGGTGTTATTGGATGGTGCGAAATACTATAACAAAAAATAATCATTAGCGGGATTTAATTCTTAATTACTGCTAAATATATGTTTTAGCGGCAATTGTCACTCTTTATATATGTCCTTAAAGTTTTTAGCGACATTGGTTCTAATGACTCTTAACTAATGTCGGTAAAAACGTTAACACTCTTTATTAGTGTCAATATTTAATGCCGCTAAAAGTTGTTTTTGTTATAGTGAAAGAACTATTTATTTTTATAAAATAAGGAATATTTTAATTTTTTTATTATTCCTTAATAATAGTAATAATAATAATAATAATAATAATAAAAAAAAAACTACTGATTAATCATTTTTTATTATGATAATTTTTAAAAATAAAATTAGTTCTTTTTTACAATCCTATAAAATCATCTATTTGATGTTAGTTTGTAATATCAAGATACTTAAAATAATAATTTTACAGAATTTCGCAAGAAACAAGAATTTAAATTTATATTTTCAAAATCAAAAAGTTAAAATTAGTAAAGAAAATATAATTTGTAACATGTCAAAAACAATATGGAAAGAGAAGAAAATAGTTGTAGTCGTAGCCTATTGACAACGGGCGTGAGGGATTCCTTTTCCCAACTTTTTAATAACAAGTAGAGGTATTTCCTTATTTAAAAATTAAACTTCTTTTTAGAGAAAAATGTTTTACTAAAGTATAGGGGAGCACTTCATTTCTCATTTTTTCTTACTTACTAAACACTATTTTATAACAAAGTAAAATTTTTAAAACATCACATATTTTGAAACAAAGAAAATAACTAGAAAGAAAGAAAAATAAATCAATTTTTAAATTAGGTCAAAATTGAGCAGGGGTCATTAATATTAAATTTATTTATGATTTAATGCTTAACAGCTCGTTTGAATTGCCTTAAAAAATATAATTTTTAAGTAAAAAATAAAAAATCAAATTGAAATAATTTTTAAGTTAAAAAAATAAAAAGTATGAGATATCTACTTTTTGTTTTTGACTCATTTTAAGTTATTTTTAATCTTGACAAACCTTTTCTAACTTATTTTAATTTATTTTTGATTTATTTTAAGTTATATTTTTTTATATTTGTCAAATACTTATAAAAGTCAATGACTTTAAAATAAATCCGACAAACTTCTAAATCAATTCAAACTTACCCGATCAGCTTCATCTATCCATATATATAGCCGACGCCTCAAGACAAACTTCACATTTCCCTCCATTTCATTTAATAGAGTATATCTTCTTCACAACCTTCTTTCCATTACTACTACAATCAATATTTTGTTCTTACAAAAAACCCCAACTTTGTTAGCCACCTTCCCTATATATACAAGGCCACAAAATTAACAACACAAATTCTATTTATATCAAACTGAAAAATGGAATCGTATTCAAGTAAAATATTTTCTTCTTCCTTCTCTAGTTCTTTTGCTGGTCATTATCAACACGAAGAAACGAAAGAAAAGCCATATCTTTCTTCTCTCCATAGAGTTCGCAGCTTTCCATCAAGATCAATCAACAAGAAGCCCATCGCTCCATCGCCACCAATTCCCCCTAAAATCTATAGAGTCGAAGTTGTTAATTTCAGACAAGTTGTCCAAATGTTAACTGCTGCACCCGAGTTTCAATCTCACTCCAATTCCACCTCCATCCCAGCGCATTCATCAGAGGTTGCTAATCTATATTGAACTGTGTAATTATCTCAGTTAAAACATTATCTTAAGCACTCCCCGTTACATGCATCAATTGTATGATCAGATCTAAAAAATTAACTTACATATTAAATGGAACATTACCAGCTATTTTAACTAATTATTGATTAGGTTTAATTTTTATGAATAGGTGGCTCCTCCTCCTCCTCCCGCTCGTGATCTTTCACCAACTTCATTATCAAGTAACGGTAATATTAATGGTGGACAATGGAGAGAGTTTCTTCCTCCTTCCTCCTCAGTGGTGGTAACAAATGACGAGTTTTCCAATGAGTCAATTATTCAAGCAGAAGAAAAACATAACCCCAAATTGCACCGGACAGTACTATTTTTGGAGCATGTGGCACAACTCCACTAGGCGTACCTCAATCGCCTTCTTCTTTCGTGTGGTGTTCCTCTCTTCTTTTGAGCCCCGATACACTCACTACTTCTATGGATACCAGCACGGCTCATTAGTACCTTAGCTCAAAAGTGAATTTAAAATTTAAATTCAATAAAATGTAATTCGAGCAGGAAAATAGTGGATTTAATTGAAACCATTCTAAATCCAACACTGTACGTATTTGATATACGCTCAGCTTATCTACAAGCGCATTGGAGCTCATTTTCTCGTTATTTACTAGATCAGTGGTAAAAAATATGTCTTCAAAAACTATGGAACAGTTTTAAAAATAATTATTTTCAATTAATTTCTAACTAAAATGCATGTTCAACACAATTTAAAAATTTTAATTTTTTAAATTTTAGAATTGTGGCCAAACGAAAAACGTGTATAAATTATAGTTTACACTTGGAGTTTAACTACTATCCACCGACGGTGGACAAAAGAATTACACGGGCATCTTATTTTTGGAAATACATAATTTTTTTAATTAGTATATTCAAATATTATTAATGTTAAAATAAAAATAATAAAAAAGTGTTATATGGTAACTTGGACTCTAAATTAATTGTACAAATTTTATTAGGATTCTTATTTGTCTTACCAAAAATAAAAAAAATAAAAATTCATTCAGCCTTTAGTTGTATTGACGTTCCTTCTTCACCTACATACACCATAAGAGCAACTGACATACATCATTGAAGCAATTTGAAACAATTATCATGGTAGAGTTTTTCTCGTATATCTTTTATTACATAACTTATTAAGTCTTTTTCGCAACATGAGAAAATGTTTAGATAGTATTTTCATTACTTCAAAATTAGTTTTCTTTTCTCATTCGATCAACAACACAACAAATTAACTGAAATAAACTTGTATTCATTTATCACTATATGTAGTCCAGTTTAACTAGTACTCAAAGTCCATATATCTTAACAAATTTAACGTTTCAAAGAATTTTTCTTGTTTTAATGTATGAAGAATTTATGTTTTGTCATGATGAAGATTTTTAAAGAATACTTGTTAGAACTTTTCAGCAAATTGAAAAAGTACAATACATTAGCCGTGAAAAATATTTAAATTTTTTTTAACTAACTTACACTATCAGTCTAATATCTAATAATTGTGTATTGTAGGAAACTTTTGAAATCTCTAATTTAGAAGAGCAAAATGCAGAAGAAACTGAAGATTCCTTGGAGGATATAGAAAGCAACATGAATGCAGTTGTACCTTTTATTCCTCAACTAGGTGACCAAGAATTAAGAGAGCCTTACATCGGTATGGAATTTCAATCACTTGATACTGGATTTAAATTTTATCTTGATTATGCTCATCGTAATGGCTTTAGTGTGCGCAAAAATAGAATTAGTAGATCAAGAAAAGATAAATCCATTATTGGTCAAGAGTTTGTTTGTTCAAAAGAAGGATTTCGTTCAAAAAAATGTCTTGTGAGTAATAAGCAACGAGATGAGACTAGAGAGGGATGCAAAGTGATGATATATATGTCAAAGAAAGAAGAAGAAAAGTGGGTTATAGCTAGGCTTGTCTCAAATCATAATCACGAACTTGCTTCTCCTAATAGTCAAAAATTCTTGCGATCAAAAAGAAAAAAATCAGAGGCTCAGAAAAATCTTATTGATCTCTTAAATAATTCTGGTATTCGTCCAAGTAAAATTGCATCAGTGTTAACTACTCAGGCGGGGGGCATAGAGAATCTCAATCTAACTGGACGAGATATTCAGAATTATTTGAGCACTAAAAGGCAAAATTGTCTTGAGAAAGGAGATGCACAATTGATGTTGAAATACTTTCAAAAGCGACAATCTGATAGCCCAGGATTCTTTTATGCAATACAAATGGATGTGGAGGGTCATTTAGCTAATTGTTTTTGGGTGGATGCTAGGTCTAGGATAGCTTACAAGAATTTTGGAGATGTTGTCCTATTTGATCCTACATACTTGACAAATAAATATAAGATGCCTTTTGTTCCATTTACCGGAGTTAATAACCATCACCAATCTATTTTATTTGGATGTGCTCTTCTTTGGGATGAAACGGAAGAAACTTTTCAGTGGTTACTTCATACTTGGCAAGAGGCGATGTTTGGTATTTTCCCTCGTACAATAATCACAGATCAAGATGCTGCAATAACAAATGCAGTTGCAAAGGTGTTCCCAAATAGTGCACACCATTTTTGTATGTGGCACATTGAGAAGAAGATTCCTGAATATCTAAGTCATGTTTTTCATGAATTTGATGATTTTAAAAATGAGTTTAGTAAGTGTTTACATTGTACAACAACTCCTGAGGAATTTGAAACTGCTTGGATTGATATAATGAAAATGTACAATTTAGAAGAGCATAGTTGGTTGCGTAGGATATACGCAATTCGTGAGAATGGATTCCAGCATATGTGCGTACTACTTTTTGTGCTGGAATGTCAACAACTCAAAGAAGTGAAAGTATGAATAAATACTTTAAAGATTATCTTAACTCTAGTACACCAATGAATGTATTTGTGACGCAATATGATAAAGCTGTTGACGCTAGGTATGACAAAGTAAGGGAGAAGGATTATAAGACAAAGCATTCAAAGGCTATCTTGAAAACATTATATCCAATGGAGGATGAAGCAGCCAAAATATATACCAGAAAAATATTTCAAAAATTTCAAGAAGAGTTGATTCAATCTCAAAAATTTATTTCAGAAAAAATTGAGATTCAGGATGGAATACATATTTATAAAGTGCATTTGTTTCAGAGAAAACACCGGCGTATATTGTTAGGTTGAATCTTGAATTAAAAAATGCTACTTGTTCTTGTCATAAGTTTGAGTTCATGGGAATTTTGTGTAGACATGTGCTTATAATATTTATAAAGAAACAGATTCACTCGCTTCCACCATGTTATTTATTGGATCGATGGACAAGGTATGCAACCACAGAAAAAGCTAATGACATTTCAAGTGCAGGATCGCTTGTGGATAATCTGAAGTCTTCTACTATATGGTTTAATAACATTATGACACATTCTCTTGGGCTCTCTGAACGAGCTACTCGTTCAGAAAAGCATTATAAATTTACATATCAAAAATTGTTGCAACTAAGTAAAGAACTTGATGAACTTCCATACGAGGATGTTAATGATAATGTATGTGATGGTCAAGTTAACGAGTCAAATCAGGATTTGAACTCAAGTGAACAAAGGGGAAATTTTAGTGTGCTTGACCCTCCATACGTGGCTACTAAAGGACGTCCTCGTTCTTTGAGAATGAAAGGTAGTTTAGAAAGTTCTCAGAAGGTTAAAAAAAGCTCTTCGATAAAATCAAAAAGAGAAACCAAAATCAGAAAAAAAGGCAAAGGAGTAAGGTAATTTTATAGTTTGATCTTTAATTTTCAATTTACTTCAATAAATTTAGAGTTTGATGTGTATTCATTGACTAAATCACATATCTCAATTATTTGCTTAATTTGCAGTTCACACATTAATGTTGAAGAGGAATTCAATGGCAGGGAGACATTTCTTAATGCAGATCCTACAATGGTAAGGTTTTATTTTGATAAATTATGTGAATTTTGACTAAGACTTATTCTATGCATCATTCTCTTTTTAGCTAACAAATTTTTCTTTTATTTAATCATTTTAAAAGGAATTCTCAGCATATTCAGAACCTTTTGAAGGGCAAAGTGGTCGCGCTGATTCATATCCAACCTCATTTATGGTGGGTTTGCTTTACTGCGTTTGTATGTATTTTAATTTTTTTTATAGCATATATACATTCGTAAACGATTACTTTTTCAGGATTTGATGAGAGCAACTTCGTATCCATATCAAAGAGGTTTCTAATCTACAAGTTGACTTGGAGTTTGTGGAGTTTAAAATTAAAAGAATGCCTGGAGAGACAATTATTCAAAATTCATTTTGTTCTGTTTTCTTTTTTTGGCAGAATATAATTCTAGGGATATCTTTTGTTCAAGACTTTTTTCTTTTAAGTTTACATACAATACTCAGAGTTTTAGCTTCAGTTTTTTTTTATTGTGTTTTTATTCATAGTGAATTAGTTACTCTTTTATGCCTTCATATATGTTGGTAATGATTTTCTTAAAAGGATTGGAGTGCTTTGAATAAGAATACACGAGAAATTGTAGTATCTTAATTATTTTTTATTATGAGAAAATGCAAATCATCTTAGATTTCCAATTAACTAATTGATGTGTATCTTTGCCTGCCATGATGAAGTTCAATAGTGTATCAGACAAATACTTTGAATCTGTTTTAAGTTAGTTACAAACACCTTAAAAAGTTTCGCGTAACCGATATGCTGGATCTCATGATAATCTATGCAAATAATATCATGTGAAAGAAACCTTTGTTTAAGGTATTTTACATTTTGAAGACGTGGTTCATTGAATGCTAGACAATCATATCTACTTTAATTGAACTCCAGCCTAGTGGCCTCTGTACTGCACCCTCATCAATCAGTTGTCTTATTTTCATAGCATCCTACCACCTCTCTGCAGTGGCGTAAGTACTTGATGATAGAAAATAATTATCATGATCTAATTAAAGAAGTTTATTTGCAATAATTTCAGCAAGAACCACGTTATCGTGAAGTTTACTAGCACCTAAGCAACATTCTCCACAAAATCACATCTGCCGCCATAGCACTACTTTCATCAATGTCACTGCATCCCCCTTTAAATTTTCTGCCTGCATAGAAGCAAAAAGACCCAATACTTCATGATATCTATTACACTGACTATTCCCACAAATCAATGACTACATATAGTGGTAAATGAATACAAGTTTATTTCAGTTAATTTGTTGTGTTGTTGATCGAATGAGAAAAGAAAACTAATTTTGAAGTAATGAAAATACTATCTAAACATTTTCTCATGTTGCGAAAAAGACTTAATAAGTTATGTAATAAAAGATATACGAGAAAAACTCTACCATGATAATTGTTTCAAATTGCTTCAATGGTGTATGTCAGTTGCTTCAATGGTGTATGTAGGTGAAGAAGGAACGTCAATACAACTAAAGGCTGAATGAATTTTTATTTTTTTTATTTTTGGTAAGACAAATAAGAATCCTAATAAAATTTGTACAATTAATTTAGAGTCCAAGTTACCATATAACACTTTTTTATTATTTTTATTTTAACATTAATAATATTTGAATATACTAATTAAAAAAATTAAGTATTTCCAAAAATAAGATGCCCGTGTAATTCTTTTGTCCACCGTCGGTGGATAGTAGTTAAACTCTTACACTTGGTACTTCGCTCTCGCATGAAGGAGAAGCAAAAAAAGCCATATTTTAAATTTAGCTAGCTTTAAATTTAAATATCAATCACTGAGGAAATTTTGTTAAACAGAAATCATGCTCCAATTAATATCAATCAAATATTTTTCTGAGTTACGTGACATTATTTTTTATAATCTATTTAAAAATACACTTTAAATTTGAGAGTAGGCTTATTTTGGGCTAAATTATCTTTTATTTATTAAAATATGTTTATTTTGATCCTTCAAAATGTTTATAAAAAAATTCTCCACTTTAATACAATTAAAAAGTAAAATACGCTCAAGATTATATTTTAAGCTCAAAATAAATCTACTTTCATAAATAAGAGATAATATTAGTAACTTAAACTAGATTATAATTTTCATTTTTAAACAGTGTTACCAAATTAAATTACTCCTTCATGTTCCATATTAGTAGATTGTCAATACTAAAATGATTGTCTTAGTAAATATTGATCATCTTATTAAATTAAAAATATATTTAATTTTTTTTTCCATATTATCTATTTTCGAAAGTGTTTATAGTTATTTATCAAGTTTCCAAGAAACTGAGTTGATAAAACTATTCTTTATATATGATTTGTTAAGATGCATGTAAAAAGAATCAAATAATATGAGACTACAGAAATACAACACCTAAATTCAGAACAAAAATATCTTTTTTTAGCTCACAAAACTGTGGACACTTGGAAGCTGAAAGTGAATGAAGATGCAGAGACCCCCCCAGTTGTCGTAATCTAAGTCGTTCTTATCAAAAGATTCATAGTACATGCATAATTTCTACCGGATTAGCTTCTCTGACCCCAAAAAGCCAAAAAAAAAAAAAAAAAAAAATCCGTTCATATTCTTCTACACTAAGCAAGTTCTATTCAATCTGTTTTTCAAACCCCTTTTGTGTCTTGAGAATTAAGGAGATTGTGCTCTGAATTGTATGGATATGAAACAAATAAAAAAGGGTATGGGGTATACTCAAAAAAACAAGAACATGCTTGTTGCTTTGGGTGCTCTTGGTGTCACTGGTTTTGGTGCATATAAAGCTTATTACTCACAATCTATGGTTAAAAAGAGGCAAAGATTGTTGAAGCTTCTTGGTTCTGTTGTTTCTTTAGCTGAAATGGTGTCTGATTCTGCTGATGTAATTGGGATTTTCTCTAAAGATCTAAAGGAGTTTATGTTATCAAATTCTGATCAAATTCCAAAAAGTTTGAAGCAAATTTCCAAGATTACTAATTCAGATGAGTTTTCAGAGTCAATTGTTAAGGTCACTAGTGCTTTAACTATCGGAGTTCTTCGAGGTTGTTGTAATCAAGAAACAGAGGAATTAGATTCTGATTTGTTCGATCAGGTTTTAAATAAACTGTTTTCTGATGCAGGGTGTGGTTTTGCTTCTGCAATTGTTGGGAGTTTCGCCAGGAATTTGGTACTTACATTTTGTTCCGTTAAACAGGGTTACTCTGTTCCTGAATATGTTGATACTCTGATAGGGAATTGTGTGCAAGTATTTGTGAGCACTCTTGTTACTGTTTATCTTGACAAAACAATGAATATCAACACTTACAATGAAATCTTTTCTGGTTTGACAAATCCGAAGAATGAAGCGAAAATGAGAGAAATGTTGGTGACCTTATGTAATGGTGCAACAGAAACATTTGTCAAAACTTCTCATCAAATTTTGACAAGTACAGAAATGGATGATAAAGTGTCAACTAGTACTGCTTTAACTGTGCCAATGAGTAAAAGGTATATTCTTGATTTGAGTGGGAGAGTTGTTTTTGAGTGTGTTAAATCTTTTGTGGAGAAGTTGTGGAAGTGTTTGAAAAGATATGTTGAATTTGTGAATGAGGAGGTTTTGGAGAAGAGTTTTGAAGTTTATAGGTGTGTGAGTTGCCAGTATTCTGCTGTTGTTAGCTTATGTCTTACTTTGTGTGTGGACATACTGAATGGTCCTTGGATTTTGGTTATAACTTAGTTGCAATATTTTAGCAGTGTATGTTGTATCTCAAAGTGTATTGTCTATGTTTTCTAGTTGTTGTATTTGATTTCTATATTCTAGATTGAGTATGATCATGGTTTTGGTAGAATCCATTGACGAAAATGTCCACTGCAGTTAGTTTTTATCTATCTGTTGATACTATCTCCGTTTTATATTATCTGACCCATATATACCTGACACGTTTCTTAAGAATTTTTTTTTCATTCAACTTTCTTTCCATTATATAGTTATTTATAATACTAATAAGATACAGATTTTAAGTCCTTGCGTTGTTTCTTCAATCCAACATGGCAACAGTTACGAGCTTTAATTGGAGCACTGTTACCTTTAACTTATTACTTAATTGCTACATTTTTTCTACATCTGTCTAATGTCTATCCTCAATTGCTTGACGATTGTAATAACTAAATCCTCAAGAAGCATATTTTTTTATGACACTACCATCAATTGCACAAGTGAAGCGGACCACGATTGCCATGAAAGCAAGGAATTTAGACTATAGATTTGTAGGATCGAAGTGGAACTTTGTCAGGTTTTGCAATTACTAAGTTTTCAAAAGGGCATTGTTGGGCTCTTTGCAAAAGGAAAAATTTAACGCAATCAACATAGATAATCGACGAACTAATTTCATCTAGCGGCACATACAATCAACAGATACAGCAACCTTAGTTTGAAAATTACCTACTTCACCTAATTAAATAATGTTATCTTGTTAATCGCTCGTCAGTCAAATATTTGCGCAATTACAAAAATTGCATCTTAGATATGAATAATTCAAAAAAAGTTTTTATTTTTTAAAAAACAAGAGAGATTGCGAAATTATGGAATAAGAATATTATCTCTGTGCATTGAAATCTAACCTTAAACTATATAATTTTTTTTTTATTAAAAAAACTTAAATTATATCTTTTTATGATTATTTTTTGGGGATCCATCGCACTAATGCCCCTATTTTGGAGTAGTCTTTAATTGTGACCACTTAAAATATTGATGTTCAAATTCTTTTCCTTCAGAGCTTTGAGTAAAAATAATGATTGAAGATGTCACCAAGCGACAAAAATAAAATAAAAAAATTTTAACTTAATTTTTTTTTTCATAAGGTATATATTCAGTGATATAAATTATGCTTTAAGACAAAAAAAAAATTACGTTAAGACACTAGTAATACTCCAAAGGCATAAGCTTAGTGACACATTATATTTGAAGGCAAAAAAAGTTAAGCCCAAAACATAAGTGACTCAAGTTATGCCTAAATACAAAAAATAGTAACACAAGTTATACCACACGTAACATAAATGAACGAATTTAATTTTGCCTAACAAAAATAGTCATAGATAAAAATACTTTTAACCTACAAATTTTCATATTTAGGGATAATCCATGTATTATTTTATTTATGACTTATTTTGATGACAACCTTTTATATCCTGTTTTGATTTTTGAATGATAAATTTAGTCTAGTCTAAACTTAATAAAGCCACGAAAATAAAAATAAAATGGATGGTTATATTTTGATCTAGTACTCTAGCTAGAAAAATTGGGCCAAGAAGTTGCCAATTTTCTTTGCTACATATTTCTTCCACAAATTTTCATTTCAACCCACTTGCAATTTGCAACCATGGCATCTCTCCAGCAGAGTAGCCTAACATTTGCTACAAAATTTCCTTCTTTTTGTTCTTTCTCTCCCACTCCCAATACCTTCAAGTTTCTTCATCCTTTCACTTCCTCTGCTATTCCTCTCACCGCCACTATACCAAAACGAATTTCTAGTTTTGTGCCTAAAGCTGCTGCTTCCACCGCTGCCTTTCCTCAAGACATTGGTGATGTACTTGCAGATGTTACAATTTTCACTGCTACTGGTTCCTCCGTCAAGTTTGAGGACCTTTGGGATCAAAATGAGGTATTGCTATTTCGCAATTCTAATAACTCAATTTCCTATTTTTGGGGATTTTTTTCCCTCTTCCCAACAATTTGTTTTATTGTGCTGTACAAATTTCTGGATTGCTAACACCTTGTTTGGATGGTTGTTACCAGCTGTACGGTATTATATTGTTAGTTTAAATACAATGTTTGTTTTGATGGTTACTTAAATTCTATTGTATGTTTTGATTTAAATCCATCCTTACAAACGGCGAAAAGACCTATTTTATGTAATAATCGAATTTGGTGTGATTGCATCCATAGGTTAATACTTTATTTTCATTTTGTCTTTATTTAAAATTATTTTAATAATTATATTTCATCTTTATACTGTGTATCCTACTTTTCTAGTAGGTTTATTGTTTAAAGTATGGATGTGTGACATTATGTAATGACGGAGAATAATACAATCTTAAAATAATAATACAATATAACACAATATGATATATTATGAAACAATACTTAACAATCACCCGGACAAGCAGTAAAGAGAAATCCTTTCTTACTATAACAACACAACTAGTGGCTAATGAAGTGGTTGAGAGCCTTGACGTCGTAGGTTCAAATCTAGAAAAAAAATAGTAGGTGGTTCTTCTCATTTGTACTAGCCTAGGTGATATACCTGGTGCTGGTGGGAGGTGACAGGTATCTCGTGGAATTAGTTGAGGTGTGCTAAAGGTAGTGTGGGCACCATGGTCATTAATAAATAAATAATAATAATAAAAAGATAACAGTATAACTAGTACATATTTAAGGTATGCCCAGGCTGACTGAAACAATACAGAAGAAAAAAAAAATGGAAAATTACTTAATAGGGGTAGGGAAGATTAGAAACTTAAGGCAAACAATTTGGTGGTGCATATATGATTTAAATGGGAAAATGGGGCTTGTTTCCTATGTTATCCTGGAGTTACCTACCTCCATTTCATGAATTTCAAATGGCTGACCGACGTTTTCTGGTTACATAATTACATTTTGTTATTGGGTCGTTATCTTCACCAGGGAGTAGCTGTTGTTGCACTTCTGAGGCATTTTGGCTGTCCTTGCTGGTATTATGACCTCACTTTTCTATCAAGACTTTTGTTTTGGTGTTTTATCTACAATTTTTGTTTTTGATATTCTCGTTCAATATGCATTGCTGTTTGTTAGCTGGGAACTTGCTAAAGCACTCAAAGAGACAAAGGAGAGATTTGATTCTGCTGGTGTAAAGCTAATTGCAGTTGGTATTGGTGCTCCTAACAAAGCACGTATTCTTGCTGAAAGGGTATCTTCATTTCACCTTGGCTGTTACTTCAAATGATTAATTTCTTTGACATATTATTTCTAATGTTTCAAATAAGCTAGTTAAGGTCATACATGTCATATCAAACTTCTGGCTCACTTGGCTCATGACCTTAAGGTTCCTTCAGAAACATATTTGAATTCAAAGTTGAAGTTTTTGTTTGAATTTTTTCATTCAAAGTTGAGATCCATGAGTGGAAGTTGAATATTTGTGAAAACTTACTGGAAATACGCCTTCAATTTGAAAAAATATATTCAAGTTCAAGTTACAATTGCGTTCTTAGTGTCATGAATAAAAGTTAACATGCAAGCTTAAATCTCTTTATTTGCAAGTCAAGTCCACAAACAAACACCACATAATTGATTCAAGAAATGTCAAAATGTGGTTTCTGCAAGAAAATAGTGTGTGACTTGCCTTAAATCTTGACTGACCTTAGTTTGGAAGCATAGAACTATATGTCGTCGGTTGAAATTTGATACCGTTTGTCCGAATCTGCCTCTATTCTGATTTGGAAGAAGTTTGCTTGATTTTGCTTCTTATATATAGAGTTAGTATGTCCTAAACAGAGAACCAATATGGATTTATGCATGGTAGATCTACAACAAAGGCTCTATTTCTGCTAAGAAGATTGATCGAAATTTATCGTGAAAAGAAGAAAGATCTAAACATGGTGTCATCGAGAGAAAACATATGATGAAGTACCATGAAAGGTCCTTTGGTCATTTGGTGGGCGATGGAAAAGAAATTAGTCCATATTAAATATCTTAATGCCATAAAGGACATGTATAAAGAACTTGTTACTAGTGTGAATATAGTAGTAGGAGATACAAAAGAGAATTCCTATAACATTGGGTCTATAACAGAGATTGATATTGAGTCCCTACTTGTTTACCTAGTTATGAATGAGCTAACCAACAAAATACAAGATGGTTCTATGGGGTGTATTTGCTGACAAAGTGTTAATTGCTGAAACCAACAGGGATGCCAACCAGAAGCTTGATCAATGGGGAAGCAGTTAGAGATTACGGGTTTTAGGATGAATAGAAGTACGACTGAATACATGCACGACGAGTTTAGCCCGCATGAGAAGAGTGAAGTTGAGATGAGGCTAGATGAGACTGTGGTGCCAAATGCTTAAATATCTAGGCTTGTCCTTTCAGGAGACTGGAATGGCAGATGAACGTTACTCATGGAACATTAGATGGTTGAAAAGGAAAACTACTGAGCCAAGGGTCTTTCGAAAACAACTCAGTAGGGGTAAGGTTTGCGTACACTCTATCTTCCTAGACTCCACTTGTTAAATACATTGGATATGTTGGTGTTGTTGAAAAGAAGAACTACTACTAAGGTTTTATATAATCAGAGGATGTCTACCAAAGTGAAAGGTAAGTTCTAAAGGACAATTATACCGATAATGTTATATATATGGTAGTGAATGTTGGATCACTAAAATCAAACATATTCACAAGGTGAGTGTTCCAGAGATGTGACCGCTAAGATGGATATGTGGTCGTACAACATTAGATAAGATTAAAAATGACCATATTAACCATATTAGCCAAAAGGTGCAAGTAACACGAGTTGAGGATAAAGCGAGAGAAGATCGCTTGAGATGGTTTGGTCATGTCTTTAATCGACTTACCTACGTATGCATCGTTCTGTAGATGTGAAACTATGGTGATGGAAGGTGTTAAAAGGGAACTAGGTAGACCTAAAATCACGGGGAAAGAAGTTGTCTCGAAAGAGCTAGAATTTCTTGGAACCAATGCAAACTTAGCTAAGAATATGACGACAACGGAAGAAAAAGATCTATATAGGTGATATTTACTAGTTGCAAATGAGTTTTTAGTCATATTAGTATGTGGATTTTGAACCTATTGTTTTTCTAGGAGTATTTTAACCGTTTTGCAGATTTTACCGATAAAAATATCAAGAACCTTTTATGTTAAGGTGCATACAAGCTGGCCCCAACACCACGGATAACAAAGAGCACTGTTGTTGTTGTTGTTGCTGCAAATGTGGACTAATATTGGAGGTTTGATATCTACATATTATAAGTTTAAAACATGTGCCACGGAAAAACGTCAATTAAAATTGGAGTTGTGGTAATACTAATTTATACAATAATAAGAAGAATAAGGGTTGGGAATTAATCCAGGGATTTGAATCCTTCTTTCGTTCTGTGTCTTGCTTTATCCTTGTTGGGCATGCTATGTTTGTTTAAGAAAATAAACAGATGTCCCACAACATACATAGTGACTTTTCATTTGTGATATGTCCTTGATGTTGAATAAAGTAAGGTCTCCAAATATTGGTGTTTATCTCGGAATCTGGACTAGAAGGGAAAGTTGATTTCCCTACGAAATGAATTACATAAGGAGGACTAGCAAGTATATCTCAGAAAATGTGCTTAAGTAACACAATGACTAGACTTCATGATTTATGGGCCTGTTTGTTTTCATTATGTTTCGTCAAATAACCAATAATGGACATGATTATGAAATTGAAAGAAAAAAACAAGAGATATCATGTTCTATTCTCTGTTAATATGTTTTGCCTCTATAAGTGACATCTGGTGTGGTAAGGAAGCATTTATTTTGAACTCCAATACTCCAGAGGCTGCCTAGCTCCATCTGATGCACGGCATATCTAGCCTTATTTATAAGCTAAAGCTGCAGTACTGATTCATCGAAATAATTCCGATTTTGGAATCAAAGAACATTATAATAGAGTATTTTCAATTGCTTTCTTAATTTGTATTTCATAAAATTCGATGCCAAATTGCCAACTAATTGGGAGTAAACTTAGTGATTTTGGTACACTTACATTAGGCTGGTGTTGTAGACATACATTAGTTGGATTAAATTTGTCTTAAGAGACCAACTCGTTGACAACGGAAGGAAACTGGTTTAAAAGGGTGGAATGAAAATTGAGGATTCTTTGAGGTGACCCAAAGTTATTTAGTACCATGGCATACTTCTTAATTTAAACTGTGAACTCATCATGCTGTCAACAACTTGATTGTATATTTTGAAGGATCCTGAGCTGATTCTTTTTTGCTTCATATTTATGGCCAGTTACCATTTCCATTGGATTACTTGTATGCTGATCCGGACCGCAAGGTTAGTATCTATCTATCTCCACAACTATGTGAATGTTTCATTTTGCCTTTGCCGATTTTTTCTTGAAGATTTTGACACTTCCCTTGTATCTCAGGCATACGATGTTCTAGGCCTGTATTATGGCATTGGCCGCACATTTTTCAACCCAGCTAGTGTAATGATCTCAAGGAGTTTCCCTTCATAAAAATGATCATTCTGCTCCATGAGAATGACTTGATCTTTAACTAAGTTTTCCCCTTTACTTGTCAGGCTAAAGTGCTCTCTAGATTCAATGAACTGCGGGAAGCTACGAAGAACTACACCATTGAAGCAACCCCTGATGACAGAAGTGGTGTCTTGCAGCAGGTTTAAGCTCTTTCTTCTACTGCTGCATTGTTGTTCATGAACTAGGGGTGTCATGTTTAGCCCATAAAAAATATAACCTGTCCAATTCATCCAGACTTGAGCGGGTTAGTCTGGATATATATTAGTTGGCAGGTCATTTTGGGCATAGCCCAAGTTAAACTCATTTAAAATCTTAGGACAATTTGTACTTCATATGTAGCCAAAGTTAGCTCATGTAAAAGATTGGACCAATTTACGCTTGCATATGAAGCCCAAATTGACCCATACAAAAGCTTATCGAACCCAAGGGTGTGGCCTTGTGGCCAATAAAGTGGTTAAGAGCATCAGGTCTCAGGTTCAAATCTCAGATGGAGATAAAAAAACACTAGGTGATTCTTCCCATTTGTTCTAGCCTTGATCGACATAGTTACCTGGTACCTGCTCTTGCGCAAAAGCTGGCCCGGACACCACGGTTATCCAAAAAGAGAAGTTGGCCTTTTTGAGTTTGATTTATTTGATATAGCCATGATAAACAAAAGAATAAAGCTTTATTAGTTTAACTTAGTAATTAAACAAAGTATAAAAGAACAAATGAAATATAAATTTGACTTGGACGGCTTGGGGTTATGAACTACTCCCTCCGTCCACTATTGTTTGTTAGGTATACTAAAAATAGATGTCCAAAACTTGATTGTCACTTTAAACAATCAAGAAACAATTAGTCTTTTTTTTTTTCAATTCTGCCCTTAATAATTACGTAACTACTTATTTCAAAAAGTAACCATTTTAAAGTTACAAGACTACTTTAATGCGAAAAAAGTTGTTTTTTATAATTTTCAAAAAGTACAAACCATTTTAATAATGATTGATAGTAGGGTTATATTAGTCAAATTGCACCTTATATTAAGTTTTTCATAAGGGTTGTGCATAATCTTATCCTGGCAAACAATAGTGGACAAGAGGAAGTATTGTTTAGTCCAAATTAATCGGCTCATCGTGACCCGAGAAATATTGAGTGGGTTGTGATCCAACCCGTATATCATTTTGACCCAAATGAGTCCAACCCGCTCATTTGACACCCGTACAATCAAGATTTCCCTCAAGCTCTTGGTTTATGTCGAGATAGTAATATTCGTTTGTATGTTGATACCAGGGAGGGATGTTTCTGTTTAAAGGGAAGCAGTTGTTGTATGCATGGAAGGATGAAGGGACCGGTGACCATGCTCCTATGGAAGATATCTTTGATATTTGCTGCAAAGTTCCTGTTGCATAAATGCCTTCAATGTGTGTTTCATCTCTATTCGAATTTCCAAGGGAAGTGGATGCATATATTGGTTAAGTTTTCTAATTGTATATGTTGTATGTAATTCTGAAAGTTGTAACTAAGGGCTCATTTGGTACGAGCATTAAGGGATAACTTTTAATTTTAGGATGGGTTGGGATAAAATCGTGAAATAACTTGTTCCATCACCTCTAGTATACGAGGATGAGAGGTAAATAGTCCATATCAAAATTTGAAATTGGATGAAAGTATATTATCTAGTACTGAAAAATCACAATGGTTAATGTTTTGGTAAATTTTGTATCATCCTACTTTATTTGGTTCAGGTATTTCATAGGAAAACTAACCTTTCTAAGGTTGAGTCTCATTCTACATGATAGAAGGATCCTTTAGTTAAATATTTTTATAAATAAGACATTTTACTGGAACAATTTTATAGTTTGTTTGATCAAGCTTTTAAAGTTTGTTTATTTGAAAAAAAGTAGTCTATTTTAGTCATAACTATATGTACCCGTACGTTGTGTGGATATACTAATTTTTTTATTTTAATTTCAGAAAATATAAAATAGTTTAAATATTTTTAAATGTTTGTCATGTATTATTGTTATGTTGTATTAATAAATTATTATTTGTTCATATTAAAAGTTTATTAGTTTAAACTTTTCACATTAAAATGTTATTAAATGACTTGTTGGTTTATTTTGTAAATGTTTTCTTTGAATAAAAAAGGTTTAATTTTTTTTTATATCCTTAAATTAGTATAACATTAGAATTGAAAATAATAGGTCTTTTCTGTACCATTTTCATTAAGAATCTATGGACATTTTATAGGTTTCTATATTCTAAAAGTTAAACGGTTCATTTATCTTAAGTATATTAATAGTTTAAAAGAATTACTTTTCAAATAAATACATATAATATGATTTCATCACTTCGTACTACAATTTTTTTTTTTAAAAAGAAAATATTTAACAATAGATTTTTATTTTCTTCCCATTAATATTTCTGTTACTTGGATATGGTTATTATTTTTATCAACACAAAATTTAGGCCATAAACACTATTTTTTTTGTAGTGTTTTATTATGCTAAAAATTAATGAGGTTATTTGTATGCGGTTTATATAATTGTAGTTATCCATTTTTAAGAAATAAATAAATTTTATTCTTAATTAATTCTTTTAAAAAATAATATATTTACTAATACGTACTATTCATATTTATAATTGAATAACCCAATATATATGTTGCATGTCTTATTTTCTTTAGCCTTTAAAGAAAAACATATCTATCTTTATTTTTATAATTATGCTTTCAAAAAAACATATCCATATCTATTTTTATAATTATTTAAGTTTGAAAAAAGAGATTGATTTTTTCATGTTTGTTATTTTTTTTTTCTATTTGCATGTTATTTTGGATTGGAGATAAATGGTTTATTGTGCACATATAATTTAGGAACATGTTTTTATGGATAAGTTATTTTTAAAAAATATTATTTTTTCATATGGATAAGTTAAGCATGCGAAATTTTTTTATCATCTATTGTTAATAATAAATACTTGAAAATTTTACTTTGAATTTTTTTTTTTCACGATGAAGGTATGATCCAAAATACGTTAAGTAAAGAAGTTCTTAATCAGTTCACTTAATTTTAGGATTCTATCATAAAATTACAATACATAAATTTAAAATTGTGCTTAATAATTAAAACAAATAACTCATTGATAATTAAAGATAAATTAATAATTTTAATCATAACAAAAGACAAAAACTTGCCTTGCAGTTGCTATTCAAAAGGGGTAAAAGAATCACGATTTACACTTTTCTAGTAACCATATTTAGTGAATTTTCAAATAAATAAATTTATTTTACTATCAACAAAATCTAGTTTTTTATTTTATTATTTTTTTGTTAATCAGGTTTAAGTGGTCGTGTATAGGTGAAAAGTTGTAAAACCGACTATTTAAATTCTAATTGTATATAAAAGTTGAATATTAGAAAAAAAAATGATAATATTTAGTTAGTAACTTCGTTTTATTTTAACCAAAAAAAAACTTTGTTTTATATTCACATTTTATTTAAATATTTTTTTAAATTAAAAAGTGGATCTCTTAAATTTTAAAATTTTCAATCGTTATGTTTATATAAATATAAATTTTATGTATTTTCTTAAA
The DNA here is from genome assembly GCA_016801875.1 of Solanum sitiens. Taxonomy (NCBI): domain Eukaryota; kingdom Viridiplantae; phylum Streptophyta; class Magnoliopsida; order Solanales; family Solanaceae; genus Solanum; species Solanum sitiens. Next base: position 777,848 of record JABWTJ010000101.1, read on the forward strand.
TGGTTATATCACGATAAATTTAGTAATCTTTAATAAGAATTAATTTTTTAAATTTTAGTTTAGAATTTAATATGATTACAAATTACAAATGATTAATTTTAATAAGGAAATTATTTTTCTATTGCAATAAGATTTTAGTAATTCTATTTTGTGACTTTTGTCTTATAAACCATACGTTATAAATTCATCCCAACATGCTCTAATAAAAAAAATAGAATTATCAAAGATATCTCATCTATAAGACAAATAATAGTTATCGAACTTTATAAGAAAATGTAAATAACATATGTTTAAACATCATACTCTTCACAATAATACTACTTAAAAATATTATGTAACTCTTAATTTTTTTTTATAATTTAAAAATAGCTTCTTACTACCTTATTAGAAAGTATCAAAAACAAAATCAACACACTAATTATTTGACTAATTAAAACTTAAGCGTCATCAAACCAACAAATTCAAAATATACTACTAAAATAGTATAGAATCTTAGATAACTTTAACAAAATATTGAGATCATTTCATGATTGTTTATACAATCAAATAAAAACATATGTTAAAATTTTGTATTAAATTTATGATCATGACTAATTTATCTTGCACTAAGATTCAAAATTTATATTTAAAAAAAGAGACATGAACTACTACGATGAACAAACTTGTGAAATTCTAAAACAAAAAATTATAAATATTTACCTCTAGTGTTGATTTTATACTCCAAAAATCTTCCAAATATTAAATTTTCACATTTTGAAGTGACACACAAATGCACTAAAAAAAATATATCAAAATTTAACATTTAGATTGAACAATTTTAGCAAAAATGAAGAACAAATGCACTAAAAAAATATATATCAAAATTTAACATTTGGATTGAACAATTTTAGCAAAAATGAAGAACAGTGAATATGCATACAAATAAGACAAAGATAAAAGAAGAACAAAACCTGATACAAAGAAGTTGAAAGAATGACTTGCCAAAATCACTGTAGTATTACATATATAAATATTTTCTGTTTTATAACCGTTTTTTAAACTCATTTATTAGAGAGATTTGCAAATAGTGTGTTTGAATTCTTTTGAAATTTAAAATTTATTTTTAAATTTTGTTTTTGAGAATCTAAATTGTTTTTGTACTTTTTAGAGATCTGCAAACAAATTCAGTTTTTTTTTTTTTAAAAATAAATCAGCATCCATAAAAAAAGAAAGCAAATTTAAAAGTTTTTTAAAAATCCACTATACAATACTAATAAGCAATTTTTTTATACGATATTAAAAATAAAATAGACTTTTTTTTGTGATGACATTTGTCGGTGTTTTTATATTAAAAATAGATGACGTTTTGTCCATTTAAACAAAGGTACAATTTAGTTTGTTTTTTTTAACAAATAATATTAAATCTGCCCTAGATATAGTTTTTTTTAAAATACAATTTTTGAATTTTTTAACTGATTTGAAGTGGCTTTTATAACAAATTGATCTTATTTGACATGTATATTTTTATTTTAAATATTTAATTATTTATAACTTAAAATTTTAATTTTTATGGTATTGATACGTGTCCTTATTTCTTCTTCTCCTATTTTATATAGATTGACTCGAAAAAGTATTTATTTTTAAAAGATCACAAAATTTTCCTTTTGTTATTAGTGGAGCCCGCCTTTTTACCTAAGTTTTATTGGGATTTGGACTTTAAAGCCCGCCTTTTTACCCAGGTTTATTAGGATATTGCCCCCAAAATAAGCGGGTTTCCTCGTAATATTAGAAAACCCACAACTATATAAAGATCATAAAATCAATTAAGGGCACTTTCAATCAAACTGTGACTCTTTCATAATCCCTTTTTTTTCTCTCTCCCTCTCTTCTTCGATTGTCCGTTCATAGAAGTTAAACTCTTCAAATTTTAGTTTCATAATCAATGGAGAGTAATTGTGTGCAAGGGAAAATATTTGTTGGGGGAATATCGGCAGAGACAAGTGAAGAAATACTTACGCAACACTTTAGTCGTTATGGAGAAGTGGTGAAGTCACAAGTAATTAAATATAGAGAGACTAATTGTGGAAAAGGATTTGGTTTTGTTACGTTTGCTGATTCTTCTGTTATCGATCAACTTCTTCATCAGCAACACATAATCCTTGGAAGAACGGTACTAATACTTCAACTTTTTATTTTTTCTCTCGAACTTAACTTTTGTTCACTGACAATATAATTTGATAGAGTACTTGTTGTATTTTTTATATTACATAATTTTGTTTATTATGGATGATTACCGTGACGTGATGTCAGTACATAAAATTTCAATTTCATGTTCGTTCATGTTTTCCTTCAAATTTTACCATGAAATCTGCATAAGCACGTGAATTTTTATGTTTTTTTATAATACTCTTCAAAATACCCTTGGCTTTCGATTGCTTTAAAGGTGGTTGATTATCCGTAGGTCAAAAATAGTTTCTTTAACTATATATTATCGGATTTTGTGTTTAATTAAAATCCATAAATATATAGTTAAGGAATTAAACTTAGTAAAATCTGAGAATACGTATAGTTAAGAAATTATTTTAGACTATTCAAATAGTTAAGTTTTCTCTCTGTTTCCCTCGGTTAATTAAGTAATTCGAAATATTAGCGTAAACAATTTTGCAAAAATCTACAAACTTTGCAAAAAAGAAAAACAAACATGGATTATGGATAAGTACAAATAAATCAACAGAAACTAACTTAACTTTGAATTCAATTCTCTTAAATTATGTTCATGTACTATATAGAAAATATTCTTATGCATACAAAATCCTCTTTGTTGTAAGAAAATAAAGGGAAATTAAAAAGTTTTAATTTCAAAGTTTTTAAATTTTTTTTAAATAGAATTATGAGAAAACCTTTCCAAAAAAGTAATTTTACATTAAAAAAAAAGGCCTGACGGCAAAAAAGCAATTAAAAACCTTTTTTGATCGAGTGCGTGTGTGAAAAGGTTTTACAAGGAGGATGTTTTTTTTTTTAGTTCACAACATTAAGAATTTAATAAGTAAAACTTTTAATCAATGAAAAGATATAAGAACTTAATTTTTGATCAATTTTGTATATTTCTCCCTTATACTATTTTAATTTTTTGTGTGTATAGCTATATTAGTTGAGCTACCATATTGATATGTGCTTCGTGTTTGATGATTATTATTATAGGTTGATGTTAAATTAGCGATACCTAAAGGTGCAAGCGGTCAATGTCAACTTGGTTCAGAATGTCCAAATTTTCAAAGACAAGATAGCAATAATAACAGAAGAAAGATTTTTGTTGGTGGATTGCCTCTTAATTTATCGGAAGAAGAGTTTAAAACGTATTTTGAAAAATTTGGAACAATTTCACAAATTAACCTTATTTCTGACAAAGAAACCAAAACGCCTCGAGGATTTGGGTTTGTTACTTATTATTCAGAAGAATCTGTAACACATGCATTGCAAGAGAAACTTCATTGGTTGATAAATAAATATGTTGAGGTAAAAAAAGCAGAGCCAAGGGAACGAAGAGTTATCAATAGTAATTATCATAATTTTTACCCTGGCTATGGAACGTGGAAAATTTATGATTGTAATAATGGAATTTTTGCCGCTCAGTATTGCCACAATCATACTATGGTACCTACTAATTGGACTAGTTCGTTTAATTATTTGGGTACAAATCAATTTGTTCATCCGCAACCTATTGTACCATATTTTACCCCTACATATCCAGTCAACTACTATGGTTCAACGCATAGATATCCAGTCAACTGCTACGGTTCAACACATAATCAAGCGGATCATAATAGGGGCTCTTACTCAACCTTTGCTCAGAATAATGTGATAAATGAAGGGAATGACCAAGAATGCAATAATACTGAGGTTCAACTTGTTGAAGATGGTTCACTTCCAGGTAATTTAGTTTTCAAGTACTCTATAGGATTTACTTATGAGTTTACGTAGTATTTCAATAAAAAGTTTATAAGGTAATTATAAATTTATCTTTATAATAAGCATCTACTCGAGTTTATATAATAATGTTTGACTGTATATAAAATTTAAGAATGAAAGGAAGATGTTTGAAAATTATATATAGTCTAGAAAGAAGTCATATATAATTTTGTGGTGTATTGTAAAGCCTTTGAAAATACACTATATGATTAGTTTATTTGTGATGTAGCTAATGAGAGTGCAAAGCCACTAAAGAAAGAAACAGACAATGGTGGTGAAAAAGATGACTTGAAGAAAATTCTCCATGATAATACGAAAGAAAACAATGGTGAAATAGATCACTTGGTGAAAATTCTCCAGGTCAATTCTGAAGATGACACTTAAAGTACAGGAAATTAATGGAGTTTCAAGTAAGTGTTTCAATTTTGTTTAGTTTACTACTATGAGTTGGTATTTATAATTCTCTCTCTATTTATTCTTAGTCAAATATCTCAAATTTGAGCCCTAATTATTAACTAGGGCTTAAAAGAAATTTTTATTTTTTTCCAAGTGATTGCTACTGTTAATAAACTAAAATAACTTAAAAAACAAAGCAATATGTTTCTTTTTCTTTTCCACAGCAAAAGAGTACTCTCGTTGGTCTATATATTAAGTGATTATTGAGATTATTGTTAATTATTCAAAGTTTAAGGAAAGTTTTAGAGAATTTTTTTATTTACTTTTCATTTAATAAAGTCCTTAAATATTTTATATTTTCTAATAGAATAATTTGAAAATAATTAAAATTATAATAGTTAAAAATAGGTTTTAAATATTTTTCTTAAAGTTATATCAAAACTCAACAATTCACTCATAAATGAAGTATATATTTATTAATATGCCGTAATTAGTACTGATTATGCATGGAGTAAATTATTATTCGTTCATATTATTTTACTATTATATATAGCAGCTCTTGGTCGACATATTTCTTGTCGACTAAGGGGTAATTTTGGTATATTAAAATTAAGAGCTTTGACTGACTTGTAATTAAAGCTGTTATGATTGTATTAGTTTATTCTTGGACAAAATGTCAATACATGTATATTTATTTACTTTTATTAGGTAGTAGTACTATTTTCTACAAGCTTTGACTGACTTGTAATCAAAGCTGTTTGATTATAATTAGTTTATTCTTAGACAAAAATGTCAAAATATGTATAATTATTTACTTATTTATCCTATAAAAAAGATAGTACTATTTTCTGACTTTATAGACCCCACATGTTGCAAATATAAATCTATAGTACGTAAGCGGTCATTTTTTGTAATGGCTGAAAATATGCTCTGCTTAGCATTTCTATGACACGGCTTAACTATCGACTCTTTAATTAAAAAAGTGGGCCCTTTATTTTTAAGAGATAGATGGTATTTTTCTTGGCTTTTAAATACATCAATAGTTAAAAATAGTGCAACTAATCAAATTAAATTGAAAGAACTTTTTTTTTTTTATCATTGATTTAAAAAAGTTACAACTGATCCAATTTTAAACTACTAATAATTAAGGAATAACAAATCGTTCAGGCAGTAAGTATAACTAAGTAATATCATTAATTGTAATTTTGTATTAAATTAATTAAATATATTTACCGCTTATGAAATCAATTATGTTGATTTTTATCACAAATTTTAATATTTTAAAAAGGTAAGATAGGTATAATTACTCTAGGATTACAAAAAACATTTTCCAAGGTGTTATTATAAAATTTCTCCACACATATATATATATATATATATATATATATATATATATATATATCGAAACTTATATTTATAAATAATTATAAATCACAATAATTAATTGTTTAAAATATTTTTAAAAAATTTGACTGACTCTCTCAAAATTTCTTTTGTATTCCTTGAATTGAAATATATGGAGTTATATATATTACGTAAAAAAATATGTAAAAAGTACTATAAAAATAATTTAAATATTTAAAAATATATTAAAATTTTGTTTGTTTTTTCAATTTTTATTTATATCACATAAATTGGAATAGAATAATAATACATATTGAATCCGTGCTGGCACATACATCTTTTTTCAACTTATCATTCTAACGTCATAACACATTGTCTATTTTTTTTTTTTGCAGGGTGTATTTGATCTAATAGAGTATTTAAGAGAAAATGTTCAAAATGGTCCCTCGTCTTTGGGTTAAGACTCAAAGTCATCTTTGAGTTTTCACATAGAACATTAATAGTCCCTCCTATTTGCAATATTGATGCACTTTTGGTCTCCTTCAAAATTTTGTCTATTTTTAACATTGATTTATTCATAATTTACGTATGAAATGCTTAATCGTCATTTTATATATTTAGTAGAAATAATAACTCAGTGCGAGAGATTGTGACAAGAAAAACACCTTATTTTATTTAGTAGAAATCGTATTGTAGGTAAAGTCGAGAGGTTCATCACGACGATTTCATGTACAATAGTACATATTTTTCTTTTCTTGCAATGTCATATGTTAAAATGTTCTTAGTTTAGTTGCAGTAATATTTATACTAAACAGAACAAGGTATTCTTCTTCTCACCTTCTCTCACATAAAGTTATTTTTTCTACTAAATATATAAAAGATGATGGAACATTCCTTACACAGAATTATGAACAATATTAATGTAAAAAAATAGGCAAAAATTTAGGGGAGGACCAAAATGTATCAATGTTGCAAACATGAGGGACCTCTCACGAGTATTTTACTTTTATGATGTTGTACATACCTCGCAGAACTTGACCAACATTAATCGAAAAAAGTCTAAATAGTCTTTTATCTTTCCTTAAGATTCAAAGTTTTGTATTATATTTTTACATGGAGCATTAATCATTTCTCATATTTGTAATATTGGTACAAATATTGGTGTATTTTTAGTCCTCTCTTGATCTTTTGTCTATTTTAACATTGATTTGGTCCACAGTTTATTATGCATAATTACTGTGACGTGATGTTAATACATAAAATTGAAATTTTATGTTTTCTGTTTTAATTTTATTTTTAAAGGAGAAATTTTACAATGAAATCTGCATTAGCACGTGAACTTTTATGTATTTTCAGATACAAAGTTTAGCTCTTCAAAATACCTATATTGCCCTTGGCTTTCGTGGTTGAACATGGTTCCTTAATTATTGGAGTAGGTCAAAAATAGTTTCATAACTAAATAGTATCAGATTTAGTCTTTTTAACTAAAATTATTAAGTATATAGTTAAAGAATCAAATTTGGTAAAGTTTGAAATAGTTAAAAAAATAAATTCGATAAATATATATTTAAAGAGACTATTTAAACTATTCAAATAATTCAAATCGTGTTTTCTCTCTGTTCCTCTCTAAGTTAATTAAGTAATTTGAAATATTAGCGTAAACAATTCCGCAAAATCTACAAACTTAAAAAAGAAAAACAAATTATGAATTAGTTCAAATCAATCTGAAAATAAATCAACAAAAACTAACTTAAAACTTGAATTCAATTTTCTAAAATTATGTTCATTTACTATATAGAAAATATTCTTATGCATAGAAAATCCCCTTTGTTGTAAGAAAAAAAGGGAAATTTCAAAGTTTTCTTATTAAGTTTTTTTTTTTTTTTTTTAATAGAATTGTGAGAAAACTTTTCCAAAAAAGTTATTGTTTACATAAAAAAGGCTTAACGGCCAAAAGCAAATAAAAACATTTTTTGATCGAGTGCGTGTGTGAAAAGGTTTTACAAGGAGGATGGGTTTTTTCCCCATTTTTTTTAGTTCACAAAATTAAGAATTTAATAAGTAAAACTTTTAATCAATGAAAAGATATAAAAACTTAATTTTTAATCAATTTTGTATATTTCTTCTCTTATACTATTTTGATTTATTTTTTCAGAAATAACTACTCATAATATCTCTTATTCTTCTTACACTCTAGATCTCACTTTACACTAGGCATGTTATCAGTGGCGGATTCAGAATTTTTTAGTTATGTGTGCTAAATTATTTCTAATTTGAAGATACTTGTAAAACTGGGTGCTCAGTATACATTTTTGTACAAATTACTAGATTTTCAATATAAATAAGAATATTGGCTCCAAAATGTAATGGGTGCTTGAAGCTTGAATATAGATCCGCCATTGCATGTTGTTATTGTTATTATAAAAATGTTTGTGTATGACTTTATTAGTTGAGTGACCATATTGATATTTGCTTTGTGTTTAATGATTATTATTGTAGGTTGATGTTAAATTGGCGATACCTAAAGGTGCAAGCGGTCAATGCCAACTTGGTTCAGAATGTCCAAATTTTCAAAGACAAGATGCAATAATAACATAAGAAAGATTTTTATTGGTGGATTGCCTCTTAATTTATCGAAAGAAGAGTTTAAAACGTATTTTGAAAATTTTGGAACAATTTCACAAGTTAACCTTATCTCCGACAAAGAAACCAAAACGCCCCGAGGATTTGGTTTTGTTACTTATGATTCAGAAGAATCTGTAACACATGCATTGCAAGAGAAACTTCACTGGTTGATAAATAAATATGTTGAGGTATAAAAAGCATAGCCAAGAAAACGGAGAGTTATCAATAGTAATTATCATAATTTTTACCCCGGCTATGGAATGTGACAAATTTATGATTGTAATAATAGGATTTTTGCCCCTCATTATTGCCACAATCATACTATGGTTGGACTAGTTCGTTTAATCATTTGGGTACAAATATATTTGTTCCCCCACAACCTGTTGTACCATATTTTACCCCTACATATACAGTCAACTGTTATGTTCAATACAAAGATATTCAGTCAATTGCTACAATTCAACGCATAATCAAGTGGATAATAATAGGGGCTCTTATTCAACTTTTACTCAGAATAATGTGATAAAAGAAGGGAATGGCCTAGAATGCAATACTGTTGAGGTTCAACTTGTTGGAAATGGTTCACTTCTAGGTAATTTAGTTTTTATCTACTCTATTAAATTTTTTTTTTACATTTTTTTTATTACTTTATTGAATTTACTCGTGAGTTTTATGTAATATTTCATTAAAAAAAGTTTATAAGGTAATTATAAATTTATCTTTATAATAAGCATCTATCCGAGATTATATAATAATGTTTGATTTATATAAAATTTATAAAATTTAAGAATGAAAGAAAGACGTTTAAAACTTATATATAGTGTAGAAACAAGTCATATATACTTGTGTGGTATATTTTAAAGCCTTTGAAATTACACTACATGATTAGTTTATTTGTGATGTAGCTAATGAGAATGCAAAACCACTAGAGAAAGAAACAGAAATTAGTGAAAAAGATGACTTGGAGAAAATTTTCCACAACAATACAAAAGAAAATAATGGTGAAAAAGAACACTTGGTGAATATTCTTCTGGTCAATTCTGAAAATGACAGCTTAAGTATAGGGAATTAATGAAGTTTCAAGTAAGTGTTTCAATTTTGTTTAGTTTACTACTATGAGTTGGTATTTATAATATTCTCGATTTACTTTTACTTGTTAGATTTGAATTTGTCACCTCAATAAGAAAAATGATTGACATGACTATTTTATCACACTATTTCTATTCATGGATGTTTAGTACTATAAAATGCTAATAGTAAAACATATAAGAAAAATTGTTTTTTCTTTGATATGTGAAAAATAATAGGTAAAATAAAAAATATTTTTAAAATAATGAATACATAAAAATGAAGGATGTATTTAGTACTTTAATTGATTTCCCTTCAAGCTCTCAAATAGATACATACTTGCAAATCAAAGATGATAAGTAGATACCAATATGGGTAATAGTGTAGTGGTGTGACCGCTCTATCCTTAATCTAAGGTTTCGAATTTGAATCGTAATTATTAACTAGCGCTTAGGGGAATTTTTATTTTTTTCAAAGTGATTTTCAAACCTTATTACTATGCTGTAAATTTAGCTAAGGCCTAAGATAACTAAAAGAACAAGCGATGTGTTTCTTTTTCTTTTCCACAGCAAAAGAGTACTCTCTTTGGTCTATAATATATAAAGTGAATTGTTCAAATTATAGTTCAAAATAAGTTAATTATTCAAAGTTTAAGGAAAATGTTGAGAATTTTTTTTATATTTACTTTTCATTTAATAAGGTCGTTAGATGTTTTATATTTCTAGTAAAATTGTTTGAAAATAATTAAAATTATAATAAAAAATAGTATTTAAAGAGTGTATCAAAACACAACATCACATATAAACGGAGTATATATTGATTAATAGGCTGCAAGTAATCCCGAATATGCATAGAGTAAATCATTATTTGTACATATTTATTAGAATAAAATCAATTGTGCTAAAAAAGATTCATTTAATTTTAGCTTTTCTTATATTTATAAGTTATTGATTTGTCATACTATGTTATTTCCCTCTCTCGATCTGTGTTTTGATTCTCTTTGTTTTCAACTTATCATTTTAAGGTAATAACACATTATCTATTATTTTTTTGACAGGGTGTATTTGATCTAATAGAGTATTTTAGAGTAAAGACACAAAATTGTCCCTCGTATTTTGGTTAAGATTCAAAGTCATTTTTGAGTTTTCACATGAAACATTAATAGTCCCTCGTATTTGCAATATTGTGCACTTTTGGTCTTTGTTTAAAAAAATTCTTATTTTAACATTGATTTTATTCATAATTTATGTATGAAATGTTTAATCGTCATTTTATATATTTAGTAGAAATAATAACTACACGTGAGAGACTGATGACAAGAAAAACACTTTATTTTGTTTAGTAGAAATCATATTGCATGTAACGTCGAGAGGTTCATCATGATGATTTCACATACAATAATACAAATTTTTCTTTTCTTGCAATGTCATAGGTTAAAATGTTCTTAGTTTAGCTGCAGTTATATTTATACTAAACTGAACAAATTGTTCTCCTTCTCATCTTCTCTCACATAGAGTTATTATTTCTACTAAATATATAAAAAGACGATGGGACATCCTTACATAAAATTATGAACAAAATTAATATTAAAATAGGCAAAATTATAAAGGAGGACCAAAAGTGCATAATATTGCAAACATGAGGGACTATTAATGTTCCATGTGAAAACTCAAGGATAACTTTGAATCTTAACCCAAAGACGAGAGACTAGTTTTGAGCATTCTCTCGAGTATTTTACTTTTATGATGTTGTACATAACTTGCGAACTTGACCAACTTTAATCGAGAAAAAGTCTAAATAGTCTTTTATCTTTCCGTTAAGATTTGAAGTCATTTTGTATTATATTTTACATGGAACACTAATTGTTTCTCATATTTGTAATATTGGTGCATTTTTAGTCCTCTCTTTTTGCCTATTTTAACATTGATTTTTTTCACAGTTTTAAATATGAAATATTCAATCGTTTTAAACATATATTTAGTAAAAATAATAACTCCATAAAGACAAGGTGAGAAGAAAATCTTAATTGTTCAGTAGAAATATTATTCTAGTTAAACTAAAAATAGCTTGACATATGACAATTGCAAGAAAGAAAAATTTATGTTGTTGCACCTGAAATTTTAGGTGTAATAATATTTTTATCAAACAAAACAAGGTATTCTACTTCTCACCTTTCCTCACATAGAGTTATTATTTCAACTAAATATATAAAAAGATATTAAACATCTCATACATAAATCGTGGATAAAATCAATATAAAAAATAAATAAAATTTTAAGGAAAAAGCAAAAGTGCATTAATATTGCAAATACGAGGATTAAGAAACTAATTTATCATCATTAATTTTAAAATTTAGGCTCGTTCAAAGTTACATTTTCATGATTTGTCAATATGATACGAACTTATTTTGATATTGATATATGAACTTTATCATATTTTATTTTTTAAAAGAAATTATAACAACAGGAATTTATAACATTTTTTTTTGGGTGATGAATCATCAAAAAAAGTGTAGATGTTAAAATCTTATGTTTCAGAAAAGAAATACAATAGAATGCTAAAAGAGAAAGAATTTTTCAAATAATTGATTCATTTAGGAAAGAAGGGATTATTTTATTTCAACACGCCCAAAATTCAATAATTCCGTTTATTTGTCATCACTACTTGCGGTGCATAAAAAAAAAACAATTTACAAGTGTTATTAACATTGAAAAGTCCAGATAATTAAAATTAGTACACTACGACGATATGTTTATTTGTTAAATGTATAGTGCATAGTAGTTACAATGATATGTTTGTTTGTCAATATATAGGGTAATTGCAAGTGTACTATTTCATTGCACAAGTATAATTAAAAAATTATATTGAATTTTAAAAATTTAAAAGTTATACAATAAGTATATATATATAAAAAATTAACTAATATAATAAAAATATTAATTAATATTATAAAAAATTTAATGGTTACTTTAATTAAATTAATCATAAAAACTAAAAGTACAAAATTTTAATAAACATCATGAAATGTATCTTTGACAAAAAGATTAATATTATAAATATGATGTCATAATATTATAAAAATATTTTATAAAAGATAATATATTCTATTAAATCTAACAAAAAGAATAAATTACAATGTAAATATCGACTTAATACTCTTAAAACAAATAAAATTGAAAAAAATAACGTAAGTTCTAAATTCAAAACAAAAAATCAATATACACAAATATAATTTAAAAGAAAAGAAAAATGTATGCTCATAACCTTATTTAATAATGAATTCTATTTAAAATTAAAATAATATATATATATATATATATATATACCAAAATCAGACAAGTCAGACAATGTAATTGCACTAAATTATACCAAATTCAATGAACAAGATGATGTCTATTTGTAGTTTCGTACTAATAATGTTACAATAATTAGTAGGCTAAATTCAAATTATAATAAGAGGCATTAAATATATATGTACATAAAATAAAAACGTAATTTAAATTTTGCGATCTAGAGATAATATCTAATCATTCGTATTTAAATTGAGAAATGTTAATATTAATGAAACAAATAAAATGTGCTAAATAAATATTCTTGCAGTTGGCCCCTCCTGCCAATTGCCAGACTTTAATATTGTCTCTCGTGTTGTTTTGTTTCGTTATCCTCGCAATTTTCACCCAAAATCAAACGGTCCAATTGGATCCCCAATTTCGAATTTCGATGCTTCTTATATATACAAACAATTTCTACCAAACTTTCTCCCTCGTCTTCTCCAAACACAAGTTTCCTCTATCTGCAGCCTCTCCTCCACCACCCAAATCATCATTTTCTCAGGCCTCTGATTCAATTACAAAGAAAAAATTGAAGTTACCTTTGGTTTCTTTGACCAAATCTTTGCGAAATACACAATTTGATCTTATTCAGAGCGAGAAAATGGTGAATTTCATGATGGATAAATATATTGTTCCCAGTTTTGTTGTTTCTCTATTGGGGTTCCTTCTTCTTTACATTTTGCGACCAAGAACCCCCAATTATAAGACAAAGGATCCTAAATCTACCCAAAAATGTGAAAACCACAAAGTAATTTCTAGAAAATTGGAGAAAGGGACCGATGCGGATGTTATAATTGTTGGAGCTGGGGTTGCTGGTGCTGCTCTTGCTCATACCCTTGCTAAGGTCTATTCCCAATTGCTTTCTAATTTACGGTTTTCATATTTCTAAAAGTTCCTTTGAAGGAAATGAAAACTTTTCTTATTGGCAAGGTCATAATATTGTGGAAAGAGGGATGATGGAAAAATTGTTTTTGGATATGGAAAATTCCTCTTATTCGTGTTATGTTTTCTTCATTGTTTTCATTTTCTTTATACCTGAAATTGCTGCACTTGAGCCGATTGTCTTTAGGAAACAATCTCTCTATATGAGTTAATGGTAAGGTCTACCTACACCCTAGCCTCAGACCGCACTTGTGGGATTTCACTGGATATGTTGTTGTTATTGTTGGATATGCAAAATTCATGAAAAAAGTCTTAACTTTTAGCTTCCCTGCAGGAGAGATCTTTTAAATATGAGTTACTTGCTTGTATAGATAACTAGTTCCTTTAATGGGCACTTTAGCTTATCAAGAGTTAATTGGACTAAATTCTAGAGATAAATTGGAGTAGATAAATTCATTTTTCCTCTAATGAAAATTGAGATGACCTTTCACCATAGGGAAAGTAGTCAAGTACTATAAGTTGCAATTCTTCTCGTATCAAAATGGTAAAAGAAGACGATCTAATGATGTCGTCTCAATTTCACATAGTTTGAAACTTGGGAAGGGACATAGGCCAAGCATTTCGGGAAGAGGGAGTAGACTATTTTGTTTAATCCAACATACAGGTGCTGTTAATATTCTTATCTTGATGGTAAGTTGTGATCTTTAAAGGCTTGCCTTGTCATGGAAAATTTGGCATTTGATTCCTAAAACTTGTGTCCACGAGCAGGAAACAAGAAAATGTTTGTCTAGTGGCTTTTACCAATTGTCCTGATCCTCCTTTAGCATCTAAACATTTGTTTTTTGCCACTGCTGCAGGAAGGACGAAATGTTCACGTCATAGAAAGGGATTTGACAGAGCCGGACCGGATTGTTGGCGAATTGCTACAGCCTGGGGGTTATCTTAAATTGATTGAGTTGGGCATTGAAGGTTTGTCTATAAAAAGAAAAAAAAAATCAAACAAGCATAAAGCTTACAATTGATCATTTTGTGATAGAGCTGATAGGCACAAGATATACTCCCTCCGTTCACTTTATTTGTCCACTATACTAAAAATAAATTTTCACTTTTGCGTGTTACTTTTTGCATAAGTACATATTTTTTTCATGTATTACTTATTCTCAAAACATTTCCCTAGACCTAAGACTATACATCTATTCATATGGGTATTTTGGCAAAAAATACTCATATTAATCATTGTTTCTAAAGAGCGTGCAAAGTCCAAAGTGGACAACTAAAAGTGAACGGTAGGAGTATTTTACTATAGTATATGAAATAAAATAAGTTGTAACCTAAGTTGCATGGACTCTTCACTTTCGGTGCTGCACCCGTGTTGGATTCTCTAAAAATACACTACTTTTGGAGAATGCGACACACACCCATTGACATTTTTGAAGAGTCTGAGCAACATAGGTTTTAACTTGATTAGGATATAGAGTTCACTTTTCAATGTACTATTCTAGGTTTGCGTAATTTTTGTGCTCTTGACCTTTGCCATTGTGATGCAGATTGTGTTGAGGATATTGATGCCCAGCGGGTGGTTGGATATGCTCTTTTCAAGGATGGAAAGAGCACAAACGTTTCCTATCCCTTGAAAAACTTCCATTCGGATGTGGCTGGGAGAAGCTTCCACAATGGGCGCTTCATACAAAAGATGAGAGAAAAAGCAGCTACTCTTCCCAAGTAAGCCTTCCCATGCAGTATTATTTATTAGAACTGTTGTCCCATATTAATCTTTCCTTATTAATAAAAGAAATGTTCTAGACACATTTCATGCTTTTAGTAATTGGTACAATCATGTAATTGTAATTATCCTTTTGCTTATCGTAGTTGCAAATAATCAACTGACTGCTTTTTATTAAATTATGTGAAGTGTACGATTGGAGCAAGGCACCGTAACATCCCTGATTGAAGAAAATGGATCCATTAAGGGTGTTCAGTACAAAACGAAGGCTGGTCAAGAACTTAAAGCACATGCTCCTCTTACAGTAGTTTGTGATGGGTGCTTCTCAAACTTGCGACGCTCGCTTTGTGACCCTAAGGTGAACTTAATGCCACTAAACATGTCAGTTGATTTGTTTCTGTAGTGTCATGCACACATCAGGTCAAGTAAAACCTTCATATGCCTGGTGATATATGTTACCTGCACTGAGTTTGGCAAATTTAGATCTTGAAAATTATTGTAAGCGTGAGTATTGACATTTGCAGGTTGATGTTCCCTCTTGCTTTGTTGGTCTGGTATTGGAATTGGAGAATGATCGACTTCCATACCCAAACCATGGGCATGTTATTCTGGCAGATCCTTCTCCCATCTTATTTTATCCTATCAGTAGCACGGAAATTCGTTGCTTGGTCGATGTACCTGGTCAAAAGCTTCCTTCTCTTGCTAATGGTGATATGGCAAATTATTTGAAAACTATGGTGGCTCCCCAGGTACGTACAGTTTCCCTGCATGGTACTATTTTTTTTTTTTAATATAGTCATACACACAGCCAGTATATTAAGTCTGTCCTTGTTTTTTCTACCTCACATACAATTGCCTGTTCCTAAAGATAGCTATTTGGTTCCTCCCGACGTACCACCGTGATTGTATATTACATTTTTTCAGGTACCACCTGAGCTACGTGATGCGTTTCTCTTTGCAATTGATAAGGGGCATATTAAAACTATGCCAAACAGGAGCATGCCAGCTGCTCCCTATCCTACACCTGGAGCTCTGTTGCTAGGTGATTCTTTCAACATGCGCCATCCTTTAACTGGTGGGGGAATGACTGTTGCGCTTTCAGACATTGCAGTGTTAAGGAATCTTCTTATGCCATTGCAAGACCTGAATGATGCAGATGAGTTATGTAAATATCTGGAGTCCTTTTATACTTTGCGCAAGGTAAAGCTAAAACTGTTGTCTGGTATACTCTATCATCAGTTGACTGATCTGTAATATGTGTAGTGGCTTATTTAGAAAAATATTTTATTTCAGCTTCTTGATCAAGTATAGGGAGAACCTTCCAAAAATATTTCATTTCAGCTTCTTGGTCAAGTATAGGGAGACCCTTCTGTCTAGCAATTTAACGTGGCATATGATGTCTTTTATCTCTACAGAAAAATCATGTTATTTGAAGCAGATTTAATGTCTAACTCTGCATCACTTTTTTAGAGCTATTCCCTCTAAAAGAATACAAACAAATAGAACTGTAATTCTGGAAGGAAGAGACTTTTTTCTGACTTGGTTAGCCTGTTACTTATTCTTGTATTGGTCTCTGTTTTCAGCCAGTGGCTTCCACCATAAATACTTTGGCTGGAGCTCTGTATAAGGTGTTCTGTGCTTCTCCTGATCAAGCAAGGAGGGAGATGCGAGATGCGTGTTTTGACTATTTGAGCCTTGGAGGCACTTGTTCAACTGGACCTGTAGCTTTACTCTCTGGTCTTAATCCTAATCCAATGAGCTTAGTGCTCCATTTCTTTGCAGTGGCCGTTTATGGAGTTGGTCGTTTACTTGTACCTTTTCCTTCTCCAAAGAAGTTGTGGATCGGAGCTAAATTAATATTGGTACGTTCCTTAAATGTAGTATTCAAACTGTCTTCGTTGACTCTTTAAGCATGTGTGTTATATATTGAGCTACTTTCCAGTTGAAATTCCTGCATACTCGTTCACTTGTTTGAAAGTCTTGACCATTTTGGCATGCGTGCTCTTTTTTTTTTTGTTCAGTCTGCGTCAGGCATCATATTTCCCATCATAAAGGCAGAAGGGATCCGGCAAATGTTCTTTCCAACAACAATACCAGCATATCACAGAGCTCCTCCCGTGAAGACGGAGTCAGATTAAGCAGAAAATTTGTTGAAGTTTTGTTCCATGAATAGCATTAACATTTTTGCAGTTCCTTTCTCGAAGCACAAAATGTAAGTTCCACTCTCCCCCTCACCCCAAACCCTACAAAACGAAAAAGAATGACGACTAAACCTTATTGTAGGCATATTATACCAAAAGGAATTTCAAGTGTACGTATTCATTGAAATCTAGTCAGACACCCTACTCTGTAAAAATTTATATTGTGGCATTTTCACTTTATATCTTAGAGAGTTCAATTTGTACGTCAGTTGTAGCTCTGAGATAGACATCAACGATAATGTTTCTGTATTGTACATCGCATTGATGTATGTATCAGTTTGTTATAAAGGTCTGCCTTTTGGTTTTCAACTTAACAAGATAAAATCTTGTATCAAAACGACTTTCATTATGCTTTTAAAATACTGGCAGTCTCCCTATGAAGTTGGAAGACTCTAGATTCATTCTCTGCTTAAAGACGTGGTTTTTGGAGTACTACCTTTCAGAGACCGATGCAGGCAGCCTACTTTTAACGCGTTCAATTGGAGTCAATATTTTTAATACGAAGCATACATAAAGATTTGTGCATCAATTGATGTCTGAGCTAATAATTTTCGAAGTACAATTTGTATGTGTTAAAATTTAAAGTATAATTTCGAAAAAGTATTATGAAACTGCTTGCTTGATTGAAGTATCAAGTACAAATAGGCTTAAACCAAAAAGGATATTTAAATGTATGTTAAGAGTCTCCTTATTTCTGAACCATCAAACATCTTACTAGTCATTATTTATGATTTTGAGCAGGTTTTTATAACATCAATAATTCACCTCTCATAAAAAGGAAAGGAAAACATGGAAACACATGCTCTTCATCATTTTGAGCAATTCACGTAGTCAAAATGACACGCCTTTTTTTTTTTCCAATATATGCAACTCTTCCGTCTTCATAAACATCTAGAATCTTTCCATATCTTATAACTTGGTGGATAGAGTTACCTGATATCTGTTGTTGATGAGAGGTGATAGATATTTTATGGAATTAATCGAGGTGTGTGCAAGCTAATTCAGACACCACAATTATCAATAAATAGATACAATAAATAAGCATCTTACATTTATGAGTTTGAAACTTTAATACTTGGGCTGAAATCTATCATCAACACATTGGATAAATAAGATACTCTAGTGTGATTCAATTTGTGTTATCTATTATTTCCATTTGCAGTTATTCCTCAACAAATAAGTCATATTTGCAACATTAAGAGGTTTGTTAAATTAATTTAATCTAGCATGAGAGTTGAAACGAGTATATAAGAATTAATTGAACATTTTGTGTAGAACTGATAATGTGGATTTATTACCATTTGTATGATGGAAAAGCACTTCTCGTCCTATCACGTGGACAAAGTACCCCTCTACAATTAAAACCATTTAAAAGTATGTATTATGGTACAAAATACCCCTCTACAATTAAAACCATTTAAAAGTATGTATTATGAACTTTCACATGACTAAACTACCGTTCTCTTTGACGTTCATTGAAGGATAGTCCAAAAACCCACTTAGAAAATGACGACTTCTTATTAGAATGGTGCTGGTTATTTTGAATATCATCCTTGTTATTAACCCTTGAATCAACAAAAGACTTCAAACGTCGTATGGCGATATTTAACGTATCTTCTGACATGTTAGCAAAACATGCACGAAACCAACCCGGTTCTGTACAATGACATGACGATCCAGGTGAAATATTTAGCCCTACTTCGTACACTATTTTCTTCCATAATTTCATTTCTCCATCAAATGTATTTGAATTTAGGAGATGTCTCATATCCACCCAACAAAACAATCCAGCATTGCTCTCAAGGCACCTGATCCCAATTTGTTTAAGACCACCAACTAGCATTTCATGACGTTTCTTAAGCCTCTTTTGATTTTCAGACACGTAATTTTTCGTGAATTTTTTATCTGATAGCAAAGCAGAAAGAAGGTACTGAGTTTGAGATGAAATTAATCCAAAACTAGACATTTTTGTGGCTGCAGAGACGACCATATCGTCATTGGAATAAATGGCACCCACTCGAAATCCTGGAAGACCCAAATCTTTAGAAAGGCTATAGACAATATGAACTCTATCCCATACATCAGTGTACATGTAGTTATTTTCGATTAGTACTTCCATGACACTAACGAATTTAGGCGAGTTAAAAACAGTGCCAGAATATATCTCATCACTGATGAGATGGATTTGTTTTGTTGATACGAAGGTAAGAACAAGTTGGAGTTCTTTTTTGGTTAATGTTGTGCCTAATGGATTCGAAGGGTTAGTGACTAAAACCCCTTTCACTCTAAGGTTCCGCCTTTCGGCTTCTTTGTATGCTTCTTCAAGAGCTGATTCTGTGATTCTAAAGCTGTTTGAACTTGTGCATTGTATTGGAACAATCTCAGCTCCTGTTCTCCATTTTAAGTCTCTATCAAATCTGCATTATTACACAATATCATAATTAGTAAAGAACATAGTTTGCCTAATAATGTTACATTAAATTCTTTATACTGTCAGTATATATAAGTTAAACTAAACGTACCCAGGGTAGTACGGAGTGGGAAGGAGAAAAGCATCGCCAGGATCAGCGAGACAAAACATGAGTGTCTCATTTGCAGAAGTAGCACCAGCTGTAAGTACAAGCTTGTTTGAATCAAAGCTTACTTTGTTTCCTCTGATTTCAGACATGAATTGAACCAATGCCTGCACAAAAATGTACATTACAATGTGAGATTGTGAAGTTTACGTCAGTCAGTGTATATATAAGTTAAATTCCGTTGTAATAACGGACTTACATCTTTGAAAGCTGGAAGACCATGGTAATCTTGAAATAAGGCAAGCTCTCTAAATATTGAGTCACCATTTGTTTTAAATGCAGCTTCATCTGGATTTTGAGTAAGCCACGACTCTAATAAATCGAAAGAGAGCTGATTCTCTGCGAGACCCATCTGAATGATTCCTTTAGGATTACGAATTTCATCGTATGGATTTTTCTCATACTCTTCCCATCCTAGAAAGTAGGAAGAATCTTGTCCATGTGAGTTACACATGGCTTTCTTCGATAGGAGCTTCATTTTTTGTGAGTAAGAAGTTGAATTTTATGTTTGTTTTGAGAGGCAGAAAATATTGAATGGAGATTGTTGCTATGTGTTTTATCATGGTGAGGTATCTATATATGTATAAGAGTTTATAAGCAATGAAGAAACAAACATATCACCATATGTTTTCAAACTTTAACTATACAATTTTTGTTTTTTTCTACCTTTTTTGTCCCCAAAAAAACAATTAATTTTAGTGTGTTTGGGATGTATACACTAATTTGACGCGCTTTATTCGTCGTAAATTATAATTAAATGTTTTACTTGTTATGATGTAGGGACATTTAGGGATCAGTTTTGTACTGGCTTGTCTACGGGTTTAACTAAAGGGTGGCACTCATGTCAAATCCATCAACATTTTTGGTAAAAAAAAAAAAAACTTGGAAAAACATTACAAGTGATGTCTTGGACACTTGGTGATGCTACTGCCTACTGCTGTTAGTCTGCTACTATAATACTGCGCTGAATTAGTACCAATATTTTCTATTTGAGAGTACTAGTATTGATAATACACTTGACATAAATTATTAGTGTTATTTCCGATCATTGACGGTCTTAAAAAAAATTCTCTAAATTTAGATATACTCCTGATCAAGCACATGACGTGTATTAAATGATTTCAAACTCTTGTATGAGCATAAAACTCTTAATAAAAAGTCGAGAAAAGTGTTGAAAACATCTGAACTTGGCTAGAATTTTTTGGTGTATATATTTAGACAAGGTATAGTTAAGTTCGATTGATTAAATTTGTGATAGAATAAATTAAAAACGGGCACTAAATATGTAACAACTTATAAACTAAAAGAAGTAATCACACAATTCAACCCGCTTCTAATGAAGGGATACATTAACAAATAGTATACAAATTATTTTAAGCAAATTTTGTGAGTCATCTCTAATAATTTAAATTATTAGATGGTCATTTTTTTAGTTTCTCACTAGATGTGTGAACATTTTCGTAATCCTGAACAATTCAGATACACATTGTGTATAATCCATTAAAAAAATCGTTTCTTACCAAAAAAGGTAACTCATTTCAAGACTTAAAAAACATGCTTTAAGTATAAGATTAAAGAAATTCTATTCATACTAATAATCTTTGATAATCATTTTATAATTAGATAAGTTATTATAATATTCAGCAATACATATAAAAATATGGAGTTTTTGGCAAAAAACATCCTTCAACTAAACCCCAAACATAAACTACATGCTTAAAGTATCATTTTTAGCAGAAAAAATCCTTTAACTATACCCCAAACTTAAACTACATCCTTAATGTATAATTTTTAGCAGAAAACATCCTTTAAGTATTTGTAACTGAACAACTTTCATCCTTTTGTTAGATATTGTCAAACAGTTAAGGGATCTTACGAAAAATGAGTAGTTAACGTGACTATCAACAAAATTTATTCTAGAAAATTTCATTACTTTCTACAAGAAGTTCTTTAAAAATAAATCTTAGACACTGTAGCTCATGGAAACTAAAAATGATTGGAAGGTGTCAGAGCACATGATTTGCCTTTTTCGTAAAGAAAAGAACTTGGAGATTAATTATTTTTACTTTTTTCTTAACCAATTAAATGAATAGATTTTTGGGTCAATCTAATATCAAAGTGACCAAAATATTGATTATGTCTCGTATTTGAATTTCATTCTACATTATTAGAAGCAGAAGTCTCTAACAAATGTCGTTTGTAGCATATTCAATTGAGAAGAAACATATTTAAACTAATAGTATTTTTAATTAAAATTACATGAAAAATGAATGAAAAAAATGGTCAAATTGAAAGATTTTGCATAATTCATAACTAAATTACAAAAAAGTTCAGGATAATATTCTTGGCATATTTAACAATAATAATTAGGAAGGGACGACTTAATTTTTGTGGGATATATCGATTAGTTTTCTTATAAATTCAAGTAGAAGGATGAAAATTGTTTACTTTAAAATACTTGACGGATGTTTTCTGCTAAAAATGATACTTTAAGGATGTAGTTTAAGTTTGGGGTATAATTAAAGGATGTTTTCTGCTAAAATGATACTTTAAGGATGTAATTTAAGTTTGGGGTATATTTAAAGGATGTTTTTGGCCAAAAACTCTAAAAATATGTTATCCAGCTCATACAAAATGTTTTTTTTTTTAAATCCAAGTTATAATAAGAATAATATAATTTTTTTTTATCTATTTCACGAGGTAAGCCATATCGATATGATGTTTGTAATAAAAGTAAAGGACCCACTCTTTATAAAAAAAAATTGATGTTTGAAATTAGAAATGGAGATCATATAGGGCACTTGAGATCTTATCACTGTTTTGTGTTTTGGAATGAACAAAAATGTGTAATTTATGTTTGATAGGCTTAATTAATACATTACATGTTGACTAGGGAAGAGAAGAAAGAGACATAGAAATAATTTCCATCCAAAAGTTAAAGAGCAGTCACCATGCATTTGTTTGCCATTGTCCCATTTCCTCACTATGTGTTGCCCACTCAAATCTATTCTTGTCCCTCTCTTAGTCTCAGGTTGGGCTAAAAAAATAGTTGAAAAATAAGAACCTAAAATCTTTTGAAATATCTCTATTCTAATTTATTTAATCTATATTTTTTCCACATGGTAGTTACTTTAACTATTTAAAGTGGAGTAGGTTATAAAATAATGAGTAACAGTCAACATCTGGTTTCTAATAGTTTGGGATTTTGCATTAGTGGATGATTAATTAAAACCTTAAAAAAGATAATATGGATAAGTTTAATTTGGTTTGCACATAAGAAGCATTCACATTGCTTAATTTGACCCAAATCACATTTAGACACAATTAGGATTTTATTGCTTTCAGCTGGTCGGACGGTAGTAATCCCTCCCTTATAGTGATTATTATTAAGTGAGATTGCAAATACTTTATCCGTTCAACAATAGTTATTCACTATACTAAAAATTATTGTGTAACAAAACTTGTCCAATTTAGAAAAATCAAGAAATAGAGTACTATTTACTATCTAGCACATTTCTCATAACACTAAATTTTAATAAAGTCAAATAATATAGTAATATTACCCCTATAGTTTATTATTATTTTTCAAAAAATATAATAAATCAATAGTGAACAACTATTGTTGAAATTCTCTTGTAAGGTCGGATCATATTGCCCCAAGGTTACGACAGGCTCAATTTTCAATGCACTGCTTCACTTTTATTACTCTTTCATTTTATATTAATTAAATTGTTGAAATGTTTCATACCTTTTAAGAAAAGTAAATTAAGATATAAATTAGACATAATTTTCACTTTTACCCTATTAATTATTGTCAAATTCATAATTAAAATAACTAAACATTAATTAATAACTAATTCTAATACTAAGTAATGAAGGATAAAAATAAAGACCATTCTAAAAATAATTTTAAAATCAAACGATTAAATTAATTTAAAAAATAAAAAAATATCTCAATAATTCAATTCATTTGAAATAAAGAGAGTAATGTTCTTTAATTTAATGGTCATTCAACTATACTTGATTCCTTATTGTTTCATCAAAAGGTCAATTTAATCTGCAAACTCTTAAATCACACTCAGGCTCATTTGGCTATACGATTTGTAATCATGATATTAAATAATGAGAAGTAGAAATTTTGTTTGCAATGGTAATTTAGACGTTTTATGTTATATATTTTCTTATGAACATAAAAAAAGTCATAAGTTATAAAATTATTAAATTATCTCAATTCTTTATACAATCTTACCAAATATACAAAATTTTATAAATCATATAATACTATCACAAAGTTACGTTATTCTAGAAAAAATACAATATTTATTAATTAAATTTAAATTCAATAAAAAAAAATTGAACATAAGTTGTAGAGTCTTTAATATAATCTTCCCCATAGTACGGACTGCGGTCAATCTTCTCACGTTGAACTTGTATTTCTCGATCATATGATTGAGAAGATGAACCAACATTATCACTTTGAGCCATTTATTGGTGAATTTAGCTGCTAAATAAATTTGATCAAAAATAAAGAAATTGGTGAATATAAAGGGTAAAGTAGGAAATGATTTAAAATAATACAAATAAATTTTTATGTTGGTGAAAATATTTGTTGTATGAGTAGAAATGGCTTAAAAAGTGATGATATAAATTATAACGTTTATTTATATATGAAATAAATGGTTAGTAGATATAAATATGAGATTGTTTTAATAAAATATAAACTTGTGAGTCAATTTCTATAGTTAAAAATTTTCAAATCATGATTTTTGGAGAATTTAGAAATTCATCTCGTGATATGAGATCATGAGATGAAATCAACGTAAAATCACATGTCCAAATGTTAATTTCGTCTCATGATTTCATATTACGCATCGGCAAATGAAATCAACATAAAATCACATTTCCAAAACAATACCACAATTGCCCTAGCTAGGCCCCACAATTGCTGAATATAGGATTCATGAGTTGAGTTGATTTAGAGAAGGCAAGAAATAGCAAGTGGTATGGGTTTCACATGAAGAAATCTATAGAGAGAGGAACAGAGAAACACCTGCACAAAACAATTTGTAAACAAGTCGGGTACTTGTGTTTTCCCCTCCTACTTCATATCAAATTTTTGTCAATTATATCTCTGTCTTAACCCCACTTTCTTTACCTTCAATAGAAAAAATTTCTTGTCTCGTGTCATTTCAGGCACCTGAGGTAAATAAACTAGTACTAGTCTGTTGAAGTTTAAAGTAAAATAACGGGCACAAGTGCTACCCTTTGAAATGTTGTTTTACCATATATAGCAAAATGTTGATGGGTGTCACATTAATGCCACCCTTTTGTTACACTCTTAGACAAGCTAGTACTAAATTGATCCCAAAATGTCCCTACATCACATGAAATAAAAACATACGACGCAAAAGCGCGTCAACTTAGTGTATACTTCCCAAACACACTTATTTTAATTTTTTGTTTGGAGACAAAAAAGTAGAAAAAAACAAAAATTGTATAGTCAAAGTTTGAAAACATATGGTGATATGTTTTTTTCTTCATTGCTAAACATTTATACATATATATATATATATACACCTCTCACCATGATATAACACATATAGCAACAATCTTCTTTAAATATTTTCTGCCTCTCAAATTAAACAAACATAAAATTCAAGTGCAAATGAAGCTCTTATCGAAGAAAGCTATGTTTAACTCACATGGACAAGATTCTTCCTACTTTCTAGGATGGGAAGAGTATGAGAAAAACCCATACGATGAAATTCGTAATCCTAAAGGAATCATTCAGATGGGTCTCGCAGAGAATCAACTCTCTTTCGATTTATTAGAGTCGTGGCTTACTCAAAATCCAGATGAAGCTGCATTTAAAACAAATGGTGACTCAATATTTAGAGAGCTTGCCTTATTTCAAGATTACCATGGTCTTCCAGCTTTCAAAGATGTAAGTCCGTTATTACAACGGAATTTAACTTATATATACACTGACTCATTGACTGATTATATATTTATTATTAACTTCACAATAATCTCACATAATTGTAATGTATGTTTTTGTGCAGGCATTGGTTCAATTCATGTCTGAAATCAGAGGAAACAAAGTAAGCTTTGATTCAAACAAGCTTGTACTTACAGCTGGTGCTACTTCTGCAAATGAGACACTCATGTTTTGCCTCGCTGATCCTGGCGATGCTTTTCTCCTTCCCACTCCATACTACCCTGGGTACGTTTAGTTTAACTTATATATACTGACAGTATAAAGAATTTAATGTAACATTATTAGGCAAACTATGTTCTTTACTAATTATGATATTGTGTAATAATGCAGATTTGATAGAGACTTAAAATGGAGAACAGGAGCTGAGATTGTCCCAATACAATGCACAAGTTCAAACAGCTTTAGAATCACAGAATCAGCTCTTGAAGAAGCATACAAAGAAGCCGAAAGGCGGAACCTTAGAGTGAAAGGGGTTTTAGTCACTAACCCTTCGAATCCATTAGGCACAACATTAACCAAAAAAGAACTCCAACTTCTTCTTACCTTCGTATCTACAAAACAAATCCATCTCATCAGTGATGAGATATATTCTGGCACTGTTTTTAACTCGCCTAAATTCGTTAGTGTCATGGAAGTATTAATCGAAAATAACTACATGTACACTGATGTATGGGATAGAGTTCACATTGTCTATAGCCTTTCTAAAGATTTGGGTCTTCCAGGATTTCGAGTGGGTGCCATTTATTCCAATGACGATATGGTCGTCTCTGCAGCCACAAAAATGTCTAGTTTTGGATTAATTTCATCTCAAACTCAGTACCTTCTTTCTGCTTTGCTATCAGATAAAAAATTCACGAAAAATTACGTGTCTGAAAATCAAAAGAGGCTTAAGAAACGTCATGAAATGCTAGTTGGTGGTCTTAAACAAATTGGGATCAGGTGCCTTGAGAGCAATGCTGGATTGTTTTGTTGGGTGGATATGAGACATCTCCTAAATTCAAACACATTTGATGGAGAAATGGAATTATGGAAGAAAATAGTGTACGAAGTAGGGCTAAATATTTCACCTGGATCGTCATGTCATTGTACAGAACCGGGTTGGTTTCGTGCATGTTTTGCTAACATGTCAGAAGATTACGTTAAATATCGCTATACAACGTTTGAAGGCTTTTGTTGATTCAAGGGTTAATAACAAGGATGATATTCAAAATAACCAGCACCATTCTAATAAGAAGAAGTCATTTTCCAAGTGGGTTTTTCGACTATCGTTCAATGAACGTCAAAGAGAACGATAGTCTCTAGACATATGAAAGTTCCAAATGAGTAATTATTTATACAGATGATATATTCTTTTTTTTTTTTAATCGCAACATTTAGTTAGATCAATGTTGAGAGTTTTCTAAAAATTTTGTATCATAATGCATATATTTTGTAGAGGGGCACTCCGTCCATGTGATAGGACGAGAAGTGCTTTATCATACATATTGTAATGAATCCACATAATCAATTCTTCATAAAATGTTCAATTTATTCTATTACTCCATTTCAATTGCTAATTTTAATTAAGTATAAGAACTCAAATCTTATCAAGTTAATTGGTCTATAGCCTATAAAATTTCCATATCTAATTTAATATGTAATCTATACATATATAGAGTGCTAATATATTATTACGGTTAAATTGTATTAATAATATAAGGAGTATTTGTTTTAAATGAAAAATATATTTAACTTCTGAAAATGCTATTCTTGAGGAGAAAAATATACGATATGTAGGTGGGTCTAGCACAAAAAGGGTCAACAGACAAATGTGTCCTGTGTTGCCCATAGCCAGCTAGTCAAGAATGTGATTATTTTATTCAAAAAAAAAAATTATTATTAAAAATATATCTCTATTCATTTAATTATGTTTTTAACATTTGCAGCTTTTTTCCGATAACAAATACGTTATATTATATAACTTAATATGCATCAGCAGATGATAATAAAAGCTCGGCATGACCGCTAGAAATATTCAGAGGGGACATTGCTAATTGTTTGATTGATGGAATACTGGTCAGTACAAGGTGTTCATGAATCTAGTTTATGAACCCTTTTAGTTAGCAATTGTAAGTACTATGTCATAATGATTACAAGAATCCATTTGCTATTCAAGCATAGCCGGGGGCGGACTCACAGAGGGTCAAGTGGGTTTACATAAACTCACTTCATTAAAAAATAACATCGTATATATATATATTTGATCAGTTTTTTAAAATTATATATGTATATGTTAACTTTAGACCCCACTAACACAAATGTAATAATATCGTGTATATATATATATATATATATATATATATATATATATAATAATCAGTTTTTTAAAATTTTATATGTATATGTTAACTTTAGACCCCATTAACACAAATGTGACCCTTGGCCCAAGTGGTAAAAAGGGCTTAAATTTTCCAGCTTGCCTAGGTTTGAATCCCCATTACCACATTTTGATTTTATTTATTATATCTTGAACCCACTTTGTGAAAATCCTGGATACGCCACTGAGCATAGCTTCTGGCGGAAACATATTTGATCCCGCTTATGAGTTCAAATGATCAAATACGTTCTTAGAATAAAAATTGAAATATCAATTTATCTCATTAATCAAATTATTATTTTAAAAAAGGAAAACTTACATAAATATACTATAATAATACACTGTGTCAAATTTTTACCAAACAAATATAATATATTTTAAAAACAATTATAATTCATATATATTACATACATAATTCACTTTTAATATATATTGCAGATTTAACATAATATTGCTATAAATAATAATAAATGAAAATTATTGCTAAAATAAGTAATTATTTATTAAAATATATCAATTGATATAATTTTTTCTTAAAAAAACACTAAATATCTAAATCATACAAATAAATAAATTTATTTATCAATTAAAGAAAACGTGAACAGAAATTGAAGTGATGAGAAAATAAAAGGTTCAAACATTTTTGGGACACGAAAAGATTTGATTAATATGGAGTTGTTTTTGTCTAACATAAGAATTTGGACTGTTAACACTTTAGCCTGACAAAAAGTTAGGTAAAAACAATTAAATTAAAGGGGTAAACATACATGACAAAAAAAAAAAAAAAAAAAAGCTAGGTAGCCGTATATATGGACAAAATCATCCTTAATATAAATGAAGCTCCTCTTTCCAGCCAAAACTATGGATCATTTGTACAAATAATATTTATTATTAAGTATGGGGTTAAATTTTGTGCACGAATAATATACAAAGTTTGCACCTATCTAGTTAAGTTAATCAATTATTGACATATATAAAAGTCTAGTATGATAATTTGTAGAAAATAAAAATTGATAAAACTAGTTAAGTGAAAAACATTCTATACAATGCTATCGGCATAGAAATAACCTTTTATAATTACAAATTATAATAAATTGCAGTATTAATAATATAATTTTTTTAAAATACATTGTATATAGATGATATCATGAGTTTTGGAGAAGGCAAGAAATAACAAGTGGTATGGGGTTTCACATGAACAAATCCATAGAGAGGAACAGCACATTCTGTATACTATTAACGAAAATTTTCATGCATGTCAGATTAATGAAAATTTGTCTCTCTGACTGGCCCCACCTCCAAAAAAAATATTATTTCTCAGCTTGTAGCAATAATCAATAGAAAATTGAATCATGCATTTGATGAAAATGGCAAAATTAAAAATTTCGTTCAAAATATATTAGATTTAATAAATGGAAATTACACATAAATTTTGCTGTGATAAAATTAATTATATTTTATTCTCACTCTTTCTCAAATTACAAAAATATTTTACATTTTGTGAAATTCAGATACATTTCAAAATGTCCATACATCATGATATATCCGATCGATACATCATGTACATTGATGTATTCGGCTGATATATCGCACATATTGATATATATAATTTCGATACATCGTGTATAGTTATATATCACAATTTGATAGATAGTGTATAGTGATGTATCACATCTCTATGCATCGTGTATAGTGATGTATCACATCTCGATATATCGTGTGTAGTGATGTATTCGATTAATATATCGTGTATAGTGATATATTCAACCGATACATCGCGTAAAGTGATGCATTACATTCCGATACATCACGCAAAGTGATGTATTACATCCAGATACATAGTGTATCCGATTGATACATAGTAAAGTGATGTATTCTGAAATAGGAGAAAATGAAAATTTTTATACTTTTTGAAATGATAAGAAATTTTAAAAATATGATAAAATTGGTAGTATATTTAGGTATCATTGATAGTTATGTTAGTGGCGACAAATGGGGCTGAATCATCACTAGTGTCAGAGGTGAAAGAAAAACAAGACCAATACCCCATTTTGATTGATTTGAAGGAAAATGTTCATAAGCAAAGAGTATTAGCTTTCGAACAAAGGGGAGATGGTGTGTTGAAGTATCAGGGTAGGTTGTGTGTACCAATGGTGAATGGGCTACAAAAGAAGATCATGGAGGAAGCACATAGCTCCAGGTATTCCATCCATCCGGGTTCCACGAAGATGTACCGCGATTTGAAGGTATGTTGTGGAATGGTATGAAGGGTATTGCTACATTTGTTGCCAAGTGCCCGAATTGCCAGCAAGTGAAAGTAGAGAACCAAAGGCTTGGAGGTTTAGCTCAGAACATAGAACTTCCGGAATGGAAGTTGGAGGTGATTAATATGGACTTCATCATAGAGTTACGAAGGTCTCACAAGCAGCATAATTCTATTTAGGTGATTGTCGATAGAATGACAAAATCAACGCACCTTTTGCCAGTAGAGACTACCCATTCGGCAGAGGATCATGCTAAGTTGTACATTCAAGAAGTGGTAAGACTTCATGGAGTTCTGGTCTCCATTATTTCAGATATAGGTGCACAATTTACTGCATAATTCTAGAAATCTTTTCAGAAAGGTTTGGGCTCAAAGGTGAACTTGAGTACTGCCTTTCATCCTCAGACTGAAGGGCAAGCAAAGCGTACTGTTTAGACCTTAGAAGATATGTTTAGTGCTTGCGTTATTGATTTTAAAGGAAATTAGGATGATCACCTAATGAACCCTGGCCTACTTGTGTTAGCTATCTACACCAACACACCTCTGAAAAATTACACACAGAACCCATAGGCAACACAAACATGTTCATTGACCTTTTCCCCCAACACTTATAATTGAGATATAAAATAATTAGGATAAATAATTGTTGTAGTGTTTATTGTAGCCACATCAAATTTAGAATTCTCTGTGTATGTCGTAACTGGAAGTTAGCAATATCTTTTGATGACATACTATCCTAAATTACTCCTACATTTATACAGTTTGCTCTTGGAAGTCACTTGCGCTAGGAAATATGAAGTAGTTAGCTTTAATGTTTCACTTACTTTGTTGTTGTAAGAAATTTATAAGTTTATTTCACTGAGAGTTACTTACATTTTGAAAATTGTTTTTCTTAAGCTCTCACCAATTATTTACTTGGTGTTCACTTTGTGACTGCAGATTCATTGAAAAATCGACAAGATATATTTGAAATAGCTACTACGACATCGAGGTAAGGCATTACTCACCAAATCAATGAGATCCTGGCAAACTTTATACAAATTTTTATTTATTTCAGTTGAAGTTTTCTACAAGTTTGCAATTAACATGATGGTCTATCTGTTAAATTATTTCCTAAATGAAACATAAGTATCGTTTAATGATAATTTATTGCTCTCTGATTTTTATATTTGCACTCAGTTTTAGTCTTCTTTAGTTGATGTTTGGTGTTCATTTAGTTTTTGAAGGCATTTCAAAACACCTCTCTGTCATGTGTTTGAAGTCTATGTATTGAACATTGATGATTTTCAGCATGGAAAAGATTCATATGACACACTCAGGGGTCACACCGCCAAAATTACTTATCTGAGGTTTGAGTTGCTATATATCTATTTTTTTTTATTTAGGAGTTGGCACATGTGGTAAACCAGATTGATATGTCAACAGAGTTAAGTTTCAATGGTCTGAAGCTTGTGACAAAAGCTTTCAAGAATTGAAATAGAGGTTGACTACTTCCCTAGTTTTGACTTTACCGGAAGGTACTCAAGGTTTTGTGGTGTACTGTGATGCATCTAGAGTTGGTTTGGATTGTATTCCAACGCAGAATGACAAGGTTATAACTTATGCCTCATGAGAAAGAACTACCTAATCCATGACTTAGAATTGGTTGTTCTAGTTTTTACTTTGAAAATATGGCATCACTATTTGTATGACGTTCATGTCGATATATTCATTGTTCACAAGAGCCTACAATATGTGTTCACTCAGAGGAGAGCTTATTCTCAGACAAAGGAGGTGGTTATAATTTCTCAAGGATTATGAAATGAGCATTCATTACCACCCAGGTAAGGCTAATGTGGTTGTTGATGCCTTAAGCAGGTTGTCTATGGGTAGTACCATCCATCTTGAAGAAGAGAAGAAAGAACTAGCAAAAGATGTGCAGAGACTTGCACACCTGGGAGTTACACTTGTGGATTCCATAGAAGAAAGTAGCCTGTTATGAAATAGGGATGTCCATAGTTATAGTAAAATCACATTAAAAATAAAAATCTGATAAACTAATAATTTTTTTTAAATAATAGTTTTTCGATTTCAATTTGGGTCAATGAAAAAAATTAGTCATTTCGATAAGATAATAAGATAATATATTTTTAAAAGACCCCTATATAAATATTCCATTAACATTATTATAAATTAATAATGCTTTAAAAGTACAGATGTATCTAAGACAATTCAGTGTAATATGATTTTATTGTGTTTTATTTTTTCATTAAAATTTAACTCTAGTTGAAGTTCATCTCTAATTTTTCTTATTGCATCCAAAAGTTCCGGTGTTACATGTGGAATGATTTCTTTTGTACTCACACAAATGTTTTTACGTTTTTTATCTGTCACTCTTGATTTTGTTATAACTTTTAAATGAAAAAGCCATTTTGGATATGATTTCAAGAAATTTCTTATGTTGCTTATATAGTTTATTCTCTCACCATAATACATTGAATATTTTTAGTAAAGGTACAATGAATAATGTTTGACTATTATACGAAATAATGAACATCATTCTAATGAATCATTGAATTCTTAGAATTTATTTTACAATGAAACATTTAACAAAAAATATATATTACAATGAATCATAATGTAAATGATTCTATTTTGTATATAAATTCAATAAATATGATACATAATTTAGTAAATTACAATGATTTTGATGTATTCATTGTACTTTATGTATAGTAAATTTATTTTTAAATGTGAATTTGATAAATATAATACACAAATTAGTAAGATACAATTATTTTGATTTAGTCATTGACCTTTATTGAATGTCAAAATACTCTTTAAATTAATAAAAAATGATTAATCGATTAAATAATACCTTTATAATATACAGTAATAATATTTCATGATTTCACCTATATTAATTTAGTGAGATTTTACTATTTATTTAAAAACTTAAGAAAATAAGATTTGTTATCGACTACAATTGGTTAAACACTACATCATGCATAGAACATAAAGCTTATATGATATAACGTTGATCAGTTTAACTCAATTCAATTTGTATCAATTTACTTAAGTGTATCCTTGTCATTCTTCTTGTATCTGTTATTGATTATATATTTGAATCAATGTATCAAGTGTATATTTCTTATAATTTATTTTGTATTAACTTATTCAAATGTACTTGTAACTTGTTATAAGTTTATATCAATGTATTCAAGAGGATTAGTTTCTTATTACACATTTGTATCGTGTATTAGAGTGTATTTGTTCACTATTATACATTTGTATCAATGTATTTAAGTATTTCTATAGTGTATTCATCTTCTAAATATAATGGGCAAAGGACAGAAATCATATATTTTTAAAGCAAAATTACCATTTCTCTCTTATAAGTTTATAATTACAAAAATCCCACAAACTGATACAATAATACAAGCGCTGATACATTAATCTGATACGCGAGATACATTACTTGTTAAGAAGATACATTATATTTTATACATGATAAACTAATTTGATGCGCGAGATACATTAATCTGATGCGCGAGATACATTAATTTGATGCGCTGATACATTAATCTGATGCAAAAAATGAGGGATTTTGGGAATTTGTAAAACTAATAGGGAATAATAATAATAATAAAACTAAAAGGTGGGATTTCCGTTATTTAAACAAATATATTTGCATCAATGTATTCAAGTAAAAAAAAGCTTATAGCAACACAAAAGTTTATTTATTAATATCGTACAAGCAATAGCCAATGATATAGCGAAATGAAGAAGAACAAAAATCCTGTAGTGCAATTCTTTTTTTTATTTATTATAGAAAGATCTTGTGAGATTTTTCAGTTCCTTAATTATATAGAAAGATCTTGTGAGATTTTTCAGTCCCATTAATTAAGGAAAATTGACATAACCACTAATTATAATTAGCCAAACTGCCAAGTATAGTTTAAAAGACCTACTTTTGACTTAGGGTGTGTTTGGTACGAAGGAAAATATTTTCTGGAAAATATTTTTCAATTTTCTCATGTTTGGTTGGGATAAAAATTTTGAAAATGTTTTTCAAATCAATTCATTTTTCTCAAATTCAAGGAAAATAACTTTCCTTCAAAAGTTAAGGAAAATATCTTCCAAAACTCTCATCCAACTTCAAAGTACATCTTTTTTAAAAAAACATCAATTTCTAAAAAATTAAGTTTGTTTTTACAAAATACTTTGACTTCAAATTTTAATTTTTTCGCTCCTACCCTCGACCTCTCCACCCACCCCACCCCCACCCCCACCTCCCAAAAATAAATTTTCAGTTTGTTTTTAAAAAATATTTTAAATTTCAAATTTTTATTTTTGTCACCCCTAGCCTCCATCCCTCTACCACCCCCAGCCCCCTCCCCCCCCCCCCAAAAAAAAATGAATTAATTTTATTTTAAAAAAATATTTTTCGAACTTCAATTTTTTAATTTTTCACCCCCTACCTCCCCCCCCCCCCCCCCCCAAAAAAAATTTAATTCTTTTGAAAAAAATATTTTCTACTCTAATAAAAATAAAAGATATTTCTCAAGAATATTTTTCATTCATAAATCAAACAATAAAAATCATTTTCTAAAAATATTTTCTACTCACCAACCAAACATAAAAAAATAAGTCATAAATCTACTTATTTTCGAGAAAAACATTTTCTAAAAAAAAATTTTTCATGAAAAACATTTTCCAAATTACCAAACACACCCTTAATGTGAGTTATTTCTGAAACTTGCCATTTGTACAAATGCCTCAATCCATCCAAACCCTTGTCTGCCTGAGCCCAGTTATATTGCCATTTCGAGTTTTGGGCTATGCACTTCAACATGAGTCATATTGGCAGCCGAATAGCTTAAAATAGGAAAAGTTTTTAGCAAATAGCCATTAGAATAAATTTAATTATACTATATAGTTACAATTTATATATTTATAAATTATATTATAGTTTAAGCTGTCTCATTTGTATAATTCGCGTATTTTTTTAATTTATGGGTGAGTTTGTATAATTCGTGGGTTTATATAATTTGTGGGTGAGTTTGTGTAATTCGCAGATACGTTTGTATAATTGAGTTATTTTGTATAAAACACAAAATAACTATACAAAAATAATGAATTATACATAAACAAACATTTAAACTTTACACAATTATAGAAACTATATTATACAAAAATACATTATACAAATTATATTATACAAAATTACATTATACAAAAGTTGTACAAATTATATTATACAAACTCAAAACCTCATCTCACGTAATTATCACTAAATATTGATCGCGAGTGATAATTAACTAAAACTATAGTTATAATAACTAATTAACTAGTATATATGTTTGCTTAACCATGTAATTTTTCTCAATTATTTTTTTGGCAAAAACAATTTAATTAGTTGGTACTAAATGGCTAACTAATAAAAAAAAAGTTGCGTCCCTTTTTTAAGAATGAATATTTTTGTTATTTCTTAATTTTAGTGATTAGTCAGGTAATTTCTTTCCCAACGCCCGGTTTCAAGGATGAATATTCTTGTATTCCCAACGCCCGGTCTCGAGGGATGAATATTCTTGTATTCCTTATTAAATGTTTGTCCTATATTTTTTTAGTTGATATGATATGTTTAAAATTATAGAATTATTAAAAAGCATTTTAATATATTTGATATATCTTAATTTAAGATTATAAAATTTTAAATTATTTTAATATTAATCTTTTTTATCACAGACTCACAAAGTGATTACTGGTTGAGGAGTTTTCTGCTGATCACTTTGTCAAGAGTTCAAGATAGGTAAATCAAAGAAAATCAATGATTATATAGGTATTCTAAAATACCCTTTAAATCATTTGCTTTGTGGATTGATTTATTTGATGGCAATAAAAAATTAATAGATTCAATCCTGACTTATACATTGCATTTCTTAAATTAATAAAAAAAAGATTTTTTTCTTAAGTATCAAATCATTAACTTTGAAGTAATAAAATTATGGGCAAATGAAAGAAATCACATATTTTTAGGGTAGAACTATCATTTGTCCCTTATAAGTTTATAATTACAAAAATTCCTCAAACTGATACAATAATATAAACGGCTGATCATTAATTTAATGCGCGAGATACATTAATCGTTAAGTAAGATACATTACATTTTATACATGATACACCAATCTGATGTACATTTTATACATGATACACTAATCTGATGCGCGAGATACATTAATCTGATGCACAGATACATTAATTTTATACGTGAAAATGAGGAATTTTGGGAATTAGTAAAACTAATAGGGGATAGTGGTAATAAGATAACTTGAATGTGTGATTTCTGTCATTTATCCTAAATTAATGAAATATATTTATAAAAATTATTATTATTATTATTTCAGGTAAAAATGGAGTTAATTGAAAAAATGATCATAAATTATAACAATAACTAATTAACCTAAATTTTTTTTTAGAAGCAATCAATACTTTTCATAAATATAACTAAAAGCTTATAGCAGTATTAAACTTAATAATAATTAATTAATACAAATAAAA
The DNA here is from genome assembly GCA_016801875.1 of Solanum sitiens. Classification (NCBI taxonomy): domain Eukaryota; kingdom Viridiplantae; phylum Streptophyta; class Magnoliopsida; order Solanales; family Solanaceae; genus Solanum; species Solanum sitiens. The sequence goes on from JABWTJ010000101.1 coordinate 815,100, forward strand.
ATCTTTAATACTTTTGTTATCGTTTAAACTTTGTTTTTATTGCGGTGAGTAAAGGGAAGAAAAGTAGTGTACGATAGGGAAGGTGATGAAATTCATGATGATGAATGATAAGACTATCAGAAAGTTGCAGCTTCCAGGAAAGTCACTCATCATTCCATTTTCTTCCTAATTATACTCACTATTTTTAAATATTTATGTTTTTGTTTCTTTTAAAAGTGGACACCAAATAACAAGGACAATATATCCTATGCATATTCATAATTAATGAATTATAAAGTGGACCATAAAGTTAGACCAAAGATCCTCCAATGATTCAACTTAGGACTCTTGCCTCTGACCAGTCATGATAACGTGTCTCTTAAGATATTTTTTAAAATTATTTAGTAGTGAAAATTCGATTATGCTGACATTAATTATAATAAAATTATTGAGATAAGTGTCAAAAACACACCTAAACTATTCACTTTTTTTGAGTTTCATACCTAAACTATTGAAAGTGTCAGTTTCATACCTAAACTATCATTTTTTTAGTTTGAGAAACACACATCAGTGGTGTGTGTAGTGCACTCTCTCATTTATATGAAAAAACTTTGATACATGACATTCCACATAGATAAAATATTTTATCTAGATAAAAATTAAATAAAAAAAAATTAATATTAATTAAAAATTAAAGATTACTATCCATATAAAAAAATAAATTATTTTTTTTATCTCACTCCACCACCTCCTCCACGTAACCCCTTCCCACAACCCCATCTTTTTTTTTAAAAAAATCATTTAGAAAATAGTTAAAATTTTCATATTTCATCCTCCCCCCTCCCCCCCGCGATAGAAATTGATATTATTTTATTTTAATCTACCCCATTCTATTTAATTTTCCGCTCCTAATTTTTATTTTATTTTTATGTTTTTCTTATTTTGTGTTAGATATGCACGTGCATATATTTTTTTTAAAAAATTCTACTAGTGTACCGAATATAACATAAACAACTAAAAAATATAAAAAGTCTTGAGGCGGCAAGTAAAAAATATTTTTGATATGTATATCTAAACACTGGGAAAAAAAATTGAAAGTGGAGGGTTAAGTGGGATGGATAAAATTATATTTTTAAGAAAATAAAATAATATCTAAATTAGTATTTGATGAGGGGGAGGAGATGAAGTAAAAATGAAATACTTTTATAAAAGAAATTTGAAGAAAATAAAAAACTTTAAAAAATGGTGTGGGGTAAGAAAAATATTATACATTTTATTTTATAAAGAAAATATTATTGTTTATAATAGTTATTAATTTTTAATTTTAACTAATACTAATAATTTATTTATTTTTTGTCAAGGTTGAATATTTTGTCCATGTGGAAATTCTTTAAAATAAAAAAGAGAGAGAGTGTATTACACATACCATAATGAGAGTGGTATAAAAGAGAGAAGTGTGTTTCTCAAACTAAAAAATGATAGTTTAGGTATGAAACTCAAATTTTTAATAGTTTAGGTATGAAACTCAAAAAAAATGTATAGTTTATGTGTTTTTTTGACACTTATCTCTAAAATTAATTATCTTGTTATTGTTTTTTTATTGAATATTTTATTTATTGAGTTAAATATAACACACCTCACATAATTTGTAAGAAGTTATTTATTTAAATAAACACTTTTTACCTAATTTAGTAGAAAAATGATTATTTTTAAGTCAAGTCATCACCAAATGGCATGGTTGTAAGTAATTGGTGTGTGAGGAGGGCGTAGGGGTAGACTTGAGTCCTACCATGTTTGTTAGAGGTATTTTTGTTATTTTTATTTTAGAATATTTAATCATGATACTATTTATTCTATGTTTTGACTGGTATAACTTATAATGATATTAATTATCAATTTTAGTATAAACCCATTTATCAGAATTAATAACCAAAAAGAGATAAGAAAGTACTACTAAATTTCATCTCAGAAAAAAATAAATTGTTATTATCTCAAAAAAAAAAAAAAAATCTTCTTGTGTCTAATTTTCTTTAAAAAAAAAAAAGTAATGTTTATGAGATAATAACTACTTTTTTTGTTTCAATTTATTTGTGCTATTTTAATTTGACACGAAATTTAAGAAAATAAAAAATATTAAATTCTATAATCTTATCTAAAAATATGTATCAATTCTATAATCTTAAAGAATTGCAAAAATAGTAATACTCTCTCTGTCCGAATTTATATGACACATTTTATGTTTTGAGAATCAAACAGTTTAAGTTTGACCAGAAATTTTTACATGGAATCTTCAATTTTTTGAAATGAAATTTACATATTTGTAAACTACGTAAAAAATACTATGAGTCACAATAATTGATAATTCAAATTATTTATAAGATCTATGAAAAATATATTGTCAAAGATAGACTTGTTTGACTTTTGAATTTCGAAAAGTGACATGTAAAATGAAATGGAGGTAATATATTTTAATAAAACGAATTAAAAAAATATATATTCACACATAAATTGAAACAAAAAATTAATATTAATTAAATGATCATCGAAAAAATCAACTAATAACAATAAGAAAAAGTGGGGTTAAAAGAGAACACAAGATAAGATGTGGACCATGTTGATGATGGGAAAATAACAAGCAATTTGTTACATCTCAATAAGCAGTGGTTGCAAATGATACATCAAAGAGGTAGTAGTAGGTTGTGATACAATTAGTCTCCATGTTCATAATGAAACTTGCTACGCATGGGGTACGTGTGATCTTTTCACTATCACATGATATGTGCGTCCCACATACATTTCCTCAAAATCTCTCTTCACATTCACTCCCATGACTTTTCTCAAATTAATTTACTTACTATGTAAACCATCTATATCCTTAGCGGCTTGCATTTGCTGTTGACGAAGCTATTTCTTCTTACTAGATGCTCGTACGTGCCCTTTTCTCTTCGTCCCTATTTTATCGTGAAAAAAAAATATTTTTTATTTTATTGTGATACAAAACATGTTTAGATGATTCATTCTTTATTTAAACTATTTATCATCAACGAGATCGTATATATAAAAATTCAAATTTAAAATTTATGTATTTCTATAACGACATCAAATTAATCTCCATACACCCAATATATGGGAGGCCATGTCTCCTTCACTTTTTCATATTATACTTTCTCAATTAAAAAAAAAAAAGAAAAAAACTAGAGACAAATACACGTGAGCTGACTCCTACCTTTGGCTTTCCACATACACATCATCTCTATCATGACTAACCTCTCCTTATTCAACCATCCAAATCATTATCTTTTTGTTTCGTTAATTAAGGTATAAAGTCTACCTAATTAAACAACACTACTTTATAATCTCCTTTTTTTATATACTTCTTACGTTTTAAAAAGAATAATCACATTTTCTTTTAGTTTAGTTAAAAAAGAATGATATTTTTCTTTTTTTGGTGACATTTTAATTTCAATTTTTCACGTGACATGTTTAAGGCCGATTACAGGACAATTTTATACATTTGACCTAACTTTAATTTAAGACCACAAGATTTAAAAGTCTTTTTTTTTATTCTTAAACTCCATGTCAAGTCGAAGTGAATATATATATAGAGAACAACTAGATCATGCATATTGTTTGTATTATTTTTTCCATTTTAATTTATATAATATTGTTTAATCGATTTATAATTTAAAAAATTAGAGAAACTTTTATAATTTATGAATCAAAATAAAATCATAGACATTTGTTTCTATTGATCAGATGATTAATAAAAAATGACATTATTTTTTTAAACAAAAAAAAAACCACCCACATAAATTAGAAGAAAATAAATTTACATCCAATGATGCAACAAAACGTGGAAACTGTATTTCATGTATACATTGAGATTTAATAGTATATCTATCAACTTTTTAGTATTATTAGATTTAAATGGACCAACACAACAGGCAACACCTACATAATTTTTTAACATATATACTCGATAATCTGTTTTTTATTATCTTTAGAATTTTGATTTTACGGTTCTAATAAAGATATTTTAGAATATACAAGTGTGGTTATCCTTCCGGTTGTTAATGGTTTCCGGCTTTATATAGTGATGTAATTAAAAGAATTTTCGATGTAATTATAGAATTTCAAAAAAAATTATTGAATTTTTGGATATCAACACGCATCCGGTCCTGTTTATTGAATTGATAATCTAAAGTTCTTTACAAATCTCAGTATATATTAAGCTAAACTCAAAATAATATCTCAAGTAATTTGAAAATGATCAGGAGATGAAGAAACACAGATAAACAAAAATAAATATATTTCTTAACAATTTACATAGCTGCACTGCGACAAATTAAAGAAACAAATGAGTAAATAGAATATTGATTAATGATTAGCAAACCTCTAATTAACAAATGAACTATACAAGTCATTTCATTATAGTACAAATTAAAAAAAATAAAAATCTTAATAATTTTTGGGAGATTTCCTAAGAATCTAGTTAATCAACAAGACATTAATTAAAAATAAATTCAACAAGACAATTTGAATACTGTACTAATTAATTAACAAGCTGCTGAGGGATTAGTAAAGGAGCCGTAGAGGTGAGGAGGCTTGGCTGAGTTTTGGGCGGCGCCGGCGCCGACTCTTTCGCAGGAAGGACACACAGTGAGGGTGGCTGCAGCCGGCAGCTTCATGTACAACGGCTGCCCAATCTTTAAAGCTTTCAGTTCTTGCAATTCTTTGTAAAGCTTTTTGTTTTCATCTGTTAGTGTCTCACAATATTTCTTTAAAAACTCGCAATCCACCTCTGTTTGCTTCAACTTCGTTCTGTAAAAAACATAAATATCTAATTAAATTCGATATCTAATTTATTTTGTTAGTGATTTTACGTATTTATATTGAGAAATCTATTAAATATATAAGAAAGATGTCAAACCTTGCTCTCCTATTCTGGAACCAAACTTCAACTTGACGAGGCCTTACGTTAAGCTTCCTTGCCAAGTTCTGTTTTTGCTTCTGAATTATTCGAAATGTGAATCATCAGTTTTGGTCATTTAGAAAATCCAATATCTATACAAATTAAATTTGGGTAGGATAACATAAATTGAGACGGAGAAAATAAAAGATATAGTCATAACTCACAACTTTCATATGGTATCAGAATTGGTAAAAAAAATTTAAATTTTATTTTAACGATCACTTTTGATTTTCACGATCTTGACTCATGAAAAAATAATTAAAACTTTTAAATGAAATGATTGCGTGAGAAAAGATTGATAGCTTACAGGATTAAGAGTGCTGTGTTGCTTGAAGCTTTCTTCTAACAGAGCAGATTGTACTTTGGTGAGCCTAAGTTTCTTCTTTCCATTTGAAGCATCATCATCTTCATAATAATCTTCATCATGACTTACTCTACAAGAAATTACTCTTTCTACTTCTGTTACCTCACTACCAATATCTCTTTCCCTTTTCACACTGCCATTTGAATACGACGAAGCAACAGATAATTGATCCTTATTTTCCGTCTTCAGATCTACCATCTGATGATCACCGGAAGAAAGGCTTAAATTCAGAGAGGGCTCAAAACCGAGATCGAATTTAACTGCAGCTACTTGTCCGTCTTTTCTTGATGTCTGATTCACCGTTGATGAAAAGCCTAATCCTAAATCAAGACCGGTACTGCCGTAAATATCATCACAAGTACTATCCATGATCAGCGAGAAATCGTATATAATTAGTAGTAATTCTGAGTTTTGTTGAAATCTACAAAAATAAAAATAAGAAAAAAAAAGAAATTGTACTTGATATTCTGGTTGAATTAGGGAAACAGGGAAATAAAGAAAATGAAATTGAAGAAAGACGTTTTTCTTGCCTGGTGGGTTAAAATGGAGCGCTATAGTTTATACTATATAGTACTAGTACTATTGCTTTCCCTACTATTGAAATATTTAGATTCAAACTTTTAATTTTACACGGTGAATTCTAATTTAATGTATACTGATTAATAATTTAAAATATATTTTAAATTTGTTTTTTAATTAATTATTAAAATTTTAATTATATCAGGTAAAGTTGAGAAGGAAGAAATAGCAATAATCAAAGGGATGAATAGGTAGAAAAAAGAATAATATTGGTAACAAATAATGAAATGTCTGTTTCTCGCTTGTCATAGGTTGACATTTGACCCCAACCAAACCAATGTGTAATCCCAGTATACATGTGTCAACAAGTGAAAAACTCTTTCTATTTTGGATATTAGATGATTATTAATTCTTAAATATAAAATAATTTACACTTAATTATCACTCTTCTCTCCAATTTTGAAATAGTCTTATTTTTTATACATCAAAGTGTAAATTATTTTTTACAATATGAGGTCATGTAAAAATTAATTAGAAATAGTGGTCTATTGTAAATGAAATTAATTAGTTATTTGATGCTTTAACGTGTTAAACTATATTAATAGTGTAATATTATTATCTTTTTCCACATGTACAGTCAATGTGTGTATATATATATTGAAGAAAAAAAGATTCTAGAAGGATCACGAGGGCCGAGCAATGGAAGAGAAATGAGAAAATGATATTATAACAAAATCATAAAAATTATGTACTTTTATTTATAACAAAATCACGAACTGATTTAAGTCCATTTCATTTTGTTTGATTTCCAACAAGAAACTATATTAAGAGAATATATTTTGAGAAAGTGATAATGCTTGCAAGAATATGATTTATCAACAAGTATCCAAATCTTTGCTCGACTAGAAAGTCAATGTAATAATTTGCCTAAGTTATGGAAGTAAATTGTTAGAACTGACCTAACCCCTTAGATATATGCTCAATTCTGATAATCTTTCAATGTACTTACGATCGATCGATAGATGAATTTAACTAATATTATATATTAACATATTCATAAATATAACAAATTCAAGTTATTTATATATATATTATACAACTTCCACAACATCAATATACTTTAATCTTATGTGGCAAATAATATATTTTATTTACGAGTTACATCTCGTAAATAGTTATTTTTTAGGTGATTTAATGATATTGATTTTTTTTAAAGATAATTCCCCAATTAGGGATGAGAAGGTCCCGCTAACACCAATCATGCATTAATAAGAAAGGTGTGATGCACACTGTTTCCTTAATATAAGTTGATCCTACTTGTTACTTTTAGCACTTTATTCTATTGATGAAATATAATTAGATAAGAAAAACGTCATGTCTCTTTGTTCTAATTAAAAATTCTAGTGTTCTTTCCCCCACCTTTTAAATTTCATTATTATTATTAAATCCGACAATGTCCATCGATTTTATTAATTTTTTTCTCAAAAAATTCGATGTGCATACTAATAGTCTCTGTGGTTTCACATGAAAATTATAAATTAGTAAAACCGAAGGAAAATATCAATTTTTCCACGATTTATTAAATCTGAATCATTCCTTTTCGTAGTGTTTTTAGTAGTGCTATACTAATAGAATTTATTTGGGCATCTTTGCATTTCACACGCAAATGATTAAAAAGATTTATATGTACCATGTTATAAAAATGATTAAATAATATATAGTCTAACAGTAGCTATCTTCTTGATGAACTTCAACTTCTTGTAATTATAATAATTATAAGGAAAAAGTTCAAAAAATCTCGGGGTGTAGCATCAAAACCTAGTACAGAATAATGTGATTAGATAAGTATCTTGCACAATTTTTTTTCGTATCAAGTTAATTTTTAATTAATTATTATAAATTCAAACGTACTTTCATGTCACTGAAGATATAACTAAATAAATAAAAAATATGTCTTTTTTAATAATTTAAAATTTTAGATGAGATATTTTTATTTTAGAAGAGAAGATAGGCTCGTGGCATTAGAGCGGACAATGATTCTAGGATCGAATTTCATGACTACGTATTATAAATAAATAAAATATTATGTGCTTGAACAATGAAATAAATCAGACCTACACATAATGAAATGTGTTAAGAATATAATTAATTAAAAAAAATATTATATATAAAATATTAAATTTTTAGATAAAATTCTCACACACTCTTAACACATGCATATTTGCTCAGAAATTATTATGGGATTTGTTCTGTTTAAAAGTGCACAGTTGAAAGATGATCCTTTGTACACTTCAATTGATTAATTTTAGTTTAATTGTGTGGTCACTTGAATTAATAGTTTAAGTAGTTAGAGAAAATGTTTAGTGCATCCTCTTATTTGATTTTTTTTTTCATTTTCAAGTCAAGTATTGAAAATTATTTTATTACAATATGTGGCGGTAAAACTTGAATATAATTGTTTTATATCTATTTTAATTAATATCATATCAAAATATGTAATCATTTAAAAAAATTAAATTATTAGAAATATATTTGTAAGAAATGATTGGGAATTTTTTTTTCATTTTGAATTATAAAAAAATCAACAATTTATTTATATTGGACTAGACTAAGTAGGTAAATGACATTAAAAAACTTCCGCAACAATCGATTTTTGTCGACGTAACTGATGACATTTCCCCCCTTTATTTTCCAACATGATACATTTCTCATTCAACACGTTGAATTGACAATCAACAGAAGTACGTAATTTGGAATTATTTTTCTATTTTTGTGTGGTACGTATTGACTATTTTACTTGTAACAAGTTTTTCAATTATTAAGTAAATAGAAAAATCTATGTGGTGTTTGTAAGTGCTGATACATCATCATTTATTTGGTCAGTGTACATCATAATACAAATCAATCATCATATAATGTGTACATAACTGTAACTATTTGAAAGCAATTTTCCGACCCTTTGGGGTGGTCCAGTGATTTGAGCTTGAAACTTCCATGTTAGAGGTCTCAAGTTCGAAATATCTTGCTATTTCGTGAGGGGTTTGCCTTCTGGATCGAGCTCGTCCTAGTGCGGATTACCTCTCCTATATAAGAGCGGAGATTTTATCCTGTGCGCACCCAAAAAGATAGCGACCGCGACTTTTCTTCTCAGAAAAAAAAATCCAAAATTGTATTTTGTATGAACAGTAGGATATATTTGGTCTTTGTCGCCATAATTGACATCAAACTCAAGGTGACAAATGTTGAAAATACAATGGCAAAAATAGAATTATTTGGAAAAAAATATAATTTATGATATGGACACTCAAATTATGCAATTGAGCGACACGAAAAAGGTGAATTCTACATAAAACGTTATCTAAGTTTGGTGTTATATACAGCCATACATATACATTATTTTACATGATGCCAATACCTTTGTGCTACGTGGATAACAATAAATATAGTGTGTTAAAATTATTCATATGATGAAAAGGAGAGATTGATGCAAAATTGATGTCTTTTTAAATAATGAGTAAAACTATATAAATTTTTATTAGTTTAAGGCCTAATTGTGTGTTTTCAATTTTTAGTTTTTGAATTATCTTTCATATCATATTATTTTGTCAGATATATGTATTTAAGATATTCTTGTATTTTATATATACGCATGTCAAATAAGGTACAAATTGTTCCAAATGCATTATATATGATCTTGATTTGCATGTATCTGCAATATATTGACTTTCTCGCTTGCCTTTCTTCCTATATATGTAGTATCAAAGATTCATGTATATCTAGTATGGAAAGATACATTTTGACTCTCGCACACCTTTCTCTCTATATCTAGCATCTATGATACATATATTTGACTTGAAATCTGAAAGAATGGTATATCGGTCTGACTTGAAATTTTGACAAAATTATTAATTAGTAAAAATATGTAACGATGTCAAACTATAAAAATGAATTAGTATTTTTGATATAAATATTTGTGTAATTAGATAATTTTTTATTAGCAGAAAGATAACTCACTACTTAAGACTCTGGGTTGCATGAAAGGCTACAAGTTACAAGGTTGCACATTCTTTTGGTCCAATTATCACAGTACTGAGCCCAAATATTCACAACTAGTGGTGGAGATACAAAATGGAACAAGTACATGATTAAGTAGTCATCTAGATGAAACAATGGACAATTGAAAAAATTTGGTAGCCTTCTAAATCGAATTAAAAACTTCTAACTCACATTAAAAGCACTACTGTTGTTGTAATTTGATGCAAAACCACTTGTTTCTAAATTGTCACAAATTTTTTTAGATATGAACTTGTCACTACATTTCAATTATTTTAAAATAGGGAAAAGAACATTTATATCCTAAAAAGAGAAACTATTTATAAGTGGCTATTCCTTTACTTTCATAAATCTGATTTTGAGTACTAATTCGTGTTTACTATTTGATACCATCAAAATATATATATATATACACATACACGCACTCTGTTGGTACCAAGGATGAAGAAACAATTGTTGTAGTGAATAGAACAAGGGGTACTCGCATAAATTAGTTTGGACTTTGGACTATGGGTCCGAACAAGATAAATATATTGAATTGAGTCAAATCTAGATAGATACTTTACCTAATGGATCCAATTTATGTAGTTTTCTCTTTAAAATATTACTCACTCAAAGCAAAACTCATTTACCACAACCAGTTTTTCTTAAACTTGAAGATCCAAGCTAATATGGTTGCTCATGGAGTTTCAAGTTTTGCTCATTAATTTTCAAGCTTTCAGAAAACAAGTACAAACTCTTTCATGTATAAAACAATAGTCTTGATCTAATTTCAATCGATGTGAATTCGACCTTTGAATTTTTTTTTTTTATTGTTAATGCCAATATCTCTTCAACCCAGCTACGATATTCAGAAAAAAAGACGATATTCAAACCAAATGATCTATTAAACCCAAGTCAACTAAAATGGATATGAATTCCGATTCCCAAAATACTTAACACTCACCACAAAGATTCACTTATAAGGATTGTGTTCTTTCTCAGATTTCAATCAAAGAAGCTCCTATTTGTAAATGTATAGGAAATGTATCACTTTGGTATAAAATGTATGTATAGCAAAAATGATCATTGTTATATGAAAACACGTGTATAAAAATCTATCATTGTAATTTAAAATAGAGCAACTTTCACATATAGCAAATATAAATTTATATTTGTATGTTATAGTTATAGTTTGCATAATTGCTCTTCATAGCAAATTTTATGTTTGCCATGGAGCATTTGATTTGTATAATTAGCTAGAAACATCCAATTGTATGCAAATTGTTCAGTTTTGTATAAATTCATTTATACATTGTAATTTGTATAAGAAGATCTGTATTTGTATAATTATAAGTGTATAGGACAAAAATATATGTATTTATATATACACTTTTCTCTCGCTTCATACAAACACAAACACAATTTATACATTATATACCGAAATGTATAAAATGGCTAATTGTATATCGAATCAGATGGCAAAAAATGGGATATTGCTGTGAATTACAATTAAAATAAACTATGATTATAATATTTAATTTGAATTAATAATTTGTTATTTCATATAATTTTCCCTTTAAAATATGTATCGTTAATATACATGTATAGAAAAATGTATCAATATGGTATATACTTTTATCACTATAACGTATACTTGTTATACAAATATTATACATATTTTGGGGATAAATCTTTATCGCTCTCCCACCACCGTAGCACTGGCTAATTAGCACCACAAATTTGTTGTATTTCTTCTCTTTTTTATGAATGATTTTCTTCCTTCTCCTTTTCTTTCATGGAAGATTCTTCAAATTCTCTACAAATTCAAACTCAATGATGTCGTGCCTCCTCTCTTTTGCTATGATAAAGAATCGTACTCGTAATGATTTACGATATGAGAGAAAGTTTTGAAGCTTAAGTTTAAATTGTGGATTAAGTAATTGTTGTTTTGGAAGATAAATTGGATATATCACAAAGAGATTATATCTTGCATTTGAGGAATTTCGATGCAAATTTGAGGCAACTTAGACAAATTTTTCAAGGAATCAAACACGTATATGCATTGGATTCATGTATCAATACACATATGTATTGTATTCATGTTTATCTGTTCACTGTTATATATTTGTATTACTAATATATTTGAGTGTTTCTACGATGTATATTAGTTGCTAGAATGTATTTGGAGAAGCAATTGATTTGTATATGTTTCTTGTTTTCATGATGTATCAATATATTTGAGTGTATTTGCATGCAATTGGATATCAATTCATTTAAGTGTACTAATTATTTCTGTTATACTTTGTATCAAATTTATTTTTCTGTAGTTGCTACTGATTATATATGTATATCAATGTATGAATTGTCCTTGTTATTCATTTTGTATCAATGCATTTGACTGTATTTTTTAACCTTTTAAAACTTTATATCAGTGTATTCAGTGTATCAGTTCATTGTTATACGTTGATATCATGTATTTGAGTATGTATTTCGCTAGATATCATATATTTACATTAAATATTTTGATTGTTTCTATAGTGTATTCGTCACCGGAAAGTATTTATATCAATGTACTTCAATGGATTTTCTTTTTGTTAACAATAGAAAAAATTCATATCTCAATATCGTACCAGTAATAACCAGTGATATAGAGAAATCAATGAATGAAAAAAGATCTTGTAGCACAATACTTTTTTATTATTATTATTATTATGAAAAAAATCGTTTAAAATTTCGAAGTCTCATTGAATATGAAAGATTGAAATATCAATGAGTGTAATTTATGCTAAACAAGTTTTTTTATAAAAAAAATACATATAGCACAATTCATGTATATGCATTAAATATTGTATTTGTTTGAATATACTGATAACAAACAATAATATAGCTACAAAATTTAATTAGCCAAAATGTAGCAAAAAAAGATAATAATCTAATTTCATCTTAATATAAGCTATTTCTGAAATATCTTACTATTCCATCCGTCCACATTTAATTGTCATAATTTCTATTTTTAGAGTTAAATATAAAAATTGTGACTAACATTTTAAGATATATTTTTTTAATCATATTGATATTCAAAAATATGTAATTTATAGTACTTTTCATATAATTTTTGAATATCTAAATTTTTGTTTAATATATCGAATTAAATTAATGTAATTTAACTTTGAAAATTAATCAAATTAATTTTCGAAAAATATAACATAATAAATAAAAGTGGAGAGAGAGAGTAGAATTTACCTAATGCACTTTGTTCCTAAGGAAAATCGAAAAAAGTTGCCTTTTCTTCCGTTTTCTATTCATCAAAAAATTATTAAGGAATATTTCATGGGACAATTATTAATGACCCTACAAATGGAAAATATGGCTTTAATTAGACTTTGTTATTTGTCATTGTCTAGTACAGTGTGGGGTATGTGTATATATATATATTTGTGTATGTACAAATCTCAATTGTTTTTGCTTCACCTCATTTCTCATAGCCGGAATATGTGATGTTTCAATTATCCACTAAAAAGTGTTGGATTCCTTACCAGCATACACCTCGTATATAATACTTTGCACATATAGTTGGCCAATTTGAAAACATATACCCACTGGCCAACTACACATTGAATTAGCCACATATAGATATATTCATCTAGCTTTTGCTTTATAAACACATACATATACGATTAGATATTAATTCACACGATTTTAATTAGAATTAGATTTATATACGCACGGATACATTTTATATACTCTGGAACAGCGATTTTGAATCAAGGCTTTACCCGCATGCCCGATGTACGTTAAAATATATCGCTCTCTCAACAACGATTTTATCGTTTTGATTTAAAAAAATTTATATATATTTTTTTAGAAGAAAAAAGGTGCTTATTAGATGGCTAGGGGCTATGAGTGCAATAAGTTTTATCACTTTTTTCATTCAAGTGGAACGAAGAATTAGGATATAAATAGAAGAAAGTCAACCAAATAAAAGATTAAATCAATTAAAATGGTTTGCATGTGGATTAGTCCTCCCATACATACGCATTTCATTCCTATCATTATCACGTAAGGATATGATGCAGGAGTAATAATAAATTAACAAGCATTCTACTTATCTTGTTATAAATTTATTTGGTTTTCAATATTTTTACCCATAAAGTCTGTCCATATATTTGTGAAAAGAGTGAAGGTGAGGCACATTGGAGATTTTGTATTGGAAAAATTACATTGGATGAGTGTTTTTATTATTTTTAACGATATTATGTTAAAGCCGTAATATGTAGTAAAAGTAAATTATGTATGTAATATATAAATATATAATAAATGTATATTTATTAATAAAATTTATATTATATGTGAACAATAAATTGTTCTTTGTGCTATGTATGAAAATTGTATAAATATATTCAAAGTGATCAAATGAGAAAAAAATGTTATTGCTATAATTTATAAATGATAAATATATTTGTGTAAGTTTCAAGCACAATTGATCATATTAAAATTAAAGTCTTTTTTAATCTATCTACCTTTATAAGATTTTACTTTTATGATTCTTTTTTTTAATTTTGATCATTTTCCGTGAGTTTATTGGAGACTATCTATCTGTTTTTATCAAATTTCGTGGTAGAATTACAAGTCATCTTCTCTTGAAAAAATCCTATGATGAATTTTATTAATGTTAAAAGATTTTTGAAGCTTCGTAAAAATAATTTATCTACTTTCCTCAAATTAATTTCATTTAATATAGAATCAAATCATTATATATTAATTCCATTTATAAAATTACTTGAAAATTTTCCTTCAATTGAATCTAAACTTGGACAAACAAATTTCAAATATTAAACCATTGAAAAAGAAATATCACCAGAACTTGATCTGAAGAGGACTTTTCTATCATTTTGTATTTAATTCAACTAAATTGTATACACTAAATAAAATTGAAAAGTATACTACTATTTCTCTACTACTATTTGATTAACGCAAATTCATTTAATAAAAATCAATGAAAGAGTCCTCAGAAGATCCTAGAGTGTCCACCACATCTTCCGTACTCCACCCCGCACGTAATAATCTCTCCGATAACAAACTCACGTGCGATTCCACCTCCTTCTTGTTGACAAATACGCCGGCGTCGCTGCTTCTTCTCCGGTCACCGGAATCATCCATCATCATCATTTCTCTAACCTCCTCTTCTTTCCATCCTGCTTCCGTCAACCTCAAAAACACATCCTCTAAATATTCTTCTAGATCCTCACTCCACCACCGCCGGTGCTTTCCACCGCTAACCGCCGCTGCCATTTGACCCATCTCCGCCATTTCCGTCCAGAAGTCAATCTTCCTCGCTTCCGTCGCCGCCCATGACGGTGCATTCAGCAAGTTAAACAAACTGGGTCTTCTCAGAATCATCTCGTTTCTCTGAAATTTTACTTGTTGAAAAAACCCAGAGATATCAAAACACCATAATTTGACCTCTCCATCGTGAACGTAAAACACAGGATTACCAGCCAAACAGGGCGTACACGGAATATAAAAATGCTGATAAATCGGAACAAGAACAGGGGCATTTTTCAACAACCCATTTGCCGTATCCACAGCTTGATCATTATCAATTGGTCTATTCCCCCAAAACCCAACCCAAAAATTCCGTTTCTTCACTTGTTTACACAAACTCAAAATGGGCAAATTCTTTATGATCTCTAATTGCTGTTGAGATGAGCATCGCCAATTGGGAAATCCAGGGCCAATGGGTAGACCTTCTTGAAGAATAGAACGAAGATCAGGTGGGAAAGTAAAGCTGAAATTAGATTCAATGGTGGAGAATTCAACATCGGAAAGTCCTTTTTCAACGATTAGATTTGATGATTTGAGGTGTTGAATGACATTTTTAGCGTAGGCTGCATATGAAAAGCAAACTTTTGTTGGTTTTGGATTGCAGATTTTGATGGGGCTCAATGTTTCTGCAAGTGTTGCTGCCATGGCTAATGAGCCAAAACAGAGCATGAACTAATAGAAAATTGTTCTTTGGATATATGAATTTATAAAGGATTTGATTTCTAATGAATAAAACAAAGTGAGTGATTATAGTAGGAAGAAGTTAGAGTAAATAATGGAGAATTTGGTGGGATGGAGATGATTTCACTAATCCTAAAAAATAAATTGATTCACCATTTTGGTCAAACAATAATAACAACACTCCATAAGTTTATGAAAAGATATGTATATCTGGTCTTATTCTTATCTCGTGGAGTTAAAAAAATTATTTTTGATAGATTAGTTTATATAATAGTAATAATATCTTTCATTTATTTTAATTTATGCGGTGAATTTTTTTAATTCGTTTAAAAAAAATTGAATATATTTTTATTTAATAAATATTTAATTACTTTATCAATTTTTTTCAAATAATAAATCCAAGTTTCACCATTTTGTAATTTCCTTTTTTTTTTAATCTCCTCTTATTCACTGAAAAGGTTTGTATTCATATCATTTAAAATACAATTAAAAAATCTTAATAATCACTATTTTTTTATTTAAAAAAAATTGATCGTATTTTTTGGTTAGTAGGGAAGCAGAAGTCGTTGATGTGTGAGTGATGTACAAAAAATTGGTGAAGAAAAAATGGTCCGTGACAATTGAGGTTGTTACTTGAAAATCTTGTACATTAACATTGACTAAGATGAAGTTAGCGATGTGGATTGATATTTCAAGAAAAAATTTACATAGATATATAATTAAGATATCATAATTTTAATTTTTTTTTATCATTTTTAAAAATTATAAAAACTCTCTTTTTCCTTCTCTCTGCTAATCTCGATTATATTTTGTCTAATTATGAACCATTTTCATAACGTATTGATATATAAATATGACAAATTTCATTATATTTTAATATTCGATATATACGCCCACAATTATTAATCTGAAAGACCATATACATGTAGACCAATATATTCGATAACAGAGTAGAGATCAATGTATTCGACAACAAAAAAATGTATCAAATACAGTAAATCTTACGTAATGTATCATTTGTAAATTGTAATGTATCGCGAATGCAAAAGAATGTATTCCTGAGCGATAGGAAATAAGTGATATTTGTAATTGAAAAAATTTCTGTGATAGAATGTAATTAGCTTCGAAATGTATGAGATATCTGCACTTTGCCCAAAAGTAAATTATATAAAATATGAATTCATATTTGATCAAAGTTTAATATAAATGCTAAACATCGAATTAAAAAAATCAGTAGAAAACACAAATTTGAGGAATCGAATCCTAAAAATGTGGACAGATTAGGGGAATTGGTAGAAAATTGTGATCTCATTTTCACGCAAATCTTATCATGAATCTAGAACAATGGTATCTCAAAATTATTATGCTTTTATTTTTTTTTAAAAGGAAAAAAAAAAAAAGGTAGAACAGATGATTCCATATATATCTCAATTTTCATCACATTTTTTGATGGTGTCAAAATTTTCACTTGTCGTGATATCATCTCATTTTCAACTATTTTGTCTTTTTCAATATTTTCAAACCCCCAAAGAACTTGAAGACGGCAACAATCTACCCAACCAAAAACAATAAAAACAAAAAGACGAAAAATATAAGACTTGGCAATTTTAACATTCTAAAATTAAAAGGAAAAGGAAAAGGAAAGAGAAATTATAGTATTAATAAGTTTTGAATATCCCATAAACAAATATCTTACGAAGAAAGATTTATTATAAAATAGTATTTTTTAAAGGTATTATACGGTGGGACGTATTAGAAAAGCTATGGAGTATACATTTATAGGATGTATCTCTTATAATTTGGGATAAATCCTAAATATAAGTTCCGAATATATGCGTTAATTTAGATTTTTGTTGATTTAAAGTGTTTTGCTTTAAATTATATGTAAATATATATATATATATATATATATATATATATATATATATATATATATATATATATATATATATATATATATTCAGGTTCAAGTGATTTTTTTCTAAAATATATATGTAGCAACTCTCATAGAAAATGACATAATCACAAGTAATTTTAAGCTAATTGTACTTCAAATTAATAGGACAAAGATTTCTTAGCACTGTATTCATTAGACAACTTTATTCATTTTTAGTGATTATTCTTACTCTTTTTAGCCTTTCTTTGTTTAGATATATAGACAATAATCATGCAAATATTAGTTGAGGGTATGATGGACTAACAAATTAAATATGAAGATGTATGATGATTTTAATTTTACAAATATCGAGGCTATGATATTTTATGTGTTGTTACAATTTTCAAAATAATAATTACAATATTCTTTTCTATATTAATGGTGATTTATTTAACTTTATTTGTGATATTATTGAAAGTTTTAGTTTTACTTATTTTTTTAATAATAAAATTATAAAATTATATATAGATGAGAGACGTATGAGCTCTAGATTCTATGAAAGTTGCGTTCAATATCTCAGGACTCACATCTTACGAACTTCATAACATATCTCATTTTACACACTACCTTTTAAAATATTATTACAAAATAAAATGGACTCAGTTCAATAAAAGAAGGAAAACAACCATTTTGTTTCAATTTTCTATTAAGTCTGAGATTAGATTATTCTTCATTATTATTTTACCAAAATGCTAAATTCTAGCACAAATCTAATTATTTAGTAAGTCTATTAGAAACGGAGTTGTCCTGTGAGGATATCCCATAATATTAGAATCAAAGTTTGGGACAGAATCTAGCAAATTTTTATATTTTGAAATCAATTTAAACAAGTAAAATGTTCAAAAAAACAAAATATATGACAGAGTACTAAAATATACGGTAAGATAAGAAAAAATATATGATAATATTTATCAGAAGAATTAATAATTAAGGAGTCTTAAAATATAGGACAAAAAAAACCATATCAGGTTAATGAATAATTAAGGAGTCCTAACATATATGGTAAAATATATTTCAACTTTGTTCGAAATTATTGTTACGATATTAAATTTTAGGACAAATGACATAAATAACATACTTTTAGGGATAAATGACCATTTGTCCCTTATAAGTTTCTAATGACCAAAATCCCTTAAAAATATACAAAAACACGGATACATAATAGGACAGATACAATAAAAAGGTTGCGGATACATTACATATTTTTTGTCACATTTTTGTATCCGCCTCATTTTTTGTCACATTTTTGTATCTGCCTCTTTTTTACATTTTTGTATCCGACTCATTTTTTATCACATTTTTGTATCCGCCTAATTTTTTGTCACTTTTTTGTATCCGCCTATTTTTTTGTCACTTTTTTGTATCCGCCTCATTTTTATATTTTTGTATCCATCTTTTTTATCACATTTTTGTATCCGCTTCATTTTGTCATATTTTTGTATCCGCCTCATTTTTATCTCATTTTTGTATCCGCCTCATTTGACTTAAAAATGAGGGATTTTAGGTATTTTTAAAACTAATAGGGGATAAGGATAACAAGTAAACTTAAGGGGGGGGGGGGGATTTTTGTCATTTTCCCTAAATTTTATAAAGGACCTTTTACTCCTGTATGTTACACCTGAACTATTTAATAGTGTATTTTAAAGATGAACAAATTACTATTTATAATATGCAATATTTTGACCCTATGGACACGCACGCACGCACACACGCGCGCGCGCGCGCACACACACGCACATATATATATATATATATATATTTAAAATACACTATTAAATAATGCAGCGGATAAAATATCTTTTTTCCAAAGCTTGGTATCGTAACAGTTATCTCGATCAAAGTTCATATATATTTCAAATCTTTTTTGGTAATATATTTATGGGAAAAGATCATTTTTAATCCGTTAAGTAATAATATGGATTTTAAAACTAAACTATATACAATACTATTAACAGAAGACATTTATATTCAATTTTATTTAATTTAAAGGCATCTTTTGATAGACAACCATCTCATAATAATATTTACACATAAATTATTATTCACAAAATTAAATTGTCTAAACGCGTCATGAATATTCCTTTCTAACAAGCATATATAGAGCATGCATTGACATTAGTTTACTAACATAATTAATTGCTTGTTTATATTTCTTCATTACCGAAAACCATGTACGCTAAGGCCACGAACACCGACAGTGCGAGTATGCCAGCTTATATATAGCGTGTGAATCTACTACTAAATTTATAAGATAAATTAACAAGAAATTCATATCAATTTTAAGATTGATATAATTAACTGCAATAAATAATTAAGGTATATAGCTGTAGTATATTTTAATTGTCTTTTATGAATACGATTAAATGTTTTTCACAATTTTTATGGCTCACTATTTACCGGCCTTTTTAATATTTTCTCTTTCAATACTCCAAGGATGTGTTTGGTACGACCGAAAATGTTTTTCAATTATTCATGTTTGGTCGTTTTAAATGTAGAGCTGTCAATATGGGCTAGTCCACCCCATCCGGGTTAACCCATACATACTTTGACATTTTACGGGTCAGGATGGGCTAGCCCATTTTTGGTGTGGACCAGAAAATAGTCGACCCTACCCACAAATACGTGGGCTACAGGCTTGCCGGGTCAGCCTATTTTTTAAAAAATTATATTTTTTTATAATTCTTAAACTACAAATTATAATTTAAAAATATTATCATCAATATAGACAAAACAATATTACATGATATTAGTGTTACTATTTGTCAATCAAATCCACAAATAAATTATCTTTATAATATTTATCAAGTTTTTTTTCAAGTAAAAGTAGAAATATTAAGCTAATTATTCTGAGTTTGGACTCTCTTTAGTTTTAAATTTTAATACTATATTATATTTTCAAATAATTTTTATTGGCCCACGGGCTGATCCTACCGATATACCTCAAGCCCACAAATCAGCAGGCTTACTCAGGCCGGGCTAAAAATAATTTTCTTAAATGGGCTCCAAAAATCTTAGTCCAACACTATTAAATCTCGGGTTAGGTCAGGCCGGCCCAACGAACTTAGTCCATATTGACGGCTCTAGTTAAATTGTTTGAAAAATATTTTCCAAATCAACTTATTTTCCTCAAATTAAGAAAAACTTTCCTTCAAAACTTAAGTAAAACATTTTCCAAAACTCTCTTCCGATCATCGACACCCCCCCCCCTCCCCCCAAAAAAATAAAAATAATTTGAAGTTTATTTTTAAAAAATATTTCAACTTCAAAAATTTATTTTTTTAATCTCTACACTCGATTCCCCCTTCCCCCCCCCCCCCCCCCCCCCCCTCCCCCAAAAAAAAAATAGATTTTTGTTTTTTAAAAAGTATTTACAACTTCAAAATTTTCTTTTTTTAATACCTACCCTCGATCCCCCCCTACCCCCCCCCCCCCAACGCCCCCAAAAAAATTTAGTTTGTTTTAAAAAATGATCAGCAATACTGCTAAAGCAAAAACCTTCATATTTGGCTTGAAGTGGTGTATTGCCAATGGACATATTTTTACTACAGTTGAAACTGATTCCCTCCCCCTTCTAAATAGTATACTCAAGTTATGGTCTATTCCTTGGAGAATGAGAGAAACGGTGGATGAAATCAGAGAGTTGATTCTCAGACACACACAACATTCAACATTCAGATCAATCATTGCTATAGGAAAGCCAACAGAGTGACAGATAAACTTGCTTATTACAGTCATCTAACCAACATCGTCATAGTTCTTACCGACACATTCGGGCTGCTAGCACATGTTAAGGGACTCCTCAATTTAAATAAATGGCAATTTCCATCCTTCAGGATTAGAAAAAGGAAATGTTCCCTGATTTACTATGACCCTCATTGAGAAGTCTTTTAGTAGCGGTCATTTTTGTGCAACTTTTTTACCCATTGCTGCTGTAATCTTCAAGAAGGCAAGATCTAGTCCTCCTTCTTTAATTGTAATTGTTTCTAAGTGGCAATGATAGATATACAATTTCAAGTAAAATAAGATAAAATATAGATAACCCTATTCATTTTTTTTTAAAAAAAAAAGTAAAACACCTTGAAAGGAAACAGATGGAGGCCAAACTTTTTTCTTTTTCTAATTTTTTTCACTTTTTTTTCTTTTGGAAAAAATTACTATATCTATGTCCTTTTTTTGTTTGTTTATCTTTTTATTTTTACTGTGAAAATTATGATACTCAAATTAATAATGATACCGATACATTATATAATTGTTCATATAATGTCGATATATGATTATACACCATTTATACAATATCAATACATTACATATCTATTTATATTTTATATAATATCAATACACATTTACATACAATTTATATAATATTGATACACATATTAGGGGTGTACATGACCAGGTTGGTTCGGGTTTTTCAAATATCAAATCAAGTCATTTATGTCGGATTTTTGAATTTATAAATCAAAACAAACCAATAAAACTCGGGTACAACTTCGGGTTTTTTCGGGTTTCTTCGGGTTTTTCAGGATTTTTTGGATTTTCGTTTTTTTTTAATAAAGTTTTCATACAAAACATATAATTTACGTGTACTTCAAATATTTCTTTAGTCCTACCAAAATGCAACTATCTAAATTATTTCTCAAAAAAATAACAAAAAATATGATATGATTAATGACACTAAAATATTCAACAAAAAAAGAATAATAAAATCACGTAAGAAAATATTACAAATTAATAAGTCATAATGAAATTGATCAAATATAAAGTACTAAATCATGCTAAAAAGTTTAGTAAGTATTAGTTACATGACTAAATATTAAAAGAAAGTAAATTAGATCATGTATTTTAATTGTCTAAATTTATGTAAAATTAAAAAACAAATGTTCATTTGACATTCTTAGTGTTGAATTGATTTTCTTTTTGCATTAGTATTAATTTAATTTTTATTTAAACTTTATTACAATTACCAGCATGAATGGACTATAATCTTTAGATCTTTAAGAATTCTAACTTCCAAACATGAAATAAATATATTAAAAGATAAAAATTATGAAAAAATATAAGAGATATTTAAAAATTATATCAAAATAAGTATTTTACGTATAAAATAAATTTTTTACAATTATATATAATGTCGGGTTAGTTTGGTCTGGATTGATTTATTTTAGTTGAAACCATACCAACCAAAATATAATCGGATTTTTTTTTTCATACACCAAATCAAGTCAAACCAAACCACTAGTCAAATTCTTTTTTTGATTTGACTCAATTTACGGTTTGATTCGATTTTCAATTCAATTTGATACGCCCTAACACATATACATCATTTATTTAATACCTGTACATTACATAACTATCTATAAAATATCAACTCACATTTACACATGAAAAAAATTGCATTGAATACTTTTTTGGTTTTGTAAACTTTTTATTTTCTGAAAATTAATGAAATTTACCCTCTATAATATTAGGTACAAAAAAAGTCGCATTGTGCATGGTTCAATATCTATTTGAAATTTATTTTTAACTGCTATAAATTAAATGATATTAAATTATCTCTTTTAAGTGTAAAATAAATAATTGATAAATATATATATTGATAAATTTTAAGTGATATTGATTAAATAATTTTATAATTCTGCAATGAAATAGATTGACCGCTAAGTTTTTCTTGAAAACATTATAAAAAATTTACACAAATATTAGCCAAATAATTTATATTTTTGCTATGAAATATTTTTTCATGCTTTCTGTCAAACATAAATAAATATTTAATCATATACTGAAAATGTTAACTTTTTGACAAAGTTAAATTATTAAACTTATTTAATGAATACTTAAAAGGACTATTTTTAACTCATCCTCAAATATAAGAGATTGTTGTTATTTTCTCTTTGTTTTCACGTGCAAGTATAATTAGACGATGAAATTCAGGACGCATTTGGTACATAAGAAAATATTTTTTACAAAATATTTACTGCAAAAGAAATATAATTTAGTGAGGTTTAGTTTTACTAATTGTTTCGTAACTTTTAAGAATTATTGTCATAACGATTTTCAAATTTTTAATATTAATTTTAACAAATCAAATTTTATCGATCGATACGATCCATTATGAGCGAAGTCTCATTTCTTCACAGTAAATGAGACTTACAAATTTTGAGGTGTTATTGGTGTGTCGGCTAAGAGGATTTTAAGAAGAACTAGGATTTTGCTGGATCTAGAAGGAAAATATTGAGAGAAGAAACATTAGTAGAATGGAAGAGAAATGAGGAAAAAAAAAGATTCTCCAAATTAAGTTTCTTTGAATTATTATATTGCTGGAGATAAAAGGTCCCGAAGTTTTTTATCAAATTTGTTGATGACAAAAATAAAAAATAAAAAAAAAATTAAGTATTATTTTGAGCGGTTTGTTAATTTTTTTGGTATTCGATGAAATATTTCTAAAAATATTCATTTTTAGAAAATCAAATTCCTTAGAGAAATATCTCATTAGTTATTACTAATCATTCAATTAAACAAGTTGCATTTGAAATAAATATAAAATGAGAGATTTAATCAGAAAAGTAATCACCGTTGTATACCTCTTCCCTACCAGCCACGTTCTTGGCATTACCTCTGAATTTCAAATGAAATGACGATTTTCATTTTATGCAATTTAGGCAATATCAATAATAATTTATTATTTTGGTCACTTTATACTAATATTTCATGTTGTAACATAATATAAATTGAACAAATACATTTTATATCAACTTTTTTACACGTATACATTTTATTATAAATATATATAACTCGATAAAGGAAAGCAATGAATGTTATCTTAATTATGTTGAGATGATACACAAAATAAATTAAATATTTAATAATGAAAGTAATAAGTATAAAATTTCATGCACTTTGACAAAAACTAGACAAATATTTAAGCCACAACATTTTATACTCAATCAATAAAGTTCGCCCAAATTAAAACAAGAAAAATACTAAGAATTGCTCTCTCGTACATTTGCACTAAGAATAATTAAACGACTCATAGCCCACTAGATTAGTGAGTACTATCAGTGTTTAATTAACAAGCAAAAATATAAGAGAACTAAAGAAATGTATTTCTTTTTTAAAAATTATGCCTGGCTCCCTATTGTATGCCTCTTTCCAAGCTTCATTATAGGAGATAACATTTCCTATAATGAAGCTTCATTTCTACCGCCTGCCCATCTCCTTCCGTGAACATTCCTTCAAATTAATTAACATCTTTAAGGCGCTTCCTCGATCTTGCATACCGCAAAATTGAAGTAGTCAAACTCTAATGTGAATATCAGATAAAAAAGAAGAAAGATATAATTACAATTTATAAAGCAATTGTATTATGTAAAATCCTTTTCGTTGGGTAGTAAAAGAGGTTGGGACGTTTTGGAGAATGGAATAGACAATATATATATATGTATAGGGAGAGGAAGGGGCACGTTGTCCATGCGGTTTGTTTCTTTAGGTTATAACTTCATAGTTACTTGTATTCTTTGCAATTAGTAATAATTTAAATGAGTATTTTACCTTTTTTTTCCTTTCATTTTTATTTGTAATATTTAAACATGTTATACTCATTAAACAGACAATGATTTAAGTAGTTATGTTACTTTGGATATTTCCTTTTAAAATAGAAAGATAATCCTATTAATTAGTCCTTTAAAATTTCTATAAACAAATGTAAACATTCTAAAGTATTACACCTTATGATAAAGACAATATAGAAAATATTTAATCATTATCTTTTAATTTAGTAAAATCAGTAGTAATATAAGATAATTATTTTTCGTGAAATGATGATGAAACAAATAAAAAAAGTGAAAGTATTTCTAGTTTGAACGCACTTTGGGTTTTATTAGTGTTCGTGCAAGACACATTGTTTTGGGAACTGGGAAGGGTGTGCGCTCATTCAACCCATCAATTATCATATTTACTACTACTATTGACCAAATCCAATGTTCTTTTTGGTTCTGTGTGATTGGTAAAACGCTTTAGTGTTTATCACTTTATTATAATTTAAATTCGTAAACAATCATAATTTTAATTGATCTTTTTGTCCACTTTTACTTTTATCCATCTTACTAGATATTTATTTTTATTTATTTCAGTTTGAGATATTAAAAGATAATTTATTATTTAATTTCTAATATATTATTATTACTAGCTGTAGTTATTTTCTAGTATTATTTTATTCTTAAGTATTAAATTTATTATATTAGAAGAATAACACATTATAATAAAATTATACTAACTAATGTTATCTAGTACTCCATCTGTTTCAAAAAGGATGATCTAGTTTGACTTAGAACGGAGTTTAAGAAAAGAAAGAAGACTATTTAATCTTGTGGTTCTAAACTAAAGTTATGTCAAATTTACCAAAATGTCCTTTAATCTTGTGGTCTTAAACATGTCACGTGGAAAGTTAAAGTTAAAGTATTGCCAAAAAAAGGAAAGGGGTCATGCTTTTTGAAACAGACTAAAAAAGAAATAGAGATATTCTTTTTTAAACGAAGAGAGTAGTAAAATTGGACGGAGTATTTTTTTTTTTTTTACTATTATTATAGTTTCTTCTCTCTCTAAACAAACAAACATGTTGTTGGATTCTTACTATGCAATTATCTCGAGACGCTAATGATTCAAAACTAATCAGAGTGAATATATTTCTTTATTTTCCTTTCTCAGTGTGTGAAACAGAGAGAGCAAAAAAACTTGTTGTCTAGCTCATGATCAACAATATATAATTAATTATTTATATTAAGACTGTTTCTCTTGGACAAATAGATCGCCGTGGTTTATATTCTTAAAGAATTATCACGCACAACACATAAAATATCAAAAATCGAATTGAGCCAGAATTTTTCAAAGTAAAATTTTAAAATTTTAAAATTATGATAATCAAGTTTGGGTTTAGTACAATACATTAGTATCATTTGGTATTTAGTATTTCACGAATATCGAATTATTTACTTAATAAAGATCATGTATCAACATGTTCATTACTCAATAGTACAAGTTCGAAAAAAAAAGTTAAAGCATAAATATAAATAGCTCAAATACATGTCTTTTAGTTATATCAATTTATTTTTCTTAATGTCTTTTACTTATTGATCTTCTATATATTATATTGTTTTTCCATATAAAAAAAAATAGAAATGATTAGAAAAGTAGTACTAGTTTTGTAATACAATTGACTACAACTTCAATACGATATTATCAAATATCATACCCCCTCATTCCATATTAAGTTATTTTTTGAGGTGTTTTACACTCTTTAAGAAAAGTAAATTAAGGCATAAATTGAACCTATTTTTCCATTTTTACTTTATTAATTACTATCAAATTTATGATTAAAATAACTAACGGTTAATCAATCACTGACTCCAGTACTAACTAATGAAGGGTAAAATTAGAAGAATATTCTAAAAGTAGTTTTGAAAACTGAACAATAAAGTTAATTTAAAAAATAAAAAATGCCTCAAAAATTAACTTAATATGGAATGGAGGAAATACAAAATTAAAATTTAATTAAAGATTTGATTTACCTAACCAAATTTAAAATTGTAATATATAATATCTACTTTTAACTATTAATTATTAAATTATCAAACTTAAAATTTGATAATTTCAAATCAAATACCGAACGAACGTACTCTACCTACACAACATCAACTTTTAATTTGGGACGACGGAAATATAGGACATGTTCTGTTTCTCTTTCCCATCATAACATTGGATTAATTAGTGGAGTACCTAAATTATTACTCCCTTCGTCCGTTCGATATTGTTTATCATAATTTCTATTTTTAGAGTTAAACTATAAAAAATTTTACTAACATTTTAAGATATACATTTTACATCATATTAATATACAAAAATTTGTAATTTATAGTACTTTACATATAGTTTTAGAATATCTAATTTTTTTATTTAAAATATCGAATTAATGAAATCTAATTTACCTTTAAAAATTAGTCAAATTAATTTTCGATAAGCGCAACATAACAAATAATTCCGGATGGATGTAGTACTTGGAAGTTGGAACAATATAATTGAAAAATGCCTCCAATTGTTGGCTAATTTACAAAATTAAGATAGAGTTAATTCCATTTTGTCCTTTAGATTCTTTTTGAAAGTATGAATATGGTAAAGTTTCAAAAAAGTGTTCCTCCATTTTTAATTTAGCATAAAAATAGTTACAAAGTGAATTATTATTTTTATTATTTTATGATTGTTTTTTAAGAACGTGTAAAGGAGAAGGTGAATAAATAATATTTTTTCCTTTTTTTTTTTAGTTATCATATTAATATTTTTTTTGTTCCTTGTTAGTTGGCATGATATGCTTTTCCAAACTCAATATACATATATTATTTTTTCTATTTCTATTTTAGTTGTCAATTGTCATATTGTACTTTTGAAAGTCAATAGACATAATATTTCCTATGCTTCTTTTTAGTTGCCGTGTAGTGCCATTAAAAAGTTAATTTGATTAATTTTCGAAGCTAAATAAATTATATTAATTTGATATTATAAATAAAAAAGTAAATAAAATTATACAAAAATAATTTGATTTCTTTTGTTTGTTTTCTTAATCAATAGTGAATCGGCTGCTTTGTAGAATTTTCACACAATTCTGTAGTCCGATTACTTATAAGAGTGATATAATAAACTGATGCATAATCATATCTTTTACGAGTTGACATCACATTCTTTAATAGAGAAGAATTTATTTTATTAAAATATTCAGGGGAATAGAAAATATATCATAAGATCTTATACTGTATAATATAAGATCATGGAGGACTAAAGACGCAACAGTAAATGATAAGCAAATAAAAATCAAAGGACAACAACGACTTAAATAAAGACTCACATACTGAAATAACTGACTTCATTGAAGATAAAAACTAAATAAAAAAACAGATAAATTCTTCTCTAAAAGACAATCAAATTAATGACCCCCTTCGACCGCAGAAGCTTTTGCATCATTCAGGAACCTATCTATTGTATCAAAACTGCCAGAGGAATCATAAGCATATGGTTTTCCAGTCGGGGAATAAGCGTCAATAGCAATATGATCTCCCGTTTTAAGATGTCGTTCATGTGCTTCCTTGACCATACTTGCCCATAGCTTTTTGAAAGCTACAATGCGTTTCACTTCGCATGTTATCATCTTTAGTTGAATCTTCTGTCGGCGTATAATCTTAGTTTGTGCCATTACAACAGTTTTTTGGGAAAGAAAATGGTTTGACAAAATAGGCTTGATAAACTTTGGGAAGAAAGTTACGCAATTTATAGGTGGTGATATTTTTTTTAATTTCTTGATTAAGTCAAGTATATAAATGAATTGCTTATGATGTATTTTCTTTGAGATTTATAGTCTTTAAAATACATTTTGACTCAAATTTTGACAGTATATAAGTTACATTTTTTCCTTTTAAGTGTTTCAAAAGATTTACAATCCTTAAAATAAATTTTGACTCTAGTTTTGACGGTAAATGACTCAAATTTTTTCCATTCAAGTGTTTCAAGCTATTTAGTAGGCGTTTGACCAACGATATGGTATCGCATGGAATCAGCGTTTGGACATGCATTTTACGCTGATTCCATCTCATGATTCCGTATCATGAATGTGATACCATATTCTCCAAAAACCATGATATGGAATCACATGGTGATACCATGTCATGATTTGAGATGTTTTAATACAAAAAATGATTCACGAGTTTATATTTTGTTAAAATAATTCCACATTTATAACTACTAACTATTTATTTCACATGTAAATAAGATTTATGTTCACATCATTACATTTTTAAATTTATTATTCTCATCGACATAAAATTTATTATTCTCACTAACATATAGTCACTTTAACACACACTTCTCGATTGTTGAGAAAAAAATCTTGAAGAGCCCGCGAAAGGTGTTTCATTTTTACTCAAATATATTGATGAAACAATTACTTAAGTGGACAACAAATAACTTTGTCATAATTTATTATATGATTAATAATTTTTGTTGATTTGATAATATTGAATAAACAATTGGGGCTATTTTAATAGTTTTAGAACTTATGAGAGTTTTATGTTTATAAGAAAATAAACAACACCAAAATTCCATATTGCATGTTCAAACAAAGCTTAATTTCATCTCATAATTCCATATCATGATACCATATCATGATTCGAATGGCCAAACGGGCCCTTAGAATCCTTAAAGTACATTTTGACTCCAATTTTTTAGGTACATGGGTTACATTTTCTATTCAAGTGTTTCAAGACATTTACAATCTTTAATTAAGATATATTTTGACTCCACTTTTGTCGGTACCCGAGTCACATTTTTTCTATTAAAGTGTTTTAAGAGATTTACAATCCTTAAAATAGATTTTGACTCCAATTTAACGGTACACGAGTTACATTTTTTCCATTCAAGTGTTTCAAGAGATTTACAATCCTTAAAATACATTTTGACTCCAGCTTTGACGGTACATGAGTTAAATTTTTCCATTCAAGTGTTTCAAGAGATTTAAAATATTTAAAATACGTTTTGACTCTTATTTTTGATGGTACATGAGTTACATTTCTTCCATTCAAGTGTTTCAAAGAAATTTACAATCCTTAAAATATATGTTGACTCCAATTTTGACGATACGTGAGATGCATTTTTCATTAAAGTGTTTTAAGAGATTTATAATCCATAAATTAAATTTTAATTCCAAATTTGATGATACCGGAGTTACATTTTTCCATTCAAGTGACATCTTCTAATTTTTCAAAGTTACCCCCGTTTAAAAATTGGCTATCTTTTGTTAAATTTTTATAACTTTTTTAGATTTATAAAATAAGTAACTCATATTTATTTTTTTCCATTTTTTGCATTGTTTATACTAGTTCAATTTATTCTTTTCATAATTTTATGTCTCCTCTATGTCAATATGCAGTAATGTGTACTAACGATGAAATAACTCTAATGCATATGTTTGATAGATTTCTTTATATTATGTGTATTATAATATTATTTTAACTCTATAACATAAATTTTAAGAAGGAAAATTTACATACTTAAATATAACATAGCTATTAAACAAATTTATACTATTTAATTAGTTATCATAGTTATAATTTGCTATAATTATTATTTGCGACTAATATTAATAGTTAATTAGGTGAGCTGACTTCGATTTTGTATAAATATTCACATTTGGATCGATAATTTGCAACTAACATATTATTGCCTTTTCTCGCTTGCCACTCTCCCCCCTTTTCTGATCTTGCTTGCCAGATGTACCAATACATATGTATATCAGTTACATATATACAATTATTTTGACATATATACATATACAATTTGTCTCTCTCAATACTTTGACATCTCTCGCTCGCCTCTCTACTCCCTCTCCCAGCCTCACTCGCCACTCTAATGTTTCAGTAATTTGAAGAGTTAATCAATTTTTAATTTGATTTTTAGATATTGAAAGTTGTTTAGTATTATAATTTATAGTATTATTTTGATGTAAGTTTCAGTAATATATGTAAATTATTTTCCCAATCTATGTAGAAATTTTTTATATGTTGTTAAGATTGAAATTACAGGAGATTTTGAGTTGGCTTGAACTAAATATAATATGTATATAGTTAATTATTTTGATTCATACTAATACATTTTCATATTTTTTAAACAAATAACATACCAAAAAGAGAGAGTACAATAAACAAATTAAAAGCAGAAGAAATATGTGAAAAAAGTAATTCAAGTTGGCCATTCTTCTTACTACTACAAAAAAAAAATTATTGCATCTGTAGAAGCTTTATTTTAGTTTTGTGGAAGCACACAGGAGGATGAGGACAAGCTCCTCTCTTTACTGCCTTATTAATTAGTAGTCATATTTGTAGGGAAAAAAAAAACAAGAAAAAGAAACTAAGTATTACCCGCCAAAAAAACAAAAACAAAATAAAAAAAGTAATTGCAAAAGGAGAACTTTTACATGTAGCCACTAAAAAATAGCCTAATTACTCTCCATAACTATAGTTTAATAATTACAATTTGAAGATACATGTTATAGGAAGGAGAGAAGTGAGAGAGAGGGGGGAGGGGGCAAAAAGTGGGAGAGAGGTGAATTGTATATGTATATTGGTTAGATAATTGTTTGTTGTACATATGTATTTGATAAAAAGCAAGCAAGATTAAGAGAGAGGAGATATGCGAGCGAGATTGGGAGAGGGAAAAGAGAGAAAAACGATATTGGGAAAAAGGAGGAGAGAGGCGAGTGAGATTAAGAGAAAGGTGAGCGAGAGAGGACAGAGAGTGGGAGAGAGGTGAATTGTATATGTATATTGATTAGATAATCGTATATTATACATATGCATTTGTATAAATGACAAGCGAGAGGGGAGAGAGAGAGAGAGAGAGGAGAGAGGCGAGCGAGATTGGGAGAGAAGGAGAGAGGTGAGCGAGAGGGAAGAGAGTGAGCGAGAGGTGAATTGTATATGTATATTAATTAGATAATTGTATATTATACAAATGTATTTGTATATTCTCGCGAATTATACATATATAAATGTGACTAATTATACAAACTCGATGTCAACCCACATAATAAATTTACAATATTAGTCGTGAATGATAATTATAGCAAACTATAGCTATGATGAGTAATTAAATAATATAAATTAGATTAACCGCGTAATTTTCCTTTACAAAAAAGCCCTTAATATCTAAGCTCCTCACTTTAGAAAACAAAGCTATACTTTTTTAAATATACTAGATGTGGTTGGCCGTGCGCGCATGAGCCCAATGTGTATTAGGTAATAACCATCACAAATATTGATAACGATGACAATTGGGAAAAAGTTCTTAATATTTTCACATTTGCTTACCCATTGCACTGCTATTTTGCTTACACATTTATGCGAAAATATAGCAGAATAGACGATGATGGTTGTTATCTTGATGTAACACTGTAATTGATAAAATACCTGTAGTTAGAAGAGGTACCGTATATATGAAGCATATAAAATAGTTGACATAAAAGAATGACAATAAGAACAAATCTGGTAGTTTTGTTGCGCAAATTTAGTTGATACCTGATGTCCTAATTACTCTTCTAATATATTAGAAATTTCCAACTGAAGCCATAAGTATTTCATAAAAAATTCGGCCACTTTCCTTTATTCCCCCTTTCATGCTTTAAAATATATTCTATATATTTATTAGTTAACTCTCTCAACAAATTACATTTTACTTAATTTTATCATATCATATTTTGTTTGATTTTGCTCCTATTATCTCTCTCACGAATTTTTGAGTTATCAATATGGATTTATCCCGTTGGTTCAGCAAAGCTCATCAATATGTGATTTAATTTTGTTCATCTTGTATGACTAAGATATTTAGGACCAAAAACTAAAATATTAAAACTAGTAGAGAAGTTAGAATTAGAAACAAATTAGAAACAATATATATAATATTTTTCTCAAAAAAAATAAAATCGAGGGCACTTAATGAAAAGTGTCCCCTTAAGGAAATTATTCCCTTAGAGTACTCGAGGTTAATGAAATATATCCTCCAGAATAAAAAATCATACTCACCGGTGTATCGATAGCTAAAAGCTAAAATCACGGTGTCAGTGAACCACTCAACTGTTATGCCATAATTTTATCTATCTTTAAAAAAATAACTTTTTGAAATGTTTCTAAGTATAAAACAATTTTAAAAAAATACTTAGAAAGAGTCACCACTTAATTTTTTAAAAAAATTAAGAAAACTTAATTTAAAAAGACTCTAACAGATTAAATCTTTATAAATTTAGAGAATATGAGTAAGAGGTTCTCATTTACGCTTCAAGAAGATTTTAATGCCTTAGAAGCGTCCGCTAATACGCGATTGTCCTACTACTTAAGGTTTAATATTATTTTGACTATTTTATAGGAAAATGATTTACCATAAAAGAAACAATAGTTTACAATATTAACTTGAAGCAATTGTTAAACATAGAACAATTTTTATTTTTAAGAAAATGAGATATTAATTAAAATATTTGAATCAAATTGCAAGTAATTAGAATTTTGGCAAAACTAGATTAATTAATATTCATTTTTAAAATCATTTTATAACAATTGAACCATTTTGATTAATTAAGACATAAAAATTATTTTGAATTAATTGAAGAAAAAATAAATGTTTTTGGCTAAATATATTCAAGAGTTGATAAAAATGAAAATTTTATTTAATCAAACAAACCAACATAAAAGAAATTAGTTCATATTTTGGAGAATTTAATTAAGTTAAACCAAAACAAAATAAAGGCTAGAGTTAATAAACAACAAAGATGAAAAATCACAATCAAATAATTTAAGAATAAGGGAGAGAATTTGAATTTGGGCCTTTCTTAGGCCAAATCCGCTTCTACATTTTGGATTTAACCCAATTTTCGTTTTTGTATACATCAGCCAGTGCTGGCTCAATGCTTATAAAATTTAGGCATATGCCTCAGGCCCCTAATTTTAGGGGGGCTCAAATTTTTACCAACAATAAATTATGTGTTAATTTTTTATATAGAAAAAATTAATTATTTAAGATATATATATATATATATATATATATATATATATATATATATATATATATATATATATATATATAAGTTATTATTCTCCTTAACCTCAATCAAATAGAAGAAATCAAGAGAAATGTTATTTTGTCTTCTTACTCTCTTCACTAACTCTCGCATTGTAATTTTCTAGACCCCTTTTATACTCTATGTAAGTTAGAGCTCTGTCAAAAATTGAATAAATAATAAAAATCATGAGTTGGATAAAGCGAATTACAAGCATGTCTATGTTGACTTATTTTATGTGCTTTTATAAAAAAAAAAAGGAAGTTTATAAGCAGATTTGTCAACTTATTTCTTACAGAATAATGTTAACAATTTATATAATAATTGCCTCAGCTAAAAATTTTAAGCCTTTAATTTAAATTTCGCTTCAGCCTTTTATAGGATGAATACAACTCATTTTTCTGCATTCTAGGACATGTACGTCAACTTCAAAGACTTTTTCTTCAATTTCTCAAGGTTGGATGACTCAACAAAAGAATTTTGGGGCTCTATGGCTCTCCCAAAATGCGAACGCAAGAAGGATGGAGTCCAAGTTGTACTCGAGTTGACGTCACATGTATTAAATGAAAGAAAGAAAAAAAACTTAATATGATTCAATAAAATAAGGAAAAATAACAAAAATCCCTCCCTTAAGTTCACTTATTACGCTTATCCCCTATTAAAGCTAATAGGGGATTAAAAAAATGAGGCGGATATAAAAATATGACAAAAAATTAGGCGGATACAAAAATATAAAAAAGAGGCGGATACAAAAATATGACAAAAAATATATAATGCATCCGTTACCATTTATTGTATCAGCCCTATTATATATTCGTGTTTTTGTATATTTTTGAGGATTTTTGTCATTAGAAACTTATAAGGGACAAATGATCATTTAGCTCTAAAAATATATTATTTATGTCATTTGCCCTAAAAATAAATAGCAAAAGAGAGTATGCCAAACTATAAGAATATACATGCTAATTCAAGAAGATTAAGAATAACCCAATTAGGTGGGGTCGAAAAGAGAGAGACTAGAAATCACTACATTCCAACGAAATGACTAAAAGAGGCAACAAACATTTAATACCAAACACATCAATATGGTGGCTAAACAAGCTAACTTGATCAAAATTAATCAATGAAACTTGGAGACTCACAACAACAACAACATTCAAGAACATCATATGAATGTACATGATGACTAAATTAAGAGACAGACGAAAGGATATTATAAGAACAGATTGCCAAATATTATCAAATATATACCATACTGATCTTTGATACAAAGAAAATAGAAGGATATACACAATATCAGTTGAAGCTTTCAGATTTTTGACTAACAAAAAACGCCGAAACAACTCAAGCTACACTTGGAAAATAAAGGAAGATAATCAGGTTCTATGCACATTTTGTTGAAGCTAAAACAGTTCCACATGACATTACAATGAGCCAAGCTGAAACGAGATTCCAGTGAGGTACAAACACGACATCAATAGCCGAAATACAGGAGAAATTCAAGATAAGCAAGAAAGAGAAAGATTCTATGAGTTTAGGCTAGCACATATGACAATTCAACAATAGAGAAGACAACCAATGGCACAAGCAAACCATGGAGAAAACAGAACCATAAAGCAAGCGAATCCTAAGTTGAAACTAGATGAACATCAGCTCATTTCGAGTGAAACGAGGCAGTGACTCAGCTTACTATGGAGATACAAAACGGAACTAACGAATGTAATAACCAACATATAATACTAAAGTGACTTTATTGATGCTTGAATCATGCCTACTGCCATAAAACGCCCAGGAAGCCAATATTAAAGCAAAGGAACCATACACTTTTAATAACAAACTCCATATCTAGTATGAACCCACGACACACCATATCAAAAACAGAATGTAAGAGGAGGTGAAGTTACCTTTTTCGGGGCAGGGACTGGGACGACGAGCTTGACCACGAAGAAACTTCCACCACCACAAGTGAGATTCCGATGAACTCTGACGAATTCCAGCAAGCGGCGAACGAGATGAAATAAAAATAGAAAATTATTCCTCAATACTTAGTGAGTAAATGTTGTGTTCCTTTATCTCCAATCTCCCCCTATTTTTCTCAACTCTCTTTTTCTCACTCCACCGATTTTCTCTCTTTTCTCCCTGTTTTCTGTCTATCTTCCTTTTTTCTCCTTAATTACTTAATCCCCTTAACCGTGAAGACAACTAGTATTTATATGAGAAGAACTAGGATCGATTAGGGGGGAAATCTTATGTAATTTTGAATGGATTTGAATTTGAAATTCAAATTCTTCTTAAGATATAAGATTGCAAGCCAAGTATTGTACCAATCTCAGCTAGCGTTTGATCATAGATTTCCAAATATTTTGACAAATATTATTTGGGTAAAATTTTCGCCATGTGTTTGGCCATATTATTTGAAAATATATTTCACTGTTTTAGAAAAATATGATTTATACCCATAAGTTTTAAAAACTATCAAAACTAACCATAAGTTTATATTACAAGTCAATTGAATCTTCGTTACAACAGTAACAATTAGTGTCCATGACACTAGAGCAATGTGGTAATTACGAGTGAGTGCAACAAGCATCATTCCATACACCGTGAACTAGACAAAGCACACGACCAGAGGCAGTTTTAGGATTTGAAGGTCGGGGGTGCCACAACGTTCAAGTAAGATAAAAGGACCGGTTGCTTTAATTTTGGGTTACAATTCAGATTATTAATTATTTTTTTTTATAAACAAATCGATCAAATATGCATATAGTAATATTTTCTTTTAGATATTATGTGATCAGAGAGAACTAGACAATTCAATTTTTATTTTCTTTTTGGAATTAAATGTCTAATTCGCTGAAATTTTGAGGAAATAAAATTCACATTAAAATTTGAGCTTGTATAAACCATCTAATAATTAATATTAACATAATATATTCATCTTCCATTGACTTTACGTATTGTTGGAGATATATAGTTGGGAAAGAATAAAAATTGTAGTTTCAGCCTATTCTTCTTACTTAACTAAAACGTCGATGGAGATCGAAAGAACCGTTAAATTAAAAAAAAACATTTTTGAAACTTATGTTTTTTCTAAAAACTACTATTTAAACATATTTTTAATAATATTTATTTGACGCTCATATTTCATAACTCACTAATTGATTAAAATTAATTAACACATTACACATATATCAATAGATTAATAATTAGTGCAACAGAAAGTAAAAAAATTAAAAATTAATTATGAAAAGGGGTCAATTTGAATTAATAAAGAATAGTAAATAACTAAGAATGAATGGAGAAAGAAAAAAGAAAAAGAAAAAAAATGAGCAAGCAAAAAAAATAGATGTTGTTGCTGAGGTTCAAACCCGCGTTGACTAGGTGGCAAACCCTCTCCTTCACCAATTGGGCTATTCCGAAGTTAAGTCACTAGGTGACAAAAGTAATATATATTTAATTATTATACATATATACATATATATACAACCGTGACACTTCTACCCGTCCACATAGATCCGCCCATGCACACGACTTTGTTATCCTGAGCCGATTATTCATTATTTTCATTAAAAATCATATCATCATTTAACATTCACTGAATATTTCATCACTACTTTGGTGTTAACGTAAAAAATTGTATAATATAACGCAAAAAATAACTTTAGAGGGTGTTTTTGTAAAAGATAAAAGTTTTGGGGTAAAATTTCAATTTTTAAAAGATCTCAAATAATGAGATTTGACCCAAATACTAGAAAAAACTAGGATTTAGGATATTTGCTAAATAATGGCAAAGTGTATAGATAAACACTATTTGCCAATTTTCCCCCAAATATTATTTGGGAAATATATGGCCAAACGGGACCTCAATGGCTTGGAAAGGATGGTTGTCAGATTTTGGAGAAAGGACGAAGAACGTATCAGATTGAGACACTTGGATTCTTCAACGACCCTTTGTACGAGGAGATAAGAAGAGAGGGGAAAGTGTTAGGCTCGAGGTCCAGGTTTGCTGGGATTTTCCAGAATCTAGTCGTGTAGGGTTCTTGGGTTTCACACGCAAGAAAGAAGAAGAAAACGCAGGGGGTCGGGGTCGGTTTTAGTATTAGGGTCGTATTGTTGTTGTATGTATTGCTGGATATTTTTTGGTTAAGAGAATGGGTGGGATGGAAATTGAATGGTCTTTTGGTATTTGAATTGGGCGTGGGTTTTGGGGGCTTAGGTAGGCTTAAGACTGGTCAACGGACCGGAACCGGTTCACCGGACCGGAATGAACCGGTATCGGACCGGATCGGAACCCGTTGACCGGTATGTTGACCGGTACCGGGATGAACCGGACCGGAATTACAGGGATGATTCATCGGTTCCGTTGACCAGTCTTAGGTAGGCTTCTGAAAAGAGGTAAAAAGGCCAAAGTTTTGTCTTAAAAATGGATAAAGAAAAGGGCCTAAAATACACTCGAAGTATTGGAAATGATACAAAATTATCTCCATCCACCTATTGGCTCCAAAATACCCTTCTCACCCACCTATTGGCTCCAAAATACCCTTGTCATCCACCTTTGGGTTCAAAATTGAGCACTTATTTAACAGTTTTAAATTTAAACTATTTAAATATTTTTTAAATATGTGGCGCTCAACGATTTGTTATAATTTAACTTATTAGTATAATTTATAAATCAATCCACTACCCACCCATTACTAATTAAACCCTCCAAATTAATAAACCCGTCACATTACTAATGCAACAAGAGGAAAGTTACTGCCAATGAGTATTTTTAAAAATTTGAGGTGAAAATCTATGGAAGTAAATTATCATACATTTAAGTGTCTAAATAAAAATTACCGATAAACTTAAAAGTTTGACTATGTTCATCTTAATTATTCTTTTGTCTCAATTATGTGATGTTACTTCATAGATAACAATAATATATTAAAGGTTTTAAAACAAATCATAAATATTTATAAACTTATATTTAAAAAAATGCATGAATTAATTCCGATGTACTACTTCTTTACCTTTAATCATAAATTTCAGATTTAAACTTGAAAAAGAATCCTATTGAAAGTGTCCTCCTAAATAAGCGGCTCAACCTAAATTTAATTGGGACTTCGATTCGGACTTGAATTTATTTGGATGTCATTTTCAGGAATCTTTAGTTTTGTCGTGTTTATGGCGATTTTGATATTATAATTGGTTTATTAATTGGGTGGGGTTTAGTTAGTAATGAGTGGGTAGTGGGTCGATTTATAAATTACATTAATATATTAAATTATAACCAATAGTTGAGCGCCAAGTATTTTAAAAAATATTGAAACAATTTAATTTTAAAACAGTTAAATAAGTTGTCAATTTTGAATCCAAAGGTGAATGAGAAGGGTATTTTAGAGCCAATAAGTGAATGAGAAGGACATTTTGGAGCCAATAGGTGGATGGAGAGTAATTTTGTACCATTTTCAATACTTCGAGGGTATTTTAGGCCCTTTCCTGAAATGGATAATGATAAGAAAAGCAATTGGCTAAATTTTTTGCAACAAGGCGAATTTTTATAAAATTAATTAACGCTTCTTAATTTTAACGAAATAAAATAATTAATTTGATTGTAAAATAATGTACTTAATTAAAAACTAACTTATTCAAAATTATAACTATGACTTAAATTAAAGTGAATTAATAAGATATTTAATTAAAATATTAAATCTTTTGTGTTGATTTTCAAATATTTATAAAATAACGTGATTGTAAGAATATACATATTAATTATTTAAAATGACACAAACTTTGAAACTAACTTGAATATATTTTGAATTTCATAAAACTTATTAATTCAAAATTACAACCATCACTAACAAAATATTTAAAATATAAAATACTTTTGAGACAATTTTTTGAATATTCATAAAATACATTAATTATATACATAATTATATAAAACATATATATTATTTAAAAATCATAACGTAACGAAACTTGGAAACTATATTTATTTATTTATTTATTTGGAATTTTCATAAAACTAATTATTTTAAAACGTTTAAATTGAAGAAGCTAGATGATTAATTTATATTGTGAAGGGTCAAAATTGGGTGTCAACATCAACGACAGTAAAGTACATTT
The DNA here is from genome assembly GCA_016801875.1 of Solanum sitiens. NCBI lineage: Eukaryota > Viridiplantae > Streptophyta > Magnoliopsida > Solanales > Solanaceae > Solanum > Solanum sitiens. Next base: position 855,661 of record JABWTJ010000101.1, read on the forward strand.
AGAATACTAGATTTAGTAGTTGTAGAAGAAGTCCAGAATTTTTTTTATTCTTTTCTTGTTGAAAAATGAGAGGAAACTCTCTGTAGACAACAAAGGATAGTGTGAGATGGTGCTTATTTTGTTTTACCGAAAATGTCATAACCCTCTGGAATAGTCACAACCTTTCATAAATGTCAAAACTTTTCGTAAAAAATCACAACTTTTCGTAAAAGTCGCAACTTTTCGTAAAAGTCGCAACTTTTCGTAAAAGTCGCAACTTTTCGTAAAAGTCGCAACTTTTCGTAAAAGTCGCAACTTTTCATAAAAGTCACAACTCTTCATTAAAGTTATAACTTTTCATAAAAGTCGCAACTCTTCATTTTCCATTCACGCCTTTTAAAACCCGACAAACCCCCACATGAATGGGGAATGACTCCAAGACAATGAAACAGACAAGTGTGTACTTTATAAGCATGAATTAATTGCATATGGCTAAGTAGATTTTCCTTTGAACTTTCTGTAGTGAACATATGTCGAATATACTCGGTCAATCAGTATATTTGATGTCTTTAAACTATCAAACTTTGGTTTATACCTAGACAACCATATGTCACACAATCAATCCTTTACCATTTATGGTTATTACGATTGTGTTTGTTTCATCCATGAACACCTCCTAGATTCATGAGTGTATAGAGAGATGGGCTTTTGACGATTATTTTCTTTCTTACATATGTGATTTTTAACTGTGTTATCACGTAGTATAAACTATTTGATTAAATTTGCCAAACTTAATCATTACAAACTTTAAGCTTTATTTACTCATCAACAAACATTAATGTTGTATTATTGTTCTTGAGCATTGTCTTCATCATGAAGATGGATTGAGTTGGTTGACAATGCCGAACCGTTAGTCACAACTTTATTTTTCTCCTTGAACCTAGCTCTTGGGATCTCCTGTTTGCTAGGTAGAGTTACCATCATGATGACTTATCCTAAGTCGTAAACCCATTTTCTTTAGATGATCTTTCAACTTCCTCTCTAGTTAGGCCATTTTGCAAGTGGATCTGACGCATTATCTTTTGAATTTACATAGTCAATTGTGATTATCCACTAGAGAGTTGTTTTCTAACGATATTATGTCTATGTATTATATGACGACACTTTTCGTTATACATTATGCTCCATGCCCTACCTATTGCATCTTGACTATCAAAGTGTATACATACTGATGCAAAAAAATTGGGCCAATGAAGAATATATATCGAGAAATTCCCAGAGTTTTTTCAATTTATTCATCGATTTTTTTTTTAGAGATCCTAACTCAAAGATCATTGTAGAGCTACACATACATGTCTTTTTGGAAGATTTTCAAGAGACTGCTCCTTCACCAAGAGTAAATACATATCCAATCGTGAATTTCGCTTCATTTGTTCCCGTGATTCAATTTGCATCATTGTATTCTTTCAATATTGCTGGATATTGTTATAATGCAAGACATAGTTTTGAATATGTTTAAAATACCTCAATTATTTTTCATTTTCATCCAATGAGTACAACTGGGATCACTCGTGAACCGCCTCAGTTCATTAATAACACATGCTATATCTAATCGCGTACACTTCGTAATACATATCATACTTTCCAATACTCTAGCACAATTCAATTGTGAGTCACTTTCGTCTTCACTATTTTGAAATGCAAAGCTCACATTTATTAGAGTCTTGACAATATTGAATTTCAAATATTTGAACTAGTCAAATATCATTTCAATATATTGAGATCGTGATAATGTTACTATGGATTTCTTAGGATTCTTATACATAAGATCGCATCAGCAACTCAAAGATCTTTCATATCCAAGTTGCACTATAGCATAGTAGCATTTATGTCAGTAGTGTATCTACTGATGACCAACATGTCACCAATATACGAACAAACAATGACCTTGTGATTTTAATAGCATATGTTTAGAAACATTTATGTCATTGCTAATATGTCATGCAAAAGTTTAGAAATGTTTTCAACCCATTTATCATCATTAAATTCATATTTTCATCTAATATTAGAAGATTTTATTCGAGTAATACCAATACAAAAAGAAGGGCCCCAATCCATATGTATCAGGAAATAAAGAAGAAGAAAAATAAAATTGAAGAAGACGACTATGGAGGAGACACATTATACATTATTTGTCTTAAGTGAAAAATATGTAATTGTGATGGATTTCAACTAAACGAGATACCTTTTGGATATTGTAGACAAGATGAATATATTACCCGTGATACATTAGTATTCCTAAAATATTTAGTAAACTTTTAAGTACAGTAATCCTATCAAATATATTAAAGAAGTAAAGATTGCCCGTAAAATATTTGATTTTAGATCAAGATATTACTGTGTGATAGTTATTAAGTATCATATACATGTAGTTTTAGTTTCTCAAATAATGAATATGTATCATATACCTATGGTTTTATCTAATGCACAGTGCTCCCGTTATTGAACATTATATTTCATGTATCAAGATTATAATTGGATAATATGTACATATATATCACATTCTAAGTTCGATAAGACTGAACAATTATTAAAGAGTGCAGATACATAACACATAACTAATTTGTTGATGTATATAGAAGCTATTAAATTTGAATAAGATTGTTGATATATTAATGAACTTGATAAATATAAATGATATATTAGGTAGTGTTTATGTATTAACAACATTTATATTGAAGCGGTAAGCCAAGAAACAAAGAATATGTCAAAGTTTTCTATTTGGACCATATTCTGGATCTGATAGAGAAGACTTTGACTTGCTTTAGGAGCACTTGATTGACCATGCCTGAAAAAGATATCACCACAATTCTTATTTGACCCAACTTCAGGCGCATAATTTGCCCATGAAAGTCGGTGAGTTGGACTTGAATTTATGAGAATTAAAAATGGGAGAGATTTATGGAGTAAATTTAGAAAGTTTTAAGCGTAGATTTGGGGAGTTGAGTTGTGTATCCAAAATTTTGGCTGTTGATGCTCAAAATAATGAAATTTGGTAGGAAATAATTCTAGTTATGAAAAAAAAATGTATACGTATATAGGTATTTCTTTCATATATTTATAGAAGCAGAGATTTACATCGACATATGCATAATATGGCCAAAGATGATGTTTGAACAAGCCCAATATAGTTTAAACTCTAAGGGGTCGTTTGGTAGAGTGTATAAGAATAATGCAAAATAAGGTGCATTAGTAATGCTTGCATTAGTAGTGTTTGCATTAGTAATGCATGCATTAGTTATGCAAGCATTATTTCTTATACATTATTTGGTTTGATGTACTAAAAATAACAAAGCTTGCATAATTTCTATTAAAAACATACATGTTTACAAAAATATCCTTCACACTTTATTATTTGTGCACATCGTTTGCAACAAAGTTATTTGTTAAACATCAGAAACTATTTCTTTGTTAAAACATCATTAACTCTTCATTCTTTTTTTTCAAAAATAATATTAACTAATTATACTATTGCGTTAAAATATTTTTATGAAAAATTGGCAAACAATTTCTTTTGTCTACATTGAAAACAAAGCATTTAGGTTGTCATCAAATACTAATAACATACAGAAAAGTGATGCAATCAACTCAAGAAAAAGAGAGTAATTTACTTTTTTCACATCTAATTATTACTTGACTATTAAGATAATCAACTAAGATCAGATTCTTTTAAAACAAAAAAATTCTACCTTAATTTTTTATTCATATTTTAAGGATGAATTTATGTACTACTAATTAAGAAAATAACGGAGGTGAAAAAAGAATAAGTTTTGTTTTTTTGAGTTAATAAGTTGGGGTGAGGCAGTGGGTTGCTTAAAATTTTTCTAGCGTCACAACAATAAATTTTTTAATTAAATTATATTAATTTTTTTTAAAAAAAAGAAATAGTTAAGAGGCCATAAAATCTATTAAGACACCAAAAAATTAAAAGATACTCAAAAGCAAATCAAAATAAAAATAAAAATTTATGACAAAAAAAATGAAAAGACTTTAAGGGTAGTTTTGTAATTATGAAATCTAATTCAAGTGTTAAAATACTAGTATTACTAATACCTAGAATTCCTTGGTATTAGTAATACACAACTTAATACACAATAAAGTGTATAACTAATGCTTGCATTAGTTATACATGGTATGAAAAAGTGTATCAAACAAAGTATTGCTAATACACACATCTAATGCATGTATTATATTTTCTAATATACTCTACCAAACGACCCCTAAAGATAATAGATAATTATAACACTAAAAAAATGGCCAAAATTTCAAAAAAAAAAAAAAGGTAACATCCATTGCAAATACTTTGTAAAAAATAGATATAAAAAAATTCATATACATAAATGTAAATATGTAATTATAATTTTTAATTGTATAATAGTACAACTTCTTTGGTTCAATTCTCATATTACTTTTTACTTTGATCACAATTAAATAAAATATTATCGATTTTCAAAATCTAAAACTAAATGATACTAACATAATGTTTTTATTTTATTTTTATGTGAATTTAGATTGAGCGATTTTACAATTTCTCGTGAACACTCTTAAAAGTGGATAAAGAAAATCTAACACGGACTAGCTACTTTATAGCTATACTATTTAAAAGAGAGATTTTATATTTTAAATTCTTTTTAAATAAATTCTTTTTTTGATTTCTTTTAATCTATAGTGAATCAGCTGCTTCGTAGAGTTTGCACACAATTTTTACATCAATTACTTAGAATCTTGATATAATCGACTAATGCATAAATATATACTTCACAAGTTGACATCACATTCTTTAATAGAGAAGAATTTATTTATTAAAATATTTGAGAGAATAGAAAATATACCATAAGATCTTATGCTGTATAGTATAAAATCATGGAGGACTAAAGACACAACAGTAAATGATAAGCAAATAAAAATCAAAGGACAACAACGACTTAAATAAAGACTCACATACTGAAATAACTGACTTCATTGAAGATAAAAACTAAATAAAAAAACAGATAAATTCTTCTCCAAAAGACAATCAAATTAATGACCCCCTTCGACCGCAGAAGCTTTTGCATCATTCAGGAACCTATCTATTGTATCAAAACTGCCAGAGGAATCATAAGCATATGGTTTTCCAGTCGGGGAATAAGCGTCAACAGCAATATGATCTCCCGTTTTAAGATGTTGTTCATGTGTTTCCTTGACCAGACTTGCCCATAGCTTTTTGAAAGCTACAATGCGTTTCACTTCGCATGTTATCATCTTCAGTTGAATCTTCTGTCGGCGTACAATCTTAGTTTGTGCCATTACAACAGTTTTTTGGAAAAGAAAAATGGTTTGACAGAAAAGACTTGATAAACTTTGGGAAGAAAGTTGCGCAATTTATAGGTGGTGATATTTTTTTTTAATTTCTTGATTAAGTCAAGTATATAAATGAATTGCTTATTATGTATTTTCTTTGAGATTTACAGTCCTTAAAATACATTTTGACTCAAATTTTGACAGTACATAAGTTACATTTTTTCCTTTCAAGTGTTTCAAATGATTTACAATCCTTAAAACAAATTTTGACTCTAGTTTTAACGGTAAATGACTCAAATTTTTTTCATTCAAGTGTTTAAAGATATTTAGAATCCTTAAAGTACATTTTGACTCCAATTTTTTTGGTACATGGGTTACATTTTCTATTAAAATATTTCAAGACATTTACAATCCTTGAGATCGATACATTTTGACTCCACTTTTGTCGGTACACGAGTCACATTTTTTCCATTAAAGTGTTTATATATTTCTGAAGTGCAATCAATTTATGTCTAAATTTTAGTCTTGCCAAGACCGCAACTTCAAGCAAAGATGCCTGGAATTTGGGCCTTGACATGACCATAATTCTAGTTTAAAATGTCCAAAATTTGTCAAACTTTAAACACATTTTTTTTACAAATTTAGTTTTGTATGGCTGAAGGGTTTCTAAGGTTGGTATATTTGCAAAAAATGAATACAATCTCAGCTACAACTTAATTAAATAGTGATCTCAAAAACCGTGTATTTGTGCACTTAACCTTAGTGAGAGGCTTATCTAAGTGTGTGCATATCGGGTAAAATCCATAATTCCAAATAAAAGAAATGCTATTTATTTATCAGTATTGAATTATTAGTTTAATAATTTTGTAATGGTTTAGTATTTTTATCATTGAGTTATTAATTTTTTAACATTTAAGAATATTTTGTTAATAGATTAACAGATATTTTAAGAATAATTATTAAATTACTCTAATATGACACCAATCAAAACGATGCTTCCCTGTTCTTAATGTTCATTGCATGTATTATTATTTCAATGTTCACACTTCACTGAATATTGTATTAGCTATCGTTCGAAAATGTGTACGTAGCTTTCTTATACAATAGCTTTCTCTTCGCAAATCGCACAAATAACTTTATCAGTCGATTAATTTGAAAGATGCTTATTCAAATATTTTACTTGTCGGTAACTTTTTGATGCATGATTTTAACTTTTTTATATAACATTTAAATTAAAAATTGAATCATTGATGATTAATAGTTGATTAATTTATAATCGATATTTTAACAATTTCCTAATGTTATTAGCGTACCTGCACAGCAATAACCTTCACATTCGAATTACCTATATTACAGTGTGTGCACATAGTTATTTCTATCTACATATTCAGTCTAATTCACTCATCTATTCTACCTCTAAAGTGCAAACGATTACACATAATAATAAAAATACGATATGTTAAAGGAATTTGGTTACAAATTGAGAAGTCAAGTATGCATTAAGTCTTTCGAAGTCTTTAAATACTTTAAGTCTTGAAGTCTGAGGTCTTCAAATTCTTCAAATCTGCAAGTAAATGATTTATTCTGATGTGCAATTTACAACATATACCTTTTGCTCTATCTTTTTTTTCAAAAAATGAATTCATTATGAAAAGTTTTTTTCTTTTCTAATCACTATATTGGGAAGAATAAGATGTACTGATCTAGTAAGGAAGAATTACGTTAGTACTCGTATTCGCAAGTATAATTGACCCCCTCTCTCTATTCAAACAAATAAATTAAAATTGATCGAGTTAATTTAATACCTAAATTTAGAGAATATCTTTCAAATTAAAATATTTAAGTAATATGATATACGAGTGTTTATATATATCACCACCATAAAATGTATATATTGACATACATACAACTAGAAATAGTATGATATATATCCAATTGTCATGAAAATATTAATACTATGATTTTGATATGTTATGTAGTATGGTATATAGTAATACTGAATTTTTTTTTTTATATTCGATACTATATTTGAGAAGATAAGTCTTTATTGCTTGGGCTAAATAATAAATAATCCAATTTCACACATCTCAATAAACGGTGTCGTCATCATTCCGGTTTCTTCTTCTTGATCGCTTTACTTATAAATCATTTCATCTCTAAATTCATTTCAACTGTCTCTGTTTTTCCTTATACAAGCGAAATCCAATATGCAGCGAAGTGCTAAACGAATCGCCACCATCTCAGCGCATCTAAACCCTTCTCCTTCTTCTCACCAGGTTTCTTCTTCTGCTTTTTTTTTTTTGTTCAATTATAGTATAGTAAAATGATAAAGTACTACTTTGTTCTTATTGATCGGTCATACATACTGATTTGTTTTGTCATTTGGGGTTCAAGATGGAGGGATTGAGCGCAGCTAATTGCAGGGCGAAAGGGGGTTCTCCGGGATTCAAAGTTGCGATCTTGGGTGCTGCAGGAGGTATTGGTCAGCCACTTGCAATGCTTATGAAGATGAATCCCTTGGTTTCGGTTCTCCATCTCTATGATGTTGCAAATACCCCTGGTGTAACTGCTGATATTAGCCACATGGATACTGGTGCTGTGGTAATTTTTCTAAGGAATTCATTACTGACTTTGTAAGCTTTTAATATCAAAACCTTTACTTTGAATGGAGCTGCAAAATTGGAGCAGTAATGAAAAACAGAGCTGTCAAGTTAGAGGACAGTGTTATGTGATAAAACCATGTAGCTTTTATTGAATAGTTTGTAAAACCATCAATGTTATTGATAGTGAATGGGGGCGTCAAAGGCCCAACATATCCACAAAATGAGTTTGTAGAAATGTGAGTATTAAGATGGATGTATGGCTAGGTTGCACAAGATGAGAGATGATAATTTAACACGCGTAGATGACAAAATGATAGATGGTCTCTTATGATGTTTAGCATGTTATTTAAAGATTTCTAGATGTATCGCTTTGTAGGTATTGACAATATGATTATGGAAGATCATAAAATGATACGAGGTAGGCAAGTCTTATGGAAGGAAATATCTAATAACACGGTCAATCTTTCCAAATGAATTGCACTTCTTTAAGAATAGAGCACATCAAGGTAAAAAATGCATAAAGGCAATAAGGACTAGTTAGGATATTGTTTAATAGTAAGGCTTACACTTATATTAGATTCTTTGTCTATGAGATTTTTTTTTTCTGGGTAAGAATTATTTGTAAGAAACTTCTTCTTCTGGCTTGAAATGAATTTAAATGGGAAACATGGTCAGTGGGGATTAGCATAGCCTAATCCCAACGTGTTAGGGACTGAGGCATAGTAGTTGTTGTCTTAAAGACTTGTATGTCCATGAAGGAAAATAGTTTTGAACTTTAGTTTTAGAGCACCCAGGGTTTACCTTGAAAGCAAACTATATAGTATTGGAATGTAATGTACCTGAATAAAGGGGAAAGAAGAAGAGAAATATAAAGCTGATCTCTACTAATATGGGGTAGAGGTTTAGTTGATTGACTGGGTTTAAAGCTGACCTAGCAGCCTACTGCATCTACTGGAACTGTCATTTCAAAGTCGTGTAAGGAGGATTACTATGAAATTTTCTAAAGGGTCCGATCTATATAGTATTCATAAATGCATTGCTGAATATATATTGAAAAATTGAATAATATGTTGAGATGTTAGAAGAAAAAGAAAAACAGCACAACAAACTGAAATTGGTTGCATTTCACAACATTGGAATGGTTACATTGATGCTAGTATGCCAATAAGACGGGTGTCACTGGTGACATTTTTGTCCTTCATTGTTGATTGTTCTTTCGAGGGCATTTAGACCGTACCTCAAACTGAGGCGAGACTAAACTTTGCCTTTTGCAACACTGTTCTACATTGCAAGTTGATGCTTGCTTAGTTCTGAGATAGCCCATACTATGATGTTGTGTACATTCTAGCTATTACTTTGATCAGTGTTGTTCTTTTGTCTATTAATAATTAACTTGAGTTTCTCGACTTCCAGGTTCGTGGTTTTCTAGGACCTCAACAATTAGAAGATGCTCTCACTGGCATGGACCTTGTAATAATCCCGGCTGGTGTTCCTAGAAAACCAGGCATGACAAGAGATGATCTTTTCAACATAAATGCAGGAATTGTGAAGACTTTATGTGAAGGAATTGCAAAGTCCTGTCCTAAGGCCATTGTCAACATAATTAGTAATCCTGTAAACTCTACAGTACCAATTGCTGCAGAGGTTTTCAAGATGGCTGGCACCTTTGATCCCAGGAGACTTTTAGGTGTCACTATGCTTGATGTCGTCAGAGCCAATACCTTTGTGGTATGCATAACTTTCTGAACTGGTTCTCTTGTGATTTTCCCTCCTCCGCTTCCCTTTGAACAGAACAGCTAATCAATGTTTAAAAATCTAGAAGCTGATAAACAAGTGTTTTTCTTGACTTTCTATTTTGGGTGGGGTGGGGTGGAGATTGATTGGACCATGTTACAGGCTCCATCTTGAAAATCCTGTTTGGTCTGTCCCAAAATTAGGTCCAAGTTTTTGAATGAAGAATCCATCCAGTTTTCATTTTCTCTCAAATATTGAACTAGCTCAGATGTTAATGGTCACCCTTTTATCCTTGGCGAAACTTGACATTAACTGTAGACTAGTTTTTCTTGAAAATACATTTTAATTTCTTCTTTACTCTCTGTGTCCATATTAGGCCAAAGCTATATAATTTGGTGGAGTTCTATTGTATTTTAGTCTTTAGTATTTGAAGCAAATTCATTTTAAGAGCATGTACCATGGCGGGGCTGTTACTTTTTATGCTTCACAAACCTGTTGCATTATTGACCTTGTGTACAAGTATAAACAGATTGCAAGATCCTGAGGTGAATGCCATATACTCCTGATTTAGTTTGTGGAATTGAGGCCAGCTATCAACCATGTAATCCTGGTTTATTTTGAGACTTATACACATAACCTTTGTTGAACATTATATTGGCATATAATCAAGAACATTAAAAGTGACATGGATGATTTTGTGTGTACCAACTGAATGCTCTTTGAGTTGTTCTTTGGCATTTAATTTCAAGTTTCTGCCTGGTCTAATCTCCTTCATGTTATGAAGGCTGAAGTTTTGGGGCTTGATCCTAGGGAAGTGGATGTTCCAGTTGTCGGGGGCCATGCTGGTGTTACAATTCTACCTCTTCTTTCCCAGGTTTGGTAAACTAGTTCAAACTGAGTATTGCTTGTTTATGGGATCTTATTAACCTTAGATTTGTTTTTCACTTGTCCAATGGAATTCAGATTAAGCCTCCTTGTTCTTTTACCCCAGCGGAAACTGAATATTTAACATCTCGTATACAAAATGGTGGAACTGAGGTTGTCGAGGTTAGATGAAAACTTGTTCAATGAGTTTTTTGATTGTTATATTGAAATAGTTGTTGTGCCAGGCCGATGGTGTTGCTTTTCATTTACTGTTTTTGTTTCCAAAGACCTTGTTGAATAAGGTCTTTGTTGTTTATATTTGATTTACCATAGACTACGTGCCGACAGAGGTTTGTTGACTTCAGATCTTCGTTAAAAAGTTGCCCTGATTCTTTCTAGCAGTTAGAGAGCACTATTTCCTGATTTATCTCATATTGGAAGTTAGCCTATCGTCTCCTAAACCATAATTTTGCCCATGTTGTGTATTCCTGACAAAATCATTTCTGTGAAGCTTCACCCTTCCAAAGAATAGTTAGGCATGTGTTTCATGACATTGCATGTTTAGATGTCACAATCACAACCTAGATAAGTTTCAGTCCTTACTCTTAATGATTGCATTCCTCTCCCTTCCTCCCGCAACAGTAGTATATTGGCATGGGCAAGTCCTTATCTTCGACCTCTAATATGAAGTACTAGCATGTCAAGATTCGTGCTTCAACTATATTGCCATAAGTTGTTGTCTCACTCCTGAATTGATTTATCATCTTTCTCCACCATCCTACCTTTCTTGCTACTCTTAACAAGGAAATTTCTGGATTGTGTATATCATGGTTTATTTGGCTGTCATAGCACCAGAAACTACTGAGTATGTTAACTCCATTGTTAGAATTCATCTGTTGTTGAATGGACATGGTGATCTTTTTGCAGGCAAAAGCTGGTGCTGGTTCGGCAACTCTCTCTATGGTTAGAACATTTCTGTGCACTTTATTTCAATTTCTCTTGTATCGCCATTGAGAGTTCATATCATCCACATCGATGCTTAATGACAAGTCTTTCCTAATTTTTCAGGCATATGCTGCGGTTAAATTTGCTGATGCATGTTTGCATGGATTGAGAGGAGATGCTGCTATTATTCAATGTGCCTTTGTGTCTTCCCAGGCATGTATTTTATACATTCTCATGCTAAAGTTCCTCTACAGCTTGTATATGTTAACATCAGATAAATTTATTCTGGAACATTGACAACTTGGGGGTTCATGACAGTTAGTAATAGTGGTTAATGGTCTTTGTAGGTGACCGAACTTCCATTTTTTGCATCAAAAGTACGGCTAGGGCGTACTGGAGTTGAAGAGATATTCCCCCTTGGTCCCCTTAATGAATACGAGAGGTTAATATTCTGATCAATTACCCCTTGAAACCACGGTCATGTTCATTGTGCTGTTATATATTGAAAGTACTGGTCAGATTTTTCTCAATATACTAAATTTCGCAGGACTGGGCTTGAGAAGGCAAAGAAAGAGCTGGCAACAAGTATCCAGAAGGGCGTCGGCTTTGTAAAGAAATGAGCAGACAACTAAGTGACTTCCAAAAGGTGGTTTTCTTTTTTTGTTGGCCATACATCTCAAATCTCCAGTTTCAGAAAAATAAGATACTCCAGTTTCTTTGTTGTATTGAAGGCAAATCTTGTTCCTACTTTCTACAGATATGCTTTAGTGCAGAAAATAAATGTAGTATCTGGTCATGTAGAACAAACTTGCAAACCCGTGTTAATAATTGTGCCACCTTGTTTTTCCAATGAGAGTAACGTTTTATTAATTGGCACATTTTTGCCATTGATGCTAATAGATGAAACTGTAATATAGTATTCAGAGATCTTCTTGTCTCGTACAGCGTCATATGGGCTGGTAAGTATAGGTGTGTAGATAAGATCTCGCGTGGCACCAAAGCCACTGTTAAGCAAATAAGGGCTGTTACCAATGAAGATTATACCATTTCGTTCTGTTGATGAGCTCAAGCAAAAGGCGAGTTTTCGAGTGAATTTGAAAACTGATGCAAGCTGAACAGGAAGTGATACTGAACTTTGATGTCCAAAACCAATGGTTCCTTTAACATCTTTACCTAGATCTTGAGTTACATATGATCCAGCGCAGCTGAATATATACTTCGGTATGGTTGCAACAGGGCCTGAAAATTAAAAGTGGTTGAATCTCGTGGTCTTAAACATGTCAGGTATAAAATTAAAATTTTAAAAGTTGTCTAACAAATAATAAATACGTACCTACAAAAGATCCGTTAATGGATTTGATTGTCAAAACATCTTGTGCGATTTCACCCTTTGTTAAGATTTGAACAAGTGGATTTTCAATAATGTTATAGCATGCATCTTTGTTACATCCTGGACCAGGTTGTACTATTCCCACAAGACAATCTCCACATTGAGTGGTGCTAGCAAGTTTACATTGACTTGATTTGCAATGAGCTGCCTTGTAACTTGAACTATTGTACCCTTTTTCACAATCTACCCATACACTATCACCAGCAAGATGGATTGAGAGTTAGGGGAACTAAAGGTGTTCTTTGTTGAATTTCATATATGTGTTGCAGGCTAATTGGATCTTTTTTTACTGCAAGAAATAGTGTTTTAGGATGGAAAGTGGTTTTAGCTAGGGAATTACTAGTTGATATTGTTATTATGAGAAGAAAGCAATAAAATGGAAAGAATGCCATAATATGGAATAACAAAAATGATTTATTATTGGGAAACTTTCACATATAGCCACTTAAAAATAATTAATTACTCTCCATAGCTATAGTTTGATAATTACAATTTGTAGCTACAAGTTATATAGAGGAGAGAGGCGAGCGAGACCGGGAGAGAGAGGAGAGAGGCGAGAGAGAGGGTGAAAAGAGTGGGAAAAAGGTGAATTGTATATGTATATTGGTTAGATAATTGTATATTATACATATGTAATTGTATATGTGGCAAGAGAGATTGGGAGAGGGAGGAGAGAGGCGAGCGAGACTGGGAGAGAGAGGAGAGAGGCGAGCGAGAGAGGACAGAGAGTGGGAGAGAGGTGAATTGTATATGTATATAATTATATATAACTGTATATTATACATATATATTTGTATAAATGGCAGCGAGATTGGGAGAGGGAGGAGAGAGGCAAGCGAGATTGAGAGAGGGAGGAGAGAGGCGAGCGAGAGAGGGCAGAGAGTGGGAGAGAGGTGAATTGTATATGTATATAGGCTAAAAATTGTATATTATACATATTTATTTTGTATATTCTGGCGAATTATACATATACAAACATGACTAATTATACAAACTCGAAGTCAATCCATGTAATTAATGTATAATGTTAGTCACGAGTGGTAATTATAGCAAACTATAGCTATGATGAGTAATTAAATAGTATAAGTTTGCTTATCCGCGTAATTTTCCCTTTATTTTATGTGAAATATTGGATTCAATATGAATGTATTTATAGCTAGGGGAGTGGTTCCGCTCCATTTTTATACACATTTTTTTTTTTGTTATCGTAAAGATGAATTCAGTCATAGATGATGATTGTTTGCATATGTCTTTATAGTAATAATGAATTCGGCCTTTCCTATCTTCTTCTTTTGTTGTGAAAGTGAGTGAGAACGGAAAGATATTATCATCTACCAGAATGGCAAAAATAATTAAGAGTCAGTCTTGATTTCAATTAACTCAATATTGATTTTGTGCTTAAGTTGAAGGAATCTCCTCTATTCATAATAAAATTGAAATAATTTTCATATCAAATTCCACCAATCAAATCACTCTTTCGAGAAATATAGGACATATGTATTTGTCTAACCTCTTACTAAATTTTGAGAATATTTTATACTACTAAAACTAACTTTATTTTGTTTAGGACTATAAAATTACTTAACTATCATTATATTACTATAACTATCACTAGTTTAGGTAAATATTTTTTTTCGGCAGCAAACACACTCCTAATTAATCAAACTTGACATGGAAGTTTCCGTTTCCTTTGGTTTGAATATTATTATGATATGAATTTTCTTGGAAGCTCTTCTCTTTTGAAGATCTGCCACCAGCCCACCACTAACACTAACTGGATACTTTTTTTAAGAAAAAATTTTTTAAGAAAAAAATAATTTTATATATTTCCACGTTTTACATTATCCATATATTTTAACTTATTATTATATTCTCTCCGTTCACTTTTATTTGTCATGTTACATTTTTTAAAAGTCAATTTGACTAATTTTCAAAGTTAAATTGACTATATTAATTTGATATTTTAAACAAAAAATTTAGATATTCAAAAACTATATAAAAGTACTATAAATTGCAATTTCTTGCATATCAATATAATAAAAAATACATCTTAAAATGTTAATCAAAATACTTATAGTTTGACCCTAAAAATAAAAATAATGACAAACAATAGTAGACGGAGGGAGTAGCTAGCACAACCTATTTTTAGATAACATATCTATTTAAAGTGGAATTCCTCTTGTTTGCCCGTTATGTGCTAGAAATTCCCGAGTTGAACAAATTTTTATCTGTAATAGCTGAAGTTGTAAGAAAAAAAGAACAACTTTATTTTACCATTAGTCTGCTTGTGTTCAATTTTTTTGAAAAAGCTTTGTCATCTCATTTTTCCAAAGATTTGCAGTTTGCACACATCAATGTGAAAGAATTATTTTTTTATTATCTCCAACAACAAATTGATTTAATCTCTGAAATGTGAATATTGAGAACTTTTGATTTGGATATTAGCCTAGTGAGTTGGTGTTTTTATGGTGTATAACAAATGTATGTAAAAAAATTTATAGTATTGTATAACGTGTATGTATATACAGTAATCATTTTGTGTAAATGAGGCTAATTAATCTGAACTGATAATTATTCAGTATCATATGATCTACATTATCAGTAACACTGAAACCGAACAAGCTAAGTCCCATTATCAATATATTTGTAGAGTACATTATCAAATAAGTTTTTTCTTTCTCTCCTTTTATGATAAGGCACAATAAACACGTGTTCATATTACCCTTGCCAAATTTCACAAAGACAAATCATGGAATATCTGGGATTTCATTTGCCGTATTCATCTGCTTGTCTGCCATTATAATTGCTTATTATGGAGATACAGAGCTTGGCGAGCCAATGGTTCCCAATCTTGATGAGGGCCTCAGGACGTATTCACGACCAGGGGTTTGTCAGAAAATTACATTGTATATAGAGGTACAATTTTAATTTAGTAAATACATATATAAGCATTGACACAAGTGAAATGGTTAAGGTGTTGTGAAAATTCCTTCAGATCGTGGCTTCTAGTTCTACTATTTTTTAGTACTAAAAATAGTATTAAGAGGAATTTATAAGGTTAGAATTGCCACAACAGAATAAAGTGTTAAGTTCCACAATTCATATATGTAAGTCCCAAGCTAGTTGTATAGTAGAACAAGTAGATCGCATGATGAAGTTGTCTTAGTAGTAAAAAAAGAACCCTGTTTATATAGCCGTGTTTTTATATTTACATATAAAATAAAAAAAACTGTTTATATAGCCGTGTTTTTAATAGGATTCATCAATCAATAACAAGTACATCTAGTCTAATCTCTAGAAGTGGAATGTACATGAAAATTGGGCTACGAATTAAACTGTGTCTACAAAATTGAAAATAACTAGTTGCAACTCCATGCCTTGTCTTCTATACCGTTTGCAGAAACTCCTTCTGGTGTAGCTGTTCCTTTGTTAGCGTTGAGGTAGCATCTGCAAACTTCAAGAATAGCAGCAACAAAGGCCAACGAAGCAAGAAAAGCAATGTAAGCATTCTTCCAAATTCCAACATCCATCATCTGGAAACCTTTGAAACAATTGAGAATTCCCATTATAATAGTACCATAACCAGTGCACCAGTGATAGATATTCCAATACACCCTGTATTTGTGTTCCTTTGATGGCCGTAGACGATGAGCTAACACTTGTAATGTTGCAAGCACTAAAAGTGCAGCACCAATGTACCTATGACAAGTGTGTTGTTTAACGGAAGAAGATTGTCTCCCAAGATAAAATCCCAAACCTCCACCAACAATACCTAGAAAATAAGCTATACTTTGACAATAAATATGTAGATTGAACCACAAAGCTGGATAGAACTCTTGTAATGGTAGAAATCTCAATCTAGCAAGAACGACACCTAGTGGCATCATCATTCCCCAACTAACCGCATTGATAACACCATGTGCTATCTTTATCTTAGACCTTGAATTTAGTTTTACATTATGACTACTTATAGCCACTGTTTTCCCAGAAAGGAAATTTAAAGTCCCAAAAGATCTCAAGTTATCTCCTGACATGCCATGACTTCCTGGTGTATCATCATCTTGTAGTGCTCCTTCTTGCCAAACATGATTCACGACATTACTTCCATTCATAGGTAGTTCAAACCTCGCAAAGATGATGACTTGTCCATTGATATTCTGGGCTGAAACATCATGAACCGTAAAGCTCAAGTCACCTTTCACAAGGGTGGTTCCATAGGTGTTGATAGGTGACGTGTATGCTTTGAGAGTGCCATCAGAACGTTGTAATGCAACAAAAGCTTGCGAGCCGATCATCCCTGTAGATGTTGGGTTTATAGCCCAAGCAAGCCATCTTCCGTGCTGACTTTCAGGCTTCCTAAAGGCGATATCGACAGTACGAGAAGGCATGTCGTAATTCCAGTGAATAAAAGAATTCAAAGTATGAAGATGGCTGCATGAATCGTAGGATTTTCCATGGAACTGGAAATCGGAGCAGTTGGTTTGAGCCAGGGGCGGCTCAAACCCGTTGGTGGCCTAAGGCCAAAATCAAACTAGAGGCCTTAAAAAAAATAAAAAATTATAAATGTTTTTTATTTCAAATATATTTTTTTTATCTTTTTGAGATGCAAAGTTGTTAATAATTTTTGTGTAGTCAATCTCTTTTAATAATTCTTTTTCAATCGATAATAAAGCCAGATAACTTAATCTTTCTGAGACATTGTTGAACTTAAATAAGATTTTATTATTTTTAATTTTGAAAAATTTCTTTTTGTTGAGGGGACTATTACAGGAATTGCTAACATTATTCTATAAGCAATGTAAGCATTTGAAAAGAATCAAGTCTTTTTATTTGATTGTCTCAATTAGACTATTGTCTTCTACTTGTATGATTTTATAAAGTTATCGACTTTTTTTTTTCTTTTAAGTTTTGAGTGAGGGAATTCATACTTTCTAGATGACATATTAAAATC
Source organism: Solanum sitiens (assembly GCA_016801875.1). Classification (NCBI taxonomy): domain Eukaryota; kingdom Viridiplantae; phylum Streptophyta; class Magnoliopsida; order Solanales; family Solanaceae; genus Solanum; species Solanum sitiens. The sequence continues at coordinate 873,467 of JABWTJ010000101.1, forward strand.
TAACAAAAACACTATTTACTATATCAAATAAAATATATAATAAATATAAGATACAAAATAAAAATAATATTAGAAATTAGAATAATATTACCGAATTTAAAATTATGAACACTTGATTTCCAAAATTGAATTGGATTGTTGTGATATATTTTTCTTCAAATTTAAAACATAAATTATATTTTTTCAAAAATTAAAATTATCAATAAAACTAGTACATTATTAAGTTTTGAATAAGATATATGTAAGATTAGAAAAGTGAAAGAGAGAAGAAATAGACGAGAGGAAGAGAGAATGATAAGAATACATAAAAATCAAATTAGAAAAAGTATAAGGTAAAAAAAAAACCCTGTACAAATAAAAAAGAAATACACGTTGAGAAGATAAAAAGTAAGTCAGTTATCTCATTAATGCCGTTTGGATTTGGTCATTTGGAGTCTTTGTTCTATTTTTTTTTAATTTAATCCTACCTAAGCTAAAAAAAATGGACCCCCTAAAATTGGGGGCCTAAGGCCAAAGTTTTTTTTTTTTAAACTTACCAGCCGCCCCTGGTTTGAGCATGTGAGGAGAGGAAGCATAGGGTGAAAAAGAAGCAAAAAACCAAGAGGTTATTAGAGTATGCCATCACGTACGTAGTTACTTTCTTATGATGAGAGGCTGGTGTATTTATAATATGGTTCACTAATCCAATTTAAAGATGAATTAGGTTAGTTAAATTTGGAAGTTACTCAAATATTAGGATCTATAATCCAATTATGAGTGGGAGTAGGAAAACTTAACCTTTTTTTAATACTAATTTATAATATAAGGTAAAAAAATATTTTAAAAAAACGCTTTTAATTTGTATATTTAATTGACATTTTCAAATTTTACAATGAAGTCAGAAAAATAAAATCAATTGCAACTGAATTGAATTAAGAATAAATCTTGAAAAAATATACATGAGTTTTCATGCCACAATAAATTCAGTCCCTTTACAATTTTTAATGTTTTTAAGCTTTAATTAATCACTTTACAACTTTCATTACTATACTTGTCCTCCTTTCACCACCTAAAGTCACGTTCTTCACCGCTAAGAGCTTCGATTTTTTGAACAATTTCACCACTTCTTCCACCTCTTCGCCACCACACTCTTCCACAGCCACAACACACGCGCCGCCATCTCTCACCGTTCTCTCCATTTCCCTCACGTATCGGGCCGGAAACAAGGCCCGTTCTAAATACGGGCTGAACCCGAAATCAAACACCTTATCAAAAAACGGCAGATTGTGTGGATCCGCACGGCGCACCAGAGGATGTGATTCAACAACCTCGATACCGGAGACGTCGTTAACCCCCATGTTATTCAGGGCCATAACAGAATGACCCGCCCCGGCTGACACAACTAAGATCCGAGAATTGTTGGAGAAGAAATTTTGGGCCTGGAGGGATTGGAATTGGATTGTAAAGGAATGGACAGTTTGGATCCATGATTTGGTGGACCATATACGGCGATTGTGTTTGTTTACAGTGGTGAAAGTTCGATGGGTGAAATCGCAGGTGGATTTGGGGAATTTTTGGTGGGGTTTTAGATTGGGATTGATGAAGGTCTGTGGGGTTTTGAGGTAAAGGAGGAGAAGGGTTAGTGTTGCAATTGTAATGGATATGAAGGAGAGTTTGTTGAGGAAGCTCTCCATGTGTATCGTCTCCATTGATGAATCAATCTCGATAAATCTTGATCAAGGAACAGAGCTTCAAATGGTGCCGCTTTTTTCCTTTTAGCATCAATAGAAGGAACGACCTTACAAGAAATTTAAAGTCCAAAATTGTCCTTTTAATTTTGAACTTATATTCTAAATCGTAAAAGGGTCAAATATATTGGTATACTATTGAAAATGGTTCAAATATACTTTCCTTACATCCTTTGATTACATTTTTGGTTAAAGTATACTTTTCGTACTGTAATTTGACATGAATTTATTTTTAATCTTGATAAAAAGACGTTGCAAGCTCAAAAAATTAAATATGTTAATAACCACATATTTATGATAGTGATGCATTAATTTTACTCCTATCACAAATTGCAATCACTTTTTTAACGTTAAATAGATTTTGACGAGAAAATTTTTTTCATCTATGAGTTTCCTGAAGCAATAGGTCATTTGATAATAGGGCTGTTCAAAAGCGAATCGAAACCGATAAGCCAAATCGATAAAAAAGTTATTGGTTTATAGTATTGGGTTAGTGGTTTAGTGGTTTTGATAACGGTTTTGATTTTTTTTGTTATCGGGTTATCGGTTCTTAACGGTTTAAAGTTTTTTCTTAACGGGTTAATCGATAACCCGATAGTAAATTAAATTATTATATTTATACCATTTTGTATATAAAGTCCTCGACTTAGAGTTTAATTTCCTACTTTTATTTTTGGTTGTCTCAAACACTTGATTATTCTACAATGTAAAAGTGTTTGCTTTTGAGCAAGATGTAACTTGTGAACTCAAGTGCATGGTTTATTTGGTTTGTCACCTTGTTTCTAAGTGATTTTCAATTTTTTTTTCTTTTATGTCAAATCTTAACGGTTAAATCGATAAAGATCAAAAACCGATAAATCAATAACCGATAAGCCAATATCTTAATGATTCTATAACGGTGTAACATCTTTACAAACCGATAACCAATAAGCAACCCCATAAACTTCAAAACCGAACCGAACCGGCCGATACACAGCCCTATTTGACAACCTTTCATAGTGTGATGTAGGGGTGTCAAATGGGCGGGTTGGGCTGAAATTGGAAATATTATAATGGGTTGAATAGAAATTGGGTTGGGTCTTGACACGCCCCAGTTTACTTTGGGCTCAAATGGGTTGGGCTCAAATGGGCTAAAGAACGGGTTGGGTCTTGACCCACCCAATTTGACTCGATTAATCTCAATAATTTAACATATTGATATTTAACTTTTATAATCACTATTTAAATTTCCGATCAAAATTTTTTGTTAAAAAAGTAACAAATGGATAGATAAATCCTAAAAGATGTTAAATAGATAATAATTCATACCTTTAATGTAGGAACATATCTTAATAAAAAGTTTTAAAACGGATTGAAATTTGAAATTGAATTGGGCTCAATTGAGAATTCTCTTCAAATGGGTTAAGTTTGAATGGGTTGAGATTGAACCCAATTCAAATTATGTTGAGCCAAACCCTTAAAATTCTGAGCGAGTTGGACGAATTATCTATGTTTGGGTTCATTTTTGACATCCCTAGTGTGATGGTTAGCCTTATATTGATTAATTCCTTAAGAAGGATGATAAAGACCTTTACAAAGACGATAAGATCATTTCAGACGAGACTCTTACATGCAACTCATTAATTATAAGTTTTTAGTGATGAATTTGGACAAGAAGAAGGGGAGAACTCGATATGATCGACCAAGGATCAAAAGAGGCGACTTGACTCCCGCCAAAGAATAAGTTAAGTTGGTAGCGACAGTGGCTTGAAAAAATAGTGGAGATGCGATCAATATGTGTGATAAGGCAACCAGTTGCATAAGGGAAGTTGCAAGAGAAGTGTTAAGGTATCAAAGGGTTCTCTCGTGAACGTTGAGGAGATTGGTAAAGTCCAACACAAAATGAAAGAAAAGAAGACTACTAATGCGAAGTTGATGGAGAACAAGAATAAGGAGGATAAACAGGCAAGAAAGAAATGTACAAGGTGGCGAGGAATGAGGTGAAGTTGGTGGTGATTATGACAGCAAAAAGGAGAGTTTTCAAACTACTATATAAGGAGCTAGGGTACAAAGGCGAAGATAAAAGTTGTATAGACTAGGCATCACTTATATGAAGAACTTGGAGTGGCTAACTAGATTTTTTAATATCTGTTTTAAGATAATAAAGATGTTCGAAGAACGAAAGTGGAGTACGATGATTATTTCATTGTACAAGAACATAGGTGATAGTCAAAACTACAATACCTAAGAGTATCAAGTTGTTCAACCACACTATAAAAGTATGAATGGAGGTGGTGGAGATGAGGGTGAGGAGGAGTATGTGTGCGATTGAACCAGACTAGGGTGAGGACAGTAGCAAATGACTCAAAGCACTTTCGAGTAATGATAGGGTTGCACCAAAGACCAACTCTTTGCTCTTTTTTTTTTGCACGGATGACGATGAATATACTTGACACAACAAATATGTTATTTGTGTATGACATAATACTAAATAACACAGTTGAGTTAACACTAAAATAAAGACTTAGAGATAAAGTATGGTCTTTAAAGAGATAAGGTTGAGTATGACCAAGACTAGATACTCGGCGTAAGGTTAATGCTTCATGCTCAAGTCATACCAAAAAGGATGTTTCAAGTATATATGGGGTATTTAATTCAAGGTAATGGCCATAAAGATCGATGATGACGTACCATATTGTATTGGTGTAGGTTGGACGAAATGAAGGCTCACCGCGGAGTCTTGCGTAATAATAAGGTGTGCCTAAACTTAAAGGTAAGTTCTACAAAGTGCATCGTTAGCCTAACTAAGTCGTATGAAGAATATTGTCCAGTGAAAAACTCACATGTACAAAAGATGAAACTTGCGAAAATCATGAGATGGATGTGTGGACATACTAGGAATGAAAATATTCGAACTTTATTTTATAATTTTTATTGTTCAAACTTTATTTTATAATTTTTTTAGAACTTTTGTTATTATTGATATTCTTAGTTAGTAAGTATATATATATTCTCCTTTTAGTTATTATTAAGAGAAATAATACAAGTAGAAAATAATAATTTAATGAAAATACTCAATTAAAAAAAAAAAACTTGATTCTTTTCCTAATGCATATATTACTTATAGAATATCGTTAACAATACTTGTAACTATTGTCTCGAATGAAAAAAGTTTTCCGAAACTAAAATTGATAAAATCCTATCTAAGATGAACAATGTGAGTGAGATTGAATGCTATATATATTATTAATTGAAAAGGAATTAATAAAACAAATCGATGTGAACTTTGAACTTGAACTTAGAATTATAATAATTTAAGTGTTAAGCTTGAAAAAATTATATAGTTAAACATTTAAGTTAATCAAAATTTAATGAAATATTTATATTTTATTTATGAATAATATAAAAATAATTATAAAATTTATATATCTAATTTATCAATTCGATTAGATTAGATTATTTTTGTTATTGTTTTATAGTAAAACCAAAATCAAATCAAATAATACTTCTTATCAAAATTTAAAACCAGTATAACTCTTTTCTTAAGTATTAAGGACAAATATAATTCTTTTTATATAATAATAATAATATAATATTTTTTTCAATACCGTAACTGATTACCGTCTCCGCCCCTAATAAATGGCCGTGATAAATAGTGTAGAGCCGGCCACGGAATAAAACGAACTGTTTAGTATTGTAAATTTGTAATGTTGTGTAGTCACGTTATTTGAGTGATTCTTCTTGTTGTACTACAACTTCCTATGTATGTATAGTACATACAAAAATACAAAATGAGCCATGTGCTTTACTTTTTGTTATTTATTTCTCTCTTATACTTTGGAGTACACTACTTTATTATTACTAATATATCCTCAAGTCTGGTATATAATTAAAAAATAGAGGATAATACATTATACTACTTCGATGATGTTTAGTGTGGGCCTGGCTTGCGTGTTAGGTGAAGGCATATAATAAAGAGTCATGCTTCAATTATCATTTTTAATATAGAGATAAAAATAAAATGAAATATTTGTTATAGTAAAATGAAGCCAAAAGAGAACATGTTAATGTCAATAGAATTTCAGTGAGAAATCAATAAAACAACTAAAGAAGTCCTTGTCAAAAGATTTTTTTAATAATTCGAGTAAATTCTTTGGTAAATTGGTGAGAAAAAGAGAAATAGTATTACTTTACATTACAACATAAAATAAGAAGAGTAAATGAAATATGTAATTTAGAGTAGAATGTGCATGAGTGTCAATAGACTACTATAACAATAATATACCTTTGATAAAATTTCACGACTGTGGTTCGAAGATAATAATAGTTATATTTACTCTTACTTTATAATGTTAAAGAAATTACAAGTTAAAGAAATTACTTTTAGTAAATTTTCATTTTAAGTGGTGTATTTTAAAACAAGCAAGGGAAACATTCAACAAAATTATTAAGTCAAGCGTGAAATAATGAAAAGAATATAATAGCAACATATAATGAAATGTCAAAAAACAAATATATCTTGTATCATCTTATATATAATACTAATACCAATAGAAATTGTGATAGAGTGATAAATATTCTGTATTCTTAATCAAAGATTTTAAAATTGTATTTCTGTAATTATCTTTGTTATAAAATGATTTACCCTTAGGTAAGACTTTTAATCGAATTTCGAAGGTAAAAGGATAAGGGAGGTAATTTGGTCTGTAAAGGGGTATTTGTGTCCTAACATAATATTTTGTACTTGAAATGATCGTAATAGTCTAAGCTATAAGCTGATATCGTACTCTTCATGGTGTACTATAAAACTGGGAGTTGCAAACCAAATTACTTCATAAAATATCTTGCATTTCTCAATTAAGAACTCGCCATCTCAGGTGGAGTTCTCCGGTGATCAATCGTCGTCTCTTTCGTTTTCCGGTGAGTCAATTCTGAAGCTTTTTACTCTTTCTTCCTTTGCTTCAGGATTTCTCTGTTTGCTGTTTGTTTCTTTTTCCGATCAATTGACTTTGTGTATAAACTGCCCACTAATTGTTCAGTGTATCGTTCATCTTTCTAGTTGAGTCTTTGCTGTTAGAGATTTTTCTGAGCTCTTTACCTAAATTTTGTTCAACTTTTTCTCTTTTTGGTTCTCTTTATTTGACAAGTGTTCTGCGTGCTATTCTCAGTTTTGTGATTTTACTACTGAACGTTGCTATGCCTTCATTTGGATGTGAAATCAATTTTTCTTTCACAGAAAAAGAGTGATCGGTGAAATTCAGCGATATTTTTATCTTTTATGCACCGGATCAGTTATGTTTGATAAACCCATAGAAATCATACCGAATGGATTTTTTTTAATCTACTTTTGTAATTTCATTTGTATATTTATGTTTATCTCACGATGCTGATTTGAGGATAAATTTTCAGTTTCTAAATTGATGTGCTGGAATTTTAGTACTTTGATGAATTCCTACAAAACTGTGATTTGTATTTTTATACTTAATCTTGTAGCTTTTGATAAACATTCATGCTTCGTGGAATAGGTATTAGTGAAAAAAGGATGGAGATGAAACAGAAGTTAGAGTGGAATGAAGCTCAGAAGACTCTGATAAATGTGGACCTTGTTGCTGCAGCTAAAGAACAGCTCAAGTTTCTTGCTACCGTTGATAGAAACCGTTGGCTGTATGAAGGCCGTGGCCTGGATAAAGCCATTCATAGGTAATACATAATCTCTAAGAGTTCGTCCCATGTTAATTGTTTTTCAACTATGAATACTTATTATTTGAAAAATCTTTACTTTGTAAATAATTTTCCTTTTCTTCTGATCTGAGGTAAAATTACAACTTAATGTTTCATTTCTTTAAAAGGTTGCTTTAGAGAACATGCAAATTAAAATCCCAATTTCAGGTACTACTCATGTTGGCTACCACTGTTGGCAAAACACTCTGAGTCCCCCTACTTTGACGGACCCTTGGTTGTTCCTTTGGATTGTGAATGGATTTGGCATTGTCACAGGCTCAATCCTGTACGTTTCTTAACTAGTGAAACTTTTGTTATTTAAATTCTGTGACTAAAAGCTATTTATTACATACTTAATTGTCCTTTCTGCCGTCTTTTTCAGGTTAGATACAGGACTGACTGTGAGAATTTATATGGGAGAATTCTTGACAACAATGATGTTGTATCTTCTGTGAATGCGAAGTCAAAACAGGATACCGAAGAACTGTGGAAACACTTGTATGCAAACGAGCCTTATGATTTGGACTCAGCTAGAGCTCTTTCAGAAGATGTCCATGCAAAAGCTGAAAAGTACAGTGATTATGATCTAGTCTCTGCTGTTTCACGGCAAAGCCCATTCTTCTACCAGGTGAGCAAGAGGACGCTAAGACTCTTTTTTTGTGTATATCGCAACATATCAGCAGTCAGACTTGTACAGTTCACAAACTTCTGTTTTGTTTATTTGAATGCCAAGTTTGAGAATCAATGGCTTATGTCGAACCATATAAACAGAATGGTTTTACACTCACTCTGAAAGTGATACTAAGGAAAATCCTTAAGGATATATATTCCTAGGAGGCCAGAGAAAAAACTTCAGCTGTTTTCCTGCTAATTGTTGTCAAAATCATGTTATCCTTAGTGATTCTAGTGGCGTTCTTTTTTTTTATCTACTCTATTAAGCAGCGATTTAAAAGTTCTTTTATGTCTTTCTTATAGGTGTCTAGACCACACATAAACAACGATCTCTATCTTGAAGGTGCTGTGGCTCGATACAAGGGTTTCTTACATCTGATCCGGAGAAACAAAGAAAGATCCATTAAGAGCTTCACCGTTCCAACTTATGACATAGACCTTATCTGGCATACTCACCAGTTACATCCTGCTTCTTATTGCAAAGACCTTGTTGACATTATAGGTAAGGTTTTAGAACATGATGACACTGACTCAGATCGAACAAAAGGGAAAAAGTTGGATACTGGCTTTTTTCGAACTACAAAGCAGTGGGAAGAAACATATGGTTTAAGATATTGGAGGGCAGGTGCTATGTATAGAGGCAGTTCACCATCTCCTCTTGGGAATTCTTATTACCCCTCCAACCCTGTAAGCAAGAGCGCAGATATTTTCCATGAGCACCAAAAGATAATGCAGTATCCTGATATGGAAGCAGTAGAAGTAATTTTCAGCATCTTTCTACTTTTAGCTTTGTCATCTCAATATTGTTTACATATTTTGAGATTCAATATTACTGATATATCTAGGATACTTGCATATAATGAATTCCATTTCAAACTTATATCATAAGGTAATAAGTGCAAGGATGAGAGATCTGGAGAATGTGCTGAAAACCTAAGTGATCTTTTGTTTTCAATCAGTATGCTAGAGATCATAGGGGAGCCATATTATTTTATAAGTATATAATTTAAATCCAATGTGGAAAATTATATGACAACTTTAATCCTAAGTTGACATTAAAGATAATCATTATCTGTGTCTGGTCTTGCTATGACAGGTAGAGTGTCAATTCATTTAACTGTATCCTTCAGGGCCTATCTTGAACATTGCATATCTCTGATATAAAGAACATTAATGTGTAACCTAGATTTATAGATCACTTCACTCAAAATAATCTACTTGTCTTATTGCTGATGAAGATCTGACTTCCAAGTTTCTAATTAAGTGGTTTTATGTTCGAATTAGTCAAACTACAAGTTGTAACTTTTAGTAACTTCTCCAATTATTTACAGGTTATGTTAGAGCTTGTAGATATCAGAAATTTACCAGAAGGACGCGAGGGAAGCTTCTTTGTCTCATTTAGCAAGACTCAGCCTGATAGAATCTTCAATGCAAAGAGAAAACTTACTATTTTGTCCGTCACTGGGGAAAAACAGGTTGCTTCTTTCCAATGTGAACCTAATGGTCATCTTCTCTTTGATCTCATGTCATGCTCATCGTCTGGTTTGCCTATTCCGAAACCTGTTAAATCTGTGGGTTCTGTTAAAGTCTCTTTAGAAGATTTGGTTTGCCCGACTTCGAAACTTACAATGGAAAAGTGGTTGGAAGTTGTGCCAAGCTCTAAAATGGAAACACTAAAGCCAATCTGTTTACGAGTAGCTATCTCAGTTACATCACCTACTGCAGCACCATATGTCTTTCACTTTGTCCGTCCTCGAGCATTCTCCAAAAATTCTTGCTTATTCCCACTTCCTGGAAGGATTCAGCATGCTAAGAATTGGACTCGCATCATTGATGATGCTGATGATGAGGTCATTAGCCTTCAGATGAGGTACTTGATGTTTAAGCATTCTATGTTGTTGATCTTTACTTTAACATGGATGTGCCTGTTATTGATATGCTATCTGCTTTCTTTTCTTTGTCCGCTTATTCGTGGTTAACTAAGAACTAAAATATTTGCTACTTTTGCATCACCATCAAATTCCTCAGAAAGCTTTTTGTACTGCTTTGAAATGAAGTTGGGGGTAATCCTTTTATGATTTCTCTGTTCAACCTAATTCAGTATTATGGGACCTATCTGATATTCTAAATGTCATGGGCCCTTGTGTTTGTTGGTGAAAATTTTAAGCGAAACCGATAATTTCACCAAACATGTATGAGAAGTTAGAAAACTGTCATTACCTTTTCTCCTTGCTGCTTGACATTCTGTTCATGGCTCCACTGTAGGGACTCGAAGAAATCCAAGGGGGAAACTGATTCTACATTGCACAAGGAAGTGGTTGGCGTCAGCAAGTCCGGCGAGGTACATTCTCTTGCTGAGTTAGTAGGGAAAGAGTGGTTGCTGTTAGATGCTCAGTGGTCTCTTCAACTTCAAACATCCAGCAGTGATGATGGCCACCTTTTTGAGTTGGCTGGTCAGAGGAATGTGAGTGTTTATCCGTCACTTCTTCCTTTTTTTTGTTCAAAAACAACAGGAAAGTAGATTACTGTTCTCATTTGATGTATACCACTGTCACTCATACACTCATCTATTAGATGATTGATATGTCCCATCAGATTTTCTGGAAATGCATCTTTGCTGATAGACACATTCCTCATTGGGTTTTCCAGGAAACATGGCTTTGCTGCTAATTATAAGTTGTTCTGGCTGTTGTGAAATGCTATTTATAAGTTGAACAATTTCAGCCACTTTAATACCTATACACTTAATGCCATTAAATGTGGCCTTCTCAGCAATTTGTAGAGACTGTTTCTGTGTTTTCAATCATTATGAATTCGAGTATTGCGATCAAAGTTCTCTTATACAGCCTCTCATTTACTTACTTATTTCAAAGTCATGAAATAGCTGAATTTGTTGGGTGTTACCCATAATTATCATTCGACAAGTTAACATTGCTCTGGCTCTCCATGCATTGATAGCTCCCCCACTCATATTTTGTCCAGGTGAAATTCTTCCCTGGTCAGAGGCTGGATTATGAGCACAAGCATTGTACAAAGCAAAGGAGTCAAGATGATTTTATGACAGCGGTAGAGTTCTCTGCACAGGATCCTTATGGAAAGGCAGTAGCGTTGGTTGACTTGAAATTTGGAGTTATCAATGTAAGTAATTTGGTTATACTCTTGTTCCAGTATCAACTTGTGGAATCACATTTCTCTAATAGATATGGTTTCCTTGTAAAATCAGGTGAAAGAGGAGTGGTTTCTTTTGCCTGGTTCTATAACAGCTTTTGTACTATGTGATACGTTGAAGAAGGAAGGGTACAGTAGCTTGGTAGGCAGTGCCAAACATTCGAAAGAGAAGAATTTCTCCACTCAAGAAACTGATGTGTGCCATGAAGAGGACAACAGAGCTAATCTGGAATCTGAGACAGAGAAGGGGTTGAAGTTGGACCTGGAGGCTACCAAAGGAAACATTGTAGCACCGGCAAATGAAGCAATCAGTGGAGGCTGCGGTAATCTTATGAAGAGGGGAGCCTGTGGTAGTTGTGGTGCTGTTTCTGGAAACAAATTAAAGAGTGGTGGTTGTGGTTGTGGAAGTATGTTAGAAAGCGGCGGTTGTGGAGGCTGTGGTGGTGGTGGTTGCGGAAGTATGTTAGAAAGCGGTGGCTGTGGAGGCTGTGGTGGTGGTGCTTGTGGAAGTATGTTAGAAAGTGGCGGCTGTGGTGGTGGTGGCTGTGGAAGTATGTTAGAAAGCGGTGGCTGTGGAGGCTGTGGTGGCAGCGGTTGTGGAGGCTGTGGTGGTGGTAGTTGTGGAAGTATGTTAAAAAGCGGCGGATGTGGTGGTGGTGGTAGGTTAGAAAGCGGTGGCTGTGGAGGTTGTGGTGGTGGTGGCTGTGGAAATAGGTTAGAAAGCGGCGGGTGTGGAGGTTGTGGTGCTGGCGGCTGTGGAAATAGGTTAGAAAGCGGCGGCTGTGGAGGTTGTGGTGCTGGCGGCTGTGGAAATAGGTTAGAAAGCGGCGGCTGTGGAGGTTGTGGTGGTGGTGGCTGTGGAAATAGGTTAGAAAGCGGTGGCTGTGGAGGTTGTGGTGGTGGTGGCTGTGGAAATAGGTTAGAAAGTGGCGGCTGTGGAAATAGGTTAGAAAGTGGCGGCTGTGGAGGTTGTGGTGGTGGTGGCGGCTGTGGTGGAGGTGGATGTGGTAATGGTTTGGCATCTATGACAACTGTTGAAGTTAATGCATAAATGAGTAATTAATAAAGTGGTCATGACTTTGATGCATGGTTTTTATGTTTGTTGAACCCTTTTCAGATTACAACACTAAGCTCTTGATGAGACTGTTGTGTCTTGTAATTAGGATTTCAACTGCTGGAAATGTTTGTTGTGTTATTATGAATGTAAAAAGGAAATAATGTATTATATGTTGTTGTAGTGACTGGTTTGTGTGGAATAATGCAAAAGAGTGCCGTTTGAGCATCTTTTCAATGCTTGATGAATATTGCTCTGAAGCTGAATTAGTTGGTTACCGCTCATTTATTTGCTAGTGTTCGTGTCTGGAACCAGTGGTTTCTTTCTCATTTCATCCCATAATCATTTGAAGACATAATCAAGTAGGAAGTTTGGGCCATATCTACTTATAAATGAATAAATCTGGCAGGAAACATTTACTGATGCATAAAGTGACTTTACCTGATCAGGTCACACTACTACTAATTTCTTATACTTCCTGGTGTGCTGAATAATATCCATCTAATTACTTTTCCTAATGAAACAAACTAAGAAAGGGTCTCTTGGCCTTTGCGCGGTTATAGTTAGTCATGAGTAGATTGTAAGATTAAATATTTAAATACATAATATAATATTATGATTTTTGAACAAAAAGAAGCATTAATCGTAAATTGGTTATGTTTGGGCAACCGTCATCATGGAATTATTGTAGAGAATATGTGGTAACCTAATGGGCGGAGGAAGAACCAATTTATAGAGGTTATGATTTAATTTGGTACGTCCATCAAGTAACCAATGTACGGACGAGATGTATTCTTTATTAAAATATTATTTATGATATTACTTCGATTAAAAGTATTTTAAGCCATAAGTAAGAAATAATTAATAATACTAATTAAATAATAATTCTTACATAGATTTTCCAATGGATTGTCTATTGAAGAATTCCATCAGTAACAACCTTTTAATGCAAGAAAGGATAACTAGAAGAAAAAAGACCAGAAGAACAATTAAAAATGTTTTTTTTTTTTTGGCATAATGCATAAATATGTTCTTTTGCTTGCATCTATAACATCCAGCTTTTGATATGCACAATTAGATATTTAAATTTGTATAAAATTGAACAAATAGACACACGTGTTTTATGTGGCATAGTGTACATAGAACACTACGTATGACATAAAATTGTCATGTAGGACACTAGTAAGACAAATGTGTTTATTTATCCAATTTAAAGGGCACATATATGTATTATGTCATTAATTCTCACGACGAAAATAATAGTGTTAACTTTGTTGAATAATCAGACTTCCTTTTCTTTTTTCCAGGCTAAGGTGGAAAAACAGAATAAAAAGCAAAGATCAATTAGTAAAGAGCGGCCATTATGTGTTATGTTTGTCCCCTTACTTTAAAGAGACTAAACTCGATGGTTTGTGATTAGAAATAATTACTAGAAACTAGAAAGGTGTTTGCTTGATACTTTTATCAGTGAACAATATAATTAGGAAAATAATGAATCATGTCAATCATATTTATAAGAGATGTTATTTGAAAAATGAGACTATTGTACACATAACTTTTTAAGAGATGTGATTTGAAAAAAGTGTGTATAAGTAACTCTTATACACTATTATATTTTATACATTGTGTATAGTAGGTGTATAATGGTGTATACTAAATGTATAAGCATTGTTGCAAACCAAAAAAAAAAAAAAAGGAGGCTATGCGGGTGTAATGTGAAAATATGGGGTACTTAGATGTAATATTGTATTGAACTGTAGATTTTTATATTAAAAAATCCCCTTTAAATGTTATTATTCTCAAGTAATATGGAAAATGAGCCTTATTAATTGAAATGTGTTGTAAAACTAAAACAAACTAACAATATAAAGATAAAGAAAAGAAGAATATAAGACAAGAGATATAAAAGATAAAGCAATAGAAATGGAAGACAAAAGATGAGAGTATTTCTTGTTCTTCAACATATTAATCAAATCTTTAAGTGTATACAATATGAATCCTTATGTCTCTATTTATAGTGTAGCATAGAGGCATACAAAAGGTTAGTCATAAACATGACATTAACATGAATATAATGGGGAGGTTATGAAAGTGAAAGGTTACAAGAATGATGGTTATACAGTTGGAGGTTATGATCATCTTCATAATGAGGAAAATAGTGGAGATAATGGGTAACTTCTTGGTGTAGTGGACATCCATATTATATTGTTTTATAACACTCCCTCTTGGATGTCCATAGATAATATGCCTCGTTAAAACCTTACTAGGAAAAAACCCTGTGGGAAAAAATCCTAGTGAAGGAAAAAGAGTACACATATCTTTTAATACACTTGAATGTTGCCTCGTTAAAAACCTTACCTAGAAAACTCATTTGGGACAAAACCATGGTTAAGAAAAAGAGTACAACGTGTATTTTTCTCCCCCTAATAAAAACTTTACTTAATATCTTGGAGACGATGCATTCCGATCTTATATCACAACTTCTCAAATATTGATGTTGGTAATCCTTAGTGAATAAGTTTATAAGATTATCACTTGAACGAACCTTTGAACGTCTATCTCATCATTTTATTGAAGATCATGTGTGAAAAAGACTTTTGGTGAAATATGTTGTGTCTGATCTCCTTTGATTGTATCCTCCATTCAATTGAGCTATGTATTTTTTTTAGTATACGGTGGCTGGAATATCCTTTGTCAAAGGAAAATCACATATTTTCGGAATATGATAGATTATGATTCCAACCAAACACACCCCTGACTTACTTCATTAATCAATATGATTTGAAGAAGTGGTTACAAATGTTTGTTGAATGTCAATATATTGTTGTGCCTCCATATGTAAGCAATAGCTCATTTGCGATCGAGCTTTATGTAGATCAAATAAATATTTTGCATCTACATAATCAAATCATTTTTGACTCATGAGATCGATTGATTGATTTCATTGAAGCTCGTCTTTTGTTCTCAAAGAAAGTCTCACATCTTCTAGCATTTGCATAATCAGCAATATGTAAGTACACCAATTGCACTAATACATAACATTTTAAATCATTTTCATGAGGTTGAAAAATTATTTCTTTGTGTTAAGTAATGCCAAAATCATTGAGTACTCAATGGAATAGCTTTAAGACCTTTTAAATCCTTCAAGGATTTTCATATAACCTTCATCGTCTAGTTAGACGTAATAATCATTCATTATGCATATTCAAGTATTTCACCTATTGCCAGACTGAAACAAGTCTCATTGCATTCATCATTGGAGAACATATCTCCATTTAATAATGTCAGGACTTCTGCGAAAATTCTTTATACCCCGAGACACGAATCGTACTTTATATCTTATGGTTATACTTTCGCACAATGATTCATTTGTACCCTCACTGACATATATTTTGATCTATGAACTATATGTTCAAAAGCATCACTTTTCTAAGTGAAACAAAATATACTTGAATAGTGTCAATCATTTATCAGTCCAGACTATATGACAGATTCGAATTTAAGATCCTCGTAACCATTTATAGCACTAAGTGCTACATCATATCAAATATATCGTTGACGGCCATTTTGATATCGATTCCAATACGACAAAACTTATTGAGATCTCTTCATTTTTCATCATTTTCAGGTACCTGAACCTTTGCCAAGGTTTTATGAAATGTTACGTCATAGTGCTCTTTCAAAGCACTTACCTCATTATCAATGACCATTTTGATAATTTGTTCCTCTCCTTCCTCAAGGAGTTTTCATTTGAAATCGATTGGTCTATCACGCTTTTGGCGTACCTAAACTCTGTCCTTCAAGGATTATTTATTGGAGCACTTGCAGCTTAATTAAAATATTGGGTCAACAAATACATCTGGCAAATTACTTGCAACATTTGCAAATGAATTATCTCTTGAACTTCAAGTTCATATATATATATTTTTTAACCAGGATCTAGATAATTCACCTTACACATAACTTTCAGCTGCTACACATATCTCCCCCTAATGTTAAAAAATCTAATATTCACCCTCAACCTCAATTGGGATCCATTTTTGTGCATGGTGGAGCAATAAAATCATATGTGCACATGTCAAATTTTTAGATGGAAATTATTTTGTTCCTGACCCTGAACCAATTGTGTTGGGAAAACCTGGTTGGCTTGATGCATACATGTTAAATAAACTCATCTCATACCAAATTTTATTTGAGAGATTTGTTCTCATAATCAATGGTCTAGCTATAATTGGAGGTATACAATTTCTTCTAAACCAACCGGCATTAGCACATGATTTTATAGTTTGAAACTGTGCTCTTAATTTAATAATTCGAGCAAACAACCTTATAAAAATCAATTTGTAAGTTGATACAAATGCACATGTGACCATACCATAGATGCATTCATTAAATCACAATAGTAAACGGTCCACATGGCAGATGAACAGACCCATATTCACCTTTTATATATTCCAAATAATTTCAGGGGATACAATCCCACCCTTAGCTGGTACAATAATTATTTTATCACGAGAACAAACTATAAAAGAGAATTCTTGAAGAATCTTTTATTTCTTCAACATATAGCCACGTGAATTCTCAATTTCTTTTGCATCACATTTGAATCGGAATGGCCAACTGATATTTATTCTAGTAAACTTCTAGTTTACTTTTGCATGTGATTCCATCAGCATGCCCATTTTTGTATACAACAAACAAGAGAAGGACGGGTAGTCTTTTATGTAAATATTCCTAACCCGCTTTGATTGTAGTAATCTGATGATATTTCATCTTTCAATAATTTACAGTCTCAATATAATAATTATTTTCAATTCCACTGAAAATTAAAAAGTTTCTTTTAAGACTTACTACAACCTCAATATTGTGAACAATTTTATTTTTCTGGATAGTAACAAATTAGCCCTTTCGGAACTCTCAATTAATTTTGTGTACTATCACAAATTTCACAACGTCATTCTTATGGTGACCATCTCCTTAAAGAGAAAATTATTATTATTATCATGGTTAAAATTATTACATTCAAGACTTATTTCTTGATACAATAACAAATTTGTGTTGCCACACAACAACATTTATTTTGGTCATGACCACAACCTTTACAGAAAAAATTTATTTCTTTGTTTTGCTCTCCAATAGTTCATAATAAAACATACCACAATATTTGTGTAGTACTCAAAGTATATATATGACCAAAATGACCATTTATGTCAAAATATTTTCTTTCAATCTCTCAAACCTCCCGTAGAGGTGAGATGTGACATGCATCCAACAATATATGAACATGTTCTTATCCATACGAACACAAGTCACATTTTCTTCAAGAAATGAATCATAACCATTTGTGCATGTTCCATAAGTTTTTATTAGAAACTCATTGTCATGTTTTGTCATTATGTGACTCACCTCAACATCACTTTAAAAGGTCAAATGTACCAAATGTACTACCACTTTGTATTCATTTATTTTGATGGAGGATTTATAAAACTTTTTAAATTGGGTTGTACCAACAACAATGTGCCGAACTTCTCATACCACTTTGATGGATAACGATTACTTTTAACAATTACCTTCACATTTAAAGGACCATCTTAAGAAACAATGTGCCCAATAACCTTTCATACAATTTTAATGGACAAAATTACCTTTACATTTGAAGGAACATCTTAAGAACCAATGATGTTCTTCCTTTTAAATACCACAATGATGACCATTAACATTTTACCATACCCATATTCATACGTTCAACCACTTGTCATTTTTCAGACATATTAATATACTGCTACCACATTCACATAAGAGAATGGAGCAACTTAATTGGGTTAATTCCATGACTTTCAGTCAAAAGTATAAAAACTTTATGTTAGACATCATCATATCATCACTATAGTGCATTAGGACTTTAACCCAATGTCTTACCCATATAAAGACATCTTTGGTCATAAATAAATGGGACTTGAACCCAACTTCTTATTATCATGGTGCACCAAGACTTTAACTCGATGTCTTACCCACTTGGTGTGGTGAAACCTGAATTCACCGTCTTACCCTCAATCAATGCCTTAATAAACCAAGTGCATTACCAAGAAAATAATTATCGAAAATCATAAATATAATCTGAACTTGACTTAATATACAAAAAAAAATAAACAAAATCAATTAATTAGAACAACATGTTAGAATCATATAAAAGTCCCAAGTTAAAATAAATTTAAACATTTTAATAGTCTCTCTCAACATTGTTATGAAGATAATTATAATCTACTAACCATTTTAGAATAACTACAAAACAAGCTTTGTTAGTACAAATAATATATAGAATATGAAGTATACCATGCAACCGAAAAATTATGAAGTATACCTTGCATGAAGAATTACTATGATAACCCATATAAAGACATCTTTGGTCATAAATAAATGGGACTTGAACCCAACTTCTTATTATCATGGTGCACCAAGACTTTAACTCGATGTCTTACCCACTTGGTGTGGTGAAACCTGAATTCACCGTCTTACCCTCAATCAATGCCTTAATAAACCAAGTGCATTACCAAGAAAATAATTATCGAAAATCATAAATATAATCTGAACTTGACTTAATATACAAAAAAAAATAAACAAAATCAATTAATTAGAACAACATGTTAGAATCATATAAAAGTCCCAAGTTAAAATAAATTTAAACATTTTAATAGTCTCTCTCAACATTGTTATGAAGATAATTATAATCTACTAACCATTTTAGAATAACTACAAAACAAGCTTTGTTAGTACAAATAATATATAGAATATGAAGTATACCATGCAACCGAAAAATTATGAAGTATACCTTGCATGAAGAATTACTATGATAATTCATAAAAAAAATGCTTATCATTGATTTTTGACGGAGGATGAGCAACTCGTGCTGAAAACGTGTTATAAAACTAAAACAAACTAACAATATAAAGATAAGAAAAGAAGAATATAAGACGAGATATAAAAGATAAAGCAATAGAAATATGGAGACAAAAGATGAGAGCATTTCTTATTCTTTAAAGTATTCATCAAATCTTCAAGTGTTCATCAAATCTTCAAGTGTATACAATATCAACCCTTATGCCTCTATTTTTAGTGTAGCATAGAGGCATACAAAAGGTTAGTCATAAACATGACATTAACATGAATATAATGGGGAGGTTATGAAAGTGAAAGGTTACAAGAATAATGGTTATAAAGGTGGAGGTTATAGAGATTATGATCATCTTCATAATGAGAAAAATAGTAGAGATAATTTGTGAGTAACTTCTTGATGTAGTGGACATCTATATTATATTGTTTTATAACAAAATGATATTTGATAATATTACTTGTGTCTACGGTAGAATGATTGGAAAACATTTTTTCTTACGTTGCTAGTGTGCTAAATTTGACAATAATGATAATGTGACGTATGTGGGGAAAATAATACATAATGGGAAGAGAATAAATTTATATCTTCTTTGATGTGAAAGAGGTAATAGGTATATATTGCCTAAAAAATATATAAATGGTTTGGAATATGAATACAGCTTGTGAAGATATTTGAATATGTCTTCATTTACAGATCATGTTGTGTTCAACACATCCCTAAGATCTTTAATTATATTGCTTTAAACTTAGCAACTTTTTTTTGTTTTATTTCTTTGTACATGAAGTTCGTTAGACCATCTCCAATCCACCTCTATTTTACTCTCCATTCTATTGGAGAGTAAGATAGAGAATGGACACACCAATCCACCTCCAAATCATTCTCTATTTTTCAAATTTAGAGAGTTGAATAGTAGTTCTTCAAATTTGGAGAACTACTATTTACACTCTCTATTTTACGTTTTTAATATTTTATTATTATTTTCATTACTTTATCATTAACATATTATTTTACATATAGTTTCATTAATTAAATATATAATATTCATGATGCTTTTTAAATGAAATATAATATTTTTAAAAATATATTATTAAATATATATTTTAATTTAAATACAAGATAATAATACAGTACACAACATAATAATTTAAATACAAAATAAAATACAATGCATAACATTATAATTAATTCGCGATGAAACAAGAATTATGTTGAAAAGATATGGAATGTGCATTCAGAGTTTTGCAATTATTGCAAGACCATCACATTTTTAGAGAAAGGAAGCGTTACATGATATAATCTACATGTATTATACTACACAACGTGATAATTGAGGATGAACGTGATCATAATGCACCAATTCAAGATGTTGTAGAGGCTCCAACTCCAACGACAGAAATGGTGGTAGATGAAAATCTCCGGTTTGAATAATTTTTAGCTAGACATAATAAAATTAAGGACAAAAATGCTCATTTGAACTCCGTAATACATTAATAGGGCATTTATTTGAGCAACGTAAAATTTCAAAAATTGAGTGTTCATGTAATATTTGTGTAATTGTATTTCACTTTTATTTGAATTTGTTCATTAATTTATATATTATATAATATTTTTTGTGCAATTTATGATATTTAAAAATTTAGAATAAATATAATTTATATTAAATAAAAATTTTGAAAAAATAAAATTTTGTATCACATGAGAATTATATAAAGTAATTATTGCGAAAAAGAAATAAATGATTTATATTAGAAATAAGAAAATAAGAATGAAATAGAAATAATAATATAATGTTAAGGAGAGAGAAAAAATTTTTTTTTTAGAGAGTAAAATAGAGAAATGGATTGGAGTTGGTTATCTGAAGAAATAGAGAATTCTATATTTAGAGAGTAAAATAGAGGATAGGATTGAAGATGGCTTAGGAGATGATATGCTTCTTTGAACATATCATAGCTTGAATGAATTAATAGATAAATAACTTTATATTAATTAAGCAAGTCATTCAAAAAGATATATACCTATTTGGAAAATTCAAACATGATAGAGACATGGAGGGACTAAGCCTACATATTTCTCACCAATATTAATGAGATAAGATATGAGACTTTTTACTCTCATCGAAAATTTTAAAATTTTTTTTTTTTTTTTAATCTTTGTATAAAATTATACGTTGCTTCTCACTCAACATAACATGCATATTATTTGTGTATATATATATATATATATATATATATATATATATATATATATATAAAATCAAAATGGTTTTTTAATGCATGGATTTTGATTTCATTTAGCATACATTATGATCATTTCCATCAGGTTTACATCTTACCAATCAATTGAAATCAAAATTCATATATGTCAAGGACCATCTTGATCACTTCTATATTTATTATTAAATATTAAATATTTAGTACCGCCAATTAAGAACTGCATTTCAACTAATAACTTTTTAAGGAATTTTCGAGTTGAGGTTTTTTTTTTAGGATATTTATACACAAGTTAATTGATATTGATGTCTGTGTGGAGATTCGAATCATTAAAATTCCAACAAAACATGGATAGTTTCATATTTACTCATGTTCTTGTTTACGTAGCAATATAAGTTATATTCTCTCTAGCCAACAATATTTATCCACGATTGATTTTACACACTTTTTTAAGAAACAATAAATATAAGAATAATTTTAGAGATAAGTATCAAAAACACACCTAAACTATATCTTTTTTTTTTAGTTTCATGCCTAAACTATTGAAAATTTGAGTTTCATACCTAAACTATCACTTTTTAATTTGAGAAATACACCTCTCTTTTATACCACTCTCATCATGGTATGTGTAATATACTCTCTTTCTCTTTTATTTTAAAGAATTCACATCACACTCCACATGGACAAAATATTCAACCTTGACAAAAAATAAATAAATTATTAGTATTAGCTAATATTAAAAATTAAAAAACTATTATAAAAAAATAATATTTTCTTTTATAAAATAAAATGTAAAATATCTTACACCACACCATTTTTTAAAGTTTTTTATTTTGTTTAAATTTCTTTTATAAAAGTATTTCATTTTTTACTTCATCTCCTCCCCCTCATCAAATACTAATTTAGATATTATTTTATTTTCATAAAAATATAATTCTACCCATTCCACTTAACCCTCTGCTTTCAATTTTTTTCTCAGTGTTTACATATCGAAAATATTTTTTACTTGCCGCCACAAGACTTTTTTTATATTTTAGTTGTTTATGTTATATTCGATAAACTAGTAGAATTTTTTTTCTAAAAATATATGTACGTGCATATCTAACACAAAATAAGAAAAACGTAAAAAAAAAAAAAATAGAAGCAGAAAATTAAATAGGATGCGGTAGATTTTTTTAAATAAAATAATATCAATTTCTATCGGGGGAGGGGGAAGGATGAAATATGAAATTTTAAAAAATATTTTATAAATAATTTTTTTTTAAAAAAAAGGATGGGGTTGTCAGGGGGAGGGGGGTATTTTGAGGAGGTGGTGGAGTGAGATAAGAAAAATAATTTAATTTTTATATGGATAGTAATCTTTAATTTTTAATTAATATTAATTTTTTATTATTTAATTTTTATCTAGATAAAATATTTTATCTATGTGGAATGCCTTGTATCAAAGTTTTTCATATAAAAGAGAGAGTGCACTACACACACCACTGAGGTGTGTTTCTCAAACTAAAAAGTGATAGTTTAGATATGAAACTCACGCTTTCAATAATTTAGGAATGAAACTAAAAAAAAGTAAATAGTTTAAATGTGTTTTTGACACTTATCTCATAATTTTACTATTATCAGTTTTTGAAATAATTAATATAATGTCTTGAGAAATATACTCCTCTTAGTTTTTAAGAAAAACTCTATTAAAGGATTACATGGAGAAAAAATTAACTAAATTTACCTTAAAATAAATAATTTAAAATGACTATATTTAGAAAAATAACATATAATTTGAGATAGATGAAGTATATACAAAATCTGATGTATCACTAATTTTAAAAATAGTGAGTAAAGTACTACAAATATTTGGTGACAATTTTCACTAATCAAAGTGGTTTAGAAACAATACAGTAAGAAAAATTATTTATGAGAAACCCCAAAATTCACTTTAGAAGTAGTTTTATTACAAAATACTCCATAGAATACATGCAGAAGTGCTATGCGGGGCGAAAATGATTAAAAGTCTGCATCACTTTATTGTCATCCCTAATTTTTTACCGATGAAGTGAAAAGTATAAATTAATTTCGAAAAGAGTGTCATTTCGTCAATAATGCTGGCCATAATCATGTGTTAATTTAAAAGAGACCTCACTCCATGAGAAACAATATTTTTCCATTTGATTGAGAATTCAAATTATTTTTTGGTGCAAAAAAGTCAAGTTGTACAATAAAGTGTTTCTGGTTCATTCTTTGTTTATTTGGAAAATTCAAACTTGATGGAGACATGGAGGACCCCAAACACTATTTGTATTCCCTTTCAAACATAATTATTCTCTCACCGAAAGTTGAAAATTATGCTTAGCTTTTCTAATTTTGTGGGTAGAGATTACTGGCTTGACTAATTCAAATTTGTATCGAATAAGTTAACTATCAAATAAAAGGCTGATCTCTATCAAAACAAATTTTGAGGTTACATATATATACACGCTTGAAGGATAGGAGCAAATTGTAAATGAAAGAAATTTGTTTTAGAACACTCTTTAGTGCAATTTTTTTTTTTTTGATAATTATGTAGCTACGAAAGTACAGGTGATTAATCTGTTGGGATCGAAATAATTAGGACATTATACGTAAACGGGATAATGCACAAGTATTCCTTCGCCCGAAATCTTAGAGACACACTTATACTATACTAAGATCCAATTATGCCCTGAACTTATTTTATTAATAAATTTCTACCCCTTTTGAGCCTACATGGCACTATATTGTAAGTCTAACGTTGGTTGACTTTTTTTTCCAAGCTACTGCCACTTATGTCAAAAAGAGATAGAAAATTAATTATAAAATAAGTTCGAATGTAATAGGACTTTCGTATAATATAAGTGTGTCTCTGGAATTTCGAGCATATATTAATTGATACTTGTACATTTTCCCTACGTAAGCTAATAACTACAAAATATAGTGGTAATAAAACAAATGACAAAGAGACTTATTTTTAAACATCCTTAATATATTGTTTGGTCATTTAATAGAGTTATAGAGGCATATATTATATAAAAGAAACTAATGTAAAATCTAAATTATTGAGAGAGAAAATCTTCTCCTAATAAAACAAAACGTTATAAACGACTAATGAATGACATTGCATTATCATACGAGAAGAATGTTGTTTAATTTATAAAAATTCGAACATTTTTGAAAGAGATTTATATATTTTTTAAAATAATTAATACTTTCACTTTTCTTCGAGAAATAAAATCAAAACTCAAATATAATAAAAGTCTGAGACAATCAACTTTGAAGCAACGAACAAGGAGTAACATTTTGAGAGATCTAATAATACAAATACAATACTACTATTATATATTCGAGAGCAATAAAATATTTTATCACCAGATAAAGAGGATAGAAGGGTCACAGCAACACTCATCAATCAGGAAACAGCAACACAAAGCTGCCAGACTGCAACAACGTAAGTAAACGCAGAAACAGATTCAAAATTTAAATAAATACCGTATTCAAAATTCGCTAAGAAAAGGAGAAAAAAAAAAGTAGTTGCACTTACCATCCCTCAAGAAAGCCAGGTTCCCTTCTTGGTGGAGGAGCTGCATAATAATATTGAGGTGGTGGAGGCATCACTGGTGGACCTTGATAATAACCTATACACCACCACCATTAATTAATTAATTAATTTCAATTAAAATCAATTGAAAGAGCTATGGGAATTAATTGATTAAGGTTGATTAACCAAAAAGAAGTCAAAATTAAAGTAGATTAACTAAAATTAATAATATATAGGAAATTAATTAAAAGTTAAATATACCTTGAGCAGGGTAGGGATGTGCATACTTTGGTGGCTCACTCATCCTTGATTCCAAACTCCTTCAAAAAATATCACTAAGATAAATATATGTTTGTTGTAAAGAAATACTATAACAAGAATATTTATATACAACCACACAGATATCATCAAAGGAGTCAACCCCACGACCACGACTAATTAATTACTTTCTCTATCTCAATTTACGTGAGACACATTTTTTTTTTGAAGTCTATTAGTAAAAAATGTCACATTTTCATAATTATTTTTTAAAAAAAGAACTTTATATCTTTTTTACATTACTTCCTCTTAGCTTTATTAGGTATATAGGACGTTTTTTTGTTTAACAAGTAGGTGCACAAAATAAAAAACTACAATCACACTATATTATATACGGAGTACTTTGTCTTGGTACATAGTGGAGCAGTTGCAATTTGTCCTTTGGCCAGAAAATTTCTATAGTGGATCTGGTTTATTGGAACGAGTGACATGCAAAATCATCACAATAATTAAGAATTCTAATTTTATCATCAAAGGAATGTTTAATTCTACTATACCAAAAGAAAAAAAAATTGTACAAGTTCGAAAAGAAGTTCTTTCATCTAAGCCTTTAATATTTGAAGTCCACTGATCCCATTAATTTAGATTAGCATCGCATGACACATTATACGTAGGCGTGCACTTTAATTTGGAGAGAGTCAAACAAGTGTGCTAACTTTTTGATAACTGAATGTTACATACATGCAGAAGATTTGTTTGTATGAGTGAATACAATCAATAAAAATGAAGTTTTCGCTCTTTAATAATTTAAGTAGTACTATATAAAATTTTTTAGTAGTATCATTGGAACGCATAAGTTGGGCTCTGAGCTAGCTAGCCCATTGAATTACCCAGCCCAATCTGGCAATGCACATTATGAACATATGGAAATTGTGGATGTAAATAGTTGAATTTCTGTCATCAGAGCTTGGGCCAAAATCCAAATGCTGGTGTGGCCTGAAAATGGTCCATTTGCCAATGGACTTATAACACATTTGATCGCTCGATAACAAATAATTATAGCAGTTCACCAATAATATACAATTCATATGATGGTGTCTGACCCAGCATATATCCTATGCCCGTCATCTAATATATTTGAAAGAGTTTCTATTTTCAGTTATTCTTGAATTCTAAGTGAATTTCAAAGGTGTGATGTAAAGATATATTTTCTGAGTAAAGAAAAGGAACATGTCGATGTTAGTAAAAGCTTAGTTGTATGATCAGTTAGTCTTTATATCAAATCAATGAAAGCATGATACATGTTGAAATATTCACATAAATCACTTAACCATAATTAACTAATATATATTTCTCACTTCATTAAATTATTTAATCATAGTTAGAATAAGTTATAATACTAACATAATTTTGATTGAAGAGTAGTAAAGATTCCAAACCCGTGACATATATATATATTGATATTCAATGTTGTCATATGCAGAGAACACGATAGGATGTTGTTAAGGCACTTGTTGGCCTCTTTAGTCTTCCCCTAAAAAATGTTAATATTAGGCGTTTCAGAATGTTACCATTCGTCAAACACAGTGGCCAACACACCTTTGATAAAACTTTAATATATTTGTATGTTGAAAAAAAGAATTCTTAAAACTTAAGTCTTCATTTTCCTATTCATATTCATATGTTTGTATCAATAAAAGTTTTTATCTACTTTTTTCAGTTATTTTTTCATTCTGTCCATCTGTTTTAATTTGATATTTGTACGGTTTTATTTGCCTTCGTTTTTTTTATACCATAAATAGATTTTCTTTTAAAATAAAAGAAAACAGAATATTTGCATATTTGACTAGTCCTTGTCTTGTAAGAAAATGTTTAAGACTCTATAAATATAGGTTTGTCTTTCCTTCTTCACAATGTAGTTGGGGTTTGAGAGTTGTGGTTATGGGGGAGAATTTATGAACCTCCTTATATTCTAAGTGGATTAGTTGAGTTATTTCTTTCTTTCTATATTTTGTATACTCATATTTATATAGGGGATCGTTCGACTCCT
The DNA here is from genome assembly GCA_016801875.1 of Solanum sitiens. Classification (NCBI taxonomy): domain Eukaryota; kingdom Viridiplantae; phylum Streptophyta; class Magnoliopsida; order Solanales; family Solanaceae; genus Solanum; species Solanum sitiens. Next base: position 900,745 of record JABWTJ010000101.1, read on the forward strand.
TTGTGGATGGATGAAGGTCGATTGATCGAACCACGTTAATTTTGTCTCTTTTGATATATATCTCGTCTGTCTTCTTACCCATGATCTTTCGAGATTTATTTTGCTAGCTTCCTTGCTTATTTTGATCTTAACAATATTTTTACGGAAGTAATATCTCAACCCAATTTGTAACTCATATAGAAGAAAGAAGAGTTCGGAACATAACTAAGCCACAAAAAAAAAGTGATCAAAATAAGTCACTGTTTTAGAAAGTAATTAAAATAGATTTTGTGGAAGAAAAAATTTCACTTTATCCAATATTCCAAACGTTTTCCGTTAGTCCATAGCGGGTATATTTTAATATATAACGGAATTATTTCTTACACTTTATAAAATGCAAGTTTTTCTTACACTTTGTAAAGTGGAACTTTCTCTTATACTTTATAAAGTGGAAGAAAAACTTACATTTTACAAAGAGGAATATTTTTCAAGTTTTGTTCTCCTTATGATGTTTTTGTAGTGTTTGTCATACAATTATGTTGATTTGACATATCATAAAAATAAAAAAAATTAATAACCGATATCATATATTTCTTTCATCAATTTATAAAAGAATATGGTATAAATAGTATTATTATGACTATAATCGGAAAATACCTACTTCATTTTTATCACAAGGACAAGCAAATTTTGAAGATGATTATCTATAAATGATGAATCGTTGATCGACTTTTTGAGGGTTCCAAATAATTACATAGATCAAATCAAGTTAACGATACTTGAAATCTATGTTAGAAAGGAGCCTAAGACTAGCCAACAATGTTCTCTTTATCGGTCGATGTTCATCCCCAATTAGAAAATCATAATAGCGTTGATGAATTTCCGATAATTCAATCTACTAATTTTCTAACATGAATCATTATCAAAATATTCTTACCGATCGATATGATTTTGACTTGAACGAAACTATCAATGAAAGTGACTGGTAATGCTCAATAATTATATTTTGATTATTATTTGTTCATTTTGTCGATTATTTATTAATTTATATTATTATTATTATTATTATTATTATTATTATTATTATATATTTTGTAGTGGTTTACTTCAGTAAGATAGGAATATTGTTCCAAGTTATGGACTAGATATTTATTTTGGTCAGTCCTCACAGTTTGAAATGACGGAAAATGTTGGAAAATTCTCAAATTTTCATGTCTCGCCTATTTTAGTTACTTCCTAAAATAGTGACTTATTTTGGTTACTTTTATTTTTTTGTGACTTATTTAGATTCCGAACTCAAAAAAGAAAGTCCAAGACGGCTTAAAATCAATTAGAAATAAACATCAAACTGTCCCAGATCAAATAGTTAGTTGTGTTGGAAGACAAACTGTGATAATAGGCTGACATTGTTTTTGTAAAGACACAACTTATCTGGACTGACAATTTGGGTCCATCAAATCGTTTTTCTACATCCCTCATCCCCTTGTTTCGATTACTTCTGAGTTCTGAGTTTTTCTGGGGAATGTCAAAACATGAAGCCCACTAAATATTTTAATGGGCCTACTCATTCTAGTAGCCCTAATATTGTTGACCGCCAATGTAGTTCATCCATCGATGATTCGATTCACTTTTACTTATTGCTCTATTTTAGCTTTGCAATATGTTAAATTGATAATTAAATTAAAAGATATTTATTCTTAATTTTTATTTTACTAGTAGAAAAAAATGTTCATATAATTATATATACATGATCTTTGAAAAATAGAAATAGTAACAAAAACAGAAGTGCACTACCAAATATTTTCTTCCCCTAATGGTATTGGCTTTTCCACTTTATTGATAAGTATATTTTCATTGTGACAAAATTGCTTGTCAAGCAAGTGAACAAAAGGAATATAAAATCTTCAAAATTATCATGTGAATATTGAGATAATTTATTACAGACAAAGAGAAGGCATTTTACTGTTCGAGAGATGATTAGAATATAGACTCAATGAACCACCCATATATGGACATGACAAAACAAACATGGAGAAAATTAAGACAAAAATGAATCATAAAAAGTATCACTTATTCAAAATAAGACAAACTACTTGTTAAGACAAGTAAAAATTACCTTGATACTAAAAAGATAAAAATTCAACAGTATCATTATATATAAGTAATTGGATCATTTTTTGATCTGCGAATATCATTCTTACGCAAAAGTTATGCTAATCTTCTTTATGTCATGTAAACAATGAAATTTTGTGGGACTCTATAAGATGCATTCAATTCGAGTTAGACTCTACAAATTGTGTTCAACTCTAATTAGGATTCTTGGAGGCTACTCAACCCTAAACCCTAGTTTATGTCTATATAAAGGGTACTAAATTCTCTTAAAAGACATCTCGAAAATTCATAAAGAGATCAAGATCTCGAATACTCCATAAATTAATGGATGGATTATTCGTATTGATGGATTATTCGTATAGAGAGGTCAAATCTAAATCATCTTACTTCGAAAAATACGCCAGTAACGGCCCTTGAATCATGGATAAATCCTAGATCCTAGGAGAGTAGAATCAAGGGATCAACAGAATTGTACCTGCAATCTATTTTGATCAATAAAATCATGTTTCTTCATATTTTATTTGTGATTTTAATTTGTTTTCTGTCACTTTAAAATTGTTGCAAACAAAATTGGCACGCCCCGTGGGTCCAAATCTGCCCTTCATCTCTTCTCTCTTAAATTAAATTTGAAAATCTGAAGCTGCAAAGGTGGAAGAATGAGTACTTCAAGCCTCGTCTTTGAGTTTCATCAAGTCTACACTCGACAAGCCTTGAAACAGGGGGCATTTGTAGACATTGAAATTTTGTGGGACTCTACAAGATGCATTTAATTCGAGTTGCGACTCTACTTCAACTCTAATTAGGATTCTTGGAGGCTACTCAACCCTAAACCCTAGTTTATGTCTATATAAAGGGTACTAAATTCTCTTAAAAGACATCTCGAAAATTCCATAAAGAGATCAAGATCTCGAATACTCTGCAAATTGATGGATTATTCATATAGAGAGGTCAAATCTAAATTATCCTAATTCGAGAAATACGTCACTAACGGTCCTCGAATCATGGAAAAATCCTAGGAGAGTAGAATCAAGGAATCAACAGAATTGTACCCGCAATCTAATCATTAAGATCAAGTTTTTTTATATTTTATTTGTGATTTTAATTTATTTTCTGTCACTTTAAAAGTTGTAGTAACAATCATTTCTATTTTATCGAATGTCCCCTAAGGGACTTGTAAGTAAGTAATTAAAGCATATGCTAACACGTTTTGTTTCAATAGATCGACTACTTTAATTAGCTGGAGAATTTTTGTTTTTAATATATTTTTTACATTCGACAATTTGCTACGTACTCACGTGAACCATTTACCTTGTTAATCTTAAATGATTGCATCTTCTCTGTTACCAAATAAAACAAGGTTTAGAGAATAATATTACATGATGGTTGATTAGACGATTGAGGACCGCAAGGACAAATGTTAAATTATTACTTTCTTTATTTTATTTTATGTAATATCGTTTAATTTTTATGGAATTGAAGAAAAAAAAGAACGTGTGCTTTAAAATAATTCTTAGATATCTATGTAGTTATAAATTATTTCATTAAGATTAGAATAGAAATTTTAAAATTAAATTATTTTTAATTATAATAAAATAATATTCATTCTGAGACGAATTAAAAAGAAAAAGATGTCAATGAGACAGGAAAATTATATGAATGTATATTTTAATTAGAAGAGGACCAAAGTGTTTGGAAGATGGAGAATCAAATCTGAATGAAGTACTACAAAATATGACATTACTTCTCTTTTTCTACTACCAAATTATCATTTGTCTAAACTAAGGGTGTGTTTGGTACGGAGGAAAATGTTTTCCATGGAAAATGTTTTTCTAGAAAATATTTTCATGGAAAACAAGTAGATTTTGGACTTATTTTCTCATGTTTGGTTGGTCAGTAGAAAATATTTTTCGAAAATGATTTTTAGTGTTTGATTTATGAATGAAAAATATTTTTGAGAGACATCTTTTATTTTTACTAGAGTAAAAATAATTTATGAAATTGAAAATATTTTTTAAAATTGATATTTTTCTCAAAAAAAAATGTAATTTGAAAGGAGGATTTTGAAAAATGTTTTTCTTAATTTTTGAAGGAAAGTCATTTTCCTTAATTTTGAGGAAAATGAGTTGATTTGGAAAAAAACATTTTTCAAACTTTTGTCCCTACCAAACATGAGAAAATTGGAAAATATTTTTTCCGTCATACCAAACACACTCTAAGTTGAGAAATTTTCGACCACATATTTACAGTCCACACATATATAAATTCTTTTTTTTCTTTTTAAGAAGGGAATTTTGTATCATCATAGGTTCAGTTTTTTTTAAAAATAAATAAATAAAAAATATTAAATATATCTCTAAACTATTTAAAACAGATTGAAGTTACTCCATTATAATTTTAAGTTATAATATAGTTTTGTTTCATTTTCCTGTGATTATCTTTGTAGTGTGATTATCTTTGTAGTCTTAATTATTTAGTATAAAGTTTCTTCTTACAATACAACCATAGCACTAGCCATAACTTTTGTGATTTTGAGGATTGGAGAAATTAATTGCCAAAAATTTACAAGGTAGGGTTTCATATATATAGTCACCAAAAATAAATTAACCTAAAATTTTAATGGACTTGGAAAGACAAATTAAGTAAAAACATCATAATTATTGGAACTTTATGGCTTATCTACGTAGTCATCTCTTCATGTCATTATCAAAATCTAAAGCAAGATTATGCATATCCTTTTAATCACATCATGATCCTCGAATTCCACCTCCATCCTATAATTATTTTTTTGTTTTCTAAGTTCGATTATTTTGCATAGCAATTTTCTCAATTAATTAGCTTCTCTTTTAAAATTTCCTTTATATAATAGTATTAGTCTCATTTATAAAAATTATTTTGACATTATATTACTGTTATTTAATTAGTAGCTACAGAATTGTTATCATTGTGATACATATATATCATATAAACTCACGAGTCACTAGAGTACATTGTCACATATTTAGGACTAAAATATATTGCGAGTGTATATATCATTAGACCTTTTTATAACAATTATCGTTTATGATAATATTTTATATAACAACTAGCAGAACTAAACTCTAACACCCCTATAGTGTTATAGTCTGAACTAAATGATATTCTTATCAATCTAGTTCAGTTTCTACTACAATTTCTAGGAATTTACAACCATGTAACTTTTTTTTTATTGATTGGACAAGTGAAGGACAAGGTAATTATATTTTTCATTCTAATTATCAATCATGAAAAAGGTAGTAATATTCTCCTCATCATCAGAGCCAACTACAGCAACGTACTCATATTTGTGGTAAATTCTTCTCTCATACCACAAGCAAAGATGCAATTCTTGCAAGTACCTATCAGCCACCACACGCAATTGATACAACAAAAATAATTTTAGCTATAATAGATATACATATTTATGAAGTATGCTAAAACTTTTACTAGCAATAGTTTATTGTTGTTAGTTTTAGTATTATTATCAGCTTTAGCGACATTTATAAAAAGCATAAAAAATATATAAAACTGTCACTAATAAAATAGTAATTGCCTCTAGAAAAATATATCCAGTGATAATTAGATTTTAAACCGTAAATCATTTAGCGGCTAATTAAAATTAAAATTATATTTGGTGTAGTTAGAGCCGTCAAAATGAGATTAGTCCATGGGGCTGACCCAACCCAACCCGTTATTGGGGTAGGGTTGGGATAGGATTTTTCAAGCCCTTTTAAACCTAGGGCTTATAAGCCCGGTCCATAAAAGTCTTTGGCCCTTGAGGCTTAATCGAGGCCGAGCCAGTTTTTATTAGGATAACTAGTATATAATCTAATTACTTAAATGCACACTATTTTGTAATATTATTAATCTTATCAAATTTTGGTACGTCTAGATACATATATCTCGAAATATATGGACTCAAAATTAGGTTAATATGTTCTAGATACACTCTATCAAAATAGGTTCACATGTATTTAGGATGCATAGACAAAATCTCGCACCCTCACCTCCCTGATCAACTCTTGCTTATCACTTACTTATCTCGCTCGCGTACTCTTGCTTATCACTTACTTATCTCGCTCGCGTATCTGGTATGTGAGATACATGCTAATTACACTAGACTTTTTGCTAGTGTTATTAAAACAACACTATTGTTTATCATATTTGATTTGAAAATCTTCTCATTTTCTTAATGTTATAGAATTATAAGTCCGAAAAGAATAAAAAATAAAATAAAGAAGGGCCCGCCCTCGGCCCTTCAATGGTTGGGTTGGATTGAGCATATTCAGGTCCTTCCGAATGAAGGATCAGCCCGCCCCAATCCTTCAAATTCATTGGCCCCCCAAGCTTGAGATGGTTGGGGCTGGGCCGGCCCTTTTTTGACAGAGCTCTAGGTGTTGTGATACTAGTTTTCCTTCATATTAGTGCAACTAGTAATACTATCAGAAACACTTGTGGTAAACACTGGATAGGGCAATGTAATAGTAGTAATTAATATATTGTACGTGCTCTAATTGTAATTATGTCAAAAAGTTTGATTGTAAGTAATATAGTTGGTAAATTGGTGGAGTAATTATTGCTTTTAGCACTTTAACTTTCTTTTACCTTGTCCAAATTCTTAATTTCGGCAACGGTGATTAATGGGTGGTTGGTTTTTCTTTCTTTGTTTTAAAAATTTGATATTCAGAATTAACTAGCGTGATTTATGGGTGGTTGGTATTCTTTTGTAAGTGATTTGGCCAATTCAAATTGATCACGCTAGTTAATTTTGAATATCAAATTCCTAAAACAAAGAAAGAATATTACTTACAAACACAAACGTTACTTTACTACTTAAAATATATTTGGCATTACTGTTAAAAATGACTTATTTTTAGAATGCTTTTGGAAAAAAAATGATTTGTGTTTGACTAATTCATTTGAAAAGTGTTTTTTATAAAGTAAATTGTGTTTGACTAATCTTTTTATAAACAGTGCTTTTGAAAATCAATTAAGGTTAACGACAAGTGTTAATATACTTTTAATATTAAAATTATTTTATAGAGAGAAACTGGTTTAAACATCTATTACAAAAGATTAAGTAATTTTTATTTTTATCAGAATTAAATGTTCATATTCAAATTTTCAATCAATATTATACATTTTTATTGAAAGGTAGAAATATGTAATTGTTATGTTTTTTCTTTTATCCTATTTTTACAAAAATATTGTTGTTATCTTTTTCTTGTTTTCTAATTTTGTAAAATAATACGTAAAATAATAAGTAATATAATAATTACGAAAAAATAAAATAAAATATAAAATTTACTATATAAAAATAAAAAATAAAATTGTCAAATTAAACTTAACCAAAATATGAGATATCTTAATTAAGTAATAAGAGATATATTGGTATAATTTTAGTCTTTAAAAAAAATAAAAATTCTACTACTTTTTTTTAGAAGAATAATTTTTTAGCTTCTTCCTCAACAACAACAAAAATCACTTCTGTTTTTATTTAAAAGCACTTTTATAGATTTGCCGAACACTTGTTTTTTCAATTAAAAAAATTATTTTTTCCCCTCAAAGTAAGTATTTTTGAGCTCTAAACAAATGTCAAACAGACTCTTAGATGAGTGGGAGCTAGAAAATACAATTGAAGATTTCAAGGCGCCAACCAACTAGGTACAATATATCAAAAATATTTGTGGTTATTAATTAATAAGTAATATTTTAATTATAGCTAGTTTTAGAAGAAATTACTTGTGAAAATACAGTTTACCAACCCTCTTTTCAAAAATATTTTTTGCGGCAATCAATTACTAAGTAACATTTTAATTATCACTAAATATATTTTTAAAAGAAATTATGTTGAAAGTTACATTTTAGTAACTGTCTTTGTAAGTTTCTTTCCAACAATAGTTACATTAAATTCATTAACAATTAATTAATATCAATAAAATATTAACATTTTTATTAGTAATATGAATAATTGTTAATACTAAAAGCTATTTTTATTATAACATAAATCTCCCATTGCAAAAACAAGTGTTGAAACTTGAAAGAACCTGCAGGCAGCCACCACACACAATTCACACACATATACCTTTTCCTCCATAGAATTATTAGTGCGGTAATATTATTAGCACTACTCACAACTCAAAAAGAGTTCAGATTTAATTTTTCTGTTAAAAAATTATATTGTACGAATTTCTTAGAGTTTGATTACAGTATTTTACACATAATACTTAGATTATTTTTTCTAATACTTCCTACCAAATGATCCGTTAATGTCTTAGTAGCCCAACCAAATTGAATTTTCTGTGCCACTAATTAAGCAATTTTGAATACCAAATTCCTAAAACAAATATTTAAAAAATAACAAAATAAACGTTAATACTAGAGGTTGGCAAAGAAAACAAAAACAAAAGAGGACCGTAAGAGTAGTGTCAACAACCAACATTATTAACGTTTGTAATATATTAGTAGTCCTTTCTGCTACATTATACTCCCCTAACCAAATAAAGAAATAATAATAATAATAATAACAATAATCGTACATAAAATCGAGTAATTTGGACCCTCACCTTTTTAATCGCACAACATATTGAAATTTTAAAAAAAAAATGATTCTATTTGTAAAATAAAAAAAAACGCCCATAGAAAGCGGTTTTGGCCGTAAAAAATATTGTGTGCTACCTCCTGTCCCACAACCTACCCTTCCTAGGTTTTCTGTGTGGTGCCACCAACACAGCTCATGAGTCATACGCCCACACATATTTTCTTAATTTTTTTATTCGATGTCAACATTAAAGTTTAATTAATTTTAATTTATATAGTGTAGAGTTTCATTCAAAAAGAAATTAAAATTTGTTTTTCGCAAATTTCAAATTTAATTTTTTTGATTAAATTAAAATAATAATAGGTGTGTTTGACGATAAAAAGTGGGTGTGTTTAAAGTTTCAAATTTGTTGTTATTGCAATAAAAAATAATTTTTAGCGACAATAAATATTAATATTAATAAAGAGTGTTAAGTCTTTATAGGTATTAATCAAGTGTTATTAGAATTAATGTCACTAAAAATATATATTCAACGATAATTAATAATAATTATTTTTGATATAGTGTGTGAAAATAAATTTTCTTGAATCGAAGATCTATTCAAAATATTTGTTTTACCCAACAGTGATGAATATATATATAGCTTAAAATGTATAAATTTCATTCTACGTATCAATATATATATTGTTTCATCGTATTGATGTGAAATCCTTTAAACTTGTAGTTATATTTTTGTATAAATTTTAATTTTAAAGTATAAATTAATTTAATTTAATTCAATGTTTTTTCAAAACTTAAGGGATGAGGACATTATGTTTCCTGCGTAGATATAGAAAACCAGGAATGAATATGTTGGAAAGAAAAACCAGTGTGAATAGAGGCTCATGGTTTTTAATTACCCAACAAACAGTCATATAATACGTGTTTTATGTGTTGGAATACGAAGAAATCTCCATGGTCACGGTCTTGTCTCCTAGTCTTGTCACTTGTCAAACACTATATATAGCAGATTTTAAAATATTTATTTCATTCATTTATACTTGTTACGGTTTAATATGAATATTTATTAAGAAAATAATTATTAATGTATATATATTTTATTATATGATATAGAAATTGATATTTAATGCTAAGGATAAAATTTAAAAGAAATAATAGAGTAATATTTTCTTGATACTCTTCAACGTGATAAATAAAAATGAAATTTATTTTAGAAAGAAACAATTGTAAAAGTAAACGGGGAGTAAATTTTAAGTTACTCAGATTTTATTTATTTATTTGTACCAAAATCATCGCTTTACTACTGTATTTCAAATTTAAAACTTATATCCTTTTATTACTACCGTAAATAAAGGTAGTTATCAAACAGTACCCATTGATATTTTAAAATTATATTTCAATATTAAAAATGACAAGTTTTTTTTTATCAATATAATGAGTAATTACATTTTAAATTATTTACTATCATCGTATGAAATTAATATAAGTAACTAACTACCATGTTATTGATTTTTCAAATACAAAGTATTTATAGAGAGAGGTAATGTGCGGATATTCTTTCTTAATCAAATAGTGATGGAAATAAATTTTGAGCTACGAATTTAATTAAATTCTGTAATTTTTCGATAAAGAAACATAAATAATATAAATAAATAGTTAACTTTGGCGTCAATGATATTTACAACAAATCCCATGTAAACATGTCAAGGTCTTTGTTCTTAAAAGACCACACAAATTCACCGGTCTTTAAGATTGTTCATATAATTTAGATGTAAGCGATTGGACATAAAAAATGTAATATTTGAAGAAATAATAATATATATTTGGAAGATGAAGTAACTGAACATTCATTTTTATTGAATAAAAAAAACTAAAAAAAAAATTGAGAGCGGAAAGAAAAAATCCACTTGAAAATCAGGTTAATCACTATTTTAAACTTGAAATTTATCTTTAATTATTATTTTTATAAATATGAGAAAAGAAAACGAAAAGATTAGCGTGTGATTAAATTAGTCAAAAATAGGTAGTTAACACAATATGCAAAGAACCTGTCATTGTTGTCGACATTTGTCCATCCTTTTTCTGTTTAGACAAATGAGTCAAACCTCTCAAAATACGAGGATTTGAATACTAATTCTTTCTAATTTAAGATTTCCATGAAAATCACATTAAAATAATAAGTTTATCTAATACTATATAGTATCTACATCAATGTCATTTACTTCAATTATTTCCCTTGATGTGTAGTAGATGATATATTATCACGCATAACTAATAGCAGAAATTCTGAATTAATTTAAATTACAAATTATTAAAATACCGATAGTTGACAGGGATCAACTTTAGCGGAAAACAAAAGTATAGAAGGAAAAAATAAAATAAAAAGTCGGTCTACTTTTATTCTCAAGGTGATATTATTACCTCAATAAAAAAAAAGAGTTAAAACTCATTCCGTATAACAAAAAAGGCTCTATTAAAGTAGTACTCCATGTTCTTTCAACATTATATATTATTCGTCACTTTTTTTATATTTGAAGAGAGAAGAAAAAAAAAATGGAGCTTAGTGAACATGATATTTTGGAGGAATTATCAGCTCTTCCAAGAAAAGAAAGTTGGAGTAGTTTGAATGATTTTTTGCCAAATGGAAATGGATGGACTTTTGAATCAACACTACCTTTTTACCAAAACCCTGAATTTATTGCCTTAAATTCTTCACTTTTGGGTCTAATTTCACCCCCAATTACTACTACTACTACTACTACTTCACACTCTAATTTTCTTAATTTTACTTCACCTGAATCCTATCAATTTCTAGATTCTTCTTTTACTGGTCCACCATTACTTGATGACTACAGTGTTGTGGAAAATCATGAAGAATTTGGTGGGATTATTCCTGGTGATTTTCATGGGTTGCAACAAGAGTTGAATAGCTTAGGTGATGTTAAATTTGAAGAATCAAATTCAACATTAATGGGTAATGTGGGAGAAAAGAAGAGTAAAATTAGGAAGATTGAAGGACAGCCTTCAAAAAATTTAATGGCAGAAAGGAGGAGAAGAAAGAGACTCAATGATAGACTCTCTATGCTTAGATCCATTGTTCCTAAGATTAGTAAGGTAAATTTCCTCATTTCTTTCTTTCTAATTATTTCGGAAATCTTAGTAGCTCAGTTCGTTAGCTATTAAGTTTTTTGTTTTTTCCATAGTTTTCGATTTCCATCTTGTAATCTCCTTCCCATCTCCTTTAACCCAATTTGGGATGAGATGTAGTTATTGCATTGTACTTAATCCACCACATTAGGTTGTCTCAAAGCGTATATGTGAGTCATTTGTATAATAATAGTGTATATGTGATTTACTTTTGTATCAAAAAATATATGAACTCTAAATCACAAAGTATCGCAAAATTGAAGAGTATGTATGTCTCTTTCCCTTGTAAATATTTTTAACAAGTGTATCTTGCAATTTGCTACTTCATTTGATATGTGTTTATTGATATAATGCTGGTATTGTACATCCTATTATCCACAAATTTGATCACTCGTTGGATTACACGGAGTATGTTGTTGTTAATGTATATACAAGTTAAATGTAATTAAAATTGACTATCTATAATTTTCTCTTCAACCAAGATTGTGGGTGTTATATACTATGGTGCTTCCTGTGCCCTGTTGTACTGAATCTAGTACTTTTAATTGATTGAGCAGATGGACAGAACATCTATACTTGGAGACGCAATTGATTACATGAAGGAGCTTTTAGAAAAAATCCATACATTGCGTGAAGATGATAGTGTGAAAGACGAAATTAAGGATATTAAATTCGTTGGAAACTTCAAGGAGTTAAAGCCAAATGAAGCACTTGTTAAAAAGCCTCCTAAGGTACATTTTTTCAATAATTGTAAGAGACTTCAATTGTGTCTGTGTGTGAATTTTTTTGACACTTGTATGTTGGGTGGAAAATATATTAGTTTGAGGTAGAAAGGAGAAATGCGGACACCAGAATTGAGATCTGTTGCAGTGCAAAGCCAGGGTTGTTGTTGTCGACAGTGAGCACGTTAGAAGCTCTTGGGCTTGATGTACAACAATGTGTTATCAGCTGTTTCAGTGACTTCTCATTGCAAGCTTCTTGTTCTGAGGTACTATCTTTGACCTCTTGTCGCTCTATTACTAAGTCAAAACCAGATTTTTTCATGACGTATGTTACTTAGGACAGGGAGCCATGGTGCAACGGTAAAAATTATTGGAAGTCACATAGTGCATTCAAACCATGGAAATATAGTTTGTAGTGAAATGAAAGATGAGACTACGTATAATAGGGGTCTAATATGATTTGATGCCCCTTCCTTAGACCCCAACTTAGTGCAAATGTATCATTTGCGGTATGAGTTTGACATAATGCAATAGTCTTGAGTTGAATCTTGTATTTGAATCAAATGAATCATTTAAGATGTACAAATTATGAATTTGAAGTCCAATATTGTGATAAAATTGAAAAAAGTTGTGATAGGTTAAGCTCAAATTATGATCAATCACATGAACTAAGCATTAACTTCAACAAATGAAGCAGAATGGATACAAAAGATGCACATAACTAGCCTCAATTAATTTGAGATTGAGACATAATTGATCGATTACAGACTCTAGCGACTGTTTTAAAATGTTCCATGATGTTTGAGCATGTTGAATTAGTGTTTTTCCTTTTTGTTTGTGGATTTTTATAGGCAAGGGAGCATCGAACAATTTTGAGCGGTGAAGATGTAAAGCAAACCTTGTTCAAAACAGCAGGCTTTGGAGGAAGATGTCTTTAGGCAATGATATAGAGATGCACAATAATCCCCAATCAAGGACATTTTGTCTGTTGTTCAAAGAATATTGCAAGTTTTAATAATGTCAGTCTTCTTTCTCCAATGTAGTTTTCTTGATTCATTTATTAGACTATTTAAATGGAGTTAATATAATACCTCTGTCAATTCTCTCAAAATAATGATATTCAGAGGGAATGAATTTACGAGTCCCTTTTTGGTTTTCCATCCAATGTCTGATATCGCATTGACTCCTTTTAAGTCTTAACTAACTCGAATTCACATTCATATGGTTGGTTAAACTATTGTGTTGTGCCGAAATCCCATATCTATTATTGAATGGGGGCGGTGTTGTCATAGCCAAGGCAATGCAAGTAGCTACTGAAATTTCACAGTGAGTCTGATATCGATGAGACGGAGTTGTCAATAGTTGAGGGCTGCCCTACATGTGAATCAAGGAAAGAGTAGTTATGAAAAAGAACAACACACTTACTGGAAATTGGAGAATAGAAAGGGACAGCTCTCTTACACATTCACAAGGAGGCAACAAAATTCAGTTTTGGCTTCTACTTTGAGCCATTACACCTTCCACATGTCAAACACTTTCTCCATACAAATTATAACGAGAGAAACCTTATTCTTTGAACGTGTAATGAGCATTAAGATTGTTTTGCATGATAGGCAACAAACCTAAGTAATATCATTTAAAATTTTTGGTCAATTAACAAGGTTCATGGTGTTAAAATGCCCATCTTTTGGGCAAAATTAGTTGGAACTAATGTTTAATAGACAATATATAATATATTTATGTTCTAACTTTTGCATAAATTATTGTCAATTGGATAGGTTTACTATCTTAAATATCGTGAAAACCTATCTTATGCCCAAGATTTAGAACTTATGTTAAGCGGATTTTTAAAAAAATCAAGATATCCCTTATGAAGGCCATTTATAATTATAGTTTGAAAAAATTATAGAATGAGTCTTAGTTTGGCTTCAATTGACAACTATGACCTTTAATTTTGTGTGTATGCACAAGCAGGCACTTAGATTTGTATATAATTGAACAAATAGACACATTTATCCTACACTACATGACACTTTACATGTCAATTTTGTATCCTATGTGTATTATGTCATGTAGGACTAGGGGTGGCAAATGGTTGGATTGGATTGAATTTAGATGGGTTGAATATGGATTGAGAAAAAATGGTTTAGATTACAATCCATCCAAATATAATATGGTCAAATATGGATTTGGTCAAATATGGTTTGGCAAATATGGTTTGGGCAAAGTGGTTCTAGCCCATTTAAATAAATTTGTTTATTTTTTTTTAAAAAAATTTACCCCTCCCTACAGGCACCCCCACCAACCTTCCACCAACCTCCTCCTAAAAAAGTTTTGTTTTCGAAAAACAAGAAAAATTTGTTTTTTCAAAAAAAAAAAAAAATTACCCCCTCTCCCGGGCATCCCCTCGACCCTGACCTTCCACCAACCTACCCCTAAAAAAATTTTGTTTTCGAAAAACAAGAAAAATTTATTTTTTCAAAAAAAAAAAAAAAAAATTGACCCCCCCCCGACCTCGACCTTCCACCAACCTACCCCTAAAAAATTTTGTTTTCGAAAAACAAAAAAATCTGTTTTTTTCAAAAATAAAAATAAAAATTTAGCCCCTCTCCCGGGAACACCCCCCCCCCCGACCTTCCACCAACCTACCCCTAAAAAAATTTGGTTTCAAAAAACAAAAAAAAATCTGTTTTTTCAAAAAAAAAATTACCCCCTCTCCCGGGCATCCCCCCGCCCCGACCCCGACCTTCCACCAACCTACTCCTAAAAAAGTTTTGTTTTTGAAAAACAAGAAAAAATTATTTTTTCAAAAATAAAATAAAATTTACCCCTTCTCCCGGGCATCCCCCGACCCTGACCTTCCACCAACCTACCCCAAAAAAAATTTGTTTTCGAAAAACAAGAAAAATCTATTTTTTTTAAAAAAAATAATAAAAAATTCACCCCCTCTCCACTCCCCCACCCCCGACCTTCCACGAACCTACCCCTAAAAAAATTTGGAAAAAAATAATAACTACCCCCCGTACCCCCCTCCCACTCCCCCGCATCTCCCACCAACCGACTCCTAACTTTTTTTGTTTTCCAAAAATTAAAAAACAATTATTTCATTTCTCACTTATATGGGCTGAATATGGATTTTCATGTAAACTATTTTGTTCATATTTGTATGAGCTTAAATAAGTTGAAGACCATATTTAACTCATTTAAGAAAATGAAATAAAATATGAGTGATCCATTTAATTTAATATGGACAAAATGGTTTCATTTCAATAATATGGGCTCAAATTGCCACCCCTATGTAGGACACATGTATCTACTTATTCAATTTTATGTAAGTTTAAGTGTCTACTTGTGTACACTCAAAGTTGGAGGGCATAGTTATCCGTTGAAGCCAAGTTAAGAGTCATGTTTATGTATTAAGTCAAAACTATAATCCGCAACTATACAATTCATTTAATAACTATTTTCTAATTTAAAAGTCTATCTTTCTATTAATGTATTTTTAGGCTTAATTTAGGCATTGTATTTATTAATAAATTATCTTTGCTCTTTTCTCTCACCAAATTAGTACTCATCTAGGGGTGTGCATCAGTCGGTTTGATTTTATGTATTATTAATTTAGTTTATCAATTTTGATTTCTTAATATGCTATCAATTACCTAACTAATAAGATATTTTTTTAGAATAAACTACCTTATTAGACATACATCACTACTATATATACTAATATTATCTTTTATTTCAAACAATTACATAAATTACCACTTTTAGTATTTTATACCATATATTAGTATAATATTTGAAGATATAATTAGATACCCACATCCCTTAAAATTAGGATTGATTATTATTTGCTTAATTAACTCTTTCACTCCAAATCAACCACTATCTCTTAATTCTCCCCTTCCATATTTATCACTCAATTATGTATTCTCCTTTCTAATTCAAGAATTTCAACGTACAATTTCATTCCAACAATAGCTATTCTACTCTCTTCTTCTCAAGATATCATCACCATTGCCAATAAATTCTCATGAACCCAAATATTATTCTGTATTGTTCATTTATAACGAGATCAAATCAGAGTAACTACTACACAAAAACAACTTTTAATTTATTTTGTATTGTTCATTCATAACGAGATCAAATCAAAGTAACTACTACACACAAAAAAACGATCTTGATTGTTTGTCTCCAGAAGAATTCGATATTATATTTGATTATGTTATGCTACAACGTAAAAGGATCAAAGGGAGTATTGTAGAGAGTTGTTATTTGCTGGTGTTCTTCTAAGGCTTTCTTTGGTTATTGTATCGTGGATGTGGTAGTAGCAATATTGCTTTGATATAGCCCTTGAAATATGTGTATCCAATAAGTAGTAATCTTAATTAAGATTCGAGTTGTATTTTTAGTAGAGTATATGAACATGTATATGTATCCAACATTAAATTTTGGATACATGATTTTTAACAACACGATGATATTAATGATAACAGATACTCTACAATTATGATTTTTCCTAAATATTATGTGTTTCAGCTACATTTCATATTTAGATACACATAATTAAATGTATATGATTATAATGTATTCGAGATACATGTTTTTGGATATAACATATGAACTTAGATACACATAATTAGATGTATATGCTTACAATCTATTCGAGATACTTGTTTTTTGATATAATATATGCAATTGATACCTGATACATCAAATCTAAACTAGATACATATAAAAGATACATAAAATTAATCCTAGATACGTATAACAAATACATGGAATTAATAGTAGGTATATATAAACAGATACATAAAATCAATACTAGATAAGTATAACAAATACATGGAATTAATGCTAAATAAATCTACGATACATATGAATATACTTGTATGATAATCATGTATCTAAGTGTTTAGTTTGTTGGATACATCATATATTGATATAGATATACCAAATTAATGAATTTGTTGTTTTAAGAGTAATAATTTAAATTAACCAAATTACATTACCAAGATATATATGTGAAAATCCTCCGTTACTCCTCTAATTAAGGAAATCAGTTACAACCAATTAATTTAAATAATTAAATTTTTTTATCTCAATTAAAAATTCGGCAAATACATGTATCTCATGAATTCTTAGTCTTGTATCCTAAACACGAAATATGGTAAAGGAAGTAATATGTGAAACTATTGAAAATCTTAGTAATTAAGACTTAAACTAGTGTGATTCATGTGGTTTGCCCTTTTTTTTGTCGATTTTCTGTTTATCAGTTTTGGTCCTTAATTGTTTAGTTTTCGGTTTAATCAATAAGAAAATGCTTATAAAACTAATATGACTTCTCTAACAAATTTGACGCACCAAGACAGTAATGTAACTTTATAAATGCTCATAAAATGGAAGGCCTAAACCCATCAGTGGCCCCATAAAGTTGACACAAATTTTTCACTTAGACACCTTAACTAAGCTTTGCTCATTTTAGAAAATTTGACGGAATAAGACAATAATGTTACTTTGTAAATGCTTATAAAATAGAAGGCCTAACCCATCGGTGCCCCCCTAAAGTTGACACCAATTTTTCACTTCGGCCTTATTTGTTTGCACTTAATGGAGGTCTGAATCTTAATTATTCAGATTCAGCCCATTAAGTACGTTTGGTTTTTAGGTCTGAATCTGAATCATTCAGATTTAGCCCATTAAGTTCATTTGTTTTAATTTTTAAATAACCTCTTAATGGGTCTGAAGAGGTCTAAACGAATAAGATCTGTAGGAGACTCTAAACAACATTCAGACTCAATTGATAAGTTATCAAATAATAAATCATAGCTTCTCTACTTTGGACGTGCCTTTTTATCACATAACTAAAAAATTTCTCTCTTTTCTCAATCAAACATCATTTTACCCCAACTCATAAGTTTTCATAAATTCTTTCAAGTATTTTTTTTATATTAATAATTTTCTTGTATTGATGTGTGTCAAGAACACTGGTTGCAATAATATTTTTGGTGTATTGTTGTTTATTAAGGTTTTTGAATGAAAAAATAGTACTCCAATTCATGATTATTAAAACTTTTAAAACTTTTTTTTTAATCAAAAGTGATATATTTTGTTGAAATGAAAACTTTATAATATTTTACTAATATAATGTTCAATTTTGCTTCCACATTCAGATATTAAAAATAAATTACATTAATTATTTATTGTTCAGATTTGGAGACCTCATTTTATCATTTTTTTAAACAATTAGTCAAATATATTAGTAGAATGGTCATTTATTTCTTGGTGCTGGTGGTGGTTAGTAGAATGGTTATTTATTTCTTTTAAGTTAATTATTTTATAATTGTTAGTATCAACGGAAATCACTTTTCTGCTTTCGCTACTTATATGGCCTAAATTATTAAAGATGTTTGGGCAGAGGAAATTACCTGGTGTTGCCGCCGAAGTTCTTACTTGGGCACTTGGCTGTTTTTGGTCATCCATTTTTTGTGTAGCTCTGTGTTGAAGTTGTTGTGGTCGTTTTGAGCTTTTTTTCCTTTTTGGGAATGTAACGACATGCCACATCTCCTCTTTTGCTTCTTTTTAAGCTGCTATAGGCTTGTTGGTGTTTCCCTTAGTTTTTTTTTTTTGGTGGGACAATTTCATCGTTTCACAAGATGTGCACAGTATCCTTCGAGGACAACTTTCTGAGTACGAGTGCCAATTTGGACCTCATTTTGGAGGGGGTTACCTATCGGGACTTGGACGCAAATTCTTAAATAGCATCTTCTTAGTGTCGCTATTGTACATGAATATATTTTAGGAGCCTTCCTAAATTTTCCCCAATTTTTTCTTGAACTTCTTAATCATAAAATTTAGTTGGTAATTGTGGTAGACTCGTCCAGATTGTCGAGTGATGCTCCATCGATTCATTTGGGACAAAATTTGGTTCTCATTTCCTTACTGAGTGGAATTTTCTCGTGATGAACCAGGGTCCTTCTTGGAGTGCTTTGTTCATGCTTTCTTGTTTGTTAAATTTAGCAATGTAGAAGTCACAACCCAAATCAATTAAAATCAATGATTTTGTGAACTTCCATAGAATATGAAGCTTGTCTTTAAGGTATTTGTGTGCGATTTTTTTCCATACAACTTGATGATTACAGAGAACCTGCATGGGTCTGCAAATCCTTTGTTTATCGCCTTCAGAGCGGATGATGGGTCTAACTTCTTGTTCCTCTTCAAACATTTGAGTATTGTTTTCATGATTGTACGATAGATTCATATCTTTTTCTTTATTGAAGAGCGTTTCCTTGAAGGATGTTTCCAATGGATCTGATGGTTTTGGTGGTGGTTATATGGCGCACAAGTTGGTATTCATGGTCGGCTCTATATTTTCTAATAAAGTGTTAAAAAATTGTAGCAATAAAAAAATTTACTCTCTAGAAGCCCGTTGGGTTATCAAATACTAACCTGTCGGACTTCACCTGCGTGTCCTTTCGAATGTTTCTTTTTTATTTTGATTTTTTTGAATGAACATCTTTAAATAAATAATAATCAATTTTAACGATAATTATTATTTATTATTATTTATAGTAATATTATAATAAATTTGTAATATTTATTACCATATTTCTATTATATAGAAGAGTGAAGTCTATGACGACCAAGGGCAATTTTCTCATTTTAGTAAAATTATCAACTTAAAATAGTTATACTTTCTCCTTCTAAAGTATGAATTTCCCAAATCCCAATCAAATGATGCTACGTGTACTTCTTGTCATAATAAGCAGGATAAATATCATAAATAATCATATGATCTAAAATGATGGGACCCACCTTTTAAATCAATTTATATTACATTAACACCTTTACTTTTTGCTTGAAAATAAATATAAAAAGAAACAAAAATGATTTTAAAATGTATTAAATATTTAAATGAAAATAAAAATAATTTAATTAGGTAGCATAAAAACAAAAATTAATAAATAAAATGGATAGATAAGTTAAATAAAACTAAAGTAAATTAAGATACTCACTAAAATTTTTAATAAATAGTTTTAAAATTTTCGAATCCAATATTAAATAGATATTAAATATTTTCTATGTTCAATTTACGTACACTTTGATAGGAAATTTTTTATAATAGATTATTTGAAGTTATAAAATTAATCATATTAATATTTAGTCAATTATAGTAGATTGTTTACTTTATTTACTTAATATTATTATTCTTTGGTCTGAAATAAGAAGTTAAGAATCGAAATACATGAAAATCAATACATTAGTTACAATAATTTAAGTAGATTAATTTTTAGAAAGAGATAACAAAAATATCAGTTGTCTAATAGTAATTTTATAAATTATGAATAAATTCTTAAATAAGATAAACATATATAGGCAAGGAAATCACTATAATACGTAATATGAAAATATCATGTTAATTTAACGTTTAATTCTAATTATATTATCCTATAAGTTATTGTGCATGAAAAAAGATAACCAAAAACACATTGTACTATGCTAAAAAAAATGAGATAAGTGTCAAAAACACACCTAAAGTATACCTTTTTTTTTGTTTCATACCTAAACTATTGAAAGTTTGAGTTTCATACCTAAACTATCACTTTTTAGTTTGAGAAACACACATCTCTCTTTTATACCACTCTCATCATGGTATGTGTGATACACTCTCTCTTTTTTTTTTTTAAAGAATTTCCACATCACACTCCACATGGACAAAATATCCAACCTTGACAAATAATAAATAAATTATTAGTATTAGCTAAAATTAAAAATTTAAAAACTATTATAAAAAAATAAATTTTTTTATAAAATAAAATATAAAATATTTTTCTTACCCCACACCATTTTTTAAAGTTTTTTATTTTGCTTAAATTTCTTTTATAAAAGTATTTTATTTTTTACTTCATCTCCTCCCACTCATCAAATTACTAATTTAAATATTATTTTATTTTCTTAAAAATATAATTCTACCCATCCCACTTAACCCTCTACTTTCAATTTTTTTCCCCATTGTTTAGATATACATATCGAAAATATTTTTTACTTGCCGCCACAAGACTTTTTATATTTTTTTAGGTACTTATGTTATATTCGGTACACTAGTAGAATTTTTTTCTAAAAATATATTTAGATGCATATCTAACACAAAATAAGAAAAACGTAAAAAAAAAAATTGGGAGCGGAAAATTAAATAGGATGGGGTAGATTTTTTAAATAAAATAATAACAATTTCTATCGGGTGAGAGGGGAGGATGAAATATGATTTTTTTACAAATATTTTTAATGATTTGTTTTTAAAAGGATGGCGTTGTCGCGGGGGAGGAGGTACATGGAGGAGGTGGTGGAGTGAGATAAGAAAATAATTTTAATTTTTATATGGATAATAATCTTTAATTTTTAATTAATATTAATTTTTTATTATTTAATTTTTATCTAGATAAAATATTTTATCTATGTAGAATGCCATGTGTCAAAGTTTTTTCATATAAAAGAGAGAGTGTACTACACACACCATTGAGGTGTGTTTCTCAAACTAAAAAGTGATAGTTTATGTATGAAACTCACACTTTCAATAGTTTAGGTATGAAACTCAAAAAAAAAAAAAATAGTTTAGGTGTGTTTTTGACACTTATCTCAAAAAAAATTGTGTTTATTAAGATCAATTATATATAAAGTGCATATATAGAACTTCATGTGATAATGAACCTACATGTTAGTTCTAATTAATTTGTTAACGTCATATGATAATGAAACATGCATGTTAGTTTTAATTTTAATTTGTTTGTTTTATTTTGATTTGATATGAAGCTTAAGAAATTAAGAGTTTTTAATCTTATAATTTTAAATTAAAAATATGTGAAATATACTAAATATCTTTTAAGCTTGTGATCTTAAATATATTATGTGAAGGTAGAACCAAGAAAAGAAAATAAACATTATTTTTTAACAAATTATAAATAAAAATATAATAGATTAATTGAAATGAATAGGATAAATTTCCAGATGATAATATATAATGATTCATGATTTTTATATAAGACAATATTCAATCTAACAAACAAATTAACTTCGAATCCTAATAAATTTGTGTCATTATAGTAATAAATAAATAAACAAATAAATAAAATATTAGACTTGAGTGTTCTACAACTTAAAAATTGAATCTACCCATTGTTAATACCAATTATACTTAAAAGTTTTTGGGGTTATTTTAATTTCATATTTTTTATTCAGTGTTTGATATTCATATTAGAGTTCGATTAATTCTTTCTAATGTGCGCCAAAATAGGACTTATTCGGATATATTGCTCCCTATCAAAAAAAATTTATTCAAAACTCAAAAGTATTTAATAAGAAACGAAGAACATTATTCAATGCAGTGATGCACTATATCGAATCACTATCGTTATTATTTTCTTTTACTAATTCTTTTTCATCGAGAATCAGGATCAATGTTAATTAATGTTGATCAGAATGCTATAAAAATGTCTTTTCATAGTTGTTAAATAATGATTAATAATCGGTTATGTTGGGCCCGTATCATGGGCATTTAGTAATCTAGTAAATATATAATTGTTTTAAATTATATTATGTTTGTTTGGTAAGAATTGCACGTTGTATTAAAATGTGTGATAAATTATATAATAAATGTATTATCCATCAATAAAACTAGAGCCGTCAATATAGGCTACGCTGTGGGGTTGTCCTGGCCTAACTTGTGCTTTGATTGGGCCGAACTACGATTTTTGGAGCCCATTTAAGAAAAGGACTTTTTAGCTTGGTGTGAATAAGTCTTTCGATTTGTGAGGCTTGTGCAATATGGATAAGGACGGCCTGTGTGCTAAATAAAAATTAATTAAAAAGAAAAATAAAATTAAGTTTTAAAAATAACAAGAATCTAAATGCAAAATCTGTTAAAAGTTTGAAATATTACAATTTAAATATAATTAATGTTTATAAATATGTACTACATGAAATAAAAATTTCCTAAAATTTCTAGAGAATCACTCCGTAGGTCGTAACCTATGGAATGTTGTTATAGTTTGGAAACCAATTAGGTTTACATTTCTATTTAGCTATTTATGTGTTTACTTGAAATCAATTTTGATAAATATTATAAAGATAATTTTATTTGTGGATTTTATAGATAAGTAGTAACACTAACACCATGTAATATTGTCTTGTCGATATTTATGACAATATTTTAAAATTATAATTTAATTTATTTTTTTTAAAAAATATACTTCTTAAAAAAGAGGACTGTCTGGCAAAATCCGTAGCCCACGTACTTGTGGGCTAGACATTTTGGCTCACCAAAAATGGACTAGCCCAATCTGACCTGTAGAATTTTATAAATTATATGGGTTAGCCCGGATAGAGTGGGTCAGCTCATATTCACAGCTCTAAATAAAACCTGTATTATATATATATATTATAAATTATTCTTTGTAATATATATGTATTAACACTGTATTAAATATATTAAAAGTAATTAAGTGAAAAATAATGTTAAAATGATAAATATTTTGTCAATATGGTATATTTATGTAAGTTTTGTTTCAATAGAAATAAATGCATATCTAAAATTGATCACAAGTTAAACCATTAGCCAAAATGATATATCAAAATTACGCATTAGTACAAACAATCTTGTCATATTTTATCCATATATTGTCTCCCAATAGTTTGAAATAGTTGCATATAGTCTCACTAATTAATAATTTCTTACAAGATTTAAATTAAGTTTACATAAATACATGTATTTTAACTAACAAAAACACTCTGATATACATGTTCATAGGGAGAAAGGTGAGCGAAAGAGGAAGAGAAGTGAACAAGAGAGGTGAGAGGCGAGCAAGATAGGAAAGAGGGGAGAAATATAGGAATTTAAGGAAATGAGTGAGAGAGATGCAAAGAGGAGCGCGAGAGAAATATGCAAAGATGAGAGCAACAGAGGAGAGAGGTGAGCGAGAGAGGAGATAGATGAGCAGAGAGCCATATACATGTGAATCTACGTTGATACACTGTATCTACAATAAATCATACCTAATTTTGACCTCACGTATTTGAGATATATGTATTTGGACGCGCTATATCCATGCATGCGGAGACGAATGATAAATTTTGAAAAGTCACTTAAAATATATAATTAAATTCTAAACTAGTGAAATTTATGTTATTTATCTTAAATTTATAAGTTATATTTAGAGTGCTTTGGAAGAAACCAAGCTAATTGGCTAGCAAGCATCTCATTATAAATAGATTGATCCAACAACATTTTCCAACAATGATTGACTCAACTTTATTTAAATGTATGGCACCATAATAACTTTCAGATATAGCAAACATAATCATATTTATATGCTATAGGTATAGTTTGCATAATTGCGCTACATAACAAACATAAATATATGTATATTTCACTATACATATACAAAGAAAACAGTTGTATAATTCGCTATACATATACAAAGAAAGCATTTGTATAATTCGCTATACATATACAAAAGAAAGCAATTGTATACAAAAGATCAATTATATAACATGTGTATGTATGAAACGAGAAAGAGAGAAAGGCAAAAGAAAACTAGGCAGGAAAATATTTGTATTGTATAATTATAAGTATATAAGACGAAGATATATGTATTTGCATATGTATGTACAATTTTCTCTCACTTTATACAAACATAAACACAATT
Organism: Solanum sitiens; assembly: GCA_016801875.1. Classification (NCBI taxonomy): domain Eukaryota; kingdom Viridiplantae; phylum Streptophyta; class Magnoliopsida; order Solanales; family Solanaceae; genus Solanum; species Solanum sitiens. Next base: position 925,962 of record JABWTJ010000101.1, read on the forward strand.
TATACATTTCGTTTTTGTTTGTATACGCGACAGAAAAGAGGGCGGCGAGCGAGATCTGGGAGAGCGGAACGAATATATATGTACATATACAATTTCCTCTCCATTTGTACAAATACAAACACATTTTATACATCTGTGTTTGTATAAAAGCGAGAGAGGTGAGCGAAACTGCCACCAAAACGAGAGTGACGAGCGTCCACCAGGGAGAGAGGCGGAAATAACAATAGTTTGTTATAGAATACAATTAAATCAAACTATATTTATATCATTTAATTTAAATTAGTAATTTCTATTATATATAATTTTCCCATAAAAATAACACTGCCTTATTGGAGAGTAGACAATCTTGACGTGGAGTCTGATGCAAAATATTATTATATACACATCACTTAAAAAATATAATATTTATAAATAAATTTCTTCAAGATATAAAGTTTATAACCTTTAAAATAAATTAAATTATCTACTATAGATAAAGGTCACCTAATAATAATATATAAAATCAATTTTTTCTTTTGGACATGTCTTTCTTGTTACTTCAAGTAACCCCTAATCAAATTTTAAAACCTTTTAAGAATCTCGAGCAATGCAACAAAGTAGAAATTACAGCCATTAATTAAATTAGAGATAATTTAGATTAATGTGTGTAACAGCCCACTGCCTAATTCCATCATTGGATGTGGATGTCCCACTAATTGAAATCCTAATCTATTGCGATTAAATTCTTTGATTACTTAAAGCAGTTTTAATCAATTGGTTCTTAATAATTAATATCACATGATGTTTGATATAAAACACACGTCATGCATTATTTGTGTTAATATTGGCACGGGATAATGATATTTAAATAGTATACAACTCATGATATAAAGCAAGTAAGAAAAACTATAATACGAATACATTATTTTTAATGAAGTTAATTTAGCCAAGTCTACATTTTCGAGGCAGAAGAAGTAAGAGTTTTTATTCGATAAAAGATTAAAAAAAAAAAAACAATACAAAACATCTCACGTCGAATTTCTCTATTACATATTGCTGAAGATAAAACGACATCTTATAATCCTAGACTGTGATAGATCATATAGAATTTAAAAATACTTTTAAATATAGTATTTTACTCATTTGAAAAAGAATCGTGAAAATTAACTTGATCTAATAAGAAGGACAATATATATCTATTTTTGAGTTAGCTTAGCTCAACAAATGTAAAAATTGTGAGTAAGTACTATTTATAGTTCAAACTTTTTTTAAACGTTTAAATAAGAATGACACATTTTTATATTTAGTTACAATTTAACTTTGAAATATTTATTTTTACTTTTAGGAAAATAATATATAATCATACAAATATTTATAATTTATTTTAGATAAATTAAAAAGAATATTTTTTTTTAAAAATATATATTTAAATCAAACTATATTATATAAAATGAGACGGAGAGGGCTTTTAAGTGATCAGCTGAATCCGGATTGAGTCATAAGAGCAACTTGGAAAAGTAATGGATAAGAGGGAGTACTAAATTAAGTACACAAAAGAAACATTGTGAACCAAACTTTTTATATGCAACGATGGACTTCCACCAAGAACTATTCCCTAGTGTTTGATTTTAATTTAATATATATAGAGTTTAAAATATAATGAAGATTTTTTAATTTTTTAATTTTAAACTAAAAATATATTGAACATTATTAATATATCTTTTAATCTAATAATATTAAACATGTTATGTGATTAAAAAAAATAAGACAAATAAATCTTAATGGAGGAAGTACGTACAAGTTAATATTATCTTGTACGAATAAATTAGCCTTGTTAAAGAATGACAAAAGTTTCACATCGATAGTTAATGAGATGAATGAACTCCTTATAAGACTTAAGCAATCCTCCTCCTTTTGAGCTAGCTTTTGGAGTGTGAGTTAGGCCTAAAACCTAATTTTAAATGGTATCAGAGCAGCGCCCGTCTCATCCGATGTTAGAGTCCCCAAAAATTAAAATTGCTGAGGTAAGAAGTTTGGTATATATATATATATATATACATGAGATTGCGTGCAAATTGCAGCATTTTAACTTTCTTTTACACTTATTTTTTAAGCTAAAGTTTGTTCTATTTTAAATCAAATGAAATTTTGTTTATGCGTCTTCACATGTTCCACGCCATTTGTCCATGTATCAGTTAAAGTTAAACTTTAATATTTTTGATAACATGTTTTTTAATATTACGTAATTAGTAATTACTTTTGGTGAAACCTAAATTACTGATCAATAAAAAAAGCGATATTTAGATGAAAGTAAAAAAATAATAAATATTATAAAGAACTTTATTCATATTTACTACACAAAAGATTCCTCATTGATCCATTTTAACAGTCTTCATTATTATTTTTTCCTTTTTTTAAGTCATCCACCCACCTAGGCTTTCATCTTTCGTGATGTTAAAGGCTTTCAAATTTTTCCCAAATTTTTAAAAAATAGTTACTAAGTAGAGAGGAACATAAAATCGAAAACCTCCGTAGAAAAAACAAAAATTAAGACAATTAATTTATTTCGCTTTTATGATATACCTAAGGGTTCAACACAAAATAACATACAAAGAATTTCATTGAGTTAAATACTCCAATACAACTACAAATTAAAGTTCATTGTTTATTTAATTTTCATCTAGAAGATGAGTAAACTTTTACATACAATTAATTTAAGGATGGGATGTAAAATGTGATTTAGACACTTAATTAACCCTTTTGTGATTAATTATAATTAAAACAAAAAGATAGCAAAGGTTACCTCCTAATAATTATTAAGATAAAGATAATCACTAGTCACCCCACTAGTAGCTGCCCCTTAAAAAAGACCGTCTTCCATGTGATTAATTATTATTGCACCAAAAGGGCCCTTAACAACTTTGCTTATCATCCGTACTTTTAAAAATTCCCCCCTTTCGTTTTAAAATAATATTATAATTTACGTGATATCGTTTAATTTAACAAGTTTAAGATATATATAAAAGAAAGAAATTAGATTGTTTCTTTATTGATCAGAGATTAAGGGTTCGAGTCTCGAGTAGGGAAAATTCATTGATAGAGAGTGTTTTCCTGCAGATATCGAACAACGAATGAGAAAAAAAAGAAAGAAAAAATAATTTTTAAAAATAGGAACAATAAAGTAGTATAAAGGAGTTTAATACTAATAGAAAACTAAGAGTGACAAATTAATTGGGCAGCATATCTTATAATGGGCGTTTAGTGCATAAAGAGACAAAGTGATATGGTTTAGCATTAAAAAGGAATCAAGTTGAGCAGTTGGAATATAATCTCACTACTAATCTTTTAATTTCTTCAAGCATTTAATTAATTTGGATTTGAAACCTTTGCCATTATTAATTACTTGGTTGAGTGGTTATGAAGCTCTGGCATTACGGAAGCATTAACATTATTTATTTAGTTAAATATACACACAAAAGTTCCCAATTTGCTTCTCCAAAATTATGACGTTTTTCCCACTTAATTAAATAAATAGTCTGTTGAAACAACATAAATCTTCATTTCTTTATTAGATTTCATAAGCAATCAAATTATGTCATACACATAAGTGAATTCGAGGTATAAATATCTAGTTTTTTTTTATTATATTAACATTGAACCATTTAACACTTCAAATTTTTTTATCATATAAAATGGTAATTATTCTACAAGTATAATTATATGCTACACAATTATTATTATTGATGACAAGAGAATCTGTAATTCCTATTTTTATGTGCACATATGGCAAATTTCATTTTTGTAAAATAACTCATAAATTACAGAGATCTATGTGTCACAAATTCTATGCAACGAGCTCGATCCAAAGGTCACAGTCCTGTTATAGCATCTGTTATATCACAAAGAATTTTGAACTTGAGACCTTATATTATCAAAAAACCCTAATCAAACCATTTGAGCTACATCATTTACCACTTTTGGAAGTAAATACTATGGGATAGAAGAAAATTAGGAATTTCAATTTGTGAAACTTCAAACTTTTTGAATAAATCAAATTAACAAGAAAAAAAAACATTATTACTACTTAATTAATCAAAACTCAAGAAGTAATATCAATAGCCACTCTAGTCTCTATTGGGTGCACCAGTCTAGACAAGAGTGGTTATTGATTTTCGATAGGTGCACCCCATAGTTAAGAAAAGAAAGAGAAATATAAAATTTGAACTCATAATCTTAATTAAAAGAATACATTAAATACATATATATAATATTATTAGTACATAATCTATAGAGAAAAGCATAGATTCACATGAATATAAGCATCGCCTAAATAATATGCCATTGTCCATATATACTGAAAGTTACGGATTACCAAACATTTTAAGATAATTAATTATGGAGAATATAATTGGATCTCTACGTAACATTTAGGTGAAAAAAGAAAAAAAAGACAGTGCACCTAATTGGGGAATAGAGAGAAACTAAAAATCATTATATTGGTTCTCCGCAAATTGAAGGGTCAATTCGAAAGAGAAGTAAACTAAAGTGGGGATGAGGAATCGTGACATCGTATTGTATAGATAGTTTAAAATTTGAATAATTAAATAAATAAAAAACTGCATTGATGCTATTTAGCTCCTGAGAGCGAATTTAGGGGGTCAAAAGAATCTCTTGAACACAAAAACAAAAGTTAACTCTATAATTTATGAAGTTTAAAATATAAAATTATATTTTTATCAAATCTACAAATAAAAATTCTATATCTGCCGTCCGTCCATCCCCTGCAGGTGCTAATGTGATGGGGAAAGGTGAGAAGGGAATTAAAAAGTGAAAGAAAAAATCAGAAAAATGACAAAAACAAAGAAATGATTAGAGAGGGTGGAATGAGTAGAATTTGGGGCAAGTGGTGGGGAAGTGGTGTTGGGTGGAACTGAGGAAAAAGAATATATACATCATCAAAAGTGGATTTTGCAATATTTTCATTCTACAGAAAAATTAGGTCATGGATGGAAAGTGGTGAATAAACTCTTGGTGCGTTTAGTGGCGGAGTCAAAATTTTTATTTTTTAATAAAGAATTTAAAATTTGTATAATAAACATACGAAATAGTTGAAGGAGGTTCGATATATATATATATATAATTATATTAACCATGTATGATTAATATAATTTTTCGCCAAAGACATTCGGATGAACCCCTTACTATAAGATGCTCCGCCCCTGTATGTGTCAACTCTTTCTTTTCCTTCATTTCTTATACTCCCTCGGTTCATTTTTACTATTTGACTTGCATATCTGTTAAGAAAAAATAATTATTGCTATTGTTAGTTGACTAAACTATTCCTACAAAATAATGTTAAGTGTTAGATATTGAAAAATAAGAATATAATATTGAGAGTAAAATATGAAGAAAAAGAATTATTTTTCTTTCATAGGTCAAAAGTAACAAATGAAAATGAAAATCTATTTTAAGAATAAATAATAAATAAAAATGCACGGATTATGAATTACTTTCTTAGTTTCAATTTATTCAATTATAACTTAACATAAAATTTTAAAAAGGAAAATGAAATTTTGAATCAATATTAAACTAAAAATACGTAAAATACACGACTTAATTAGTGTCTCCTACTAGGGCAAGAGGAATAGTTTATGGTTTTCTCAATAATTTATCACAACTCTTCATGTGTCTACTTGTTGAAATTAAATTTATCTTGTTATTCATAAATTAAGATTTTCTAAAAAAATTACTATCGTTGAAATTACCGACACGGATTTAGTGTTCAATCCAATAGAGTAAGATAAGTTTGCTAAGATTATTTATTTTTATTTTTCATTTAGAAGCACTAATCTCCTTAATTAACTTGAAGTTGTGTCACTTGTGCATAACCCAACTTAGAAGTAAATTCAAATATACGAAATCTTATGCTGATTTGCCAATGTTTTTATTAATACTGTAAGCAAATATGCCACATGAACCGTATTTTGTCCTTTTTCTTTCATTTTAAAGAAATTTTAGGTAAAACTTGCATCCCACGAACTTTATTTTGCTGATGTTAAATACTTTATAATATTCTCTCGATTTCAATTTATTTATCCGTTTCATATAGCATGAGGAAAAAAAGTAATTTTTACCCTTCTATCTTATTTTATGTGATATCATCTGACTTGATATGAAGCTTAAAAAAAAAAGAGAATTTTTAAAACTATTGACCTTCAATAATAAATTACTCAAATTAACTCTAAGGAAAGCGAAAAATATCACAATTTATCATCATTGTTATCATTTGAACTTTTTTATTTTTTTTATTTTACCCTCTTAATAACTTAGTACTCTAATAATAGGAATGCCATAACATAATGTTTAAGAACACTTTTGATAGATAGATGAAGTATATACAAATCAGGGAACTGAAAATTTTTCATTGGTATTTACAAATGAAAAGATTGGGAATGATTGAAATAAAATTCAATTTATATACTCAAGAACTCATGTATATGTACATACAACAACATCCCCTTTTTTTCTTCCTTTTCTCAACGGAGGTTTGAATCGAAATTCCAATTAAATTTCAATTGTGCGCTATTAGACCCATTCGGTGGTGACACTTTCAACAAAGTTCTCTCCATATTCAAAGCTCAAACTCGAGATTTCTGATTAAGCATGAAGCAATCTCACCACTACATCACAGCTCATGTTGGTAATGTGCCTTTTTTTAATTAATACAAAGGTAATCCCACTACCATACGAACTGGTTTAGGAGGCTGCGACAGCGGCGGCTTCTGCTCTTCTACCACCACTTTTTCCGGTATGGGCGGCTGACATGGACAAGGCATTGCTATGAATTTTGGAACTATATCACCTGGCATCAACACTGCAGGCATATTTTGGCATTGGTTCTGCTTTTCACTCTGTAAAACACAGAATAACCAAATTAAGTATAGCCACAAGCTTATAATTTGTAGCTCGATACAAAGAAAGATATATGACAGAACAATTAATTATACATGTTTATTTTACCTTTAATTGAAATTACCTCATGTTTATTTTATTTTTTATAATAGAAAAATTACTTAATTATACATTAAAAATAACTTTTTGATCGAAAATGGAGGAGATCGATCTTACGATGTTGATGTGTTTGGGTTTCAAGGATGAAGGATCGTCATCTCGAGCTTCGATATCGGCGAGAGATCGACGTCTTAGGGATCGTATTTTGTCCCAATGATAGCAGCAAGAAAAAACACCACTCAAGCTGAAAATGACAAGCAACAGAAGTGCAGTCCCCAGAGGAAATCCTAGAGATGGACGAGAGGAGGAGTTCAAAATTTGTGGTGGTGCATAATACTGAGGACTCTCCATCACTTAATGAGGTATGAATCAGTCTTCCTCCCCACATCCAATGTTGCACAAAAAGAAAAAGAAGATAGATTGAATTGTGAGTTGAATTAGAAAGAGTAATGAGAATGGGGATTTGGGGGTAAGAATGAAATGTATTTATAGAATTAAATAATAAAATAGAGTGGGTACGTGTAAAGGTACGTTTGGTGTCCGGGTAGAGGTACGGAAAGAGAGTTGTTGAGGGTCCTATTTGCTTAGGTGCCCAGCATCATCTCTCTCTGTATGGCCTACTTCTCTTTTTTTATTTGGTTTAGTGGAATTAATACTAACCATTGTAACCTATACATTATCTTTTGATTGTTTGGTACGGAATAAATTAAATAATTTTGAAGCATCAAACTCTTGTTTGAAGTATATATTCTCCCCATTTAAACTAGTGAATCGTGACAGAACTAGAATATTTATTAAGGATTGTCAAAATATGAAGTAAAAAGGTATATATTCTCCACTTTTAAATTATTAGGATTCGTTTGGTTTGAGGGATAAAAAATAATAGTGATGGAATAAAAATTTTATATCTTGTTTGTTATCATGTTTGGAATAACTAAATCTCATCATTTATATCATAGTGATGGGATACGTTAACTCAGGATAGTTAATCCCATAATAACTAATCCTGAGATAACTTATTCCCAACCAAACAATCCCTTTGAATTTAGGGATAGTTTGATTGCAGGTTAGGAAGTGATGAATTATATGTTTATTAAAGCTAGTATTATGGATCTAATATTCCTTTACCTTTACATTTACCAGTTTATTCAAATTGATCCAAACTCTTGATTCTTGATGAATTATGGATAAATTTAATTTCTTACACAACTCGTACTTTTTGTAAGTCAAATTTAATACCTCTAGTAGTGGAAAAGTGTAAGTTTTAATGGAAACTATTACAAAATATAAAACTTAACAAAAACAAAGAATGATAACAATGATGATACGATGATGTCATAGTACACATGACCCAAAAAAAAGAGGACACTCTAGTAGTAAAGTAAATAATGGAATGGGGAGTAGAATTTTCCAAATTTTGTTGAAACTGACTTTAAAATCTGCTGGTTTTCGAAAAGCTAAAAATTGGAAAATGCCATTCAGCTGGCGAAAATTGGAAAGCTCTCCTTCTTTGAACTTGTTTTAATTCGATCTGCACTTTCTTAAGATATTTGTATTTTCACTATCTACTCTATGAATTAAATTCAAACAAGAATATGTTTGTAGTTTTTGAGAAATTATGAAGTAAAACATTAAAAGGCCGAGCGGGCTTGAGGATCATTTTCCGATAGAACGATCTAAAAAGTAAGATAGTCCGCATATTTTTGTCAATTTTAATTTTTTGTCTTGAAAATATTTATTTAGGTATATTTAATTGCTTTATTTGATAGTGTTAAAAAATAAAAATAGTTGACAGGTTTATTGTTTTTATTATTATAATGAGTATATAATTTCAATGGATCTCAACCATAAATTATTATATAGTACATGTCATGAATCTATAAGACTATTAAACATTACTTGACCTAATTATACTTTGATCGGATCTTTATCCGCTATCTTTTAGGTTACTCAACATGTTCGATATATATATTTATTTGTTAGAATGAAATTTAAAAGTCCTAACATTTCTATCAAAGTATATTTAATTATTTTACATAAGGGACAACTCTCCCTTGTTTTTTCCTCTTCTCCATCGGTATAACAATAATTCACTAACACTTTCTTTCTCCACCGAAAACAAATTAAAATAAAAAGCTCTGTTGTAATTTGATTCCTGTACTGAATTTGTTTAATTATTTCATTTTTTGAGTACCAGGTTTCGATTATTTGAGAATCGTTTTGTTGTGAGAGAATTGTCAATTAGTGTGTTTTGTTTTTATTTTATTTCAGTTATTATTGTTGTACACAATTTTTAGATATGTACGGACAATATAATATTAAAATAAAAATAATTGTAGTCCATTAGGCTAATATGATTTGTTTTCTGTTTCGATATTTATATTGTTGTACAAATGGCAGTACCTTAGAATTTTTTTTTCACTGACAAAGGGTACAGTCCTTTATTCTTTTTAATAATTAGGTACAAATAGTATCAGTTGAATTATAGCAAATGGAACAAGACGTTAGTTGTATAATGAGTGTAGCATTATATGAATTGGAGTTTGGAATCAAAATCATGCAAATAAAAAAGGAAGGAATACATATCAAGTGATCATGACTAAAGTAATATTTAAAAAAAAGTTATTTACAAATAGCATATGTAGTAGTTATTACATGAGCTATATAAATTTGTGCTTTCGATTAAATTGAAAAGAACAAATGTTCAGTAACTCAAAAGAGGAAACTTGCGCGCTTTCAACTAAATTGATACTCTAAAATGATTGTTTGATGTGAGTTGTGACTATTTAGACGTATTTTTATGATATATGGTGCAGCACACGAATTATGATAAGATAACACTTGTTATATATTCGACATGTACAATCTGATGTAATATACATTGTGAATAATTGAATTTGTTTTCAAACATGATCAACCTATAGTTGAAAAACTCACATGTCTTATAATTTCATTTTAATTTGTATAATATAATTTGATTAAACATGTAATTTAAGTAATATAATGAAGATTATTTGGGGACACCCACCTGGAGATATAAAATTAGAGACCTATTATCTGATTTATATGAAAGACTTGTTTTTCTAAAATTAAGTTATTATAATTTTTTTTTACATATATATGATTCATAAAGATATACAATAGCATACAAAAAACATACAATTATATTATTGTATATATTTTGTTTGTTTGCATGTCAGATATATTGGACATACAAATAAGTATACACCCCATATACAAAATACATATAATTTATTGTTTATCTTACTCTCGGGATTCCATCTGAATTCCTATGAATTACTCTAATCTTTACCAAACTATTTCAAAATTGAAAGATCTCAATCATTTGCAACAACATCCCGATTCATATAAATAACAATTTTGCATAGTCAAATTTTTTTATTCAAAAGTCTTGAATCCTTTTAATGGTTGTCTATAGAATTCTTAATGGAGTTTACAACTTTGGGCGTAACTGAAATTGATAACTCGACTCGATTTTTTTATTGATTTATTAGTATTGTTTATTGATTTGGCTATTTTGATAATAGTTTTGATTCTTTTTATTATCGAGCAATCAATTCTTAACGGTTTGAGGTTTTCTTTTAACGAATTAACCGATAGCCCGATAGTAAATTAATAATTATATTTATATCATTTTGTATATTAAGTTCTTGACTTAGAGCTTGGTTTCCTACTGTTATTTCTGGTTGTCTTAAATATCTAGTTATTCTACCATATAAAATTGTTTGTTTTTTTAGCAAGATGCAACTTGTGAAGTCATGAGCATGACTCATTTGTTTGTCACCTTTTCTCTAAGTGATTTTCAATGTTTATTTTTTTTTGGTCAAACTTAGCGGTTAAATAAAATCGATGAACCACTAACTGATATGTCAATATCTCAATGATTCTATAACGATTTAATATTTTTATAAATCGATAAACAATAAATCAAATCGATAATCTTTAAAGCGAACTGACTGGTACACAACTTTATTGATCTTTGAGAGAAAAAGTGGAACTGTGGAACCTCATCTCTTACTCTTCCTATATTATTTGGCTAGAATTGGTAAAATGTTGTTATATTCTGATACTATCAAGTATAAGTACCCTATATAATTGCAATTAAGACTTAAAATGACTTATTTGAGTTTAAAACATGTCTTAATATCTATACAATTATAAAATCGATGAAACTTTGTGATTTAAACGTATCATAATATTTATGCAATTACAAAAACTTTTCATCAAAGGTAAAATGATATAAAATGTGTTAATTTTGCTATCGTAAAAGAAAATAAAATAGTGTAAATAAACTAAAGCCAAGTAAACAAATAAAAAAAAGGAAGATAAAAGATATTTTACGTCTCCTTCAAAATTTGTGACCCTTTGGGTATGTAAAGGACGCAACAGAAATTGGTGACATTTAATTTAGTGTCCCCCCTCTCTACATGTTAAAATATTAAATAACTGGGACATGGAACACGTCTTTTCACATATGATATTTTATTATATGTTCATCCACAAAATTCTACCTAAGTAGGGACCCTATAGAGTTCATGGTGAAAAACTCTACATCGGTGAGATACAAAAAGAAGATTGTTTGATTTGCTTTTACAGTAATATAATACTTCTTTCAATTTTAGGACCCCTTTGGTCATCTGATCACGAAATGTATGTTTGTCTCGAAAAATATGAGAAGATTATATTAAATATAGTATTGATAGATCTTTGTAACTACTCGTAATTAATTAATTGTAGTAATTATTGATTGTGTTATTAGTAGCTTTTATTAAAATATTGTTTCTAATTAATTGATCACTTTTTTTTTTAGTTATTTCTAATTATTTGTCTATTTTAATAACTTAAGAAAGGACAATTTTATTTTTACCTATTATACCTTCAATTAATTACTTTGAAAAATTATAGAATATCTTAAATTTTTAATTCATTTCATTCATAATTAATAAGGGAAAAATGATAAATCCACTATTTTAAGAATATAATCAAATTATAAAAGTGTGTTCTCTCTAACACCTTAATCTTTTAGATGAGATAGTCACATACTTCTATATGATATCAGAGCAGACAAAGGTCCTGAGAATATGTTATAATTTTAGAATATATATTATTTATGTGATACTTTTTTATCTTTTTTTAATCAATCTTACAAAAGTTGACATATTTCTATAATATATAACTTGTTTTAAATCATAAGTTTCAAAAAAAACTTTACATTTTTGAATTTAATATCTAATCAAACACCGTCACATGCATAACTTGATATGAACAAACTAATTTGCTTGTCAAGGATTCAAAATTTACAATATTTGAGAGTAGGATATTTTAATCCTTGATGGATAATAGTGTTTAATGTTACAAACAAAATGGAGACTTTTGGTCCTGAACCTAAACGTACAAGTCAAATACGTTGAACTTACCAACGTCAAAAATTTTAGTTGTGATTTTGGGAAGTTTTAGTTAAGCTTGCACTGAACAAATCACTTTAGCAGAGGCATTAGACAAATGGTGCCTTAATTACAAACAAAAAACTTTGGTAATTTGGTTGAACAACAATTGAATCTATACATTACACACCAATGTTCTAAAATCAGTGCTACAAAAGTAATCCCACTACCATACGAATTGGCTTAGGAGGTGGAGGTGGAGGCGAAGGCGAAGGCGAAGGCGGCAGCTGCACCTCTTCACCCACCTTCTCCGGTCGGGGAGGCTGACATGGACATGGCAATGCTATGAATTTTGGAACTACATCACCTGGCATTAACACTGCAGGCATGTTTTGGCTTTGGTTCTGCTTCTCACTCTGCAAAACAGAGAAAAAACAGACTTACTTTTAAACAGAACAATTTTTTTTTATAGTGTTTAGTTTGATGAATATGTCACGTAATAACATATGTAAATAAATTATTTTAGCTGAGAACTCGTAGAGAATAACATAAGAAAAGTAAAATTGGGGCAGAACTTGCAATAGTCTAAAATTGCTAATTAAGATTAGAAAACTCGACTAAAGAAGAGAAAGATAATGAGAATTTTGATAGAAAATTATGTTACTAAAAAGACTATCTTGAATTTCTTTGAATTGAATTTATTTTGCGTTGATTATAAATGCACAAGACCGTCCTTATTCATATTCATGAATGATTCTAAATAATACAATATATATATTATTCTATGATTCAATAGCAAATATCTAATTCTCTAGAACATTAACATTTATCACCTACAATAAATATTAAAGGTAATAATATTACTTTACAAAACTCCAGTAAATATCTTAAATTATTTATACCTGAAAAAAAAAGAAGCAACTTTATTTTTGGACTAAACTCGGGAAAAGTGTAAAAGTTTGAATCATCACCATTAAACAGGAACAAACAGCATATTCACGTAATTAGATTTTAAGGATGAAAAGATTACCCAAACAACTTAAATTAGAGTTTAACTAACATATACACCGACAACATAAACAATATTTTTACACTTTCAAATCATCTAAAAGTAGCTATTAAAAATAAAACACATAACCTGTCATAACAAGTAAACATGACCCCCCCAATATATGAATGGAATTACGAAATGTAACACATAACTAAGTAAATTCCTTACCATATCAAAATTGAAAGTAGATTTGAAGGAAGCAAGATCATGGCCTGCTTCGAGGTCTGCGCGTCGACGAAGCAAGCGAATTCTGTGCCAGTGATAACAGCAAGAAAATATGCCACTCAGACTGAAAACAGCAACCAAGAGAAAGGCAGTGCCAAGAGGAAATCCTAGAGATGATGAGTCCGCAATACGGTAGGGTGCATAATACTGAGGATGCTCCATAATTACTATTTCAATTGAGCTTAAAGTTACAATTGGAAAGTTTGTTTATTAAGAGAAAAATGGGGAAGGAGATATTTGGATATTTGTTGAGTTGTGAGTAAAGAAAAGGTGATATAGGTGTGTAAGAATTTATAAACTTGAAAGTGTAAAAGTACGGTTGCACTCCACTCTAAGGTACGGAAGAAAATTAATAAAAATGGGGACCTATTTGATTAATTTGTTATTCTTTGTCCAACTATGGGTTTAAAACATGCTTTCAAATTCTTTTATATATCCAACTATGTGTCTAAACATGCTTTCTTGTTTATATACTCGGATTCATGCCACCTTCTTGTTTCGTTTTAAGGCGGTATATTGAAGCTAATAATTGTAAACTTTGACAAACATAAATTAGACAACAAAAAGAAGTTATAATTAAAAATATTCCCTTACTTGTTTATTTTTAATTCACACACTTATTAAAAAGCAATTATTGACATATGAATTTACCATTTATCTCTATTAATTAAGAAGTTGATGAATTAAAAAATTTAAGATTTTCAAAAAGTTACAGCCTTTTCAAAATTAATTAATTGAATATATAATAGATAAATTTTTTTTTATCCTTTCTTGATTCGTTAAAATGAATAAGTAAAAAGGGCCAAATAAAAAAAATAGACAAGTATAAGGAGTAGAAGAATATAATAAAAGAAGAAAAATATTCAATATAGTTTGATGAAATGACTTTGCATATCAAAAAAAATAATATATATATATATATATAAAATGTGTCCCCCTAAATCTAAATAAAATTAGTTAATGACTTGAAGGAAAATATTGTTGTTATATTTTTTTGCTATGAAAACAATATCTCCAATTTATAAAGGTCCAAAGTTTCAATTTCTATTTGAAATTGTTGAGCAGTAGGTTAAAGATAACTTCCTTTGAAGTATCATGTGTGGATCCGTCTTTCCTTTTCCATCTCTGTTAAATTTTGTGTTCATTGTGAAAAATAAATCAGATACTATACTTTACATTACAAATTTGAGCTGACGAAAACAATGGAAAGCAGCTCTGTCTTTTATGCTATTGTCATTCCCTTATCCACCATTTATGTATAGACGTCAACTTGCGCACTATACTTTTCTATGTACAATTTAGGTTACCTTACTTTCTTGTCTACCACTTTGGTGGGATGGTCATGCCCTACACCAATCTTCATTGTCATGTTTTGCTTTTTCAAATTTTAGTATGCTTGTCCTATTTTTGCTTCTAGAAGTTATTTTATTTTTCATTTTATATTGTCACTACGTATCAAAATATTATATTCTATCTCCAGTCAAATAATGACACATAAAATAAAAAGATAGGATAAGATATATACATAAGTTGAGGTTAATTAGGTGAAGAGAAATTTAATTACAATTGCATTGAGTTATCACTTATCAGGGTAGTGAGGAAAATGACATTAGCTTGGTGCAGTACAATTTTAGTTAATAGGTCCAACTACATTAATTCTTTGAGCCAAAAGACCTCAGAATTTTATCTTTTGTGCGGAGATAGAATGTATTCGATACGGAGAAATTTTTCATGTTCAGTTGGTCGAATTTTTTAGAGGATATAAATCGCTTAAACAAAAAAAAGAAGGAACATGAGTTAATGGAAGTATGAAAAATAAGTTTGCTAAATGTGATGATTGTATCATTTCAACCGTCCAACACACTTCATCTTCACCCCTACTCTCATAATCCCCATCCCTTCTAACTCTAGATCCTATATTATTTATAAATGTGCATTTTAGGATAATGTTTTTTATTTATATACCAAACACAAGAAAAAGTTTTGATTTTGAGACTTATAGCCTATACGCATGTAAATTGAAATCATTTTGTTAGGGAGTGTTTCTTCACCGATATGAGACTTTCTGACTCAAATATTCAGGGCTATATGATGTAATGAATTTACTATTCAAATTGGTTTTACATGTTGATATGATTTACTTGTAATTGAAACTATGAAAAAGTAGTTGGGCAGTTTATTGCTTCATTAAGAGTTGTGACCCTTTGGGTTCTTAAAGGCCACAACAGAATTTACTTACATGCATTTAATATGATCGTCTTGACTACAATGAAAATATTAAATAAATGGGGCATGGAACACGTGTTTTCTTTGACTAGTTTTTTTTTTTTTTTTTTTTTTTCCAATTGAATTTAGGACTGTATGACATTATGTTCAACGACAAAAAATAAAATTAAAGAGATTTTAGCTAAAGCAAGTAGGGACCTTGCATTGTGTGTATCAACAAAAGACAATGTGAAACCTTGAGTTCTTTAGTGCCGTTTGCTTCAAAAGTTTGCAATTTTTTTTATTGGTTTGAGCTATATTTCTAATAAGATTTTAAAACTTAATTTTGTTGGAGTTGTGAGAAAACTTATAAAAGGACTTACTTTTTTTTTTTTACAAATATTATTATCTCCATTTTATATTAATTAAATTTTTGTTCTTTGACAAATATTATTACCTCCATTTCATATTAACTAATTTTTTGAGGCATTGTTCAATTTTTAATACTACTTTTACAATGTTCTTTCAATTTTATCTTTCATTAATTAATATTAAAATTAGTGGTTAATTAATATTTTATTATTTTAATTATAAATTTGACAATAATTAATAAGGATAAAAATAGAAAATTATGTTCAATTTATGTTCTAATTTACTTTTCTCAAAGGGTATGACTCACCTCAAAAATTAAGTTAATATGGAATGAAGAAAGTACACAATATTAAATACTTTGTTAGATATACTCTTTTTTATTTAAATTTATTGTTAAATATACCATAAATTTGTATGGTATTGACACCATATAAAACTTTTAACCTTTGGACTTAGAAAACGACATAAGTGTTAGGGGTGACTTGACAATGTTAAAAAAGAAAACATACTCCACTCCTAATAGATGTCATTTGTGTATATAGCTACAAAATATCTTTATTGAAAAATATATCATTATTTTTAATAACTTTATGAAAGGAAAATAATGTCAAACAAAATGAAACCAAGAGAATTTGACTTTTTTTATTCATATATTCAAAAATAGAGTTTGCAAAGTCTAAAATAGAAGTCGACAATGAGTGGACCATCCAGCTTTCACTAAAAAAACTTGGAAGTTTCGTGCTACATGCCTGGAACAAATACTATTCAACAAAATCTACCTAAAATAATTAGGGTCCACGCAAAGGATAATGACAATTTATGTGAAATTTAGACCATCCAGCTCCTAATACAAATAATTGAAATCTAGGGAACATATATATATTTTAACAAGTTCATTGCACTATACATAAATGCCATTGAATGAGACCCTTCGTCCATATTTAGTCGTTCATATTTGATTTGATATGTTACTTTATAAATAATTTGAAATAAAATGATTACTAATAAGTGAACTAAATGTTGCAATAGGAATAATAGAAAAATTATCACTAAACTAGATAAATAAAAATGAATATTTATTTTTAATATAACGAACAAATAAAAATAAAAAAAGCTAAAAATTTATAAATATAATGATAGCGACTAAGGATATCAAAGATTGAAAGTCTACACAAAAGTATTCTTTTATATCCACCTCAAGATATTCAAATCTCTCTTCCTTTTTTTTATGTTTTCCCACACAATTCATTTTCTTAATTGTCGTGGGAAAAAAAAAAAAAAAAAAAAAAAAAAAAAAAAAAACGAAGTCTTGTGGTACGTTTTCTGTTTTATTTATATGATAGGAAGAAACTTTTTTATTTAGTGAACTCCAAAACAAATTGTATTATAGACTAATTTGATCGAGAAATAAATTATTTTAATATTAATTATTTTAAAATTAATTAAAGTATGATTTACCTCTCGTATTAATAGAGTCAAAATAAGATTGATTACATAATAGACTCATGGAATTGACAACTAAAGGCGGGACCATATATATCAAATTGGCTGGATCCAAGTAGCCACTTATATTTCTGCGTCGATATGCCTCAACCAAGACCTGATTTGCAGGTCCACTATACTCATCTACCCTTTTAGCAAGGGCATATAAAAAATATTATGTTTTGTTATAAATATGAAAATCTTACGATTTGCGAAAATTATTAAAAGTTTTTCAATCATAAATAATTTTATCTATAGGTCATACACACAGAGGGAGATCCATTTGGGGGTGCGTTAAATTCGAGAAAAAATCATGTATATATATGCAGTGACGTACGCAGAATTTTATGTAAATGATATCGATATAAAAAAAATAAATGATAAATAATTGATATAAAAACATTATATTATTAAAACATTATTTATAAAATACACTTTGCATAGATGGTCTTTGTTTCAGTACATCTTCACAATTTCGTCTTGATTAATTATGAACACTGTTGGGTTTACCCATATGCACATCAAGGTTGTGCTTCTTATTCCAACTTGTAGATCTTATGATTGAAAATACATCGCCTCCTCCTTGAGTAATGCTTTCATCTTGAAACAAATAGCAATACCGACAAAATGCCGCATTTTTTGTTACACTATAATCCAACCAATCATACTCATGAAATCATTTTGAATTAAAACGACGTGAGTCACCATAAAAGTAAATATCTAACTGAGAAAATTGATGATTTTGAGGTCGAAAAAGTACCATTTTGAAGATACATTCTTCTTACTGCGTCACGGTTATTTTCGAATGATAACCCTTCTCCGGGATAAAATTTTAAGGTAGTTAAATATTGTCCTTGTTCGAACTCGTTAACGTTTTCTTCTTCTAAGTTCAAAGAAATTTGAGTTTTTCCAACTCATTAGTGTTTTCTTCCTCTAAGTTAAAAGAAATTTGAGATGTTGAACTTGATTTTAAAAGCTTTGAAGATCCTTTAGAATAATATCTCTTCATTGAATTGATCCGAATTACAAACTGAAATAAATTAGATAACTTTAAACAATTTCAAGATATTAAATCCATAAAAAGTTGATGACTATTCAAAAAATTTCAACTAAAACTATAAAGATCAGAGATAAAAAGAAAAGTCAACTTACAGAAAGCCGCAATAGTATCAAGCCATCGACGTCAACAGCACTTGCAATTTGCAGACTTGAAGGTTTCTTTTCAACTTAGACTTTACTTTATAGCTTATTATTTTGTCCAATTCCGATTTGAACAATTAATAAAATTTCTATAATGGTAACAAATTGTATTCTAGTTCAATTGGTTTATTTTAGGTTAATTTATTTAGGAATAGGGAGGTTGAACGTTCGAATCCCTGTGGAATAACAATTTCACATGACGTGCAAAACAAGCCATGGCGCCGACTTGATGAAAGAGTGTCATTAATAATATTTGCAGTTCTTGTTTTATTTTTTCAGATTTTTGTATATGTATATATACTAAAAAATTCCAATGAAACAAGGTCAGTTGACACCTCGGTATAAGGTAGGTCCGTCCCTGTATATATGTATGTCTATTTTGAAAAATTGATAAAAACTTAATATAATTAACAATGGCCCATGAAAAGTATAAGGTATCCTAAACTTGAATTTAAATTTTAACTTTGACTTCCAATTTTTATAGTGCACAAATAGGCACTTTAACTATCTCACCTTTTAATAAATAAACACGTGAGTCTTACCTGGCAAAACGCGTGAAATGCACGTATTTTGCGCGCGTGAGGAGTAATTTTCGAGGCCCACAATGATAAAAAAATGCAGAAATGACAATTCTACCACCCCGGATTCCTGTCAATCTCCGCCAACCCAAAACCCCGGCCCATTCATTTAATCCAGCCGTTCTCCTTCTTCCTCCACACCAGAGCACAGCCCATGAAGCGAACGAGCTTCGAGCTCGCTAAATCCACCCGACCCCAAACCCATCAGATCCGCCGTCTCCGGCGAGAATCATCACGAAACAACACTGTTGCAACCAGCAGCTCAAACCAAACATAAAACAACAACCAAATGACCCCCCAAACCCCATGAAAACAGACCCAACAACCACAAACACCTAAACCAAGAAGCCAGCCATCAACAAACCTCTAAGTTCCAAGCTCTATAAACCATAAATTAAAATTAATTTTGATTTTTTTTATTTTTAAAATCGATGAGTAAAATATTTAACTAGTTGTCAGTCATTGAGAGGCTCACTAATACACGTTAGAGCGTTTGTCTTTCATGCTCTTTGGCTGTAAAAATTGTGTTTTTATTTATTTAAAAGTTGGATAATTAAAGTGTCTTTTTGTGCACTATGAAAGTTGGAGGTCAAAGTTAAAATTTGAAACCAAGTTTAGGATCCAATATATGTATTATGTCAAAGTATAAATATGTGCTTTGTACCTTTAGTACATGTTTCGACATCCACCCATGTGACCAGGGTTCTATCCCAACTAGAACCTTTTTTTTTAGCTTAATATTGGTGTATCCGAATTTTTTAAATTCTAGGTTTGACTCTGCATACACAAGATATAATAATTTTCTAATACGTTGTATTACTATATCATATATCTCCATGTTGTTTTTATAAATAAATGTTTGTGATTATAAATTTTCATAAACATAATTTTACAAAGATTGACTAATCAATAATAATAGTATGTTATATACTATCTTTTCACACTAAGAATGATTCTTTTTTCTTAATTTTAAAATGATGGGTGTTTTATTTTTATAAAATCTAAACTTATTAGTTAAGTTATACATTTTAAAAAAATAAATCGACATATACCCTATATATATAAATACAATTTCGATATATAACAATATATAGCTGGTATACATTAATATACAAGACATTCATTCTTGATATACAATATTAGACTGCCAAGTACCAACATAAAAGATTATACAAAATTATAAGATATATTTTTTTTAGCTCAAATACAATATTATTTTGATTCTATACACTATTTTACAAATCAAAATTTAGTCAAACTTCACCAATTAATTTCTATGAAAACAACAAAATAAAATCTTCTGTGGAGATGTGGAGAAGTAGATCCAGTACTGATGACCTATTATTCCAATTGATGAGATATCATGAATCAAGACAAAAGTTGATTATCAAATATTTTGAAAGTGATTAACATGTTGCTCTTATAATTTTACTACGCATTTGTAGTTTGCGATTTTGAAGTTGTGGAATAAATTTTGAGATAATTCTTGTTGTGTTGAATTAGGTTCATCAAAATCTATCATTTAGTACTAATTACTTTGAAATTTTTTGGAAGTTGAGAGGTGGCTGTGGCCATGACAGTGTTTTAGGGCATCTCTTCTGTTGACCAATTCAGATAAGCATTTGGACACCTTAGCTAAATTATGTAAAACTAATTGGGAAATTGTCACGACCCAAAATGAATCGTGAGTGGCACCCACACTTAACCTCCTAGGTGGGAGAATCAAGGAATCCAATAAAATAAACCTCTAATCCTATTACATATCATCCCCAAAACCTGAAAGTAATCACATCAAGCACATCTAATCTCTAATACTAAGTCTAAGAATATTAAAGATACCAAAATAATTAAACAAAATAGTTTATGTCTGCAAACTAAGGACATCATGTTATGACCGAGAGAATCCAGCACGAGTTTGAATGATTAGCTCAACCTCGAACCTGATATACTTGAGACTGGCTAGAGCTGAAGGCGAATTAAAGTCGCAGGTACACTTACTGCACTTCACAAAAGTAAACAAAGGAAAACACAAGTAAGGCTCAGTACGGGACAACATGTACTGAGTAGGTATCATCCGGCAACTCAAAATAGAAACTAATATACAATGAATAATAGTATGAACTCAACAATAGCACTTAACAGGTGATAAGCAACAAACAACATGAACCAGTATCAACAACACTAAAGCAAGTATGTAATAAGTCAACAATATCAATATCATCCATGAGGACTCATGCCTCCAAGCAAACCATTTGGGGAATTGAGTTCTTTGAGATTCAGTATATTCCGTTAATTCAATATGTTTTTCCTTTAATATTATCATATCGGAACGTGACACTTCGATCCAATTATACCGTGTCGAAACGTGACACCCCGTTCCAAGAATACCGTATCGGAACGTGACACTCCGATCCAATTATACCGTGTCGGAACGTGACACTCCGGTCCAAGAATATCGTGTCGGAATGTGACACTACGATCCAATTATACCATTAATTTATTATTTATTATCACCACTTTCAATTCATTGGTAATATTTCGTCGAGCCTTCTTTATTCAAGGCATCACTTCGATAAAGAGGGTTCAAGAATATAAATTTCACGGTCTCAGGATTTTAGATCAATCACAAAACACACAACCAAGCCACACAATCAAGTACATAAAAAATTTCACAATATCATTCAATGCATATCAATCACTATGAAGGTTTACTATCAAATAGCATAAACCATAACCTACCTCCACCGAAAAAGCGAAGTCAAGCAAGCTACTTCTTCAATATTTTTCCTCTCCTCAACGCCTCCAAAACTTCCAATCTATGCAATATGCATACTTTTTAAGTTAACGGATCTATAAACACTCAAAAATACAATCAATTTCCTAAAGTTCAAGCCTAAGGGTTTTCTAAATTATTCCAATTAGCATAATTTTTTATGAAATTTAAATAATACGAGACACCTAATAGTTAATTACTTATCTCAATGCATCAAAAATATATTTTAAAATAAGATAAGAACATTTTAATTCTTAAAAGTTCAAGAGACAGTGAACACCTTAACCCACACTTTAATACTCCAATTCTTTACATCATTAACGTTCTGGCCTAACTTTTCTAGCAGCATTCATTTAACATCAAATGCTATGCAAATGTATATTTTCACTTTATAATATATTATAATAATAATAACAAATGTACACTTGCACTTTATAAGATAATATAATAATAATAGTAAGTAATTAAAGTTGAGGCCACTGGTTAGCAGACAAATAACATTAATTCAAACCTAATTCAATTACACGCCCATAACCATATTTGATAAACAATCATCGTACAACCTTAGTTCCTCCTCAATAATGTTTGGTCTTCAACTTCCAATCACAATACACCATTAATATTCAATTGACATCCTTATATAATCATAGTGTTTTACAATATAATAATCCTATGACAATACAATAAGATAAGGACCATCAAATTATAAGTAACTTGATTCGGAGAACTAAGTAGATAGGCCAAAGCAAGCGAATTTGTCAATTTAAGTTTATACATCCATTAACTTCTACACATAACATCATACGGATAATAATAAACTACTATATTCAAACAACCATTAACATTGGCAGATAATAGATTTCAATTGAAATTTGTTTACCTGCGATAGATCTTGTCGTTCTCTCCTCTAAGGGTTTGTGCGGCAATCACTTTGCGTTATGACCAAAAATTAATAAACTCCTTAGCTTATTTTTTTCTAGAGATTAATTATACCCTAATTATTATATAAGACTAATTATATGAATAGTGAAAGTGACTCACCACTAATTATAATGTTATTTTCTTTAACCACCAACTAAATTAATTATTTAAACTATCTCCTTAATTTCATAATTATAATTACGAATAGTCCTAAATAATCATTTAAAATCTTGAAAGAGTCTTTTATGAAATAAAAAGCTCTAGTACTCAAAAATGACCAAATGGGTCATTATATTAGATACCAATTTATCATCGTTCGTCCTCGAACGATCAAAAGAAAGACGAGGTGGAAAAGATAGATGTCTCAGCGATTTCTTCAAAATATTAATACCCAATGTATAATCTCAAAAGTATCAAATCAGACAACTGGAGATCTACACCTTCTCCCATACAATGTCTTTAATGGGGCATCTGAATACTCTATGCTAACTATTGTTGTATGCAAACTGAACTAACAACCAAACTATTCTCAAGTAGACTTTTCAACTAACCAATTCTTCCACTAGACCTTGACAAAATCATCAGGACAAATATTTTCTATCATAACCATGCTAAAATAATGAATCATTATTGGTTACAATCAGGAGTGAACTTGAACCAATCATCACACACTCGTAATTTATCAACCGTCACAAAACTTATCAAGATTATATCCTATAATATTTTCTCAAGCTTAAGCTATAAAAATATGATCTTATCAATAGTGTCTTCTAACAACATAAACTTTTCACGAGCTTAAGTAATAAAAATTTAATATTTAGACATCAGGTACTCATCAAGGGAGAACCAAATTTATCTAATCCAAAGAAAAAAAATGATCAAGTAACCACCCATCGAGCGATACACCCAGGCATACATAATCTCTAATAACATTGTTAAAATGTTAGATTAGTAGCTATTATAAATAAACCTTAAGAATCATAAAACTATACCCAATGGTTATCAAATTCAATCTCACATAGCCAAAACATGATACCGATGATGAGATAAATCTTAAGCCTATCAAAAAAACTTTACATTTTCATGATAGCTATCCTATAAATTCTCATAAGTAAAGGTATGTGCGTAGAATCACTAGTATTCTTCAACTATTCCAAACAACACCAAATCCTCCATAATTGAAATGAGCAAGTCTAACCAAAGACACCCTACCACAAAATCTATACACCTGATCCACTACTAAGGTCTCACTCATAGAATTGAATACATGCATGCGAATAATTAGTGAATCATACTCCAAATCAAGTCCCAAACTAAATAGGTGGTCACATAAGAATGCACATAAACAAGGTCGAATAAGTCTAGATACTCCTTCCATAGTGTCTATATCAAATATTTTCATTTATCTGACTATAACTCTTAGATTTCTCAGCTACCCACAATCACCAATTTAGTCCCTATAATAATTGCACACATACTTGGGTTATCAAATTCACATATATGAAGTCAACCCTTAATACTAACAAAACATTATAACCACTTCGATCATCTACCTTACTCCCAAACCATCATTAGTATCAAAGTATTCTTATCAAATACATGTTCAAACTATGACTATCTTCTCTTTCTATTTAAGCATTTCATGACAAATAACAGTACCATCAATAAAATAATATTAATTTAACTCTAAATTCTTAATAACCATGTAGAATTAAATCTCATCTTGTACATCATTCTTAAGTGGCCTATCATAATTTGAGCAATCTAACCCTTTGTAAAACTCTAAAGTTTCCATACCTCATTATTTGTCACTCAAACCAAAATTCGATCTTTATAAATGTCAATGATAATCTCCTAGTAAGTCTGTATCGAACTATTCACATCTCATGGTCATATCTAAACTCATGGGAAAAAAAATCAATACAACCTTCAATTACACCCAAGGATTTGTATGAGAGGTCTTATTCCTTCACTTTTCTCAAATTCTTTCCATGGTGCAAAATTCTAAATATATCAACCCTTCAATATTAAGACTTTTGTTCTCTAGCTCGCTTACCGGTCTCATCTTTGTATCAACAATCCATGACATTTTATTTCACACTCTCAAAATTGTGAGGGAAACCCTTCCTTAGATCCTTTATTACCTTACAAATTCATACCTTGATAAGACATATCACAAAAAATGTAGACTCATAATGAAAAAAAATTGAATTATAAATTCAACTATGTGATCCAAATGCCTTTATATATCTACCATCGCTTATACTTTGAAGACTTTTATAAATTTCTATATCTTAGCTTATCATTGATCGTCTCTTCATCGACCTTACCATATTCATCACTACAATATCAACCATACTCATTGCTAAATTCAACATTACAACAGAACTTATCATCCCACTTGAGTTGTATGTTTGTACATACATTTCTTAAGTTTTATTCAATAACTTTTAACCGATCTGTTGACATGTAACACTATTACCTTAACCAAGACAAAAATAGATAAAATCACGCGTCCCTAAACGCAGATATGTTCCAATAATAAAAAAAAATTTCACCTCCCAGGAAGCCAAGTTCTACCAGATTTTAAAGTATCAGGTCTTACAAATTTATTGGCTTAAGACTTGGCATTCCTATCCAAGGGATACTCTCCCACATATTCCAAAGGTAGACTACCTATACACACTGTCTTTCAACCTAAGACATCTACTACCACATTCACTTTGCCAAAACGATAAATGATAGTCATTCCATCATCCTTGAGAACTCTAATCATCTCCATTATCTTAAATTAGGATTCATCTTATTAATATTATACTAAAACACCTCATAATACACACTATAAATACAATGCCTCTATAATTTTAATGCAAGCACCACCCAAACGCAGCTGCTGTTCGGGACCAAAAAATAATCTTGCGGACATCCGAATTCAATCTCCACCGTTCAAACCAACCACCAAGATGGTTCAAATTTTAGCCCAATCCAACGGTTAGTTAATTGAGAAACATGATCTGAAGGTTGCTGGTCGGAAAAAGGTATGCAGCAAAATAATTTTTTTTCTTCTCTATTCTCTCTTCTCTCTTGTTGAAAGCTCTCTCAAAACCTCTCTTATGTCCTAATGTCTTTCAAGGAGAATACTAATGAGTAGTTCAATTTTTCTCTTAAGACAATTCTCTATTTATACAATTGTGCTTTTCCTTACAAAGTCTAAATCAACTTCAAATAGGATTACAATTTCAATTCTTTTCCTAGTAGAATCGGAAACCAAATAAAGAGAATAATTTCAATCATTTTTCAAGTAGGATTAGGCCTAGTGGAAACTCTTAAGCAAATACTAAATTCGATATCACAACTGGTGAAACACTTTCAAGATTTTGTTGCCACTAAAACTGATTCTAAATGAGAATTTTTTTAATACTAGTACAACAAACATAAATCACATAGGTCATATATCACTTTCTCTTTTTGCCATAATGCTTATCTAGACCTTTTCATCATCAAGAGGTGAACCTTTTCCTCGACATGACACCTTAAACTCAGGTATACCAATCAAATTTGAGGGACTAACTCAATTTTATAAGCAGTTTCTTACTAAAATATTCAATTTACTTCACCCAAATATACTCACTAGGACTTTCTTCCCTTATAAATTTGTCATCGTGAGTATCAATATACTCTTTAAAGCTTAAAGATAAAATCACTTGTCCTCATTCAAAACCCTCAAGATAGATTTTACTACCTAATGCATTAATACCGTACCAAATATCTACAACTAAAAAGTCCTTAAAACAACGTCCAATCCAAGCGCCCGTAGTAATAACTAGTGAAAGTAACACCGAATCTCATTATCTAAACATGTCATACCACAATAAATCCTTAAATAGTTAGTATTCACACTTGACAATAGACGTATTCATTTCCACATAAAACTATTACAATACCTTAAAAGTTCGTTATATGCCTTACTAAAACACATCTTACCTATCAAGAAGATCGTACACCAATAGTCAACATACTCTATCCATTGAATAAATCCAAAATATTATTAAATTCATTCTTAGATCAGGTCGATGACAAAAATAACACAAATCATAACTTTAACCAAGTAAACATCGATATTATTGTAGTAGTCGTATCATGACCCTTTTTTTTTTACATACACTTAATCTATAAAGCCATAATAGAGATTCTGCCATCAATTGCCTCAACATAATTTCATCATTTGTTAAGAAATTCATATATGTTATGATAACTTTACTAACTGCACTTCACAATGTAATGGTGTTCATTATCTAGTCATTACAATCCCTATAGTCAATCGAGAAAATATATCAATTTCCAAAGACACATTTTATTTCTCGTGTTGATATTTCAACTTCTAATACTCTAGTACTAACCATATGTGAAATAGGTTGAAGAAATTCAGATACAAATTTGTATCACCTAGATACCAATTGGATTCAAGTAGTAGCACGAAAGAAAGAAGGAATGAAGTTTTCCTAAAGTCTTATATCCTCTCGAAGAAAAGTAAAGGCGTCCCCATACCGTTTCGCAAGACTCTACTAGACTTGTCCTTGTGTGATGAGATGACCGAACCTAACAATTTGATATCAAGTTTGTTACGACCCAAAATGAATCGTGAGTGGCACCCACACTTAACCTCCTAGGTGCGAGAACCAAGGAATCCAAACCCCAACTTATATCAAGTGTTCGACCATGGATAACAATCATAATACGGAAGTCTTATTAAAGTAACCAATAAAATAAACCTCTAATCCTATTACATATCATCCCCAAAATCTGAAAGTAATCACATCAAGCACATCTAATCTCTAATACTAAGTCTAAGAATATTAAAGACACCAAAATAATTAAACAAAATAGTTTATGTCTGCAAACTAAGGATATCATGTTATGACCGAGAGAATCCAGCACGAGTTTGAATGAGTAGCTCAACCTGGAACCTGATATACTTGAGACTGGCTAGAGCTGAAGGCGAGTTAAAGTCGCAGGTACACTTACTGCACTTCACAAAAGTAAACAAAGGAAAACACAAGTAGGGCTCAGTACGAGACAACATGTACTGAGTAGGTATCATCCGGCAACTCAAAATAGAAACTAATATATAATGAATAATAGTATGAACTCAACTATAGCACTTAACAGGTGATAAGCAACAAACAACATGAACCAGTGTCAACAACACTAAAGCAAGTATGTAATAAGTCAACAGTATCAATATCATCCATGAGGACTCATGCCTCCAAGCAAACCATTTGGGGAATTGAGTTCTTTGAGATTGAGTACATTCCGTTAATTCAATATGTTTTACCTTTAATATTATCGTGTCGAAACGTGACACTCCGATCCAATTATACCGTGTCGAAATGTGACACCCCGATCCAAGAATACCATGTCGGAACGTGACACTCTAATCCAATTATACCGTGTCGGAACGTGACACTCCGATCCAAGAATATCGTGTCGGAATGTGACACTCCGATCCAATTATACCATTAATTTATTATTTATTATCACCACTTTCAATTCATTGGTAATATTTCGTCGAGCCTTCTTTATTCAAGGCATCACTTCGATAAAGAGGGTTCAAGAATATAAATTTCACGGTCTCAGGATTTTAGACCAATCACAAAACACACAACCACGCCACACAATCAAGTACATAAAAAATTTCACAATATCATTCAATGCATATCAATCACTATGAAGGTTTACTATCAAATAGCATAAACCATAACCTACCTCCACCGAAAAAGCGAAGTCAAGCAAGCTACTTCTTCAATATTTTTCCTCTCCTCAACGCCTCCAAAACTTCCAATCTATGCAATATGCATACTTTTTAAGTTAACGGATCTATAAACACTCAAAAATACAATCAATTTCCTAAAGTTCAAGCCTAAGGGTTTTCTAAATTATTCCAATTAGCATAATTTTTTATGAAATTTAAATAATACGAGACACCTAATAGTTAATTACTTATCTCAATGCATCAAAAATATATTTTAAAATAAGATAAGAACATTTTAATTCTTAAAAGTTCAAGAGACAGTGAACACCTTAACCCACACTTTAATACTCCAATTCTTTACATCATTAACGTTCTGGCCTAACTTTTCTAGCAGCATTCATTTAACATCAAATGCTATGCAAATGTATATTTTCACTTTATAATATATTATAATAATAATAACAAATGTACACTTGCACTTTATAATATAATATAATAATAATAGTAAGTAATTAAAGTTGAGGCCACTGGTTAGCAGACAAATAACATTAATTCAAACCTAATTCAATTACACGCCCATAACCATATTTGATAAACAATCATCGTACAACCTTAGTTCCTCCTCAATAATGTTTGGTCTTCAACTTCCAATCACAATACACCATTAATATTCAATTGACATCCTTATATAATCATAGTGTTTTACAATATAATAATCCTATGACAATACAATAAGATAAGAACCATCAAATTATAAGTAACTTGATTCGGAGAACTAAGTAGATAGGCCAAAGCAAGCGAATTTGTCAATTTAAGTTTATACATCCATTAACTTCTACACATAACATCATACGGATAATAATAAACTACTATATTCAAACAACCATTAACATTGGCAGATAATAGATTTCAATTGAAATTTGTTTACCTGCGATAGATCTTGTCGTTCTCTCCTCTAAGGGTTTGTGCGGCAATCACTTTGCGTTATGACCAAAAATTAATAAACTCCTTAGCTTATTTTTTTCTAGAGATTAATTATACCCTAATTATTATATAAGACTAATTATATGAATAGTGAAAGTGACTCACCACTAATTATAATGTTATTTTCTTTAACCACCAACTAAATTAATTATTTAAACTATCTCCTTAATTTCATAATTGTAATTACGAATAGTCCTAAATAATCATTTAAAATCTTGAAAGAGTCTTTTATGAAATAAAAAGCTCTAGTACTCAAAAATGACCAAATGGGTCATTATATTAGATACCAATTTATCATCGTTCGTCCTCGAACGATCAAAAGAAAGACGAGGTGGAAAAGATAGATGTCTCAGCGATTTCTTCAAAATATTAATACCCAATGTATAATCTCAAAAGTATCAAATCAGACAACTGGAGATCTACACCTTCTCCCATACAATGTCTTTAATGGGGCATCTGAATACTCTATGCTAACTATTGTTGTATGCAAACTGAACTAACAACCAAACTATTCTCAAGTAGACTTTTCAACTAACCAATTCTTCCACTAGACCTTGACAAAATCATCAGGACAAATATTTTCTATCATAACCATGCTAAAATAATGAATCATTATTGATTACAATCAGGAGTGAACTTGAACCAATCATCACACACTCGTAATTTATCAACCGTCACAAAACTTATCAAGATTATATCCTATAATATTTTCTCAAGCTTAAGCTATAAAAATATGATCTTATCAATAGTGTCTTCTAACAACATAAACTTTTCACGAGCTTAAGTAATAAAAATTTAATATTTAGACATCAGGTACTCATCAAGGGAGAACCAAATTTATCTAATCCAAAGAAAAAAAATGATCAAGTAACCACCCATCGAGCGATACACCCAGGCATACATAATCTCTAATAACATTGTTAAAATGTTAGATTAGTAGCTATTATAAATAAACCTTAAGAATCACAAAACTATACCCAATGGTTATCAAATTCAATCTCACATAGCCAAAACATGATACCGATGATGAGATAAATCTTAAGCCTATCAAAAAAACTTTACATTTTCATGATAGCTATCCTATAAATTCTCATAAGTAAAAGGTATGTGCGTAGAATCACTAGTATTCTTGAACTATTCCAAACAACACCAAATCCTCCATAATTGAAATGAGCAAGTCTAACCAAAGACACCCTACCACAAAATCTATACACCTGATCCACTACTAAGGTCTCACTCATAGAATTGAATACATGCATGCGAATAATTAGTGAATCATACTCCAAATCAAGTCCCAAACTAAATAGGTGGTCACATAAGAATGCACATAAACAAGGTCGAATAAGTCTAGATACTCCTTCCATAGTGTCTATATCAAATATTTTCATTTATCTGACTATAACTCTTAGATTTCCCAGCTACCCACAATCACCAATTTAGTCCCTATAATAATTGCACACATACTTGGGTTATCAAATTCACATATATGAAGTCAACCCTTAATACTAACAAAACATTATAACCACTTCGATCATCTACCTTACTCCCAAACCATCATTAGTATCAAAGTATTCTTATCAAATACATGTTCAAACTATGACTATCTTCTCTTTCTATTTAAGCATTTCATGACAAATAACAGTACCATCAATAAAATAATATTAATTTAACTCTAAATTCTTAATAACCATGTAGAATTAAATCTCATCTTGTACATCATTCTTAAGTGGCCTATCATAATTTGAGCAATCTAACCCTTTGTAAAACTCTAAAGTTTCCATACCTCATTATTTGTCACTCAAACCAAAATTCGATCTTTATAAATGTCAATGATAATCTCCTAGTAAGTCTGTATCGAACTATTCACATCTCATGGTCATATCTAAACTCATGGGAAAAAAAATCAATACAACCTTCAATTACACCCAAGGATTTGTATGAGAGGTCTTATTCCTTCACTTTTCTCAAATTCTTTCCATGGTGCAAAATTCTAAATATATCAACCCTTCAATATTAAGACTTTTGTTCTCTAGCTCGCTTACCGGTCTCATCTTTGTATCAACAATCCATGACATTTTATTTCACACTCTCAAAATTGTGAGGGAAACCCTTCCTTAGATCCTTTATTACCTTACAAATTCATACCTTGATAAGACATATCACAAAAAATGTAGACTCATAATGAAAAAAAATTGAATTATAAATTCAACTATGTGATCCAAATGCCTTTATATATCTACCATCGCTTATACTTTGAAGACTTTTATAAATTTCTATATCTTAGCTTATCATTGATCGTCTCTTCATCGACCTTACCATATTCATCACTACAATATCAACCATACTCATTGCTAAATTCAACATTACAACAGAACTTATCATCCCACTTGAGTTGTATGTTTGTACATACATTTCTTAAGTTTTATTCAATAACTTTTAACCGATCTGTTGACATGTAACACTATTACCTTAACCAAGACAAAAATAGATAAAATCACGCGTCCCTAAACGCAGATATGTTCCAATAATAAAAAAAAAATTCACCTCCCAGGAAGCCAAGTTCTACCAGATTTTAAAGTATCAGGTCTTACAAATTTATTGGCTTAAGACTTGGCATTCCTATCCAAGGGATACTCTCCCACATATTCCAAAGGTAGACTACCTATACACACTGTCTTTCAACCTAAGACATCTACTACCACATTCACTTTGCCAAAACGATAAATGATAGTCATTCCATCATCCTTGAGAACTCTAATCATCTCCATTATCTTAAATTAGGATTCATCTTATTAATATTATACTAAAACACCTCATAATACACACTATAAATACAATGCCTCTATAATTTTAATGCAAGCACCACCCAAACGCAGCTGCTGTTCGGGACCAAAAAATAATCTTGCGGACATCCGAATTCAATCTCCACCGTTCAAACCAACCACCAAGATGGTTCAAATTTTAGCCCAATCCAACGGTTAGTTAATTGAGAAACATGATCTGAAGGTTGCTGGTCGGAAAAAGGTATGCAGCAAAATAATTTTTTTTCTTCTCTATTCTCTCTTCTCTCTTGTTGAAAGCTCTCTCAAAACCTCTCTTATGTCCTAATGTCTTTCAAGGAGAATACTAATGAGTAGTTCAATTTTTCTCTTAAGACAATTCTCTATTTATACAATTGTGCTTTTCCTTACAAAGTCTAAATCAACTTCAAATAGGATTACAATTTCAATTCTTTTCCTAGTAGAATCGGAAACCAAATAAAGAGAATAATTTCAATCATTTTTCAAGTAGGATTAGGCCTAGTGGAAACTCTTAAGCAAATACTAAATTCGATATCACAACTGGTGAAACACTTTCAAGATTTTGTTGCCACTAAAACTGATTCTAAATGAGAATTTTTTTAATACTAGTACAACAAACATAAATCACATAGGTCATATATCACTTTCTCTTTTTGCCATAATGCTTATCTAGACCTTTTCATCATCAAGAGGTGAACCTTTTCCTCGACATGACACCTTAAACTCAGGTATACCAATCAAATTTGAGGGACTAACTCAATTTTATAAGCAGTTTCTTACTAAAATATTCAATTTACTTCACCCAAATATACTCACTAGGACTTTCTTCCCTTATAAATTTGTCATCGTGAGTATCAATATACTCTTTAAAGCTTAAAGATAAAATCACTTGTCCTCATTCAAAACCCTCAAGATAGATTTTACTACCTAATGCATTAATACCGTACCAAATATCTACAACTAAAAAGTCCTTAAAACAACGTCCAATCCAAGCGCCCGTAGTAATAACTAGTGAAAGTAACACCGAATCTCATTATCTAAACATGTCATACCACAATAAATCCTTAAATAGTTAGTATTCACACTTGACAATAGACGTATTCATTTCCACATAAAACTATTACAATACCTTAAAAGTTCGTTATATGCCTTACTAAAACACATCTTACCTATCAAGAAGATCGTACACCAATAGTCAACATACTCTATCCATTGAATAAATCCAAAATATTATTAAATTCATTCTTAGATCAGGTCGATGACAAAAATAACACAAATCATAACTTTAACCAAGTAAACATCGATATTATTGTAGTAGTCGTATCATGACCCTTTTTTTTTTACATACACTTAATCTATAAAGCCATAATAGAGATTCTGCCATCAATTGCCTCAACATAATTTCATCATTTGTTAAGAAATTCATATATGTTATGATAACTTTACTAACTGCACTTCACAATGTAATGGTGTTCATTATCTAGTCATTACAATCCCTATAGTCAATCGAGAAAATATATCAATTTCCAAAGACACATTTTATTTCTCGTGTTGATATTTCAACTTCTAATACTCTAGTACTAACCATATGTGAAATAGGTTGAAGAAATTCAGATACAAATTTGTATCACCTAGATACCAATTGGATTCAAGTAATAGCACGAAAGAAAGAAGGAATGAAGTTTTCCTAAAGTCTTATATCCTCTCGAAGAAAAGTAAAGGCGTCCCCATACCGTTTCGCAAGACTCTACTAGACTTGTCCTTGTGTGATGAGATGACCGAACCTAACAATTTGATATCAAGTTTGTTACGACCCAAAATGAATCGTGAGTGGCACCCACACTTAACCTCCTAGGTGCGAGAACCAAGGAATCCAAACCCCAACTTATATCAAGTGTTCGACCATGGATAACAATCATAATACGAAAGTCTTATTAAAGTAACCAATAAAATAAACCTCTAATCCTATTACATATCATCCCCAAAATCTGAAAGTAATCACATCAAGCACATCTAATCTCTAATACTAAGTCTAAGAATATTAAAGACACCAAAATAATTAAACAAAATAGTTTATGTCTGCAAACTAAGGACATCATGTTATGACCGAGAGAATCCAGCACGAGTTTGAATGAGTAGCTCAACCTGGAACCTGATATACTTGAGACTGGCTAGAGCTGAAGGCGAGTTAAAGTCGCAGGTACACTTACTGCACTTCACAAAAGTAAACAAAGGAAAACACAAGTAGGGCTCAGTACGGGACAACATGTACTGAGTAGGTATCATCCGGCAACTCAAAATAGAAACTAATATATAATGAATAATAGTATGAACTCAACTATAGCACTTAACAGGTGATAAGCAACAAACAACATGAACCAGTGTCAACAACACTAAAGCAAGTATGTAATAAGTCAACAGTATCAATATCATCCATGAGGACTCATGCCTCCAAGCAAACCATTTGGGGAATTGAGTTCTTTGAGATTGAGTACATTCCGTTAATTCAATATGTTTTACCTTTAATATTATCGTGTCGAAACGTGACACTCCGATCCAATTATACCGTGTCGAAATGTGACACCCCGATCCAAGAATACCATGTCGGAACGTGACACTCTAATCCAATTATACCGTGTCGGAACGTGACACTCCGATCCAAGAATATCGTGTCGGAATGTGACACTCCGATCCAATTATACCATTAATTTATTATTTATTATCACCACTTTCAATTCATTGGTAATATTTCGTCGAGCCTTCTTTATTCAAGGCATCACTTCGATAAAGAGGGTTCAAGAATATAAATTTCACGGTCTCAGGATTTTAGACCAATCACAAAACACACAACCAAGCCACACAATCAAGTACATAAAAAATTTCACAATATCATTCAATGCATATCAATCACTATGAAGGTTTACTATCAAATAGCATAAACCATAACCTACCTCCACCGAAAAAGCGAAGTCAAGCAAGCTACTTCTTCAATATTTTTCCTCTCCTCAACGCCTCCAAAACTTCCAATCTATGCAATATGCATACTTTTTAAGTTAACGGATCTATAAACACTCAAAAATACAATCAATTTCCTAAAGTTCAAGCCTAAGGGTTTTCTAAATTATTCCAATTAGCATAATTTTTTATGAAATTTAAATAATACGAGACACCTAATATTTAATTACTTATCTCAATGCATCAAAAATATATTTTAAAATAAGATAAGAACATTTTAATTCTTAAAAGTTCAAGAGACAGTGAACACCTTAACCCACACTTTAATACTCCAATTCTTTACATCATTAACGTTCTGGCCTAACTTTTCTAGCAGCATTCATTTAACATCAAATGCTATGCAAATGTATATTTTCACTTTATAATATATTATAATAATAATAACAAATGTACACTTGCACTTTATAATATAATATAATAATAATAGTAAGTAATTAAAGTTGAGGCCACTGGTTAGCAGACAAATAACATTAATTCAAACCTAATTCAATTACACGCCCATAACCATATTTGATAAACAATCATCGTACAACCTTAGTTCCTCCTCAATAATGTTTGGTCTTCAACTTCCAATCACAATACACCATTAATATTCAATTGACATCCTTATATAATCATAGTGTTTTACAATATAATAATCCTATGACAATACAATAAGATAAGGACCATCAAATTATAAGTAACTTGATTCGGAGAACTAAGTAGATAGGCCAAAGCAAGCGAATTTGTCAATTTAAGTTTATACATCCATTAACTTCTACACATAACATCATACGGATAATAATAAACTACTATATTCAAACAACCATTAACATTGGCAGATAATAGATTTCAATTGAAATTTGTTTACCTGCGATAGATCTTGTCGTTCTCTCCTCTAAGGGTTTGTGCGGCAATCACTTTGCGTTATGACCAAAAATTAATAAACTCGTTAGCTTATTTTTTTCTAGAGATTAATTATACCCTAATTATTATATAAGACTAATTATATGAATAGTGAAAGTGACTCATCACTAATTATAATGTTATTTTCTTTAACCACCAACTAAATTAATTATTTAAACTATCTCCTTAATTTCATAATTGTAATTACGAATAGTCCTAAATAATCATTTAAAATCTTGAAAGAGTCTTTTATGAAATAAAAAGCTCTAGTACTCAAAAATGACCAAATGGATCATTATATTAGATACCAATTTATCATCGTTCGTCCTCGAACGATCAAAAGAAAGACGAGGTGGAAAAGATAGATGTCTCAGCGATTTCTTCAAAATATTAATACCCAATGTATAATCTCAAAAGTATCAAATCAGACAACTGGAGATCTACACCTTCTCCCATACAATGTCTTTAATGGGGCATCTGAATACTCTATGCTAACTATTGTTGTATGCAAACTGAACTAACAACCAAACTATTCTCAAGTAGACTTTTCAACTAACCAATTCTTCCACTAGACCTTGACAAAATCATCAGGACAAATATTTTCTATCATAACCATGCTAAAATAATGAATCATTATTGATTACAATCAGGAGTGAACTTGAACCAATCATCACACACTCGTAATTTATCAACCGTCACAAAACTTATCAAGATTATATCCTATAATATTTTCTCAAGCTTAAGCTATAAAAATATGATCTTATCAATAGTGTCTTCTAACAACATAAACTTTTCACGAGCTTAAGTAATAAAAATTTAATATTTAGACATCAGGTACTCATCAAGGGAGAACCAAATTTATCTAATCCAAAGAAAAAAAATGATCAAGTAACCACCCATCGAGCGATACACCCAGGCATACATAATCTCTAATAACATTGTTAAAATGTTAGATTAGTAGCTATTATAAATAAACCTTAAGAATCACAAAACTATACCCAATGGTTATCAAATTCAATCTCACATAGCCAAAACATGATACCGATGATGAGATAAATCTTAAGCCTATCAAAAAAACTTTACATTTTCATGATAGCTATCCTATAAATTCTCATAAGTAAAGGTATGTGCGTAGAATCACTAGTATTCTTCAACTATTCCAAACAACACCAAATCCTCCATAATTGAAATGAGCAAGTCTAACCAAAGACACCCTACCACAAAATCTATACACCTGATCCACTACTAAGGTCTCACTCATAGAATTGAATACATGCATGCGAATAATTAGTGAATCATACTCCAAATCAAGTCCCAAACTAAATAGGTGGTCACATAAGAATGCACATAAACAAGGTCGAATAAGTCTAGATACTCCTTCCATAGTGTCTATATCAAATATTTTCATTTATCTGACTATAACTCTTAGATTTCCCAGCTACCCACAATCACCAATTTAGTCCCTATAATAATTGCACACATACTTGGGTTATCAAATTCACATATATGAAGTCAACCCTTAATACTAACAAAACATTATAACCACTTCGATCATCTACCTTACTCCCAAACCATCATTAGTATCAAAGTATTCTTATCAAATACATGTTCAAACTATGACTATCTTCTCTTTCTATTTAAGCATTTCATGACAAATAACAGTACCATCAATAAAATAATATTAATTTAACTCTAAATTCTTAATAACCATGTAGAATTAAATCTCATCTTGTACATCATTCTTAAGTGGCCTATCATAATTTGAGCAATCTAACCCTTTGTAAAACTCTAAAGTTTCCATACCTCATTATTTGTCACTCAAACCAAAATTCGATCTTTATAAATGTCAATGATAATCTCCTAGTAAGTCTGTATCGAACTATTCACATCTCATGGTCATATCTAAACTCATGGGAAAAAAAATCAATACAACCTTCAATTACACCCAAGGATTTGTATGAGAGGTCTTATTCCTTCACTTTTCTCAAATTCTTTCCATGGTGCAAAATTCTAAATATATCAACCCTTCAATATTAAGACTTTTGTTCTCTAGCTCGCTTACCGGTCTCATCTTTGTATCAACAATCCATGACATTTTATTTCACACTCTCAAAATTGTGAGGGAAACCCTTCCTTAGATCCTTTATTACCTTACAAATTCATACCTTGATAAGACATATCACAAAAAATGTAGACTCATAATGAAAAAAAATTGAATTATAAATTCAACTATGTGATCCAAATGCCTTTATATATCTACCATCGCTTATACTTTGAAGACTTTTATAAATTTCTATATCTTAGCTTATCATTGATCGTCTCTTCATCGACCTTACCATATTCATCACTACAATATCAACCATACTCATTGCTAAATTCAACATTACAACAGAACTTATCATCCCACTTGAGTTGTATGTTTGTACATACATTTCTTAAGTTTTATTCAATAACTTTTAACCGATCTGTTGACATGTAACACTATTACCTTAACCAAGACAAAAATAGATAAAATCACGCGTCCCTAAACGCAGATATGTTCCAATAATAAAAAAAATTTCACCTCCCAGGAAGCCAAGTTCTACCAGATTTTAAAGTATCAGGTCTTACAAATTTATTGGCTTAAGACTTGGCATTCCTATCCAAGGGATACTCTCCCACATATTCCAAAGGTAGACTACCTATACACACTGTCTTTCAACCTAAGACATCTACTACCACATTCACTTTGCCAAAACGATAAATGATAGTCATTCCATCATCCTTGAGAACTCTAATCATCTCCATTATCTTAAATTAGGATTCATCTTATTAATATTATACTAAAACACCTCATAATACACACTATAAATACAATGCCTCTATAATTTTAATGCAAGCACCACCCAAACGCAGCTGCTGTTCGGGACCAACCTACCTCTTCAATATTTTTCCTCTTCATAAACCATAACCTACCTCAACCGAAAAAGCGAAGTCAAGCAAGCTACTTCTTCAATATTTTCCCTCTCCTCAACGCCTCCAAAACTTCCAATCTATGCAATATGCATACTTTTTAAGTTAACGGATCTATAAACACTCAAAAATACAATCAATTTCCTAAAGTTCAAGCCTAAGGGTTTTCTAAATTATTCCAATTAGCATAATTTTTTATGAAATTTAAATAATACGAGACACCTAATAGTTAATTACTTATCTCAATGCATCAAAAATATATTTTAAAATAAGATAAGAACATTTTAATTCTTAAAAGTTCAAGAGACAGTGAACACCTTAACCCACACTTTAATACTCCAATTCTTTACATCATTAACGTTCTGGCCTAACTTTTCTAGCAGCATTCATTTAACATCAAATGCTATGCAAATGTATATTTTCACTTTATAATATATTATAATAATAATAACAAATGTACACTTGCACTTTATAATATAATATAATAATAATAGTAAGTAATTAAAGTTGAGGCCACTGGTTAGCAGACAAACTAACATTAATTCAAACCTAATTCAATTACACGCCCATAACCATATTTGATAAACAATCATCGTACAACCTTAGTTCCTCCTCAATAATGTTTGGTCTTCAACTTCCAATCACAATACACCATTAATATTCAATTGACATCCTTATATAATCATAGTGTTTTACAATATAATAATTCTATGACAATACAATAAGATAAGGACTATCAAATTATAAGTAACTTAATTCGGAGAACTAAGTAGATAGGCCAAAGCAAGCGAATTTGTCAATTTAAGTTTATACATCCATTAACTTCTACACATAACATCATACGGATAATAATAAACTACTATATTCAAACAAACATTAACATTGGCAGATAATAGATTTCAATTGAAATTTGTTTACCTGCGCTAGATCTTGTCGTTCTCTCCTCTAAGGGTTTGTGCGGCAATCACCTTGTGTTATGACCAAAAATTAATAAACTCCTTAGCTTATTTTTTTCTAGAGATTAATTATACCCTAATTATTATATAAGACTAATTATATGAATAGTGAAAGCCATCACTAATTGTAATGTTATTTTCTTTAACCACCAATTAAATTAATTATTTAAACTACCCCTTAATTTCATAATTGTAATTACGAATAGTCTTAAATAATCATTAAAATCTTGAAAGAGTCTTTTATGAAATAAAAAGCTCTAGTACTCAAAATGACCAAATGGGTCGTTACAGAAATTTTTCAAAATGTCAATATTTTAACATTTAATAGGATCCATTGTCAACACTTTTAATATTTAGTAAAAATGTCAAATTTTTAGTTTATTATGTACTTGTTTAAACTTTATTTAAAGATATAATTGTTAACTAACAAAAAGGAGAAATTTAGGGGAGAGAATTTTTTAAAATAGAAACAATTGCTTAAAAGTCTCATCAGTGACAAAAATTCAAAAGTAAACACAAATTCAAAAAAATAAACACAAAGAACTCATCCCACTTGTTCATCAAATTTCTAGTATCGATTTTTAAATTTTCATTGATAATACTCAATTTATGTTGAAATGAATTCGATTAAATCGCATTTTTTAAATTTTTATTTTTTAGAATATTGTATCAACCTCAACAGATTGTAGTATTTTCATTATGTATGCTATTCTTTTTCTAGAATCATTATGTAGCTTTAATCTATTCATATGTAATGACTAGATTATATTGGAATACAATTCGTAATTTTTTTGTAATACAAATAAAAAAGAAATATTTGGCAGTTATGTAATACAATTTTGATCACTAGGATACAATTTTAATTTCAGCACATAAAATACAAAATTTGTTGATATACAATTATGATAAAAACATAATAAAAAGAAATACAAACTTGTTGTCATTGAAATTGAGACTAAAATACGAAATGAGCACAATAAATACTCACATCAGTTGGAATAAAATATTGACTTTGTTGGTATATCATTATGATGAACACAAAAAAATACAAACTTTAATAGAATACAATGTGAGAGTTAAATACAAAATGATCACAGTAAAATACTCACCATAATTTGATATTCAATTTTAATTTGAATTGTAAAGTGAACACATAAAATATAAAAGTTGTTGGTATACAATTATGATGAAAATATAATGAAAAAGAAATACAAACTTGTTGTCATTGAAAATTAAGATTGAAATACAAAATGAGCACAATAAATACTCACTTAAGTTGAAATACAAATGTGACTTTGTTGGTATACTATTATGATGAATACAAAATAAAAAAGATAAAATTTATTTGTATACAAAGTGATATTGAAATACAAAATAAACAAATTAAAATACAAAATTATCGTCATTTGTGTTCTAAGTTTCAATTGTGATATTTGAAAAATAGAACATTGTTGATTAAGTTGAATACCTCTAGTAATTCTCTTAGATTCTGCCATTGGAGAGTGATCTAGAGTTTATCAAACCCAAAAAGTGATTTCAACTACAAACAACAATTTTGAACGATTTATACAAAAATAAAATCATAAAACAAATATTGAAAAACGGATAAAGACTCATATTTTAATAAAAGGAATTGTGTGAATATCTTTATAAATATATTTTTCTGGAAAAAAAAGAAGAAGATGAGAGGCAGATTTTGAAATGGAGAAGAATAGGAAGATGAAAATATGAGAGAGAGAAAATATTTCATTTTTTAAAAAAATATGAGAGAGGATTAATTAGAAAATTTGTAATTAAAATGAGATAAAATAGGAAGTAAATTAGAATACACAATCTTTTCTAAAATAATCACATTTTTGACATTTTTACTAATATTTATAAAGTATGAAGATTTTTACTAATTAAGTTAAGTCATTTGACTAGTTTGCTAATTTTTCCAAAGTAATTTTATGGACTATACTAGGATGTAACTATATCTGAGGAATTTTCGCAAATAGTCACTATGATGAGTTTAATTATACTCTATTATTATAGTATGATATTTACAGGTTGTAGGTTGTCTTGTTCGTATAATTCACGGATTTTATATAATTTGCATATTTGTATAGTTTGCGGGTACATTTATATAATCCTCCTAGTCTGACCCCCCCCCCCCTCCCTCCTTCCCTCCTTTTTCTTTGTGTCGTTTTCTTCTTCTTCTTCTTCCGAAAGACTTGAAACATCGAGAGGATTTCATATCTAAAAATTTGGAACCGTTTAGAAGTGATTTTGAGTTGATAGACATTGAATAGTTAATGTATACTTTATGTATAATCAGTGTATACTTTGTATGTAGTTAATCTATATTCAACTTTTTGAGTATATAATAATGTAAGTGCATAACTCATGTATAAGTGAGATATATTATATATTTAATGTATATTTCCTATGACTTATTGCGAGTTATGTTGTAAGTTAGTGTATATTTTCTATAATTTTTGGCTATTTTTTATGTTATAAAAACATGACTATATTTATTGTAAACTAATTACTTTATGGTATATATTAAAATTGCCCTTTTATAAATTAAATTACCCAATCCTTAAAAAACTAAAAATGGATTATATCCTAACTTACCCCAATTTTATTCTTTTCAGAATATCAACGAGCATTCTCAAATAAATATTCCCAGTAAAATCTTCATACATGAAGTTATAAATTTAAACACAGCCTAATTTATATGTGATTTTATTTCTATTGCATCCTTCATATTGTTTACCACAATTCGTATATGCATTAATTTTTACAACTTAGAAAGTAAGTACTTTTTCACTGTAAAACTATTTTCATACTTTTTCATTGATACGTCTTAAACATCTCTATAGTAGAGAATGATAGTAGTAGTATTTCCTAATTTTTTTATATGAGTTGAGTTTTTCCTAATTCCTATTCACATTCATAATGTGATTTACTTCCAAATTTTAGTATAGCCTAGTCCATCCATGGATGGGATTAGGTTAATTAAATATACAAATTAATAGCGGTTTTTTTATTAAACAAATTACCTTATGTTTAAAAATTAGTACTAATCTTT
This sequence comes from Solanum sitiens, assembly GCA_016801875.1. Taxonomy (NCBI): domain Eukaryota; kingdom Viridiplantae; phylum Streptophyta; class Magnoliopsida; order Solanales; family Solanaceae; genus Solanum; species Solanum sitiens. The sequence goes on from JABWTJ010000101.1 coordinate 969,582, forward strand.
TAAAAAAAGGTTAAGTTTTCCTACTCCCACTCATAATGGATTATAGATCCTACTTTCAAATTTAACTAACCTAGTTCACGCATATTATAAATACACCAACCTCTCATCATAAGAAATTAACTACGTACATGATGGCATACTCTAATAACCTCTTGGTTTTTTGCTTCTTTTTCACCCTATGCTTCCTTTCCTCACATGCTCAAACCAACTGCTCCGATTTCCAGTTCCATGGAAAATCCTACGATTCATGCAGCCATCTTCATACTTTGAATTCTTTTATTCACTGGAATTACGACATGCCTTCTCGTACTGTTGATATCGCCTTTAGGAAGTCTGAAAGTCAGCACGGAAGATGGCTTGCTTGGGCTATAAACCCAACATCTACAGGGATGATCGGCTCGCAAGCTTTTGTTGCATTACAACGTTCTGATGGCATTCTCAAAGCATACACGTCACCTATCAACACCTATGGAACCACCCTTGTGAAAGGTGACTTGAGCTTTACGGTTCATAATGTTTCAGCCCAGAATATCAATGGACAAGTCATCATCTTTGCGAGGTTTGAGCTACCTATGAACGGAAGCCATGTTGTGAATCATGTTTGGCAAGAAGGAGCACTACAGGATGATGATACACCAGGAAGTCATGGCATGTCAGGAGATAACTTGAGATCTTTTGGGACTTTAAATTTCCATTCTGGGAATACTGTGGCTATAAGTAGTCATAATGTAAAACTAAATTCAAGGTCTAAGATGAAGATTGCACATGGTATTATCAATGCGGTTAGTTGGGGAATGATGATGCCACTAGGCGTTGTTCTTGCTAGATTGAGATATCTACCATTACAAGAGTATCCAGTTTTGTGGTTCAATCTACATATTTATTGTCAAAGTATAGCTTATTTTCTTGGTATTGCTGGTGGAGGTTTGGGATTTTATCTTGGGAGACAATCTTCTTCAGTTAAACAACACTCTTGTCATAGGTACATTGGTGCTGCACTTTTAGTGCTTGCAACATTACAAGTGTTAGCTCATCGTCTACGGCCATCAAAGGAACACAAATACAGGGTGTATTGGAATATCTATCACTGGTGCACTGGTTATGGTACTATTATAATGGGAATTCTCAATTGTTTCAAAGGTTTCCAGATGATGGATGTCGGAATTTGGAAGAATGCTTACATTGCTTTTCTTGCTTCCTTGGCCTTTGTTGCTGCTATTCTTGAAGTTTGCAGATGCTACCTCAACGCTAACAAAGGAACAGCTACACCAGAAGGAGTTTCTGCAAACGGTATAGAAGACAAGGCATAGAGTTGCAACTAGTTATTTTCAATTTTGTAGGCATAGTTTAATTCGTAGCCCGAATTTCATGTACATTCCACTTCTAGAGATTAGACTAGATGTACTTGTTATTGATTGATGAATCCTATTAAAAACATGGCTATATATACAGGGTTTTCTATTTTTTAATATAAATATTTTCGATGAACTGTACAAACTCCACATACTGGTTCTTCACATGAGCAATGTGCCTTTTCTTTTCTTTTGATTAAAAAAAAAAAAAACTCCATAACGAGTTCATAAAAAAGACCCTTCTATTGCAAACATAAGTCCTGATCTCTCATAATAAATCTGTTCAGCACGAGAAATGGTTGACGGAGTATCAAGATTACATTCTCAAGATCTCATACTTCCCCAACAACTGAACTAAGATTTTAAAAGAAATAATTGTAAGGAAACTGAAATAAGAATGTTCTTTTAGTTGCAAGTAAACAGGAATAAGACTCTTGAATATTTGATTGAACATATTCATAAATAGCTGCAGAAGACAACTAAAGTTCCAACTCTCAAGGCCAAGACTATCTTCAATGCTTCTACTCAATCAAGCTTTATCTCAAGTGTAGCCATGGAAAATTAATTTCTTTCTATATTGTTTGTTTTTCTTTCCATTGACAGATCTCCAGGAAGTATCGGAAAAATATTTAAGCCCAAGGTATGAAATTTCATGTGTTGTTAAGGAGACTGATACTAGAAGGAAGAAATCTGTAAGATCAGTAAAACAGGTCATATTTCTACCAAGACAACTTCATCATATTATCTACTTACTACTACAACCAGCTTTGGAGTTATACGTATGAAGCACTTCTTTGCCTATGACTCTGCCATCAGTAACAAATCATGGCTCAAATCTTAAAGTTCTTTAGCTCTCTCCCTATTAGCATGATCTCAATGGATTCAAGGTTTCACATTATTCTCTTGTCGCTCTTCTAATGAGAGAATTACAGAAAATATTCATTTTTTTTGTATGTCAGGCTTACTAACAGTTGCAAATTTGCTGGAAATCATATTGGAAGGTAGGAAGAAACACATGTTGGATTGAGAAACAACATCAGAAGGTACAGTGAGCAAGAAGTGGAGAACAAAACTCAATTCTACGCTGGACTAAACTATATGTGCATCGAGATGATAGTTTAAACATATATGCAAGTAATTAGGTTGTTGCTTTTGTCCATTCTTCAAATTCCCTTCAACATATAACACATGTTGAGATATCTGGGTTCAGTTGGTCTGATTTCTTCCTACCTTCTTACATGTATTATGCATGTTTCTGCAGAACAATCCTCATATTTTTGTTTCTTCTTAGCAAGCTTTCAGGCTATTGGATGAATGACACGGGACAGTTAAAAGCAAATGAATTGTAAAAGACACATAATTAGAACGCACATTAGTAGATTATTATTCAATAATACTAAATCTTATCGTGGACATTTAACAAAGGAAGACACCACAGAGATTGAAAATAGACTCAAGTTTCCTTATCTTTCCCTTTTGCGGATGACTTGAACCATGGTATCCACACAGATGTTGTCCTCTGGTAGAGCTTGTATGCTTCAGCTCTGTAGGCTTGCTTAAGCATCCTATTCTCAACAAGAACAGTGACATGTGCAAGACACAAGCTATTAGCGAGTGCACCAACAAAAGTCCAAGTCTGACCCAAGTTCCAGGCAAATAGGACAAGTCCCCACCACCATAACTGCTCTCCAAAATAGTTTGGATGTCGTGAATACCTCCAGAGGCCTTCATCAAGATTGGGAACCATTGGCTTGCCAAGCTCTTTTAGTTTCTGGTTTCTGCTCACGAAATTGTGGAGCTCTGTATCTGCATAATAAGCAATTATAATGGCAGACAAGCAGATGAATACAGCAATGAAATCCCAGATATTCCATGGCTTGTCTTCAGAGTGGACAACATACATCGGCAGGCATATACCGATCAGAAAAATCTGCAAAACAATATCAAATATAAATAAAACCAAAGAGTATGATAAAGGAGTCACTAATGTAACCAGACCAACTGCAAATTCAATTTGTCACATTTCAAGATATTACAGCAACCAGACTTGACTTTACACAATTAATTCAAACAATAAAATGGCTGTCGAAAATGCTTGGAAAGCTGTTTGCTAATGCTTGGTGAAGGCCAAGAAGGTTGGTCCTTCAGTGAAAATCCAACATGGTATGATCTTTACCAGTACCATGCTCTTGACCAAACAATGTTTTTGTTTATATGGTCGCGCAAGTAGAAAATACTAACTAAAGTGAGTGGTAATTGTGAAATAATGGATCATTTTGCATCTGAGAATTGCCTAATAAAAACATAAATGGACAAAATAATTCATAGAACCTCGTGTTTGGTATCAAAACTAGAGATGGTATCATCCGAACAACAAAAACTTGAGGGAAGAACTTAGAATGCATTTCTTGTTTGTGAGGCATACTCTTTTATGGCTTCATTGAGCACTTGAAGACAACACGACAATCTATGAACGCAATTAGGTATGCTATATATATCAAAGGGAAGGGAAATTCTAAAACAGGCAATATCACAGGCTTTAAAATCAGTCGATAAATCCTTTCTCTAGTTAGTAAGGTGGGTTATGTCCCCTAGAATAATTTATGAATGAGCCTCTTCTCATTGCATCACAAAATTACTAAGAATAGAAGTCTGACATTGAGTGAAGTTGCATAAATGATCATACATATTTTCTAATACCATCTAAACAAAGTCCTCAATTCTGAATGAATAGTTCACAAACAAATTATGTGTTTCATTTTAACAATAAATTGATGACTGCTTGCTGATCTGTTGTTTATAGTCTTACACAGTTTCTAGCCATTCGTATAATAAATAAGGTACAGAAAAGAAACAAAGAAGTGAATTCATTAAGGCATTTAATCAAACAGATAAAGAATCACCTGCTGAGAGAAATAAACAAAAAAGAAAGATATCCACCACCAGTTCTTGCCATACTGGTGGCTCATATCTGTAAATCTCCAATCTTGCCTGTGTCCCCATTGCCAATTCTCGCGACGGAAGTAGTTATGAGTAAGTCTTATACTCCAAATCCAAGTTAAAAGTATAACCACCTTAGACCTCCACACATTATACTGTGCCAATGGATGATTTGCATAGAAATGCACTAGCATTACTGGAATCACAGTCCAGAACAAATCTATCATCTGAAAATCAAATTCCAACAATAATCCAATTCATCAAATAGCCCCAAATGATAAAATATAACTACAAAAATCCAAGTTAGCCTAGTAAATTTTGGAATACAAATCAAATTACCAAATTTCAACAAAAACCCAAATCAAATCTAACAAGAAATTGGTTAGTATAAAATTACCCAGTGACTAGATTGGAGATAACTAATGGCATAGAAGAGGATATTGACATTGAAGAAAAACAAGACATTAGCAAACAGAAGAGGGTGGTGGTAACACCAATTGTAGATTGGATGATCTTCATGATAATGGCGAAGAAAAGATAGATAGAAAATTAAGGAGGGAAGTGGAGCAAGAAAGGCAATGAAGGCATTCTTCAAATTGCTATGAGTAGCCATGGCAGCACAGCGACTATAGTTGAAAATTTGGCAAGTAATAATGCCCCCAAAAATGGGGTTGTGGAGTGACTTGTGATAGCTTCTTTGGCCAAAAACACGTGTTTATTTTAAAAGTTTGACGTGGTTGGCTAAGTTTGAAGCAATAAAATTACTCATTCGATTCTTTTTTTTTAGTTTAACCAGCTTTCTAAAAAGTTAATTTAATTAATTTCAAAAGATAAATTAATTATATTATATTAATTTATTATTTTAAATGGCTAAAAATTTAAAATCAAAAAATTATATGAAAAATATTAGAGATTATAACTTTTTACTTAGCATTGTGATAAAAATATATCCTAAAATATTAATTAAAAGTTTTATTATTTGACTCTAAAAACGACCTGGAAGAAACGGGAGAGAGAGTAGTTTTGACTTTTGAATAATGGAGGAAGTTATTTTTAGAAGTTAAAAAGTATTGTATTTATTTTACTTTATAATTAAGCTGCTGATTTTATATTGACAAAAATATTTAGATAAATGATTACTAAACACGAATTTATCCTCCAAAAAGTAATTATTTTTCAAATAAGCGTATTCTAAAAGTTTGGTAAAAGAAATTATGATTTTATCGTGGCACTACTGCACTAAATTGATCTATAAAAAAGTTATTTATTTATTTAGAATAGTTTCCAATTTATTTGAAGACTAGTGTACTTGATCGTGCTTCACGTGGTTATAAAAAGAATTAAAATAAAATTACATATTAATATCAATAATTACTTTAATAAAAGGATTTTTTTGTTAATCACATAATTTTATGGGCAAGTGACATAAATAACATACTTTTAGGGCTAAATGACCATTTGTCCCTTATAAGTTTCTAATGAACTAAAATCCCTCAAAAATATACAAAAACACGGATATATAATAAGGTTGATACAATAAAAAAGTGGCGGATACATTATATATTTTTGGTCACATTTTTGTATCCGCCTCATTTTTTGTCACATTTTTGTATCCGCCTCATTTTTTGTCACATTTTTGTATCCGCCTCATTTTTATATTTTTGTATCTGTCTCATTTTTATCACATTTTTGTATCCGCCTCATTTTTTATCACATTTTTTTATACGCCTCATTTTTACATTTTTGTATCCGTCTCATTTTTTATCTCATTTTTGTATCCGCCTCATTTTTTGTCACATTTTTGTACCCGCCCCATTTTTTGTCACATTTTTGTATCCGCCTCATTTGACTTAAAATGAGGAATTTTAAGTATTTTTAAAACTAATAGGGGGTAAGGGTAATAAGTGAACTTAAGGGAGAGATTTTTGTCATTTATCCTAATTTTATAGAAGAGAAGCTATAAAAAATATTTCAATTAAATATGAAATTAATTAAGAAATCAATATATGTAAACTTCGAAAAGTTAAATATTAAAATTAAATTTCATAAAGAAAAAGAGAAGGTAATAAGAAATGGGTAATATTAGAACTACTGAATGTAAACTTATGATCATCTTTTTCTTTTTTATTTGAGATTCTTTTCAGTATAATTTATATATATTTATGTAAACTTGAAATCTGATCGTTCTTTTATGCTTATTTGTAATCTTCTAAATTATATTCTTAGTATAATTTTTCGACAATATGTAACTCAGATTGCTATTAATAGTTATTATTCATGACTATATAGTTAGCCAACACTATTAAATCATTATCCACAATTACTATTACTTGTCCTAGTCATCACCCAATCATCACATATTTTAATTATTTTTATTGTACAATATTAGATTAATTTAATATTTGTATTGATAACTTTTTAATAATTAAATTTTAAATTAAAAAAAGTTAACATATTTAAACGATGAAAAATAACAATCTTAATTAGTTAAATTCCATATCTTATTATTATATATATTATTATATTAAATTTAGATATTCAATTATTTTTTGGGACAACTTATATTGAAAAAAAAATAATGTAAAATTTAAAAATAACATAAAAGAAAACAAAAGAGAGAAATAGCTACGCAAAAAAGATTCAAAAAGTGACACATACAAATTCCTATTTCTTTTAATTTTGTTTGGCTCAAACACAAAAATATTAAAAAGTATTTCACATTTTAAATAAATATTATATTTAATATAATAAATTCCTAAGAATAAAGAGTCACACTAATTAAGAGGACTAATAATATGACTTTGAACTTATTTGTAACATAATAGGAGTAATATTGTGCATTTTTCACTAATAAAGAACATTAATTATAGAAAATGAAAAGACAAATAAACTAGAGTTATTGAGACAAATATTTTATTATAAATAAATAGAAAGGAAGGAAATCAACTATATTTTTAAAATTATAAATTAATCGCAATTTTGAAATAACTTGAGAACTCCCGAAAAATAACAAATATGAAAAACATAAAGACGGCAACTTGACTTATTAATTGACAACTTGAAATTTTCTAAAAAACAACAAAAATGAAAAATTTAAGGATTGCAATTTTACACATTAATAAATAATTTATTTTTAATTAAATCAACTGTATTGTCAAAATTATAAATTAACTTTACATTCTTATGTTCTATCATTTTTGTTGATAAAAATTGTTTCGCCGGACTATGAGAGTATATGTACGTATTTCTTCAAGTAGCATATCAGTATTCATCTACTCAGTTTCTACTTCTATGTTTTAAAATATTATCGCCACAAACACAATAAACTAATATTATCAATAAAAAAGTGAGAGAGGAATTTACCTGAGCAAATAATTATTTTTGAAGAGTGTTATCATTATAATATAATCAAATTATCTAAGAATCATATAGAGGTCTAAAGATAATTAATTAAATATTTTTATTTAAAAAACTCAGAATTTATATCTTCACCAACACAAACAAATAATATTAAATGTATGATTGCAACAAAGAAAGAGTTGTAATTATATTAGACATATCAAATTATTTTTCCTTGTAAATCAAATTATGCAAAAATGTCTAACCATTTTCATTATAGATATATCTCCTATAATCGAGAAAATAATTAAATAAGTCAAAATTTATCTACCAAAAGAAGAAAAAGATAATGGATAAGGAGAAAATTGCATTTAAACACATATAATCAGTTTTGACAAAAAATAAATAACTCAAAAGGAAATAATATAATAGAAACATTACTTCTTAAGCACCTAAAATAAATAAAGAATAATCAATATATATAGCTCAAAATCCATTAATCTCCAACTCTGATATTTTCATTCCATCCTATATACAAGAGTCAAGAAAAATAATAATAAATAAGTGATTAGTCCTAAAATGAATCTCAAAGATAACAAATAAAACATTATATCTCATAAAGAAAAAGGAAAAATTACATTTAATCATAAATTCTCCCACGTGATCATTTTTGATAAAAACATAAATAATTCAAAAGGAAAAAATATAATAGAAACATTACTTTTTAAGCACTTAAAAAAATAAAGAATAATCAATATATATAGCTGAAAATCCATTAATCTCCATCGCTTGATGTTATCATTTCATCCTATATACAAGAGTCAAGAGAAATAATAACAAATACATTATTAGTCATAAAATGAATCTCAAAGATAACAAAACAAAATAATTTATCTAGAAGAAATAAAAAAATGCTGACATATTAACCTTACTTGCTAATTAAAAGTAATATATGAAATAATATTTGAAAAAAATAATGCACTTCAAAACTTACAAATATTTTAACATATCTTCCACTAATTCTCTAACCAAAGCTGACTACAAAATAACACACAATTTTAGTGTGATTTTATAGTGTTAATGTAACCTTCTACATTAAATAATTAGAAGTTATGAATATGAAAGGTTTAAGAAGCTATGAATATGAAAGGTTTGGGAGTTATAAATATTATTAATACTAATTTAAGAATAAAATTTATATAATTGAACAGGTTCAAGTTAAGAAGATGATTTTATAAGAAAAAATAAGAAAAAATGTCAAGTAACAGAAAGAAAATAAGAAAAAATGAATGGAGGTGATAAAGAGGTGTCACATCACCTTCTATAGTTCCTCATATATATATATATATATATATATTAGTATTTGATTATGAAACTTTAAATTCAACTTGAAGTTGTATTTTAAATTTTGGAATCAGTATATAACATGTATTTCAACTTATTTTCGAAGTTGTATTAAGTACATCATACATGAACATTATTCCAAATATTTTCTTCAATAATAAAACTGTTGGAATAATAATTTAAAGTTAGCTAGGAATTCTAAACTGTTCATGATTTGTTATTTATGCTTATTGACTTATTTATGTTAGAATTTGTTACTGTTTCCGTTTTTAATTATTTGTCTAATTTTTTGAAAAAATTTAAGATGATAAAAGCCCAACCAACAATAGTTGTGAAATTTCACTCAATTTTTGACATTCGAATTTGTGAGTCCATTTGTACTCTTTTACCCTACTCACCATCCCACCCACTTCCCTTATCCACCCACCCTCTTCTTTTTTCTTTCTTTTTTTCTTTTTCATTTTTCTATCTAATAATAAAAATAAAATTAACTTCCAAATACATTTTTTTAAAAATCAATTTTAGATTGAATTCATGGTACAAATACTTCATTTTATTTAATAGATTTTTCGTATAAAATAAAATCAAAACAGAAAGGAAAAAAGGTCATCTTTTTCTTATTTTTATTTATGAGTTTGCTTGTTATTTTTGAATAAGTAGTTCTGGAAAAGTTTATTTTTTAAGTCAAATTGTTGATTATTGCATGTTATTTAGATAAATAGTTTATATTTTTTATTAAAAATAATTGCGTCTAATTAATTTATATTCTAAAGTGAATGAAACACAATTAGTTTGAGTTTTGACTTAGTTTAATACTATTATTGGTGTTTTGTGTCTGTTTGATACTATTAAAAATATTGGATAATAAGTATATTTTTTAATATTAACAATTGAAGACATTTTAGTTATTCCAACCAATAAATTATTTATCAATTTTTTTAATAAAATACATTATCTCTCTTCAACATTTTTATCTTTTTATTTCTAAATCTAACTTAAGCATTTAAAAGTGTTTTAAGTATGTATACCTAAAAATTACTTAAATTTAGCAGGATCAATTATCTCTAATTTTAATATTTTCATTAATATTTAGTTATGATTAAATATTCTCAGAAATTTTGTGAATAAAAAGTAGCCAAATAAAATAATTAACTTCTATTAGATCGTATCAACCTCATTTATTTTCTTTGTATATAAGTGCATGCTTTAATATATCATTTATTGTCTTTTAGTTTAAATTTTTTTTCAATTACCAAAAATAGAATATATTTTTAGCGTCTTTCACATTTACATTTTCAAAGAACTGCAGTTTGTGAAAAATAATAAAAAAGACAAAATAAAAAAATAAAAAAATAGGGGTTCGGATGAGGAGAGCTAAGCCACGGTAGTGAGTGGAAGGTAAAAATGTAGAAATGGAGATAAAAGAGTATAAACGGGCCCACAAATCCAAGTGTCAAAAATTGTATGGAGTCTCATACGACTACTGTTGGTTGGGCCTCTATCATGTTAATTATGTTGTTAAGAAACGTGTTTGATTGAAAGAGTAATAATTTGAAATTCAAAATTGATATTGAGTGTAGTTATGGATAAAAAGGATTCAGTTGATTGAGTGTATTTGTGGAGAAAAAATAGGTATGACATAGAGAAAACATGTGTCAGATGAGAGAGATTACTATGTATCTACAATATTATGATTACAAAATAAAAAAGGGATTTAAGTAATTTTTTTAAAAAGTAGGGAAAATTAGAGAGTAAAAACTTATAATTGTGTATTTAAGTTATTTTTTCTAAACTTTTTCTAATTTTTTTTTTACTTGTCCTATTTGACAAATCAAGAAAGGATAATTTTTTTTTACCTATTATACCTTCATTAACTACTTTGAAAAAGGTAGAATTTTTTGAAAATCTTAAATTTTTAATTCATCAATTTTATAATTAATAGGGATAAATGGTAAACTCACTATATCAATCATTATATTCTTAATAATTGTATTAATTCAAAAATGGACAATACCTATGGACAGAGGGAATAGTTTGAGAGAATTCTAATCCTAGTTGTTACCATTATAAATAGGGTTGTCTATATTTTTAATATAGTAAAAGACAATAGTTTATAAATAATTTTTTTTCTCTTCAAATTGGTATCAGAGCTAGAATTTTGTGCATAGGTTACTAAACCCTTTGTCATATGAGAAAGCCCTCGTGAGAAATGTCTCCTTTAAGCGTCTCTATTTTTTATCTTTCATATTGAAATCTCAACAGAGAGATTAACTCTCACACTTTTGAATTTTTTCTTTATACTTTTGCATGTTTCTCTCTACCTTCTCTCTAAAATTATCTTGCTATATATTAACCTGAACACAAAGTTGTTCTCTTTCAGCTTACAAAGAATCAACTTGCTGTAGAAACCTTTATTTCACCCATTTATCCTGCTTCACTTGGACCTTAAACTGGCACACGACCTTCTGATGAGAGGGACGTGCAGGTGAAGGTCTTTGGCCAGAATATTGACAACAATGAAGATTTGATATCGAGAGTTCTACATGAGGATATCACGAGTCATAAATATACTAGAGAGATTAGAAAAGAACACGTGTAACTTTTCTACAGTAAAATTGTAATGATGTGGTGGTAATCACAAGAAAGTAAGTGGAAAATAGGGGTATAGAATTCATCAGAAAACACATGTGTATCAACTGCAACAAGCTCATCAACGATAGTGTTGGCTTTAAAAAGAAATTGAGTCAGTGGTTTGTCACCAAAAATCATATTTTGTAAGGTGATGTGCTATTTGACTCTTCGAATACTATTGCTTATGTCAAATGCATTTGAAAAAGCAATCCAAACGTCGAAGACGGTATCTAAACCAGTCACACAAGAAAAGATCCAACTTAGCAGGAGTTGGTCTGCTTGTAACGACTTAAGATAATTCATTTGATCATGATCAATTTGTTCTGGTATTGATGATGATGGTGGAGGTAGCTGCAAGTGTTCCATTAATATGATAGAATAGATTGTAACAATTGATGATAGGAACAAATTGAGTTTTTTAAGTCAGGTAGTTTGTTAGTTTGAGCTTTTTGGGAAAATAAAGTGGAGTGTGAGGTAAGGTAGCAAAAAGACTCAGAGTGGTTAATGTTGTTGCGGTAGAATGAGGTGAAATCTAAAGTTGAGAAGAAGTAGACTCAATTATCATAGAATTCTCTGCAGTTTCTATTGAGCAGAATCGTTAAATAAATATACGTTTGTTTACCAACCAGGGGTGGAGTACACTAGGTTGAGGGTGTCCAATTGGATATGCTTCATCAGAAAATTACATTATAGATGTAAATAAAATAATATTTCAGATGGTTAAATAATATATTTTGAATACCCTTAAACTATAAAATTCTTAGCCCAATTATTTCTATTGCTCAGCCAAAGCTGTAGCCTTTGTCACCCACTGTGCGTGGGTTTGATTCCCCCAAACTATAATTTTCTTATTTTTTTAAAAAAAGCTTCTAATTAACTTCTAAATCATAATTAATACATCTTTTATGTTTTAAAAATACAAAAATAATATTATCCAATAAATTATATTAAATTAGAGACTTTTCAACATAAAAAATTAAGGATAAAAAAGTTTAGTAGCAGTTGAATTTTTAATTGATTTATGTTTGATTTTTTTTCTTTTCCTTACAAATTTAAATAAAATCCGAAGTAATTATTTAATTTAAAGTTAATTAGCAAATGCTTTTTTTCTCTATAAAGTTATTAAAAGTGATAAAGACTCTATATAAAATTACTTTTAAGAAAACTCATTTAATTCTACTTTTTTATTTTTCATGTCTTGTTGTTAGTCATCAGAGGATCATGAGATTTTGAAGTATAAAAGAGATTTCATTTTCTTTTTTTCTTGGTCCATTCACTTCGTATTAAATAAACATGAATATTAAAGCTAAATATTATGTGGTTTGATATAAAAAATTTTGGTATATTTTTTAATTAAGAAAATTAATTGTTAATGTTACGTAGTTTGATTTACAAAATTTTAGTACACCATATGTTAAAATAATTTTATTTAACTATGCGATTTTTGGACATCCTTCGTAAAATTTCTGACTATGCCACTGTTACCACTGTTACCAACTATTAACAAAAGTATAAGGTCCTAAAATATAGCTAACCAAACTATCTATGATAACTAATAGAGATCACTATCCTAATTTATCGCAATTGTACGTTATATATATATATATATATATATATATATCATATATGCAATCTCTCAGTTTTAGTACTTCGTGATTTTCTTCTCAAAATAAAAAATACTACTCTAATATTAAAGAATTAAAATATAATGTAAACATAATAATTTTTTATAATTTATATTAGTAATTGAATATTAAAGAGGTAGAATTATTATTGGATAAAAAAATGAAATATTTATGTTTGTGAAATGTGAATGGTGATGAAGATGGTTTGTAGTGTTGTTAGCGACACTGATTGGTGTTAGTAAGTAATAAAGATATTGATAACAATTTTGATGGTGGAGGAGGGATTGGTGTTGTAGTGATTGACATGATAGTGATGGTTGATATCGGTGATGATAATTCTAAATTTATGATGGTGAAGTTGGATGACGATTAATAGTAATACTGATGATCGTAATGATGAAATTTTAGTTAATGTTAGGGGACAGATTTACTGATGGTAGATTTTATCATAGATTAACTTTTTTATAACAGTGCATTCATCATTTCGAAATCTTGAATATGCCTCTGTTCAAAAGACCAATTATAAAAGCTATATCATGATTTTTAGCTCACAAGGATTATATACCAGTAAACAGTAATATATATTATAGTATTATAGATTTTGACGTAATTACCATAATTTTATTTAATGTAATAGGTTGCTTAATTACTATGTTTTGAACGTTTCTTGGCTACATTTGTTATAGAAAGTTAACTTGTAAGCCCAATGAATACAAATTTACATGTCAATATAACAAAATTGAACTCATTTGACACCTTTATATAGCAAAAAGGTTTGACCAATTGCTTTCGGTTCATGGATACTACAGTCAAGTCACTTTTTCTGTAACGGGTAAGGACCCGTTATGGGCCTTCAGGCGCAATTGAGTGAATCTAAACTTTGATGGGCTTTAGCAAACAAAAGCTTAAAGGCCCATCTTTTGGGTAAGAAATATCATTTTGTTCTTTTTCTTTCTCATACTTAGAAATTTTTTAAATAGTTGACATCATCAAGATGCAATACAATGTAGGAAATTAACACAGAAGTAAAAAGCAGTCATGGAAGAAGAAGAAAGAAAGAGCCTGGGAAATCAAGAAGAATTGAAATAATCCATCATTGAAGAGCTTCAAAGCTTATATTTTAAAGGAAAAATTAGTGAAATACACGTCTTATATTCCTATTATTTTCAATATTCCCTTCTATTTCTAAATACCTTTAAAATCTCTTATTTCTTTGATGTATCCAAGCTACATATTAATGTATCCGAGCTACATATTATGTATTTCGTTTATTTTATAATGTATCTGAGCTAGTTTTATGTATGCGAGCTAATTTTTAATGTATTCGAGATACTCTTTAATGTATCCGAGCTATATATTATTTATCCGGTTTATGTTGCTTTTTAAGAGATTAATGTAATTATAAACTAAAGAGGAATATATTATAATTTCATATTAAAACTATGTGATTCCTAAAATTTATCCTATTTTAAAATTCAACCTGACATAAACGTATCATTTTAAGTGAATAATGTATGAAAAGAATCGAAATAGATAAATTCATATCTAAACTAAAAGAATGTTTAGATGTGGTTTGAGTTGACCCGGGTGGGGAAAAAGGATCAACTCATTAGAGATGAACTGTTGTAATGTATGATATTATATAAATTGTATATATGCATGTCTATACAACTTATATATATAAAATTATATATCATATACATACAATTATACATAATTTATACAATATCAATATAATATATATACATGCAAACTTTTTTATTTAATTTTGTTTTTGTCGCCTATACAGTTGTGCAAGAAGCCTGAAGATACTTTAGAATAAAAAACAAGGACCATAAAAAGAAATTTGGACATTTCATTCATGAATAGCACAAATTACAACATTAAATTATTTTCTCATAAAATATTCTTATTATTTATTGTTTCTTTTTCTAATTTCAGACACAATCGAACTACAAACATCAACTCCACTTTCATGACATGATAATTAACTTTTAAGATGTGATGGATTTTGAACAATTAAAAGGTCACCTAAATATTGAGGATTTACAAAGCTAATTACTCACACGATTAATGAAAATATAAGAATTATAGGGCGATTCGCATGCATATAGGTGCCTAAGACATAAACCTCGTGAATAAACCCCACAATTATGTTCAAGAGTATTTTGTCATAATTGTCTCACTCAGAAACGAGTCTTAATAACCCCAATTTTATATTTGAAACACTAATATTTACCCGACTTCATTGAAATGTCACTCACTACAATCTCAAATTAGTTTGGTTATAATTGTATGATATAAATGTCTTTTCTTTGCGTACAAAATGTTAGCTTTTTTTATGTATACAACTAATACAAATTACTTGAGATTTCTTTATATTTCACAAATTAGTGAATTCACTATTTGTAAACTCAAAAAATGAAAAATTTGAATTCACAAAATTAATAAAATAAAAAAAATTCTCATATAACTCATAGGTGAAATTTCTCTTTTATTTTTTTTATAAGATAAGATTGGTTGGATAAAGGTGGAAGGACATTTCCCTCGAATTAAGGTTCACTTTGTCTTTGTGGGAGTTTTGGATTTGGTCACGTTGATGGGGGTCCCTTTTAATTTGGAGTGATTTGTGTGACAACAAACAGTCGAAGCAGTGCCAGTGATGGTACCCAATTTCGCAAATCAAAGAGAATCCTATGGCCATTTGTCAGAACATATTAAACACAAAAAGAAATAGAAAGTATTTTTTTCGTTTCATCTGATAATATTTGATTGGGCACAAAGTTTATAAATTAATGAAGACTTTGAAATGTCTTTCAAAAAAGTAAACTCATTTTTCTCTCTTCTCATAAATATATTAAATTACTATTTTTAAAATTAAGTGAAATTAATAAAGATAAAAAAAGGAATTATACCTTTAATATGTACCATATAAAGTAGTATGACATTCTTTTTTAGATTGATCAAAGAAGACATTTTAATTTATTTGTTCTATTTTAATTTGATATGAAATTAAAAAAATATTAATAAAGATTTTTTGAATTTTATGATTTTAAATTAAAAAATATATTAAAATATTATTTGTTTTGTGATTTTGAACATGTTATGTGAATTGTTGAAATTAAGGTGTTGCTAAAAAATTGAAAGAAATTATTTTTTAAAAATGGACTAAAAGAAGTAGGATAAACAAATTTAAAAGGAGGTAATATATATTATAGATACTCCTTCTGTCTCGATTTATGTAGTTTGATTTGTCATGAAGTGTTTATGTTTTTAAAAATTTATAGTCTAAATAAGTTATAAATATATGTGTAACTAAAAGTGTAACGACCTGATTCTGTCGTCATGGAGAAATCAATGAAGAAAGAATTGGGGCCAGAAAACTCTTTCATAGTAACTTGAAATTACCCAACCTACACTACTAGAAATTTGACTTACTGCAACGCTTATGTAGCAACGGTTATACTATCGTAGCAATAGCTCACCTATTACCACGGTTATAACCGTGGCCAAATATCCTTGAATCTAATAGAACAATTCTTAAAATAAACTGTTGCATCATCCCTATAACCGTCCCTATAGATAATCTATAGCAACAAGTTTTAGAACTGTTGCGGTAGATAACTCTATGGCAACAGTTATTTTTAGAAAATAATTCTGATTTTTTATCCCTAAATATATTTCCCTCCTAAAAAATATATTTCCCTCCAATATACTTTAATAATTTTGATATATTAGTCCCTTATTAATAAAAGAAAAAGAAAAACCCTTATTTCCAGAACCTTTCATCCAAGAGCGATGTGAGAGAGAGTTTCTGAAGCTTTTCTTGAGAAAAACGAAATCTCTAGGTGAAGTTGTTGGTGAAGCTGTCGGTGAAGGTCGTTGGTGAAGCTCGTTGGTGAGTGAAGCTGTTGGTGAAGCTCGTTGAGGAAAACAACAAAGAACAACCAGCTCATTTTTTTGGTGTAATTTTTTAGGTTCGACTACGAATTCGTCTTAAAGGTGAACAATGTTTAAGTTTTCTATGCTAGTTCATGATTTCTAAGTCCCCATTGAATTTTTTCTGAAAAATCTTAAAGAATAATTTATGGGTTAGTCTTAAATCTATATTATTTGCTCTAATATAGGTAGTGTATAGACTTCCCCTATTTGATTCTGTGATATATAGTGAAATAGGAAAAGAAAACACTCCAAATTTGAAGTTACAGTTGAGTATTTAGGGTTAAACATGAAGTGGATTTAGGGTTAAAATTGAAGAGGATTTGTGATTGAGTAATGCTCTAGATTCAAAACATTAATTCTTTCTGGTTGTCTGTGCTATATGCAAGCTGACTCACTATTCCTAATGTCTTTAAGATAAGCTAGATTGCTATTGAATATGCCCTCTTTATTGTTAAAGAGTTGTCTTTTCTTTATTGAAATGAATTTGATGGAAAATCTTTGAGGGTATGGTTATAAACTATTTATTTGTATTGCAGAAGTCACAAAAGATACAAGAAGCCAACTCTTGGTAAAGTACAACTGTAGAATCAGTTAGAAACCTTTTTGTGTTCTCGTCTCAGTGTCGCTGCCCCGAAAAGGTAATTCTTTTGACCTCTACTTGTTTTAGCTGACATTTTGTTTCGATAATATGAAGCTTATTCTCCTTCGCTCCAATGCTTCTTTTATGCTTTGATTACTGTTGATGCCTAGTGATGGACTGTTTGATTTCAAATTGAGTGTGTCTGAGTTGTTGGAGGTATAATCTATTGTATTGTGTTTGTTGTTATTTTGTTCGTGAAAGATATGCCTTTAATCACTAGTTCCTTCGAATTTTTTAGTCATTTATGTTTTAGGAGTTATCTATTGATTTTATTTAACTTTCTGATAATATTGATTCTGATTTTGAGTAGAGAGGATGTTAACTGATGTTGCTCATTTCAAAAATTTGAAGTGTTCCCGTAAAATCTTCATTTAGTTACTGATATGTTGATTTATAGGCCTTTTAAAACCAATGAACTTGTTGGTTTCTTGTAAATTTGGCTGCTTCTAACAAATAAAAACTGCCTTCTATGCACTAACTAACTAATTTGAAGTGTTACCGTAAATTTCTATGTTGGTTTCTAAAAATTGCAGCTCTTGCAACTTCTTTTTCCGCATATCTTCAATTCGCTCACCCTTATAGCTGTATTTCGTAACTATAGAAGTTGTACCTGTGTGCATTTTGCGTACCAATAAGTAAACAGGATAAGAAACCTAGAGAATCAATGAACAGATCTTGCTGTTGGTGCATCATTGTCATCATATGCACCTGCAAGGTATTGTAATTGTTTTTCACCTGATTTAATATATCCCTTAATAGTCGATTTTCACTATTCATTCTTTCCAATTCAATGGAGGAGATTGAAAAACAAATTAGCACAAATGGTGAGTATGTTGATGCATTTTCAAGCGTCATGGGTCCTGAACCACAGGGACGTCTAAGACTATATGGGGCAGGAGTTACAAAGATTACTTTGAAAAAAAAAGGTTGGCAATTCAGAATCAACTTTAAATGCAACAACTGATGGTATGCAACAAATGCAAGAAAGGATGCAGAAAATGGAGAAACAAATGGAGGAACAAAAGAAAATTGTGCGACAAGAAGTTATTGCAGATGTAATTGCACAACTTAAGCATGCAGGATTAATTGATCCTAACATACTGGCAGCATTGTCCACTCCTTCACCAAGAGAATTTACTTCAAATCAAGGGGCTGAACAAGGTTGGTGTCGCTAAATCTATGTTTTGATTGTTATTTGTTGTTGCTACTTGTTCTAGGATTAGAATGGAAAAGTTTATGGAGTTATAAACAACAATTATGAATGTAATATGCTATTGATCCAAGGAAGTTGGGGAAAAGTTAGGAAGAGGATCAGTAAATATGGGAAATTAAGGTTGGGTTCTCGAGATGGTGTTCAATTAATGCATGCTTGTTCTCTGATAGTTTAATGTCTGAGTTGCTACTTGTAGTTTGGTTCATGAGTTTTCTGGTACTTGCTGCTTGTAGTCTGGTAGAGGAACAATTGTTATTTTTATGAGTTTTCTGGTAGCAGCAGTCTGATTTCTTGTTACTGTACATGTCTCTTTTCTCCCTTTTTATATTTTTCCTTCTGATATTAATGTTGCTCCTTTTTGTTGGGGTTTTGGCTTATCGGCCTAATCTGCGACAGAAGTTATAAGACAGCTGCATAGATATAAGAACCTGTATATCTTAGCATGATAGTGTTGAATCCTAGCTTGACGATTATGTGTAGCCGAGCCAACATAGTAGACAGCAAAATCATAGTCAATTTTTCATATCTATACACATTCAAATTGATCTAATGCTACTCCAATTGTTACACTGATATCCCATCATCATAAGAGAGTTTTCAATTTATTTTCGTCTTTGTAGAAGAAGTAGTGACAGAGTTTGTGCCTTTAGAGGGTGCTGAAGAAGGGGAAGGCAATTTCTTAGGCAATATTTGTTCCCAAGTAGTAGAAGTCCTAGGCAATCTTGATCCTTCTGAAACAACAATGCTAAAAAACTGTTTTGTAGCACTTTAACTACACTTAGTAAAATATGTTGACTGTTTGGACTGAATATTAGCAGAAAATGTGTTGAAGAGCTTAAAGCTTTCTTTCTGCATAAAATTAATCTCTAGTACTTTAAGTACAGTTAATAAAAAATTCTGCTTAGTAATTTTTTTTGGATATCTGAGAAATCCCCGAGGTCAGTAGCTCATAGTTTGAAACTTGATGAGTATTTGGCCTGTTCGTCTACCCTGTTCTACTTAAATACTACACTTATATCTGTGAGGAGTTTGAATTCATGATGTGTGCCTAACCAACACTTGTGTGCTACTCCCTTACCACTAGTTCAAAGCTCTTGTGGCCTTTGCTTAGTAATTTTATCATATTATATAAAAGAACATTTAATTTCTCTTAATTGGCATCAACACCTAAAAGGCATGCAAAATTTCTTCTAAGAAGATAATAAAGAAGGAGCAGCCTTTTCTTGTTGATAAGGTAGATAGAAGACATGAAAACTTTTATGAACTGGATTATAGATGAGTTACAACTGGAAATTCTAATTACCTTGCCACATTAGGAAGGAAGAAAAGAGACTAGTTTGAGAGACAAAGAATTGTTGTTGTAAAGAGAGTTGAGGTTTTTGATGGTTTGTAATAAGAGGCATGTTGAGGAATGTGAGAAGTTTGCCAACTTGATTGTTAGAGTAAAGTGAAGTCAATGGCAGACAACATTTAATTTAACAATTCTAAAAGCTAATGGTTGTTACTGTACTTAATTCCCAAAGCCTCCCATCTCACACTCATCACAGTGAAACATGAAATACTCATCATTAGATTATTCCATACTCCAAATAGTATATTATTTGAGTTTATTGAGTTTAAATATGTA
Source organism: Solanum sitiens (assembly GCA_016801875.1). Classification (NCBI taxonomy): domain Eukaryota; kingdom Viridiplantae; phylum Streptophyta; class Magnoliopsida; order Solanales; family Solanaceae; genus Solanum; species Solanum sitiens. Next base: position 990,235 of record JABWTJ010000101.1, read on the forward strand.
TGTAACTTTGTACTATATAACTATTGTGGATCCATTAAGATTTTGCGAAAAAATTGCTAAATTATTTATATTTTTTCTAATTGTATGTAGGTGATGAAATCGAAGAAGGCGATGAAAGCAGTAGTGAAGACTTGACATAGGAGCTGAAGTATTGATGTTAACTTTATTGATGTTCTAGAAATCTTATATTTTTGAAGATTGAAAATTGTGTGGTGCATGTGTTTCACCTTTTTTGAAAAGATTTGTATATTTTGCTTTTATTGATATTAAAATCACAGATCTTGAATTCTAATTTTGGTAATGAACATTTATTCTCGTGAACGATTTATGTTTATTTTTATGTTATAAAATTACTGCAATAGCTCAATAATATAATATTTGTGGAAGTGGACCAATAGTATATATACGTATCAATATAGCTTACTAATAACTATTGCATTAGAATTGTTGCAATACCATGTAATAACCGTTGCAATAGCCATTAAGCAACAGTTCTATAATTGTTTAAAAGTGTTGCATATACCCTATAACAACCGTCACAATAGAATGAAACGGTGTGTTAAATCGAAAGAAAAACTGTAGCCATAGCCTCAACAGAACTGATGCATAAACCTCTAATCCAACGGTTCAGAACCGTACCAATACGTCCATAACCGTTGGCAATTAATTCAAGTGAGAACCGTGGCAATAGTTCCATGTATGGCTACGGTTATATAAACCGTCGCACCAAACCGTAGCAACAGAGCTATTGCTACGCGATCAGTTGTAGCGGTTGGCGTAACCGTGGCCTTAGACTTATGGCTACGGTAGTAATCTCTATTGCAACGGTAAGTGAACCGTGACAGTAGATCAAATTTCTAGTAGTGCTAGTCCACATTTGGAAGAAATCAGAATAATTAAGTTGTAGGGAAAATCTTGTAATGAATAACATATCTTATTGTGAATTTTATTAAATGAGTGGATAGATAAGACGATAACGAACCCGTACTACTTTGCGGAATCGAATCTGGACGAGTTGAACTCTCGGGAATGATATTTTCGTGAAGGGGTACATTCTGGCTCCGCTGGGGACACTAGAGTGGCGCCGTTGCAGCGGGATGGGTCCGCTGGAGCTTGCCAGACGCGTTATAAAGTCGCTAATAAACCCTAAAATGACCCTATTTGATATTTTTCAACTTTTAGGGCTAAGGAGGCGACCGAGACGAGTTCATAATAGTTTTCACCATTTTTAGGCTAAAGGTAAGATTTTAACTCCCCGAATCCATTTTTGATCCGTAAAACCTATTTTATTTGGTTATTGTCGATTTGATCTAAGAATTATGGTGGAGAAACCCCTAATTTGAGTATTAGAATCTTGGGATTGGTCTAGGGTTATTGAGTTTGTTATAATCTGAATAATTCACTACTAAAAAAAATAAATTTAACGACAGAAGAATTTTATAGCTAAACAACAAATTTTGTTGCTAAACCCACTTAGCGACGAAGTAGCGACTAATTTTTGTTAGCAACGAGAAAAATAACAACAAACTAGTAACGATGTTCGTTGCTGAATGCAGTGTTTTTTAGTAGTGATTAGACCTTCGATTGTTGATCCTTGCGTATATTAATTGGTGTAGACCTAAAACAAGCGGAAAGAATTGGGGAAGGGAAGATTCAAGTGCTTTAGGGGATTCAAGTTTGAATTCGAGGTATGTATGGTTGTAATTCTATGATAGTGTGATATACACTTGTTTTGCTTCGTTGTGATACTTGAATATGTATGGATGTTGCAATATTGATCATAGATGTTGCAAGGAGATATATAAATATCGATACCATGAAATCATGATTGAATGGGTGATCTTGATGTTTTATTGTGATGTGCTATTGAGATCGGCTGCCACGTTCCGGCACACTAACATGAATTGAATTGCCACGTTCCGGCCTGGTAGCTGGGATAGGTTGCCATGTCCGACATAAAAATTGGATCGGATTCTCACGCTCCGTCATGCTATCAGTTTGTCTTTAGGTTTCGTGAGAGGACCAATTATGTGATGAAGCATGTGAATTGTGATACTGATTCTTATGGTAATATTAAATATGTTGATATTTATGCATGTGTTATAATGTTGTAATTGCTTATTTATGTTACACTAGTGGGATAGCCGCGTGATCCTACCAGTACAGGGTGGTTGTGTACTTATTCTGCACTTGCTCTTATTTTTATTGAGTACAGGGCATCTTCACGTGACTGTTGACAGACCTCACTTAGGAGATCGGTGATCGCTTCGAGTTCAAGGGTGAGCCACATCGTTCGGGCTGCCAATTTTCTTTAGTCTATGTCCACCATTTTCGGACCTAGACTTGTTTTAGTTAGTTAGATAGTTCACTAGAATTTTTTGTTAAATTTGGTTCTCGTTTCTAGTTTTGGTAATATACTTTCAGGTTCTAGGCGCATTTTCCGCATTGTTTAATTTATTTAACTTGCTTTCGTAACTTAAGTATCTTAGTTCTAGATTATTTGCTTTAGTTGGATGGTAGTAGTGGTTCTCCCACCGGAGTGTTAGAATAGATGTCAATTACGACGGTTTGGATCGTAACAAAAAGTCACTTCAATTAAAATAAATAAATATTTTAAAATTAAATTATTACTGAAAATAATTATGTCAACATTCTTTTTTTGAACAAATTAAAAATGAAAAAAGTCATATATTGATATAAAAAGAATAATATTATATTATACCAAATATATTTACTTAGTGAATATAGTTATTTATGATCCATCGATTAAATAGGTAAGTACAAAAAATAAAAAAGGAATTTTGGTTCACTTTTTTTTATTTGTGGTATAGGGTGACAAACATCTCTGGCAATGGAAAGATGACAAAGTAACGACAAGAATGCCAAAGTCCCTACCAAAGTTATCGGTGGGTATGGGCTGGCAAAATGCCTTTGGTTTTCTTCTAACAAAGTTCACATGACTTAATTACTAATTTAGAACATCAATCAAAACAACAAAATTCAAACACCAACACCCAATAAGAGAGAGATCATAGTTGTAAATTATATATATAACATAGAGCAAAGTTCAACTTGTTGTAACACGATAAAGTAGTTTGTAATTTATCGTGTGATCAAAATATAATATATTTTTGTATAATAAACCTAATGTAGTTTGAATTTTTCATAAAATCAGGCAAATAGCGAGAATTTATTGTTATTATGACACCTAATTAGGCATTTGAAATGTAACTTTAAATCATAGTACATGGTACTAGTTTTTTTAATTTGGTTGCCTTTTTACTTAATAGGCTACATAAAGATTGCTATGGCCAGCTCGTTCATTAAATTTTGTGCACTTTTAAGCCAAGAGATTTTGGACAATGGAAAAAGCTTGTCCATCAAAAGTTCAAACAGTACGTATAAGTAGGTCAGCTGAGGTTGAAATTTTTTTAGAGCTATAATGGTCTGGCATGCTGGCATCATTAATTCATCTTACTTATTGAATATTCAATAGAATCAGTACAATAATCGTTTGGTGCAGAGACAGAAATAAATAGTGATTGAATAAAAAAATAATGAAGAATAAAAATTATTTGTTTGATTGTCATGAGATAATTTATTCCACTATTTATGTCGTATTGATGGTATAAGTAATTCCATATGCATGGTGAGATAAGTTATTCCAGTATTGCTAACATCAGAATAACTTATCCTAGATAACTTGTTTCCAACCAAACGACAATGGTCAAATACACGTTAGAATTATTTTTTTGTGAGTTTAATATTTTAACTATTAAGTATTTTATGTTCTTATCTGAACTATATATCATGAAAATTCTATATATTAATATACACTTTAACTATCACTTTGTTCAGTTTTACTGCATTAACTATCACGATTGTTCATGTAGGAAAATGAAACAAAATGATAGTTACGTTGAAGTATGTTTTAGCATATAAATTATGATAGTTCAAGATCAGAAAAAAACTGACAATTAAAATATGAAATTCGTGAAAACCAATAATTCAAATGTATTTTTGAGCATTGAATCATTCTTATTACTCCCTCCGTCCGGTATTGTTTGTCATAGTTTCTATTTTTAGAGTCAAACTATACAAATTTTGACTAACATTTTAAGAAGTATTTATTCATCATATTAATATGCAAAAACTTGTAATTTATAGTACTTTTCATATAGTTTTAGAATATCTAATTTTTTTGTTTAAAATATCGAATTAATGTGATCTAATTTACTTTTGAAAATTAGTCAAATTGACTTTCGATAAGCGCAACATGACAAACAATTCTGGATGGAGGAAGTATAAAATAAAGAAGATGGAAATATCATGGTCTTTGCATGACAAAATAATAAAAAGCCATGAACTTGTCGCTTAAAATCGACTCATAAAACTAAGGACTCTATAGATATCTCAACTAGAAATGATTTTTCTCATAACATATTATAATTACCATAAACTAGAACAGATCCAACTAATAGCAAACCAACAAATTAAGATTAAGTTTGAGTCTTGAAAATGATATTAACTATGCATGATAGGAAATGTTTTACCTTTTAAGTGTAATTTTATGTCAAATCAGATACCAAATAGCCAAAATTTTCAGAAATAAGCATGATTTTTCCTGGACAGTAATGTAACTCCCCTCTAGAAACTCAAGAAACATTAATTAATTTTTATTTGATTAAAATCCTTAGCTTTTCTATTAAAAGAAAAAAACGAACGCAAATAACTCGAGGTTGGGATGATTAATAATAATTAGTGTCCAGGACCACTGAGTATCTGTAATAGGTATTATTTATTTATATTAATTAAAATAATAAATAGTAACAAAGACAACAACAAAATTTGCCACACATTATTTATGTTTATTGGTGATTGGTTTATACAGCATATACGATGCTTTAGTTGGTGAAATCACACACATGAATGTATAATGATACTCGTAAATCTCACTAATCAACCCTTAGAACCAATACACCAATTGTACGTGACAAATTAAGAGTTTTTAAATAATTCAATGTATAAATCAATTATAATCTATAGTTGGTGTCAATTATTTACATGTGCTAGATCTATTATAACCATAAATCGGCCAGCATAATTGTGATTTGTGCAGTTAGTTACACATCCATTCAGATATACAATAAGTTCTGAATTGACACAACTCTTAAATATAACCAAACTTCAATTTTACTAATCGGCTTAAAATTCTTATTTTCCTTTTTTGGGTAATGAAACTATGAAATCGTAAATATGTATTGAACACAATTAAATTTTAAAAATTAAATATTTTTTTTCAAAATTTGATAATCACATAGAACCAAACAAAGGTTAATAATAAAAGTGTGTTCTCCACTTCAACAATATGTTATTTAATTTAAATTTATATAAATTAAACAAGTAGACACATATATATATTTTTGTTCGGACCTCTATACAAATTTAATTTACATTTAAGATTGAAGAACGTTAAATATTAAATAAGATCAAGTTATATGACACGGTTATAACGCCAACTATGAAAGAGGGAAATTCGTTAGGCCCACGTAAAAGTGGTGCGGATAAATTTGCTACCAGTTGCTAACAACATGTCCTACATATTCTATCCCACTACCCTCACTCCACAAACACATTATAGTGAGAGAGAAACTCCAAAACAAAATTTCATCTAACTCTCTTTTAATTCATGGGGACGACTGATTCAATTTACCGACGGTCGGCGTCTCAATTTTACAGCTGTATGTCGCCGTCGTGTATTCCGGTGCACGATGAATACTCGCGCATAAATGAGTGCCGCCGGCGAGATAGTAGCAGCAGCTGCCGGAGAACGTGGAGAAGGTTGCTGAAGAAATTGGCGAATGAAGGGAAGAATGTGTACGGAAAGAAGACTTTAACATTTCATTATGATGCAGTTAGTTACTCGCAGAATTTCGATGAAGGATGTAACACTGATGATTATCCTCCTCCACGTCATCATCAAGTTTACAGAATTAATGTACAGAAATAAATGCTCTGTTTTTTTTAAAACTCAAGTGAGCATAAAATTAATTAGTACTTATGTGTATAGTATCCTTCAAGAATATAATGCAAGCTTTGGCTGAATCTTCATCATCTTCTTTTCATTTTTGAGTTTCTAACTGTGGGTAAAAATGTCACATTTATTGGGAATGGACGATGGTCTTTTTATATGGATTTGAACAATTTTTTTCAGCTGAGTTAATATTTAGATTTGAGTTAGGTCTAGATATCGTATATTTACTTATTTCGAATCAGAGGCATTGCGTCAATTGTAGATCTAGAATTGAGAGATCATTAGCAGTTAAGTGATAAATCAAATACTTCTAATTATCTTGATATATTTCAAAATTATGAGTTCAGAATTTATATATTGAGAGGTTAGGTTCATAAATCAGGAGCTACAATTTGTGAAATGTGGAATATAATTAATTTTAACTTCAGATAATAATAATTAAAAAAAAGAATTTCATTTTTAACTAGTGTTATCCCTCCGCCGGAAATAATAGTGACAAACATAATTTATTTTTAAAATAATTTAATTAAAGAAAATCATCTACTACTATTATTGAAATATTTTATAAAATATTTAATATTTTTTTGAGGACTATTTTTTAGTGTTTCAATTAGTAAAAGTATAAAATTTGGAAAGCATTCCAGAAACTAGCCTACAGTCATGTCAGTGCAAGCAAACATTCTAGAAAGCATATAATGTGAAAACATGAATGTAATAATTTGACTATCACTATCACCAAAACAATTTTTTTATCCATAATAATTAATTATATATATTAAATTTTTTATCAATATTAATTAATTATCATTATATTTCATATAAAATAGCTAACTACCTAATAATGAGTTATGTGGATTGTTTTAGATATAATAATAGCTCATTGTATATATACCAAAATGTGATAGAATAATTTCTTCATTATTTGTAAATTTAGACGTCAAATCATAAAAATTAGTTGGAGTAATTATAACCGACAAAACAATGATTGTTTTGGTCACATTATTCAGTAGTCACTTTTACTCTAAGTTTTTCGTAATTGATTTTTAAAGTCATATCTTACAAAAGTAAATTGAAGTGTATGATAATTAAAAGGCCTAATCCGGCCCCTTAAATTTGGCACAAATTTTTATTTAGACATCTCAATTAGGCGATATTCATTTTAGACACCTTATGTAGAGTTACGCTGTGTTATTTTGACACTTTTCTCTGACTCAGCGTAACATGTGTGTTACACGAATTTAATGCGCGTGAAATACTTTTTTTTTTTTTGAAAAAATATTTTTGCTCTCTTCTTCTTTCTCACTTTCTCTTCCTGTAGCTTCTCTACCTTCCATCACCCAAAATCACCACACAATTTTTCAAAAAAATTCTACAAAACTTTGTTGGGTTATATTAGAATCCAATTTCTTCAACAAAAGAGTCAATTTCTTTAGCAACCTCACCAAAAAAAATTAAGATCATCATCATTCTCTAAGAATTTGTGACTTTTTTTTAAAAAAAAAAAATCAAATCACATAAAGTATAACCTTTTCTACATTAATATTGTCTGCTACTACAACTAAGAAACTTCCGCCCCCAATAATAATGAGAAGTTCTCTTGATTTTCAGTTTTCTTACTGAAAATTATGCTAATTTTCTGTGTCTGTAACAACGAAAATTGAAGGAACAAGTTGTTACACCGTCTGCATCTTTAATATTTAAATAACTGAATCCCCAACATTTTTCCATAGCATTCATTACAAAATTCCCAAATTTTTCCTCCATTTGCATCTTCACCATTTATATAATATTGTTATTTTTGTTTCAAGATGAAATTTTGATTTTTTTTAAAAAGAAATTAAAAAAGAGGAATCAAGAAATGTAACACAAGAAATTACAATTTTGTACAGCACAAGAAGAACACGTGGGGGCTGAAGAAAAATTTTAATGAATTGGAAGAAGAACAAAGAGAAAGAACATTACAAGATGCATAGAAGAAGAAGCTGAAGATGTGGGGGCTAAGGACTAGGGTTAAATAATTTGAAGAAAAAAAGAAAGTAAAAGTGAGTTTTTTTAAAAAATAAATAAATTCCACATGTCACATGTTCATTCATTTATTTATCCACGTAGGAGGCGTTTGGATACACATGCTTAAGCTAGTTCTGATAATATAAAAAAAGTGTCAAAATGACACATCGAAACCCTACCTGAGATGTCTAAAATGAACATCATCTAATTGAAGTGTCTAAGTGAAAATTGCTGCCAAATTTAGGGGGCCACCGATGACTTCTGCCTAATTAAAAATCAGATTTTTCATTCCAAGCACATATCTTAATAAAACACGAATTTCAAAATCCATCATTCAGATCAACATTATCTATCAAGAAAACTCATTCACTCATAACCCATTATATTTCATCTTCTTTTGTACATAACATAAGATTCTCTTTTTTAGATGTTTCTTCTAAAATTTGTATAGGTGTGCAAAGTTTGTTAGAGATTTGTTAGCTCTCTAGATTATTTTACATTTTCGATCATTTTGTATTAGCATAAATAGTTGTTCCTTCTTCAATAAAATTAACTCAGAAAATTTCCCACATGTGGCCTTCACTGTTTCTTCTAATATTTCCTACATAAACTGTAAGAGATCGTTTCTTGTGAAATTAAATATACATGTAAAGTCTCAATTTCACTTACCTCTCTTAGCTGATCGAAGACGCTGTATCGATTTCTACAGGGAACTAAGTATGTTACGATGATTTATTCAGCACATTGGATGTGTGGACTGCTAATCTAGTACCTGACTTTAGAATGATCTTGTTTAATCTGTACATATATTTTTTTGTATACATATTTATGGATCGAGCTGAAAGTAATATGTTAGAGTTGAACTTATGTGTCAAGGCCCAAAATGGGGCGTGATGGCACTCGTCTTATCCCACCAAGACAAGTAAGCCTAAAACTCAACTTATTATAATAAAATGCGGAGAATTTACTATCAACTTACATTATACCCCAAAACCTGGTTGTCACGTGTACAAGTCTCTAATGTATTACAATTGAATCAAAAGAAAATATAAGTCTCATATGACGTTATTTCTAGAGTAGAACAAGATCATAAACAGGAGTAAGAAGGTCTGCTGAGATGACAAACAGCTACCTCACAAATCTCCAAGAAGCCTCGGAAACGAAGAGAATATATCATAAAGGTCCGGGCTAGTAACCTACAAAAAATTGTAGAAGCAAGGGGTGAGTACCAAACCACACGGTACTCAGCAAGTAAACCTCTAAACACAAGCTAAGGGGATGAAATACGGGTACTCCTATGTTATGGACTTGGCCCATTAACCACTTACTAAAATTCACTATTTAAAATTTACCCACTAAATTAATACCTGTAATTCTAAGAGTAATTCGAAATCTCTATTAAATTTTACGGAAGGATATTTTATGAAAGAGAGAGGACTAGTTCTTAAAATGGATCAACGGGTCATTACATTATGAGTGTTGCAAACCTTCAGTTGTGTTGTGCAATTGCTGATATTTGCCTTTCCTTTTATTGTACGTTAAACAATTGATTCCATACTGCCATTAAAAATCTTCCGAAGTCTTCTTTTTTAAAAAGGAAATTTTAGAGAACTAAAAAAGGAGAAGCATAATGTTTTTTCTTTTTTAATCTTGCTTATTTGGGGTTTATATTTATGACATAAATAATTTATTCAATTACATTCTTGAGTTTAATCAACTTCAACATGTTTGGTAATATCATCTCAAATTAATACTAAAAATGATGGATTTCAGATCACTTAAATCCACTTATAAATCGATTAATTATTGTATAATGATGTGTTGACTGAATTGAAAGAATGAGCCAAAGCTGCCATGACATGAGCTTGGTCTGAAATAATTTGTGTAGTTGAAGGGGTTTGTCCCAAAACAATGCAATAGCCATCATCATAATTCTCCATTCCATGTGCCATTAGTTGCCAAACTAAACTTCCTGCCATTGTTCCACCTTCTTTTGCCAAATTGTACACATTTCTATATACACTACTCATAAATATATCTCTTGATCCTTGACCTCTACTAGACTTTCCAAATTCAGCAAGCACTAGAGGTTTCTTTAATATATTTCTTGCATCTTCCCAATGACTTGTTATCCACTTTTCCATCCACACCAATTGTGCATCATCACTTTGTCCAGACACCCTATAAAGAAATATATATTTAGACCAATATATAATGGAAACAATATGTGAATTTTCTTAATAGAGATTACCATTGGTCAGTGTATGCATGGATAGTTGCAAAATCAATTTCATTGATAAGATGATTACTAATGAAATCTGTTCCAACTTGATAACCAGGATTAACTGACTTCCTTTCAGGAATTGAATCACCATAAAATCCCTCCATTCCGACCTCTAACAAGTGTTTCTTGTCTAATGACTTCACAAAACTTGCCATTTCTTGAACCCAACCCTATTAGTCAAAAACGTCAATCATATATAGATCAAAATTTCTAAAATTTAATTAGTTAAACTTGAATAATTGAGGCTTACATTAACAGTTTTTCCTGAATAGTCAGCTTGATCGCGAGGTTCATTCATGAGTTCCCATGCCATAATTGTTGGATCATCTTTGTAAGCAACTTTGGTAATACTATTCAACCTTGTAACCACTTTCTGTAACAATTTCATGATATCATTAAACATTGAAAAAAGTTTGTTTATAATTAATTACCCCATATATACCTCAATGTGGTTCTTCAAGTATTTTTTGAGCATAGGATGAGTATAGAATTCATCGTCATTATTAATCTGAGCTCCTGCATTTCGTGCCCACCAAACATATTCAGCTTTTCCTCCAAAGTCGTTCCATTGATTTACAAAGCTCAAGATTAAACGAACACCATATTTTTTAGCTTCCCCGATCACAAAATCCAAACCCTAAATTTAGAAACAAGTATATCTTATTAAGGGGCTCACATGCATGCATTACAACAATGATAATGTAAAAATCATTTATACTATAATAATAATGATAATAAAGCTTTACCTGAAAAACACGTTCATCATAAACACCAGGTGATATTTGTAATGCTCTATCACCTCCATCACTAAAAGCCCAAGTACGACAAACAGAAAGACCAGCAACAGAAGCATCTTTAAGAACTTCAGTGACTTTGTACCTCTCAGTAGGGTCAGCAGCAACATGCATCAACCAATACGAGTTGAAACCATTGAATAGAAAAGGGGATCCATTGAGTTCAAAATGAGAATCCTTAACTCCTATAAACCCCGAATTCGCTTCACAAACAAGAGCTAGGAACAAGAGAAAGAGCCCACAAATGCAACTTCTTCTTGTATAAGACATTTTGTAATTTGTATACTGAATTATAGAAATAATATGTTAGATGTCACCTTTTATAGTGTCTTGAAGATAAGAAAATTTACTAAAAATAGCAAAACTTGCAAAAACTAAAAAAAGTTCCTAGTGGATATAATTGGATATTGAAAAAAAAATTGTTTTTGTTATTAAAAGGTATGATGGGATGTTGATTGTTGATAGAAAAATTAAGGCAGTTATTTAGTTAAGATAGAAAGATAGGTCTGTTGAAAGAATTATAGGGTAACTGAGAAAAAGAAATATGAAAACATTAATTGATTGGTTTTTAAGGTTTGTTGAGTACGAGATTTGATGATGAAATAATATGGAAACGTGTACTCATATTAATATTATATTTAATGCAATGAACTCTTCCATGAATTTTAATTTCAAATACAAATACAAATACAAACAGACACACTTAACAAGTATTAATGATGGAATACCGAACCTTATATATTAAATTATCCATTAGTTTGATTCGTGGAAAACAAGTTTATTTTTAAGAGAAACTTTCACATATAGCCACTTAAAAATAATTAATTACTCTCCATAGCTATAGTTTGATAATTACAATTTGTAGCTACATGTTATATGGAGGAGAGAGGAGAGAGAGAGGGGGAAAAGAGTGGGAGAAAGGTGAATCATATATGTATATTGGTTAGATAATTGTATACTATACATATGTAATTGTATATATGGCAAGAGAGATTGGGAGAGGGGGAGAGAGGCCTGCGAGACTGGGAGGGAGAGGAGAGAGGCGAGCAAGATTGAGATTGAGAGAGGGAGGAGAGGTGAGCGAGAGAGGGCAGAGAGTGGGAGAGAGGTGAATTGTATATGTATATAATTGTATATAACTGTATATTATACATATACATTTGTATAAATGGCAAACGAGATTGGGAGAGGAGGAGAGAGACCAGCGAGATGGAGAGAGGGAGGAGAGAGGCGAGCGAGAGAGGGCAGAGAGTGGGAGAGAGGTGAATTGTATATGTATATAGGCTAAATATTTGTATATTATACATATTTATTTGTATATCCTAGCGAATTATACATATACAAACATGACTAATTATACAAAGTCATCCCACATAATTAATGTATAATGTTAGGCGCGAGTGGTAATATAGCAAACTATATCTATGATGAGTGATTAAATAGTATAAGTTTGCTTATCCGCATAATTTTTCCATTTTCTAAACCTATTTTCTAGTCTCTAATTACTTTTTCAAATTTTTCTTTTTGTTGTCTCTAATTACTTGTCTATTCTGACAAATTAAGAAATGATAAAAAGTTTTAATTATTATACCCTCAATTAATTACTTTGAAAAAGGTAGAACTTTTTGAAAATCTTAATTTTTAATTCATCAATTTCATAATTAGTAGGGGTAAAATAATAAACTCACTATGTCAATAAATATTTTCTTAATAGGTGTGGAATTCAAAAGTGAACAAGTAATTAGGGATAGAGAAAGTAGTATTTGCTAAGAAAGCAAAAATAAAAATAAAAATAAAAATTGTTATCTCAAAAATATGTCAGGATGTTTGGGTGGGTGGGAAAGATGCAATAAACATAAAATGTTACTTGCTCGTTTGGCTATGCGATATGGTATCAAAATATGGATTCATAATATGGTATAATGATATGGGATTATGATATGAAATTGAAGTTTTGTTTGGACATGCGATATGAAATTTTGGTGTTGTATATTTTCTCATAAACATAAAAATGAAAAATCGTATAATAAATTATTACAAAGTTATTTGTTCTCCACTTAAGTAATTGTTTCATCAGTATATTTGAGTAAAATGGAACATCTTTCACGGGCTCTTCAAAACTTTATTACTCAACAATCGTGAAGTATGAGTTAAAGTGACTATATGTTAGTGAGAATCAAGGGCGGGGCTTAACGTGATTGGGGGCCTAAAGCGAAATTTTAAATTGGGGCCTAAAATAATAACAAACTTTATATACATATTTATTCAAAAATATTTTTCTTACACTATTTAGATAAAGATTATTAGTTTTTTAATATTATTTTTTCAGTTATTAGTTTTAGGTAAGATTTTATCAACTCAACAATGAAAAACATCCTTTCACCTAGACAATTATTATATGAATTGTTAATATAATTTTATAAGTAATAAGTTGATAAATACTAAATAAATATAAGAGTTAGAACCATAAAATTTGATGCAAGAAGTTGATGACTTTATATATCCCATTTTAATATGCTTTGAGTAATGCTTGAAACTAAAATTTAAAAAGAAATAAACAGAATTTGTAACTCACTTTGTTCAACACTTTTCACTATTAATTCTTATTTTTAACAAAGTACAAAAGATGTTAAAGTGGGTAAATAATATATATTTTAAAAAATTATACTTTTTATCATAAATAATCAATTTTTATATAAAATTTTTACCTCATAATTTATTCTTGATAAAAATTTGGGGGCCTAAGGCAAAGCCTTATTTTGCAATGCATAGAGCCAACAATGGTGAGAATAATAAATTTTATGTCGGTGAGAATAATAAATTTAAAAAAGTAATGATGTGATTAAAAATTTTATTTTACATGTGAAATAAACGGTTAGTAAATATAAATGTGGAATTATTTTAACAAAATCTAAATTCGTGGATCAATTTTTGTATTAAAATAACTCAAATCATGATATGGTATTTCCATATGATTCCATATGATGGTTTTTTGAAGAATATGGCATCACATCTCATGATATGGAATCGTGAATTGGAATCAGCGTAAAATCGCATGTCCAAACGTTGATTTCATCTCACGTACCCTATCGTGATGCGGTATCACATGGCCAAACGCCTACTTATAGAACTTGTTTTTGCTACTTTAGCTAAGAAAGTCATTTACCTCATTTTAATGGAACTTGTTTTCTTAGAGAAAATATTTTTCAAAAATTTATTCAATGTGTTATGCCGTAATTTTATCTATTTTTTAAAAAAAATTACTTTTTGAAATGTTCTATGTATAAAACAATTTGTGAAACATACTTAGAAAAGAGTCGCCACTTAATTTTTTTAAAGAAATTAAGAAAACTTAATTTAAAAAGATTTTAATAGATTAAATCTTAATAAATTTAGAAAAAATGGGTAAGAGGTTCTTATTTACGCTTCAAGAAGGGTTTTTAAGGCAATTGAAGCGCCCACTAACATGCGGTTATCCTACGACTTGATTAATTTTTTTATTTTGATTATTTTTTAGGAAAAATGTTTCGATATACACACAATGTATAATTTATAATATTCGATTAACTTGAGAGAATAATTAAAAGAATAATTCTTTTGACTTTTATGAAAATTAGACCTTAATTAAACAATTTGAATTGAAATGCAAGTGATTAGAATTTTAACAAAAACCAAATTTATTAGAATTTACTCTACTCATTTTTAAAATAATAATTTAAACCAATTAGGTTAATTTAAGCATAAAACTATTTTAGATTAATTGAAGAATAAAATTTTTGACTAAATACATTTAATGAAAAGCATGAGTTGATTAAAAAAAAGAATTACATTAAAATAAACCAGCATAAAGAATATAGTTCATCTTTGTGGGATTTTAATCAGGTAATTAAAAGTTAAGGTTAAATAAAAATAAATAAATATCACAATTAAATAATGGAAAAATTAGCAAACTAGTCAAAAAATTTAACATAATTAGTAAAAATCTCTATACTTCATAAAAATTAGTAAAAATATCAAAATGTCATTATTTTAAAAAATATTTTGTATCCTAATTTACTTCCTATTTTGTCTCACCTTAATTACACATTTTTCAACTCTCTCTCTCATATTTCTTTTACATAAATATTTTCTCTCTCATATTTTACCTCTTCCCATTATTCTCCATTTTTAAACTCCCACGTCACTCTCCCTCTTGTTATTTTTATTTATTTATTTTTTCAAAAATTGAAAAATATATTTCTAAAGATATTTATAACAATCACTTTGATGAAGGTATGCATCTATTGTATTTTATGTGCTGATTTTATCATTCAAAAAATGAATATCATATTGAGGTGAATATTTTAGTGTGATCAATTTGTATTTAACTCTCACATTGTATAAAGACGAGTTTGTATTTCTTTTATTTTTGTATTTATCATAATGATATATTAACAAAGTCACTTTTGTATTTCAATTAAAGTTAATATTTATTGTGTTCATTTTTGTATCTCAACATCAATTTCAATGACAAGAAGTTTGTATTTCTTTTTTACTATGTTTTCATCATAATTGTATACCAACAACTTTTGTATTTTATGTGCTCACTTTACCATTCAAATTAAATTGATATTTTACTTTCATAGTAAAAATTGAAAATTGTATCTTAGTGATTGAAATTGTATTACATGTCTGTCAAATATATATTTCTATTATTTGTACTATAAAAACATTATTGATTGCACTATAACATTTTATGTCTACAACCACCCTAGAAAAGTGTGGCCTAAACTATGAAAAAGTGTGGCCTAAACTATGAAAAAGTGTGGCCTTTGATAAAAGGCCACACTTTTTGACTTTAAGCCACACTTTTTCAGGGGTGGCTGAAAGCCCCGTAACCTTAGAGTTTAGGCAACACTTTAAAAGCGTGGCCTTAGCAGCTGCGCTTAAAAGCGTTGCCAAAAGGCAAAAAGGCAACGCTTTTGCAGCTACACTTAAAAGTGTTTCCTTATCAGCTACACTTTTAAGCGTAGCCTTAAATACAAAAAGACCACGCTTTGCAGCTACGCTTAAAAGTGTTGCCTTACCAGCTACACTTTTAAGCGTGGCCTTTGCTACCATATTGCCCATAATTATGAAGTGTTGCCTTTAATATCTAATATATGACAACACTTTGAAGTGTAGTCTTTGCCCATATGCATACACAATTTATATGCAATAATTTATAATTAAAATACACCAATATTATTTTGCAATAAATAATCTCAAGCATTAAATTAACTAATAAGTAATTCAAATTTATAGATTTTCCATTAACTTCAAAACATAATATGTGTACATACACATACTTATAAAGCAATATTCTAAATGTGTACACAATAGTTCAATATATTCCACCAATGAATATATTTCACAAAAACAAATATATTGTATTCAAACTTTTACAATAGTTCAAAAACTCTTCATCATCCACTTCAAATTTGTTCACCTCCATTGCCCTACACAACGACACATGCAAATTAGAAAAAAAGGTTAAAAAGATGGAGGGTCATACCAGAAATCAGCCAAGAGCATGGTGAGATACGCATCCAAATCCTTGCTAGACCTATTAGAGCACTAGAGAGGACAGCATATACACCAACATTCCAAATAAAATACGATAACCAACATTAGACAAATATAAGCCACAACCCATTAGTACGAGAGTAATGGATTGCGGTTGCTTTCTGGGAACAGAAAAACAAGAAGGAAACAGCAAGAGCATAAAGAAAATTGAGAGTTTTATTGATTAGCTAAAGAGCAGCAAGCAGACGAAACAGAAGATGGGAATATAAAAGGGGCATTTCAAAAACTCGGAAAAATAAATTGTCTTAATGTGTACTTTAAGAAGAATGTTGTATCCGACTCAAATTAGACTCAATTGACTCTGGTAGTACTGCCTCAAATACCTCAGTAGACACATCAGTGTGTGTAAGATGATCACATTTAGCATCAACAAACTTCTCTTCTTTGACATCATCACCAGTGAGGAAGAAAACAAAGTTGGAGCAATTCATGTAGAGACTAAAGAATCAACAAGAAGAACTAAATAGAGCAGTGACTAATCACAAACTAAGGATTCAAGTTAAGACGACAAGAAAAAGACAAACAAGAGCTCTTAAACCAAATAGGATTAACATTAAAGGTAATGTTGAATACACGAACCTTTTCCTGCTCAAATTCTATAAGTATGTCGTTTAAGTTATCAGAACATCAAAAATGGTAAAAGCAAAAAATACCTATTCAAGCTCAAATTCTAAACCCATGTAATTTAAACTAACAGAAGGAAAAAAAAATAGAAAAAACCAGATCCGAAAAAGGAATTGTCACAATAAACTTTGAAGAGATTAGCACTGAAGTGAATATTGGATACATGAACTCATTCTAGCTCAAATCCTATACCTATGCGACTAAAACTAATAGAACAGCAAAGAATTTTATAAGAAAAAAAACCCACATCCCAAAAAGAAATTGTCATAATAGAGTTAACATTCTCAACCTAATAGAGTTAACATTCTCAAATTCTTCCATATGGCAATGTATAGTCGTCGCTGAACCTTAAGAATAGCCACCAGTCCCTTCAACCTACAAGGAAAACCAGTAATAATGCAGAAGCAACCATTATCCTAAAGAGTCGTTGTGGAGGAATTATACGAGCAACAAATACTTGTAAGCAACATGCAGTGATAGTACAAACCAAGACAGTGTAAAAACTAAGGAGAAGGAGCACATATTCTTTATATACTCCCTTAACAAACTCCTCGACCAAGCTTCTGTCGACACTCAACTTGTAAGAGTCAAGGTATCTGTCTTGTCACTGCACAACACATCCATTCCAGCCATTTCTTCAATAACACTCATTCTCTTGGTGATGGCACCCTGCTGGGAGAGCCTATGGGATCCAATAGCCATAGTATATGACAACACATTAGGCATAACAATGGGAATACCACCAATAAAGAGCACCAAGAGATTGTAAATTCCATCCCTGTACTTCCTGTGCTGGATTGGATACATGACAATAATCTCAACCAGCATGCCTATAGCAATGGAGCAGATGCAAAAGTCTCCAGATCAACAGTCTCATTTTTTTATCTCTTTGAGGCTTATAGCTTTCACCATCTCCATAAACCAGCAGCAACAAGTCAAAAATTAAGCAGAAAAGGATTGATAATCGATTAACCAGACTACAAATATCTAAAAAAAATTTTAAAAATAATCACAGACTGTAAAACATTAGCAAAGAAAGGTATGTTCAGAAGTTCTCTTCAATCTTCTCAAGGTTTACCCATGTTTACAATAATGTCTTCATTTACTTGTATCTCTAAAGAAAAAAAATCTATTCAGCTCAATATTCCTAGGGCTAATTTTGACGTTCAGATTTTTTCAATTTCTTTCACTAATTTGAAATTTCAACAATAACAACCCCAAACTAATCAATTACTTCTAAACATAAACAACCCCAAACTAATCAATTACTTCTAAACACAAAACAAAAATTCAATTAATTGACTATTTTTAGTACTAGATGATTAGAAGAGAGTGAAAAGGAATTTTAGCTGTACGAAATTGGTACTTACGCTTGACGAAATTGGTTTTCAGCTTCAATTCTTCGATCTTCAGTTCCTCGATCGATCCCCAGTTCGTCAGCATCAGCTCAGCTCAACTCAGCTATTCCGATTTTGGAGAAGAGAATCAACTCATCTCTTTCGATTTTTAGCTCATCTCTTCAGTCTTCAGCTTCCTCTCTTTGATCTTCAGCTTCTACTCTTCGATTTGAAGTTTTGGAGAAGAGAAATTGTGTGCTTTTGTGTTCTACTCTTCATATAGGAAAGAACCTGCGTTGTGTTCTACTCTTCAGCATTGTGTTCCCAATTTGTTTTCCAATTCTCAGATAGAAAAGTTTTTAATAATGTTTTATTAATTTTTTTTTGGCCAAAAATAATGGGAGGGAGAGTTGAAAATGTTGGAGGGAATCTAATAGTTTAGTGAAAAATTTTAGGCCACACTTCTAAAGTGTTGTTTTTACAATTATAAAAATAGAACCCTTTAAAAGTGTGGCCATATATATACATAATTGTTGTCATTTATTCCATACTATGACAACGCTTATAAAGTGTAGTCTATATCATTAAAGGGTACACTTTATAAGTGTTGCCAATATTATCGTTGCCAAAAGTTAAAAAATTAGGCTACATTTAAAAAGTGTTCCCAAAAATATTTTTGGCAACACTTTTCAAGCGTTGCTCAGATTTAGTGTAGTCGTAGGCCTAAAATGGTGTAGTGTTGTATCTCAAATATAATTCAATCATTATTTATGAATATGATTTAAGGATACACAATTCTAAAAAAAAATAGCATACAAAGTTAAAATAATACAATCAGTTGAGGAAGAATGCAATATTTTTTTTTTTTTAAAAATACAAATTAACGCAGAAAAGAAATATGATATATTTATACTTAAGAAATACAATATTCTTAATAAAATACAAGTGTTGAGCAAAAGAAAAACAATTGACAAACAAAAATCAATATGAATACAATTCTGGTATGAATACTATTTTTACAATTTTCTTTCTTTTGACTCTCTCCTTCTTCTTCGTCTGCTGTGTTTGTTTTTTTCTTCTTTTTTCTCCAAACTCAAATACAAATATGTATTAACTTGTGCATGGGTAAAACTATCTCGTCAACCAAAAAAAAAATAACCAAAAAAATAAAAAAAAATGTTCATGTCAAAACTCCCATACAAATTAATGATTCAACAATTAACGAATACTTGATCGATTGTATTTCACGGATTATATCGAAGTTCCAGTTGAAAATTCCTTCTCCAAAGTTGTTTGTCAATGAAATTATACTCGTTTTCAAAATCTTCTCGTAAAAAAACGCAAATTTAATCGAACTCACTTCAACAAAGAGAATTTTAGTATCGCCGCCAACATAGGATAGTTGATGATAGTGAGGACGAATTTGATTTTTTCCACCATAGCTACACATTAACTTAACCTTTGAATTCTCCATTGTTGCCGGCGCCAAAATACATGCGAGAATGATGAAGAAGACAAAGCATTTGATTTTTTGGGATTTTTTTAGATTTTCTTTTTTTATGTAAAGATGAGAGATATTAAGTGATATGTTCCTTTTATAAAATATTGAATTTGTAACTGATGAATATTTTAGGTGATATACTCCTTTTAAAAAATATTCACTCTCCTAAATTTCTCCTTTCTATTATTAAATAATTGTATTTTTTCAATTAAAACAATGTGAATTAAATACATAACAAACTAAAATATTGACATTTTCAATAAATATTGAAAGTGTGACTAAGGGGTCCTCTTAAATGTTAAAATATTGACATTTTAAAAAATTTCCATTAAATAATTTATGAGTAAGAGAGAAAAGAAGGGTTTGGGCCTTTCATGGGCCTGCTGCAACCAGATTGGGCTTATTTCTGCCATTGAAACCCTGTGTATACTGGTGTATACACTAAGCTATCTCTCAGATAACTAGAGTTTTCTAAGTGGATACCACACCGCCCACTAAACCGCCTAACTCCTAGATGACTTAGAATTTGGAGTAAGCAGCAAACAATGCTGCCCACTAAATCAATTAGCCTTGACTGATTTAGACTTTTACAGCAGAAACAAATATTTGTATCCTTTATAGATCAGGAACACATTTACAATGTAAGCACGAAAGATATAATCCTAAGACAACTAGACGGCTTGCATCTCTATCATGTATTGTTGCTCTTGAGGATGATTCTTCTTGAAAGTGAGTCTTTGCAAGTGTTCTAGAGAATTTTCAAGTTGCAAAATCTAAGATTGTGACTATTGGACATAATCTTTATGAAGAATAGTCGCAACCTTCGAGGTCATACCATTGACCGGAGTTCTGTCACAGCTAAAAACTGTGCACCAACCAATTATACATTTTACAACTATAAATAACAATAACACATAATAAAGACGAAAAGAACTACACGTAGAGCAACTAAAGCAAATATTATTAACCACATTGTTAAACAAAAGGACATAAAACATAACTTCTTCTTTTTTTGAAATAATTTATTCAATTACATTCTTGAGTTTAATCAACTTCAACATGTTTGGTAATATCATCTCAAATTAATACTAAAAATGATGGATTTCAGATCACTTAAATCCACTTATAAATCGATTAATTATTGTATAATGATGTGTTGACTGAATTGAAAGAATGAGCCAAAGCTGCCATGACATGAGCTTGGTCTGAAATAATTTGTGTAGTTGAAGGGGTTTGTCCCAAAACAATGCAATAGCCATCATCATAATTCTCCATTCCATGTGCCATTAGTTGCCAAACTAAACTTCCTGCCATTGTTCCACCTTCTTTTGCCAAATTGTACACATTTCTATATACACTACTCATAAATATATCTCTTGATCCTTGACCTCTACTAGACTTTCCAAATTCAGCAAGCACTAGAGGTTTCTTTAATATATTTCTTGCATCTTCCCAATGACTTGTTATCCACTTTTCCATCCACACCAATTGTGCATCATCACTTTGTCCAGACACCCTATAAAGAAATATATATTTAGACCAATATATAATGGAAACAATATGTGAATTTTCTTAATAGAGATTACCATTGGTCAGTGTATGCATGGATAGTTGCAAAATCAATTTCATTGATAAGATGATTACTAATGAAATCTGTTCCAACTTGATAACCAGGATTAACTGACTTCCTTTCAGGAATTGAATCACCATAAAATCCCTCCATTCCGACCTCTAACAAGTGTTTCTTGTCTAATGACTTCACAAAACTTGCCATTTCTTGAACCCAACCCTATTAGTCAAAAACGTCAATCATATATAGATCAAAATTTCTAAAATTTAATTAGTTAAACTTGAATAATTGAGGCTTACATTAACAGTTTTTCCTGAATAGTCAGCTTGATCGCGAGGTTCATTCATGAGTTCCCATGCCATAATTGTTGGATCATCTTTGTAAGCAACTTTGGTAATACTATTCAACCTTGTAACCACTTTCTGTAACAATTTCATGATATCATTAAACATTGAAAAAAGTTTGTTTATAATTAATTACCCCATATATACCTCAATGTGGTTCTTCAAGTATTTTTTGAGCATAGGATGAGTATAGAATTCATCGTCATTATTAATCTGAGCTCCTGCATTTCGTGCCCACCAAACATATTGAGCTTTTCCTCCAAAGTCGTTCCATTGATTTACAAAGCTCAAGATTAAACGAACACCATATTTCTTAGCTTCCGCGATCACAAAATCCAAACCCTAAATTTAGAAACAAGTATATCTTATTAAGGGACTCACATGCATGCATTACAACAATGATAATGTAAAAATCGTTTATACTATAATAATAATGATAATAAAGCTTTACCTGAAAAACACGTTCATCATAAACACCAGGTGATATTTGTAATGCTCTATCACCTCCATCACTAAAAGCCCAAGTACGACAAACAGAAAGACCAGCAACAGAAGCATCTTTAAGAACTTCAGTGACTTTGTACCTCTCAGTAGGGTCAGCAGCAACATGCATCAACCAATATGAATTGAAGCCATTGAATAGAAAAGGGGATCCATTGAGTTCAAAATGAGAATCCTTAACTCCTATAAACCCCGAATTTGCTTCACAAACAAGAGCTAGGAACAAGAGAAAGAGCCCACAAATGCAACTTCTTCTTGTATAAGACATTTTGTATACTGAATTATAGAAATAATATGTTAGATGTCACCTTTTATAGTGTCTTGAAGATAAGGAAATTTACTAAAAATAGCAAAACTTGCAAAAACTAAAAAAAAATAATCCTAGTGGATATAATTGTATATTGAAAAAAAAATTGTTTTTGTTATTAAAAGGTATGATGGGATGTTGATTGTTGATAGAAAAATTAAGGCAGTTATTTAGTTAAGATAGAAAGATAGGTCTGTTGAAAGAATTATAGGGTAACTGCGAAAAAGAAATATGAAAACATTAATTGATTGGTTTTTAAGGTTTGTTGAGTACGAGATTTGATGATGAAATAATATGGAAACGTGTACTAATGTTATTACATTTAATGCAATGACCTCTTCTATTAATTTTAAATACAAATACAAAGCAGGCACACTTAACAAGTAGTAATAATGGAATACCGAACCTCATATATTAAATTATCAATTAGTTTGATTCGTGGAAAACAAGTTGATTTTTTAAACCTATTTTTTAGTGTCTAATTACTTGTTTACTTTTTTCTTTTTAGTTGTCTCTAATTACTTGTCTATTCTGACAAATCAAGAAATGATAAAAAAGTTTTATCTATTATATCCTTAATTAATTATTTTGAAAAAGATAGAACTTTTTGAATATCTTAAATTTTTAATTCATCTATTTCATAATTAATAGAGGTAAAATAATAAACTCATTATGTCAATAATAATTTTCTTAATCGGTGTGTCATTTTAAGTGTGAACAAGTAATTAGAGATAGAAAAAGTAGTATTTGGTAAGAAAGTAAAAAAAAAGTTGTTATCTCAAAATATGTATAGTAACCTAACAAAAAATAAAATAAAATAATGTATAGTAGTAACCTAACAAAACACTATAGGGGTGAGAAGGGGTGGGGAGTGGAGCCTGGGGAGTGGCGGGGGAGGGATGGTCAAGAGGTAGGTCAGGGTGTTGGGTGGGTGAAAAAGATATAATAAACATAGAATATTATTTATAGAACTTGTTTTTTCTACTTTAGCTAAGAAAGTCATTTACCTCATTTTAAAGGAGCTTGTTTTCTTAAAGAAAATGTTTTTCAAAATTTTTATTCAATGAGACATAGGAAGATAAGAAACTATTTTTCAAAAAATATTTTTCTTCGTTTCAACACACAAATTAATTTTTTATACGCTCAATCCACGATGGATCGTACCATGCTTCATTAGCGCAATAAAATGAATCATGATATATAGCTCAACTTTAAAAGACAATGAAAGAAAGTATATAAGTAGTAATATGTTTACCTTACCATCGGGGTTGGAGCTTAATTAGTAGCCCCGTGCAAGTTTAATCGAATTCATTAGATTTTGTTTAAATAGTAAATTTAGGTTAATAAATTCTTTAAATATGTATGATATTAAATTTAGAAATCAGTTATTATCACTTAAAGTTCACAACTCATAAATTGAAATCTTAGTTTCGCCTTTGTGTGTCCCGCTACAATAACTATATTATAATCAATCTTGAGGATGTTGATCTCTTTATCCTTTAAAGTTTTTACTTCATGGACTATCTGTCTCATTCCCGGCTAACCGTGAACAGAGTGAAGGGTGGGCCAAAAGCTTTTTATAAGGGGTCTTTTTTCAACAATATTCCCCGGGCTCACCTATATCCTATTTCTCTTCTAGCTGGCGGATTCTCTCCGGCTGAGACTCCCGCGCAGTAGGAGCGGACTGAGTCGGTCGTATTCGTCTACGAGAGGCGCACTCGTATGCCTTTCGAGGCTTCCCCCTTGTAAATATTCTCAGGTAAGAAAGCAGAACCTCACCTCTTTCTGTTGCTGAACATAAAAACATATAGCTGATAGTAAAGGTGTAACTTTATTTCTTAATTAAGTCCACCAAGCAAAGATTATGCATGTTCGGTCATGACGCGGATCCAGACCACTCCAGCCCCTCGTGAGCCTTATCATAATTAACAGGATGTTGACATAACCTGTTAGGCTTTTAGGCTGATTTTTTAATTAACAAATGTTTATTTCTTTATATTAAAACCTAGTATAACATTAATTATTTTTTAGTCACACTTTGTTTATTTTTCATAGTCGCATAAAGCGCAAACAAATTTCACTACTTCAACAAGCGAAACCACAATTTTATAACGATGATTTCAAGTATTAATAATTGGGTTCTAAACTTAATATTTCTACGGATTGCTTCGTTACCTTAATATTTTCTCTCTTTTGTCTTTATTATTATTATTATTATTTAATAGTCATATTTCATCTTTTATCCTACCTTTTCATAGTAGCTATATCCCACACCTTATTTTTTCTTGTAGGTTTATCATTTAAATTATAAATATGTGACATTATATAATGATGCAGAACGATACAATCAATGATAATATTGTATTTATTAAAATGATACAATACAATACGATATAATACAATATAATACGATATATCACGAAAGAAGGTTGAGTGTAGGGCAACCATATTGGGCTCAGGTTCAATAAAGCCTGTTTAAGTAAAGTTGAGCGTCCTGTCAAGCCCAACTTAGCTTATACAACTATGCCAATCACTCATATTTTGCTAATAAAAGAAAAATATTGAACCTTTAACAAACAAAAACAATTAAGCTCATCAAATTTTGCATTTCTTTGTTGTGTAGATATATCTTGAAATTAATCAAATTAACGAGTTTTTGTCACTCGAATGTCCAACTGATTAATTAATACTTTATGACGTACCCTATTTTATTCGATCAAATAGTTGATTGCCTAAACACGGATAGTCATACCTCTTGTGCATTGTTTTAGAAGATGATTTTCTTTTTGAGCTAATGGGTTTGAAAATTGATTATTTCATAAAATCAATTTAATAAATAAAATAGAAATAACTTTTTCAAAAATAGAAATAGAAATAAAAATAAAAATAAAAATGCAACTTTAGAAAGGAACTTGGTTTCAGAATAAATGACCCTATTTCTTGTTAATTGATAAGTGTCGGATGTTAATTGACGCAACCCTAATGTCTTCTTTTGCATTATTCTCGAAATATGTATGAGTCGAGTTTGATTTATTGCTATAGGTAGACTCATATATTTAGTTATCCCAATTTTAGAACTTCATATTATATTATTCTAAACTTTAAATATTCTCTTCTTAACTAATTATGAGTGGTTGTTAAAGCGTTCCACAATAGTTAAAGAGAATAAATTAAGTTACATCAAGTTTGAAATTAGTTAAAGAGAATAAATTAAGTTACATCAAGTTTGAAATCAAATTGATATAAAGTTAAAGTTTTGTTGGATATATTTATGAATACTTTAAGTTTGTATTTTTCTTTTCATAAATATGAAAATTTTACAATCGGTAAAAAACTATTATAATTCTCTAATTCTTACATAATTTTATCAGATGAATAATTCATACTTCATAAATAAGATATTAGAATATCTTAAGACGCCATATTGATAAATCACATATCTTCGCATTCTTTTTATAATATCTGTGATTACAAATTTTCAAGTACACAAATTTTATAATATTACTAAAAAAAATCACTATATTCCCATTAAAATGTTCTGTTGAAAATTGAAATTGGCCCTTTTCACAAATATTTTGATTGAATCGGTGAAAAAAATAAAAGGAGAATAGTGTTTTCACATGCAAAAATATAGGAAATTTCCCTCTAATTCAATAAGAATATGTTTCGCACAATGTGTTTTTCCAGTGAGCTAATTCAATGAAAAATGAATGAAAAAATTGTGTTTCATACCACTATTTCTCATCAATTCGCGGTGAAAAAACCTTAGTTTTAGTGTGTGTAAAGATTCACTAGTCAACAATAGTAGTAACTAGAGATCTCTAGTAACTAGTTATTCTTTAATATTATATGTGTCTCAATTTATATGTCCAACTTTTATTTTTCAATTTATTGAATAAATGACAAGTTTTTATATTTTGTAACAATTTAACTTAAAATATTTATTTACTCTTAATGAAATGATTTATTCTCACACAAACATTTATAACTTCTTTTAGACCACAATTTTTAAAAGTGATTTTTTTTAAAATCCGTGTCAAGTCAAACTAAACACATATACTAAACGAAGAGTCACATAGTACAAATAATATCTTCGCGGCTCACGCCAAACTAAGTGTCTTTTTTCTAGAGTTTTTTTTTACCAAATATAAATATAATCCAAATTTTATATTAAAAAGTTGAGATCATAATTAAAATTTTTAGATTTGAATATTCATTAGAGAAAAGACATAAAGTGATACTTAAAGTTGTCCCAAATTTTGAAAAAGATATCTAAACTATGCAAGTGTCTTATTACTCCTAAACAATCCTGAACTGATATCATTATATCATTTTTTGTCCACCTGGCATGGAGAGTGTATGCACTCTCTTAAAGAGCGTGAACAAACTTAAAAAAACAAATATAATTTTATTTTTACAAATATCTTGCTATAAAATATATTTTCTTGTTTTTCTTATTATTTTAAGTTTTTCTCCTTATTATCTTTTTCTTTTTCTTTCTTCCTTCTTCTCGAGAAATTTGTTGTCATCTTCATTGAAACTTTTCACTTTCATTCACTTTTTACCACGACTCCACCTTCTTTTTTACTAATATTAGTTTAACTCTTAAATTTTAAATTATATCTAAATATTTTATTATATTTTGAACAATTTGATAAATTTATTAGATTTCAAGATGATTAGTAGGTATTATTTAGTTTTTCTTTAATCCAAATTTCAATTAAACTTTTTCAATTTTCGGCGAATTCTGATTCTTTCAAAATTATCATTTCTAGATTTAAAGTTATATGACTATGAGATAAATTAATTGATGATCTTCAAAATTTTGATTTTTCTTAGAAAAATAATTAATTTTGTTATTAATAACTCAACAAAGTCTAAAATATAGTATAATTTTGAAAATAAAGAAATTTGATCGAAGAAGAAGAAAAAAAAGAAAGAAAAAGGAGGTGCTCAACCTGAAGTGGAGGTGGGGTGAGGTGAGGGTGGGAGGTGAAGAAGAACAAAGAAAGAAAGATAAAGGAGAGAGGGGTAATATGAAAGTAGGGGTGGAAGATGAAGTAGAATTTATAATGAAATTTAAATTGAAGTAATAAATTTAAAATTACTAAAAAAATAAGAGAGAGAAATAAAGAAAAAACTAAAATGAAAAAAAATTATATTTCAAATTAATTAACACGAGTCACACAATGATTGATGTGTGATAAGTTTACCATCTAAAATCTGGAATTGATCAAAAAATGATGTAATAATGTATGTTCCAAATTATTTACAGGATAATAGGACGATCGCATAATTAATGTGTCTTTTTGAAAATTTAAGACAACTTTAAATATCACTTTATGTCTTTCTCTATTCATTATTATAAATCTTTAAAATTGTGACTTGAAGTTCTAACTTCAAATAGCATGTCCAATTATGTCAACTTTAAAGTTAAGTTATGTCCAAATGAATTTTTTAAACTCACGTGTAGACAAACCAAAGATCAAATTAATATATAATAGAGATACAGCAGCATATATTATACCCATCTAACTTTAATAGTAGTAACATTGTAGATGTTTTCTTAACATCAGTATCCTTTCCTTTCTCATATTTTCACCACTACAATTTTCTGTCTCACAATAATTGTGTGTTGAATTAAAGTTTTGAATGGAAAATCATTTGGGTCTTTTGAGAATTCGTATTATTAGAGGAATTAATTTGGCCATTAGAGACTTGAGAAGCAGTGATCCTTATGTTGTTGTTAGGATGGGCAAACAGGTAATTTCTCCCCTACTCTTTCAGTTTCACCTCTTTTTTTTTTTCTTCCTCTTAGTATTAAATTGGAACATAAATTTGTCTTTGTCCTCAAAATACCCTTCTTTGACCATTTTGTGTGCTGAAAATTGCGTATGGCAGACGCTGTTTATTATCAAATCAAAATTTTGTAAAGCAAAACGATAAAACCAACGGCTTGTTGAATTTGCCTTTATTTTTGTTTTGTGTGTTGGAAAATTGTAAACAAATTTTAGTTTTTCATCATACCAAAAAGATAATACTGAACTCATAGTTGAGTGAGTTTTAAGTTAAAAATCAAACTCAAGTGATTTTCTGTGAAAAAAGTAGTGACCTTAAGAATAATCTAAGATGATCCTCAACAATTCAAGTGATTTTCAGTATCTTAACAAAAATAAATGGAGCTTCAAATTTAGACGGTGTTCACTAATTTTGTGTTTGATATTATTGGAATCAGAAATTGAAGAGTCGAGTGGTGAAGAAGAATGTTAATCCTGAATGGAATGAAGACTTAACGCTAGGTGTTGCTCAACCTATTCTCCCAATCAAGCTGGTAATTAATTTCCTTCAATTTGTTTGATTATGAAATTAATGAGTAAAATATACTTTGCTTTACCAAGAGGAAATTAAACAATAAGACACGTAAAAACAGAGCCTTTAGCAGAACATATCAATTCAATCTTTGAAGGTAAATTATGCTTTCAGTTTCCACTGAGATGAAAATGATGTCGTCATGATCTGCAGCAAGTTTATGACAAGGATACATTTTCTCGCGATGATAAAATGGGCGATGCAGAAATTGACATTAAACCATTTATAGATGCAGTAAGGATGACGCGCTATAAGAACATCCCCAATGGAGTCATAATTTCTAGAATAATGCCTAACCGGCAGAATTGCTATTCAGAAGAAAGCTGTATTGTGTATGAAAATGGAAAGGTTGTCCAAAACGCGTTTCTTAGATTGAGGAATGTTGAGCGTGGTGAGATACAACTACAGTTGCAATGGATACACATTCCTGGTTCCAAGAATCTATAACTATTTCTATCCCAGCTATTGTGGCCATTATGTACATTATGCTTGCTCTGTTTGTTGCTTTGTTTGCCTTGTAAAGAAAGCTAAGATATTTTGTATTTGTTGATATCATAAATATTGATGTTCAATCAAATGAACTTGTCCTGTTTCTGTTGTCGCTTACATGCTGACAGCAAAATCTAATTACATAAGCCATTGAGATAGGCGTATTATATTTATCTCATCACAATTTTTAACTACAAAATGTATTTAAATGCTATATCCAAATTGAGCAGGTTGAGTCAAATTTGGGCAAATCATAGTGAGTTAAGACAATAATCATGTCGAGACACAATTCAATTCAAATTTGCTTGGGTTAAAAGGGGTTGGATAAAATGAATTAAGTAACAGGTTATATAATGGGTCAAGACTCAACCCAGTCCAAGTTTTACTAGCTTAGTTGTTTCATTTGTTCTTTAAAACTATTTTAATACCTAATAGAATTGTTGTTTTTTCTTTATTATGACTATATATAAAAATATTTTGTCAAAATTTGTCATAAAACAATTCTGGTTACATATTAATCCAATTTTTAATGAATTAAAGTAAGTTGAACTAATGAATGAATGAATCAATAATCAACCTAAACTTAATTAAATTGAACGGATTAAATTTGGTTTTGCCACCCATAGCCCAGCTTTACTCTGTCTCTTATCATAAGTCGGTCCAAAATGTGGTGAAGTTACTCCCAATAATAATTTCAGCAAATGATGAAGATGCGAAGGTTATTGTTCTGTTTCCACTCTGGCAAAAAATAGACGAGAGCCTAATTACTCCATTTGCTAGAAATTTTGTACTAAATACAAAAGCTGGTGACAGATGTTGAAATCCTTTATCTTTTAGTAGGATGTTTGTTACTCTTTCCGTTATAAAATAAGTGATGTTTCTAGTTTAAACATATAAATAAAATTCAAAAAAAAATTCAAGCTTGTAATTCATCATTTAATTACTGGTATTTCTCGTGCTATTTATATATTAAAAACTATACACCTGATTGAATATATCCGATTATCACAAGTCGATTAAATAAAAATAGATAGCGCACTAGTAGAAAAAACCACAAATTTGCAATGAGATGTTAAAATTGGTCTTGGATCTAACTAAAAAAATAAATTAGTTTAAAGAGAGGATGATTTCTTAAGTCTTATAAGAAAATCACTCATTTCATTAACTATTGAAACTTTTTCATTCTTAAACATATGACTTCACAGTCATTAGTCATCAATATGAGACTTTTTCATTCTTCAACACTTCACCTCACTCTCAAGGTAATATTTGGCGTGTGAACAATTTTAATTTGGCATCCAACATCATGATGAGATGGATCCTATTTAATATCATATTGAAATTGATCTTGAGCCTACCTCACACTTAAAAACTAGCTCAAAGGGAGAAGAATTATTCAAGATATATAAAAATAATTATTTTCTAATGGACGTAAGCTATAATTCAAACCAAGTTAAATCTTGTGTTTTCTACACTTTCTATAACATGCAAGTACTATACCTGTTTGGATGAGCTTATAAAATATACTTATTTATAAGTCATAAGTTAAAAGTCATAAAGTAAAAGGTACATTATTTTTGACTTATCTCTAAACTTTTATGACTTAAAAACGAATATTTAAAATACTTTTTAGCCTTTTCAAACACTTTCAAACTTAAAAATAAAAAAGTATTTAAAAAATCAATTAATTCAATCGAACACTATGTTATGTGTGTACATATATACCGTGTGTACTAGACTGCTAACTGACTATATATGCATGGGATCAGGCGTACTCTATCCATACACAGGATTGTCTCAACTCACATTTTGCTGGTGGATATATGTACCCCAATGCCAACTACTTGACTTTTGAGTACTGTTAGGGAAAATTATATATCGTCCATCTATATTTCTATCATTTTCTGAATTATAATGACATCAAAAACATTTTCGTCCTTTCATTTGTACACATCTCATGTTTCATTAATTTCAACATAGTGGTCACTTTTCTATTTTGTAGTTAGTATATGTTCAAAAGGGTAATTGTTCACCCCTACAATTTTTGGTCGTTACTATCTCGCATTCCCGTGCAAAATATTATTATCGAACTCTCATTCAAGTAGTTAATAAATTGAGTTACCATGGCGGTGTTATAGATGAAATAATTTAAGTACACCTTAATTAACTTGAATACCATCTTTATTAAGAAAAAAAAAAAGTTGAAACGGAAAAGAGTTTTTAGCCAAAAACATCTTTCAACTATATCCCAAACTTAAACTACATCCTTCAAGTATCAGTCTTAGCAGAAAACATCCTTTAAGTATTTAAAAGTGAGCAATTTTCATTCTTATGTTAAATTTCCTCCAAAAATTAAGCGATCCTACAAAAACATGAGCAGTCATGTGACTATCAATAAAAATTTTCCTGCATAATTTAATTACTTGCTATGTATGAAGTTCCTGAAAATAATATTTAAAATCTTAGACATTATTGCTTACGGAAATAAAAAAAATGTTTGGAAGGTGCTATTTTTCTTATTTAGTAACGAAAAGAAGCTGTAACTTAATTATCTTTACTTTTTTCATAGTCAAACTGCATTTAGATCAATAATTTTTTTGGGTCAATCTGATATTGAAGTGATCAAAATATTGATTATGTCTCGCATTTGAGTTTCTTTCTACATTATTAGAAGCGAAAGTTTCCAACAAACGCCACTTCTAGTATATTCAATTGAAAAGAAATATATTTCAACTAATAATATTTTTAATATCAAATATTTTCTGATAAATTAAAATAGAAGGATGAAAATTGTTCACTTTAAAATACTTGAAAGATATTTTTTGCTAAGAATGTACTTTAAGTTAGGGATATAGTTTAAGGATGATTTGGCAAAACGGAAAACAATGATGAAGTAAGGAATAAAAGAAAAGGAAAGAGAGGGTCTCAATTTAAAGAGACCCTAATTATGTTTGTTAAAGAAACACTAACAAAGGAAACATTGCATGTTAAATTTGTCACATATTGATTGACGCGATGCTAATTGTCTTTTTTTGCGCTATTCTCATATACTTATGAATTTGACTTGATTAATTGGTCATTTTTTAATATAATATGTTGATACAAGACAATTTTAGAGTGAGTTTCGAGGTGAATTTCAGGACGGAGCATAGTAAAATTATATTGAGAAGAATTTTGGAGCTAAAAATATCATGAGACATAAACCCTATCATTTTGGACATATGCTTAGGTGAGACGCGTTTTTCTTTTGAGGCGTAAGCGTAAAGAATTTTTCCTAATTAAAAATGTTAATAAATTCTTAAGCATAAAAACTACTTCTTATTGTTCAAACGAACCTAATAATATATTCGCAGATCTAATATATTAACTTGTTAACCTTCGAACAAAATTGATTAATGTCTTAATAGTAAGGAAGATATCATAAAAATAGAACGCCATAATATCAAGAAAATATTCTCTTTTTCAAAAGAAAAAAAGTAAACTCATTTAGGGTGTGTTTGGTATGGAGGAAAGTGTTTTCCATGGAAAATGTTTTTCTAGAAAATGTTTTCCTGGAAAATAAGTAGATTTTGGCCTTATTTTCTCATGTTTGGTTGGCGAGTAGAAAATATTTTTCGAGAATGATTTTTAGTGTTTGATTTATGAATGAAAAATATTTTTGAGAGACATCTTTTATTTGTACTATAGTAAAAAATAATTTATGAAATTGAAAATATTTTTTAAAAATAAATTTTTTTCGGGATGGTGGTGGGGTGTGTGTGTGTGTTGGTGGTGGTGGGGGTTAGTGGGTGGGGGCAGGGGGAGGGGGTAGGAGTGAAAAAATAAAAAATTGAAGTTGATAGTAATTTTAAAAAATAAAATTAATTTTTTTGGGGGTTGGGGGTGGATAGGGGTGCTGGCCGGGGGACGTTTGGGGGGGTAGGAGTTTAAAAATAAAATTTAAAGTTAAAAATATTTTTAAAAAACAAAATTAATTTTTTGGAGAGGGGGTGGGTTTGAGTGGGGGGGCTGGCCGGTGGGGGGATCAGGGATCGGGTGAAAAAATAAAATTTTGAAATTGAACATATTTTTTTAAAATTGATGTTTTTCCCCCAAAAAAATATAATTTTAAATTGGAGGAGAGTTTTGGAAAATGTTTTCCTTAATTTTTGAAGGGAAGTCATTTTCCTTAATTTTGAGGAAAATGAGTTGATTTGGAAAACATTTTCAAAACTTTTGTCCCAACCAAACATGGGAAAATTGGAAAATATTTTCTAGAATTTGACTTATTTTAAGTATTTTTAAGATAAAATAATTTTTAAGCAATTTTAAAATATTTGAATAAAATTGAAAAATACTTATTTTAAAGTAAAAAAATACAAAATAGACCAAAGTCATTAACTAAAAGATACTTTTGACTTAAGTAATAAGTCAAAAGTCAATTCAAACACACTTAGCTCATAAATATTGAGGGGTAAGGTTCTGGATGTTTCTTGATATTCCTTTCTGGGGTAGATTTTCAATTTTTCAAACTTGCAATTCTGTGGACCCCATCCCCTGCCTATACCCTTCTAAGGTTTTAAATTTTAACTATAAAGCTCTACCCACTTCTGCAAAACCAATCACTACAAGTTTTAAAGCTTTCAAATGGAGAATCAGTTGGGTCTTCTCAGAGTTCGTATTATCAGAGGCATCAATTTGGCCATTAGAGACTTAAGAAGCAGTGATCCATATGTTGTTGTTACCATGGGCAAACAGGTAATTTTCCCCCTTTTCTTCTTCCCTCTTTCAGTTTCACCTCATTTCTGTTCTTCTTTATTCAAAATTCCGTAACCTCAGATTTCTCTGTGTTATTTTTTTAATTATAAAATCAAAATTCTGTAATTTTCATGAACTGAGAAAACAAAGCTTGTTTATCGTATCTCTCGTTTTGTTGTGTGCGCGAGATTTATGTAATTGTTGACTATTTTCAGTTTACACAAAAAAAATAAAAATAAATTATCATATGAATTGTGGTGGGAATTGCTGAATTGTTTTGTTAATTTTGTGTTTGATATTATTGGAACCAGAAATTGAAGAGTCGAGTGGTGAAGAAGAATGTTAATCCTGAATGGAATGAAGACTTAACGCTATGCATTACTGAACCGATTCTCCCAATCAAGCTGGTAATTTAATGTTCTTCATGTTGTTTAATTATGAAATTAAACAAGGGCAACTTTCACATATAGCAAATAAAAAAATTTATATTTGTATGCTATAGCAAAGTTTGCATAATTGCGCTTCATAGCAAACATAGAAACTGTATAATTCGCTATACATATACAGTTGAAGCGAATTGTATAAAACAAAGTGTATAAAACGAAAAAGAGAAAGACACTTGGGCAGAGACTTGTATAAAAATGAAGTGTATAAAACGAATTGTATGATTATAAGTGTATAGAACGATTATATATAATTTGAATTTGTATAAAATGAGAAAGAGAGAAAGACAAAAGAGACTTGGCAGGGAATATACAATTGAATCCAATTGTATAAAACGAGAAAGAGAGAAATTAGATACAATTTGAAATTTGTATAAAACAAGAAAGAGAGAAAGGCAAAAGAAATCGGGCAGGGAAGTATTTTTATTGTATAATTATAAGTGTATAGGACGAAAATATATGTACTTGCATGTGTATATACAATTTTCTCACGCTTTATACAAACAGAAACGCAATTTATACATTTCGCTTCTGTTTGTATAACTGAGAAAGGCGAGAGTGGCGAGCGAGATTTGGGAGAGTGGCAAGCGAGATCTGGAAGAGGGGAACAAAAATATATGTATTTATACAATTTCCTCTGCTTTATACAATTAGAAACAATTTTTATACACTTTTGTTTGTATAAAAAGTGAGGAAACGAGCGAGAGATTGGAGGAGAGTGGCGAGCGAGATATTTGGAGAGAGGCGCCTGTCAATTTTTTGCAAACGTTTGCTATGGAGCACAATTAAATCAAACCCTAGCTACTCCATTTATTTAAAGTTATTAGTTTGCTATTATATACAATTATCCCATTAGACAATAATACACATTTAGAAAACAGCCTAATACTGTATCAATTCAGTCTTCGAAGGTAAATTATGCATTTCAAGTTCAAACTGCCTTGTTCTAGTTATAATTCATATTCATCAATTGTCGCTAGGTGTAGGGAAATAACCCGATTTGACCTGTCCATTTATTAACTCTGACTATTTGATCCGCCTAAATTCAACCGCGCTTATATGACTTGTTTTCAATTAATAAAACCAGAGTGTGATCTTTATTGTGTTTCTATTCCTGTCATTGCAGCAAGTTTATGACAAGGATACATTTTCTTACGATGATAAAATGGGGGATGCAGAACTTGACATTGTACCATTTATAGATGCAGTAAGGATGACGCGCTTTAAGAACATCCCCAATGGAGTCATAATTTCGAGAATAATGCCTAGCAGGCAGAATTGCTATTCAGAAGAAAGCTGTATTGTGTTTGAAAATGGAAAGGTTATCCAAAATGTGTTTCTTAGGTTGAGGAATGTTGAGTGTGGTGAAATAGAGCTTCAATTGCAATGGATAGACTGTTCCTAGTTCCAAGAATCTATAGCTAATTCTGTTGCAGCTTATATTCTGGGAAAAGCTAGATTCTGTATTTATTTATGTGAAAATATTAAACGAACTTATCCTTTTGTTGTTGTTACTTACTGTTAATGAACACGGCTGGCCAAGTTGTTGGGCTTTAGGCTAAACCACAGAAAGATAAGACAGCCCAATACTTGTTTTGTTTGGGATCCAGGTTGAGTAGACTTTAAATGGTTATCATATGTGGTTTTTGGAGGAATATGCATATCATGAAGAAACGGTCTTTTCCTCTCCTCTTCCTTCTAGAGTTTTCACTTCTCATTCCCATTCTTATTTCTATCTTTAGTTAATTGTATTCCAGTACTTCTCTTTGTAATTCAAGTGTTGTTATTATAATGGCAGAATGACCTGAAAGACCTCTGTACTTGACTTAGTTTGTCAATTAAATCCTCATACTCATCACTTTGCCAATGAGACCCTTAAATCCATAAGAATACAACATTATAAGCCCCTTTCTCCTCCGGTCAATGTGCGTGTAATGGACACAATTACACGTGGAATTCCACATCATTTTTAGTACTAGATGCAAAATTAAGTGCTAAAAATAAAAAATTAAATACATCAATTCTTTAAATTCTTAAACTTTTCAAATGTCACAAATTGAGCACTAGATTCATACTCATTAGATCAAATTCTTCTTCGTTTAACTTGTAAGTTCATGTACAAGTTCACCAACACAAACTCAATGAACCCCAATCAAAATTTTTGATTACTTTTACAAATTCACAAGATCCATTTATTATTTTTAAAGCTTTTTCAATCTTCTCAATGGAGTCTTAAAATTTTCAATAGTCACAATCCTTCACATTATCTACATCATCTCCTTGTTAAAATCATCTAATAAAAGAATGGTACTAATATTTTCCAAACATAAAAAATCCAACACAAATGGTTTGGTTTGATATTTGAAAAACCCGAACCAACCCGGTTATGTACACCTCAAGTTCAGGCTATTGATTTGTATTAAAAAAGAAGAAGAGGCGGAGAAAAGTGAATGTGGGCTAGAGAAAGAAGAAAGTAGGTTTTTGGTGAGGGGTAGAGGAGAGAGGGCTGATGGATAAGAAGAAAGGGTGGGTGAGTGGGTGAAAGAGGGTTGAAGAAGATGAATTTTATATTTTAATTTTGTTAAATTGATTTTTTTTATATGTAAAATATTGTTTTAACTCGCTCTGAAGCGCGTGTAATCATACATATTTCCAACTCACCAATATTAATGTCATATAAGCTTGGTCAATATTCAGATGAGATTAGAATATTGTGTTCCGATGAGTTTAAGGGTTTGATAGGTAAATTGTTGAGTAGGAGGGTCCAACTGACAAATAAAGCGGTCTCCCAGGTCATTCCGCTTATTATAATTTGATTATCAATGACTATAATGCTTATGTCTCTATATTGAGAATTCAGGTTTGTTGCACTTACATGCTGACAACAAAATTCGCGTCTAATAATATGATTACACAAATCTATTGTATTTCTGTATTATTTTTGGCTTCTCAGTTCGCACTAGTGTTTGGTATCCGCTTTGAAGAGAGTCGTGTTGCATGTCCAATAAGGAGAGAACACCATCCTATCATGACTTTATTATTTTTAGCACTGGAACATCGAAATCTTTAGTTAAAAAAAGAGATGTACCATTTATCACACCAAAACCATAGGTGCTTCCAAAATGTATTGGAAGTTGGTCTAAAATGTGGCTTCCAATAGTTCTTTCAGCAATATGTATGGATCATTGTTCTGTCAAAGAGTAGACCTGAGGATTTGGATATGAACCAAAAAGCAATGCAAGCGACCAGGTTTGGAAAATTGCAATTTGTGAATACTCCTTTCACCTAATTTGCTCATTCTTCTACCTTTTGGATCAGAAATGTTATTAAAAATGATTCAAATTTAGGACTAGATAAACCAACAAAATTTAGGACTAATGAAAGATTTTCTTGCTATTACAAGTATGATCTTTGTTACTTGAATGTAGGCTCAGTCAAGAGAGTTAGAGATTTGGATAATCACACAATTTTAGGTAATTTGTCATTCACCCCAACTCATATAAATTGCCATTGCGTTGTGAAGAGCAGATCGCTTGGGCGTTCCGTCAAAAGGTTGTGTTCCGATTAGTGCATTGTTGGGCGGCGCTTCATCGATCAAATCTATTAATATTTGATAGGTTGAAATATAAATTTGAAATATCAAATTCCACCCCTGCGGACTTGTGAGTATACGTCTCAAGGTCATAAACTTAATTGAATAACCTTAATATGGCACTTGAATATATCCTTTAATATATAATTTACTCAGACACCATTATTTTCCTTAGTGGGTCAAACATAATTAATTGACTGGTAGGATATCTAGTTTCTTTAGCCCAACACTAGAAATCTTTTTGGGAAAATTACGCAGCTAGATATAGTTTGTTATAGTTAGTACTCACGACTAACATTTACATAATTATACATTAATTATGTGGCTGACTTCGAGTTTGTATACTTAGCCACATTTGTATATGTATAATTCGTTCCAAGTCAAACTAGGTCATCGAGCTTGTATACTTAGCCACAAGATTAAAAAGTCTTCTTTCTTTTCTTAAACTGCGTTCCAAGTCAAACTAGGTCATCCTTTTTGAAACGGAGGGAGTATGTAATATACAATTATCTAGTCAATATACATATACAATTCACCTCTCTCCCACTCTCTGCCTCTCTCGCTCGCCTCTCTCCCACTCTCTGCCCTCTCTCGCTCGCCTCTCCCACTTTCTGCCCTCTCTCTCTCTCGCCTCTCTCCTCTCTCTCCCGCTCTCGCTTGCATTTATACAAATGCATATGTATAATATACAACTATCTAATTAATATACATATACAATTCACCTCTCTTCCCTCTCTCGCTCGCCTCTCTTCCATTCTCGCTCTCCTCTCTTCTCCCTATCCCAATCTCGCTGGTCTCTCCCCTCCCTATCCCAATCTCGATGGCCTCTCCCTCTCTCTCCCAATCTCGCTTGCTTTTTATACAAATACATATGTATAATATACAATTATCTAACCAATATACATATACAATTCACCTCTCTCCCACTTTTTGCCCCTCTCTCTCTCTCACTACGAATTGTAATTATCAAACTATAGCTATGAAGAGTAATTAGACTATTTTTTAGTAGCTATATGTGAAAGTTCCCATCTTTTTTACATAGGCGAAAAAGGTGACGATTTTGTTGTTGTTTGGAGAATTTGGATAAAATATTTTTTCTATGTTATTAATTTATTTAAATTGAACTGCAAAAAATATTTGAAAATTTTATTTTATTTATTTTCTTAATAACATAAATTAAATATAATTAATATGATTTGCGAAGAAAAGGCTCAAAATAGTCCCTCATCTTTTTGAATTTTCACATGGAGCATTAATATTGCAAACATGAGGGATTAACAGCCAAAGTTCACACCTAACACTAATCATGGTTTAAGATATGGAAGTGGGCAATTGACATGATATTTTTTGTAAAATAGTCCCTATTGAATATCGACCACAATAACCCAACAGAAGCATCTAGCCAATGTGCACCACTCCAACATCTAAACCTACCAAAATGAATGATGCAAATAATGTAAACCAACCAACAAAAGAACGAGCAGCAACAACACAATAAGAAATATGCAATATTGCGCATCACTAAATAATGAAAAGCAAACAGATCTACTGCACAATTTGGCGTTTTTGAATCAAGGATGATTGATATTCGATTATTCAACTTCTGGTAAATCGAATTCCTATTAACACTTTCACCCACATATAGAAATCAGTCAAACGAGACGAACACATTTATCTACTAATCAGTTTCAATTTAAACGCCTACCATTAAGCTCTACTCATCATCTTCTTAAACTCTTCAAAATTAACACTACCGTCGCCGTCGTCATCAACGGAACTAATCATACGCCGGCAATCCTTAAGCGAACACTTCTCTCCAATGCCTTTCATAACAGAGTGCAATTCCGAAGCCGAAATCTTCCCGTTCTTATCCTTATCATACAAATCGAAAGCGTCACGGAGATCCTTACTGTTTGATCCTTCAACCGGACAGTGAAACGCAGCGAATTCTTCCAAGTCGATGAAACCATCACCGTCGGTATCAACCTCTAGCATCATTCGCTTAGCCTCGTCCGACGTCGTTTTAGTGCCTAGAGCATTCAAAACTCCGTCGAGCTCCGATAGAGAGATTTTTCCGTCGCCGTTGGTGTCGTATTTTCGAAATACTTTCTCGACTTCCTTCATCTTCGGCGTAAGCTTTGCCATGTTAGGGGAGATTAATTTTTAGTCTGTTAGTTAATTGGGGGGTGTATTGTGGGAATTTATAGCGGAGGATCACGCGGTTTAACGCGGAAGAAGGGGAATCGGGCATAATGGCCCTCCCTGTCACGCGGATTATTCGCGTGATCAATGAAATCTACTCCACTTTCAGTTGCCATCACAATTGGCATGCAACTACAACTCTAGTACCTAAATTAACCTTCAAAAAATAATCCTCGTATTTAATTTATGTGACACATTTCAAATTTTAAAATTATTTTAATTTTAAAAAAAAATATCTTTTAGTTTGTTATATTATATATAGTGATGATAAAAAATAATAATTTTATAGTAGCTAAAAATTATAAAAACACATTAAAAATAAGAATCAAGTCTGAATAAAACTACTAACTCATTTATTTATTAACTCAATTAATTTAAATCTATTGAAATTTAATTCAATATGTCAATTTGATACCTCTACTCCCACCACAAGTAGGTGCAAACTGATTATCAAACGCAAAGTACATAATTCCTAGAGTTCTATACGAAACTACTTTAATTTATTTACTTAGACAATTATTACACTGAAAAGATTATTGATGATAGCATGAGATTTCTTTTTCTCTTTTGGTTCCAAAAATAATACAATCTCAAATATGCTAAACAAATCCCAAGTTGACACGATGAAAAATGGTAACATATTTAATATATATATTACTAGCTAAATGATTAGTTATTGCCACATTTTCCATTGTTTTGTTTCTCCTTTTCCCAACTTGCCACCCTTTGCTTACGTTTGTAAAATGTAATACTACAACTCAAGAAATAGAGGAGTACAAGCAAAGATGGGAATAACTTCTTGGAGAAGTGGAAGTAAAGATGGAAATAACTACAACTTATTTGTTTTTTATATTTATATTATAGCAAAAAATACCCATAGTAAGGCAATAATAATGTAAAGATAAAAGTACGTAAGTGAAAATCTTATCAAGATGTTTTGTTGGCGAATTAATACACACACTAGATTTAAATTAATTGAGAGTAGAGGTTCAAGAACTCTTGAAGGCATGATATTGATATACTGATTCAATTTGAGCTCTTGAAATCGAACTAAATTCAATAATAATTCATAAAGTCTGAATGATCTTCTGAATGGTTCACACTTTTCCTATATTATCAATTTAACATATTTAAAAATAATAATATGAGTGATACAAATAAGGAGTTGATGATTGAGGAGTACCTGTCAAGGCATGGATTCAGTTAATTGTTGGGGGACAAATTAAAAGAAAACAAGTGATCTGCTTTTGTTGCCCCTCACAATAATGGGACTTCACATGCTAAAGTCTACACAGTTATCTACTAATTTATTTCGCCAGATCACCACTACTCTTTATGCTTTCACTTCACGTTAACACATTTTTTGGAAGAAAATGCTACCAATTTTTTTTTATAATCAAACGCGAATCTAAAATTTTTAGAATATGAGTGATTATTGAAAAGAGAAGGAAAAAATATGTTACTTAGTGGAAATTGATCCTTAATTCTTTTGGTAAATAATTTAATCTTCAACCAAATTTACCATTAATCCTAATTATAGCATGAGTATCGACAAACAATATTATACTAATTTTGAAAAATATATACTATATAAAATGTCTAGTTTTACGAAGAAATTACGAATTTATGTGCCTATTTTTAAGCTACAAATATAATTGATGGGCCAAAAAGTAAAGTTAACAAAGAGTACTTCCGTGAAAAACATAACCGAAAGTAGTGATACTTCCGTAATTTGTTGGTCTATTTGGAGCTCGAAGATAAATATTTTTTAAAATGAAAATAATAATAATATAATATACTTTGCTTCTAAACATCGTACGAGTTTATAATTTGAGTAAAAGACACTTTGAATGGTTAAATTTATGAATTATATTACTTGAAGGACTAACCTTACCTTTAGGCCTTCTTTGTATTTAAAATAATGTACAAAATATAAGGGACTAGACTTTTAATTAGTTTAATATGTCACCTCTACCACCAGAGGAGCAAATTACTCATACTGAAAGCTAGAGTTTTAAGCTTCTAAGTAAACATGAATTATATTATACACTATCATAAAAGAGATATTTAGTCATAATAAAAGTTAGCGTCAATGATTATTGCTGCACCAA
Source organism: Solanum sitiens (assembly GCA_016801875.1). Lineage (NCBI taxonomy): Eukaryota > Viridiplantae > Streptophyta > Magnoliopsida > Solanales > Solanaceae > Solanum > Solanum sitiens. The sequence continues at coordinate 1,033,085 of JABWTJ010000101.1, forward strand.
CATTCAACAATAATTAAGTAATATTATTACATTCAGAGTCGATAAATTTTTTAACAACATTTATATAGAATATTGATTATGAATATTCATATTTGTTGTCACTAAATATAATATAACGATAATTATATCATTGCGGTAAAATTGATTATTTGTTGCACAGATACTTCTGTTTGAAGTAAAGAGAACGAGGAAAGTTTATCACTATTTACTAAGATTTCGTTTTAGAAGAACTGACATTAGAAATTTGGGAAATAAGTGCATGTGCTTGGATTTAGAAATATTCAATTATTTAAAATGTTTTTTTCTAAAACAAAAGGCTACATTAGACTGTAATTTTTTATACACTAGTTTAAGTTGGTTTTTAATTTTTGAAAGCAAAATTTTATAATTGATTTAGTTTTCTAACCAATAACTGTTACAGTTTTTATTAACTAGATAGTGTTAAAGAATGACAAATCCCACATCGGTGGTTAATGAGATGAGTGGACTCTTGATAAGGCTTGGACAATCCTCCTCTCTTTGAGTTAGCTTTTGGGGTGTGAGTTAGGCGTAAGATCTAATTTCACATGGTATAAGAGCAGAGAGAAATGAGATGGGTGGACTCCTTATAAGGCTTGGACAATCCTCTTCCCTTTGAGCTAACTTTTGGGGTGTGAGTTAGGCGTAAGACCTAATTTCAAATTGCCCACGCGCCAGATGGGTGGACTCTTTATAAGTCTTGGACAATCCTCCTCCCTTTGACCAGCTTTACCAGATTCATGAGTTTGGATAAATTTAGAATTTTTTATTTTATTTTATAGATTTTGTATTTGTATTAAAAAAATGGTATAAGTATGTATATTAACTTGTGAGTGCTCACCATCCGTAAAAGATTAAATCGATGAGATTATAGCTAATATAGCAAGCGGCTAATTTCGTCTGCCTCCTTAATTAATCTTGAATTCAACCTTCTATAGTTTAGTTGATAATTCTTACTTCTTAAATATTTATTTAGGCAGTTTAATTTAAAATAAAAATCTTAATCTTTAAAACTTATAAAAGTTACAACTAATATTTCGGTAATTTTATTATTTCCTTACATAGTCATGGCATTATGAATATTAGGGGTGTTTGTGGTTCGGTTTAAATCGATTATTGATTAAAATCAAAATTAAATCAATTTAGTCGGTTTTTTAAATTTCTAAAACCAAACCAAATCAAACGAAAAAATAACCATCGGTTCGGTTATTGTCGATTTGGTTCAGTTTTTCTATTTTATTCAGTTTGAAAGTAATTTTTTTTTAGGATGTACTTATCTCGATAGACACAAACACCACGTACATGAACAATCTACAGAAAAGCTAATGTCGCTTCAGTCAAGCAATTAAACAATATTAGAGTTATTATTACACGAACAAAGTGATTCATTTAAGAAAAAGTATGACTATTTTTTGTGAAGTACTGTAAGTAAAGACTAAAATGGATTTTGATAGACTTGGATTTGAGATTGTTATACCTTGGCTAAAGTGTTGGACTTGAAAAAATGGTAAAGTTAAAGACTTAAGTTAATTAAAATTTAACAAAATATTTTTAATTTATTTATGAATAATATATAAATAATTATAAAATTATATATCTAATTTATCGGTTCGGTTTGGTTATTTTTGTGGTTGTTTTTTAATAAGACCAAAACCAAACCAATAGTATCGGTTTTCAAAATTTAAAAATTAAATCTAACCAAACTAAACCAGATATCATTTTTTTAATCGGTTTGGTTCGGATTGCGATTTGATTTGGTTGTTAACCATAACCATGAACAACCCTAATGAATATAGTAAACTTTCCTTTTCAAATTTTAAGGTTTTAGTTAGATAAAACAAAACTTTATTTGACATTTTAAAACTTTGAATAAAAATACTTGAATTTGTTATCTATCAATAATATTTTTGAGAATAAGAATCAACGTGTTGTGTTGCAACAAATGACTTATATTTAACTTGAAAAAACTTTTTCCAAATTATATATTAAGATACTTATTATTTACCTACACGCTTGAGCTATTCATGGATGACACTTTTGTACAATGAATTTTTGTTATGTTTTTATATAATTGAGTTGTTAAGTTTTTCTACTTTAACTATGTGATTATTTTGCTTCTTTCTATTAAATTGATTGCGTTCATTTATTATGTACTGCTTGAGAAAAAAAGTTACATATTTAGATTGAGTCACCTTACATGGAGTTGCGTTGGAAAAATATATGCACAACGAAAATAAATCAAAATCAAACTAGTTATATGAATAATGGATAATCAAAATATTTATGCTAAAGCATCGAAATTTACTGAAATTTAATTCAATGATTATCTCTCGAAATGTGTGCAGATATCTTGAAGCAAATAACCTCCAACTCTACATTCTTCTGCAGATATCTTGAAGCGAATTAAACTTCAGCTCTACATTCTTCTGCAGGTATTTTGAAGCGAATCAAACTTCTGATATCTTGAAGTGAATCAAACTTCAGCTACTCGAGCTCTATTTGAAGAGAATCATCTTGAAGTGACCAAGTTTTTATTATTTTCAAAAATTACTCTTTCTAATTCTACTTTCTAGTTCTTTTAATTTGCGATATGTTACAATTAGTATGTGTAATCTTAACATGGGAAATTACATAAGTGTTTAATATGAAATTTTGAAGTATAAATAGAGGACTGCAATTACGACTTTCTAGTGGAATGATTTGTAATTTATTAGAGTACGAATAATTAAAATTAATTATTTGAAATTATTTCCATAATCAAAAGTCCCATTAATTAATTATGTGGTTCTTACTGTGTCATATTTAACTAGAACTCAAAAAATAATAATCTGATATCTTGAAGTGAATCAAACTTCAGCTACTCGAGCTCTATTTGAAGCGGATCATCTTGAAGTGAATCAAACTTCAGCTACTCGATCTCTATTTGAAGCGAATCAAACTCCAGATATCTTGAAGTGAATCAAACTTCAGCTACTTGAGCTCTAAGTTTCTATCGTAATCTCAAATTAATAATTCAACTTTTTCAATATTTGGGTGGACAAGTATCAATATAATTTTTTTTCTCGATTAGAAAAACCATATTTATAGAGATTTCTTCCCAAATCAAAAGGGAGAAGAAAACCCAAGTTTTTAAAAAAAAACACAAGAAAAAACACGTTTTCTTTTTCCAAAAAACTAAAGCTATACCTTCTTTTTTTTGAGTTCTAGTTAAATATGACACAGTAAGAACCACATAATTAATTAATGGGACTTTTGATTATGGAAATAATTTAAATAATTAATTTAAATTATTCGTACTCTAATAAATTACAAATCATTCCACTAGAAAATCGTAATTGCAGTCCTCTAATACTTTAAAATTTCATATTAAACACTTATGTAATTTTCCATGTAAGATTACACATACTAATTATAACATCTCGCAAATTAAAAGAACTAGAAAGTAGAATTAGAAAGAGTAATTTTTTAAAATAATAAAAATCTGGACAAAATGGTTAAGTTAAGTTGGGTTGAGTTTTTAGTCAACTTCAAACGGACATAACTCCTAGCTCAGGATGAGTTAGGTGTACTTCCAGGTATGGTTGAAAGTCTCTTGGATTTATCTTTTCAACGCAGCCAAGTTTGCGTGATTTCGAGTTCTTATGAGTGAATATGCCCTTTGGAAGTCGGGATATTTAAACAAGGAAATGTCCAATCCAAATTTTTAAAGGGTGTTTTAGTCTTTTCCATAGCCTATTATTTTAATTCTTTTTAGTGAATTAATTAAGGGTCAAAACTAAGTTGATTCAGTTTAGACAATTAGGACTTTATGCTAGAATTTTCGGAGAAAGAACACAAGAGGAGAAAAGAGGAGAAAAGGCAAAGTTCGTCGTTCTTGAAGGTTTAGCTTGTCGATTTCGACAAGGTTTGATCTCTAAAGATGTATGTGAGTCTTTCATTGTGTTGGCTTCATTCACTCATGCACCAATCCTGATTATTTCAGCGAAGTTTGTTCTATCAAGTTGAAAGTTTATGAATCTTAAATGTTGTTATTGAAATTGACTTTCGTTCTTGAGTTAGGTTGAGATTGAGGAGATCCTGAAGGTTAAAATGTTGTTTCCTTATTTTGTTTGAGTTAGATCCGTGTCTATACATACTGGACATCCAAAACTAAAGACAACTTGAGAAGAATAGTCGAGTTTACGGTAATTGGGGCTGGAAAACGAAGAAGGAAAAAGTCGGGCAAGGAACAAGTAGCAGGTCCGCGTGTTCCTCAGATTTGACAAAATTGTTTTTGCGTCGGAGAGGTCACGGACCGTTATGCCTCAAAAGTTATTTTTACGACCAAAAATTTAATACACCTCCGCATCGCAGACTAGTGTTTCAGCAGTGATTTCTTGATCGTTTCTGATGATTAACTATCTTAAATCATTTTTATACATCGTGAGATCTTTCCTATAACAAAGCACAATCCTTGAATGCATAATTCAATTCAAGGAAAGTTAAGCCAACAGAAGTTAAGAGTCAAGTCAAGAGAAGTTCATAAAATTTTCAAAAGTCTTTTTAAAATATTTTAACTTTGTTTTAAGACTTAAGTTTTGAGTTTAGTAAAGAGTATAGTTGAAGTTCATTTCTTCAAAAGTATATGGGAACTATGTATACCCAAAAAGTTTAAAATGTTTTCACATTTAAACAAGTAAAGAAACTTTGATTTCTAAAAGACCCTTTAAGCTAGTTTTTTTCAGTAAAGAGTCGTTGAGCTAGTTTTTCAGTAAAGAGTCTTTGAGCTAGTTTTTCAATTTAGAGTAAATGCTTTCAAAATTTATCAAGAAAGGGAACTGAGATTTCCAAGATAGTCTTTGAGCTAAGTTTTGAGCAATTATCTCAAACACAGAAAGAAGTTATGTTTTTAAACATAAAGAGCTAGTATATTTTGAAAGTAGTATTGAGCACCGATATGGGGGGAGGGGGGACGGAGTTTAGAAAACTCCGAGCCGCCATAAACCATGTAGCCACCAAGGGTAGAAAAGAGTCATACTTTTTAGATGATTCCTTTAGTGCTTTTTAGCATAGACTAGTGGATCCACTTAGTAGTTCAGTATCTATACTCATGGCAAGGTATATGACGATCCTGGCAGCGTGAGGCAAATCGTTGTATCATCATGATAGCTCTTAAGTGATAGTTGTCAGTTAGAGAAACTCCCACAACAGTATTTTATATTTTTATATACCAGCAGAATTATTTGTATTTTTATATAAAAACAGAGTTCATATTGTAGATTTTCATACCTACAGAGTTATATTCATATTTATAGATACATAGAGTTGAAAATCATATTTTAGAACTTTTTTGTATACTGTATTTATTTACATTACTTTATATTAAAATCAGTTCAGTTATGTTGAGTTGAGTAGAGCCATGTTAGTTTTCTCTTAGATTCTTTTCAAGCTTAAGTTATGTTTAGCATTTCAACTCGCACACTCGTATATTCAATGTATTGATGTCAGTTGGCCTGCATTGTCTTATGATGCAGGCGCAAGTAACTAGGATCGACATCCAGCGCATCGTTGATTCAGTGAGCAGTACAAAGTCTATTGGTGAGCCTCTTTGCATTTATGAGGACTCCTTTTTTTGTTGCTTTTTGTTTTATTTTTCGTCCATTATGATTTATTGGAGCTTGTCCCAACATCCATCTCAGTTGTTTTGGAGGCTTCATAGACAGTCATATAGTTAGTTATGAGTTTTTAATTTTGTATTGCAGATGTTTTGCTATGATACTTGAGTAGCCATTTTGGCTAGTTTGAACGCTTTCTTTAAAGACATTCTAAGATTTTTCATAAGTTCTTTATTTCTGGTTATTTTTAAAGTTTAAGTCTTCCTCTCAGTAAGTAAGTCAGGTCAAAGCTTCGCTTGGGACAAACAATGGTCTTCGAGTGCCAGTCCCGCCAAGGGTGTAAGTTCAAGGCGTGACACTAATCAATAAATTAAATTATTGACAAATTTAATTCAATGATTAATTTACTTTAAAGCACTGGTTAACTTATTTCATGTGTCGGATTCATAAATTTGATGAAAACTTATAAGCTTCTCAAAAAGGCATATCATTAATCTTTATATCAAGACATGAATTTCATCAACTAACTTATTATTTCATTAATATTTATTATCATCGTACAATCTATCAGGCATATTGACCCATCTCAAAATTTCACCTTTTAATTGATCAAAAAAATAATTAATACATGCAAATCATAACAGTTATATCAGTATAAAAAAAATAAGTACATTTAATAGTTTAGAGAATATGGTTTTGTTCGTCGCTCTAAAACAACTATCTCTACTCGGTCTCGTTCAATACATAGAAAATTCACTAGCACAAGAAGTTGGAACTATACCGTTCTCACAATTAAGATAAATTATATCTAATCTCGTGCTGCAATCGTACCGATGACATATCCAATTTCCATACTAGATTGTGAACGAAAAACTTATACTTACACTAATCGATGATTTAATCCTTTATGTATAAGCTGAAACTCTATACACTAAAACACCTACTGTATAAGTAAATAGACACCATAAACGAGTATATGATATATTAAACTTTTATTATAATTGAATAAATAATTATTCTATAATAAATATTATATCTAAGTATATGATTAATAGTATATATCTCTACAAAATCAATATTGTAAATTTAAAATCGGGATTAGAGATAATGAATCTAACAACGCTGAGCTTTGCTCGCGATTCGATCGAAATTAAGGACCTGAACTGAGTGAAATTTCAAAGCTCTCACTCGACTATCTAAAGAAAATGAAGAACTGATATTAAACGAGAGATAGTGGAGAATGAGTTAAATAGAAGTTATAGCAACGAGTTATTAAGAAATGACTGTGTTGAAGTTTCAAACATAAAGTTCGCTACTTTTTTAATATCATAATTGTATTCGCACAACATCCTTATTCATCCATTTAATATCTTATGCCTAGATGATGTAAAAGACGCCTTATTTTTTAGTGATATGCATGCTTCTTTGTTAACTTCTAGTTAATGAGAGAAAGCACAAAAAAAATGAATACGCTAACGAAGATTACATTTTAGGTTAATAGAAAGAAACTTTGAATATCTTAGCCGGTCATGCTTATTTTGACTGATTCATCTTGTAATAGGCTAGAAGTTCATACACATCTTATCTTTGTTTTTTGTTCCTCTTATGAATTAGATACATAGTTCCAAAATGTAAAATCTTTTATAATTTCACCATCTATATATGATTGAGTTGCGAAAACGTTTAGATAAGTATCCTTAATCTAAATCGAATTCTTTATGAATGAATCCCTTTCTAGAAGCTCTGGAATAATTAGGAGATTTTATACTAGTTTTGCTTCTGCAGCAATATGCTTGGCCCCGCTTATGGGTTGAAAGAATGAAATATAATTTCGTTGAAACCATTAATCTTATACCAAATCTCAATTTCATTTTTCGAAAAAATACTCGACATCTAATACATACAAGTGAAGAGATTTATCTAACCTTTCATACTTATTTGCTAATTATCTATCCAAAATTTTGATGGAACCAGGGCGGATATATACAGTCAAGGGCCTAAATCCAAAATTTAATAAGAAATGATATATAATTTTAGTAAAATTTTATGTATTTTTTAAAAAATTGTTCTTTTTAACTTTTTCTTTTAGATGTAAATGTAAAAATTATAGGTAAAGTTATCAATTTTTTTTAATTTCGTTGATAAATTCCCAGTATAGTCACCAGAAGAAGATTAGATTTGGAGGAGGAGGATTAAGTCTGGCTGATTGGATTAAAAAGTAGCTCCAATCTAGTGCTTTTATATTATATCTAGGGAAAAATAATCTGATATAACTCTCAACTTTGTCATTTGGAGTTGATATGCCTCTTGTTATGAAAGTGGTTCATATATGCTCTTACTGTCATACAAACGACTCACATATATCTCTACCTTTTCAAAATGAGCTCACATATACCCTTCATTTAATTGAAGTGAAAAAAAAATAATTTAAATTTATATTTTTGACTTTTAATTTTCTTAAAAATTATTAAGGGGTATATATTATTCTTCTAGCAAAGTTCAAGGTATATTTTAATCTTTTTCATACATAAATTATTTTTTAACTTCTTTGATTCTAATTATTTTAATTTCTTATTTTTATTTTATTTTTTTCTTTCATTCCTTAGTGTAAAGAACAAAATTTAAAACTATTTTTTGTGGATATATATTTTAATTAATTTTTTTAATCTATATTATAATATAATTTTTGCATTTGAAGAAAAAAATTTGGTCATTTATAACAAGTTTTACAAGAATATTAGTGAAACATAAATAAATATGACCACCAAAATAATAAATCTAAATTAGTCATTAAAAAAAAAATGTAAAAAAAAATATTTGTTTGAGGAGGATTAAATATACTCATATAGGATTATATTTTTTTTTAAAATAATAAAAAATTAAACTAAAATTATTTTTTTTTCCATTTCCGTTAGAGGAAAAGGGTATATGAGAGTTATTAGTATATAAGTAGGGATATATATGAGCCACTTTTATAACGATGACATATCAATTTCAAATAACAAAATTATAAAGTACATCGATCAAACCCTTTTCCCTTATATCTATTTATGAAAGAGCAGATTGTTACGAAAGCTGGAGTCAAAAGATGGTGTGCTATCGACAATCTGAAATGAGTACGCACAAATTTTTTATTAAATTAAATTATTTTTCTTTAAAAAAATGAAAAATATCGCACAAATTGAGATAAATAGAGCATTTTAAAAAAATATTTTAGTTGAGCTCAATTTAGTGTCTACTTTCTTATATTGAAGATATGAATTACTATCTATCTTATATCTTTTAGAATTTGTTTTTACATTTGTAATTTTCTTTTAAAAAAAATTATTAAGTCAACATTCAAATAATGATTATAAAAATTAGACAACAATATATTAATAGCCATGAAAGCTTGCTACAGGGGAAGTGCCATGACGAGTCAACACTGCGATATCTCTCAAACTTCAATTCACTTTCACAAGATGAGTACTACGTCAACAACAATCCTCGAATTTCTAGCTTTTTTTTTTTTTATAAAAAAACATTTTCAGAAAGAGGATACAACACACATATGATAGCTTCTGATCTCCTTCGTCCACTGATAATATTGTTCAAAAATTGAAGAAAAAAACTCAGACAAAACACAGAGAAAAAAAAGAAGAAAAGAAAGAGATAGACCTCAAAAAAAAATTTTGTTCATACTCCACTAGATTCTCAAAACAGCCCCATTAGCCAACACAAATTAATTAGAACTCATTAATATTTATTTTATGCAAGAATAGAAACAACACAAAAAATGAAAATTGCATCAATTTTACTTCAGATCACTAAATAACACAATTTTGAGGAAGAAAAGATTAAAAAAAAAAGTTGATTAGGAGGAAAGGTTAAAATGTGAGCGGGTCAAGTTAAGAACCCGGCCTTTATAAAAACGGGTAAAAAAATATAAATAGTTATATTATTTTATTAGGAGGGTGAAAGACATGCTTGGAGAGTTGGAGTAAAAATTGCTAAAACGAGTGTATTTAATTTGATTTAAAATTATTTAGTAAAGTAATAGGACCTTCGTAAATTTAAGGTGTCTATTTGAAAAAAAATATAAATTTTATGGGATAATTATGTATTTCCTCTTTTTGCTAACCATGCTTCAAGTTTTTTTTATGTATTTTAAATTAATAAACTGATACACCGGGATGTCCTATAATATGCTTACATCAGCTGAACTTTTATATTTTTCTTCTTCGAATTTATATATTCAGTCATTTAACTCTTTTTAACCTTGAGAGGTAAAAGATTACATGGAAAGGGAAAAAAGGAGAGAGCTTACTCATAAGTAGGGGTGTATAAAATCGAATCGAAAATTAAATCAAAATACAAATCGAGTCAAATCATAAAAAAAAATCGACTAGTAATTTGGTTTGACTTGATTTGGTGTTGGATAAAAAATCATACTACATTTGGGTTGATTTGGTTTTAACCAAAAAATAAATAAATTATATATATAATTTTAAAATTTTATTTATACGTAAAATACTTACTTTGATATAATTTTAAATATCTCTTATACTTTTTCATAGTTTTAATCTTTTAATATATTTATTTCATGTTTGGAAGTTAGAATTCTTGATGATCTAATAAAGATCATAGTTCATACATGTTGGTAGTAATAATAAAGTTTAAATAAAAATTAAATTAATACTAATGCAAAAAGAAAATCAATTCAATACTAAGAATGACAATAATACTGAATATTTGTTTTTTAGTTTTACATAGATTTAGATAATTAAAATGCATGATCTAATTTTACTTTATTTTAATATTTAGTCATGTAGCTAATACTTAATAAACTTATTTTAGCATGATTTAGTACTTTAAATTATGATCAGTTTTATTATGACTTATTAATTTGCAATATTTGTTTTAAGCGATTCTATATTATTATTTTGTTGGATATTTTAGTGTCATTAATCATATCATATTTTTTGTTATTTTCTTGAGAAATAACTTAGATAGTTGCATTTTGTTGGGACTAAAGAAATATTTGAAGTACAAGTAAATTATATGTTTGTATGAAATCTTTATCGAAAAAACCCAAAGAATCCGGAAAAAAAACCAAAGTTAAAAAACCCGAGATAAATAATTTGGTTTGATATTTAAAAAACCCGAACCAACCCGGTCATGTACAGCCCTACTCATGAGTGACCTTAGATTTTCCTCTTTTCGTTGTTCATGTTAACTAATTCTTATGATTATAAGTAGTGGTGTTCGTGGTTCGATTTGAATCGGTTATTGTTTAAAACCAAAATTAAACCAATCTAGTAAGTTTTTTAAATTTCTAAAACTAAACCAAAGCAAAAGAAAAAAATAACCATCGATTTGATTATTGACAGTTTGGTTCGGTTTGATTCAGTTTTTCTGATTATTTCGATTTGAAAGTAATAAATATTTTAGGACATACGTATCTTGATTAAAAAAAAACATCTATACATAAACAATCCAGTGAAAAACTATTGTTGGTTCAATTAAGAAATAGTAAAGTTATCTTTACACGAATAAAGTTATTAAATTAAGAGAAAGTGTGTGACTATTTTATAAAATGTATGATAGTAACAAATTTTGATGGAATTGGACTTAGGATTGTAATTGGGCTAAAATTTAAGTGTTAGACTTGAGAAAATTGTAAAGTTAAAGTCTTAATTTAACTAAAACATTTATATTTATTTATAATAATATATAAATAATTATAAAATTTATATGCATAATTTATCGATTTGATTTAATTCAATTTTTTAATCATAACCATGAACAATCCTAATTATAAGTCATATTGTTCAGAGATATTTTTGGCCCATTCCTATTTAAACTATTAGTATCAACCAAAATGGTATACCTAGCACGTACTTTTATATGATGTAAATGTTGAGAAGTTAGTGAGACAGGAAAAGTTCAACACGTCATTTTAAAGCATTTGTGTGGAACAAAGAATGCTCAAGTGTTTGTTATGGATATGAGTTAATTAAAAAAGTTCTCCCAATATTGTTTTGCTGCCTCTATTACTAATCAAAATTTGGAAATTTGAACAAATTTGAATGCACAAAATTCAACTTGGTTTACCATTTGGGGTTTGTGCTCCCTTTTATGTTTCAATATAACAATAAGCTTTTAATATTCGCTTCTTCTGATACAATTTAGGTGATACACTTTTTTTTTAGGCCTTTTATTATTATCATCATTATAGTACAATGACATTTGACCAAGCAGATTCTCATCTTCTAGTGTTTAGGACATCTCTTTCAAACTTTGGTATCTAATAAACTTCACAATCCACCTTAAGTGATATTTATTTTTTGCTTTGTATGTTTTCCATTTCATTTTTTAATTTGAATCTTCGCATCAAAATTGATGGTTGAGATTGAGGTACATGTCCCATCATTCATATAAAGGGTATATATACTTTAAAATTTGGACGATAAGAGTACTGATAAAGATATACACATGATATTTATAATAATTCAAATTATATTTATCATTTTTCTCTTTTATAAAATGCATATAAAGTACGATATTGATATGAAATATCGAATTTTTCAATTTTGATACAGTAATTCCATATTTAGTAAGCATAGTCACCCCTGCATCTAGCTACAAAGAGCGTTAGGAAATAGACAGGAGCTCAAAGGAGCAAATTATAATAAGGAAAAATTACTAAATAAACGTCTTATGTTCTCATTATTTCCAATATCCCCTTCTATTTTTAAAAACCTCTAAAATCTCTTATTTCTTTATTGTATTCGAGCTGCATATTAATATATTCGAGTCAGTATCTTATGTATCCGAGCTATATATTATGTATCCGGTTTATTATATAATGTATCTGAGCTACATATTATGTATCCGACCTAGTTTTTAATGTATCCGAGCTACATATTATGTATTCGGTTTATGTTATAATATATCCGAGATACTCTTTGATGTATCCTAACTATATATTAATGTATCTTGTTTGTGTTGCTTTTTAAGGGATTAATATAATTACAAACTAAAGAGGGATATATTATAATTTCATATTAAAACGATGTGATTTTTAAAATTTATCATAATAATAATTGTTGAACACGTATGGATCCACCTAAAATTTCTAATCCTTGGTTTTAGATACAATTTATTTAATTGGTCCCTTAAATATCTCAATTATGAATTTGTTATTTCAGTTAATGATCTTTGATTATGGTTATTTCTGTTAATGATCTTTCATAGTTACTCCACAAAAAGCTCATTCCCTAATCATAAGGTTAACCATACACTAACAAACATCTTCCCCTTTATAACTTCAAATTAAGTCATTTTCTTGGATCTAAGTAAGTGAAAATTAGACTAATCACAAATTAGAAGAACAAACTTTGCCAAATTAGAAAATATTTGTTAAAAATTTTTAAAAAAAAATTGTCAAAGAATGGGAGAGGTTGATGAACCACAAGACATAGCTGATCGCGAACGAATCTTCAAGCGTTTTGATGAAAATGGTGATGGACAAATCTCTGCAACAGAACTTGGAGAGACATTGCAAGCCTTAGGTTCTGTTACTCCTGAAGAAGTTAAGTATATGATGGATGAAATTGACACTGATAAAGATGGTTTCATTTCTTTTCAAGAGTTTACAGAATTTGCCAAAGCTAACAGAGGCTTGATTAGAGATGTTGCTAAAATTTTCTAGTTATATTTTGATAAAAATTTAACTTATATACACTAACCGCACTCTGATTATTGTAATTATCTATTACGCAACGTAATAGTGTGAAAATTCTTTAAGATAAAGTCGATATCAGTCCGAGTTTTTTAATTATTTTTTTTCTTGTTAAAGAAACCGTTTTAAGTTAGTTAAAACTGTAACCTCCATTTTCCTTACATCATATTGAGGTGGACTAGTGTATTTTATTTTATTTTTTTATTTTCTGTACCTCCCCTATTGTGAGTCTTATATATTTGGATTTATTTTTTGGGTCCCATGTGAGAGTTGAGCTGTCTTGGTTTCTTACATATGAAAAATATAATTGCATAATGGTTCCATTTTCTGAACCATTTTATTTTTTCTTAATTACCTAACGTGAATTGGATCGATCAACTTCTGTTGTTTTAATAAAGAAAAGATGTATTTGTGCACGATGAGTATAGAATAGGCATGAGCGAATATGATATGAAATGGACAAGAATCTATGGGTTTTTTTATTATTCTTTCAAGGTAACGATCACAACAACATGATTTAGACATCGTGAGTTCTGAACGGGAAGATTGTATTTTGATAAACAAAGGTTTGGATAAACAAATTTTACATGTTGTATAATTTATACAATTTGGTGATAAAAAGAAATCTCAAAAGGAAATGATAAGAACTGTCCACCAATATACTCTTTCATTCACCTAGTAAACAAAATTACATATGCAATGTAGGTTGATTAGATAGCATTGTTGTAACTTTCTTTTCTAATCTTGAAAAACAGAAACAGTTATGATTTTCTTATAAGAGTCGGCGACAAGGAACCAGTATGTACAAACAAACACAGAATTTATATCTACAAGTTAAAGAGCTTATCAGTTTTTGCGCGCTATAATTTACTCCCTGTCAAGTTGAATGGGGCAATGGAAATCGAGATAAAACTTCAGAATCACCCTTTTTGTTTCAACAACGATAAAGGTCATCATTGTCAAATTCTGCAACTCCTAGCATTGCCAAGGCTAAATGACTCTTCATTTCACTTCTAGTCTGCTGTGAGTGGTTGTAAGAATCAATCAAACAGCTATTACCGGGCAAAATGTTCTTCTTTGTGTAGATGGAATTGGACTCTCTGCCTCTTAACATGTCAATGATTTCATCAATGTCAGGCCTTCGAGATTCTTCACTGTGTATACATGCAGCTGCTGCTTGAATCATCCAAGATATTTGGTGCAAATTCTTTCGCGGGATTTTAAGTCTTGGATCAAGAAACTTTTCAACATCATCTTGCTGCAATAGTGGCTTTGCCTGAATAGGAGAAACATCAAAACTTTCAAAATCTGCATAGATAGCTGACTATGCCTTATTGAACATCTTCTAATTTTTGAAGGAAAGTGCCAATTTTTTCCAAGTAATGTTACAAAAACTTAAGCGTCAGTGAGTTGGATATAACACCTTCAGACGACCCAGACTCACGTTTGCAAGAACAAGCAAAATGACGGTAACTAAGTAAGAGATTATGACTTGCAATTCCAGAACTTGGGGAGAAACAGAGTTTGGACAAATTCAGATTGCATTAATAGTTACCAATGACTATAGTGTACTAATATAGAGCGCGACAGAGATAGACTGACTTAGATATCAAAAGAAGACCAAATTGAATACAAATACTACACCTACCCACAAAACCATGTTTTCTTCTCCTGGTCCTCTTTTCGCTTCAATTGGCTTTCGTCCAGTTAATAGCTCCAACAGGACAACTCCGAAAGCATAAACATCAGTTTTATCAGAAACTTTACCATGTTGAAAATATTCTGGAGCTAAGTACCTGCAAATTTAGTTTTAAAACCTGGTAAATATTAGAAAAATCGTGTTGATAAGCTACATCAGGATCTTAGTCATTATTATGCTAAAGAGTTCACCATAATGAAATCATACCCAAATGTTCCTTTAACAGTTTTACAAAGGAAAGGTACTGAAGGTGCAGGAGTCCATGTAGCTAAGCCAAAGTCGCACAGCTGCATAGGTCAAGTAACAATTAGCCAATATATGATAAGAGTTACGCTGTACCTATGAAATAGTCGAGGTGCTAACAAGTTGGGCCCGACACCAATGGCTAGTAGATCCAACTAAAATTGACAAGTTTTCAAATGATATTTCTTTCATTACCTTGGGTGTTTTCTTCGATGAAAGAAGAATGTTCGAAGGCTTGATGTCCCTATGAACAACACATCGCTCTGTCCCGTTATGCAAATACCCAATTGATTCTGCAATACCTACAGCCACCTTATACCTAGCAGACCATGGAAGTGCTGGACCACCTTTACTTCCCTTCTTCTTCCCTGTAAAAATCAATCGACGAAATCTGAATCCCACTGAAATACTGTCAAATCAAATTTCAAAAAAGAAAAAGGAAAGCAACAACTATTTACCATGCAAATACCGCTCTAAACTTCCACCAGATACATATTTGTACACCAGAAACAAACCTTGCTCTGGATCAATGCAAAAACCCACAAGAGGAACAATATATGGGTTATGAAGAGAGCTAGCAATCATCAATTCTCTACAAAAAGCCTTTGGAGACTCTTCATCATCTCTATCTAAACGCTTAATTGCTACTGTAGTCCTCAAAAATCCCACTCTTCCTCTAAAAACATAGCTCAACGCTCCTCTTCCCAAAACTCTGCCTATCCAATTGAAGAAACATAAATCAACTAAAACACAAATTGAAAAAAAAAAAAAAGGGGCAATGAAGTTGAAGATTACCTTTAGAAAAATTTCTAGTAGCAGAAACAATTTCATTGTAACTGAACCTAATCAATGAATGAACCACAGGAGAAATATTCCTCTCTAATGACTCAACTTTCCTCCATTTCACCTCTTGAGATTTAGGATCAGTTAACCCATTATCCAAATTCACCATTAAAACAGTAGCAGCAGGAGAAGAAGAGTTATTATTCCCATTCACCGACTCAACCTCAACTTGAGTACACAAAGTAAACCTGAAAGAAGAGTGAACTGAATATGGGTCAGCATTAATCAACTCTGGACCACCACACCCTCCCGCCTCAGCAAGTAACCAAGCTTTATTATGTTCCAAAATCTTGCCATTTTTATCATCATTCTGATTCTTAACAGAAATTCGACGACGTCGAGGAGGGATGATACAAGCCAACCCCAAATCCCAAATCATTTTGTAAATTAAAGATTTCATGTTTAGCTCATAGTTATGATCAGTGTGAATACCAATGGCTAAATTTTGAGTGTTTGAAGAGTGTGAGTTGTGAGAGTCGGTACAACTACTTGGGGAATACCCCCATTTTTGTAAAGGGATCTCAAAAAGCTACACGGAAACACAGAAACCAGAGAATATAATAAAGGCGGAGAAAGAGAGAGAGAGAACAACTTTGCTTGAAGAAGAGGAGAGAATTAAATCCCTATAGGAAAGAAAAAGAGATTAATTTATAAACAAAAATAACACTAGTTTGACTGAAGTAGCAAATGATAAATTGTTCACCCAAAATTAATATGACACGTTTGACTAGTCATATATTTAGAATATTAATTAATTTTTTTTTGAAGTTTTTCTTATATATATTTAAAATAAGTAAATTATTCAACGTCCAACATAAATATTTGAACGTTTTTCTATTTCTGTTTCTTATTTATATTTTAGACGATAAATTTGAGAAGCTTAATTACTCATGTTTATAATTTTACCTTAAATTATTTTATTTTGAAAATTAATTTAATAATAATTAAAAAGGTAAAAGTGAATAGTGATATTTGATTTATGTTTTAAATTATTTTTCCTAATATGTGTAAATTAAAAACTAAACTAACATAATGAAATAATACCAAAATTTGTCATTAATAACTTGAGACAATTAAAGAGTTGTATGACAAATTATTTTCTTTTTACCAACAACACTTCATATAAATCAATTTATGATGTGTCATTACCTTTAAAATGTGTAAAACCTTTTAATAATTCAATTTTGGATTAAAATAATTGCGCATCCCACAGAGATGTAGACGTCTTTTATATACTCATTTCGTTTCATTTTATGTGACATTTTCACATTTTGAGATTTAAATAAGTTTATCTTTAATCGTAAATTATTTATAGGTCCTTTTAACATTTTGAATTATCAATTATTGTGACTTATAGTACTTTTTACATAGTTCACGAATATATAAATTTCATTTCAAAAAATTTGAAGATTCTATACGCAAATATCCAATCAAAATTAAATATTTGACTCTCGAAAAATGAAAGTACCACATAAAATAAAACAGAAAGAGTATTATGTTATGTCAGATACATATATTTACTTGTGCAACTTTTAAATAAACTTAAATATATACATACTCAAAATTAAAGTATATAAACATTTAATTTAAAAACACATTTTATAATACAATAATTCCACACGTGCATGATGTATACACCCCAAATTCAGTTTTGGAGAAATAACAAGAATGGAATAGAGAAGGGAAAGAGGAAGAAAGTGAGATGTTACCTCACCAAAAATAAGACAAAACCTATAAGACAAGCTTTACCCACAAGAAGAAGAATTCTTCATATTGGGGCTTTGGGAGTAGGACAAACTTCTTTTGCACAAAAAAATTTAAAAAATAAAATAAAATGGGATGCTTGTGTCTTTTGGAAATCCATTTTTTTTGTTGTTTCAAACTCTTTGATTTGATAGTCTCATACTCTCTAGTCAATAGTATGGTAGATCAATTCAAAATTCATTGATTAGTTTAAATTTATGTCCATAGGTTTCTTGAAATATAAAGGTTATCCATAGTGAATTTGTTTTTTCAATTTTATTCTAAATCTCAAATTCAAGATATTTAAGTAACTACGGTGAAATTAATTCATCCAGTCATATTTCTTATTATTATTTTATTTGTTTCATATAAGTATTTTAAAAGGTAGGGGCGTAGGCGAGACGTTTTATATTGTATGGGCGGGGCGTAAGACCTCAAACACGGGTTGTAATTCTCATGGATCTACGGGGCGTAGTCTCATGTAAATTCAATTTATAGTTTTATTATTAATAAAATAAGCAAAAATAAATTTTTCAATGATTTTACAAATGAATTTTTATAAATAACATGTTATATATAGAAAGTATATTATGATTTTTATTTGAGATACGTATTGATAATCAATAATGGAGGAAAAAAAGGTATTATTTTACTATTTGAGAAATATCATTACACTTATATAAAAAATATAATTTAAAGTAAAAAAGGTTCAAAAAATAAATTAAAAACGTCGAGAATTACATTTTCACGCTGAGAACTTCCGTTTTTATGTTCGAGGCTTACGCCTCAAATTTTAAAACTTACACCTTATGAATTTACATCTTTAATATAGACCCCAGGACATCTTTTGTACGCCCGCCCCGAAATTTGCCCCGAGACTCGCGCAAAAACGTTTTTGAAACACTGCTTCATATTATATGTGTTTTTAGTATAAGCAAAAATCACTTTTTTCCTAATAAGCAGGAAGTATTTTATTAAATTATACATAATTAAATTTGATATATGATTAAGTAAGAATTCACTGAATGATTAATTTCTTAAAAAGGTTATTATTATAACCTTTATTTAGTCCATTTTAAACCATACATTGTTTTAAGGAATTGTGATTAATTTGAGTATCATCTATTTTAATTGATGTATAATGGATAAATGAAATCGATGAAGAAAAAATTAACTAAGTGTGAACATATTTAATTAACCAGCTTGATAGGGGAAGAGAGCTGGTGAGATAAAGGAGTAAATATGTGAAGCAAAAGGGAAAATTGGAAGTTTAAAGAGAATATCAAAGTATTTATTGAGTAATAAGCACTAATTAATTAGGAATCAGAAATACATTTGTGTCCTAGTCATTCTTCAACTACCATTCTTTACCTAAATGGTTTTATCTTTGTCTTTTATGAATCTTTTAGCTCATGATGTAAAAATCATTTTTAATTAAATTTAAAACTTTATGAGAAAAATTGATTTTGATCTAAAATTTTAATTTATTCAAATATTATATGATAATTGAATAGTATCAGTAAGATTGAGAAATATATTAATAAATATTAGCTTTGAGTCTGATATTAATTATGAAGTAACTTTTTAATCATAATTATATTCACACGATCTTAAAAAATTGGAGAACAAAATTATGAATAAAAATCTAAAAAGGGGATTATCTATATAAATGGTCTTGTCATTCAGCTTTCTTTTAAGATTACTAGAGAGTTTGGATTCAAATTGTCAAGCAAATCAAATCTAATAAACCAATATGAAATTTCTCAATGTTCTCTTATCAAGTTCTTTCAGATTTCTCTTTATATTGTTTTAAAAGAAACAAATACACGTTATATATAAATTGTTTAGATAATTTTAGAAGTAACAAACACATTTCAGATTACAACTTATTTAGATGATTTTAAAAGTAACAAATACTTTTCAGATTACAAATTGTTTAGATAATTTTAAGAAAATGTTCGAAGTTTTGATAATTCACTATATAGAATTTAATATCTCAACAAATATACTTCTAACCGTTATTTTAATATCTTGTTTAAAAGTAACAAATACTTTTCAGATTACAATTGTGCTTCAAAGTTCAAAATATTAAAAGAAATAATGAATTATCAACGAGTTTTACTAGTAAGTAAACAACTTCAATTCATAGTACTATATTATAAGCAACATGTTATTAACAAATTTGTAACGTTTTTTTTTAAGAATTAGCAATGAAATTTTAATAATTAAATATTGTAGTTGATAAATATAATGTAAAATGATGACACCTAAATTAGCAAATTCCTATTAATGAATTACCAACAGTAACATTACTAAAACAGATATTTATATTACCAATAGAGTATATATTGATTAGTAAAATATGACAGAAAAATAGAGCATAGTTTATCAACAAATTACCAATGAAATGACCAGTCAATCATTTACTAATAATAGGGTTAATTGCTAATTTTACCAACTAATAAGAAATGTATTGATAAATTATTAATGATTTTTCTTGGATAAAGATTTGGTCAAGTATAATTAGGTCAACTAATATTCAATGGTCTTATAGATTCATGACATGTGTACTATATAATAATTTATGGTTGAGATCCATTTAAATTATATAATAATAATAATAATAATAATAATAATAATAACAACAACAAGGCAACCATTTTTGTATTTGTTAAAACTATCAAATAAAATAATTAAATGTACAAGCTAAAATTTTCAAGAAAAAAAATTAAGATTGACGGGAATAAGCGAACTTCCCGGCTTTTTACCCCTCCAAACTTCTTTGGGAGTACTTTCACACACGCTTTCTCCAAATTCTGAAGTAATCTCCAAACATAGATCAAACTTAAAAACATCATTGAATTCTAAATAATAATTTAACTAAAGAACATGATAATACATTAAAAAAAAAAACTTATTTGGAGATTTTCAAATAATTATAAAAATTTATTTATTCAGATTCTTCAAAAGTATTGGATTATTTAAAGTTAGTATAATTTTAAAAATTCAATACAAGTACGAGGTTTGACAGGTAAAAAGATCGGAAAGTCCGCATATTCCTGTCAGTCTTATCTTTTTCTTGAAAATATTAGCGAAGGTACACTTAATTATTTTATTTGATAGTTTTAAAAATAAAAATAATTGACAGCTTTTTTGTTTCTATTATTATGAGTATATATAATTTAAATGGATCTCAACCATTAATTATTATATAGTACACATGGCATGAATCTATAAGACCATTGAACATTACTTGATCTAATTATACTTGATCGGATCCTTATCCATTTTTCTTATATTAAAAATAAAACTTATTTCAAATTATTTTTAAAAGGCTAGAAAGTTATAAAGTACCACTACTTCATTGTGTTGCTAAATTTTCCCCATATCATCAAAAATATAGTTAGCCTCCCCTTTTTTAAAAATAAATTATTTAAATGCTAACTTTTTGAATTATGAATAATAAGAGTAGGAATTAATTGGATTATAATGATCTGGACCGTTGCACGTGCGACAAAATCGTACTCACCCAAAAGATTAGATCTGATTTTCGTCGAATAATATAAAACAATTGTTGTAGTTTCATTTTAGTGGCAAATAATGCAATGAATAATTTTTTTATTTTTTATGAGGGAAATTAGGTATAAATCATTTTTTAATCCCAACATAAAGAGTGCACGTACTATTATAGTTTCGTGATGGAATTTAAATTTTATAAGTCCCACTTAGTTATGTTGTCCTCTTCTCTAACTAGGATGTAATCAACATGCATTATTATCTATTCCTTATTATAGGGGATGTCAATGATATGGTTAGGATAAAGTTATTTAATCAGATTTTTGAAACTATTTCATCATTTTGAATTATTTTTTTTTTGTTTATCAATATGATTTGTTTTAACTTTTTTTATATTTATTTTCAACGTCGTAAGATTTACCAATAGATCAAAGTCTTATGAGTAGAAGTTTGGAAAATATATCACGTATATTTTTGTAGGTCTTTGGCAAAAGATTTTTAAATA
Organism: Solanum sitiens; assembly: GCA_016801875.1. Lineage (NCBI taxonomy): Eukaryota > Viridiplantae > Streptophyta > Magnoliopsida > Solanales > Solanaceae > Solanum > Solanum sitiens. Next base: position 1,054,969 of record JABWTJ010000101.1, read on the forward strand.
TTTTTATAGCTTAAAAGGTGATGAATCAAGGAAAGATGAAAGATGATAAATATTTATATATATAGGAAACTTTTATGTAATCCGAATAATAATCAAATTAGGAGTACTTATCTCTCTATGACTTCTTTGGTTTTGTTTTGGGATGTTAATTTTGAAACTTACCATATATATATATATATATGTTATATTAAGAAAATATTTATTATTTATCGTAATAATATTTTTTCCATTACACTTATAATATACTTTTAATAGCGTTTAAATTTATATTTTAGAGAATAATTTATAAAGCACATATAGCACAAATTTTATTGATGGATAAAACATTTAGAGGGGGTTTAGTGGAAAGTATGATTTAAATAATGTTTTTGAAAGTTGTTTTTTTAATAAGAGTGCATTACATCACAAATTCAATCAATATGGAATAAAGGGAGTATAAGTTGTCTAAAAATTTAAAAATGCGTAGTAATTAATAGCGAGGGTAAAATATATACAAAGTTGTAGATTATCAATTAACTTTATAAACTGGATAAGTATCATTAAACATCCAAGATAGTATAAGTTGACAAGTAAAGATTAACGAAGGGAGTATAAATTAATCATCTTCTTATTTCGTCTTTCAAAATAGATTAAGTACACATTAACCCTAATTATACGTCCAATTTGGGATGGTCAAGTATCTATATAGAGAGACGGAAAATAAATTAAAATAGATTAAGGTAGAAAAATTTTTACTTGTGGCTTAAATTTATGTACATTAATTGTACTCAACAATAGTATACATGACATTAATAGAAACGAAAGTGTAATTTTACACTATTTGAGAGTACTATTAATGACAAACTTGATACATAATCAACAATAGTGATTTAAATCCTATTCTTAAGCTTATCAGCTTTGCATAGTGGATTTTCCTTGGCCAAAATCGCACGTCCTTTAGACTTGAAATTGTAAATGCATGCATGTTCTTCTGGATACCTATGAGTCCCGCAAAATACTTCATCGCACTTACAATTGAACCCTATTAATCCCACCTTCTTCATGCAAATCATGCATCTTTGTGGCTTCGTCTTCATCATCAAATCATCTTTTCCGGTTCTAATAGTAAGAGAAAACATCTTGTGAAATAAATATATTTCATCATAGGGATCGTGATTTCTTGAATTTGCACAGGAACCACAATTCCTTGAGCATAAAGTTGGGTTTTCTGTTTTGTCACAAGAAGCCATTTTTTCTTCTTAATTATATATTTGGTTATAATGTGTTTTTATGCAACTTATATTAGTCGTAGTGATGGGTGTATATATAATGATGTATTTGGGGTTATAATTACTTTATTGTATATAGAGGAAACTATTAAGGAATCCAAATAATAATCAAACTAGGAGTTTCCTAATATTCATATTTGGAAATTTGATTAGCTTATTTTAGGGGAAAAAAACTCACAGTATAGCATATTTATAGCCTTCTATTATTTTTTTTAACAAAAAAATTTAATAGTCCGCGTATTTTGGAAAGTTCTTTTTTAATTTTTTTAAAAAAGATTTTAGGCGATGGCGACATGATTCCCTCTTTTATTGGAAAGAAAGATCTTTTTAGAAAAAATTACGCGGTTAAATAAATTTAAACTATTTAATTACTCATCATAATTATAGTTTGCTATAATTACCACTCGCGATTAACATTATATATTAATTACGTGGGCTGACTTTGAGTTTGTATAATTAGACACGTTTGTATATGTATAATTCACCAGAATATACAAATACATATGTATAATATACAATTATTTAACTTATATACATATACAATTCACCTCTCTCCACTCTCTTCCCTCTCTCGCTCGCCTCTCTCCTCCCTCTCCCAATCTCGCTCGCCTCTCTCCTCCCTCTCCCAATCTCGCTTGCCATATATACAAATGCATATGTATAATATACAATTATTTAACCTATATACATATACAATTCACCTCTCTCCCACTCTCTGTCTTCTCTCACTCGCCTCTCTCCTCCTCTCTCGATCTCGCTCGTCTCTCTCCTTTCTCTCGCAGTCTCGCTCGCCTCTCTCCTCCCTCTCCCAATCTCTCTCGCCATATACAAATACATATGTATAATATACAATTATCTAACCAATATACATATACAATTCACCTTTCTCACACTCTTTTCCCCCTCTCTCTCTCCTCTCTCCTCTCTCTCCCAGTCTCGTTTGCATCTATCCTCCATATAACATGTAGCTACGAATTAATTATAATATAGCTATGAAGAATAATTAGACTATTTTAAGTGGCTATATGTGAAAGTTCCCCTTTTAAAATTCTTTTTTTTCTCTTATTTTCCGTACAACATGGTTTGTTTTGATTGGTGTCTTTTATTGATTTATGTAAATATTTATTTAATTCTTCTTCTTCATTATTTTAAATAAAGTATGATTTAATTCTGCTTATTAGCTTTACATATTGAGTTCTATAGTATATCTTTCTTCTTTCTCTTTTAAATTCTTGACCCATAAATTTCTCAATCTATAGCATATGTGTAATCCCCTCTTGTATAATAGAGATTCATTCCGTGTTTTACACTAATATAAAAAAGAGTTAAGCAAAGATAAAGAATAATGATCACACAAACGAAAAAAATTAATCAAGACGGAATGTAAAAGTATGTCGAAGTAATTCATACGAGAGAAAAATTATCTAATATCTTGTAGCTTGCTATTCAAGATCGCTAGAATTCGTTGTAGCTAATTTTTCAAGATATTAGAACTAATTTATTTTCAATAGGAGTAGCACAATAAATTTGGAAATTGAGACTTTGAGAGTTAAATTATGAGTTGAAATCTAAAAATAAACGTTCCTCCTTCTTCGACTAAATTATTTATGATTAGTTTAAGAAAAAAATGAGTTAATTTCAATTTAATTCATACGTCATACTAAGAACAGGGATAATTATTTATGGTTGTTGGTTAGAAAGTTGTTATATCAAAAACTTTATCGTCTTAATTATTATTTTTTAATCCACGTCTTGTTTAGATTTAATTAATACCAAAATTCCAAAGGTTATTTTCTTGAGGAAAACAATAGAGCAACAATGTAAGATAGCTAACAGAAAAGAGTAGATCAATTAAATTAAATAGTAGTAGCATATATAAAAAAGTTTAAGTAGGTAATAGAATAAAAAATGGCATGATCTGTTAGCTGATGGTGAACTTTGTTGGGAAAGACAAGACACTAACAAAGAATGCCTGACAGGATAACAGCGGAAGAATACCCAAGTCTATACTTTCCCTTTCCGATTTGAACCAAGAGAAGACAAACAACCACAAGCAATATGATAGTAAGGCAGCAAGTAATTCAACCAAACAAATATAACAAGGCAATAATAAACCAATCACACAAGACACCAAGATTTACGTGGAAAACCCTTCGATGTGAAGAGTAAAAAACCACAGGACCAAAAGCTCCACTATAATCACCAAGAGTTACAATATTGTTCTCCAAAATTGGCCACAAAACAAATGCCAAACAACGAGCAACAACAAAATAAGATTGCACCAAATCTAGAGAATTAAAGGAGCAAAATCACCAATTTCGCAGCTACTGTTCACGACAGCAAAACTGAAGCTGCAGGCCACCAAATCCAACTCTGTCAGTTCCTAATCAAAGATTGAGATGAAGATAATATGCTGTCCAAAAATCAGCTCAATCGGACAAGAAACGAAGCGGAAATCGCAATTTGAAGTTGGCTGTTAGGGCTGAATTTTGACTGCGAAAACTGCTCTCTTTCTCTCTTTTTGGCTGCTGAAAAAAAACTCTCTTTTTTTTTCTGAAAATAAGACCTGAATAGGCTTATATTTGCCTCATAAGAATGGGCCTATGGGCAAAAATGGGTTGGTCCAAATTGGGCTTTTATTTATCCACATAGGAAGGGAAAAAGGCCCATAACCCAACAATTCTCCCCCTCACGACTATGTGGAGGAGACCGCCATCCCGGCGACCATGCAACAATCTTCAAACTTCCCTCTTGGCAAAGCTTTAGTCATCATATCGGAACCATTGTCATTTGTATGAATCTTTTCAAGCTCAAGCAACTTAGAATCCAACACATCTCGAATCCAATGGTATCTCACATCAATGTGTTTAGACCGACCATGGAACGTAGAATTCTTGCCAAGATGTATAGCACTTTGACTGTCACAATAAAGCACATACCTCTCTTGAGCACAACCAAGTTCCCCCAAGAATCTCTTCATCCAAAGCAATTCTTTACAAGCTTCAACGACAGCAATAAGCTCAGCTTCTGTAGTAGATAGAGCAACACATTTTTGCAACCTAGATTGCCAAGACACAGCTCCCCCTGCAAAAGTAACCAAGTACCCTGAAGTAGACTTGCGAGTATCAACATCACCAGCCATGTCTGAATCAGTATAACCACAAAGAATAGGCTTCCCTGTACCAAAACACAAACTCAGACTAGAAGTGCCACAGAGATATCTCATAACCCACTTCACAGCATTCCAATGTTCTCTTCCCGGATTAGAAAGAAAACGACTAACAACTCCAACAGCGTGAGCAATATCCGGTCTTGTACAAACCATCGCATACATCAAACTACCAACAGCTGAAGCATAAGGAACTTTCTTCATATCTTCCTTCTCATCATCATTAGAAGGACACTGTTTCGTGTTCAATTTGAAGTGCATAGCTAAAGGTGTACTGACAACCTTAGCTTTGTCCATGCTGAATCTGCGAAGTACTTTCTGAATGTACTTCTCTTGTGATAATACCAATTTCTTGGCCTTTCTATCACGGACAATCTGCATGCCAAGAATCTGCCTTGCTGGTCCTAAGTCTTTCATAGCAAAAGACTTACTCAACTCTTGCTTCAACTTCTGAATCCTGCAAGTATTATGACCAACAACAAGCATGTCATCAACATAAAGCAACACAATAATAAAGTCACCATCAGAGAACTTTTGCACAAAAACACAATGGTCTGAAGAAGTCTTCTTGAAGCCCTGCTGACTCATAAAAGAACCAAACTTCCTGTACCACTGCCTGGGAGCTTGTTTCAAACCATACAAGCTCTTCTTCAATTTGCAAACATAATTCTCTTTACCCTTGACTTCAAAACCTTCAGGTTGCTCCATATAAATTTCTTCATCTAAGTCACCATGGAGGAAAGCAGTTTTAACATCCATTTGCTCAACCTCTAAATCTAGACTTGCAGCCAAGCCTAGAACCACACGAATGGATGACATCTTCACAACTGGAGAGAATATCTCATCAAAATCAACTCCCCTTTTCTGATTAAATCCCTTGACAACTAATCTAGCTTTGTACCGTGGAACTGGATTACCATCTTCATGTTTCACCCGAAAAACCCACCTGTTTTTCAAAGCTTTTCTGTCTTTAGGTAACTTAACCAAATCAAAGGTATGATTATCATGCAAGGATTTAATCTCATCTTCCATAGCATCAAACCACCTTTCTTTTTCTTCACTTTCCATGGCCTCATCAAGACTCTCAGGTTCTCCCCCGTCAGTCAAGAGTACATACTCATTGGGAGAATAACGAGATGAAGGAATTCTCTCTCTACTAGATCGTCTGAGAGAACTCTCTGGAGCATCTATAATTGGTTGTTGGACAACCACATCATCTTGCACTGGAGCATCAACAACATCATGCCGGTCATTCTGAACATGATCACCATCTTCATTATCAACTTGATTTTCATCATTATGAAGATTTTCTTCCGGTGCAATAGTCAAAGGAACTGGATCAACATCAACTAAGCTCTCACTACTCTGAAAATCAGCCTTGTCAGCTTTGTTAAAATCTGCAATTGTTTGGTCTTCAAAGAACACAACATCACGGCTTCTAACAAGTTTCTTCTCAACAGGATCATAGAAACGATAGCCAAATTCATCTTGACCATAACCAATGAAGATACACTGCCTAGTTTTAACATCCAACTTTGACCTTTCATCCTTAGGAATATGTACAAAGGTTTTACACCCAAAGACTCTAAGATGATCATAAGAAACATTCTTACCAGTCCAAACTCTGTCAGGGACATCACCATCTAAAGCAACAGCAGGAGATAAATTGATAACATAAGCAGCAGTATTAAGAGCTTCTGCCCAAAAGGAATCTGACAGCTTAGCATCTGAAAGCATACATCTAACCCTCTCAACTAGAGTTCTGTTCATCCTCTCTGCTAAACCATTTAACTGAGGAGTCTTTGGAGGAGTTTTCTGATGCCTAATACCCTGCTCTCTGCAATATCTATCAAAAGGACCAATATACTCACCACCATTATCTGAGCGGATGCATTTCAATGTCTTCCCTGTTTGTCTTTCAACCAAGGCCTGAAAACTCTTGAACACATCAAGTACTTGATCCTTGGACTTCAAAGGAAATACCCAGAGTTTGCGAGAATGATCATCAATAAAAGTCACAAAGTAAAGTGCACCACCATGAGATCTTACCTTAAAAGGACCACACAAATCAGAATGTACCAACTCCAGCAAATCAAGCTTTCTTGAAGGCGGATGACTCTGAAAAGAAACTCTTTTCTGTTTACCGGCTAAGCAATGAACACATTTCTTCAACTTTGCTTGTTTCACTCCAGAAAGCAAATTTTTCTTAGCCAAACTATCAATCCCCTTCTCGCTCATATGACTCAGCCTTCTATGCCATAACTCTGATGAAGTATCATTCTCCACCAAATTTACTGAGTCTCTGGACATGGAGCCCTGAAATACATACAAGTTAGACAACTTGTCACCACGGGCCACAACCATCAAACCTCTAGTAAGCTTCCACTGGCCAACACCAAGTGTATTAACATAACCCTCATCATCAAGATATCCCACAGAAATCAAATTCAAGCGAACATCTGGAGCATGCTTGACATTATTGAGAACTAGTTTGGAACCATTGTTACTTTCCAAACAAACTGTCCCAATGCCAATAACTTCAACTTCATGATTATTGCCCATTTTCAACGTTCCAAAATTACCTGGAGTATAAGAAGAAAATAATTCCTTCTTTGGCGTGACATGAGAAGTAGCACCAGAATCCACAAACCAGCTAGACTCATCACGAACAAGATTAATGGCATTTGCATCACAAGAAACAAGAAGATCATCATTAGCAACAACAGCAACACGATTTTCATTATCGCCTTCTCTCTTTTGTTGTCTCATATCTCTCTTGTGCTTGTAACAATATTTCATGATATGCCCATTCTTGTGGCAATAGTCACATGTAATATTCTTGTATTTAGACTTTGACTTGCTTCTACTTTTACCTCTATCATTCTGACCTCTGGACTTGTTTCTCCCCCTATCTTCAGTAACCAAAACATCGGAGTGTGAAGCTGAAGAAGATGAGGCTTGAGATCTTCTTCTCATTTCTTCATTCAAGACACCACTCTTAGTATATTCCATGGTTACAACACCACTGGGAGCAGAATTAGTCAAAGAAACTCGAAGAGTTTCCCAAGAGTCTGGCAGAGTATTAAGAAGCCAAAGTCCCTGTATCTCATCATCAAACTTTACACCCATTCCGGACAGCTGGTCAAGAACACCCTGAAAATCATTAATATGATCAGAAATAGGAGTGCCCTCTTTATACCTGATATTCATTAATTGTTTCAATAGGAACAACTTGTTGTTGCCAGTCTTCGAAGCATAAAGTGTCTCGAGCTTGTCCCACAAACTTTTGGCATGTGTCTCATTCACAATATGATTTCTAACATTATCTTCAACCCATTGTCTAATATAGCCACAAACCTGCAGATGCTCAAATTCCCATTCTTCATCATTCAAAGACTGAGGCTTATTAGAAGCAAACACAGGTAAATGCATCTTCTTGACAAATAGAAGATCTTTCATCTTGCCTTTCCAAATATGATAGTTACTACCATTTAAACACACCATTTTGCTCATATTTGCCTCCATCATTCAAAAAAACGACAATCAACAATAACCAATGCTCTGATACCACTTTGTTGGGAAAGACAAGACACTAACAAAGAATGCCTGACAGGATAACAGCGGAAGAATACCCAAGTCTATACTTTCCCTTTCCGATTTGAACCAAGAGAAGACAAACAACCACAAGCAATATGATAGTAAGGCAGCAAGTAATTCAACCAAACAAATATAACAAGGCAATAATAAACCAATCACGCAAGACACCAAGATTTACGTGGAAAACCCTTCGATGTGAAGAGTAAAAAACCACAGGACCAAAAGCTCCACTATAATCACCAAGAGTTACAATATTGTTCTCCAAAATTGGCCACAAAACAAATGCCAAACAACGAGCAACAACAAAATAAGATTGCACCAAATCTAGAGAATTAAAGGAGCAAAATCACCAATTTCGCAGCTACTGTTCACGACAGCAAAACTGAAGCTGCAGGCCACCAAATCCAACTCTGTCAGTTCCTAATCAAAGATTGAGATGAAGATAATATGCTGTCCAAAAATCAGCTCAATCGGACAAGAAACGAAGCGGAAATCGCAATTTGAAGTTGGCTGTTAGGGCTGAATTTTGACTGCGAAAACTGCTCTCTTTCTCTCTTTTTGGCTGCTGAAAAAAAACTCTCTTTTTTTTCTGAAAATAAGACCTGAATAGGCTTATATTTGCCTCATAAGAATGGGCCTATGGGCAAAAATGGGTTGGTCCAAATTGGGCTTTTATTTATCCACATAGGAAGGGAAAAAGGCCCATAACCCAACAAACTTTGCTTCATTCTCATTTTTCAACTATTTCCTTTGTTCAATTTGTAAAAAAAAAATCATATTTCAATATATTAGTCCTGCATTTTTTGGTCATTTCGATTCGTAGTTCATAAGCTTCACATGCAAATTCAATTATATCATTTTAATTTATATTTTATAAACTTCACGTGTTAATTCAATTAGACCATTTAATTTATAGTTCATAAACTTCACATGGAAATTCAATTATAACGTATAAACAATACATTAATGGGAATTTATTATCAAAGGAAAATAGAAATAAAAATAAAACATTGGGAAAAAATAGATGGTGAACCTAGTAATAATTATTAATTAAAATTAAATACAAGTGAAAATTCCACATGCACGGCCGTAGGGAGAGGGTAGGGTATGCATAGGTCAGTTCGGTTTTATGTATTATCGGTTCGATTTATCAAATTTTAATTTTTAAATATGCTAATCCAATAACAAACCAATAAGATATTGTTTATCGACTTTTTGATCATTATCGGTTCGGTTTTCGATTTATACCAATAAAAAAATGTCCATAAAATATTATATGTCTTCTCACTTCTCTAAATGTTTTGATATAGTGAAACAAGAAAGATAATGAGAAATTGATCAATAAGAGAAAACATAGTACGAAAACTATAATTACATGTTACCACCAAAATATAATATAAAAAGTTTTATATTAATCAAATTACGGATCTTTACAAACTTGCAAATGCTACAATTTACAATTACAAACTAAAACTAAAACAAAATAGTCCAACAACCTTAAACTAAAATCAAATAGCTACAATTGTGTACCCCTTACTTTAATCTTAAAAGGTTTTGAATAAACAGTAAAAGCTAGTAAAGCGACCTAGTGTGAAGTTGGTAGAGTACTAATAATTTGATATAGTTATAATGTCTAATTATATATGAAATTAATAATATTTAATAATTATGAAGGGTGAAATAATAAATTATTACAGTATTATTGAGTTATTTGTTATTCAATAACCCAATAGTAAAAACCGATATCGAACTAATAATCCAATAATCTTTTTTATAAACCTATTAAAAACCCAATAGCCCAATAACCCAATAACAATAATCCAATAATATTTTTTTCGATTTAATTTATCGATCGGTTCGATTTTTATAGAGAATCAGAGTTGGACAACTTACCAAATCCATGCATGCAATTATTTATTTGTTCACTAAAAAAATTAATTAGGTTGTCAAAGAAAAAATATTAAAATAAATAGACTGGGATGATATAACGATCTCTATTAATTATTTGTCATATGGTTTTTTCCGTTTGGGACAATTATTTATACATGTTCGTTATATGCTCGCTCACCTAATGACATAACACTTGCGCTAACGTCTGCTTTTTTCCTTTTCTTTTTTAAATTATTTTTATTTCTTATTTGATGCATTCAATTAAATTTGACTTTACGCATTGCGAGTTTCATTTGTAAGGAGATAATTCTTATAGGATTTTTCCTATTCGTATGGACTCGAAATTTAAAAACTTTAATTAAGGATAAATAGTTCTGTCATGATTAATATTTTGCGCTAACATCTCTACTATTGTTCTTCGATGAATAATGAATTCCCCTTTACCCTTTGGCTCGCTATCAGCTGCAAATTCATGTTTTATTATATGTTCCACATATAAATACCTGTTTTTATCACTGTTATTTTAGTTGAATTAGGATCTACTACAAAAACTAATGATCATTTTCTTTTTTTTTTCTTAATACAATTATTATTATTTTTCTCTTACTAGCATTTGCTACTATAAATAATTTGCATGCGCTACTCTATTCTTATAGGACACAATTACTATTTAAAAGTGAAAGGAATTTTCCCTTGTCCATCGATTTTTTCATATACTTTTAAATATTTAAAACAATTGTTAATTATTAATATTTAAAGTATATTTACGTAACTTTAAATTTGAATTTAAAAAACATAAAGATTATATTTGAAACTTCACACCCAAAAAAATGGTAATTTGATTCTTGCAATGAAAGGGACGAAGACACGAAGTACTATCATCATCTTCTTCTTCTTCTTTTTCTTCTTCTTCTTCTTCTTCTTCTTCTTCTTCTTCTTATTATTATTATTAGTCCTGTTTTTCAAGTTGAACAGACTAAAATCTTTTGTTTGGATAATGAAGGCTACCATCTTTGAATTGATGAAATAAATATAAAAATGATAAATGCAAGTTTTTATGTGCATTTTCATTCCAGAATATGACCCACCACGTACGTTCCTGAAATACTATAAGTACTCCATCTAATTGTCTTTATTTTCTAATTAAATTAAATGTTATTATCATTTGAACTAACAATAGTGAATAGTATTATAGTAAATCGTATCATGCACATGGTACTAGCTAATACATATTGTTTTTTCATATGTCAGTTTGGATCATACATGCATCGATTAATTCTATGAATTAACTTTACATGTACTCGTAATTAGTGATGGATTTGAAAATTTTCACTAAAAGAGTTTGAAATTTAAATTTGAATCCGCACTTAATCAACTTCTAATTTTATATTTAACAAATTCAAATTTTATATATATTCAACATAATTTGAATTTGAATGAACCTCATGGATGCTTCATGTCCAATAGTCAGCAAAACTAAACAGAAAATATTCCTTTTGCTAGCATGTGCAATTTCCATAGAGAGAGGCTCAAATTTGTCTTCACTTTAATTCGTAATGACTCGATGGGATGTTAAAAATGTGAAAGTAAATTAATATATCATGTGAATTTGTTCTTTTTCTCTGACACATAGAGTCGTTTCAATCAGTGTTGGTTAGTAATTGTTTCTTGTGACATATGTAGTTCTATTAACGGTATTCATACAAATCTTTTCGATCAAAAAATTATATTTTTACTTTTTGAGTTTCCAATTCAAGTGAATTATGAGGTTAGTCTTCTCAAATTAACTTGATTCAAAGTGTTCATTAATTATTTGTTAATTTCAGAATCGATCCTATTAGTACATGATTAATTTTAGCAAATTTACATCAATATTAACTGCTTCTTACTAGTATTTCTTTTTATTTGTTTAGAGAGTATAATATGTTAATAGAGGAAATTGCCTTATTTTCATTTTAATTTTTGTGTTATTTGATTAAGCATTTGTCTCTTGGGTTGTCATTTTCTTTTGGCTAGTTTTAAAAATATACAATAAAAAATAATTAGTTTACAACAAATATAATTATGTTATATTTACATAAAAAATAACCAAAAGCCATAGGAAGTATATATTGATTATACAATATAGTTTTCCAAAGTCATAAAAAGTATAAATTAATTATACAATATATAGTTTACCTATAAATGAGTTGTACACTAACAATATATTATGATACACTCAAAAAGCTAACTATAGCATAGCTTTACCTGATATATATACGGACTATACATTATGATACACTCAAAAAGCTAAATATAATATAACTATACATGAGATGTATACGGACTATACATGAATTATATATTGACTATTCATTCTCGATCAACTCAAAATCATCTCTAAATAATTTTAAATTTAAGATATAAAGTCTTCTCGATATTTCAAATCTTTTGATATATAATTTACACAAAATCAAATTTGTGGTACGACAATTATTTATTTATTTATTTTTTAAAAAAAAGGAGGATGAAGAAGCCGAAGCGGAAAGACAAGAGAAGCATAAGCAAGGAGGACAAAGAAGAAGCTGACGCCATTGTGTTAGCCATTTTTCTTAATCGAAAAGACAGAAAATTATATTGTATATATAAGTATTGACACCTCTTGACATAAGTTAGGTAATTGAATCTGAGACCTCATAGTTCTCAACTACTTCATTGACCACTAGGTCACACTCTCGTAGTTCTCAACCACTTCATCCATTACTAGGTCCCTTGGATGCCTTGCACTAGTGTGAAAAGAATCACTTACGTCACACCATTAGGTGCTAAATGTGGTCATTTCAAAAATTCAGATTCGCGCCGGAAAGTCCCACATTGAGATAAAGCGCTCCCTAACAAAGACGATTTCGTATCAAAGAAGACTCAAAACCTCTTGATTAAAAATGAATTAGTATTTACCACTCCAGCACAATTTTTTTTTCTATATATAAAAACAGTTAGTCTACTTTAAAAAAGAAGTATGGTTGCATCATTGCAATACCAGTGGAGTGGTACTACACATTGGGCTAACGAAATTATTAAAAGAAGATGCAATAATTAAGAGGGGTTTGAGAAAGCTTTGTGGATCACATGGCATCATTTGGATGTTTCTTTATAAAAAGGAAAAAAGAAACTATTTAGCCAAAAGGAAGTGCCCTATCCATTCCTACGTAGTTGCCTTATCGGAGAAAAAAAAGAAAGAGAAATCACTTGAAACAGAAGAAAAGAACATCCATCTACTTTCCTCATTTTGTTTAATAAGTTTGGAAAACAAAGTTGATTTGAGTAAAAGAAATGGATTATATGAATGAGTGGATTGAATCACATTAAAATTGAGTAATTTGAATTGATTTGATGCTTTTTCATTCAGAGGAACACAAATGATGATATTAGTCTCTATTTCAAAAATAAAATAAAATGATGATATTAGTAACTACAAAGGTACAAATAACTTTATTTTAATGATAATGATATAATTAATCAATCAATAAAATAAAATTAAAAAATATTTTTAACCCTTTTGCTTTTTGTTTATTACATTTTATTTAGTCCCTCCAAGATTCGTCTTAACAAATAAATGTGTAGACAAGTAAAGAAAAGACATCGACAAACATGTGCAAGTAGTGTCAAGTTATCTATTAGGTTTATAATCGACAATTAAAGTCATTCCATTTGTTTAATTTTGTGTGATATTTTCTTTAGTTTGATTCAAATAACAATATTAGTATAAGTTGTATTTCGTTGTTATTAATATAATTTAGAATTATTAAATATAATGAAACGTTTAAAATTACAAATTTTTAAAAAAATTAATTTTTATTGATTTAATCCCAAACACATCTACATTCTCTCTGGTTTACTATTTTAAAAATAAATTTACTTTTATTAGATCTCAAGAAAACAAAACACTACTAACATCCTCCTTCCCTTCAGTTTTATTTCAAGGGCAAATCTAGGAAGGTTCAACAGGAACACGACTTTGTTGGAAAAATTTGCTATATATATAAAATTAAAAAACAGAAAATAAAAAAATATATATAATATAGTGTTAACTTTTGATACCAAAGTGTGTGCGGTTGAGTTGGTGAAGTGTTTCAATTCCTTATAGAGGGACGCGAGTTTGAAACTCCTGGACAAGGTTTTTAAGAAAAAATATATATATATATATGAAGCTTCAAGTTGTTTGATTTATTTTTTCTTCTCTTGATATTTTATATATATATAAAATATTTAACACTATTGTTTTTAATGAAATTATTTTCAAAATGAAAATTTAAGTTGATATATTTTTTTCTTTTCTTTTTGAAAAAAATATATTATTAGTATCGGTGAATTGTTTCCTATATATATATATATATATATATATATATATATAAAATATGGTTAGACATTCAAAAAATTCTCGATACGCCATTGATTTTATTTATTTATTATTTGAAGATAGATTTTTACTTTTTTAGTAATATGAGGTAAAAAAAAATTCTTTTCCCAAAAATTGATTTTCACTTTTAATATATATGAGTTAAAAAACAGTTCATTTTCCATATTTTACTTACAATTACTTATTTCTTAATTTATTTTGAAAATCAAACATTAAAAATTAATTAATAATACACATATCAATTATTATGTTTTAAGAATCACGCAAAATACAAAATATACAAGTAAAAATAAACAAGTACAATAAAATGGCACATCTTTTATATCTTATCTATTATATCAGAAACTTATTAACTCGACCAATTACTTAGATATAAGTCCTCAGACTTTTTAGATAATTCTTTTTTAATTAAAACTGTTAGTACTGATGAAAAAACCAACTAACAAAAACCGTTGAAACCCCACAGTCGCCGTGGCTGTCCCCACTGGGGTGGGTGGGTGGGGCTCTGTAACTCTTACTTAACGCCACGGCGCCGGTGGCCATGTTTCTTTCTCTTCTTAACCTTACGTTTCTCTCTCTGTGTCTTTCTCTCTCTACAAATTCCTCTTTTTTATGTTTAAATTCCCTAGCTCCATAGAGCTTTGAACAACTCCGATTTTCGCATTACTTTATTTACTTTTCTGATGGACCTTGGAGCCGGTGACGGCTACACCACAGCCATTTCCGGCGATAATATTCCTAAAACGGCGTCGTCTTCCAGCGTTTACGAAATCCTTCTTCTCATTCAATCCGATGACCTCACTTTGAAAGTTCAGGCAGCTAGGGAAATTCGGCGCCTCACCAAGACTTCCAAACGTTACCGCCGTTATTTCACTAACGCCGTGAAGTCACTAGTTCATATGCTTCATTCTAACTCATTTGAGTCTAAGGAAGCCGCTTTACTTGCCCTCCTTAATCTCGCTGTTAAAGATGAAAGGTACTTGTCATGAATTTTCAATTCTATCGCAAACTGGAATTGGTTGGTCTACTGGACTTACTGAAATATGTGGTGATAATTTGGCTGTTCTAATGTTTTCCTATTTTTAGACGTTGAATTGCCCTGTTGCTCGTTGTTTCTGTAAGTCCAATTTTCCCTGGGTTTCAGTGTATTGGAGTTTATTGGAGTTTGAAGATGGTGCTTTTCTTTTTCTGTTTTTGCTTTTTTCATAATCATTCATCTTATATTTACTGTTTTCTTTTTTCCCACTCTGTCTAATTGTTACAAAAATGGAAGCAAGATTAGAATTTCTGGTGTCCAGCTAAGTTCTAAACTAAAAGAGTTTGTTCCTCCTAATTGAAATGAAGAATGTGAGTCTTAAGTGCATAATGAGTTATAGATGAGTTTCTATCTTCTCGTTGTATTTTTAGTCTCTTAAAGTGTGGTAAATTGTTTTTCCTTCTAAATGATGTATTGTATATGGTGTGGTATGTTTATGTGCTGCTAGTTTTGAGTGTTTCATCTCTTGGAATTTTAGTGATTCTTATGTTACTTGGATGAATTGTTCAACATGATCCACGATGCAGTGGTGCTTCTGTGTCCAATTCTTGAAGTAGAAAATTTCGTTTGCATTTGTTGCATAAAGTATAAGCTACTAGTGCTATTTTGGATAATCTGGAATAAATATATCGGCGCATTCAACAGTTTGAGACTTTTGATTTGATCGCTAGTGATTATAATAATGGCTATTTCTGATGTGAACATTAAAGTTGATAAAAGTTGAAGGCATATATACCCAAAATGCTTTTTAGTTGACCCCTTTGGGAAATTCTACTCTTTGTAAAACATATTCTAATGTCCTAATTGCTGGCTTGCTGCTATTAATAATAGCAATAATGCGTTGAAGCATTTTGTTGTGCTGGTGTACAGATTACTCAAAGGAATATGTAATTCTTTTTTATGATTTTTATCTCAGAAAAACTGAAAAGCCATGTCGGAATTGATGTATCAATAATATGTTGACTGTCCTGGATCCCACTATTCTTTTTGTGTATACAAATCATTGAGTAATTTACTGGCCTGTCAAATGCTAGTGAATTCTCAATCCTGTGCAAACTGGATATCTTTGGCCCATTGGAGCTTCCTGAATTATGAAAGGGTTGATAATTATCAACTTTTTGCTCGTGAATTCACCGTGCCAATTTTGGGCTGTTTTTAATGTTTTCCTATTAGCTTTTTAGACGTCGAAACACTCTGTTGCTCCTCATTTCCACAAGTGCATATTTTCCTCAGGTTTGGAGTATTGGAGTGTGAAGATGGTGTTTCTTCTTCTGTTTTTTCTTTTTCATGATCACTCATCTTATATTTACTGTTTTC
Source organism: Solanum sitiens (assembly GCA_016801875.1). Taxonomy (NCBI): domain Eukaryota; kingdom Viridiplantae; phylum Streptophyta; class Magnoliopsida; order Solanales; family Solanaceae; genus Solanum; species Solanum sitiens. The sequence goes on from JABWTJ010000101.1 coordinate 1,071,645, forward strand.
TTTTTCCGCTCTGTCTTATTGCTGCAAAATGTAAGCAGGAGTAAAATTCCTAGTGTCAAACTCAGTTCCAACTAAAAGAGTCACAAAAACAAAAGCTTATTTCAATTGGTAGAAATCACGTTTGAATATTGTTGGTTAATGCCTTCAAAATAGTTTCAGATTCCAGTTGAAAAGATTAGAACTTTAAGATCTATACTTTTAGAGCTCAATGCATGGTTGAAGTTGGAAATTTTAGTGTTTTTTATGATTATTTGGAGGAAGTGTTCAACATGATCCATGATGCGATGGTGTTTCTCTGTCCGATTCTTGAAGTAGATTATCATTTACTTAAAGTTGCATATAAAAGAAACTACCAATGGTATTTGGATAATCTGGAATAAACTTTCTTGGCAAATTCAATAGTTTCAGACTTTTGATTGGGCCGCCCATTAGTGATTATAATACTGGTTGTCCCTAATGTAAACAATAAAATTGATAAAAAGTTGAAGGCATATATATACCTGAAATGCTTTTTAGTCAACCCCTCACAGAGATTCTACTCTTTGTTAAAATATTCTCATGTAGGATGGTTACACTTACTGCTGTTTTACGCGTTGAAGATTTAGAAGTGCTGATGTACAGATTACTCAAAGAACTAATTCTTTTTATAATCGAGTATGGGAAATATCAGAATTTGATCCTAAAGTGAATGAGTTATCCACCAAGTGATTACTATTCACTTTATTGAGAAAGCAAGTTTATATTCACTCCTTATTTGTTTGTTCATCTAAAGTGACAAAGCTATGCACCATGTTTACAATCCAATGAGTGCTTCAGGGAATTAATCCGAACCCACTATCATTCTATAGTTATTCTATGATTCCTAATTAAATATTTAATTAAGAATGAAGAAGACTTTGGTTAACTCTAAAGAATTAAACATTTGCATCAATACCACAATTCGTAGCCCACGGGCCACGACCATGAAACTGTTTGTCCTTCAAATTATAAGCTTTAAGTTAAGTTCTTCCATTGCATTTGCCGTCAAGCTATAAGGTGTAAGTTCAGTTCCTCCATTGTATTTGTCCTTCTAGCTATAAGCTTTTAGTTCAGTTCCTCCGCTGCTTGCTTCCCTTGATTTCTCCCCAATGACGTTTATACACCTTCTACCATCCATCAAATTCTTTGGATCAGATTTTCGTAAGAAAATCTATTCAAGTTCAGTGAACATTTGTCCCATAGTTATAATTTTCTATTTCTAGCTTGGAATAGGATGGTTGTCCGTAGATGTGTAGTACCTTGTATGCTTTCAAGTTCACATTCCAATTCCACCGAGCTAATGGAAGGAGTATAGAATTTGTTCATTTGGGTGTATATGTGTGAGAAGAGCTTTGTCAGTTATCTGCACTTCGTACCTGATTTTATCCTTTCTACAATAGTAAATTATCTGGATTAGTTGTTCTTTGTGAGCCGTTAAAGAAAGATTTGGAAGTGATGACTGCCAATTTTTGACAGTATTCCAGAATGATTAAACTAAACTAAACAAACTTCTGATTTTGCCTATTTTTTCCCCTTTTGTACCAGAAACAAGATAAGTATCATCAATGCTGGTGCATTGGAACCCATCATATGCTTTCTTCAATTAGAGAATTCAACTCTACAGGATCATGCAACGGCTTCATTGCTTACATTATCTGCTTCTTCTGTGACAAAGCCCATCATTGGTGCTTCTTGTGTCATTCCTCGACTTGTGGATGTCCTAAGACAAGGAAGCTCACAAGCCAAGGTTGATGCAGTGATGGCTCTTTACAACCTGGCGACTTATCAAGGCAACCTAAACTTGATCCTTCAAACAGAGCCCATACATTTCATTATTGATTTGCTTAAATCCTGTAAAAAGTCCTCAAAAGCTGCTGAGAGATGTACTGCACTTATAGAATCTTTAGTGTGTTATGAGGAGGGTAGGACTGCAGTGACGTCTGAAGAAGGAGGAGTACTTGCCGTAGTAGAAGTACTTGAAAGTGGATCTCTTCAAAGCCGAGAACATGCTGTAGGTGCTCTACTAACAATGTGTCAGAGTGACCGCTGTAAATACCGGGAAACAATTCTGAAAGAAGGCGTAATTCCTGGACTTCTTGAGCTGACTGTTCAAGGAACGCCCAAGTCTCAAACAAAATCGCAAACACTTTTGAGGTTGCTCAGAGACACTCCTTATTCTAATTCTGAACTTGAACCCGACACATTGGAGAACATTGTTTCCAATATTATCTGTCAGATAGATGGAGACGAACAATTAGGAAAAACAAAGGAGATGCTTGCTGAAATGATACAAGTTAGTATGGAGCAAAGTTTGAGACATTTACAGCAAAGGGCACTGATATGCACTCCAGCTGATTTGTCTATTTCAAGTTTCAAAGAGAGTTAGAAAAGCCAATTCAGTTGGTATGCTAAACAGTGTTTACTTTTGTCCGCCTTGCACCTATATTGAGTAATAATGCCTGAGTCTCATGACTCGATTCGTTCTCTTCCACTCAGTGCTAGGGGGTAGAAAGTGGGTTGTCAGCAAATGTGATGAAATGGCGAGGTTTAAAGGAGAAAAGACTTAATCACAAACTGCTTCAGGGAGTTGCAGATAATCGTCTTCAAATTTATTCATGGTATGTTGGTCTCAGCATGGATCATTTTGTTTCTCTTTGACGATATCATCCTTTCTTCCTTCCCCTGCACTATGAGACGGTGTCCTCTTGATTTTCTGTACTTGGAAATATCAGATGATATGAAAGAATGCCAGTCCGGGTCCTTCTTAATAGGCGCCAGGTGACTGGTTACTGTTAATAATTTGGAAAAAACTTACAAGGTCTTAGAAATACAATTTCGAGTTTGATCTTTGTAATATAGATTGTGTATTTGAAGGTTATACAATTGTTAAAAGTTTCCACTTCTCCATTCTCATAGTTTGTTAGTGACATACAGATAATGTTTAAAAGGGATGGATGGAGTTCTTTATAAGGACCATACTGTATTTATGAGAAAACCAAAATATAAATTTCAAAGTTTGAAACACTGTGGACCCTAGAGATCCTAATATACAGCAAATGGAACAAATTCTCCAACTATTCATCATATCTTTAATTATAATTAATATCCTCACCTTGGTAAAAATAAGAAATATTTTTAGAAAATTTCAAATTTCCTTTATACTTTCATGTCCTGTTTTTATGATATGCACAATGGTTGCAAAAATTGATGGTAATTGAGAAGAAGAAATCACCAGAATATGGAAGCAGACATTATATTTGGTTCCCAATGTCATACAAACATAGGACTTCGTTCGAATGCTGGACTTGCACAAAAGGTATGGTTCTTTAAGACGAATTCAAAATTTAAATTTGATTAGATTCAACCTTTAAGAATCTACCATTGCACACATACAGTTATTTGCCGAGGCGATTGGTGCTTACGTGATAATATTTGCATGGTGTGGATCAGTAGCAATGTATAAGCTACAGGATGATGAGAGCATAACGTTTGGAGGTATAAACATGACATGGGGAGCTGTTGTTATGGTCATGGTTTACTCCATGTCACAAGTTTCTGGAGCTCATTTTAACCCTGCTGTAACTCTCATTTTCACCGTCTTTCGTCGCTCCCCTTGGAAATTAGTACGTATTAATCATAGTAACTTTTTCGATTTACCTTCACAAATGACATGAAATAAAATCATATGGTAAAATTGCTAGCATATTAGAAAAATGTGTATGAAGAAACTAATTAACATCACATTCATGTGATGCAGGCACCAGTGTACATAATAGCTCAACTAATTGGATCAATTCTGGCAGGCGTTACTTTAGCAATATTGTTGGATGTAAACCCCATAGTTTATATCATTTATGAATAGTTCGGTTATTTTAGTTTTTGTTTTTTTAATGTCTCATTTTTTATTGCAAGTTATTAATATGCATTAATAAAATTAATTAAGAATTATGAAAGTGTAACCAACACTGTTTATACGAGATCGTTTATTACTTTATTACTTGACATGTGAGGAGTCTTGCAAGATTATTTAAAAGCCAATTATAAGAAAAAGGTAAAATTAAATGTTTATATTTTTCTATTTGGAATGCCTAATTAGAAGACAATATAAGAAAACTTAGAAGCAAAAAACAAATCTCCATATTAAGAAGAAGAAGAAAAAAAAGCATAGCGGCACCGCTTTAAAATTGTAATAGATGCTAATATAAAAACATTTTTTCACTCTTTATAATAGATGATATTATTTTAAATGTTCAAGTATAATTTGAAAGCACGAGTAATTTTCACTTTTGCAAATGTTAGCTTCTTTTCGTGCCATTAATTAAGAGGAAAATAGAACTTTAAAGAGGAAATACAATTTAATCGGTTTAATTTAATAGGGTAATATTTAGATATCGTTCGATAGAATTTCAGCGTCCTTTTAAAATTGCATTATTTTTAAAAAAAAATTATATGCCTTCCTTTCCTTAATAAGGAGATTTTATTTTACTTTTAAGTTTTTTTATATTTTCCTCTAGTTAGGCATCGTAATTAGAAATAATATATTTTTAAGTTTTAATATTATTTTTTTATAATTGATTTTAAATAATTCTATGGGTCTTTTGAGTCTACGTGCCAATTAACAAAATGTCTCATATAAGTAATGTTGGTTATGTGACTCCCAAAATAAATTTCTCGATGACTAACTTTATATTATATAGATATAAATTCTTTAATTAGAAAATAAGAGCAAAATATAAAATAAAAAAAAGGAAGAGAAGAAAGAATTTTTTATTAATAGACAGAAGAGAATCATCCGGAGGAAATGAAATATAATTTTCTACAAATTTTGGTCAAAAATTGTGTAAGCGTCTAAAGTTTCAAGAAATACAATAAACAGAAAAGAAAAAAAATAGCAAGCAAATAATAATATTTGTATTTGAATTAATGCGAATGTTACAATCTTTATAAAATATCTCAAAAAGATATGTAATTCCCTGATTCTTCTCTTCACATATGTTCTTGATTTGGCGGAATACTTGCGGCTCAACACTTAGAGCGAAGACTTCTTTGTATGTTGAAGACTTGCAGATCACCAATGTAGAGCAATTATGTATTCATGTGTCTTTTTGGTCCGAAGAAGACCTCTTTATATAGGCTTGAGTTAGGGCTTTAATGATATTTTGGTCCGAGCAATTTTGATTCCTGGGCCTGAAGAACATGAGTTGGGCTTAGGGGTGACAAATGGTTGGATTGGATTGAATTTAGATGGGTTGAATATGGATTGAGAAAAAATGGTTTGAATTACAATCTATCCAAATATAATATGGTCAAATATGGATTTGGTCAAATATGATTTGAACAAAGTGGTTCTAACCCATTGAAATAAATTTGTTTTTCAAAAAAAAAAAAAAATTACCGCTCCCTACAGGCACCCCGCCGACCTTCCACCAACCTATCCCTAAAAAAAAATTTAATTTCGAAAAATAAGAAAAATATGTTTTTCCAAAAAAAATAAAAAAATTTCCCCCTCTCCCGGGCATCCCCCCCCCCCCCCCCCGACCCCGACCTTCACACAACCTGCCCCTAAAAGAATTTTGTTTTCGAAAAACAAGAAAAATCATTTTTTCAAAAAAAAAAAATAAAAAAATTTACCCCTCTCCTGGGCATCCCCCCCCCCGACCTTCCACCAACCTATCCCTAAAAATTTTTATTTTTGAACAAGAAAAATAAAAATTTACCCCCTCTCCCGGGCATCCCCCCCCTCCGACCCCGACCTTCCACCAACCTACCCCTTAAAAATTTTATTCTCGAAAAACAAAAAAAATCTATTTTTTCAAAAAAAAATAAAAAAATTTACCCCCACGAACCTACCCCTAAAAAAAAAAATTACCCCCCGTACCCCCTCCCACTCCCCGGCATCCCCCACCTTCCACCAACCGACTCCTAATTTTTTTTGTTTTCCAAAAATTAAAAAAAATTGTTTCATTTCTCACATATATGCACTGAATATGGGCTGAATATGAATTTTCATGTTAACCTATTTTGTCCATATTTGTATGAGTTTAAATAAGTTGAAGACCATATTAATCCATTTAAGAAAATGAAAGAAAATATGAGTGATCCATTTAATTTAATATGGACAAAATGGTTTCATTTCACTAATATGGGATCAAATTGCCACCCCTAGTTGAGCTCATCTTGTCAACTTAATGAACTGGCCCAAGTGATTTGGACTTGATTTAAGTCATACAATTTTAACTTATATTTTAATCGAACTTTATCAACCAGTAATTTGACTTGGTCAACGTATGATAATTTAAGATTTAATCCAAATTTAATATGGATTTTTCTATAAAACTTTACTGTCTACAAACTGTAGAAAAGGTTTAAAATTCTGAGGTAAAAAGAAGATAAATAGTGGTATTCAAAATTTAATTTTAATAATTTTTAGATTCTACAATTAGTAAGTGTTACACGAATCCTTCCACTTATATAACTAATTCATGCATAAATTTATAACTAAAAGAAGATAATAGTTAATTTTACATTGTAAGTAATACATAAAACTTTGTGTAAATGCACCAAATAAGGAAAAAAAAAAAGAAGCTAAAATAAGATAATGTAAGTCTTGAGCAATGGGCAAGAATGGTCAACACTTTCTACACCATCTTTAGTAATTGATGTGTAGTAAATGTCCTACTCCTCCAACAGCGGGAAGTTCTCGACAGCTATAGTTAAACCTCTAGCAAAGTTACCATAACAGCTAACTAGTCGAAGATGTCTGAACTTGTTGCATCTGTTAGAAAGAGGGAGTACATGAATATTTATAAATACCAGACACCTTAACATGAATATTTGGAAGAACCCGTTAATTACTAAAATATCTCAACATGCAAGTAAGATGAGGAAGCAAATACGAACCTTTGAGTAACGTAGTGGAGCAAGTCCATGTTGCCAAAATTCTCGATGCATCAATACTGACATTCACGTGTAATACGCGTGCATCAATATTATTAGTATTAGAAATGATAAAGATGAGAAGATCTCCTTAATATGAATAGATATGAACTAACACTTTAAAAGACTAATAATATGAAATTGAGATCACAATAATCGCGTAACGCTCTATCATCGGTACAAACTCCACAAACAGCGAACATTAGAAGAAAGAAAATGAATCAATGATGGTTTCAGTAACCAAAGATTGAGCATTGGATCCAGCTGGAATTGTACCGAAATAAGATTCTGAGGTGACGTATAACAATAGTGTTAATGTACCACTTGCTAAAATCGACCCCGTTACTTGATCTATGATGTAAAAAGGTGCCTATATTCAGGCCGGCTCAACGTACTTGGGGCCTAAGCAAAATTATAATTTGAAACCTAAAATATAAATATACTTCGTACACATATTTATTCAAATTTTATTTCTATAATAATTTGACAAATCATATCATACATATATATATATATATATATATATATATATATATATATATATATATATATATATATATATAAATTTGAAACATAAGTCCGCTGATGTGGCATGCCTCATTGCTCAGGAAATAGATTTATTTATTTTTTCAATTTTTTTTTAATATTATTAGCATTTTTTTTTTCATTTTTATTAGAATAATTTTTTAAAAAAATTAAATACACAAAATAAATGATACAATCATTTTAAAACATATGTTAAAACTTGGCCATACTAAAAGTCTAATTCTAATTAAATTTCTTACCTTTTAATAACACATTTATTGCTATTTCAAGTCCATAAAAACTACAATGAAAAGCTTCGTTTTACTTTCCTGATCCTCTCCCTTCTTTTAGTCATTTTTCCTATTTGAACATATATTTTTTCTTCTGTAAACCGTTTCACATGATTTTTAAATAATTATTCTTCATCCTTCATTTTTTACATTTTTATTTGAATTTTTTTTTATAAAATTATGCTAACATATTTTTTTTGTTCTTTTTCAGGTTTTATAGGCAAAGATTTAAAGATTTATGTTTTTAAATTTAGATATTTTTTTTTAAAAAGCAGATGATACTATAAAAAAAGGTAATATAGAGATGTTTCATATTTAAATTGCATAAATATGTGTATTTAATTACGTGGAAAATATATTCTCTGAATATGTATCCAAAAAAAATCATGAAATGAATTCTGAATTCATTGTAAAGGTATGATTTATTTGCCTTTTCTTGTATAATATGTGACATTTCTCTATACCATTTATTTGTATTTATATTTTTTTATTTTATTTAAACTAATTATTTTATTATAAAAATAAATTTTATAATTTATTATAAGTCTATATATAATAATAAAGATGAATATAAAACTGGTGACGTGACCCTTTCTAAGGGTTTCAATTTTGGGGCATTTTTTCTAATTTTAAAATACCAAAAATTCACCTAAAAAATAAAGACAAAAAATAATCATATTTATTTACATTTTAATCAGTATTCATGTTTAATTTATTTTGTCATTAAAGCTATTATTCTCTTTTCCTATAATATTTCTCAAATTCTCATCAATTATAACAAACTGTTTCATTTGATTTAAAAAGAATTCCAACAAACTATTCTCGATAGTTAAATTTTATGATTTTTATTTATAGTTTTTTCCTTTCTTTGTTTTTTTTTTACTTTTCTTTTTTGTTTATTTAATTCAAAAAAATTATCTTTTTATAATATAAATGTATTTCTTTTATCTACTTTATTTGTTTTTTTTTCATATTATTTGATTATCAAGTTTTACCTCTATAACATAAATCTATTAAACTTCAATTTTTGATAATATCATTAATTTTGTGACTTTAAAGTTTTCATATTCATAATTTTCAATTATTAAATTATAAAATTTAAGATACTTTATGATATCTCTCTCAAATAAATTCACACAAATTTTTTGTTTCATGAAATTTCAACGTAAAATTATTCTTTATATTTCATTGTTCTTTGTAGTATTATTATATTCTCAAATTCATGTTTTAACTTGACACGATGAAGAAGACTTTGATTGTTGATTAGTGTGTCAAAGAGGGTGCCGGACAAGAGATCAAAAAAGCATTAACTTTGTATTTTCATTTTTATATATTTTCTTATGATAAGGTTCCAAAGGAAGATGAGTGTGTTTTTATTTTCTCCATATAACTTTGGTTTGAATTTTTATAACTTTTCATTATTGCATGTATGTATTTTATTTAGATGCAAATTAGTTTACTGTAACTTTGTGTGTAATAATATTAACTACTAACAAAGGTCTAAAAATACTATTGCACAAAGAACTATTCATATTGTATTTATTAATAAATGTATTGATATAATTTTTTTTAAGTCTATTATTTCATTTCCTTAAATGATATCAGATTGTCATTTATTCCATTTCCTTAAAATAAAATGATTTTCCTTATTATAATCATTTACTTCATTTCCTTAAATGATATACTTCCCTTACAATCAATTATGTTATTTCGTTAAATGATGATATGACTTTTCTTATTATTGTGATTTATTTCATTTTATTAATTGCCTCTGATCTGTCTATTACTTGTATCTCTCTATTTTCTCTTCATTATTTCTAATTTTTATTTTATTTTCTAATTAAAGAACGAATCATGGGCTACCATATTTATGAGTTTAATTAATTTTATATCAGTTACATATGTTTTTTTTGTTATTTTCCACAGACCAAATAAATTCAAATCTTAAAATATAGTGTCTTTCATGATTTGGTATTCATGTGCAACACATGTGCATAAATACTAGTACTGATGCACGTGTGTTGCACGTAAATGTCAGTATTGATGCATCAAAAAAATTGGCAACATGAACTTGCTTTACTATGTTGCTCTGGGTTATTGTATCATTCTGGGTTCAAGAAGAAGATGTATGCAATAAATTGTTTATAAATAAAATGTATATTTATCTATTCTGGCGTAATTAATTCACTGTTTTGATAATCTTTATATACATTGGACTTATAAGTGTATATATTGACATTATTTTTTTAAAAAAAAGTGTATTTCATGATTTGGTATTCATGTGCAATACACGTGCATCAATACTAGAATTGATACACGTGTGTTGCACATGAATGCCAGAGATACATTTATATAGAATAAATTATACCTTATGCATCTCGAGATATATGTATATCTGAACGAACTAAAATATTATAGATTAACATGTATGTCAGTAAGTCGCTTTAAAATTAATGGAATTTCCGTAAGGTACCCTGGAATTTTCCACCACATGGGATAACTAAACCCTTTGCTTCTTTTGCTTATGCTTGTGAGTCGTGACAATAACAGGTATGGACACTCATTTAATACTTTACTGTTATTGTTGCCTGGAAATAAGTTTGGATAAGTTCTATAGACACTTTTGTCATTTATCAAATATTTTTAAGTAGTCTGAGAAAAACGCAGAAACTCTTCATAGATGCAACCAGCTCAGATATCTTCGTCTAGTTAGATGTCATGGCAACTTCGCAGGAGGATTGACTATAACTGCTGCGAACTTTCCCACTATTGGAGGAGTTGGACATTTACTACACATCTATTACTAAAGATGATGTAGGTCGTTCTTGTCCACTACTCAAATCTCTGATATTAGATGATACTTCATCTTACTTAGTGGGATCTCCGGCCTCAGAAGACAACGCCAAAGCTCTAGCAATTGCCAACAATATGCCGGGACTGCAACATCTGTCATTTCACACAAACAACTTGATCGTTTGAAGGACTACAAGCAATATTTGAAGGTTGTCCGTATCTTGAATCACCTAGCTTAGGCTTTTATTAGTTATTATTGTATCAAGAAGATGATTGTTTATACTTACTGGAAAGTAATGCTCATAATTTGGAATTATTACCCTCTGCAATAGTGTTATCCATCAAAACAATGGTAGAGAAATATACATCTATTTGCTTGTTTATTATGTAACTTCTCCTAATTTTTAGCTTCGAAATGAACTAAATGCAAGCCAATTTCAGAGACTCTTCCTCTAATAGATTTCGTCTTTTATCTTATTGTTTTTTATTTGCTCTCATATTATAATTATTAGCATTTCTACCTCGCTTTGCCTATTATAGGTCTCTTTAATTCTTTTTAAATCCAAACTCAGCATTTCATTCATCTTCAAAAAAGTCGTTTTGATTTGAGGAAGTGCAGTTCATTAATTACAACATAATGTAATCAGAAAAATACACCTACAGAGAAATTACAGGCATCAACCTATTCTACATAATGAAGAATCTACAAAATCGTATATACAACTATCTAATCGTATTAGTCAATGTCCATGGATGGATTTCTTCAGTTAGCAGAATCCTTCCACTTTCACAGTATAATAGGCAATATCCAGTATCAGGGTGTGATCCTAGGATGCACGGCCACTTCCGCGAGGCATTTTCTTTGAGCTAGCTGCATACACATACAAACATCGAGCAACAATATTACGTTATTTGAATTAAACAAACTGAACAACAAAATCTTTTTTTTTCTTGAAGTCAAATTCAACTGACAAACCTCCAAAAAAATACGATAATTGATTGCCTCAACATCAAATATTTTGGTCCAAATGCATCAAGAGGATGCATCCGATAAGTATTTAAACTTCCTAGGATTATCGTTTGAATATTTTAATCCCCAATATGCACACACAAACATTTTAAATTTCCAAAGACTATGACTCCTTCAGATGACTCTCTAGTTCAGCAAGGCACACTGGATCTAACTCTCGAGGTTCCAATTTTCATAAGATGTTAGTTCTTCCGATAAGTGAAACTAGTTGCAGCCCCAAAGTAAAATGTTTCATTTACTTCTGTAAAAGTTTTTTTATCATTTAAACAAGTGCAGTATAACACTCCTCCAATCGAAACAACAAATATTTTATGGAAAAATAAAATGACTACAACTAGTCCCTTGCTTAAACCTAATATCCAAGTTAGATTGCAGATCCCTCAACAATGAGAAGGGAGGCTACTCTTAGTCGTGTGCCGTGAGGCAACAATAAGGCTGCCAGACCAACAGAAACTGGAATTAACAATCAAAAACATCCCAGCCATGAGAGAGAGTAAGAGCACTTACAGTCTTCGACATCTTTCAACTGATAGTAGTGAGGCGCTATTTCTACTAGCCATTCTGGTTTAAGTTCAGTAACCTGCCAGGACAACACACACTTACAATCTCTCTGAATCATTTCATCTGAAGTAATATAACCCTAATTAGACACCAAAAAGAAAGAGAAAAAGAGACGGACTAACCTGCCGCATGTACTCCTTAGTCGTCAGGACCAGCTCATGGTAAACAACCCATCTGGGAAGCGCCTACAACGTGCAAGCGCGAAAGAGCAATGACTTTCATGAAGTTACTATTATCATCAAGGTCATGTTAAATGTCTTGGCAACACAAAAATACAAAGCATAACACAATATGAGAAAGGATTTGAAAGAACTGAAGGATTGAAATGGGAGGGCTGGGGAAGATAAGACCTCATTGGCTGGTTGAGACTGTCAAACAACATCAATAACATAACCTTCATGGTAGGGGGTGGAAGTAGAATAAACTCATGGAGATGGGAAGGGTAAGATATGGATTACTTTCACTAACGCCAATATATCATAAGCTGTTGGTGAGGGAAAAATAGAGTATAGATCCACTGTGAAATAAGAAAATTTCTCCAGTTGAGGCCGAAAAGAAAAAGGGATATGAGATAACCATCATGGACAGTTCTCTATATTTAATAGTCTTGATGTCGGAGAAGAGGCAATATTATGAGCATTTAAGAAAAAGACAAAGTGCATATGTTCACGTGAAAATGTAGACCACCTAAATTGTTCGTGGTGTGAGATTTTTAAATGGTTGAAGCAGCAATGTGTATGAAGTGTACAATGAAAAAGGCACTCTCCAGCTGAAAATCTAAAAGGAGGAAGACAACTTGAAGCACCTGGAATGTTGCCCCACTAGCACCACGTAGGTCCTGTGGAAGCAAAAAAATAGTAGAGCTTTTAAGGGATAAGAGTACAAGTATGTCCATGATCCCGGTTCTTGGTGCACTCGTGAGATCCCAATTTGTCAAGAAGATTGGATGTTATAGTAGAGATCACGCTATGCTGTAGACTCTCCGCTTTTTGGTGTATTGCTAGTATACGAGAGCTTTTCCATTAATAAAGAACTATTTACATCATTAGAAAAGGATTGAAAGGATTGAAATGGAGGATGGGGAAGATAAGACCTCAGTGATAGGTTGAGTCATAATTAGCCAAACAACACAGAATCATCACTTTTCAGGGATGATCATCCGAAGACTAGTAAATCTTAGGAAGAAAACCATGAATGTGCCACCAGATAAGCTCAGTAGGTGGTTGATCTGCCTACAATCACTAACTTTAAATTGTGCTAGCATCTCAACTGTAAAGTTGCCAACCAGAATACCATATCTTGGTTCAAATAAAGTGATGAAGCCAATAAAATAATCCTAAAAAACACAATTTATGCACTCAAAATGTCTGTTATTTTATTGAAAATACATTTGTGAGTTTCTCTTGCATCTTGAGTTTGTTGTCTCTGCACATTTAGAGCCTCTAGTAACTTGCAACATCTTTTTCTATATATTTTTCCATTTTCTAAGTAAACAAATTCCTTTACCTGTGCTAAACCTGAGCTGGGGTGAACGTTAACTGTCTGGGGGTGTTTAACAGTTCGATAAGACCCATTCTTTTGTAGTTTTGCAGAGTGAGGGAAAAATCCTGATGTTATAGCCTTCTTTATAGCCTCATAGTCATTATCGTTTGAAGTCAATTCAATTTCCACCCTTTCCAGCAGGCCCTCCAATTGATCACGGATATCCCTTGCTCTCTTCATGCTTCTGACCTGGAAAGTTAAAAGAATGGTTTCATTAGATGTGTAAGTAGCAATGATAAATCAACTTCATACTTTAAAGTTCAAATCCCTTCCCCCAAACCCCTTTTGTTAAAAGTTGCAGTCTAGTGTGGAACAGTACCCTTCCAGTAGTCATGTTTACGATACAACAATGACAATAAATATGCCCAAGTCCCAAACAAGTTGGAGTTAGCTATATGAATCCTCATTGTCTATGTCGCTCCATTTAAGCATGTCTCAATCCAATATTATAAAATTCTAGAGACTGGAAAAAATACTAAATGCCTTTTTTACCTAAAACCTCATAGATGAAGTTATCTTCTAATGACAGTGGCGAACGCGAATTTTCAAGCAAAACATGGTTTCACCAAATTATTTAGCAGCACCAGAATCATAAGTCATAGCTCAATATATTTTATCGGGCTAGATGGCTTCCTCCAACATGGAAAAGGAGATGGCTATCTAAGCATAGAAAAAGAATTTGAAAGTAATCTGCCAGCATTTTACTCAGCTATTAGATGTTTTCTTTCTAACAAGACAAAGAAAGACTATCTCAGCGTAAAACGAGAAGTCAATACTAACCTGGATATAATTTTCATAGCACCATTGAGTTGAAAAGTTTGTTTCCTTCCAGGAACTGTAAACCTAGAAAACAACAATAGATAAAGAGGTTACCATTTTCAACATGCACCCAAGCAGCACCTCTGTATTTTCTTTTGTTCAGAAGGTGGCAAGTTAAATTTTCAAGTAACTAAATAATGATAGTGTGTTCTCATGACATGGCAATTATTTTGAACTGCAACGAAGACGCCATGTTTTCCTTAACATCATACAGACGTACCATCCCCGTACACCAAAAGAAACATAAACATCGTAGCACTTATTTTCCCCTGATCATGTAAGATATTTCTTTATTCTGTCTTTTTGTTGTGTGTCAATTTCTTTATTCTGGTTTACCTTTCAACTCAAAGATTTTCCATGCCTACCTCCGACCCCGGAAAACTACCTCTTGGAGGCTAGTCTGCCATATGCACTTGTGTCTACTTTGTCTATACATGGATGTACTTCGGAGATTGGATTAATCATTGATCAAGGGAAGATATCAATGTGAAGCAGATATGCAGAACACAATATCATGCGGCTAGAAAACCTATACTGACCAGGAATATGATTGTGCCAGAACAGGTTACTATCATTAAGCAACTAACCTTTAGCAGAGCAATATGATCTCCCACATTTCCCACATGAAAATTCATCCGTGCATTATCTGCGTGGACTTGTTTGTCCTTTGGACGATAAAAGATTGAATTCCCCACAGAAAGCATTGCAGCAATACTTATTATTTCATCAGAACACTTGTACTTGTCAGAGGCAGCAATCATCTTGGACAGCATGGGATCTAGAGGAAACTCAGCCATTCTTCTACCAAGTTTAGTCAACTCGCCAAGCTTGTTAAGTGCACTAAGGGCAAAAAGCAATTCCAGTGCTTTGAGTAGAGCTTCTGCTGGTGGGGGGTCCATGAAGTCAAAATTCAGCAAGTCATGAATCCCAAGGCTCTTGAGAGAGAGCACAACATTTGCAAGGTTGGTCCTTTGTATTTCTGGAACTGTGTTATCGTCCAAATCATTCATGTAATTATATGCAGTGTATAACCGAAAGCATTTTCCAGGACCTGTTCTTCCAGATCGACCAGCACGTTGGTTCGCAGATGCCTTTGATATAGGAGCGACCAGTAATGACTCCATTCCCGTCCGAGGGTTGTAAGACTTCATCTTAGAAAATCCCGGATCAATAACATATTTAATCCCATCTATTGTCAATGATGTTTCAGCAATATTTGTAGCCAGGACAACCTTACGCGCCCCTTCAGGAGTGGGCTCAAATATCTTGGCTTGTAATTCTGTTGGCAAATTTGCATATATTGGGCAAATTATCAGGTCAGCAATTTTTGTCCCCAGGCCCTTTATCCGGTGCTTAATGATCTCCTCCGCTGTTTCAATCTCTTCCTGCCCAGTGAAAAATATTAATATGTCACCATCACCCGGGTGTTGAGTTACATGGATCTGAAGAGCGGTTACTACTGCTGCATCCAAGTAATCGGCCTCTGGAGCTTTTGTATAGTGTATCTCAACTGGAAACCGCCTTCCAGGAATTTTAAAAATTGGAGCACAGTCAAAATAATCACTAAACTTCTCAGCATCTAGAGTAGCACTTGATATTAGCAACTTCAGATCAGGCCGAAACCGAGAAATATCCTGTGACAAAGAAAGTAGATTGTTAGCAACAGGAGGAACATGGGGATGCAGTTCCACACCACATTAGTGTTGCAACTGAAGGCAAAGAAACCAACACAAATTTGTTACACTCCATCCCAGTTCACTAATCCATAAACCCCCAATAGCCACCATAAAATTATTAATGATTTGTGTGACTAGGGAAGGAAAAATAACAGAGAAAAATTTATGCTGTCTGTTTCCTATGAAAATGGCGAGGAAAAATAATTATTTTCCTTCCCTGGAATCAAAGTGAGAATTTTGGGGAGCCCCATGGAAAGCCTTGCTACGAAGAGATTTTTTATTAAATTTCCTCTCCATGTTTCTTTTCTGAAACGTAGAGAAAAATTAAGACAAATTCAAGAACAATACGCTTTGTATAATCGTGTTTACGCAAGCTGCTTTGACAAGCAAACAAGCAGAGAGGTCGCAATTTTGGCTGCTTCCCAGTTTCCAAACAAAGGGTAACTCCCGATTATGACCAAGAGTTAGGCATCATATTAAGATCTAAAAGCTACTTGATTCAAAAAAAATTTAAAGACTAAATAAAGGAAAACTTGCCTTAACCAAGCCAAACAAGATGTCCGTTGAAAGTGTTCTTTCGTGTGCCTCGTCAACCATAATGACACTGAAAAGCCAGGCACTTGTTTAGAGAGATCAAAAGGTTTGAGTGTTAGATAAGGATGAAAATAAGATCATTTACTACAGCACAAACCTATAGCTTGCTAGATCAGGCTCGCCAAGAAATTCTCTCAACAGCATCCCGTCGGTCATATATTTCAGAATCGTATTCTCAGAGGTGCAGTCTTCAAACCGAATGGAATAGCCAACCTGAATTTGATGGATTTAGTCATAACATAATGGTCAACTAATGTGAATATTGACAAAATGTATCTCCAAGTTCTAAGGTACAAATATTATTTGAACAAGACAGCTTTAACATATTCGCTAAAATAGAGCAAACATACCATCTCTAACTAATAAACGAGCAAACATATCATCTAAAGCATACCTCATGGCCAAGTTTGACTCCCATTTCTTGAGCAACACGCGCAGCAACACTCATTGCAGCAACTCGACGAGGTTGAGTACATCCAATCTATGAGAAGCAAATAATAGTTTCAGAAACCATAGACAATATATTCTCATTTCTACATCGCTAAGAACAGGTGTTTGGTGGCTTTATAAAGGAGATAATAAAGGAAATCTGTGTAGTAAATTTGCAATGAAGAAACAGATGACTGTTAGTTTCATTTGTTCCATTGCACATTGAACACCAAGATGCCATTAGGAAACCTCTCCTTTGCAGCTTCTCATGTGTCAAGCAAGCCCTACTGATCACCAACCAAGTAAAACATCTCACCTTAGTTGGTAACCTGTTTTTCCAGACCTTTCCCCAAGGGTCAACCACTCCCCCATTAAACTCACATACTTTTCTGTCATATAACCTACTAACTGATAGATTTCCATCACTATTATGGTTCCACTTCATTGCATTTGCTTCTGAATGTGTGCTTTAAAACCACTTAGCGTGCAATAACTCAGCTACTCTCTAAGTCTCCTAATCATTTAAGAGCCTTCTGAAGCTCAAGTTCCACCCGTGAAGGGACCACATTTCATTTATCTTTGCATCTGCATTGGTGCTGAGAATGAATAATTCAGAAGAAAGAAGTCAGCGAGGTCTCCTGGCCTATCCAGAGTTCTTCACAGAACAGAATTCTAGCTCCATTGCCCACCTTGTAGATAATGTTTGTGGCAAGTTGATTCCACAAATTTCTAATAGTTCTCCAAACTGACATTCCATAGGCATTGTTCATTGTATTGGAGTATCATGTGCCAATATGCCGATACTTGTTAGAAATAACTTCCTTCCATAGCGCCTGCTCCTCTCTGCGAAATCTTCATAGCCATTTGGTCATTAGGCACTAGTTTTGCAGGCCCAAATTCCTGATTCCACGACCCTCAGACCTTTTGCTCAACAAAAGCAGTTTGCTACTTAACCAGATCTATTCCCTTTACCTCCTTGTTTCCAATTTATAGGAAATCCCTCCTACGTTTGTTTAGTCTTTCTTCCACCTTGACAGGCTTAGGGAATAAAGACATAACATAAGTGGGCAGTAAATCTAGCACTAAATTTATCAGGTGGGTAAGTCCTCTGGACTTTTGCAACATCAGCACTTTCTTGGTGCTTATGTGAATAATCCATACATACTTATCAAATAGGAGCTTGTAATTTAGCATACCCCTCCACTAATTATATGACATTCTCTTTTAGTCCCAACGACATCACTTTGTATGCAAGTTAATGCTATATCAGAAAACAGTCTCAGCCTCTAAAAACAGAAAACACCCTCTTTATTTATGGAGGGTGCGGTATATACTCTATATATGAGAGATCCATACCTTCCCACGTTTGGTATATCCTGCCTCGTGCAGATACTGTGGTATCTGGGTGGTCTTCCCAGAGCCCGTTTCTCCAACAATAACAAGAACCTGCAACAAGCAACCAATTTGTATACAGTGTCCACACAAAACCTTAGTGCAAAAGGACATTATAACTAGCTTCAGACCCCCCAAAGAAAAGTAAAAAACAGATGCAAGCAACTGACCAACCTAACCTGATGATCATTAATAGCTTGGAGCAAATCATCCTTGTAGGGATACATTGGTAGGGTCTTCCTATCCTCCTAAAATGTATCCATGAAAGACGATTAATATAAATGAGTTTCAACAAATCAAACATTAAAATATGGAAGGTACAAGTTACAACTGTGGTCTATCTAGCAAAATTGGTCTCAATGAAAACTAAGAGGTTGCAATAACGAGCAAAAGCGAAGGATTCTAACAGATAAGGCATAACTTTATAGATGCAGACCTTCGTAATCAAATTCCATCCACCGAATTCTACAAACAGAATCACCCATTTTGGAAATATAGATTAAAAAATCTAACTCAATATGGTCAATGTAATCCATTGGTAACTCCCACCTTGCAAAGCATGGATAAAAACATTGGTGAACACTCAAATGGGTTATACTTATAATATATACACACACATACATAGAGTAGATTCGAGCTTTTTCTTCCAAAAGGGTACTTAGTTACAGGACCTCATCTATAGTGAATAAGTAGCAGGGGAGATAATACAGTCCATGATATACTTTTTTTTGGCAAAAGACAGTTCATGAAAATCCACAGAAAGCATAAATCTCATGATCACTTGATTTAACACACAGATATACATTGCTTGTTCGAAGCCCCAAATCACAACCCATCATAGTAAAAGGAAAAGAAAGACCCGATAACTCTTCTATAATAAGCCAAAGAGATGAGAAACGGTTCAGGCAGGAAGTAAAGGAGAGATCAACACTAGTCGCTGAAGTATGCTGCTGTTAAGGCCTAAATGTTTTTTTTTAGTTAGATTAGACGCCCTTGTGTCTTCCATTTTGTCCATATCTCGACTTCCACCCTCTTCTTCAGCCACTTTTTGATTTACTTTGCAATGATACTCATGTCATACTCACAATGGATTACAAACGAAATTCACCGATGTTAGCAGTCTCGCGCATATGAGAAAACTAACATGAATATGTTTATACAATCCTATTAGAATAGGAATAGGTTTATACAATCCTATTTATAATAGGAATAGGAATACATATAGAAATAGGAATAGTAAATAGTATCCTACTTGGTAAAGGCCTGTATTCTAGTGTCTATAAATAGGGTCTCAATGTAATAATGTACATAAAACAACAATTCAATAATATTCTTTTTCCAATATTTCTCACATGGTATCAGAGTCTCTACGATCTTCATAGAAAATTTAAGAGCTTCCGCTGCCGACGGGTGGCTACTAATATATTCAAGGGAAGAAAAGACATATCACCATGCGTCAATTTTCGGTGACTTTAGGGATGTTTTGTGTCAACCCCATATACGTCGGTAATTGTGTAGCACCGTGCCATCTTTCCGGTGACTACTTTTTCATATTTAATTTATGTAGCACCGTACCAGCTTTTTGATGACTACTTTGTCATATCTAATTTGTGTAGCACTGTGCCATCTTTCTGGTGACTACTTTTTCATATTTAATTTGTGTAGCACCGCGTCATTCTTCCAGTGACTACCTTCTTTTCACATATTTGATTTTCGTAGCACTGTGCATCTCTCCGAGCTACTTTTCATATTTAATTTGCGTAATACCGTGAATTTTTCAGAACTACTTTTTCATATCTGAGTTGCATAGCACCGTGTGACTTTTCGGTGACTCCTCAAATTTAATTTGCATAGTTTCATTCGTCTTTCCAATGACTCTTCAAATCAGATTTATGTAGGGTTGTGTCATCATTCCGACCCTACTTATATAATTTCTCTTTTTCAATAGGATCGTACCATCATTCCGACCCTACCCATATTATTTCTCTTTTTCAATAGGGTCGTGCCATCAATCCGACCTTTATTATATAATTTCTATTTTCTAGTAGGGTTGTGCCAACATTCTGACCGTACCCATATAATTTCATTTCTTAGATTGTGACCACTTTCAGCCATCAAATCTAATACTCCGACATATGAGCATGTTCCACACAATTTTTTCGGCGACTTTTTTGTTTAAATTTAATATCGACATACTTTATATTAGATTTTGAACACTTTGTTGCTCAAGGGGAGTTTAGTAGTCTTGTATGTCGATTATATGAGTCACTCTATGGTCTGAAACAGTCTTTGCAAGTTTAGTTTGAGCAGTTCAACACTATAATTTTATCACTGTGTTTTATCGACATTATGCATCAAATTCAGTATTTCATGAGAAGATTAAGCACATTGAGATTGACTGACATTATGCATCAAATCCAGTATTTAATGAGAAGAAAAGCACATTGAGATTGATTGTCAGTTTTGTGAAATCGACTGATCAACTTGCAGATATCTCACCAAGCCCCTCATAGGTCCTTATATTAATTATATTTGTAACAAGCAGGTACATGAACTGTATGCACTAGCTTGAGAGGGAGTGTTAGAACATGAATATGTTTATACAATCCTAATAGAATAGGTTTATACAATCCTATTTATAATAGGAATAGGAATACAAATAGAAATAGGAATAGGAATACAAATAGAAATAGGAATAGTAAATAGTATCCTACTTAGTAAAGGATTGTATTCTAGTGTCTATAAATTGTGAAATAGGGTATCAATGTAATAATGTACACAACAACAATTCAATAATATTCTTTTTCCAATATTTCTCACAAAAACTATAAACAAATATTGGAAAACCATAAGTGCTAATTCTATTGAGCAGAATGATGCTAAAAAATCAATACCTGGAGTTTTTCAAACGCTGATTTAGCCATAGTTTTCTCTATTGACTCAGTGGAAGCCTCTTGGTCAACCTAAACACAAACCAAAGATGATCTTAAAATTGATCAAGAAATTTGCAAGAGAAGATTTAGCATAACAACATGTCGACAGGGTTGAACAAGCAGGCATACATTAACACCATCCATTACGGCTGCCTTTATGAACTCAATCTGGTCTTCAAACACAAATCTGCACCAAATTAGTTCCTAGGTTTTAAATAATAAGATTTAGATGGAAAACATGATACAGATCCTTGATACAGCAAAATTCACTATCTGTAAAGCACAGAAGCCAATTCTTCCATACCGTCCCTTATGCATGTACATTATACACATATATGAGAGAGAGAGAGAGAGAGAGAGAAGCATAGAAAAAGAAGCAGGGCGAGAAGCTAGAACTTACTGATAGTCCTCAGATCTTGACTTTCTATCTTTTGAACCAAATTTAAGCGTCGCCTTCCCTGTGATGCAATGATTCCAAATTTAGAGACTCGAGAACTTCTAAGTTCATAAAAACTTTGAGTAAGGTGAATTAAAGATTACCAATCTGATGTTCCTCCCATGCTTCTTGTTCAGCAAAAGGATTCATCTTTTCAGCAGCACCTGGATCCCTGGAAATGTAAAAACATAATATAAGACCATATAAGCTTCTTAAGTAATAGAAATTGATTCTCTAAGACCAACACACACTTTTCCACAACTCTCTATGCAGGAGCAACTGTTACAATCTTTGTCAATATAACTAACCTGTATCGCTGCGAAGCCACAGAAAATCTCTTTTCCTGATTTACACCACCTTCAAGATCATAGGCATCAGGTATTCTATACTGTATTTAAAACAAAAGCAACCATAAGGAATCTTCATAGAAACTGACATAAACTGGAACAAGGCATAAGAGTTAAATTTCATCCCCCGAAATCAACTTATTTTATATTCCCTATTTCCATATCTTTACAATTCGTTCATGTATTCTTCAGATTGGTGCCACTAGTACCAAAGCACCAAACTCACCTTGCCATGATTTGGGACATAGCTACCTTTTGTGAAGGGGGTTCAACTGAATCTCTTCACCGAAAAAGTACCCTGTGCAACTAAGGTTAAAAAATTTCCTTCTTTTGTATCTATATAAACTGTTGAATCCCCTTGATATAGGTTTATGTCTTAAGTGTGACAATTTTTAATTTTTTTGAATCCCCTTACTCAAATTCCAGGTTTGCCACTGGCCATAATTTAGACTTATCACATGAATAATTCAGACATTAAAATTTAAACATTGGATAAGAAAACAAGCCAAGTATAAATAATAATAATAATAATAAGGGAAAAGGGTCAAAAATACCCTTCAACTTTGTTTTATTGGTTGATTATGCCCTTGCCGTTAAAGTAGAGTTATTTCTACCCCTGTCGTTACTAATTTCACCATATATACCCCTCATTTGACGGAAAGCCCCAAATTAACCAAAATTACCCAATTTCAATTAAAATGACCCGTTTCTCTTGTAATCTAAACCCGACCCACTAAACTAAATTAATTCGTACTCAATTAAAACCCAAACCCATTTGTTTAATCTTCTTCATCTCCTTCCACCATTAAAACACTTACGGCTGAAATTTGAAATATAGTAGAAGGCATGAGTGGAACTCTATTGGCTTATGTGGCATGCCACATGGCATCCAAGTGGCGTTTAACAGATTCTGTTAATGGAAAGGGTATTTTTTACCCTTTAGTTTGACGGGAAGGGTATATTTGAGCCGAAATATAGTTCAAGGGTATATTTGAGCTATTCCGAATAGTTCAAGGGTATTTTTGACCTTTTTCCGTTTTAACTATGAATGAACATATAATTCATACAGCAAATCCAGAAGTTAAGCATTTTTGTCGAAGTTCTGAATTAAACTGCACCCAAGCTTTAAGAGAAGCTTTTTTCATTAAGTAATAAACTTTATTTACAAAGGGCAGAACACATCTGCATACAAGAAGTATACTAAAACAGTAAAAAGTAGAAAACCTTACAGAAAGATATAATTTTCTATAAATGACATGATATCATCTATACATACAAGAACCTCGTGGGGACATCAAAAGGCAATAACAGATAAAAGGCTATTCCTCAAGTATACAAAATCATTCTCAAGCCTTAAGAGAATATACAAGGAAATAATATTGTTAGGGGATAGAAAAAAGTTATTCATAAAGGAAGATTAGTGCAAGGAAAGCTCATCCTTTAGTTAGAAGTACCCAGATGTAGTCTTTATTAGAACAAAGCAATAAATAACTCATAGGGAACAATAGACACCGAGATGATAATATTTAAAACCACTTTTTTTATGATGACTATGGTATCCGAGCCAGCTTTCGCGCACATCAACTAATTCCACGGAATACCTGCCACCTCCCACCAGCAACAGGTACCGAGTAACTCTATCCACCAAGGCTAGGACAGATGGGAAGAAGCACCTAGCTTTTTTGTCTCCCCTGGAATTTGAAACAGAAACCTCATGGCTCTCAACCACTTCATTGACCACTAGGCCGACCACACCCTTGGGTGCATTTAAACTTCATTTTTTCTTTTTAACTTTTGTATGTATGTTATGATGGAGGGAAAGTAACAGAGATACTAGATAATATGACAAGCAAGAAATAAAAGCAATAAATGGCAGAGACAATAAAAATAACGGATGTAATGAAACATGTGCTTGGAAGCGATAAATTTTCAGAATATTAGTTACCTCATCCATATCATCACTATCTTTTGATCGCTTCTTAACTAGTTCATATATTTCCTTCTTATATCTGCAATGTTATAGAGGTCCTGAGTACACAACAGCATATGCATATACAAAGCAATCCCGCATTCAACCAGAACCTAGTAAAGAGAATGTTAGACAAAAAAAAAAGGCAAAATGCAGAAAGGCGCTAACTCCGTGTTCACAAGAATTCACTCAGTACTCATCAGAATTTTCATATGACAAGGGAAAGGTGAAATTATATCATTATGAATGATCACAGGAATTTTAGTGAGATAAAATCAAGTTCATAACCAAAAAACAGCTGATAAAAACACTAGATGACTTCATATTAACTCGAATTAGGACTTCCACTGAAGCAGGAAAGATAAGCATGTAATACCCATTCACATATAAGCTACTAGAGGAGAATGACAAACACAAGACAGTTTAGGATTCAATATCAAAACAGTAGATGCTCTTCACATCATACAATCTCTTGGTAGTCAACAAACAAGTCTTGAAATATACAAGTGCCACAGAGTGAGTTCACTACAGAGTACAGAAGCAATTGCAAGAAGAAATCAATAAAATCAAATCTCAAATTAAGAATAATTTCAGAATGAGTATCTAAACAGGGGGGCGGATGCATTTCCTTGCCTTAGTTCACGTTTCTCTGCTTCTGTCAGCTTCACTCCCTCAAATAAGTACTGCTCATCTTCTAAATCGTCTCTGAAATACCACAAACATGGTTAGACAGTCTCCAGTAACCAGAAAGCAATTTTAGATTATATCACATAGAAAAACATTATTTACTTCCATATATAATAAGGATGGTGTAAACTATAATGTACAATCATGTAAATACCGGAGTTCCTCTAGCTTCTTCTGCTCCCTTTTCTTCAAGTATTCTTGTCTTGAAACCTTCCTGGATCACAATCAAATTGGGATGTGAGTATGTAAATTATGTTTGAGTGCCAAATGAAGTGCTCAATTTGCAAACACAAGGATTGATGGGTTATAATTGTATTCAAAGCTCAGGAAGATATTGTGAGATTGCCGAAACAAACTGCTTACATATAACTTAAGTACATTTTTTTCATACTTCTGTCCTAAATTCTTCATATAGTTATAGCATATCCGAGAACTGAGGCCTGTAGTATATCAATGTCCTTCATGGAGGTCCAGATGCAAAGATACAGTACCTCATCCCAAATTGAACAGTGTATTTTAAATTGTATGACAAAACTAGTCCCCACCCCACCCCACCCCGGCCCAATAAAAACCCCACAAGAAATAGGTAAACAATAATAAAAACAGTAAAAAATAGTGAACATTAAATGTGGAACACGATGCCCTAGAAAATGTAATTAGTGAGAAAGTTATTCAATCAATAACACAATATCAGTCTATTTCAACAAGACCTTGCTATGCATTAACATCAGCTGCTTCTCAATTACATCCCTAATCGACCCTAGAATTGGTGAATAGCAACATAGTTCTCTAGTACAGAACACTACTTTGTGTATTTTTCTGTCTCAACGCAAGAACCTAAAGTAAGAGGAGATGGGATTTCCAAGAACTGGTGTTGTCTGGCCCATGTCACACTGCACAAATCCCCACCTGATGCATTGGAAATTCAAATATGGCTCTAATATCTGGATGTTCAACAATTCATGGGTATTAAAAAGGACAGTAGATGAATGATTTTTTATATTTATTTATTTTTCATGAAGTAAGAAAAAAATAAAGGACAATGGATGAAATGTTACAGGTAGGAGACTACAAAACATAAAAAGAAAGAGAAGTTGTTTGAAGAACAACACCATCGAGTTTTCTATAACTTGCTTAGAATTAAAGAATTATGAGATTATTCAGACAGAGGCATTCCACATTAAAAGAACTTATGCGCCATTTATATTTCTAATGCAAACTAGACAAGATGATTTGACAAATGACTGGTCAAACTGTGTTCTTGTACATACTGATCAAATAGTCTTTTATCAAAAAGCAGATAAGCCTGAAACAAAAATTTAACTTGTATACCACAGCAGATCTACCTATTGTTTCGTTTTTCTTTAAGAGTGAAACATTCAAATAACTTCAAAAAATGACATCCAAGCTCTAAGCCAAGAAAGTCAAAAAGCTCCAATTTAAATCCCTTACCATCATATCTACCAACAAGCATATTTATGTTTTCCCAGGACCAACAACATTGGAACTACAAGACTTATTTAATCTACCTTCCTTTTCTTTTTTCTCTTTTTCCTTTTATGGTTAGCTATACTCAAACACACTTCAATTACCTCCTTTGAATAAAATATACAAGTAAAAGAACCACTTAAGAATAGGTATTCCAAATTAAGGATGAATTATGTGGTTACCAAAGCAAGAATTTTTTTCGTAAGACCTAAGATTTAATAAAATAGTGAACCAGATTGTATGGTAACTAACCTTAAAGGTCCAATGTCATCTCGCTCCAATGCATCAGACCTCCTGATTGCCTCTTCTGTCATTTATTCATGTATGAGCTGACTTGCATAAACTGTTCTTTCTACTGAAGAACAGGAAAAATGAAACATACAAATATACAACAGAAATTGTATCTACGGTAAGGTACCTTCCTCCTTCCTTGTTAATTTTGGCTCTCCCAACTGTTATTGTAGAAAAAATACCACATTAGAACGAAGATAGATGAAAAAATAATGTTGGCATACAAGAATAAGTCTGACCTTCATTAATAGACACAGGACGAAATCATATCAGATAATTTGAACAAGAGGTTTGGTAAATATGTCAAAGCAGAACACAAATATGTGTGTGATATTCCAACTAAAACCTATCACAAATGATGTAAGATACTCAGTAAAATAACACAGAAAATCCGGGCGCATCCGTGCCTCCATTTTACCACCTTCAAAATGAAAAGTCCAATAATCAAGAGAGGCCCTCAAAAAAATAGCCATATTGATGCAAAAACACAATCAAAGCTGTTTCCTTCTTTTTTTAAGATGAAGTATTTTACCAAGGCTAGTACCAAGAAGGTACTGCAAAGATGCAAAAAAATAATAATAATAACAAAAATAATCAAAGCATGTGATGCTCAGACTGGCAACCTATTAGAAGATGCTGAATATGACAGCAAATAAAAGACAGAAATCCCTAGTGAATATGTGCCACAGCTTTACACTTTCAAAATTAAAAGCAACTGAAGCAAAAAAGACGTTCAAATAAGAACTTTGTCCACAATAGCTGGTTTCAGATGCTTAACTCCACCATTGTGAGCTTGCTCACATCACCGGTCCCAAGCCTGGAAAAAGGATGAGGGTTGTGGTAGGCTGTCAGTGTAAAACTAGCCAAACTAGTCAATTCATGATGAATCCTCACAAAGGTTGGCCTGAGATGAATTAAATTGGGGAACATGGCCAGAGAGGATTCATACGCCCAATCCAAATTTGTTCAGGACTGAGGCATAGTTGTTGTTCATTTGTTGTTGCTGGTTTAAGATGCTTAAAATAGTCAAATCCACAAGACAACCCCCACTGCATTTGTAATATTGTAAGGGACCAATCTCTAATTGTCGAGAGTGCATCCACGCTTCAGTTTTACAACTCTAAAATGGTTAGACTAATAGATTGGTTAGCCAATTACTTGAACATTCCTCTCCATCGAAAACAAACCTGACAGCGAATTCAAATCATAGAAGCACCGCCTGGTATCTGAGCACAGAGACGTTCAAACAACGTTGAGATTGCTCACCTTTCTAGTCCCTGCAGCATCTCGCTCTTTGATATGTCGTTCCAACTCCTCCCTCTCTCTTTGGTCCCGAAGTAGTTCCTCTTCTGACTGCAACCAAAAAACAGGCAGTTAACGTCATGTGGATCGGGAGTTCTGAGTATGGAGAAGGTGAACAGGCAAAAAAAGTCTAAACAATACACCATAAGATGTACCTCAGAGTTGTCACTGTCATCTTGGTCTTGGGATGTTCGTCTCCTCACCCGTCTTTCTTGCTCCTCATCCCTAACGACCTACACCATCATATTTAGTCAAAACAAAGCAACTAGTTAAAACAAGATTCAATATTACAACAGCTTACCATCAAAAATAAAACTGAAATCTATCAATTAGAAGAAGAGTAAAATCACTATGCCTCATCATCTTCCTCCCCATGGGTCTCAACCCGCCTCCTAAACTTCTTTTTGTGTGTATCCTCTTTCCTATTCTGAGAGGGGACAGAACTACTTTCCACACCAGCAATATTGTCATCATCATCATCAGGCTCCAAAAGTGTGTACGCCTTTTGCTTCCTCGCCAACAATGTAGCCTCCCTTTCTTGTTGTAGATACATCTGGTACAACAAGAAGCATCAAGCGCTATGAGATAAAGCACAATGTTTTACCAAAAGAATTCTCGCTAGTACGACCCTGTGAAATAACTGAAATTGCAGACAAACTAACATTTGTCCCTGTCGTCTTGTGCTCAACTCTGGCAAAAATTTCTTGAGCAAACACTGTTGTTTCACTGGAGGATGACATACCCATATCATCTACAAGCTGATTTGATAGATTGGCAGCTGATGAAGCTTTCTTAGCTGCATGAAAATGATATTATGAACAATGTTGCCACAACAATTGTTTAGTAAAATATAAGAAGAAGACGTACCAAGATTAAGAACATAAGAGACAACTGTGGATTGCGAGTACCCTAGAAGAGACATCAATTTGTCGAAAACCCACGTCCTCAATTCAGACCCCATTTTTTACTGCATGAAACAACAAAATACACAACAATGGAAGTTAGATTTACTAGTATGCATCTTCACATCAACATTGCTGGAGTTCCTGCCCCTCCATTACACAAATCTAACAAATGGTTCATTACGTATGCCTGCAGTTGATTATATCTTATACAAACCAGACAATAAGCATTTTATCTTTTTAAATAATCATTATTGCTCAGTTCTTCTAAGTCATTGAAATCTAAAATAGTAAATCAAATATTTCGCAGAATAGAAATAGAGATATTATGCTTCGTTTAGCACACTATGCTATGAATTGATCTCTACTTTGACAGAAAAAACAAGTAAACCAGATATCAGTAAGGGCAGCCCGATGTTAATCTCTCGCTATGCGCAGGGTTCGGGGAAGAGCCGGACCACAAGGGTCTATTATATGCAGCCTTACCCTCATTTCTGCAAGAGGCTGCATTAAACCAGATATCAGTACACAAAGTATATAGAAAGTAGGAACCTAGACTAGAAATTATATTCAATATGCAAAGCCAGTTTGTCTATCACGAGTATGGCCCAAACTTTTGAAAACTAAAGTTCCACCTAAACTGCTTCCTGTATTTGAACCCAAAGAGCTAACTAATAACCTTCGTTTCCTTTTTTGTTGACAGTCAGAGAAGCTTTGTTGGCAATGACGTGACCTTTTGCACACATTATTAGAGAAGCCAAAACCATTTAGATATTTTTTCTATAAGTAACTTTTTCTCATAAGTAACTATATTTAGTAATTTTCAATGTTCAGCCAAAGGGGACAACTATGTTCCTGACATAGTGATTTTAAGCCAAATATTTAATTAGAAGCAAATTAAACAACTACTTAACAGCATGGTATTACAAAAACCAGAAGCAAATTAAGCTAGTACTTGACAGAATGGTATTACAAAAGGGAATTTTCAGAAATATACAGCTTTTAAGAATATTTACGTCACAAAGCCCATATATAATATTATACAACATGATATCCAGGGGGAAATCAACATATACATGTATCAACCTTGTATAAAGTTTATAATAGTGCATTACCATTATCAAAAAAATAAAAGGTGTTTATATACAAATATGAGTTAAATTGTTTGTTTATAATAAAATATGGGCAATGTGGCATAAATATTTCAAAATAGACATAGGGCGTATTTTTTCCATTATAAAAGTACTAATGATTTTACCCCTTAATAAACTTTTTTTGTCAACAACTAAGCGCATCTCGACTACCCTATCAGATACCTCCTACCTTCCACTAGCACATGTACCAAAAAATTTCCCCAACAAGGCTTAGGTAGATTGGAAGAAAAAAAGAAATCACCAATTCAGTTATTTTGCCCTCACTGGGATTTGACCCTTAGTTTCCATGGTTTCATCCCAGTCCTAGGCCACACATCCTTGGGTGTAGTGGTGGCCACTTTCACCCATATTAGCTTGACCCACCCAACCTGCCTAGCATTCCAACCCCACCTATTTTAAATGTTGGTAAATATGGTTAACCCATTTTTGAACGACACTTAAATGGATAAAAACGGATTGAATGCAGGTTGAACATGGGGTGAATGCAGTTTCAAATTTGAATTAGTTTCCCACCGCTGGCCCAAGCAATATTTCATTTACACAGAAACTTATGAACATTCTCCGAATGCTTGACCCTTGTATGATGATTATATGTATCCATTAAAGCAATAGTAGTACAACTTACTAAGAAAGAATAAAATAAGTCATAGCATAAATGAAACCTTTTCTTCACCTTAAAAACCATGAAAAGGAAGCACCACAAACATGCATATGCCAAGTGTAGAACAAATAGAACAAAAAAATATGAGTAATCTACAAGAAGTAATAGACAATAAACGAAACTTGGATCCCTAATAAGTAAGGGTTCTCTATGAATCGTATATAATGTTCAACTCTATTCAGGTCTCATTCCACTACGAGAGGTTTAATCTCCTCAGCACATTTCAAATTCCCACTCATAACAAGCAAAATCAGTTTCATTTTCAATGACCCAAAACACACAAAAAATAAAACAGCTAATCAGTGGAATAGAGAAAGAGAGGGTGGTGTTCGACGGAATAAGATTACATAAGAATTACCTGTGCTCAGCAACCCACCACCGGATAGCCACAGGATTGCCGACGAACTGCCACCAGATGGTTTCTTGTAGGAGAAAAATGGATAAAACTATTAGACTTAAAATCAGGATGAAGGGAGGAAGGAGAGGGACTCAGAAAATATTGTTCTTCAAAAAATATAAACTTAGAAAAAGGTGTGTTAAGTTTGCCGTTTCAATAAAAATTACGGAAAAGGGTTATTTTTAGCCGTCCCAAAAAAATGACACATTTATATATTAATTAATAATTTAATTATAAAATATTTATTTTATCTTTAATAAAATAATTTACGATCATACAAGTTTCTATAATTTAATTTGGACCACAAATTTTAAAATTTTCATTTCTTTCTAAAATTTCGTGCCGAATCAAACTACCTCACATAAAATGGGACGGTAGGAGTATTAACTATCTGAAATAACTTAAATATACAAATATCCTTCTCATCAAACTACTGGGTTATACCTAACCTTCTATTCAACAGAAGTATTCATGTGTGTGTCAAATGCCACATTGGACGTCACATGGAGTCCACATGTACGCGTCAAATATACGCCACTGCCATACACAAATTGAATCTCTATTTCAATATTTTCCCCCCTTATTTCATCATTTTCCGTAGAAACAATTTCACTTCTTTCTTCATTTTGCAGCTAAGATTTCTAAGTGACATAGATTTCAAAATAATGTCAGAATTCTCTCTCAATTCACTTAAAACATCGTATGCAAGAAGATGTTATTGCGATCTCAATGCTTAAATTGACGACTTTGACTGATGAATGCATGGAGAAGGTTCTACAAATGTTCAAGACCCAAAGTAAGTTTGTAAATTAGATTGAGTTTTGTATTTTTATATACAAACTTTTATTAGTTAAATTAACATTAAGTATTTCTGCAAAAAG
The DNA here is from genome assembly GCA_016801875.1 of Solanum sitiens. NCBI lineage: Eukaryota > Viridiplantae > Streptophyta > Magnoliopsida > Solanales > Solanaceae > Solanum > Solanum sitiens. The sequence goes on from JABWTJ010000101.1 coordinate 1,103,698, forward strand.
TTATGTAAACTTGATGGGTGAATTTGTACACTACATGTCGGTCACTTCATATGGATATTGAAAATAGAAAGATAAACAATAACTCCCACCAAGATCATTAATTGTTATAACGAACCTAAAGGGTAAATTGGAAATCATGAAGGTTAAAAGAAACATATTAAAACAGATTGTCGATGGAACGAAAAAGGCTGAAAGGGACAATTTGAAAAAAAATTCAAAAAACGAATTTTTTTCGACCTAAGAGGCTGGAAAAGCTATGATTTACAGAAGAAAATCAAAAGGTTGAAAACTATCGTTTTCATTTCATGTGCTTTGTTCATTGTGTTTCATGTAAGAATGTTGATGTGAATGTATGTCCTTTATGAAATGAATGTTTAGGACTCAATGTATGGATTGAATGTTTGTTCATGTTGTATTAGCTACGAACTTTGTATTTTGTAATGAAATTGAAGTATTTATGGAGTTTGAATTATACATTATGAATTTGGTATTTTGTAACGAAGGAGGAGTAATTGTACAGAGAAAAGGATGAAATGTTCACCAACTTGTTATTTGTCAAAAACCAACACAGTTGGTCAATAGAGAAATGAAATGATAATTCATTACCAACACTAACTAAAAATAGAAATAAACTTCACACAATCTGGTAAAAAATCAAAAATTAATGTTTCACCTAACTAAGTAGAGAAACTGAAGATAAACTTCACAAAAGCTGAATATAAACTAAGTAGAGAACTGATGAAGAAATTCATTACAAAATACAGAGTAAAAACTGGAAATAAGCTTCACAAGATCTGAACAAAATGAAACACTAATGTTTCACCAAATTTCATAACTTTATATCACAAAATTATGGGGGTTGGGGGGTAGGGGGCAGGCCGGGGGATAGGAGTTTAAAAATAAAAATTTGAAGTTAAAAATATTTTAAAAAGCAAAATTAATTTTTTGGGGAGGGGTTGGGGTTGGGGGGGAGCGGTGGGGGTGGGGGGGAAGGGGTCAGGGATCGGGTGAAAAAATAAAATTTTGAAATTGAAAATATTTTTTAAAATTGATGTTTTTCCCAAAAAAAATATAATTTGAAATTGGAGGAGGATTTTGGAAAATATTTTCCTTAATTTTTGAAGGGAAGTCATTTTCCTTAATTTTGAGGAAAATGAGTTAATTTAGAAAACATTTTCCAAACTTTTGTCCAACCAAACATGAGAAAATTGAAAAACATTTTCAACCTACCAAACACACTTATAGTGGGCCTTAGACATAGTGACTTCAATAGAAATGAATAAGATACACTTTATGAGTTACATGTTTATTACAACATAAAGAATAGAGTGAAAAAAATCAAATAAACATAAATGAATAAGATATACAATGCATATAACATATGAATAAGGCATTTATATATGAAAAGGAGGTCCAAGTTCCTTATTGTTATAAAATACATATGACCTACTGGTTTATTACAAAATAAATGTATAAGATACACAATAATATTCACATACAAATAAGATATGAAAATGGGGACCAAGGTCTTTACTGTTATAAAACACATAGGAGCTAAATAAATAAGTCATTACACTTTAAAAAACTATACAAAAAGAAAGGAAAAAAATAAACAATGGTCACATGTGTGTTACAACATAACAATAGAGGAAAATTTTGAACAAACAAGTCATAAACAATGGAATAGGGCATTGAGACCCCGCACATAAAATTCAGCTAACACTTTAGAAATATGTATTGAAAGAAAGAAAAAACATGTAGGGGTCATATGTTTATTACAACATAAACAATAAAGGGAAAAATATGAACACACATGCCATAAAAAAAAAAAAAGGCACTAGGATCAAGTCCATACACTAAAAGGAAAAAAAAAGCATGCGAGGGGCCACATGGTTTACAACAAAAACAATAGAGGAAAAAAATATGAGCATAGAGGCCTTAAACTTCAGGCTTCTATACCCAAAAAAAAACATATAGAGGGACGCATGTATACAACATAAACAATAGAGGGAAAACCTCTGAACGAAAAGACCATAATAAATGATGAAAAAGGGCATTTGAGACCAACAACCTTTTGCTATGTAGAAAAAAAAACAAGTCTTTACACTAAAAGAAAGAAAGAACATACATGGGGCGACATGTTTTACAACATAAACAATATAAAAAAAAATATATGAAAAAACAGGCCTTAAACTTAAGATCTATACTAAAAAATGAAAAAACATACATGGAGCTACATATTACAACATAAACAATAGAGTGAAAAATTCTAAACAAAAAGATCATAATAAACAATACAAAGGGGCATTTTGGATAGTTTAAGATAGTTTTGATCTTTTTCCAATAAAATATTATGATATGAAATTATATGTGATGAAGTGAAATCCACTCGACTCTATAAAGCCTCTAAACATAAATGAGTAATGTATATTAGAATAATGTCTCTGACATACATTACATACATAATTATGAAGTGTTAGATAACTGAAGGTTAAGCACGTGAAATCATAAGGGGCTCACCAATAGAAAAAAAATTGAGACCAAATGAGTGGCCGAATCACGTATTTGCTTATCTGATGATTATTTCTCACGCACGCAAAAATATAGAGAAATCCTCAAAAAAAATTATTTTTATTAAAAAATTAATATTCACCCATCAATTCTTTTCTACGAAACTAATGGATAAACTACAAAGGTTAATTTTTAAAATGCAAAATTGCATTTGAAGAACATAAAAATAAAGAAATCATAAAATTAATATTTTGTATTTAAATGATACATAAAAGATAGAGTTGAAGGGCTAAAATCGGTATTAATTTTTTATAAGAAAAAAATATTGTTTCTTTGGCTTTCACTCATTTATTAAAAGTGCACACACTTCGTCACTTCACTTATTTTTATTTAAATGATATACTTTTAATGATGTTGAAGTGTCTACTTAGAACATGTCATAGTGAAGATGCCAAAATAAAAATTGTGGCAAGTTTAAGGGTACTCTTACGAGTCTGGTCTTCGAATTTCCTATGCAATGAGTTCAAGAATTGCTTAATTAGTATTGGAAATAATTATCGTGATCAATATTAGGTGATTCTAAAGATAAATTTAACAATACTTTAAAAGAGTAAAAATAAAAATAATGTCTAATTAATGTAAAAATAATATTCTTTTCTTTAATGGCGTGCAATATCGAACAATTCACTTATTTTGAAATTGAGGGAGTAGAAAATAGCTTTGATACCAAATAATCAAGATTCGTTAGACTGTTTTGAACACAAATATTTTTCATAAAAGTTTTTTCTCGTTTATTTCAAATGGAAAATTTTAATTATTCATTTAATTACGATTATTTAATTGACATCAAGTTTTAGATAATTAATGGAGAAAATCCATAATTTATTATTATCATATTCTACCTGACCCATGTACAGAAATAAATTAGTGGAGAAAAAATAAACTTGGCGAGGGTGGTCAGAAGAACAACCTTCCTAGGAAAATTTGATATAAATGATTTAAAAGATGATCCAGCTCAATGAATTCCAATTTTAAATTATCACCCAAACCTTCGTGACGAGATAAGGAGCGCATACATCATTGAAGGTCCTTGTCAACCTCGAATTCATCAGTTTCCTCAAATTGATTTTTTTGGAACACCACGTCGTTCTGTTTATACGTGATTGGTTGAAATACAATATTAGTGCGGATGACGCTTATGTTAGGATTTTGCCCTGATTTTCTTATCTTATTTGCAGTTTATTTTTTCCTAAAAGAAAAGGCAAAACATTACCATAAATGATTTTATTTTTCTTGAAAGGAAAGTATATTATTCTTCTATATATGAGTTATTCTTTCCTTGAAAGAAAAGTTTTGAACTCTACAAATTGAAGACCCATCTTCTCATATCAAGAACAACAATAGAATCCACAATATAGTCGTTTAGAGACTTTTATTTATGGGGAGATTTATTCACTCAGTAGTTTTAATATTTTTCTTTTATATTAGTTTTCTTATAATATCTCCATGATAATATTATGTTTTTAGTATAACTTTTTTGTCATCTAATTTATAATCTAATGATTTGCAATTGTAAGCTTTTACATGACGCCCAATCATTTTCGAACCCAACAACTTATTATTTACCTTTTTAATTATTTCAAGGAGAAAACACTAATCAAGCTGGTGGTAATGTATTTTCGACTAAGAAATTTACAAATTGACATAGAAAGAATATCTTTGCTACACATATTGGTCCACCAAATAGCGTTCATAATCGATTAAAAAAAAAGTGCAAATCTCATGCGAGAACAACAATCTATTCAAGCCACATTTTGCAAGTTGGATGATAAAAGTAAGCAAGAATATCGGGTTCGTTTAAACACTTCAATCGATGTGGTAAGACTTCTCTTAAATCAAGATTTTGCATTATGTGGTCATTACGAGAGTGAATCGTCATTGAACAAGAGTAATTTTCTTGAAGCTCTTTCTTGGTATGATGCTAGATATGATGCAATCAAACCTTTTGTGTTAGAAAAAGCTCCAACAAAATAATAAAATGATTTCTCGTGACATCTAAAAAGATATTGTGACTGCGTGTAAGATTAAAACAGGTAAAGCTATAATGGGGGATATAAATAGTTATTACTTTACTTTATTGGTTGATGAATCCAGAGACGTGTCACGCAAAGAGAAAATGGCTATTTGTCTAAGATATGTTGACAAAAGGGAATTTGTGATAAAGACACTTATTGGACTCGTTCAATTACAGATACTAATGCTTTATCTCTAAAAGAAGCAATTGTAGATGTACGTGCTCACCATTTTTTGACTTTATCTAATGTATGTGAGAATGTTACGATGGGGCAAACAATATGCAAGGTGAGCTAGGTGATCTTAAAACGCTGATTAGACAAGAAAGTAAATCGACTCATTCTGTTTATTATTTTGCTCATCAACTTCAATTGACTCTTATTGCGGTTTCTAAAAAGTATGTTCAAGTTGGTGAACTTATATTATTAATTTCAAATATTTTGAATGTATTGGGAGCTTTTTTTAAACGTGTAGATAATTTTCGAGAATAAAAAAAAAAAGTATCTCCGAAAGACATTAGATATGGGTGAACTAGAAACGCTTAGAGAATTAAATCAAGAACTTGATCTTGTTAAAGCCTGTGATACTTGTTGGGAATCTCACTACAAGTCATTTAGAAACTTTATTAGTAGCTTTGACTCTATCATTGATGTAATTGATACTCTTTTTGTAAATGCAAGTACTTTGAAAGAATGAGCAAGCGCAAAATTTTTTTTTTCAGAAGTTGTCAAATATTTGAGACTATTTTCTTGTTGCATTTGATGACTGATGTTTAAAAATTACAAATGATCTTAATGTCTCATTACAGAAAAAGGAGCAAGATATTGCAAATGCCATAATTCTAGTTAATTATTATTTTTTTTCCAGTTTTTTTCTCCTTCATCTTCTTCCTTTTTCCTTTAACCATTTTTTCAACTGTAATTTTTTATGAAGATGGATTTGGTTAAAACATTAACGAATGCATAAAAGAAATATTTAAACCTCCATCAAAACCATTACAAATCAATTTGATTCCACCACCAAAGAAGAAAAACTAAATTGGGCGAAGATGCTCGGGTTAGTGATTGTGGATGGTGTGCTTGGAGTATTTTACAAACTCTGTAACCAAATATACATAATCTTTCATTTTTTTGGTATAATTTACCTACATTCTGACACCCAGAGCAGCAAGGACTTTCTTTTTTCTTTAATTAGTCTTGAAATAGTTTAGCCACATTCATAACTCAGTGTATTGTCTTGCAAATTTGTGTTGTGTTTTTTTTTTAATTTTATTTTTTATTATCAAGAGATTTGAAATTGATAATAACTTTTTGGGGGTTCAATTACATTCGATGTGAATCCAAAATGATTTTCTAAGTCCAATTTGAAGTCTTTTGGGTGATTAGAGATGGTTGACATTTTATTTTTAGTGGATTTAATTAATCTTGCAAGTATTTTACATGAGAGTTTAAAATTAACAATGGTGAATCCGGTTGCAATGGGGGCGATAGCGACGATGGCGGTGGTTGTTTAAGGTTGGTGAATGGAGGCCTATATTGTTTTGGGGAAGAAATAAAATAACTAAGAAAAAAAATGAAAATACATATGTTTATGAAAATAATTAAAAAATATTTTAGTAATATTTATTTTTGTTGTTCACGGTCTCACGGAGAATGAAAATACACTCACTATGCCTGATAACCAATTATGGTAGTTGAGTATCCGTAGATAGGTTAGGCGGTTTTTGGCCATTTTTTCTTTTATAATTAACTTACATTTATGGGGTATTTGCTTCATTTATCCTTCATTAAAATAGTAATTTTGTTTTTGATTTAATTTGAATTCTAAAACCTACTTTACACCGCGAGTCACTAGGATTATGGCTAAGCTACAAGGATTAAAGGTAAAGATAGCATATCTTGCAGGCGTAGTTCTTAATCCTAGAAGGAAGCTTAATTATTACTGAACAACTTAATACTTCTGTATCAGCATAAATTATATCTCCATAAAAAATAATTGTTCTTCAGTGTATTCTCACTAAATGAAGTTTTTTCATTCATCATAATACCTCTGTTCAAAATGAGCACAGAGGAGGAGAAAAAAGAAACTTAGTATATCAGTTGCATCAAAACTTAAGGAAAATTGTATTAAGCTATGTATGCTGTACAATTATGAGAAAAGGACTAAGAAGAATTGTAGAGATACAACACGAGATTCGACTTGTGAATTGGCCAAAGTGCTTAAGAGTTAAATGTATCAATCATCATAAGAAGCATGCGGTGCAGCTGTGCAACCAGCGTCAAAAGGGTCTTCAGACCCACAGCAATGCCAGTATTGAAAAACTTTACCACCATCAGGGGTGTCCATGGTGCCACCCGAATAAACACTCTCAAACTTCCTCCTTGTTTCTCCTGTTTGAACAAAGATGGAACGAAAGATGATGTGTTAAGATGCTATAGCGCTCATTTTAAATCGGACAAAGTAAATGATGGATAAGAAATGGAATAACGTAGTAAGATAATATCCTTCAGCGTAAAACAAGCAGAATGGCGTAAGGAAGCGAGAACACAATGTTCCTGTATTTTATTTATTGTTCATACCAGTACAACATGAGAAATGATAATAGTAAGGAATAAATCCAAAGTACCTTCCATAGTTCCATTCAAAGCCAATGCAAATAAAACTGGTATATGAAAAGAGGAATAACATAATTGACATATATCACTTAAACTAATATTACCGATGGTAAATTCTGCAGAAGTTGCATTGATATTTTTCCTGTGGTAAGAATCGCTACGTAAGTTGTTTACCCTATTTTATTGGAGCAGCATTTTTATCAGTGACGTTCACTTCACACACATGAAACATCACCAGGGAGATATTCGGTTCATCTTACATAAATTTTCATCAACTAAGATCTAATTCTCCACCGTCCTATTTTGCCTGGTCTACATCAAGAGAAGAAGGTTTTAGTAGCTTAAAAAGTGTTAATTATCGAGAAAGGCTGAAATACATAAATGGTCTATGGAACTGCGACCATGGTCCTAATCTTAAAGTTGATGCATTCTACAGATGACTATTGCAACTCAATACTTTATCAACTCAGAAGGAATTCTAGTTACAACACTTGGTGTGTACCCACCTGCTCCAATGGTGGGTAAGATTACCTTGGCAACTTGTGCAAGCGGGTTGGACAAGACGGAATCCAGGTGCCGAGACTGTTGGTCCGTCACCACTGATATTAATCAAAAAGAAAGGAAGAACAAGGAAGTAGGAACTGATCTCTTCCAGCCTAAACCAACTAATCCATCCAAGTATATATACACTTACAAAGAGAGATTCTATTTTTCCTCTCTTCTTCAGCTAAGCTAAATTTTTATTCCTAAAATTTACTGAAAATTGAATCGATAAATACCCTATCATGTGAGCTCTTAACTAAAGAAACATAGAACTAAAATAAACTGATTGGTTGAACATAACAAAACTGTAGGTAATCCTAATAGAAAAGTTTTTCATTGAGCAGGGAAAGCAAAACTATCTGCCTTTCCACAACAACACAATCGCTTCACATCAATCTCAAACTAGTTTCATTCAGTCACATGAATCCTCTATATCCATCCCATTTAAATAGGACATTCCACTACTGATTTCTTAGGGATTACCTAAATCTCACATCTCTCCCTACACTGTCAAACAATTTCTAATCAAACTTAGGAGGCCCCGGACAAATCTGCTTATGTTATGGACCCAAAAAGAAAAAGGAACTGATGACAATGTATAAAATAAAAGGAAAATCAGGACACTGCCACCAATATCTTTACTGGATGGAATCAGCTTCAACTCAGAAAAGCCTAAATGGCTAAACCCAATTTAATCTAAAAGTTTAGCCTTTACCAGATAGAGTTTTTAACTCAAAAAAGCCTAACAAAATCAATCTAACACTGCACTCCACATTCCTGCATAAGATAAAGATGGGACTGCTGAATTATCTATACATAATGATGCTGCCACGAGCCTCAAGAAATATAACTAGATAAGGAAGGATAAGAGGAGTCATTATCAGCAAGCTTAAGTATGAGTCAATGGTGGTTAACTAAGTCGCTGTTAATGGAAACACTAATGTGAGTTAAAAACATTCTCAATTTTTAACATGTTCAGGGTAGGCATTTTATACTCAAAACACCATATTATAAGAACTTGACAGCTCTTAAAAGAGTTTGCGAAAACCACAATGTATCCTTCGACCTTCCCAGCACTCTCTTTGTCCAATTTTATTAGCCATAAGTTTGCCTGGCACAGCAATAACGGCACGGCAATAATTACAGAGACCTTCCCTAGAGACCTTCCCTCAGGATTGGCTTGGTAAAGCTAACATCCCTTGTGGTTTACAATATTACGCTTACCTCTTTTATTTTAATTTTGTAGTAACATCGAGACCAATCTATAGACCTCCATTCTTGACCCCTCAAAAACTTGCCGGCAGACATTTTCGGTGACTTAGCACCTATTCTAGCACAGCAATGCTCCTCCTACAGTCCTACTTCCCTTCCCTCATATTTTTGTGTGCAAGATCAAGCACCAGAGGAAGTAACTACATTAGCAATAAATAATAAACACACAGGTTGCTGTTTGATGAAGAAGATAGGTGTTAGAATATGAATAGGTTTATACAATCCTATTAGAATAGGAATAGTTTATACAATACTATTAAAATAGGAATAGGTTTATATAATCCTATTAGAATAGGAATAGGACTACTAAATAGTATCCTATTTGGTAAAGGATTGTATTCTATGGTCTATAAATAGGGTCTCATGTAATAATGTAAATACAACAACAATTCAATAATATTATTTTGCTATATTTCTCACATGGTATCAGAGCCTCTACGATCTTGGTAAACAATCAAAGAGCTTCCGCTGTCGACGGGCGGCTATTACTCATATATGCCGCCCGTCCGGCTAATGATTATGTTAGCAAAAGCTAGGTCACTTGAGAACTTCAAGTCACCGGTGTCAAATTTCGGTGGCAACGGTGGGACTGATTTGCGTCATCTTTCGTTCTAAAGGTGTTGTGCAAAAGACAACACCGTCACGAGGCTCGGAAGGCTCAGGCGACCAAACTCCGACCTGATCTTTGGTTACGACATTGGAATTTCAGGGGGAGTTACTTCTATGGATCCTTTTCTCAAACTCTTTTCCCTTTGTCGCTTCTTTTGTTAAGAAACATGGCAGAAAAGTTACAATGTTCCTTGGAGGTCTCTTCTTCTTGCTTGGTGCCCTTCTTAATGTTGTTGTTGTCCACATTAGCATGCTCATCTTGGGTCGTATCCTTCTTGGAGTTGGAGTCGGATTTGCTAATCAATCAGTTCCTATTTATTTATCTGAGCTTGCTCCCTACAAGTACAGGGGTACATTCAATGTTCTCTTCCAATTGGTCATCACAGTTGGGATCTTGATTGCTAATGTCGTCAAAAGTTGGGTCACCGTGTATATTTGCGTACTTTCTTATATTTAATTTTGTAGCACCGTCCCATCATTCCGGTGACTACTTTTTCATATTAAATTTGTGTAGCACTGTACCATCATTCTGGTGACTACTTTTTCATATTTAATTTTGTATCACCGTCCCATCTTTTTGGTGACTACCATTTTTTGCATATCTGATTTGCGTAGCACCGTGCATCTCCCGGACTATTTTTCATATTGAATTTGTTTAGTACCGTGGAATTTTTTCTGAACTATTTTCTCATATCTGAGTTGCATAACATCATGTGTCTTTTCAGTAACTTAGATTTGATTTGCATAGTTCCATTCGTCTTTTTCGGTGACTCCTCAAATCTGATTTGCGTAGGGTTGTGCCATCATTCCAATCCTACCTATATAATTTCTCTTTTTCATTAGGGTCGTGCCATCATTCCAACCCTACCCATATTATTTCTCTTTTTTTGTCAATGGGGTCGTTCCAACTATCCTATATAATTTCTATTTTCTAGTTGGGGCGTGACATCATTCCGACCCTACCTATATAATTTTATTTCTTAGATTGTGACCATTTTTAGCCATCAAATCTAATACTACGACACATGAGCATGTTCCAATAATTATTTTGGTGACTTTCTTATTTAATATTAACTCATCTATTGATGCCAACATGATCCATATACTTTATATTAGATTTGAGCACTTCGTTGCTCAGGGGGAGTTTAGTAGCCTTGTATGTCGATTGTGTTGTGTCATTGATTGTGCAGATCACTCTATGGTCTAGAACAATTTTTTCTCAAGCTTGGGTTGGGAAGTTCAACACCAATATTATGAATCAAATTCAGTATTTCATGCGAAGATTAAGCACATTGAGATTTACTGGCATTATGCATCAAATCCATCAAATCCAGTATTTAATGAGAAGACAAGCACATTAAGATTGACCGTCAATTTTGTGAAGTCTGCAAATATCTCACCAAGCCCCTCATCGGTTCCCGTGTTAATTACATTTGTAACAAGCTAGATGCATGAATTGTACGCACTAGCTTGAGGGGGAGTGTTAGAATATGAATAGGTTTATACAATCCTATTAGAATAGGAATAGTTTATACAATACTATTAAAATAGAAATAGGTTTATATAATCCTATTAGAATAGGAATAGGACTACTAAATAGTATCCTATTTGGTAAAGGATTGTATTCTATGGTCTATAAATAGGGTCTCATGTAATAATGTAAATACAACAATTCAATAATATTATTTTGCTATATTTCTCACAATAGGGACATGATGCAAATGAAATGGTGGCTCTTTTTACGTTGTTGGAATTTTCTGTAAGATTTCAGTGGTCAATGCACCAATTCTGTGAGGGAAGTCACTTGCCATCAACTAGCACTGATAAACCCACGAAACCAATCTGAATTGAAAGTCGCTCTTATATTATGCTTGCACTGTTTTATGTTCAAAACTGAACTACAGAACTGGAATTACCATAAATCATCTTATTGCCAAAAGGTTATTGGAATTTGTGAATCTTAGTTGCCTTAAACATACCTAGAAAAATCAAATAAGGAAGATAAACGTAATATCATAAACCAGAAGGAAACTCAGTGTTACGGAGTCAAACGTGAAAGGAAATGTCCGAAATTATTTAAATGTACTACCTACTACTACTTTGAGTTACCTTGCAAGAATTACACGCTTCCCCTAATGGAGATGGGATTTAAGTTATATAAAGGTGACAGTGTAATGAATTTGTGATTTAACTTGTTATAGCATGTTACTAAGACTTACTACTTTCTTTTTCCTTTCTCATAATTAATGTACAAAGATAGGAAAATTTGATACTTTAGAAAAAAACATAGATTTGTAACTATAGGAATTGCAAAATTAAAGCTTTTATATACCCATTTTGGCATTATAACAATCTTCCTTTGCAATACATGGTATTATTACTCACCCTTTCAGCTACAGAAAACAAATTCAAACTATAACAATTAAAAAACTTCAACGACAATGAGACTTGACCCATATTTTACAAAATATTCAGAAGGGTACCTCCAAAATGAGCAGTGTGGTAACGGCAAGCACGAGGGTGATTAAGTAAAGGGTCGAACTGGGCCTTGCAATTCTTGCAAGTGCGGAGATTCTGTGTTTGTTTCTCAGAGCATTGAACTGACAATCTCGTTAGGCGCCGTTTCCCCAAATCAATAATCGAAATTGAGCTGATAGTGGTTCGATTTAGATGAGAAGTTGAAGAATTTGCATATGGGATTACATGATTTGGACATAATTGGGTGGACATGGCCATGAACATGAAGCTGCAAGGAAAAACAAAGAGACGCAGGATTTTAGCAATGAAATCAGAGGCTTAGCGAGCCTTGCCTACAACTTATGTTTGGCCGTCTTCCTTTTTAGTGCTACCTACTATAATTTTTATATCCAATTGCCGAGGCAGAAATAAGATTTTTAATAAGAGATTTTAAAATTTGAAGGATTAAAATGCATAATTTATTGAGGAATTCAACTTTTATTGTATGTATTTAAGAAATAATTTTAATTATATATAAATAGTATAAATTTTTAACTGAAGACTCCGCTCTATCCATTTGGACTTTAATACTTATATTAAAGTTGATTAATTTTGATATATTTCGTTTAAGGAGAAATCCCTGTGAAAGAACTTTTTCTTGTCCAAATTTAAAGACAATTTTTTTAATGAAAAGATATAGTAAACTCATGCGGTATGTTGTGTTTTTTTTTGGGTACCACTACTTCATTTCGCAATAGAAACCTTCATATATTATAATCAAAGTTACAAGAAAATGGAACTAATAAAGAAATTGCATAACAACGAAATAGTAAAATAAAAAATATTGAAGGTGATAATTAGAAGGGAAATAAGAAGCTTAGACTTAAAAAAAAATAAGAAAACTAGATATTTTTCTCAATAATCTACATAAATCGTTCCTTTTTATCGTGCATCCTTTTAGCTAGTTATTAGTTGGACTTGGGTCCCGAATAAATCTTTACGAAGGTCTTTTAGTTTTTGAAATGTTGTGATTTTAAGTCTTCTTAATTTCCTTCAAAATTTCTGATGGAAAATCGGTGTTATCCCTATAGTTAACAACTATTATTGGTGACAAACTCCTAAAAAAAGGGCATCTGTTGCTTTATTTGTTTAATTTTTTTGATTTGGTGCTAATTATTTCCTGTGATCTTGAAGACAACTTCGTGGCATTATTGCAGCCGATCTAATTAGTTGCCTAATTGGTGAACTAATTAGTGTGTATCAAAAAAATATTTCTCTATATAAGAAGTGAAAAATTAAACACACATTGAAGCATGCAAATTGAGAAAACTTCTCATTATAGCTTCCTCTTGGCTACGTTATGTTAAAACCTAGGTAAAAATGGCCTTTTCAACTAGTATTAGTTATCCAACCATTATCAATATTCTATCAAGGAAATGTAGGATGATCAATAAAAAACGATCACACATCAGAGCTTCAGAGCAATAAAGACGAAGGTATTTTGTTTTACTATTATCGCATGCACGCACCGCTAAAAAAAATACTATTTTCTTATTCAGTGACTATTCTTATAGATATTTTGATTGAATTAATGAAAAATAATAGTAATATTTTCATATAGAAAACTAGGAAGTACTTTTCCATTTATTTCAGTGAGAATCTTTTTCGCCCGTGAGTTTTCGATGAAAACGAGAAGAAAATTATATTTTATAACACAAACTTATCACTGATTTTCGATAGAAAAACCTTTGTTTTTAATAGCGGCGGTGCGTCTATCTACGTTTATTGGGAACTTGTTTAATTTGGTGATGATGTGTCTTGATTTTGAAGTTGAAAAAAACGGCAGGGAGATCATGGCATGCCCATTCACAAGTTTTGAGGGAAAGAGTAGAAAAAGTGAAGATCAAAGAAAGATTGGAGAAATCTTTAACATGTAAGCAGGGTTGGAATTACTACAACAAGTACATGTTATGTCAAGAAACATAAGAAAAAAAATAGATTATGTATCTCAAATTGTTGAATTCTTCTTCATGGTAATTTGTGGTACTCTTAGTTTCACTATACTTGGCTGAACTCTTTGCCTCTACCTCACCTCTATTCTAATTCATAATTTGAATCTTTGAAAATGATTAAATAGTTATCCTTTTCATCGATAATCTCATACCAATCAATCGAATATTATATTGTTTCGAACACTTCTTATAAAAACATAAAATTTTGAAATCTTAATAAAACAATCAAGAGAAGTGTTGAAAAAGCACTTCTAAATTTGACGAGAATTTAAGGGTGTATTTATACAAAACAATACGATACATTATCAAATACTTCCTTTGTTCCAATTTATGTGACTTGCTTTCTTTTTAGCAAGTTTCAAAAAAATGACACGTTTTTATATTAAGTAACAATTTAACTATAAAATTTCAATTTTACTCCTAATGAAATAATTTACAACCACATAAATTTCTATCATTCATTTTAGATCACAAGTTTTAAAAGGTTTTTTTTCTTTCTTAAACTTCGGTCCGAATCATACTATCTATCATAAAATGAAACGGAGAAAGTACTATGTAATAATCATCCTTACAAAGTATAAAGAGGTGTATTTATGTTAGAGAAAATGGTCAAATGAACCCCAATCTATTATCAGATTTCCAACTACACATTTTTACTTTATAGAACTCTTATTACCCCCTTGATTTATTTAAAATTGAAATTTTACCTCCTAAATGCTTATGTGGCAAGTTAGTGTATTTCAGTCTCTCAAAGAGAGTAAAGATCAAAAATAAATATTAAAACTTTATTTTTAATATTCTTTTTTTTTTTATTTTTTTTTTATTTGTTTTATCCCATCTCTTTTCTTGTTCTTCTTAACAACTTAGTAGAGCATCCATGTAGCCATCAAATTTCACCATCACGATCTCAAAACATATCCATCAATTACAATATCTATTAACATATTATAATTCTAGATAGATTTCTCTTTCCTACTCTCCACACAATAAAATATTATTAAGTAAATTACTTTACCCCCATTTTCAAAATCAACTATTAGCCATTAAAACACCATTGAAATATCATTTGAAGCTATTGTAATAATTTTTTTCAGTTAACAAAACTCATTCAAACAACTTAATAATGTTAGGGATCTTTTTAAAAATTCTCAAAATATCCTCATAGAAAAAGATTTTGACCAGTAATTTATTTTTAGGTCATTCCTCTTATTGAACTCTTACTCTTGCAAAATTATCGCGGAGGGTTGTCATTCATCTAATTACCACCATAATTTTTTTCACTTCTCAAGCTTTCTACTTGTGGCTCTATGGTAAGATGGAATTGAAGGGTGGAAGAGGAAGAACAAGAAGAGGAAGTGAAAGAAATGAAAGGAAAAAGGAAAAAGAAAAAAGAATAAAATAATCAGTTAAAAAGAATAATAAAATTTAAAAAAAAATAAAAATTACACGTGTCAAACGCGTGAATTACACTTATCAACATAAATGTGGTTGTGATTTTTTAGGAAATAGTAATTTATATTTTAAATAATTCAGAGGATATAATGTGTAATTAAAAATTCGATAATAGATTGGGGGCTCATTTGATCATTTTCTCTTTATATTATACAATATGATGAATTATGAAATAACACATAATAACCATCCAAACAAAAATCTAAATATGAAATTAATAATTTACATTAAATTTTAAAACATTTTCAATATTTTTCTAAAAATAAAAATAGTTAAAATTTTTAAGACTTCATATTTATTTTGACTTTAGACCACTAATTAACTCGAGTCAGCCGCCCGAATAAGGCAATCATGAGTGCTGTGAATGTTACAAACATCACCGTGCTAAATAATCCGTCATCGTTCCTTTCGCCACTGAAGTTTGAAATCACTTATGACTGCGTTAATGCTCTCAAAGAAGGTAATCTAATCTCTCTTACTTCATTTTTTCCGTTGAATCTTGTAATTCGTCTGTATTAGTATAGTTTTTTTTCTTTGATTATATCCTCTCGCAGACATGGTTAGGGTTTTGTTTAGTCATATACGGAAGTTGTTTACAATGTCTTTAATACGTTCATAGTTAATCATCAATGAATTGTTTACTATCTATCGAACTTTTTTTCATAAATCCTGTAATTTACTCCTGTTTGTGCTTGTATCATCTCAAAGACCTAGTGGCTAGTTATTGCCTTTTGTATTCAGAAATCTGACTCTCAATTTTGTACATTGTTATCGACTCAGTTGATAATTGAAAGAAATTAGTTGTTTCTAGGTAAATATAGCTGAGAATGGAGAACTTTAGATTTGTACATCCTAAATTTCTGTTTTTTCTAATATTCCAAAAGTAGATATGAAATGGTTATTGTGCCTATAGTGTGTTAACTTTTTTTACTTAATAGGAGAGCTTGTAAAGGATTCCTGATATATATGATTAATACAGTACTATCTCTGACTTATGTTAATGAGATAAACGTTTAATTAAGCTAGCAGTCGTCATATATCATAGCTATTTGTCCAAAGGATCTTAGAGCTTTTTTTGCTCTTTTCGCCTTTGATTACTCTGAGGATTGTGCCACAATCAGTAAAACATTAGAAGTCTCTGAGGAAACTTAACATTTCTCATGGAATGGAAGTGGGCGTGCTGTAAGTGTTTTTTTCAGGTTATTAATCAGTAGCCAGTTGGATAGAGGAACACATGTGCCAGTGGCCGATGTAGCTCTTAGGCAACAGGTTCATTTTAGCCCAGTTTTTCGATGCGAAGTGCCAACTCACATAGAAAACTCACTACAATCTCACCAAAATAGATTTGAACCCAACCCATAGTTCAGAAGTACAATGATAAGTTCGAAGAAACCTTAAAGATTTGACATATCAATTTTAATTCATGGATCCGCCTCTACACTGTGGTGTAGATTTCCTGAAGGTCATGGGTTTCATGAATTTTACTAGACATACATGCTAAATTCTTACTAGAATAGATATAAACTGTATTACATGATTTCAGCAGATGTTTCCTCTTCCATTTCCCATAAGGTTGCCCCTTAATCTTATGCCTCACTTTCCATGCATCCTTATGGTTGCTGAATAAAGCAGTTCCTTAAACCAATTAATCGGAAGTTTTCTGTGCAGTTCAGTTATCTAAGTCATCTGTTGTAGAATATTGTTCACATTTTGATTTCTGATGCATATACTTCTTGCGTGCCTCTGCATTTTATTTTGTTTGCAATTACTCCCTTTGCTAGATGATCTAATTTAGACCATTTACATGTAACAAAAAAGCATTTTGAAGTTGGTTTAAGGTGAGGGTAGTGGTGTCAGTGTTGTTAGTTCTAGCACTAACCTGAATAAAGCCCCAACTTAATAGTTCAGATTTCACATTGAAAATGTTAAAGATATTAACTTCTATTTTCATAAAAATATTTCACGATCTATTGCGAGAGGACTTACAATACTACTAATTCTGAAAAACTCTTGACAAAATGTTTAGTACCATGTGACATCTGTTATTGTAATAGCATCCTATGCTCCTCTTTCGTTTCTTCAGGGTAAAGCATAGAATTAGTGAACTTATCTCTGTAGTTTCTCTTTGGTCATGTGTCTTAACTTTATAAATTCTTTAGGATGTTGGCTTTGGAAGGCAATGTACTTAATAGTTTAGCAATTGGTAGGGGAACTTCTATTCCACTGAACTGCTTACTGATTTTAAATTCTCTAGCGACTAGCTTTTCTCAATTAACTATCATATTTGTTGACAATATGAATACTTCTGTGAGTTTTGAGAAGTAACTGAAAAAAGATCCTTCTTCGTTTGTTCTTCTTCAAGGACACACTATTTATGACATACAAAAGATTGTTTCGAGAAACAGTTGACTGCTATTATGGAGTTTTTACTTCATATGCATACCTTGGAAATTCATCTTGTTTCTTTCATGTGGTATGGCACAAACTGAATGAAATTCAGATCCAATGACTACCCCAGTGAATTTTGAGGCCTTAAGTGGTAATTGTGTAATCCTTAATGGCGACTTGCTAAAAAAAAAGGTAGTAGTATTTTTTTTTGTTTATTTTCTATTTTTGGGACTGAAATTCTACAGAATCATCTTTGGTAAATCCTTTCCCAGTGAAGATACATAGGCCCATTCTTTGACAGTCACACAGAAATGCTCCTATCAAATTGACCTTTTTCCTGCGAGATGTTGTTCTAGAGTGTATCTAAATTTAAGCAACTAAAGACATGTTGCTCTTTTCTTTTCAAATAGGTGGTATTTATATGTTTATTAATTTAACAGCTTTACTTAGTTTCTTTTGCCTTAATGTGCATGCAGATTTGGAATGGAAACTCATCTATGTTGGATCTGCTGAGGATGACACATATGACCAATTACTAGAAAGTGTGTTTGTTGGTCCTGTCAATGTTGGAGGTTTCCGCTTTGTATTGCAGGTATCATGTCGTGGCTTAACAAGTTCATCAAGTTTACTATGTCTAATGTCTTCCTGTTCATTGGATTTATTTATTTTATTTTATTTTTCTAATACTAGGCGGACCCTCCAGATCCTGCCAAAATTCGTGCTGAAGATATACTTGGTGTCACTGTGCTCCTTTTGACCTGTTCCTATGTGGGTCAAGAATTTGTACGAATTGGCTACTATGTGAACAATGATTACAATGATGAGAATTTGAGACAACAACCTCCCCAAACGGTTAAAATTGACATGCTTCAAAGGAACATACTAACAGACAAACCTAGAGTAACAAAGTTCCCTATCAATTTTCACCCCGAAAACAGAGAGACTGGAGAGCAAGCCGCTGCCCCTCCACCTGATGATAATACGGCTGAAGCAGATGGTTATGAAGAGTGACTACCTTCAACTAGGAATGGATCAGATGAGGGTGGGGCCTAACTGTGGAAGGATGTTAATCTTTTGCGCAACTCCTAACCTTTTAGTTTGACTTTCGTTCTGTTGGGCCATCATCTCATCGTCAATCCTAATACATGATCGTTATCCTCTTTTGGTGATGTCTTCATCCATCTCAGTGGAGCTATATGGAACTGCGTATGAACACTAGTTGCATTTTGTGGCTGTTAACGTGGTTGTTTGGAGGAATGGTGTCGAAATCTCTACTTATATGGCACCATCTTTAGCTTTACAGTATACTCCAAAATGTGAGTTCAGAAAATTGTTGATTTTAGTTCTGTAAAGTAATAGAATCGTGAGGTTTTAGACAGTCAGGGAATATTTTATGCATTTATCATATTTTTGGCTGGCAGCTACTGAATCACATTTCCTTGATGGTGCTAATTTATGATGAACTGCACCATTTATGGTGCCATTACATTTTCTTTTGTTCTGATGTATGGTAGTCACCTGCACAACGATACAAATTAGAACCGTTTTCCCTTACTGATGTATACTCAGTTTGATTACTTATACAAATTAGAAGCAAGATATTGCCAAATCACAACAACATGAGCATATGGTAATATGATGGTTTCCATTGCACTCTACCACTTGGTAAATAGTACGGGTCTTACATGATTTTGAAGGCAATGAAAGAGGTAGTCTAGCGGAATCCCTCAATTTCTACAAGCAAATATCACACAATAGAACATGATAGACCCAACAAACAAAAAATCTTAACAATAACACAGCAAGCATACCTTCAAAGATAAGCAGTTGACGAAAGGTTGTTTCTGTCTATGTAGTCATAACATCTTCAGAAATATAAATTAGAAATTTACTTCATTTTACAGAACAGATTTGACAAAAGGTTTTGATATGCATGTCATATCTTTGCCATGCACTAACTAGAAAAACAAAGCTTTAGATCCAACATCCAAGTACAAAATTGCTCTCTCAGATCAAAAATTGAAAAAAGAAATTTGAGATTTTGGGTGACATCGTTGGGCAAACTACTAATTCCAGCCCCTATCAGACATGTAGTTCCTTTGGCTTCTAACTTCTTGTAGCAAAGATTCCTGCTCAATGCATATATAGCGAGATCTAACTATGTTCTTCACTTGTTTTTCTGCCTCTTCCTGGAAGAGTTCCTTCTCGACTCTACAGTATTCTCCACGGGCAAAAAGTTTTCCTTGTTCTGCAGTAAATTTGAGAATTCTTATTCGACTTAACAAGGTATTATATTTATACCACGAGTAAACATGGGCTATCAGGGACAGAACTTAGCATGTACCTTATACTTCTTCTCCCTAAGTTGCCTTTTCAGTCCTTTGCTTTTCTTCTTTGATGCTGAAGGATTCTATTATCATTCATAAATTATGATTGTAAGCAACTTATGATGATATCAGGCTTTTTCACCAAGTCAAAAAAATTCTCCATGCAGTCAAATGAAAATGGACAAACCTGTTCTCTAACTGGGCTATCCTCCACCTCAGGATGAATTTCTCCCTCAATTCTTCCGTCTTCATTAAGCATAAGTTTAAGCCTCCCTTCTTTCAACAACTTTACAGAGCGGGCATGCCTCTGTAAGAAATACGGATACTTAGGTTAGATCAGTCACAACAGGTCCAAATCATGTGCATAAGTTACCGCGCGTTTAAGATTCTTTAACATGGAAATAGCAAGATTGCAGGTAGCAGTCCATGCACTAGTAACAGGGATGTATTAGCAGTTTAGCACTACAACATTTACGTGGAATATGATCATAAGAAGTAAATTCAGTCACAACTGGAAAATGAAAACAATGATACTGAATGCTTACTTTGGATTTAAGATGAGCAATTAGAGTCTGAACAGTCAAGCAGACGATTCTAGGACACAGCCTGCACTTATAAACTGATTTACATTTCAAGACATAATCTGAAGCATCACTTGGAATCTCATCATCTTCGGGTATAGAACTATTCTGCATAATATCTGATTCTGCAACGACCTTTTCAGACAAATAACTTTCACCATCAAACTTGGTGTCCTTTAGAGTTGTAACATCTTCATCACTCGTTGGAAGACCTATCAGTGGTAATTTAGAGAAGACTTAGAATTGAACACTTAGCCTAACATATAAATTACGATAAGAAAATCATAGTTCAGAAAGATCTTTCAGTTTCCATCTTGACATACTAGCAAAAATAGTTCTCATTCAGCGCTAACTAGCAGTTTTAAGAAGTGTTTTGGCATTCAAATAAATATCAAGAAAATCTAAAATTATGTTTCCATTATTAAATTCATTGACGTGATAGTTATAATAATTACCAAATGCCACAAGGATGTGCAGAAGATACTAAATAAAATATGAATGCGGTCTTTCCAAAATTAGTCAACAAGAAGCCTTAAACTCCAGAGGGAGAGAATGGCTATGATGAACACTACAGCCAAATCTTTAATATATGGTCATCTCTCCATGAAGAATTATCAATCAAAAGAAAAGAACTGACATCTCTGATTTCATGGAATTTCTAATACATATATTGAGCAGAAACTTCAAATTCCATATTACAGCTCAAAAGCTGTAGCTTCCAGACTAGGAATGAATTCGTAGGGCTGCAGCTCCCAATAAGTTAGACATGGAGTGACGGAATTTCACCTTACTCCCTGGCTAGATGTAAATCCACGTTCACAGTGTAACGTGTCAAATTGTTAATCTTCCCCAATCAAATGATTACCCGAGTAATAAACAGTAAGCGTTCGGAAGCAGTGTGTACAAAGTTGATCCTACAAATTAGGAATGGGGAAATATGGCAGCTTCCACTTTTATTATTTATAATATACCTTCCTCGTATGTGGATTAGTGCCAACATAAATACTTATAGTATACAGAAGTAGAATTTTCAAGCATAAAACTCCCATAAGACTCAACTAGCGAAATTCGGGACAACAGAGTAAAGCCAACCTGATGAGTCAAGATTAACTTCATTGAAAGAGCTATCTTCACTCTCATATCCTGCAGCAAATGAAAACGAGGAGGAGAAAATCTGTTATCAGCGGTACCATGAGGAGATAGTGATTGAATTATGCAGTGGCCCAACACCCAAACTCCATTGGAATCCCTTTTACAATGCATGTCGACATTTATAACTCAACATCCTCCCACATGTAACCCCATTTGGATTCTCACAAGTAAACCTCAATGTAGACTTATGGGTGTGAGAATGGGCTTATGAAAGATTGGAATCCCTTTCACAGTCTGTGGGAAAATTTATAACCTAATAGAGACTGTAACTTAGGCATGCTGAATAGATTCTAAAATCAAGAATTGTCTAAAGATACCCGACAAAGTTTCCCTAATCAAGATATCAAACAAAAGCTTCAGGGAATTCCCATTTCTTGAAATACCCTCTAAGCAATAAACTGTCAGCAAACAATACAGGCAAGGCGCAAATGCAGATCATCAGGTTAAACATACCCGAAGAAGATTCATTTCCCCCTGTCAGACGAGCAACACCATCATCCTCTTCCTTTACGTCATTGTCATCCTGCTCTTCCTCTTCCTCCTCTTCGTCTTCTGTTTCCTCTGCCTCAAATTCAGAGTCGGACGATGAAGAGGACTGCGAAGGAGCATCTCTATCACCATGTTCAAGCTTGTAAAATCGCCTTTTTATCATTTTCTTCCACCTTTTATAACTCAACTGCAAGTAATACAGAGAAATCCATCAACCTAGCATACATAGTCTATATTTTGCTACAAAAAGACACATTCTTTTTCCTTTTTCTTTTGACCTATAGAAAGAAAACACCTACTGAACTAGATATGCAAAATAAGAGACACCATGCAGGTAGAGAGACTGTTTACCCTCGGCTCAAGTGCATCAAACCGTAGTAAAGGAAGAAGAAAACAATGAATAAATCATAGTAGTTAATAAGAAAAGCAATGCAGAGTCTACAAGAAAGAAACAATACCTACATATGGCAAGAACTACAAGGGTACAACTAGTACTACTACGATGGGCACTAACAAGCGTAAACTTTCACAACACAAGACAAAACTCTACCCCTGCTAAGCTTGTACCCTAATATACGACCTTCACTTTGATTTACAAACAAGAAAAAAAAGGTAACCTTTTCTTTCTCAAGCCCTTTCCTTTTAACCCCCAATGACATGAATTCATTTACTCCAAATTGGAAAAAAAAGCAACCCTACCACTAATCAATTAGGAGTTGGGGTTGGACTATACATAAATTCTTTGTGACAATTACAAACCTCTTTTTTAGACTATAGAATTTAAACAGCTTCTAGGCTACAGCAACCTTATATGATTATATGAATTTGCTAACAAATCAAGAAAGTAGTAGGTGAAATTATATGATGGACATACTCAGTCAACTGTATATAGAAAAGGGTTTGATGCTTAAGGAAGAAGAAAGAGGAAAAAAAAAACGAACCTGAAAACAGAAAGAGCGGATGCAATGGAGGCAGGGTTTAGCACTTACGGAGGAGGGTTTTGGTCGGGACAATAGAAATTAGATTAGCATTCAAATGCACATGTCATGTTTTGATTGGGTGTATACTAACTTCTTCTTTTTAAAAAATAAAAAATAAAAATTTGTTGCTTTTTCTTTTAATAAAAATATTGTCTTTTTCTGTTCTTCTAATTGGTACTCTTTCTTATTTTAAAAAAGAATTAGTGTTTTTCTTTACAAATTGCTTATAGAAAGGAAAAATTCTTTTGGCAGAAAATTTTAGACATAATGGTTAGAATGATGCATTCATACTATAAACAGGTTTATTTTTTGATATTTTTATTTTTATTTAAATTTAGATTTATTAGTTATTTTTTAATACGTAAAAAGTTTCCCAATGCACGGAGATTAAACTTGTTCCATATTTTCATAATTTCACAATTACATGTTAATTTTAATTTTTTTTAAAAAGACTACAAAATGATAGCCTTAATAATTTCTTTTCTTCCCTCTACTTTTCAATATAAATTTTAAAGAACACAAATCTAAAATTTACAATTAAGAAATAATATTTAAAATTTAAATGACAAGATAAACACTAATAATGTTAAATTTAAAATAAATTTATCTCACACGCAATTCAAATTAAAAATTCATAAAATAACTTAACAAGTAAAATTATTAATCAAAAGTGTCATATATATTGGTCATTTATACAATACTACTACTAATAATAATAATTATAATAAATAATAATAATAATAATATAATAAAATTATATTTCTCAACTTTGTGATTTAGAAATAATATATTTTTTGTTAAAAGAAAGTGGCTCACATCTATTTCAATTGTTACATATATAACTTTGATATAGCTAAATCTTTTTTAGCTGAAGGAAGTCAAAAAATTGATTAAAAATTATTTTTTGATAAAATAAAAATTATACAAGGTATGTTTGATCCTTCTCGTAGTATGTTGAGGTATCTTTGAAGAGCCAAGATCATTTTTTGCTGATGAAAGTGAAAATCTTATTAAATTTTTTAACAAAATAAAATTATTAAAGGTATATTTGACTCTTCTCGAAATATTTCGAGTTATATTTGATCTTCTTCATACATGAATTTTGTCATTTTTTATATTTTTTATCTTCTTTAATTCCATGATTAATTTTGATATACTATGTTGATCATCAAATTTAATTTTTCACTTTATATTCTTGCAAAGTCTATTATAGATGCATCAACATTTTTACAACTACAAAATAAAATTTAAAATAACCGCAAAAAAAATGATTAATTTTAGTTGCTTTTTTTTAAAAAAAAATTATTTTTATTTTGTTCACTATTTCTTTTATTTTTTTTTAATTCTCATGTTTTATACACTAAAGAATGAAAGCGAAAAATTAAACATGAACAACAACTCAAATAATGATAAACAAATATATTCATAAGGGAGATAATTAAGACCCAAATTAACCTTTGAATTAAAAAAACTCAAAAATAAAATCACGTGAAAAAAGTATCTGATTTTTCTCTATGTGAATATTGTTTGGTTAAATCATTAAAATAAATAAATTAAAAATCTAAAATTTAACTTTCATTAGTCAAAAGAGGATATATGAGTTATTTAATTTGCTCATGTAACAATAAATATATATGTGACCTTTTCTTTGCGAAATATATATTATCTCTATATCACAAAATTAAGGAGTATATCAAATCTTTTTCTCCTAATACTAATCGAATATAATTTTGCACAATACTATTATTATGAAGATCAAACAAACAATGTGGTATAATAATGAAATGCAAAAAATATTCTATATCTTATTTGATTATTCTGTATATATCAATATTAGTATTATATTAAAAAGAGAGTAGTCAACCTTGATATTAAGACAATTATATAATAAAAAATAAGTTTCTTAATTCAAGACATCACTACAAAAATTGCATTATTATTAATAGTTATTTAAAATATCTAAGTCCCAAAATTATATTATTATTTTCTAAAAGAAAAACACACACGATGTATAAACAGTTAATTAATTAGTGAAGAATCGTATTAATCATTATCATTCATTTGTAAATTTCAGAATCCATATTTATTTTACTAATATTGCATATTGCTGAGAATCTCTGAGAGTAACGTGTTAATGTTAATTATAGTCTTGTATCCGCACTATATTACGTCAATTTGATAACTTATAGATCATTACTCATATTTGTTATTATTAATATGAAAAATATATAATTTTATAAATTATTATGTTAAATAAATTAGGTTATTTATTTGAATATTTTAACATATAATCTAAAACTATATTAATAATGACAATCAAAACTCGAAACACTTTAGAGATGACAAATATCACAATATTATAAAAATCATATATTTCATCAGTGTCGATCCGATTTAACAACAATCATATTGAATATGTGATAGTTTTGCACCCTTATGTTATGTTGACTTGATAATAAACTATTATTTAATTATTATTATTAATACGAGTTCTAACTAAATAAGTTTATGAAGTTGCGTTCAAATAAATTTAAAATACATATTTAAATAATTTTGTAAGTATAATTTGAAAATATTTCAATAAAAATCAGGCAAAACTCAAAACACTTTATATATGATAAACATCAAAACATTACAGAAATCATAAAATTTTTATTACTTATAAGTATCGACCCTAATTAATTTTGTAAGAATAACGTCACAAAAACATTTTTTTATATATTTTTATTTTATTATTTAATAATTATATTTTAATATAATTAGTTATATATAAACTTAGTTGAAGGTGTAAGTGTATATTTCTTATAGTACATAAAGTGTAAACGTTTAAATTTGAAATATGGAGAGTGTATTTAAAACTGAGTCATATTACAAAAAAATAATTAATGTATTAATTATATATACATCGAGAATTTGACATTAAAGCAAATAAATTATGATTTTTTTCAGGAAATTATAATTTTCTTTGTGCTCTTAAAAAAATATTTTACATTGATGAAGTTCCAATAGATAATAAAATAAATACTTTTATTGCTTCATTCATAGGATGAATTTAACCAATTTAAGTGCTTAAATATAATTATTTATTTTCAGCATATTCTAATTTATTTTATAAAAAGAGAAAAAAAATCAAGGAGGAGGAAAAAAAAAATTGAAGAAGGAATAATACATGGGACCCAGAAAATTCATCTTATCAAAATAATTAATGCTCATACTATTTTGAAAATATCAAAAAGTTAATTTTATTTTTGAGGGAAAGGCTATAATAGTCTTTTTCACTATTCTGGCCAAATTTCGATCATATTTTTCAGGCCATTTAGCACTTCTCTTACACAAATTCTTGTTTTTTTTTAATAGAAATTACTAATTTCATGTTTCACGACAATCAAAATATAGGGATGATAATTTTGAGTTGATTGCCTGGTCGTTTAGCCGGTAGTGATTGATCATTAAAACTATGAGTTAATGCTACCAGAAAAATTTGGCCATAATTTGATCAGAAATGTAAAAAGACTAAAATATCCTTGCTTTAAGTTTTACATTTATTTCCTCAATACTTTTCCCTCTAAACAAAATTAACTTTTTTCTAATTCCTAAACTCCTTAAACTATTAAGGGTGTGTTTGGTATGAAGGAAAATGTTTTCCTAGAAAATGTTTTTCTGAAAAACAAGTAGATTTTAGACTTATTTTCTCATGTTTGGTTGGTGATTAAAAAATATTTTCTGTGTGTTTGATTTATGAATGAAATTAATATTTTTGGGGGTTGGGGGTGGGTGGGGGCCTTATATGGGGTGGGTAGGGGGGCTGACCGGGGGTAGAAGTTTAAAAATAAAAATTTAAAGTTGAAAATATTTTTAAAAAGCAAAATTAATTTTTTGGGGAGAGGGTGGGTTGGGGGGGAGGGCTGGCCAGTGGTGGGTGCGTGGGGGTCAGGGATCGGGTAAAAAATAAAATTTTAAAATTGAAAATATTTTTTTAAAATTGGTGTTTTTCCAAAATAAAAAATGTAATTTGAAACTGGAGGAGAGTTTTGGAAAATGTTTTCCTTAATTTTTGAAGGGAAGTCATTTTCCTTAATTTTGAGGAAAATGAGTTGATTTGGAAAACATTTTCCAATACTTTTGTCCCAACTAAACATGAGAAAATTGAAAAACATTTTCCAGAAAATATTTTCCTTTATACCAAACACACTCTAAACATTAACTATTTGGCTGCCAAGGAGGATGATTTTTTTGTGTGTGATAGTTCATCCAATTTATCTTTAAAAAATGAGTATTGTTTAGTTCATAAAAAAATGTACGCTTTAATTTTAAAAAAATATTTTTGTAATTTTATTTTATACATTAATATTTTTTTCATTATATACCAAATTATGTTCTACATATACCCCTCCTCTAAACTCAATTATGATCCTAAGGTGCCAATGTATGCCTTTGAAAAATTATTTTTTTCGCTTAAAATAAATCTCTTTATTGAAAAAGACAATTAAATTTCTCATTAATAATAACTACAAATAACTATCTTATCTACTAAAGATTATACTTAATTATTTTGAAATAAAAAATTAGTAAAATATAGTAATTAAGTGTAAATTTAAAAAAATTATTACATTTTTTAAAAATATAATCAACTAAATAGATTAGTCTATAAACTCTATATAATGGATGTTTTTCGAGAGAAAATAATTATATTGAAATTTAGATATTTTTAAAAATAATTTATGATAAGACATTTATATCTATGTCATGAATAACACATTATTTTTTTATATTATAATTTCCACACAAGAATTAACATATATAGAAAATGTTGAAATTATTTCACTAATTTTAACCATGAATAAAAAATTCAGTTATTCCAATAGTATTAATTAAGTGGATATTTCAAAGCAAATGAATGAAAGATCACTCAGTACCTACTTATCAATTATATATATATATATTAATTAAGTGGATATTTCAAAGCAAATGAATGAAAGATCACTGAGTACCTATTTATCAATTATAATATATATTAATTAAGTGGATATTTCAAAGCAAATGAATGAAAGATCACTCAGTACCTACTTATCAATTATATATATATATATATATATATATATATATATATATATATATATATATATATATATATATATATATATATATATATATAGCGTGTATAAGTAAAGTATAACATAACTAGGATATATACGTTTTAAAAATTATTTTCATTTAATGTAGAATTTTAATATTTCAATAAACGATAATCAAATCTCAAAATACTTTAGAATTGATAGACATGAGCACATTATAAAAATATATAATTTAATTTTCTTACAATATAGTAATCAAATATATAGTTCAAATTTTTTAAATATGTAGTTTAATTTTAAAATATGTAGTTTTAAATACTTAGTTTAATTTTTTTAAACATAATAACCAAACATAAATTTTAAATGTGCAGTTTGATTTTTCAAAACGTAATAATTAACAAATATGCAACTTTTCAACGTTAATGTGTAACTATCTTGGGTTGTTGTTAAATAGGATCGATACTTATGAACCATATGATTTTTAGTATTTCTTTAATGTGTTGTTGTCTATCAATTCTAAAGTATTTTGAGTTTTGATTGTTATTATTGAATTATTTTACATTATATATACAAAAGTATTTAAAATGTAATTTAAATAATTATTTAAATAGGTAATTTAAATTTATTTAGATAATAAATGCAATAAATTACTTAATTTTAAAAATCATTAATCAGTCAAAACAAATATTAATTCGAGGGAACAAAAATAATAGTATTGTGATTACAACTATGTATACTTAATATTTTAGCATATCATTTAACAACAAACATTTTTTTTTATAAAATAACAGATAATACTAATAACAAAAAATATATATGTAATGAAACTTAAATTTAGTTCATGCTTAAAAAAATTGTGTTGTCATTGTCATTCGAGAACTATAAAGATGTTTTTCTTTCAATTTTTTTTATAAAAATTTATTTTGAAATCATAAAAAAAAGTTCTATATCCTTTCTATGTTATTAAAATTTTTCAATGAAGCACCATCAACGTTTTTTTTTAAAAAAAATTTATGTCTCTAGTCTTTTTTGTGTATGATGTGATTCATATGTAATCAAAGATATGAAGATAATCACATAATAGAGTAAGCATGATGGTAATTTTAGTTCTCTTCATATTTCGCTCACATACATTCTGAATATAATCAGATAAAATATATTTTTATCATTAATTTTTTTTCTAAAAAATCGATGTGTAACAACAACTCCTTTAAGAGTAGTTCTTTAGCCAACTCGGCCAATTTCGTATTTGTATTTTCTATATAAATTTTTAATATTTAAATTTAGATATAAATTATCTTTTCACGATTAAAAATTATAAAATAAAATAGATAATTTACACTTTGCTTCTCTTTTATACTTTTTAATTTTTTATCATTAAGAAATAAGAAATGGAAAAAAATAAACTAAAAAGAATTAAGTAAAAAGGAGGAAAATTGAAATCGAAAAAGAGATACTATAATTTTTATTTTTTTACTACAATTACTACTATATATATATATATACTTATTATTATTATTTTATTTTTGTATTATTTATTTTAGATCTTGAAAATTTCAAGTGAGAAGAGTGTGTGAGAATTATGTTTTCTTTGGTGAATTTTTTGGTTTCTTTCCCATATTTAACTATGAAATCATTAATAATTAATTTCACTAATCATTTTCAATGTCTTGAAAAAATAATTGAAAAACATATTTAATATTTAAGCTAAAGGGCAAAAATATCCAAAAATAAACTAGTTTATAGTGTGAACATGTCATTTTACCATTCTGGCCAAATTATGGCCAAAAGGATTTTTCCTAAGGAAAGTGCTAAATGACCAGAATTTGGCCAGAATTAAGGCTGGCGGCGGTAACGGTATTTTCCGGAATCCGGTCCGGTCCGGTACCGGTTCGGTACCGGTTAGTCCCGGTATAGACCGGTTCGGTCCGGTTCCGGGACATGTACCGAACCGGAATCCGGAAAATACCGGTAATTCCCGGTTCCGGAAAGTACCGGTCCGTTACCGGTCCGGTCCGGTCAGAATTTTTTTTTTTTTTTTTTTAAAAAAAATTAAGCCGTTTATAGCCGTTGGGTAACGGCTAGTGGGCCCCTCCAACGGCTATTTTATCCCAAAATCAGCCAATTCAACCCCCTACCCCCCCTAACTTTTTTTAATACCCTAAAGTTATAAATACTACACTTTAACCCATTTTTTTACTTATAAATACTCCTAAAATTCATTATTTTATCACAAATTCATCTACTCATCTTCTATTCTCTCAACTCTCTATTCTCTAATCTCTAATTCTCTAATATATAATTTCTTAAATTTCGGTGTTGCCTTATTTGGTCTTTGAAAATTGGATTTGGAGCTTCAAAATTCAACTTTCAACTTTCCACGTTCGGCTTTCAACGGTCATAAACGTCTACTTTTTTAAGTAGACGTTCGGTATATTCGTTCCAACTTTTAGTTTAATTTTTAAATAATTATTTAATTTTTTTTGTGATTTATTATTTGCATTACATTTTTCCTATTATTTTGTGATTTATTATTTACATCTCACGTTTAATATTTTAATATGGATTTTGGTAAAAATATTGTTCAAAAAGGGAAGGGTAAAAAAAGTGCATTTGAGCGTGTTAAAAATATGTGTAACTTTACATCATCCGATAATGCAAAAACCGGTAGTTCTTCTAAATCAAAAACTAAAAAATCTACTATATTAAGAATAAATACGGATGATTATACACATGTTGATGATACTGTTTTTAATATTGATAGTAATTCAGAATTAGATCATTATCATGAACATTTACAACGTCGCTTTGGTAATTTTGATGAGGATTTGCCTAGTGATAATGATAATGAAAATGATATTGATAATTATACTAATACGCCTTCTTTTGATGATGATGATTGTGAAACTAAGCCACCTACGGCTACTACTTCTCCCAGTCCCGCTCCTAGTCCCGCTCCCTTTCGTTGCCCTGCCCCTGTTCCCCCCGTACATCCTAGGCCTAAGGTAGAACGTGCTAAAAAATCAGTTGTTTGGCAATTTATGACACAAAATGAAGATAAAACACAAGCTATTTGTAATAAATGTAAACATAGACTAAATCATAAAACTGTTGGTAAATCTGGCGGGACGGGACACTTGAGTAGTCATTTAATGGCTTGTTGTAAAAATGAATTTTTGCATGCTAAAGCGGTAGCGGAAGCAAAAAAAAATGGTACCCCTCTTCCTGAAAATGTTGGAGTAGGCGGCTCTAACATGGTACAAACACAATTAAATCCGTCTAATGTTTCTGGCTCTAGTTTACCACTTTCATATAGTAGGGAAAAAGATCTTGAAGAATTAGCTAAAATGATTTGTGTTATGGGTTTACCATTTAGTTTTGCTGAAAATCCCGGTTTTATACATTATATTCAAATTGTATATAATCCAAATTTTAAAGATTTTGCAAGAAATACAATAAAAAAGGCTGTATTTGATTATCATGCACAACATTTTCAATATATTTGTTGTTTATTTTATTATAATACTTGTAAAATAGCTATTACTTCTGATATGGGTCATAGTGTAAATGGTAACGATTATTTGACTGTTACTGCACATTGGATTGACGAAAATTGGTACAAATGGTTTGGAATGCGCATAATTCTGATATGGCATATAGACTAGATGATAGTGATTGGCGTGATATAAATGAACTTATAGATTTTCTAAAAGTTTTTTACTTAACTACAAAAAGAATATCCGTACTTTATAGTCCTTCAATTTGTACTGTTTTGCCTGATATTTGTAGAATTTCTTCTAAATTATATCAATATAAAAATAAACCAAGATTTCAACAAACCATTGAAAAAATGATTCTAAAATTTAAAAAATATTATATTCCTATTCCTCAAATTTATTTAACCGCATGTCTTTTAAACCCTAATTATAAAGATATAGGTGCATCAAAAATGGTTGAAAAAATATATTTTAACTTAGATATTAATGATGTATTAGAAGAAATTCCTAGTTGTCAACTAGTTAAAGATAGCATAAAAATTGAAGCTAGAAAATTGTATGATTTATATAATGCTAATAAAAATAATTCAAGTGATGAACCTCAAAGCTCTAGAAGTAGATTTGATGAAAATAATATTGATGAATATTTATATGATTATCTTGAACTTTCACACGATAATAGAAATGATTTTGATGCTTATGTTAATCAAAATACAGAACCTACTGAAGATATTCTCGCCTGGTGGAGAATTCGCGGCAAAGGATTTCCTAAACTACAACCGATGGCTCGAGATATATTAGCTATGCAAGCATCGTCAGTAGCTTCAGAAGGCGTCTTTAGTGCAGCAAGGTTTCAAATTGGAGATCATAGGCATTCACTAGCAGCCGACAGCTTGGAGATATCAGTATTATTTCGTGATTGGATTAATGCGGAGAGAAGAAATTTGGGTCGTGAACCACTACCGACCAAATTTCAAGATGACATTGATGAAGTAATGCAGGATTATAGTGACGATGGGATTGAAGCAATGGAAGATCTTTCTATTCAACCAATTCCCGAACATGTCACTAAAGAAATGTTGAATGATTTACGAAAGGATTTATATGGTGGCACCAGCTATTAGTAAGAGTATGATAAATCGAGATTTAGTTCAAACAGAACCCTTCCTAGAAGGTGGCTGTGTAGATTAAATCTTTTGATACTCTACTAATATTTTTTTAAATGTACTTGTAACATCAAATAAATATTAATAAAAATATAGGCTATTCGCCTTAATTTGTTTTTATTATTGTTGTATTAAATTAAATTTTTTAATTTATAATTTTATAACTTTAAAGTTTGAATTTAAACTTTAGAAATTTGAATTTAAAATTTAGAAAGTTTAAAATGTTGAATTTAAACTTTTCTAACTTTAAAAGTTTGAGTTTAAAACTTTCAAACTTTAAAAAGTTTAAATTAAAATTTTATAAATTTAAAGTTTACATTTAAAATTTTCAAACTTTCAAACTTTAAAGTTTGAAATTTAAATTTTACAAACTATAAAGTATAAAGTTTGAAAGTTAAAGTTTCAATGTTTAAAAATTTGAAATATAAATTTTACAAACTCTAAAGTTTGAACTTTGAAATTTAAAGTTTCAAACTTCAAAAATTTGAAATTTAAATTTTACAAGTTTCAAAATTTGAAATTTAAATTTTCAAAATTTGAAATTTAAATTTTACAAACTATAATGTTTGAAATTTAAAGTTTCGAACTTTAAAAATTTGAAATTTAAATTTTATAACTTTAAAGTTTTAAAATTTTGTATTTTTTAATTTTTAAAGTTTGAAATTATATTTTTTATTTTTTTAAGTATTATAATTAAATTATATTGAATTAAATAAAATTAAATCATTTTTAAAATAATTTAAATTAGTATTTAAAAAAAAAAAAAAAAAGGTATTTTCCGGAATCCGGTCCGGTCCGGTCCGGTCCATTACCGGTTATGTTCCGGACCGGGACGGAACCAGATTTATTTGCCGGTCTACCGGTCCGGTCCAGTTCCGGTTCCGGAACGTTACCGGTTCGCCTGATACCGGTTCTGTTCCGGTTCCGGAACTTACCGGTCCGGTAGTTCCGGTTCCGGTACCGCCGCCTAGCTTAGCCAGAATTGACAAAAGACTAATTTAACCTTCTTCTCTTTCAAAGTAAACCAAGTCTTTATTACTATTATTTCTTAGACTTCTGGAAATACGTGTGGACAACAATTTTATGTTTAATGAATTAGAATTAATATTAATTGTGTGAAGAAAATTATTTCATGAACTTTATAATATGAGACCCATTACAATCTAACTTCATCTTCTTTTAATTCATCCTAATTCTCTCTTTCTTTGTTTCTTTTTCTTCATCTTTTTGGTCATCATTTCTCCTTCTTTTTCATTATATATAAAATTAAATTATACAAATTGTAATTCTACAGATATATTTGCATACATTTTATCAATAATTTTCTAATTTTGAACTTGCTAAATAACATACTTATTTCTATTATATACAAATCATCCAATTCTAAAATCGAACACACACAAAAAAATATATAATATCTAACTTCATACTACAATTTTTTTTGGGGAATAATATCACATTTATTTTCTTTATTTTAATTTCTTTATAGTATATTTAATGCATTATCATACTAAATTTAAAATAATATGATTTGATTATTTTGTTCTTCACTACTATACTCATTTGAATATTATATCTCATAATCGTCTTTTAAAATAAATACAATTTTTTTCATGATAATAACAAATCTTTTATAATAAAGTTTGTACTTTAATGTGATAAATATGGAAAGACAAGTTTTGTGGGAGAAATTTAATAATTAGATGAATTTTGTGTATTAAAAAATAAGAAATAATTTTCGTGTTATATTTTTTTTTATATATTATAGTAAAAATATGGCATAACGCTATAAATAAGTTAATTACATTTAAGGTAATTTGGAAATTTCCTTTAATGTGATACTTCTCACAATGTTCAGTAATATATTTGATACTTCTCACATGTGATTTTTTTTTAAAAATATTTTTATTTTAATGATTAATTTCAGTCTTAAACGTCTATTTGTGGATTTATTTACTTATCATTATCTAAATATTTTGTTCAGTTAATAAGAAAAATATTTTTTTGTGTATGTGTATAGTTCATTCTATTTATTTTTAAAAAAATAAATATCGTTCAGTTAATAAAAAAATTGCACGTTTTAGTTAAAAAAGTATTTTTGAATTGTACCTTAAAAAGATGTTCATAATGTACTAATTCATACCTTTGAAAGTTTTTATTTAAAATAAATCTCTTTATCAAAAAAAACAATTAAATTTCTCATTAATAATAAGTACAGATGACTATCTTCTCTACTTAAGCTTATACTTAATTATTTTGTTAAGCGTAGATTCAAAAATAAAAAGTTGAATTTTTCTTTAAATATAATCAACTAAATAGATTAGACTATAATATAATGGATGTTTTCAAGAGAAAAATAATATTATTTTGGTAATTAGATATTTCTAAAAATAATTGATGATAAGATATTTATAACTGTGCCACGAATAACACATTAAATTTTTATGGCCAAAAGAATTTTCCCATTAGGATATACATGTTTAAAAAATTATTCATTTAATACAAAAATTAAAAATTCATGTTAATAATATATATATGTTTTTAAATATAATTCAAAAAATATTTCAATAACGATAATCAAAATTCAAAATACTTTAGAATTGATAAAAGTCAATACATTATAGAACTATGTAATTAAATATGTAGGTTAAATTTTTAAATATGTAGTTTTAAATACGTGATTTTAAAAAAATATAATATTTAAATATGAAGTTTATTTTTTTAAAATATAATAATTAACAATTATCAAAACTATAACATTACTGTGTAACTATCTTGGTTTGTGGTGAAATAAGATCGACACTTATGAACTATATAATTTGTTATATTTATTTACTATGTTGATATCTACTTATTAAAGTATTTTGAAATTTGATTGTTATTATTGAACTATTTTACATTACATTTTCAAAAGAATTTTAAAAGTGAATTAAAAAAATTATTGAAAATTGAATTATTATTTAACTAGATAACTTAAATTTATTCATAAAATAAATACGATAAAATTACTTAATTTAAAAATTCTTAATCTATTTTAAAAAAATATTAATTTGAGAGAAAAAATATATATATTGTGACTACAACTATGTATACTTAATATTTTAACATATCATTTAACAAACAACAAACAATACTAATAAAGAAAAATATATATATGATGAAACTTTGATCTAGTCCATGTTTAATAAATTTGTGTTGTCATTATCATCGGAGAATTAATAAATTTGTAAAATATTGGGATAATGGAAGCTCAAAACACATTAGACCTGATAATTGTCAATAG
Source organism: Solanum sitiens (assembly GCA_016801875.1). Taxonomy (NCBI): domain Eukaryota; kingdom Viridiplantae; phylum Streptophyta; class Magnoliopsida; order Solanales; family Solanaceae; genus Solanum; species Solanum sitiens. Next base: position 1,140,180 of record JABWTJ010000101.1, read on the forward strand.
TTATAGAAATCATGCGTATAATTCATACATGTCGAACCAAAGAGAGTCAAATATTAATAGTATTGATCATTAATAGTATTAATCAAACAAGACTTACCTCCTATATTACGTAGATTTGATGAATTGTAAATCATTACTTATATTTATTACTAAAATGACCTCCAATTAAGTAATTTTTTTAATTATTATATTTAAATAAAATTAAACTATATATTTAAATAAATTTTAAATGTAATTTATAAAATATTGAGATAATGACAACTCAAAATACATTAGATCCGGTAAATATCGACAATTATAGGAATCGTGTGTATAGTTCATATATGTCGAACCAAAGAGAACAAAATATTAATATTATTAATCATACATATTTTATCCCTATATTACGTCGTTTTGATAAATTTTGAATCATTACTTATATTTGTTACTAAAATGACCTTCAAATTCTAATTAAGTATTTTTTTAATTATTATGTTTGAATAAAATAAATTAGTGTTAAGTAAATTCAGTTAACACAAATATTTTGGCCATAATCTGTTGTAATATTAGTTAAGTGATTTTTTTTTACCATAATACAACGAACAAGAATATAATGTGATTCAAAAAATATTTTTTTACTATTGATGTCATAATTGTTATTTTAAAACATAATTGAAAATATTTTTTATGGATCATCCAATTTACTTAATGATCAATGTGCTCTTTGATAGAATTTGTAGTACATAGGGATTCCATAGTACATAATTGACTATGGAATTCTCAATAATTGATGCAATTAATTGTTTTTAATATGTTGAAAATATGATAGAAGAATATAGAGATCCAAGAATGGCTTCCTTCAAGAATATATTTAATTTTAAGTTAAAAGGGTAAAAATGTTTAAAAAGAAACTAGTTTATAGTGTGAATGATCTTTTTACCATTCTGGCCAAATTCTGGCCAAAAGGATTTTTCCTTTTCCTAAAACTATTTATGTTTATTTTCTCTTTATTGTTAACTGGATTTTGTATTATATTTAGAGAAATTTAATGACGTGATAAGTTGATTGTTTAAAAAAAGAAGCTAAAACACTAATTTGGATGTGTTTGGTAAGAAGGAAAATATTTTGTTGAAAAAGTTGGTTTCTAACTATTTTCTCATATTTGGTTGGTGAGTTAATGGATTTTTAATGACTCTATATAAAAAAATATCAAGTTACCGGTTCAATTTTGGTTTTTTAATATACGGTTGTTGGATAAATCGATAATTCATTAAGATTATAGTAATTTATTACTTTACCTCTAAATAAATATTAAATATTAATGTAAATACTTTACATGCTACTATCTTTGTTTTTAGCCTTCAATTCACACTTCACGGTACTTTTGAGTTCACAATTTCATATCGTTACCTAAAGTCCTCATAATTCCTCTTTGTGTACTTGTATAGTTCTCTTCATGTTACTTAATATTGTTTCTGCCTGTTTTCTATAGTTACATTATTGTCTTGTCACATCAAATTATTGGATAAATCATATATTTGTTTATAAGCCTTTTTTTGTTGGTTAAATTGAAATCGATAAAAATATTTTATTGATTTTGTTGTTAGATTAGAGTATTTCAAAACTGAAAACTAACAAACTGAACAGATAATACATAAAATCAAACCAACTGATGCACACCCTTATTGGTGAGTAAAGAATATTTATAAAAAAATATTTTCTAGTGTATGATTGGTGAATGAAAAACACCCGACAAGACCCCAGACACAACCCGACCCCTGACTCCGAACGCCAGCTTTCGACTAAGGATTCAACCTTTGTACATCGCTCAGACCTCGAAATCTGACCTGAACATGACCCTGAAACCCAATTCCGACATTCGATTTGAGACTTGATCCAACTCGAGACCCTACTCCAGCACCCCATTTCGATACCCGATTCAGAATCTGGCCTCGATCCGAAACACGGAAATTTTATTTAGCTATTTAACTCTGTGATTAGCAATGTGAAATTAAAACAAAGAATCAAAACATTCCATTTGTTTGTTTGAGGTGTCTTAACTTTAATCAAATTATGAATACATTTTTTTTCTTTTGATTTTTCATCCGATGAGCAATATTTGTATTGAAACTTTGATAACAACATAAAACCTGTTAATAAAATTCGTCTACAACAATGGAAGCCATTTGGTAGTTCTCTAAATGAAACGAAATTGATTAATTAATCCCAGTACAAAGTAAACCAAAAATAACCTTTTCCCTGCACAATCTTCCTCACTATACACTAAACACAAATTACTTTCAAACAAATTAAAGAACTATTGAACTATGCCATACAAGTCTTTACATACCACAAATAATCACAACGAAACATGAACTACCATATATAATTCGAATTGTCAAGTCACAATTCGAATTGTAATGTCACGAGTTCTATTCAGAGTGACTTCCAACTCGAATATTCCCTACTTTAACATGCCCTATGCACAATATCATATCAAAATCACTCCTTTTAAATTTCAAAAAATTAGTAACACGGAATAAACTAGAGAGAAACTTTCCTTTTGCAATCCATATCCTTAACATCTTGTGTTTGTAAAACAACTATCATACTACAATTCATTTGTATACCAACACTCTTCTTAATACTTAATATCTTGACTCTTCCATTAATACTTGTGGACATACTCATTGGCAATTCCCCTTCCATTAAATCACTTGCCAGCCTAGCAATGCTTGATAATTTGTCAGCCAAAACTGACATTCACTATCATCCTGAACGTCCTCTGAGCCCTAGCATTAGCCGATGGTGTTAAGACTTCTAAGATGACCCTGTCATCGTAGATCAGGCTAGTGGTTGCACGGTTAAATTTGAAAGAGATCGCGTTAGGATTTTTGATAGAAATATCTACAGAGACCGTCATGTTCATATTGGTTTGTAGATTGGAACTACTATTGAGATAACTCAACCCATCGAATTTAATTGAGTTCATTTTTATAGTAGTTTTTTTCACCTTAAAACGGTGAATGCAAGAATTATGATGATTACAACTATGATTATTGTTGTGATTCCACAACAACTACAACATTTGATACACCTTCTATGACGTTTTTTTGATAACTCTATACTAGATACGGACGTGAAATTAATTTCTTGTTCGTTTTCTACGTATATACGGTGGGATGCAGGTGCTAGAGGGCGAACTTGATCATGTGGTTGTACAGTTAGTGGCTAAAGGATATATTCAAAAGGAGGGTATTGATTATCACGAAACATTTAGTCATGTGGTTAAAATGGTAACTCTAAGGATTGTTTTAGCTATTGCAGCATCTAGACAATGGCATATTCATCAGATGGATGTCTTTAACGCCTTTCTACAAGGTGATCTTCGAGATGACCTGATTTTGGAGTCAGGGAGAGAATGTATGTAGACTCTCAAAATCCTTATATGGATTGAATCAAACACCAAGGCAATGAAATGCAAAATTGATAGAAGCATTAATCAGATGTGGTTTTCATATAAAGTAAATTTGATCACTCTCTATACATCAAGAAAACAAATGGAGAAGTGATTATTGTATTGGTATATGTAGATGACATATCGGTCACTGGAGACAATTTGGAGCAGATTCTAGCAACAAAAATAGCTCTACATAAGGCTTTTAAGATCAAAGATCTTGGAGAATTAAAGTGTTTCTTGGGTATAGATTTTGTAAGCAACAAGGCATTATTATGCATCAAAGAAAATATGCTCTTGAACTTATATCAGAAATTGGTCTTAGTGCATCAAAACCAGCATCTACTCCTATGGATACTACTACAAGGTTAACCACTAATGAATATGATCAACATATCAAAGAAGCTACAAGCTCAAAAGATGAAACACTAGCTGAACAGAGTGCCTATCAAAGGCTTATGGGAAAGCTTTTATATCTAACAGTTATTAAGACCAGATATAGCTTACAGTGTTAAAACACTTAGTCAATTTCTATAGAAATCAAAGCAGTCTGATATGAATGCAGCACTAAGGATAGTTAGATATGTAAAAGATAAACCAGGACAAGGATTGCTATTATCTAGTAACAAGAAAGATGTCCTCACAGCTCACTGTGATGCAGACTGGGGTGCTTGCGCTTTTTCTAGGAAGTCTATGACAGGATTTTCTGTTAAGCTGGATGATTCACTGATCTCATGAAAAAAAAATAGTCTACTGTATCTAGAAGTTTAGCTGAATCAGAATATAAAAGTCTAGCTTCTACAGTTGCTAGGTTAACTTGGATTGTCGGGTTAATCAAAGATCTTGGAGTTCAAATTCAACTACCTATTACAGTGTTCAGTGATAGCAAAGTAGCCATTCAAATGGCTGCTAACCCTGTGTATCATAAAAGAACTAAGCACATAGAAATCGACTGTCTATTCATTCAACAAGGTCTTATAAAGACTCAGTACATATCTACACATGACCAACCTGCAGATGTCTTAACCAAGAGCTTAAACAAGGTTCAACATGTATATTTGATATCCAAACTTGGACTAACTAATATATTTACAGTACCAAGTATGAGGGGGAGTGTTGATGAGATTCACAAGAGTTGGTTAGAATGACAGTTATCATACAATTAAGTTAGTTAGCATAACTATTTGGTTATTTATCTTCATAGACTATAAATATGAGAATCTTGTACATTGAAAATCAGATTTTTTGGATATACAATCAGAGAGTTATTTCATCTTCTTTCTTCATCATCTCTTCATCTTCTTCTTCTCTAAATATACAGTAAACTGTTCATAAATCATCAATTTCTAATTATTTTCTCATATTTGGTTGGTGAGTTAACAGATTTTTAATGACACTATATAAAAAATTATCAAGTTATCGGTTTAGTCTTTGTTTTTTAATATACGGTTACTGAATGAACCGATAACACTACTAAAAAAACAGTGAATACCGACCTAGAAATACTGACCTCCCCGACCAAAAACCGACTTCCCAGCTTAAGCCGGAAAAAGCTTGGTCGCTATTCAATTCCGACCTCTGGAGGTCGGTATTTACTGACCTCTGGAGGTCAGTTTTAATTTAAGTCGGTAAAATTCATTATTTTATTTTTTGACTTCCGGAGGTCACTTTAATATATTTGCTTATTTTTTATTTTCATTATTTCCGTCTTCCGGAGGTCAGAATATTTAATTATCAAATTTTAGAATACCGACCTCCGGAGGTCGGTATTTCTATTTTTTATTTTTTTAGATTCCGACTTCCTGAGGTTGACATTTTTATTTCTTATTTTTAATATTCTGACCTCCTGATGTCGGTATTTTTATTTTTTATTTTTGAGATTCCGACCACCGGAGGTCGGTATTTTATTTCTTATTTTTTAGATTCCGACCTCTGGAGGTCGGTATTTCTATTTCTTATATTTTAGATTTCGATCTCCGGAGGTCGATATTTTTATTTCTTATTTTTTAGATTCTGACCTCCTGAGGTCGGTATTTTTATTTCTTATTTTTGAGATTCTGACCTCCGGAGGTCGGTATTTTTATATATTATTTTTTAGACTCCAACCTCCGGAGGTCGGTATTTTTATTTCTTTTTTTTTAGATTCCGACCTACGGAGGTCGGTATTTTTATTTCTTATTTTTTACCATTAAGATTATAGTAATTTACTACTTTATCTCTAAATAAATATTAAATATTAATGTTAACACTTTCCGGGCTATTATTTTTGTTTTTTAGCCTTCAATTCATACTTCAGAGTGATTTTGAGTTCATAATTCCATATCGAAACATAAAGTAAGAAATCTATTCCTCATAATTCATCTGTGTGTACTTGTATAGTTCTCTTCATGTTACTTATTATTGTTTCTGCCTTATGAGTGTTTTGTATAGTTATATTATTGTCTTGTCACATCAAATTATTGGAAAAGTCTTATATTTATTTTATAAGCCTTTTCTTATTGGTTAAATCGAAATCAATAAAAATATTTTATTGATTTCGGTATTGGTTTGGAGTATTTCAAAACTGAAAATTAATAAATTGAACTGATAATACATAAAACAAAACCAACCGATGTACACCCTTATTGGCGAGTAAAGAATATTTTTCTAAAAATATTTGGTGAATGAAAACACCCGACGAGACCCGAGGCACAACCCGACCCCCGACTCCAAACCCCAACATTCGACTAAGGATTCAACCTTTGAACATGGCCCGGACCCCGAAATCCGACCTGAGACATGACCCCGAGACCCTATTCCAGGACCCTATTTCGATACCCGATTTGGAACCTGGCCTCAATCCGAAACTCAAAAATTTTATTTGGCTATTTAACTTTGTGATTAGCAATGTGAAATATTAACAAGGAATCAAAACATTTCATTTGTTTGTTTGAGGTGTCTTAACTTTAATCAAATTATGAATAGATTTTTTTTTCATCCAATGAGAAATATTTTTATTGAAGCTCCGATTAATTAAGATTCACGCAACATAAAGCCCATTAATGAAGTTCGTCTACAACAATGGAAGCCATTAGGTAGTTCTCTAAATGAAACGAAATTGATTAATTAATCCAGTACAAAGTAAATAAAAAATAACCTTTTCCCTGCATAATATTCCACACTATTTCAAACAAATTAAAGAACTATTTAACTATGCCATACCAGTCTTTACATACCACAAATAATCTCAACGAAACATGGACTACCATATATAATTCAAATTGTTATGTCACAATTCGAAGTGTAATCTCACGAGTTCTATTCAGAGTGACTTCCAACTCGAATATTTCTTACTTCAACATACCCTACACACAATATCATATCAAAATCATTCCTTTTAAATTCCAAAAAATTAGTAACGCGGTCTAAACTATAGAGAAATTTTCCTTTTGCAATCCATATCCTTAACATTTTGTGTTTGTAAAACAAGTACCATACTACAATTCATTTGTATACCAACACTTTTCTTAATACTCAATATCTTGACTCTTCCATTAATACTTGTGGACATACTCATAGGCAATTCCCCTCCCATTAAATCACTTGCTAGACTAGTAATGCCTGATAATTTGTCAGCCAAAACTGTGACATTCACTATCATCTTGAATGTCCTCCGAGCCCTAGCATTAGCCGATGGCGTTAAGACTTCTACGATGACCCTGTCATCGTAGATCAGGCTAGTGGTTGCACGGTTAAATTTGAAAGAGACCGCGTTAGGATTTTTGATAGAGATATCTGCAGAGACCGTTATGTTCACATTGGTTTGTAGATTGGAACTACTAGTGAGATAACTCAACCCATCGAATTTAATTGAGTTCAATTTTATAGTAGGCTTTTTCACCTTAAAAACGGTGAATGCAAGAATTATGATGATTACAACTATGATTATTGTTGTGATTCCACAACAACTACAACATTTGATGCACCTTCTACGACACTGTTTTTTTGATAACTCTATACTAGATACGGACGTGGAATTAATTTCTTGTTCGCTTTCTATGTATATACGGTGGGATGCAGGTGCTAGAGGGCGAACTTGATCTCTAGATTCAGCCATGGAGGAATTTGGAGACATTTTTTTTTGGGAACTTAATTAAATTGGATTAAATTATTAATGATGAAAATGTGGTGTGAGAGATAGGAGTATTTAAATACATAAATATTTTGGTATATGACTATACTATAGTGTATTAACCGCGTTAGCACGGCGCTTTGAATTTTGACTTTGGTGTGGGACATGTGGTTTAATTGTTTTTTTGAATTTTTATTGTATTATTCTATTGTGAATAATTTTGTATTTATAAATTATGGAAGGTTCTCTTAGTGAATGATTTATTAAGGTTATTATCTTATCCACAAAAAAAGGGCATATTATGATATTAGTACGCTATGTTTAATTTACAATGTTTTAGGGGTGTACGAATTTAAATTATTTCTCCATAACCTTAATTTGTCTTATTATTTATGGCTCGTCTTTCTACGTAAAACTGTAACAGAAAAAATAAGTTACATTTCGAAATGGTTGTTATTTTTTGGTTTGTTATTTTCACTATTGACTTGAAAATGCAAAGTGATTTATATAGGTGTCAAACGCGGTGGTTGAGTTAAATTTAATGGATTAGAATGAATTGAGTTAATAAATATGTGAGTTATTAACTGTTTTTAAAAGTTATTAAGCTGAAATAGATTAAAAAGTGAGTCAAAATCCAATTCGTCCAACTATTACTAAGTTTTCATTATTTCATTTGTTCTTTTATAGTAATATTTTAAGTAGCTAATTATTATTTTTTTCTTTATATATTGTTAATATAACATATCAAATAAAGAAAAATATATTTTGAAAAAATTTCTCTTGGATCAATTTGTTTAGACATCGTATAAATTTGATGAATTAGCATGAACTGTTTTATAATGAGTGGGTTAATAATCGATTCAAATTTAAATAATTTATGATTTCATCATCTCTAATCTACGGATCAGTAAAATCATAATAGGGTACGTCTACTTCAATAATGAGGACATTAGGGAGTACTTTATTAGGGTGAATCTATAGATGTAATCAACTATATTTATATGGACAACTTATACATTTTTTGATCGGTCAAAAATAATTATATCAACATGACAAAACATATCCATTATTTATATTATAGAGCCAATTACACGATGCAAGAATTTAAGCTACGTCAAGTTAAGCCACTACGTGCTAACAATATATTTATACATTTTATCAGTTACTCTATTATTTTTTAAAGAGACTATATTTTTCCTGGTCTCTTGACTCTATCTAACTAATTAAGACCTACTAGCCCTTACAAATTGACTGCATCGCCATGCATGCATGCACACATTGTCGACATAAACAATGCAAAATCAAATTTAAAATTTATAATTTTAGTAAAAATTTATACATATTTAATGAATAATTTTTAAAGATAAATACAACACTTGTAACTTGTATTCTAATTCCGCCTTAACATAGTAATTAATTAACTAATAACCTCGTGAGCTAAAAACGGCATTAATTAATTTACTTCTTTTTTCTTAATAATGTCATTAATGAGCTTCTATATTATTAGTTATTAAATTAATCTCATTAATTCAGAACTTAGAATTAGCATGATTCATGATGTGTACGCACAAATTGAAAATGTATTTAAAACGAAACATCTTTTAGAGTTGACTATACTTAATTTTTAAGCCAAAGTTGAATATTTCTAGTTGTTTTAAGTTTTTAGTTTTCTAGATATTCAGCTAATTAACACCAATGATATTTGAGAGCATTAATGAGTTCAACTATATGAAGTATCACAACATTGACTATTTTAGAAGGAATATTATTTATGATTTGCACTGTTCTTCTCTAATAAGAGTATGCCTACTCAAATTTTCAAAATGTATTATTTTAAGTGTTTTTTATTCACACAGTGTAATCGTTTGTGTTTGATCAAATCATTTGAGAAATATTGTATTAGTGTTACACAAATAATTTAATTTGGCCTATCTTTGAAAAAGAAAAAAAAGAAGTAATTTTAAGCACTAGATTGCGAAAAAAGGGAATTCCCTTAGAGATTTACTTTAAATTGATATTATTTTGAAAGTTTGGTTTTAAATAATTTATTAAGAGATACTCTAAAGGCTTTTTTCAGTCGTTTGTGTTTGATCAAATCATTTGAGAAATGTTGTTATTGGTGTTTATAAAAATAACTTTAGTTGGACAATCTTTTAAAAAAAATGTAAATTTAAGCAATATCAGATTATGTAAAAGGAAATACATGTAGAGATTTACTTTAAATTCATATTATTTTGAAAATTGGTTTCAAATCATTTATTAATTGACGCCCTAAATGCCTTTTTTGAATTTTCTTTAATCAAATGTTTCTTCTTTTGTTTGAGATTTGATGAGTTTTGAGAGATAAGGAAGAAAGAAATATGGTGAAAAAAGTGAAGGGAACAATGTTGTAATGGTTGATTTCCTATTTGAAATCACAAGGAGTAGAATTTATAATAAAAATTGTTGAAAAAGAAATAAAGTATTTTATCCGTTTCAATTGAACTTTCTTAAAAAAAAATTCTTTTAGTAAGTTTTCAATCAACATTATAATATTACAAGATTTAAATTACTATAAACGTCTTTAATTTAAAACTATAAAACTTAAAAGTTAAAATCCTTTTTTATTTCTTTAATTTTGTGTTCAATGAAATTAAGATGCTTAAATTAAAATTGAGGGAAGCAGTAATTTTCTCTGGAAAGAAGTGTTATTAAAGCTTCTTAAGATGTTGACCAAACAAAACTTTCATTACTTGGACTTGGTTATTTGGGGTTTGCAAAATAATTTGAAAAATTACTCAAATATACGTTTTTTGTTTTTCTTATTTTCAATATTTTCTTCTATTTCTAAAAATAATTAAATTTTCTTATTTTTTTAATGTATTTGAGCTACATATTAATGTTTACGAGCCAGTATTTAATGTATATGAGTTACATATTATGTATTCGATTTATGTTATAATATATTCGGGCTAGCTTTTAATGTATCTGAGCTACATATGTATCCAAGCTAATTTTTAATATATTCGAGTTGCATATTATGTATCCTTTTTATGTTATAATGTATCCGAGCTACATATTTACATATCCAATTTGTGTTATTTTTTAAGGGATTAATACAGTTACAAACTAAAGAGGGATATATTATAATTTAGGGAAAATTAGCAAACTAGTCACAATTCCTAACTTAATTAGTAAAAATATCTACACTTTAAAATAATTATTGAAAATGTCAAAATGTCAATACTTTAGAAAGTAATTTGTATGCAAATTTATTTCTCAAAACAGTCCAACATTGAATTAAATTCTACATCTATTACCCATTTACACTTCTTCCTATGCTTTAATACCATTAAATTTATTTTTCATCTTTCACTTTTCAATTTTTTTTTCTCTTCCATCGACTTTTCAGTTTTCACCATCCCCATCATTCACTTTTCTCTTCTTCTTTTTTTCTTTCATCAAAATTTCACCATTATTCTTTCTCATTGTTGAAGAAGAACTGATTATTCAAGTTCATAACAATTTGTTCAGATCTATCAATTAATCAAGAAATCTCTCAATTGATAAATGTATTTTTGAAGTCATCATTTATTTTGTGAGATTTTGTTTTCAAAATCACACATTATGCTGATTTTCGGCATTATGTTGAATTTTCGGATTGTATGTATTGAGGATTTTCCGTTATTTTTTTAAAAAAATTTATGTGAGTTTGTTAACATACTTATCAAATATTTATGTATTTTAGATTTTTAGTATTTTAAATAAAAAATTTCGATCTTTTTTATGATTTATTTTTATATTTCAGATTTAGTAGAATCTACATTAACATTTAGGCATTAAGCTGTTTCGCAAAAGTATTTGAAAGTATTTTGAATGTTCTGTAGTTTGTAGTCAAATTTGTTTTTACAAAGTGATAATTCAAATACAAATCTGTAGTTTGATTATTTAAAATTGTGAATGAATACGAAATCAAAGATAAACTAGTTGGTATAAACATATAATGAGCAAAATGAAATACAAAACTATTTGACTAATGCAATTAGGATGAATACACATATAATGAATACATAAATAAACTGTATTTTGGCTATTTATAGTTGAGAATGAATACAAAATCAAAATATAAATACAAAACTTTATGGTATACATTAGGACGAATACGAAATCAAATCTAAATACAAACTTTATGGTATACATTAGGATGAATACAAAATCAAATCTAAATACAAATTATTTGGTATACAAAGTGATATTGGAAATAAGCAAAATAAAATACATTTGTAAGATGGATGAATACCTATACCATGAATATACATGAGTATTGTATTCTGAATACCGAAAAACTTCTTAAAGGAGATACATAAACTTCATAACCTTAACATGATAGCCAAATAACTTCATAAAATTTTGACATTTTTAAAGATAAATTATAATTTCATAACGTCAAAATGATGCCTTAGTAGAATAAACTGCTCAAATATGATAATGTATGGTAAATAAACGTGTTTACAAACAAACAAAAAAATTAAGAAATTGAATATTGAATTTTTAGAACAATGGTGATAGGCGTGTTTTTTAGAACATGGTGAAAGAATAAGAAAGAGATGGAAGTTGGTGTATTTTGATAAATTGTTAATTAGTTCTTTGTTTTTGAATTTTTGTAACTGATAAGACTTTTAAGCAATTGTCTCTTTTTAATATTTTTTTCTCCCCTTAATTTCTCCTTTCTGTTTTTAACAATTGTTTTTTTTTTTGACATTTTTACTAAATATTAAAAGTATTGACATTGAGTCCTATTAAATATCAAAATATTGACATTTTGAAACTTTTCTCATAATTTTATATTAAAAATTTAAAACTATGCGATTTCTAAAATTTATTATAACGTATTATTTTGCAATGGGCTTCATGGGCCGAAGGAGACAAGAATTGGCATAACGGCACAACTGCTACATAGAATTAGCAATTTATAGCCCAACTTTACTTTAGACGCCTGGGATGAAATTTGCTCAAATTTATAGGATGATTTGAGGCCCATAGTTATATTTTGTGTCTCCAATTAAGTGACTTTTGTGAGGGTGAAAATTATTAAAAATCCCCAACTTTTGTTTAAAAATCAAATTTCCTTTTCAAATTTGAGAAATAATCATTTTCTTCTCTTTATCCTGTCTATTCTACCCTTGTAGTTTTTAATTCTTCATCTCTCTCTCTATATATATACACATACATACATATAATTTTTTAATCTTTGTATTTTATTGGTTTTTATTTAAGTTTATTAATTTATAAGTAGAATAATTTTTTTATTGGTTTGTTGCAAAATCTAATATTACTTTTTTATGATTGTTATTTTGATATCACATATACTACGCATGAATGTATTATGTGCATGCATATTTAACTTTTTTTGTATGATACAAATATACTCGACCCGTGTCATGATTCAGACTGTCGAATTTAAAAATACATAATCAGATTTAAATGCAGAATAACTAGAGTTTACATAGACTCCAAAAGACTAATCAAACCATACTAAAACATTGCGGAAAACAACGCCTAGAATCTGAAAATCAATGTACCAAAACTAATAACCAACAAGTCTAAGAAAATGGTGCAATCCAAACTAAACATAGTAATATCTAAAGTACTGCTCTAAGTCCGAAGAAAATGGATTAGACAAAAAGAGAATTCGATCATGGCAACCTAGCTAGCTCACCCTTGAATTCGATGACGATCCATGATCTTCTAAACAAGGTCTGTCAGTAGCCGCTTAAAGATGTCATGTACTCAATAAAGAAAGAAATATCAGTACATTGTAGTGTACTGTTAGAATCGCGCGGCTATTCCTGTAATTGAATCATATATAAGTCATTACAACATTATAAAACATGCATGCATATATATACCAAACATATACGATTTCACATTCTTAATACTACACATATATTACAATTCATTGGTCCTCTCATGGAACCCATACTCAAACAGTTAGTGTGTCAGATCGTGACACCCGATTCAAGTTAGTGTGTCAGATCACCAATCCAATGTTGATGCGGTACGTGACATCTGATCCAATATGTAGTGTGTCAGACGTGACACCCGATCCGATCAACATACCACAATAATTTACACTCTCATAATCATACAATCAAGAGGTGATGCATAGCATATAGTTATTCGTTCATACTCATTTACATTAGGTATGATCAATAATGTAACATGCGCATACATACATGCAATACAATGAAACAATTACTAACATATATCACATAAACATGAAATCACAATTATCACCTACCTTGAACAAAGCTTGAACCCTAAGAAATTTGATTATTCCCTTTTCGGATTCTTTTGCTTGTTCTTGGTCTACAAATAATCAATATAACGCGAGAATTAATAATTAAAGTCTAATTACCCGAATTATAATCAACATCTTCAACCCTTGGTTAAACCCATGACCTAAAAATCCAACTTAGGGCTTTTTCCACCATAAATTCCATATCAACCCCGCCCCCCCAACTGATAGTAACACAAGAAATTAGGTTCTATGGATCAAAAGATGGATTCAGAGAGTGAAATCCTTACCTTTATTATTCTTATTTTTATCGGGGAAAGAGAGTTTTTCTTAAAAATGATAACTTTTTTTTTATTGAAGTTGGAACTAACAATGTCAACAAACTCAGTCTCACAGTGGCAAAAGGTACTTTGGTGCAACGTAACTGGAAAATTGATAACATTATGCTTGTTCAACTATGTAAATTTTGGTAGATGACGAAATGTTCTTATTATTGAATTGATCACAAGTTTAGCTGGATGAAAATGTCTTAGTGGTTCAGTTCACAAATGACATTTAATTTAAAAAGATTGATTTTGAACTTTTGATTTATGTTTGTTTCGTAACGAAATTTCAAAATTAATAACATAAGCAAAACTTTGAACTTTGATGGTTTGCTCATTGATAAGTACCCGTCCCAAAAGCTAAAAGTTTGGACAAAGTGAGTAATATATATTAATTAAAATTATGTTTAAATTATTGTAAATTACAATAATATAATTAAAAACTTAAAATATTTAAAAACTATATAAAAATTTTAATTAACTCTCCTAATATTACCTGTACCAAATAAATTTAAATAAATTGAGTTATATATTTTGAGCCCATGCTTTGCACAAACACTGTTATAAAAGTATATAAACTTACAAAAACGTGCTTACTAGCATATAAAAAAATGTTTATAGGTCTACATTGTTATACATGTTAAATAAAAATAAGAAGTTGGACACAATCTCTCGAGGAATCGATATAAACATGTAGTTTTGATTTCAAAGATTTATTTCAAGATTGCAAGAAAAAATAAAAAAAATCTGCAGTAGCAAGGACCATTTAATTTATTTAAAATATTAAAAATATATTCGATATTGCTAGCCAGCAAGTACAATGCATGTAAACTGTGTTGTTGCTTTGAGAAACACACCCAATAATTGCAATCGTGCATGACTTTTAATTAGATAGGCTCCCACGTTACAGTGTACCATTTTATAGAGTCCGGGACTTAAATAAGTCATAAAAAAATAAAAATAATCAAAATAAGTCACTATTTTGAAAAGTAACTAAAATGTTCTTAGTGAAAGAAAAAACTTTATTTTGTCTAATATTTTAAATGTTTTTCGTTAGTCTTGTAACGTGTATATTTTAAAATATAACAGGAATATTTATTACACTTTATAAAGTGTAAGTTTTCTTACACTTTGTAAAGTGAAATTTTTTCTTACACTTTACTAAGTGAAAATTCTTTTTATACTTTATAAAGTGGAAGAAAATATTATGCTTTATAAAGAGAAATATTTTCACTTTTTGAAACTTTTGCAGTCTTTGTAATACAATTATATTGATTTGACATATTATAAAAATAAAAAAATTTATTACATTATAAGGATCGTTTGGTGCAAGTATAAAAATAATGCAAAATAGGGTGCATTAGTAGTGCTTGCAGTAGTTATGCAAATATTATTTCTTATACATTGTTTGGTTTGATGTATTAGAAATAACAAATTTTGCATAATTTCTATTTGAAAATATATGTTTACAAAAATACCCTTCACACTTTATTTATTTTTACACTTCCTTGCAACAAAGTTCTTTGCTAAAACATCATTAACTCTTCTTCTTCTTCTTCTTCTGATTTTTCAAAAATAATAATCCCTCCGTTTAAAAAAGAATAACCTAGTTTGACTTGGAACGGAGTTTAAGAAAAGAAAGAAGACTTTTAATCTTGTGGTTCTAAATTAAAGTTATGTCAAATGTACCAAAACACCCTTTAATCTTGTGGTCTTAAAATATGCTACGTGGAAAATTAAAATTAAAATGCTGTCAAAAAAGAAAATGGGTCATTCTTTTTTAAACAGACTAAAAAGAAAATAGAATCATTCTTTTTGAAACTGGAGAGAGTATTAAATAGTTATACTATTTGAGTCAATATTTTCAACCATATTTGATATTGTGAATGTTCTCTTTTACTTGTCACTTATTTTAAAATAAATTTTCATTGTTGTTATATTAAGAAAAGATAATAATTTTTTATATATATTTTACTCTCAATATTAAATAATTATTTTATAAATCATTTTCAAGATATTATTTAAAGTATAATTTAATAAAATACTTATATTAATCAAATGGTGATAAATAAAAATAATCCGATGGAGTATTTGAAGTTGACCATAAAAGTCAAATGACTGGCTTAATGTGGATCTTCTAGTGCTGCCATAGAGACACAATTGTTTTTTAAAATCAAATTTAAAAATAATCCGATGGAGTATTGGCTTAATGGCCCCCAAAACTTTCTTATATTTTAACACTTAATTTGAAAACATATAGTATAAAAATGAGTTCTATCTGAACACTTCATCTATTGAAGCTTTTTAAACAATTTTTATATTTTACTTTTAAGGGCAAAGGCATAAATGCATTGCAATTTGAAGCTTCGTTAAAAAAATTGATGTATATCTACTCTGACGTCTAATAAATAGTACATATCTGTGTTAGATTGATGCATATTTGTTTTTTTCATCAACAAATTGAATTATTAAAAATCTTAAAATTAAATTTTAATTTCAAAAATATTATACAACTTTAAAATGTTACTGTTGGGTGGTCTTGAGCCTTCTCAACCCAAAAGCTAGCTCAAAGGTTGAGGCTTTCCCTCACACTTATAAATTGACCACCAGCCCCTTCCACTTTCGATGTGGGATAACCCAACAATTTCCCCCTTCACACATCGGGCCTTGGGCTGGAGAGAGCGACAACCCAGTTTCTCCCGGTGGGCTGAGACTTGTTGACAACCTGGGCTCTGATACCAATGTTGGGTGGTATTGAGCCTTCTCAACCCAAAAGCTAGCTCAAAGGTTGAGGCTTTTCCTCACACTTATAAATTGACCACCAGCCCCTTCCACTTTCGATGTGGGATAACCCAACAGTTACCTAACCAATTTATTATTTTGAAAGAAAAAATAATTAATTTATTTTTATCTCTACATACCCAACAAAAAGAAAAACTCAATCTCTATTTTATTTAGATACGAGTCACACTCATTTTATTACATAACTGAGTACTGAGTAGAAGAGCGGTAAATTAAAATTTAATTTAATGCAGTAAAATATTCCATTAACGAAAATGATAAATTTGGACCTTTGCGTGAATGGCCTATTTTTTAAATAATGGATATATCCCTCTGATTTACAAAGTTAAAAGTGTATTTTGACCATTTTCTCGCTATCATAAAAATACCTTATAGCGGTAATCAATATATATATTAACAAAGAGTGTTTAAGTTTTTACCAATTTATTAATTGTCACTGGATTCAGTGTCGCTAAAGGCTTTAGGAGCATATAAAAAAGTGTTAATTGCCGCTAAAAATAAATACTTAATGATAATTTAAGATATTATCATTAATTAATTGCCGCTAAAAATCATTTCCAAGGTCTATTTTCTTATTAGTCTCTTCGATGACCCTAGATCTTCAATGAGATTCAACATATTTTTTCGTGTACATTTTTAAAATATTAATTAATATTAATTTCTAAACTTGTAATTTTTTATTAGCCTCTTCGATGACCCTAGATCTTTAATGAGATTCAACATATTTCTTCGTATACATTTTTATAATATTGATTAATATTAATTTCTAAACTTGTAATTTTATCTATTTTAAACTAAATTTAACAAGATATGCTTAATTCCTACAAATTAGTCGCTGTCAAATAAATGTGAATGCATTTTTCTATGGACAAATACTATTTGGAGTACATTTTTTTTGTTGACTTCACGACCATGTGCAAGTCATGTATATTAGATATAACAATTGCAAATCACGAGGTTATTTGACTTGGCTTAATTTTCTTTTAGAAGACTTTGGTAATTTATAGTTTAAAACATTTTAAAAGATATTTATGGCTATATAAATTGTTTTATTCAGAAGATCGTAAAAATTTTATAATTTTAATTATAAAAAGATGAAATTTTCTTGAGATTAACTAAACAAAAAAGGCGTGTCCATGTAAATTGAAATAAGTGGAGTACCATGAACAGGTGATTGCTTGGAAACTTAATAAGCCTAAGTTTTAATTTATTGGAGCAATTATTTCACTTTAATATTTTATATGATATGTTTAGTGTTATAAATTTAAAAATATCTATATATATTTTATATTCTCAATTTAAGATTATATTATTTTTAATGATGTGGACCAATATAAAATTGTTGTTTGTTTAGTTAAATACAATGTCATATTTCTGTTAATTAATGAATATTTTTGAACCTAAAGAAAATGTTAAGGATATTTTTAAATCAATAGATGGAATGAGGATATTTTTGAACAATTTTCAATAGGTTATTGAACATTTTTGAACCTTTTCTCAAAATAAAATAAATTATTATTTAATATAAAAATATACAAGTCTTCAAAAATATTTTTTTAAAAAAATAAATCATATAAAATCAAAGTATCTTCTAAAATATAAAACAAGCACCTTTTGGCAGATAGCAGGGTTTTTTTTTCTTATTTTTTATTAGCTTCTCTTCAATAATGGAACTCGATAAAAATAATAATTGTAAACATAGTTTTTCTTGTACATTTAAAATATTAATTAATAATATTATGTTACTTGTGCTTCATCTGGTTTTACTTAGATATAGAAAAATATGCTTAATTCCTCCAAATTAGTAACTTTCAAAAAAACATTAGTGTATTTTGTTGTCATTTACCTAATCTCCTTCTTTATTCTTCACTGCTCACTTATGGATCTATTTAAAAGCCTTTTCTCAATAATAATAATAATAATCATTTAATAGATAAAAAATCTTCAAATAAAACTTGATTTTCTAATTTACCTTTTGCAAATTATTTTTCTTCACATCAAATTATTTTTTTGTCTTAGAAAAATATTGAGACACGCTCAATTTAATCAATATTTTCAACCATACTTATGTGATATTTTATTTACTTTTACTTTTCACTTATTTTAAAATAAATTTTCAATTTTATTATGTTGAAAAAAGATAATAACTTTTTTCGTGTTTTACTCTCAGTAAAAAAAATTAAAAATCATTTTTCAAGCCATATAATTTGATAAAATATTTATATAAGTTAAATCGTGATAAATAAAAGTGAACAGACGAAGAATTTGAATTTCGACTATAAAAGTCAAATGACTGGCTTAATGTGAATCTTCTAGTGCTGCCATAGAGACATAACTTTTTTTTTTTTTTAAATCAAATTGCGATCTTGCATATCTTATCTTTGATTGATTAGCTATTTTACATCTTCACTATAAATGTGGCCCCAAAAACTTTCTTATATTCTTACACTTTAATTTTGAAAACATATAGTATAAAAATGACTTCTATCTGAACACTTCATTAATTGTAGCTTTTTAAACAATTTTTATATTTTAATTTTAACGGCAAATGCATAAATGTATTGCAATTTGAAGCTTCGTTAAAATATTGATGTAATATCTACTCTGACGTCTAATAAATAATACATATATATCTATGTCAGATTGATGCATATTGTTTTTTCATTAACTAATTGAATTATTAAAAATCTTAAAATTAAATTTTAATTTCAAAAACATTATACAACTTTAAAATGTAATCTGATCAATTTATTTTTTTGACAAATTTTTTTTATCAATTTATTTTTTATCTCTACTTAACCCAACAAAAGGAAAAACTAAATACCTATTTTATTTAGATACGAGTCACACTTATTTTATTACTCCATCCGTTTCAAAAAGATTGGCCTAGTTTGACTTGAAACGGAATTTAAGAAAAGAAAGAAGACTTTTTAATCTTTTGATTCTAAATTAAAGTTATGTCAAATGTACCAAAATGTCCTTTAATCTTGTGGTCTTAAACATGCCACGTGGAAAGTTAAAATAAATTGTTGCCAAAAAAGGAAAGGGGTCATTCTTTTTTAAACAAACTAAAAAGGAAATATGGACATTCTTTTTGAAACGAAGAGAGTACATAACTGTGTACGAGTAGAAGAGCGGTGAATTAAAATTTAATTTTAATTCAGTAAATATTCCATTAACGAAAATGATAAATTTGGACCTTTGCTTGAACGACGTATTATTTATATAATGGATATATCCCTCTGATTTACAAAGTTAAAAGTGTATTTTGTCCAATTTTTAGATATCACAAAATATTTTTTAGTGATAATAAATATATACATCAATAAAGAGTGTTTAAATTTTTATCAAATTAATTAATTGTCATTAGATCCAATGTCGCTAAAGACTTTAGGAACATATCAAAAAAAATATTAAATGCCGCTAAAAGTATATACTCAATAACAATTTAAGATATTATCGCTAATTAATTGTCGTTAATGATCAATTTTAAGATCTATTTTTTTATTTGCCTCTTTCATGACCTAGATCTTCAATGAAATTCAATAAAACAATAATTCCTAAACATATTTTTTCGTGTACATTTTTAAAATATTGATTAATATTAATTTCCAAACTTGTAATTTTATCTATTTTAAACTAAATTTAACAAGATATGCTTGATTCCTACAAATTAGTAGCTGTCAAATTAACGTGAATGCATTTTTCTATTTACAGTTTGACATTTAATCTTGGCAAATCAATTGAGACATGCTCAATTCAATTTATATTTTCTGCCACACTTATTTATCTGCTATTTGAAGTTTAAATTTAAAAGGCAGATGACAAATACTATTTGGAGTACATTTTTTTTTGTTGACTTCACGACCATTGTGAAAATCATGTATATTAGATATAACAATTGCAAATCACGAGGTTATTTGACTTGGCTTAATTTTCTTTTAGAAGACTTTAATAATTTATAGTCTAAAACATTTTTTTAGATATTTATGGCTATATAAATTATTTTATTAAGAAGATCATGAAAATTTTATAATTATAAATAGACGAAATTTTCTTGAGATTAACTAAACAAAAAAGGCGTGTTCATGTAAATTGAAATAAGTGGAGTACCATGAACAGGTGATTGCCTGGAAACTTAATAAGCCTACGTTTTAAATTATTTGAGCAATTATTTAACTTTAATATTTTACATGATATGTTTAATGTTATTAATTTAAAAATATCTTGATATATTTTATATTCTCAATCTAAAATTATATTATTTTTTGTTAAATTTCGTGTCAAATCAAAATAATTCAAATTCAAAAGGAGAAGGTATGTTGTAAGCATAATAGAAATAGCAACACATGCATGACACTCTATTTATCCCAATTTATAACGTAGATGAAATTTAAAGACTTGACCAATATGTTAATATATTTTTTTTAAAAATACTACTTTTTCTGTAATTTCTATCACATTTATATTATTTTTAAATAATATATATTACTTTTGTACTCTCTTTATTATAAAATATATAACACAAATAAAATTAAGAAAGTCAATCTAATTTTCCAGATAGTCTTTATATATATATTTAGTTATCAATTATTGTAATTAATAATAATTTTTATGTAATTTATAAATAAATATATGTTATTCTATATGTTTCAATTTACGTTGTATCGATGGAATTTCAAAAATCAACCAAAAACATTGTATATTTTAAAGAGCCGAGTATTCTCTTTATTTTGTAATTTATTTATAATTTCTTTTTTCTTTAAATTATACTCTTTTCATTCATTTTAATTGTCATATTATATTTTTCGAGAAGCGATTTGACTAACTTTCTTAATATTTTCAAATAAAAATCATATGAAAAAAAAATATAAATCACAATTATTTTTCATATTGTTTAAATCTAAAAAAAAAATAAAATGAACAAGAGTTAAAAATTATTATAAAGCGCAATAATTTCTCAGTCGAAGGAGACGAGTCCAGCAGACATGTCGAAGAGCATGTGCTGCCCTGTCTGTATAAGAGAAAAATATCTATAGTTTTCCTTTCCAAGCGGGTTGCTTCTCAGTTAGGAAAATAAGTGGAGAAGAAGTAAAAAAATTATGGCGATGGAAGAGCCGCTTCTGCTTAATTTTGAGAAAGACGATGTGACGTTGAGCCGCAAAGTTTTTATTGAAGAGGTGAAAGAGGCGAGTCGCATAGCTTTGCCTATGATAGTGGTAACAGTATCACAGTACCTTTTGCGTGTTTCGCCAATGATTATGTTAGGTCACCTTGGTGAACTTTCACTTTCTAGTGCTTCTATTGCTACCTCACTTTGCAATGTTACCGGTTACAGTGTCCTTGTAAGTAACTTTTTGCTTCCAATAATTCGTATGAATTAATCAGCTAAATACAAATGAATTTGACCTTCCGATGCAATTCAGTAGCATTTGGCCATAGATTTTGGGAGTAAGGGAAAAAATTGGCCATGAAATTTAATCAGATTTGAATATGTGATATAACAAAGTAGTTTTTGCAACTTTTTTGCTTCTGTTTTAGAATTTTATAATCATCTGTCAAACTAACCCTTGATGTAGTGTTGTTTAGTAGGGATATTGGTCACATAGTCAATAGTTGCTTAAACATGTTGACTGAAGTGATTCTGTAGCAATAACCATCACGTTTAGATTTGTTGTGTATTTTCTGGCCCAACTGCAACGTGACAATGAAAGAAAGTAGGAATTGAAAAGTATTTGTTGCTAATATCTTTGATATTCTTAGTTCATTAAGGTCATTGAGATTTATAGTTAATACGTGTTGTCAACTAGATGTATAGAAGATGTTGCTTGACATATTCTGTTCCGAGGGATCAGTAAGAAATCCATCCTTTTGTTCTAAATGGTAGATGTGCGACAAGGCTTTGGTAGTGACTGGAAAATGGAACTGATCATTGGCCTGTGATGGCTCTTTTCTCTGACAAATAGAAGTTTGCTTAGATCGTTTGACATGTTTAACTTTTGATTAAGAAACAGGGGAATTTGTGAACGAGGCTTATTGCCTTATGTCTTGACTTAAAAAAGGAAAAATGAAGGAACTTATTAACACAAATGGCTTGGTTGTATACCTTTGTTATCCTCTGTATAGATGAAGAATGTTTATGAAGAATCATCGTGGATTTACTTTGTGGAACAGTTTGGAATGTCTAGTGCACTGGAGACTCTATGTGGGCAGGCCTTTGGAGCAAGACAATATCGAAAACTTGGAACTTTTTCTTATAGTGCTATTATTTGTCTGTTTCTGGTATGCATACCAGTCTCTGTTCTGTGGATCTTCACGGATAAACTTCTTATATTGATGGGCCAAGATCCTTCAATCGCAAAGGAAGCTGGAAAATACGCAATTTGGCTCATTCCTACACTGTTTCCATATGCTATTCTTCAGTCACTTGTCCGGTATCTGCAGGCACAGAGTTTAATCCTACCAATGCTTATAAATGCAGTTGCATCTTTATGCTTCCAAGTGGCAATTTGTTGGGCTTTTATATTCAAATTGAATTTAGGGATTGTGGGAGCAGCATTGTCAATTGGTTTATCCTATTGGTTGAATGTGATCTTGCTTATGCTTTATGTGAAGTACTCACCGGCTTGTGAAAAGACTCGAGCTTCATTCTCTACGGATGTTTTCCTGACTATAGGGGACTTCTTCCGCCTTGCCATCCCATCTGCTGTAATGGTTTGGTAATCTCAATAGCAGAACATACATATATGCGATGTGATTGAATTTATGCTTGACCCTTAATGTATTTCTTCAACTTTTTTTCCGAACATGGTGATAGCTTGGAATGGTGGTCATTTGAGCTTATCATTCTGCTCTCTGGTCTGTTGCCAAATCCGATGCTAGAAACTTCTGTTCTTTCCATATGGTATGCTTCGTTTTCTACTTGATCTTTGTTTTTTTTTTCCCTTCAGATGTTTGAAATGATTATATACTGATGCATGTCATGGTCTAACTTCTTGGAGAACAGCTTTACAACCACTTCTGTGCACTACCATATACCTTATTCTTTCGGTGCTGCAGCAAGGTCTGCTCCTGTCCTATAAACCCAACATTAATCTGATATTGTTAGTTGCATAGAGATAAACATGCAAAATTTGAAGTAATTAATATTGTATGTAGTACTCGGGTTTCAAATGAGCTTGGAGCTGGGAGGCCACAGGCGGCGAAAATTGCTCTTGTTGCTGTGTTAGTTCTTTCTGCCACTGAAGTTGTTCTTGCAAGTATAACTCTATTTGTGGTCCGCAATGTATGGGGCTATGCGTTTACTTATGAGAAAGAAGTGGCCACTTATGTTGCAGAAATTACTCCTATTCTTTGCATATCATTTATCATGGACGGCACCCAGGCTGTACTATCAGGTTATCTCTTCGACCATCCTCAATTGCTTTATTTCTAAATAGCAAATTTTTATTGAGACCAAAAGAGTCATTCCAGCTTTTAAACTTTGAAATACAATAAATGAAATTGACCAACAAGAGAACAAGAGTTGTCTCCCCATGCCTTTTAGTGTTGCTTGCTCATTACGTCTGAAGCAGCGGCAGATTTGTAGTGTATTGGATGCCCTTAAAGGAGCCCACAGTGTTTATTTAGATCATAGATATATAAATGTGAAATCTCCAAAATTAGTACAAATTTAATACGTTTGAACTCATATATTTCAATAATTTAAATCGTGAATCTGCCTCTAATCAGGAGTTGCAAGAGGAAGCGGGTGGCAGCATATTGGAGCCTATGTGAACCTTGGAGCATATTATTTGGTTGGAATTCCCGCAGCTCTATTACTTGGATTTGTCTTACATCTAAACGGCAAGGGTCTTTGGAGTGGATTGGTGGCTGGAGCAACTGTGCAATCTATTTCACTCTCCGTTGTCACCGGCTTCACCAATTGGGAAAAACAGGTTCAGAGACCTATTCAACTCTTACCTTGATTTGTTACTGGTGTTGACAATTTCTTTTGGTTATTGTCACGTGTCCTGCATTTGATGGCATAATAAAAACTGTTTTTCTTATATAAACTTGGCCAATTCTCACTTTATGCCTCGCTTACTGGGTTTAGTTAAGCCCAACAACGGAGTAGGATACCCTTTTTTTTGGGATATAGAAGCTACCTTATGGCTTATGGGAGTTAACACTCGTTCATTTGAATTTACAGGCCATTGAAGCAAGACACAGAATTTTTAGTGAAAAGATTGCCGCGGAAAATCAGCTCATTGAATGACAGGACAGGTGGATGCTATAATAGAGAGTTAATATCCTAAAAGGTCACTCGACTATGAGAATTTTATCTAGCAGGTTGATTGAACTTTGGTTATTAATAAAAATTACTCAACGTAGCTCAACTATATTTATCTTTAAAATAAATTTAATATAAAAAATAATTTTCTTAATACTCTTCTCTTTTATTTATGATTAATTCTTGAACATTCATTTCTTTTATTTAAATTTGGGACTGATGTACAATGTGAACAAACTCACACAAATGGAAATTGGTCACAACTCACAAAATTAACTGGATGAAAATGTCTTATCAATTTAGTTCACAAATGATCCTAATTGATTCTGCTTGTCTCTTAACTAACAAAATTTCAATTGTGATTGAGCAAATCTTTGGACTTCCATGGTTTTTTGCTCATTAATGTTCCTGCCTCAAAGGCCAAAATCTGAAGACTACTTGCTTTCATTGCCATATGTGATATAATTTCCTGAAATCTTGCTTATACTATTCAGTTGTCACAACTTTTTGTCGAGTGATCACAACATGGCTGGTATATAGGCATGTTAAAGAAAAGGGTAACTATGCCCTATTTGTTAGACGAGGAGGTTATATATACACCATTTATTAGAAAATAAAGGTATATATGTATCGCCATTTTTTTTAACAAGAGGTATTTTCATTCTAAATCGCAAAGAAAGGAATGTTGTATCGGTATATATGCAACATTCAATTGTTGTATTGTTGGTCTCTTGTCCCCTTGTTTTTCTTTGCATAGATGGAAGGCTGAAAATAGTCTAATTTTTTCTTCTGTTATATCAAATAAGTTCATGATTTTTTTAATCAAATTTGCTTGCTTGACTGAATTTTAGGCTGACAACAATCAACATAAAAGAATGATATAAATAAAAATAAGGGAAAATTATCTAAATACGTACACATCTTATTTTATCATAATTTTTAATTTTTTTTTTCATGTTTTAAAATCAAAAATCCCTTCTTGAATACATTACTCTTCTCTCGTTGATACATCCATGTACCCCTCTTGGATACATCCCTCACCTATGTATCTGGATGTCCGGTTATGTATCAGAATGTCCTATTGATACATCCCTTCCCTCTCTGATACATCCTTCACACAATGTATATAGAAGTCCAGTGATGTATGCAAAATTCATAAATTTTAAGAATTTTTTGTAATTTGAATTTTTTAAAAATAATGTAATTAATTCTTTAACACTATTAAACTTATGTAAATTATATTAAAATAATATAATCAAAATTGTTGGATAATATATAAAAAACATATAATCCTCTAAATTATAGGCCCACATCATACATGAATCCTTTAAATAAAAGCACTAGGGCCGTTAAAAACCGAATTGAAATTGATAAAAAAATTATTGATTTATAATATTTGGTTATTGGTTTAGTAATTTTGATTTTTCTTGTTATCGGGTTATCGATTCTTAGCGGTTTGAAATTTTTTCTTAACGGGTTAACCGATAACCCGATAGTAAATTAAATAATTATATTTATACCATTTTGTATATACAGTCCTCGACTTAAAGTTTGATTTCTTACTTTTACTTTTAGTTATCTCAAACACTTGGTTATTCTACAATGTAAAAATGTTTGCTTTTGAGCAAGATGTAACTTGTGAACTCAAGTGCATGGTTTATTTGATTTGTCACCTTGAATCTAAGTGATTTTAAATGTTTTTTCTTTTGTGTCAAATCTTAACGGTTAAACCGATAAGCCAATATCTTAAAAGTTTTATAACGATTTAATATTCCTACAAATCGATACAATCAATAAGCCAATTCGATAAATTTTAAAATCGAATTGAACAGATTGACACAGCCCCCAAAAAACACAACATGCAAATAATAAAATACAGTATCTAATTGATAGATCTGTTATTGATTCGTGACTTATACTAAATACTAAATATAGTTGCGAGTCAACGTAACATGTGGTTCTATTTTACATAAATGTTAAAGTCAACTTTTTTTATTTTAAAGCAGCAAATGTTAGGTCAAACTTTAAGATCACGGAGCTGTCCTTTTAATAAAATCACTTGGAATATAATATTTACTCCCCCGTATCAACTAGCAAGTTTATATAAATATAACATTGTTTAATATGCCACAAAATTTTAAAAAAGCAATAGAATTCTAAAATTTGTTATCTAAAACAATTTTAAATATTTGAGTAACTATAAATTGTTTCATAATAGTAAAATAATAATTTTAAAGTTTAATTATTTTTTATTATCAAAAGATGATGTTATTTCTTAAATAAATTAAAAAATTGAAAAATATGTCACGTAATTAAAAGTAATAAAAAATATTGTATAAAACGGTAACCAAACTGCTTGCAAGCTTAATTAATGTCTTTGTTTCAGCTTGTATGTGTTATTCTTTCTTAATCAATTACTATTTAATTTAAATTTTTTGTATAGTATGTTTAATATCATAAATTAAAAAATACTTTAATATTTATTATATATTGTTAATTTAACATCATAATATATTTTTCTTTGATATAATACATAAAATGACCTTTAACTTAGCTTCAGTGAATATCTATGTCCTCCAACTTTGAGTGCACACAAGTAGACACTTAAATTTGTATAGAATTAAACAAGTAACACGTATTCTACCTGACATAATACACGTAGGACGCCACGTAAGACGCCAAATTGCCATGTAGGATGAATGTGTCTATTTATTAAATTTTATACAAGCTTAAGTGTCTATTTGTATACATCTCAAAATTAAAGGTCATACTTGTTCGTTGAGGCCAAATTAAAGATGATGCGTATGTATTATGACTCTTAAATTTCACATTGGATCAGCCAAAAAGGGGAGGAATCATATTTATATGGGAGTCGTGACTAGTTTTGCGCATGCAGTTATAAACAAAATTGAGTTAAGTAACCATTTGAGATATTAACTCGGCAATTCAATTATTTTATGAAGAAAGAGAGAAGTGAAGAAAGAAAGAGAGAAGTATTATGGCGGAGGAAGAGCCGCTGGTTAATTTGGAGAAAGAAGATGTGGTTGTGACAGAGAAAGTGTTTATTGAAGAGGTGAAAGAGACGAGTCGTATTGCTTTGCCTATGATAGTGGTAACAGTATCACAGTACCTTTTGCGTGTTTCGCCAATGATTATGTTAGGTCACCTTGGTGAACTTTCACTTTCTAGTGCTTCTATTGCTACTTCACTTTCCAATGTTACTGGTTACAGTGTTCTTGTAAGTCTCATTCTATCCATCCAGTTTATTAACCTCAATTGATATTTAAAAACATATTACTATACTTTATATTATTATTCTGTTCCTTGGTGTATGCTATTTGCATATTATATAGTTCTGATCGATGAGACATTGGACGGAGTTAATGCTAGGTTAGAGATTTGGAGACAAACTCTAAAGTCCAAAGGGTTCACGTTGAGCAAGACCAAAACTAAATATTTCAATGTTATTGACGATAATGATGTCACACATTGAATTGGGGATACATGCATGAAATGGAAGCTTGTCTCTGGAGTCTTGTATGATAAGAAGGTACCATTTAAACTTAAAAGGGAAGTTCTATACAGTGGTGGTTAGACCGTCCTTGTTGTATGTGTTGGGGTGCTGGCTAGTCAAGAACTTATATGTGCAGAAATGCATGTTGCGGATGTTGAGATGGATGTTTGGAGCGATAAGATTGAGAATGAGGTTATTAAGGAGAAGGTAGGAGTGGCTTCTGCGGTGGACAAGATGAGAGAAACGAGATTGAATTAGTTTGGACATATGTAAAGGAGGTGCATTAACGCCCCAGATTGAGGGGTAGAGGTAGGTTGAAGAAGTACTGGGGAGAGGTGATTAGACAAAACATGATACATCTTCATATTATTAAGTATATGACTCTAGATAGGAAGAAGTGGAGGGCGCGTATTAGGGTAGAGGGGTAATAGTCTTAGTACTAGTCGTACCCTTTTAGTTCCTGCCACTTACTGTGTTTTCGATTATCATACTATTTTGATGTTTGTTAGTATTCCTTTCTTATAGACCTTGGACTGATTTTCTAATTAATGACTATGCTTTTTTCATTGTTTTATTCTTCCTCTCCTTGAGTTTGATATACTTGAGCCGAGAGTCTTTCGTTAACAACCTCTCTATCTTGACGAGGTAGTGGTAAGGTTTGCATATACTCTACCCACCCCACACCATACTTAGTAGGATTCACGGGGTATATTGTTATTGTTCTTGTCGTTGGGATTATTGCTCCATGTCTTGCGAATAAAAAATGAAAAAAATGAAGGAACTTATAAACACAAAGATCGCTTGCTTGCATACCTTTCTTATCCATTGTATAGATGAAGAATCATCATGGATATACTTTGTGGAACAGTTCGGAATGTGTAGTGCGCTGGAGACTCTATGTGGGCAGGCCTATGGAGCAGGACAATATCGAAAACTTGGAACTTTTACTTATAGTGCTATTATTTGTCTGTTTCTGGTATGTATACCAGTCTCTGTTCTGTGGATCTTTACGGATAAACTTCTTATATTGACGGGCCAAGATCCTTCCATTGCAACTGAAGCTGGAAAGTACGCGATTTGGCTCATTCCTACACTATTTCCATATGCTATTCTTCAGTCACTTGTCCGGTATCTGCAGGCACAGAGTTTAATCTTACCAATGCTTTTAAGTGCAGTTATATCTTTATGCTTCCAAGTTACGATTTGTTGGGCCTTTATATTCAAATTGAATTTAGGGATTGTTGGAGCAGCACTGTCAATCGGTTTATCCTATTGGTTGAATGTGATCTTGCTTATACTTTATGTGAAGTACTCATCGGTTTGTGAAAAGACTCGAGCTTCATTCTCTACGGATGTTTTCCTGACTACAGGGGACTTCTTCCGCTTTGCCATCCCATCTGCTGTAATGGTCTGGTAATCTCAATACTATTTGTGATTTGAGTTTAAACATGATTCTTGTCTGTTGATCCTTTATGTATTACCTCAACTTGTTTTTGTCGGAACATGGTTATAGCTTGGAATGGTGGGCATTTGAGCTAATCATTCTGCTCTCTGGTCTGTTTCCAAATCCGATGCTAGAAACATCCGTTCTGTCCATATGGTATGCTTCCTTTCCTACGTAACATTCCTTTTATTTTTCCTTTGATATTTGAAATGATTATATACTAATGCATTGTCATGATCCAATTTCTTGGAGAGCAGCTTTACAATCACTACTGTGCACTACCATATACCTTATTCTTTCGGTGCTGCAGCAAGGTTTGCTCCTGTCCTATCAACCTAGCATTTAGCTGATACTGTTAGTTGCATACAGATATAAGTATGTGAAATTCCAAGTAATTAATAATTGTACGTAGTACACGGATTTCAAATGAGCTTGGAGCTGGGAGGCCACAAGCGGCAAAAATTGCTCTTGCTGCTGTGATAGTTCTTTCAGCTACTGAGGTTGTTCTTGCAAGTATAACTCTATTTGTGGTCCGCGATGTATGGGGCTATGCATTTTCTTATGAGAAAGAAGTAGTCACCTATGTCGCAGAAATTACTCCTATTCTTTGCATATCAATCATCATGGACGGCATCCAAGCTGTACTATCAGGTCATTTCTTTTACCATCCTCATTTGCTTTATTTTTGTATTGAGACAAAAAGAGTTATTCCAGGTCTTAAATTTTGAAATACAATAAATGAAAGTGATCAACAAGATAATAAGAGTTGTCCCTCATGCCTCTAATCAGGAGTTGCCAGAGGAAGCGGGTGGCAGCATATTGGAGCCTATGTGAACCTTGGAGCATATTATTTGGTTGGAATTCCCGCGGTTCTATTACTTGGATTTGTACTGAATCTAAAAGGCAAGGGTCTTTGGAGTGGATTGGTGGCTGGAACAATTGTGCAATGTATTTCACTCTCCCTTGTCACAGGCTTCACGAATTGGGAAAAACAGGTTCACAACTATTCAACTCTTACCTTTGATTTGTTACTGGCGTTGACACTTTCTTTTGGTTATTGTTAAGTGTTCTGCATTGGATGGCATAGTAAAAACTTGGCCTATTCTCATATTATGCCTAGTTTAATGGGGTTGAGTTATGCCCAATTACGGAGTTGGAAATTTTTTCCTTGGATATAGAAACTACCTTATGACTTGTTCTTACCATTCGTGCATTTGAATATTACAGGCCATTGAAGCAAGACGCAGAATATTTAGTGAAAAGCTTGCTGGCAAAAATAAGTTCATTGAATTACAGGACATTCAGATGCTAGAGAGTGAAATTAAGCTTTAACTTGCTTTGATTTAGCTAGGATCACCCCTCATCTTAGTACCAATTGGACAATTTTGAACGTGATCCGTCTCTCAGGTGTTAGATTTATTGTTTTATGCTTTTAGATAAACTTATCAATTATTCCATTCTCCGCGAAATGAGGAAGAACTATAACTGAATAGTTTCAGTGTTGTCACATACAATGATCAGGTTAGATTGATGTTTAGCAGCGGCTTGTAACTTGTACCTCCTCTGGAGTATCTCCTTCATGGAAGTTGACTCAATTAAGAGTTACAAACTCAATATCTTGTTCTTGAGTTTGTTTAATTGAACTTTATTTCAATGGTTCGGTTATTACTTGATTTTCAAAAATGTTTTTTCTTTTAAAACATGTTCTTATGTCTTCATGTAGAACCTATTTATAGATATGAAAAAAGACATTGTTCAAATGCAAATACAAATTCCTTATGGCTTTTCTAATGAATTATATGAAATTGATATTAGATATATTAAATTTATATCAGATATATTAGATGAAATTGATAGTGGATACATTAAATTGATACACAGGGTACACAAGATGAAATTGATACTAGATATTAAATACAATGAAGACAAATAAATATATGAAAATTTGAGCTCAAAGTAAATTTGAACGTGTCATGAACCAATCCAATTTCTATCTTAACCAAATATAATATTTCAAATTTCAATCCAACCCGCTCATTGACACCACTATATGAAATTAAAACACAAATACATTGTGAAAACACATTTACAAAGAGTCATCGTTTTCATAGCGATGAAGGGTTGATAGAAGAGTCTTTTTTTAGCTCATAGATATGTAGGATCTTCAAAAATTGTTATAGGCACGATTTTCGCCTTATTTAATGTTGTTTCATTTATAGAAGATTTTATTTTTAATTAGCAAAAGATAGACTATTTTTAACGAGCATGAATCTGAAATACGTGCGTTGATCACCCCCAATCAAATACTTTATAAATGTAATCAAAACTAATCTCAGACAACTTATGTAATTAATAAAATTATCAATTTTATTAAGTACAACCTCTGAGTGTGCTTTATGAAATTTTCTCTTATGTGGTATATCCCCTTCCCTAACTAGTCTATCAAAGCATATGTTGTGACATTTAGTATCATTTACATTACTCATTCAGTATCATTTACATTACTCATTCATTAATATTGATTCAAATCTATATAAGAAGATTACAAGTCCGATGTTGTGACATGTCTTTTGATAAGAATGGAAAATATTTTATCATCCCAATTATGTTGCCTGTCATATCGGTGTCTTGGAACAAACTTTTCAATCATTTTATCGTTCCAACTATGTTGCTTTTCATGTGTCTTTTTTTTTTTGCTTTTATTGTCTAGGTGATATATCCCCGTCCCTAACTACTCTATCAAAACATATGTCCAATACATTGTCTTCCTCATCTTCATCAAGAGAATCTTCGTCCAAATCGATTGTATTTTATACTAAGGCCCCTGACTTATTCTTCTTTGCAATCAAACATTTAGGCACAAATACACGAGCTTTTGGCTTAATTTGCTATTCAAAGCAGGTGGTGAAATTTGTTTTTCTTGAACCAAAATAATTACTTGCTTTCTAGTAGCCTTCAATAAAGCATCAAAGTTATTCGAACATAATAGGTCTCTTGAGACATTACTAATATCCTGCCTCTTCTCACTATCATGAAAATTTCCAATCGCATCATTTCCACTACATGGAGAATTATTTCGACTAGTTGGGAAAGGAGTTCGACTACTAGTTGAATTTCTGTGTGCAATATCAGTGTCCAGTCTTTAGTTGCACTCTCATTTTTAACTTGCAAAACATGTTGCCCAGTTTTTTTTTAGCATCTTCAACGCATCAGACGTATCCATTAGTTTTTTTCCCGAATCCATTAATTTCCATCTTGTGATGCATCAACCCCAACTCTTGGTGTTCCTCTTGCGTTTTCAGTTGCATTAGACATCAAATATAGCCCAATTTCTTTTTATTGCACCACATTAGTAGCAGTCTGCTGGTTATTGCAATTACCTTTGTTTTCGATAGTTGTTTGAACAGCAATATTACGTGTATCAACATTCATTGAGTCTACACGATTTTACTCAGAAATGGCAACAACCAATTGTCGATCTAAAGAAGTAGCTTTAGATTTATCGGTATCTACAATCCTTTTTTTTTCATCCAGTATTTCTCTAGCCTCTATACTTTTCACTAGGACCTTTTTAACAACTTTAATGATGTCATCAATTTATTTTTTCAATAGTACCTTTAATAACAATTTTAATGGTATCATCAATTTGTTTGTTATTTTGATTACAACTTGGTTTCTTTTGAGATCAAGCGACAACTATCTTCATCATGACCTTGGTGCTTAATATAATTACAATACAAAGGTAGATTATCATATACAATCTCTTGAAAATCTCGATCAACTTATTAGATTTTTCATGTGCAAACTGCAATGTTATACGATTTGAAAGTTATTTTATTAGATCAAGTACAACTTTTACCCTAGCCATGCTCGGACTTGACTTGATTTGAGTATCTTGATCTATAGGTATTAATTTCCCAACTGCCGATGTTGTAGGCATAGAGACTTCTTTGCCAATAAATTCGAAGATAAGTTCGGTAAAGATATAATATCCAATGGGCCATGAAAAAACCTTATATTAGTGCTCCTCTCCATTGTAGAGAAGATAGTTAACTGAATGAGATAAAACTAGTACATAATCTTCATATTGATCGACTATGATCATTTACAAATAAAATGATCAGGAGAAAGGCAAATCTATGAAATCGAGATAGCAACATTAAAACTAACAGAAAAGAACAAACAAACAAAAAAAATCCATCGTCAAAATTATAATTATATTTAATTTTAAATCTTGCATTCGCCTCTGCTGACACGTGATTGGCTTGGCTAGTTGTTAGTATGGTTTGGGGGATGATTCGAAGGCGGAGGAAATGGTAAAGTTGGAGCTGGTGATGGAGACGTACAAAAATTGGTCTGAAAGGGAAGATAAGGTCCTCGGCGTGATTCTAATTCTCGTGATCGTAAAGATCGCTATGAAAAGGATACTGGTGCAACGACTTGTCCTGGAGGTAGATCAAGATTTTCATCAGATGGTGGCGGCGGTGGAGCTGAGAGGTTTGTCCGCGGCGGCACTGGAGCAGGGAGTGCCGTCGGTCGCCGCGGCGGATGTGTGGGGTAATAGGATGATAACAAGTATATTTAAGTAAAGAGAAAGGATGAATGAGCTTTATACATATCGGAAAACTGAGTCCAAGTCGGAATATGATACTGAATTTAACTTTTTCAAATGACATTATCATATATCTTAATAGTACTTTATATTTTTAGGTAAAATTATTACACGCTTCAATAAATATTTCTTATGTCTCAACAGGGGCGGCTCAAACCCGTTGGTGGCCTAAGGCTAAAATCAAACTAGAGGCCTTAAAAAAAATTATAAATAATTTTATTTTAAATCTATTTTTCTAGATTTTTGAGATGCAAAGTTGTTAATAATTTTTGTGTAGTTAATCTCTTCTAATAATTCTTTTTCAATCGATAATATAGTCAAACCACTTAATCTTTCTTGAGACGTTGACGATATTAAACACTATTTACAATATCAAATGAAAAATATAATAAACACAAGACACAAAGTAAAAATAATATTAGAAATTAGAATGATTTTACCGTATTGAAAAGCTATGAAGACTTGATTTTCGAAGATGAATGGAGCTGCTGCAATATATTTTTTCTCCAAATTTAAAATATAAACTATCATTAAGAGCAAGTAAGTTCTTAAGCTTTAAATAAGAGACTAAGAGAGATATAATATTAGAAAGGAGAAAGTGAGAAGAAATAGAGGAGAGGAGGATAAAATATATAAAAACAAAATTAAAAAAAAGAAGAAGATAACATGTACATTAAAAAAAAGTACACAATTTTTTCTTGAAAAGTCAATCACTTCAGCCTTTTAACCTTTCCACTTAATTTAATTTTTTTTTATCCATTTGCATTTATTATATGAGATTTAATTATTTTTTTAATTTAACCTAATTAAATAAAAATGGCCCCCCCTAAAATTGGGGGCTGAGGCGAATGACTTTTTTTTTAAACTAACGAGCCGCCCATGTGTCTCAATTAATGAGACATAGTTCTTATTTCGAGATTTAAACTATTCTATATTTTAGCAGAATATTTTTTTATTATCTTTTAAATATTTTGAATTGTCAATTTTTGTAATTTACAGTACATTTTATGTAGTTTACAAAGATACAAATTTCATTTTAAAAAATTGAAGATATCATGCATGCGTAAATTTTCGATCAAATTTACATTGTTTGACTCTCGAAAAATAAAACATGTAAAAAAAGTATATTTTATATCCGAAAGGTCGTCTTAAAATTTTCTATCAGTCAATTATAGTTAAAATTAAAATAGCACAGCGAGTTAATATAAAACAAATAAATATATAGTATACAAGAAAACAAAAAATTCTAGGATATGAGGATGGTGACAGAAGAATAAAGAGCACAAAGGAGTAAGGTGCATACAATTTTCATGCACTTAATCATGTGTGCTCTCTATCTTCTGTCAACAACATCTTCCAGAGTCTCATCTATATAGTTAACGTACAACTAATCAAATTTTTTATATGAAATTATTATATAACTTAATAGATATATTTTATATTTTCAGATGAAATACATTTCAACAAACATATTTTATTCCTAAATATATTTTAAAATTCCTCATTAGTAAAATTACACTTGAAAATAGAATAAAACTATGAATTTATGTGAAATAAAATAAAATGCAATATAACAAAAATAAACACAATAAAAGTGAGGGGTTGTCGATGATCATAGAAGAATAGAGAGCACAAATGAATGAAATGTAGATAATTTCCATGTATTTTATCATTAGTACTCCTTATCTTTTGTCAACTGAATCTTCAACCCCCTACATTTTTAACATATATGAATGATTCACAAGAAGTTACTACTTGATATTATATTTGATGTAAATTAATTTAATTTTTTATGAGTGTTAATTATATAACTTAATAAATATATTTTATATTTTTAAATGAAATGATACATTTTAACAATTATATTGTATACATTTATACCTAAAAATGTATATCTAAAAATTTATCGATCATACTACAATTGAAATAGAATAACACTATGAATAAATGCAAAATGAAAAAATATGTAATAATATAATTAATATAATTAAATGCAAAATGAAAAAATATGTAATAATATAATTAATAATATAATTAATATGATAAAATATGTAACAGAAGAATAGATAGCACAAAGGAGTAAGGTGCAAACTAATTTCATGAACTTCATCATTTGTGCTCTCTATTTTTTGTCAACAAATATCTTCCACCGTCTATTTCTTAATTTTGTCCGACTTGTAAAGAAATAATACAATAGCTAAATTTTTTTTTTAGACATGATTAATTGTTACACTCTTCAATAGATATAAATGTATGTATATATAATGCATAATTTTACAGGTTATACGTTTCAATATAACCTACATTCTATATCTACAAATATATTACAATTTTTCATCATTCAAAATTTATATATGAGTTAATATAAGATAAATATTTATATAACAATACAAAAATGATAAAAAAAAAGGTGGGATTAACGATGCTGACAGAAGAATAAAGAGCACAAAGGAGTAAGGTGCAGACAATTTTCATGCACTTATCATCTGTGCTCTCTATCTTCTGTCAACAACATCTCCTACCACCTCCTCTTTTAACATATACGATCGAATAGAAAGATGGTTGTAGCTGGTGTTATAGTTAAGGTTCAATAGTTGAGTTTTTTTAATAAGACGATTATACACTTAAATGGATATAGTTTATATTTTTTAAAAATGAAATGTGTATGTATATTTGTATTTTATATCAAGAAAGTATTTATTGATCAAAATTACGTTTAAGAAAATATATATATCATGAGACAATATTAGATGAAGATATACATATATATATATATATATATAAACACGATAAAAATGAGGGGTTGAGGATAGTGAAAGAAAACAAAACAAAAAAAACACACAAAAGAAGTGAGGTGCAAACAATTTTATGACTTCAATCATATGTGCCTCTCTATCTTTTGTCAACAATCACTCCTTTTTTCCAAAAAATAATAATAATAATAATATGGACAACTCTCACAAAAAAAATGATAGTAGCTAATATAATTGACACACCATACTTTAAATTTTTTAAATAAAATTGACTACTAGCGTGCATGAATGAATGAAGTGTAGATAATTTTCATGCAATTCATAGAGGGGTTAGAGAAGGAGGAGTTGAAGGGGATATAAATCATATAATAGAAGAGCAAATTAGATGCACAAACAATGCAAATATAAAAACTGAATTTTTTATTTCTTCTTTGTTTTTTGGGGAAAGAATATAGATAGCTATCAAATGATATCTTGAAGCTATCTAGCTTTGGATGATATAATGGGTTTCTAGCACTTCTATTTATAGATAGAAGATATGAGATATGAAGTGGTATACTTGTGAAATATTCTTCTTCTTTTTCCCAATTAAAGTAGATTGCTTGAAAGTTTAAAAATCACATATTACTCTAATTAGGAATAATTTGTTAGTAATATATAACTTAATTCATTCTCTCTCCTTTCTATTTTTTCCCTTTTAGTTTGTTTTAAAATAATGTCATCTTTTTATATTTGAAAATATTTTTTTTTTCCATATACTCTTAATATTGGATGATTTTATAATCGCGTAATTATTATGATATGTTTAATACCATGTATTTGAAAAATTATTCTTCCATTGTTAAACTTAATTTGATCAAGTTGTACGACACAAAAATGAAATAGTAGAGATTTATTTGGTGAAACAAATTTTAGTAGCCCAGTTGGTTGGCTACTTGAACTCACACCTTGTTAATTAGTGAGAGTTTGATTTCCCGCATTGTGATAATCCCCATTTATCCTACCTTGTGGATCTATGATTTTAAGGTTGTGGTGCTCTTAAAATGGTGGAAAAAGACATGTTAATAGTGAGATTCAAACCTGAGTTCAACAATACTAAAAGAGCCTTAAGCACTCACCCAAAAGCCAATGGACCAATCATTAAGCCATTTGTTCATATGGTGCTTTATGTTAATTTTATACAAATACCTTTTAATTTCTATATATATATATATATATATATATATATATATATATATATATTCCGAGACGAGATTAATTGGTGCTCGAGCACCCGGCGGACTCCATGTGGGTCCGCCCCTATCATCATGGGGTATATTACAAACTCTGTGGTAATCAGAAATACTTAATTTAAGTGGTTTAACAATATATTTTCGTTAATCGAAACAAAAATTGTACTATTAAATATAAATTTATGAGTTCATAAATAGAAAAATCTATGGAATCTCCCAATCGTGCTGAAGGGATGGGATAAAGCCTGCAATTCCCAAAAGGGCAAGTCTAAGAATTGGTGCCACTCCCTTTTTGGACAACTAGCTTTGATTCCATTTCAAAATCCCCTTATTTGACGATATATTTATGTGATAATATTCTTAAATTTATTTTGAAAGGAATAATTTTCTTTAATTTAAAAATAAATTTATTTAACCTTAGTGACAAATTTTTATAGTCATATAAATATTATAGGCAACACACATCTGTCGTACCTTTAAATTTATAACTAATTTTTATTTAGTTTGGTTGAATTACTCCTATTCTGATTGAGCAGCATAACATATTATAAAATTTTCTTATTAGATACGTCTGATTCAAATTTTGATAATATTTCCGCTTCTATTCTCAGTCGTTATGTCAATAAGCTAACAATTTAAAATCCATCACCTCTTTTAATTATACATATTAAGCTCAATTATAAGCAGTAAAACCTCAGGCTTCTTAATCTCAAAGAATATACTAATATAAAAAGATTATATTCTAGAGGATATGTGGGAGAATAATTTGAAGATGGTAGAAGAATAAGCTTAAGTCAAACTTATGGGGTTAAGACAGGTGTAGATACTAATTAGACCATTTTTGAAAAAGAGAAAAAGAACATTTTGATATGATGTGAGTGGGAATAGGGGAAAAGTGAGGATAAGGAAGTTGTGGTGAGGGAATAGGGATTCTCCAAGATTGCTTTATTCTCCATGGCTTCTTGCTTGGCCACTTGCATGTTTTCCTTGATCTTCAAATGTATATTATATGTAGATTAGGATTATGATAATCATTAATTCTTAACTAGTAATTATGTTCTCAAGTTTTCTAAGGAATATTTTTTTGATGTTGATATTTTGTCATGTTAATGAATGGTGTTAGCATATGTCATGTTGCCTCAATAGACTATTTTGAGAGTACAATGTGAACTCTTGCTAGTCCCTAAAACATTTGACTAGAGTATGTATAAGAAAGGATTTTACTTGGTACTATTCAAGACAAAAAAATTATGAACATAAGTCCAAACTTGTATGTCTATTAAGGAAAAGAAACCAAAATGGTTTATTTCGATACATGTAAATCATACTAGATATGTGTATCTGTAATTACTCGTAGTGATTCACATGTTTTTAGGATACCAGATACATGGGAGTAGGGGTTGTTCAAAATCAAACCAAAACCGATAACTCGAACCGAAAAAAGTTATTGATTTATCAGTATTGGGTTATTTATTTAGCGGTGTTGCACAATTTTAATTTTTTTTGTTATGGGGTTATCGGTTCTTTATGGTTTGAATTTTTTTCTTAACGGGTTAATCGATAACCTGATAGTAACTTAAATAATTATATTTATACCATTTTGTATATAAAGTCATTTGACTTAGAGTTTGGTTTCCTACTTTTATTTTTGGTTGTCTTAAACACTTGGTTATTCTACAATATAAATGTGTTGCTTTTGAGCAAGATGTAACTTGTGAATTCATGTGCATGATTCATTTGATTTGTCACCTTGTTTCTAAGTGATTTTCAATGACTTTTTTTTATGTCAAATCTTAACGGTTAAACCGATTACCGAACCAATAACGATCAAAAACCGATAAACCAATATGAATAAGTCAATATCTTAATGGTTCTATAACGGGTTGGCATCTCTACAAATCAATAACCAATAAGTCAAATCGAAAAACTTCAAAATGTAACCGAACCGCCCGATACGCAACCCTATATGGGAGAGAGGCGAGCGATATTTGTTATGTATGTCAAATATATGTGAATCTACTAGAACAAATTACACCTAAATTTGACCTGTATGTACTCGAGATAATGTATCTACAAGCACCAAAATTTGATAAGATCATATGTAATATTGCAAACTAGAGTGTAGTTAAGGAATTATCTCGTAAACTAGTAAAATTTATGTAAATTTTTCAATTTTTTAAAGGGAAATTTTTCAAAATGTCAATATTTTAACATTTAATAGAATCCATTGTCAACACTTTTAATACTTAGTAAAAATGTCAAAATTTTAGTTTATTATGTATCTTGTTTAAGTTTTTATTTAAAGAATATAATTGTTAACTAACAAAAAAGAGAAATTTAGGGGAGAGAATTTTTTAAAAAAAGAACAATTGCTTAAAAATCTCATCAGTTACAAAAATTCAAAAGTAAACACAAATTCAAAAAAATAAACACAAAGAACTCATCCCACTTGTTCATCAAATTTCTAGTATCGATTTTTAAATTTTCATTGATAATACTCAATTTATGTTGAAATGAATTCGATTAAATCGCGTTTTTTAAATTTGTATTTTTTAGAATATTGTATCAACCTCAACAGATTGTAGTATTTTCATTATGTATGCTATTCTTTTTCTAGAATCATGTATCTTTCTTTAATCGTATTCATATGTAATGACTAGATTATATTGGAATACAATTCGTAAATTTTTTGTAATACAAATAAAAGAAAAATATATTTGGCAGTTATGTAATACAATTTTGATCACTAGGATACAATTTTAGTTTCACTATGCAAGTAAAATACCAATTTTAATTTAAATGGTAAAGTGAACACATAAAATATAAAATTTGTTGATATACAATTATGATGAAAACATAATAAAAAGAAATACAAACTTGTTGTCATTGAAATTGAGACTAAAATACGAAATGAGCACAAAAATACTCACATCAGTTGGAATACAAAATTGACTTTGTTGGTATATCATTATGATAAACACAAAAAAATACAAACTTTTCTGAATACAATGTAAGAGTTAAATACAAAATGATCACAGTAAAATACTCACCACAATTTGATATTCAATTTTAATTTGAATTGTAAAGTGAACACATAAAATATAAAAGTTGTTGGTATACAATTATGATGAAAACATTATAAAAAAGAAATACAAACTTGTTGTCATTGAAAATTAAGATTGTTAGCGGAAACGTGAAACTAAAGAACAAGGAAGAACAACAATATTTAACGTGGTTCGGATCAAAATGATCCTATGTCCACCAAAGAACAACTGCACTGATATTTATTTCACTCTACAAAGAATACAAGTGAAATACTACAAGAGAGAGAACACAAATGCCTTAGAAGGTGAGAAGGCAAGTGAGATGATGATTTGAAATGAATTAAGAGCTACCTATTTATAGGAATAAATTCATCCTATTGATGTCATCCATGACATCAATATGTGTCAAAATTGTCAAGGTTAAGAATATGAAACCATTTTATGGTTTGCCTATATTTCACCTACCAAGATGCAATCTTTGACTTGTATTTTTGTACTAATTATCTTCCTACCAAATATTCATGTTAATTCATCTTCCATTTAGTTTGATTCCACAAGAACCAAAACCAACTCTTTCAATCTCCACCTTGGTTTGTGTTCCAAGCATGCGTATAAACAACTCCGGCCAAAACTTCTAAGCTTACTGGGCAATCCCATTGTAAGAAACAAGAAGAATCAAACCTTTGTTGAACATACCAGCTCCACCTAGCAGTTGTTCTCTTAGTGTTGCATCAATTGATGCATACTCTCGCCAAGTCCTTGCAGTGTGCAAACTTGGCAAGCGGGACTATTTTGGTCAACATG
Organism: Solanum sitiens; assembly: GCA_016801875.1. NCBI lineage: Eukaryota > Viridiplantae > Streptophyta > Magnoliopsida > Solanales > Solanaceae > Solanum > Solanum sitiens. Next base: position 1,182,804 of record JABWTJ010000101.1, read on the forward strand.
TCTGCAGCGTTATCGTCTGTGATAACCTTCTCAACCTTGATAGCTCCCTTTTCTACGACATCTCGAATAAAATGAAATCTGACATCAATGTGTTTGGTGCGCTCATGAAATCTTTGATTTTTAATCAAATGAATAGCACTTTGACTATCACATTTTAGAATTGATTCAAGTTGAACTGAACTCAATTCTGCCACCAAACCTTTCAACCAGATAGCTTCTTTCACTGCCTCCGTTGCTGCCATATATTCTGCCTCTGTTGTAGACAAAGCGACAATCGACTGTAAAGTCGATTTCCAACTAACGGCACTGCCAACGAGAGTAAAGATGTATCCAGTTGTGGACCTCCTTCGATCAAGATCCCCTGCATAGTCAGAATCAACATAACCGAGAATTGAAATACCTTCACTTTTCCGGAAGGTTAGGCCAACATCAGGAGCTCCTTTGAGATATCTCAATATCCACTTGACAGCTTCCCAGTGCCTTTTTCCTGGATTTGCCATGTACTTGCTTACCACACTTACAGATTGGGCAATATCTGGACGTGTGCATACCATAGCATACATAATGCTACCAATTGCACTCGCATAAGGAACCTTTGACATATGCTCCACCTCATCCATAGATTGAGGCATTTGTAACTCTGAAAGCTTGAAATGAGAAGCTAACGGTGTACTTACAGGCTTGCTCATATGCATATTGAATCTTTCAAGAACTTTTCCGATGTACCTCTTCTGAGAAAGATGTACAACACCATTTTCTCTTGAAATTTCCATTCCAAGGATTTTCTTTGCAACTCCTAGATCCTTCATGTCAAATTCCTTGCGCAACAGTTTCTTCAAAATATTTATCTCTGTGATGTTGTTAGCAGCAATAAGCATATCATCAACATACAACAATAGATAAATCATAGAGTTACCAGACATCTTCTTGTGATACACACAACTATCAAATGCACTCCTCGAAAATTCATGTGTAGTCATGAATGCATCAAACTTCTTGTACCACTGTCTAGGGGAATGCTTCAAACCATACAAAGGCTTCTTCAGTTGGCATACATGGTCTTCTTTTCCTTTAGCTAGGAAACCTTCAGGCTGATCCATATAAATTGTCTCTTCTAGATCACCATGTAAGAAAGCAGTTTTGACATGAAGCTGTTGAAGCTCTAAATCAAATTGTGCAACCAATACTAGTAGCACGCGAATTGAGCTATGTTTCACGACTGGAGAAAAGATCTCATTGTAGTCAATTCCCTCCTTCTGACTGAAACCCTTTGCAACTAATCTCGCCTTGAACCTAGCATCTTCCATTTCTGAAATACCTTCTTTCTGTAGACCCATTTGCATCCAACTGTCCTCATCCCCTTTGGCCTTTTAACTAAGACCGATGTATTATTTTTGTGAAGAGACTCCATCTCTTCCATCATGGCTAACTGCCATTGTGCAGCATCTTTGCAAGAAATTGCTTCAACATACGAAGAGGGCTCGAGATCCTTAATCTCTTCTTCTGCAGCTACGAACGCATGTGCAATTAAATTTTCTTGCTCTATAAAACGTTCCGATTTCCGTATCTGCCTTTTGTCCCTTCCCTTCGCAATTGTGTATGGTTCATTGGAAGCAAGTTCTTTAAGATCTGCATCTTTTGACTCATCAATTTGAGTCTCTTGATCCCGTTCCTTGGTAAGCTCCACCGGTAGCTCCACCTGCTCGTTGTTCTCGTTTCTAGATAACTCCACAGAAACTTTACGAGGATCAAGTATAGAGGATTCATCAAAGGTAACATCTCTACTAACTACAAATTTGAGCAAAGACAAGCACCATAGTTTGTACCCTTTTACTCCATCTACATACCCTACGAATATGGCCTTTTTAGCCCTTGGTTCAAGCTTACCTTCATTAACATGATAATAAGCTGGACACCCAAATATTCGCAAGTATGAATAGTTAGAGGGTTCACCTGACCAGACCTCATTCGGAGTCTTAAAGTGAATCGCTGATGCTGGAGACCGATTGACAATATGAGAAGCAGTATGAACTGCTTCAGCCCAAAATACTTTGGACATCTTAGCTTGTAAGAGCATACAACGAGCCTTCTCAAGAAGAGTTCTGTTCATTCTCTCGGCAACTCCATTCTGCTGTGGTGTGTGCCTGACCGTCTTATGCCTTGCGATCCCATGAACCTTGCAGAAATCATTGAACTCTTCACTGCAAAACTCCAAGCCATTGTCCGTGCGAAGATACTTGATTTTCCTCTCCATTTGATTTTCAACCAAAATCTTCCACTCTTTAAATGCTTCAAAAGCATCACCTTTTGTCTTCAGGAAACGCACCCAAACCTTTCGTGAAAAATCATCAATGAATGTGAGAAGATACCTCTTTCCTCCCTTTGATGGAAGCTTAGAGGGACCCCATAAATCTGAATGGATGTAGTCTAGCACTCCTCCCGTCTTGTGCTTGCCAGTGCTGAAGCTGACCTTTTTCTGCTTCCCTAAGACGCAGTGTTCACAAAATTCAAGTGTGCTGATCTTCTCACCATTCAAAAGGTTGCGGTTGCTCAACATCTCCAATCCTCGTGCGCTCATATGGCCTAGTCTCATGTGCCATAATTTTGCCTTGTCATCATTAGATAACTGCACTGTAGATGCATTTACAGAGCCAATAATGGTGCTTCCTGCAAGTGTGTAGAGGCCATCCTCCAGCTTGGCCTTCAACATGACTAAAGACCCTTTAGTCACTTTCATAGTTCCTCCTTCACTCATGTACTTATAGCCTTGTTTATCTAAAGTACCCAGGGAGATCAAATTCTTCTTTAGATCAGGAACATGACGGACTTCTGTAATAGTCCTCACGATTCCATCATGGCAGCGAACATGAACTGAACCAATGCCAACTATTTTACAAGTTGCATTATTGCCCATTAATACAGTTCCTCTGCTTGTTTCATAGCTGCTGAACCAATCTTTTCGGAATGTCATATGCAGAGTACAACCAGAGTCTAAGACCCATTTGTTGTCATAGACTCCACTATTGCATGATGTTGTTAGTACATAATCATTATCATTATCATGTACTTGCTCAACAATGGATGCGCTCGCCTTTTCTTTGGACTTCGACATAGGGCAATCTCGTTCAAAGTGCCCCTTCTTGTGACAGCCCCAACATTCCGCATTCTTTTTGTTCACACGAGACTTTGATCTGTACTTTGATTTGCTCCTTCCCTGTTGGCTAGTACGACCTTTTACAAAGAGTCCACTAGCTTCGTCACTTTTGTCTCCTTCAAAATGCATCCGCACATCACAAGAGTTTAGTGCTTGCCGCACTTGCTCAAGTTTAATAGGTTGTTTGCTATACATCATTGAATTCTCAATATCACGATATTTTGAAGTCAATGAAAATAGCAAAGAACATGCAAGCGTCTCCTCGTCCTTTTTAATTCCAGCAGTTTGTAAGTCCATCACAAGTTTATTGAACGCATCTATATGGTCTTGCAACAAAGTACCTGAATCCATCTTAAATGTATGAAGGCGCCGTTGTAACAACATCCTTGTTGTCACTGACTGGTCCTGGTAAAGTCCTTCCAGCTTTTCCCATAACTCTTTGGCCGTCTCTTCGGTACTTGTACTCACTTCACAAAGTACGTTAGGTGCAAGGGACAGTTGGATTGCACTCAATGCATCTCCTTCAATCTTTTCCTTGTCGGAATCCGATATCTTATCGGGGTACTTTCCGTCAATAGCATGGATTGAACCTTCCCTCCGCAGTAACGCTATCATCTGGATTTTCCAGATATTGAAGTTGTTGCGTCCACTAAATCTATCAATTTCAAACTTCATGGAACTCATTTTTTTTTTTTACTTGTTCTTCCTTTTCTACTATAATGTATTTGGAACTACAGAAAACCAAAGTAATCCTTTTCTGATGTGGAAGTTCAGACTGTGCTGCAACCACAGAGCATACTCAGACAGAACCTTGGCTCTGATACCAATTGTTAGCGGAAACGTGAAACTAAAGAACAAGGAATAACAACAATATTTAACGTGGTTCGGATCAAAATGATCCTATGTCCACCAAAGAACAACTGCACTGATATTTATTTCACTCTACAAAGAATACAAGTGAAATACTACAAGAGAGAGAACACAAATGCCTTAGAAGGTGAGAAGGCAAGTGAGAGGATGATTTGAAAATGAATTAAGAGCTACCTATTTATAGGAATAAATTCATCCTATTGATGTCATCCATGACATCAATATGTGTCAAAATTGTCAAGGTTAAGAATATGAAATCATTTTATGGTTTGCCTATATTTCACCTACCAAGATGCAATCTTTGACTTGTATTTTTGTACTAATTATCTTCCTACCAAATATTCATGTTAATTCATCTTCCATTTAGTTTGATTTCACAAGAACCAAAACCACCTCTTTCAAAGATTGAAATACAAAATGAGCACAATAAATACTCACTTCAGTTGAAATACAAATGTGACTTTGTTGGTATACCATTATGATGAATACAAAATAAATAAAAAATAGAACTTATTTTTATATAAAGTGATATTGAAATACAAAATAAACAAATTAAAATACAAAATTATCGTCATTTGTGTTCTAAGTTTCAATTGTGATATTTGAAAAATAGAACATTGTTGATTAAGTTGAATACCTCTAGTAATTCTCTTAGATTCTGGCATTTGAGAGTGATCTAGAGTTTATCAAACCCAAAAAATAATTTCAACTACAGGCAACAATTTTGAACGGTTTAAACAAAAATAAAATCATAAAACAAATGTTGAAAAACGGATAAAGACTCATATTTTAATAAAAGGGATTGTGTGAATATCTTTATAAATATATATTTTCTGGAAAAAAAAGAAAAGAAAAAGAGAGGCAGATTTTGAAATTGAGAAGAATTGGAAGATGAAAATATGAGAGAGAGAAAATATTTTATTTTTAAAAAAACATATGAGAGAGGATTAATTGAAAAATTTATAATTAAAATGAGATAAAATAGAAAGTAAATTAGAATACACAATCCTTTTTAAAATAATGACATTTTGACATTTTTATTAATATTTATAAAGTATGGAGGTTTTTACTAATTAAGTTAAGTTATTTAACTAATTTGCTAATTTTTTCTTTTTTAAATAAATAGGTTAACCCGACGTGATTAACGACCCAATAGTGATAGATTGAAATTGATATTATTTGGCCCAACAAAATAAAAGACCAACTCATTTCAAAAATTGGAATGAACTAGCCTAAAATATCTAAGCTTAGCTTAGACCATATTGATAGCTGAAGAGTTACATTTTCATATTGGTAAATTTTTTTTTATAAAACATCATCCAACAGATCGTATGAAAAACAAATGGATTACATCTTATTTGATCAAATGAAAAGTGTTAGATGATACCATGAAGTAATATACTAATTGAAATTGGTGTTACAAAACACAGTTTGAGTTTTTGTTTTATAGAAATATTGTAGAGAGTAAAATGTCTAACTCTATTATATCAATTAATTGAGTAGCTTGTGATAATAGCATTATCTTGGCAGGTTAAGTAGAGTCGGTCTTAGAATAAAAATACTCGTATTAAAATAATAGAATGTTTATCTTAATGATTATCTAAACATGGATTGATTCTTATTATTTATAACTTTCTTATTTGAAATTTTAAAAAAATATTTAAGACCAATAGCTAAAGAAATAGAAAAAAATCTGAAAAAGAATTGAAAAGGAAACAAAGAAGATTTAGTATGGAGAATTGATAGAAACTCATGTTGTAGTCATATTAAAGTTCTTTCAAGAAAAAACTGAACAATTTTATCTAACACAGAACAATTGGATAGGGAATAATGGGGGAAGGAGTGGGGAAAGAAAAATAAAGAGATTGAGAAAGAGATATTGATGGAAACTCATACTGTACTCATAGTAGGTTTTGGTGAAGAAAAAAATAAAATTATTTTATATAACGAATCATTGTATTTGAATTTTTTTTTGTTATCTCTTGTTTTTTTTTTGGTTATATCCTGGCCAAACAAATCTGTATATGTCAAAAAAAATGTGGTTACACCATTCAAATCAGGGGTGGCTTGACAGTGTTAAAAAAAAGACATGTGTCTTAGGCTCCAAATTTGAGGGGCTTCATTTTTAATAATAATAGGTAATAAGTTATTATTTTTTAATAAATATTGAATACTATTTGTAAAAAAATTAAACTTTTCATGAAAATGAAGGAATAATTAGAAGAAATTTGACATATTTGGAATACTATATCTCATGAAAAATAATTTAAAATAAGAATGATGATATTATCAATTGAAAACTAGAAAAAATCAATTAGATAAAAGTTATAAACAATTCAAATTTAAGGCCCCGTTTGAATTTTGCTTTAGATCACTAATATGCTTAAGCCGCTCCTGAGTCAAACGAATCGAATTGCGGCTCAACAAGCAAATAAGATGATTATTCAAATGAATTTAGACTTCTCAAAATTGTCGTCACTAAGGGAAAAAACAAAGGCATGTCAGATAGAAGTTGTTGCGAGTAAGATTCAAAGGAATTGTATGAAGAATTATATTGTGAAAGAAAAAATGGTATAAATGTTCTATTTTCTACTTGGTTCATAAAGTCAGTTTTCTATTTTAGATATTTTATGCAAATTTTTTTGCTCTAGAAATCACATTGGTAGACATGGATTAAATAAGGAATTGGCTTGAGGAACAATTCGAGATTCAAGACTGGACTCTCAATCTTAATTCTGATAAGGTTTTTGGGATCAGACTCACAGATTTAACTTGGTAGTAGAGATGTGATCTTGATCCGAGATCTAATTTTTTTTTATTATAACTTAAGATTAATAGGCTCTCGATCCCAAACTAAGACCCATGACTTAATTGTGATCCTACCCTTGACCTGAACTCTTACCTCAATTTGGTACAACATTCATATTGCGGTTCTGACCTCGATTTTGATTTAGTACACTAAACTTTTGACCCTTTAATTTATTCTTTAGTGGTCTGGATTTTTCATTAATCTGTCTATCTTTTTATGTGAACACTTCTTGCTTGATAGACTTCCATCAATATCACTAAACTATAAATTTTGTTACAGAAAAATTACAAGATAACAAAATTACAAGATTATAAATGAACTTCAGGATGAGGCACGGATATGTCGCTCTCTTTCAGAAGATTCAAGTCCACTGTATCAAATGTTTTTCATCGGTTCAGCAATAGTCCTCTTGACTTGTCCCCTCCAGGGTACAACAGTCTTTACACGAAGTATAGCTCAACACCTCTGGATAAGAGTTGAGTCCAAAGCTCCACAACAAGAACACTTTCCTTCAACCAATAAAAACTCTCTTTTTGACTAACTTTTTCATCTCTATATTTTACTTGTATCTAAAAAAAATGAAGATCACCATTATTTATAATAGAAGAAGTCTTCCTAAAAATAAATAAGAAGATAATGTGATAGTTAATACTGAAGGTAAATGGTCTTAAAAGATACATAGATTATAAGGTATAATGGAGGATTAAAAGAATGAAATAAAGGTGAGGGGTAACAAATGCACCAACGTGCAAATGTTACACATTGACAAATTGCCAATGTTCACCACAATGCAGCAAAGTGCTAAATGGCCAGAATTTTGTGGCCAGAATATGGTCAGAATTGAGAAAAGACTAATTTAACCTTTTTCTCTTACAAAGTAAATCAAGTCTTTATTATTACTATTTCCTAGACTTTTAGAAATACGTGTGGACAACAATTTTATGTTTAATGAATTAGAATTAATATTAATTGTGTGAAGAAAATTATTTCATGAATTTTATAATGTGAGACCCATTTACAATCTAACTTCACCTTATTTTAATTCCTCCTAATTCTCTCTTTCTTTGTTCCTTTTTCTTCATCTTTTTTGTTATCCTTTCCCCTTTCTTTTCCATTATATATAAAATTAAATTATACAAATTGTAATTCTACAAGATATATTTGCATATATTTTATCAATAATTTTCTAATTTTGAACTTGCAAAATAACATTTACTTATTTCTATTATATACAAATCATCCAATTCTAAAATCGAACACACACAAAAATATATATAATATCTAACTTCATACTACAATTTTTTTGGGGGGAATAATATCACATTTGTTTTCTTTATTTTAATTTGTTTATAGTATATTTAATGCATTATTATACTAAATTTAAATAATATGGTTTGATTATTTTTTTCTTTCAGTACTATACTCATTTGAATATTATATCTCATAATCGTCTTTTAAAATAAATAAAATATTTTTCATGATAATAACAAATCTTTTTTAATAAAGTTTGTACTTTAGTGTGATAAATATGGAAAGACAAGTTTTGTGGGAGAAATTTAATAATTAGATGAATTTTATGTATTAAAAAATAAGAAATAATTTTCGTGTTATAATTATTTTTGATATTTTATAGTGAAAATATGACATAACACTATAAATAAGTTAATTACATTTAAGGTAATTTGGAGATTTCCTTTAATGTGATACTTCTCACAATGTTCAGTAATATATTTGATACTTCTCACATGTGATTTTTAAAAAAATATTTTTATTTCAATGATTAATTTCAGTCTTAAACATTTATTTGTGGATTTATTTACTTATCATTATCTAAATATTTTGTTTAGTTAATAAGAAAAATATCTTTTTGTGTATGTGTATAGTTCATTCTATATATTTTAAAAAATAAATATTGTTCAGTTAATAAAAAAATTGCAAGTTTTAGTTGAAATAGTTGAATTTTTCTTTAAATATAATCAACTAAATAGATTAGACTATAATATAATGGATGTTTTTCATGAGAAAAATAATATTATTTTGGTAATTAGATATTCCTAAAAATAATTAATGATAAGCCATTTATAACTGTGCCACGAATAACACATTAAATTTTTATGGCCAAAAGGATTTTCCCATTAGGATATACATGTTTAAAAAATTATTCATTTAATATAGAATTTTTTACCGAAGGAGACAATTAAAATTCATGTTAATAATATATATATATGTTTCTAAATATAATTCAAAAAATATTTCAATAACGATAATTAAAATTCAAAATACTTTAGAATTGATAAAAATCAACACATTATAGAACTATGTAATTTAATTTTTTAAAACATAATAATTAAATATGTAGGTTAATTTTTTAAATATGTAGGTTAATTTTTTAAATATGTAGTTTTAAATACGTAATTTTTTTTTAAAGTATAATATTTAAATATGAAGTTTAATTTTTTAAAACATAATAATTAACAATTATCAAAACTATAACATTACTGTGTAACTATCTTGGTTTGTGGTGAAATAAGATCGACACTTATGAACCATATAATTTGTAATATTTCTTTACTATATCGATATCTACTTATTAAAGTATTTTGAAATTTGACTGTTATTATTGAACTATTTTACATTACATTTTAAAAGCATTTTAAAATTGAATTAAAAAATTATTGAAAATTGAATTTAAATAATTATTTAAATAGATAACTTAAATTTATTCATAAAATAAATACGATAAAATTACTTAATTTAAAAATTCTTAATCTGTTTCAAAAAAATATTAATTTGAGAGAATAATAAATATATTGTGACTACAACTACGTATACTTAATATTTTAACATATCACTTAACAAAACAACAAATAATACTAATAAAGAAAAATATATTTGTGATGAAACATTGATCTAGTCCATGTTTAATAAATTTGTGTTGTCAATATCATCGGAGAATTAATAAATTTATAAAATATTGGGATAATGGCAGCTCAAAACACATTAGACCTGATAATTGTCAATAGTTATAGAAATCATGCGTATAGCTCATACATGTTGAACCAAAGAGAGTCAGATATTAATAGTATTGATCATTAATAGTATTAATCAAACAAGACTTACCTCCTATATTACGTAGATCTAATGAATTGTAAATCATTACTTATATTTATTACTAAAATGACCTCCAATTAAGTAATTTTTTTGATTATTATATTTAAATAAAATTAAACTACATATTTGAATAAATTTTAAATGTAATTTTTAAATTGTTGAGATAATGACAACTCAAAATAACATTAGATCCGATAAATATCGACAATTATAGAAATCGTGTCTATAGTTTATATATGTCGAACTAAAGAGAACAAAATGTTAATATTATTAATCATACATATTTTATCCTTACATTACGTCGTTTTGATAAATTTTGAATCATTACTTATATTTGTTACTAAAATGACCTTCAAATTCTAATTAAGTACTTTTTTAATTATTATGTTTGAATAAGATAAATTAGTGTTAAGTAAATTCAGTTAACACAAATATTTTGGCCATAATATGTTGTAATATTAGTTAAGTGATTTTTTTATTATAATACAACCAACAAGAATATAATGTGATTCAAAAAATATTTTTTTACTATTGATGTCATAATTGTTATTTTTAAAACATAACTGAAAATATTTTTTTATGGGTCATCCAATCTACTTAATGATCAATGTGCTCTTTGATAGAATTTATAGTACATAGAAATTCCATAGTACATAATTAACTATAGAATTCTCAATAATTATTTTTAATATGTTGGAAATATGAAAGAAGAATATAGAGATCCAAGAATGGCTTCCTCCAAGAATATATTTAACTAGTGAATTTGGTCGTGCTTGCGCGATCATATAAAGTTAATTAAATTTGTTATACCATCTTTTGAAAATAAAATTACTTTTAAACGATACACACACACACACATATATATATATATATATGAGTAACTGACAAATGTAAATTATATAAAAGATGGTGTCAAATTTTAAAAAAAAATGTAAAGTTACAGAAATTAAAAAAATAAAAGATCGAATTGAAGATAAAAGTACCAATAAAATGAAATATATCATTTATTTCCTATAGAAGGTACTACATCGTCACTCCTCCACAAATCAAATTATACAAATTACAAAAATCAATGAGTTTACCAAATAAAATTCATACGATATCAAAATAAATTCATTCGTCAAATTATCTAAAAATCACAAATAAAAGTATTTTTATTTATAATTTTTTTGTTACATGAATATCGTACCGATACATAGTTGATAAAGTTATGAAGTATAAGGTCTACAAATTTTAGTCTTTTAAATGCTTACTAATATTTTTAATGTATACTAACACATAACATTGATGAATTTGTGAAGTATAATAGCTACAAATTTTAGTCTTTTTAAGTGTTTACTAATATTTTTAATGTATTCAATTAACTTTTTTTTTAATCTTTTAGTTATATAATATTGATACAAAGTACTTATCAAGTTTGTGAAGTATACTTTTTGAAAACTTAATCGCCATTAATATATTTATAAGCATCTAACCCTAGGTTCTTTTATTTGAGTTTTATATTATAGAACATGAAACAAACTTTTAAAAAAAAAATGATACAATTTAGTTTCTTTTTCATTTTAGTTTCTTTTTCCTAACACGTAAGTATGCACCTTTCTTATTTATAACTTTTATTTTCAAAGTTTTCTCTCAAAATAGAAGTCATTTTCTTTCATATTCTACTTTATTTTTTGTTATTTTATACAAAAATGATTGTGTCAATTACTATTACTACTTCATTTATTTATATACAACAATATAAAAATTAAATTTTCTTTATTTCATTACTCTCGTGACTTTTGATGATCATAACTCTTATAAATAAAAGCATTACAAAATTTTGTTGCAATATATTTTTAAAAATATTTTTATTATTATATTATTATTATAATAATAATAATAATATTGTATTATTTTTATTGTTATTATATTTTGTTACAGTATATATATACTCCAATATAGTTTTTCTTTTTCTCCATTCCATTGGTACTTTTTTCTTCCTCCCCTTTATGTACTAACTAATTAAATTAATAAATATTTTATTCTTTTGTAACAATCAATCCACGTATATTAGAGTAGAGATCTTCTAATTCTGCCTATGACTACGAATTGAATTTGCATGACGGCTTAGAAGTCATTTCCTTTCTTATTCTACTTATAATGAATTAAAATTAAAATATCTTTTTTTTTATTTAAATAACATTTCTCGTCATTTAAATAATTTATCATTATTCTCTATAAATTTAGGGAGAATATATATGGAACATACTAAGACTTGTATATGAAATAAAATAAATAGACCATTCTTTAAATAACAAATTTTAATTTGGTAATATTATACATATGGAACACACAGAGACTTATACATAAAACAAAATAAATGAATCATTCTTTGAATTTAAATTTTAGTTTGACAATATATTATATATATGGAACAGTGTAAGACTTATATATGGAACAAAACAAGACTTATATATGGAACGATATAAATGAATCATTATTTGTATATTAAATTTTAGTTTAACAATATTATATATATATATATATATATATATATATATGAAGTCCTTTATTTTTCTTTTTTTTCTTGACATCTTTATTTTTCTCATATCTCTTTATTTGTTTTCAATTTTCTTTCTCTTTCGTAGTATTTTATATATTTCCTTTTTGTCTTCTCTTAATGTTAAGCAAATCCCTCAATATCAATTTTTTCTTGAAATATTAACACTTTTTTGTCATACAAATTCAAAGTATTTCAATGAAAAAGAAGAAGAGGACAAGAGAAGAAAAATAACAATATTCATACAAGGGTTTGAGTTGAAAATTATACCTACTAAATTAGTCGTAGATTCAGACTAAAATTTCGTCAAAAGTTTTAATTCTTGCATCTTTTCTTCTTCTTGCTTTACTCTCGAATGTCAGTCAAATTTAAGTGAGAATTATTTTGATCCAACAATACTACAAAAATGCAACATAGTAGCAGTGATCATGCATTGAAATTATAAAATAATCTTGAATTGCTATGGTCTTTTCTCTTGAATCCATTTTTTCTATTCTATACCTACTTTTGCAAATTTATGTTGTGCATAATAATTCATATTACTTTATGAAAAAACTAAGATGGTGAATGTATTTTGTTTATATCTTTAATTTATATAGATGTTTTCTCATTTTAACGGTATCAAAACCTTTCGAATTCTATAATTAAATAATGCGAAATTATTTTGTTGTAACTGTAAAAATAAAAATGAGGAGTTTTTTTCTTATTATAAATTTTTAGGATTGATTTTAACATTGATATCTTTTTGTAATGGTTTTTACGTTTGGACAATTGTCTACAATAATGTTCTTTTATTATTTAGTCTTTATTGATGAATTAAGAGAGGTCATAAATCATTCTTGATTATTATTACATGATTTGATTATGTATTTACTGAATGAGTCTTTTATTAGTCTATTTTATTAATAAATTGGGTATAAAAATGAATAAAAAAGTATTTAAAAAAGAAAAAAAAAAAGATAAATATAAATGGTGGCCATTGAGGCATGCCACATAAGCTGGCTGAAGATTCTCATTTATATATATATATATTGATTTTAAGTTAAAAGGGTAAAAATATCTAAAAAGGAACTAATTTATAGTGTGAATAAGTTTTTTTACCATTCTGGCCAGCCTAAATTTTCTGGCCAAAGGTATAAATGCATATAACTCCCACGTCTTCTATTCCATCTTCATTGGAATGACTATTAAGCCTATGACATAATTATGTGAGACAATTTAATAATAAATAAATATTGAAATGTTCAAAAGACCAACACATTTTGGTGGCTATCTTTTTCTATTCATCACAATAAAATTAGTGCCATTTATTTGGGGGGTGGGGGGTTTGAAATTAAAAGACCTATAGATATCATGGTAAAACGTAACACTGTAATTTCAGCAATAGAAATAGAATCAATATGCCGGAATATATATAGAGATTATTCAAGAAATAGAGGAGCCATGGGCACTTGTTGTCTTTAAATGTTGTATAATTTCATCACAAGTGGACTTGCATTGCTTGGGCAACAGACAAGTCCTCGTTAATTGTGGAAACTTCTCCAATATGAGTTCCCCAACCAATGCCAATACTCTGCCACATGCGTTGAATTAGGTCTTAGGCTTACTCACACCCCAAAAGTTAGGTCAAAGGGAGGAGGATTGCTCAAGCTTTATAAGGAATCCACCCATTTCATTAATCATCAATGTGAGACTTTTGTCATTCTTAAACAAGATCATTACACCAACTACTCGTCTTATAATAGCCAACGTAATATAAGTATAACATGAATGTGTGTGCTACACATGCAGACAACATTACCTGGGTGAAGATGTAACGATAGATTAAAATATTTATAAAAATACAAAAATAAGTTCGAAGAACAATCAAACCTTGGTTAAATAGGGGCATAAAATTAATTAATTATACATGCATATACAACTCCAATAAAAGATATTGTGATTGTCTAGAAGTGCTGGCGAGCATGTAAATCCGCCGATGCCGAACCACGCCCCAATGTAATCATGGCAAAGGAGTGGATAAAAGGATTAAAGTTGTACACATTGCGTATAAATAATATTTGTATCATCGGTATAATTTAACAAATTATATTATGTTATTACGCTATTTTCTAGATTATACGGCCATGAAAATAATAATACTTTTATTTTATTTTATTTGAAATTTTTAAAGTTGGAGTTGATATATCAGACTTTTTGTAATAAATATTAGAATTTGAATATATATATTTTTTTTAAAAAGAAAACATGATTTGAACATGAAATATAAATTAAATGGTGTTACTTTATAAGAATAAAAAAATTTACTATAAATTTGAAAAAAAAAAATTTATAAATTTAAAAAAAAAATTGGGAATAATTTTACAGATATATGTTTCAGTTTTTGTAGCAAATGTATCATGGTAGGTTCTAACATATTCCCCCTTGTTTTCAACTTCATAACTGCTTCCGTAGCTGACTAGTCTGCTCTAGTTATCCTGTTTGATTCCTCATTATTTTTTGGAAAACGACAGAAATTTCGCCTTTAAGTTCTCTTATTATCATTATCCTCTATTAGTTTTACAAATTTTCAAAATCCCTCATTTTTGCGCATCAGAATAATTTATCTCGTGCTTCAGATTAATGTATCAGCACATCAGATTAATGTATCTCGCGCATCGGATTAGTGTATCATGTATAAAATTTACATCAGATTAGTGTATCATGTATAAAATATAATGTATCTTACTTAACGATTAATGTATCTCACATATCAGATTAATGTATCAGCGCTTATATTATTGTATCAGTTTGAGGGATTTTTGTATTATAACGAATAAATAGTAATTTTATTTTAAAAGTATGTGATTTCTGTCCTTACCCTTACGATGAGTTTTTTTTTTTTTTTAAACAATACGAAAAATATACTGAGTTAGGACACATCAAAGTTGTTTGTCATGTAATGCAGATTGTTGTCTCCTTGATCTTCAAATGTATATTATTTGTAGATTTGGATTATGATAATCATTATATTACTTCTTACTAGTACTAGTAATTTATGTTCTCAAGTTTTCTTATATTATATATCACGTTTTCCTTTATCATTTCTAAGGAATTTTTTTTGATGTTGATATTGTCACGTTAATGAATGAGTGAAAGAATGGTGTTACCATATGTCATGTGGCCTCGTACCATCTCCAATCCATCTCTATTTTACTCTATATTCTCTATATTTGGAGAGTAAAATCGAGAATGGGTTCTTCAATCACTTTCTATTTAACTCTCTATTCTTCATGAATTCTCATCTCTATTTTACTTTTTGATTATTAGAATATTATTTCTATTATATTACTCATTTAATCTTTATCATTTGTAATTATTTTCTAATGTAATATAACATATAACAAGCTACTACTTTCGTCAAATTAATCATTTTTCATTTTATTTTTTAAAAGAAATTGTCACTTTAAATATATAACTTAAAGTTATTTTAATATTAGTTATATATAAGATTATTAATTAAGTCTCTAATATTTGTGATTATTTTCTAAGTAATATAACATTTAAAATATATTATTGATTTTTAATTTTTTTGATCATTTTAAATATGTAATTTAGATTATAATCATTTTTCATTATGAAGTATGCATAAAATTTACATGATAATTCAAACAATCTACTTTTTATGTTACAGTGATAAATTATTAAGCTACACTTTTTAAATAGCATGAAAATATTTGATTCAATAGTTCAAAATGGAATATGGGAAATAAATTAGTACACGAAATAATTGGATACAAGATGAAATCGTTAATTTATACAATTTTTAGCTACACATGAAAAATAAGAACAAAAAATACTCGTTTTGAACTCCGTAATACATTAATAGAACATTTGTGAGAGTAACATAATAGTCTTGAAAGTTGAGTATTTATGTAAGATTTAAAATAAATTTTATGATAATACAATATTTATGATGCAATTATATTTCATCAATGATTTCACTTTTATTTGAATTGTTCGTTAATATGTATTACATATAATTTTTATCACAATTTATGTTATTTAGAATAAAATATAATTTTGTATTAAATGAAGAATTTGAAAAAAAATATATATTACATGAAGATTATAGAGTGACTATTTTCAAAAGAAAAAATGATTAAATTATGAAATAAGAAAATGAGAATGAAATAGAAATAATAATATAATATTGAGGAGAAAGAAAAAATTAATTTTTAGAGAGTAAATAAGAGAATTCGGTTGAAGTTGATTGTCTAAAAAAATAAAAAACTCTATATTTAGAGAGTAAAATAGAGGATAGGATTGGAGATGCAAGAAAGGATTTTACTTGGTACTATTCAAGACAGATTTTTATGAACATAAGTCCAAACTTATCTCTAAGAAATAGAAAACAAAATGGTATATCGATTCTGAATACATGCGAATTATATTAGATACATATATATATAATTATTCGTGGTGACTTACATGTATTTGGGATACCAGATACATGGGATATAAGCGAGGAAAGCGAGCGAGATTTGTTATGTATTTCATATATATGTGAATCCACTTGAATATAATGTATCTAGAACAAATTACATTTAAATTTGAACTGCGTGTACTCGAGATACATGTATCTAGAAGCACCAATTTGATAAGATATATAATATTGCAAACTAGAGGGTAGTTAAGTAATTAGCTCGTAAATTAATGAAATTTATGTAAGTTCGCTGATTTTTAAATAGAAAAAATTAGCAAACTAGTCAAACTCACTAACATAATTATTAAAAACATCTATACTTTAAAATAATTAGTGAAAATGTCAATATGTCAATATTTTACCAAATAAAATGTATCCTAATATAATTAATTTTCTTTCCTTTTATTTCTCAAATCATGCCCACATTCCACTAATTTTACTCCCCAATATGTATGGAAAAAAAAAATCTCATTACTCACTTTCCCCTCTTTCTAGGTTCTTACTCTCAATTTCTTCCTTCTCTCTCTTGAGTTTTTCACCATTGTTCTCTTCTTTCCTTGTGAAAATCACTTCTTTTATTTTCTTTCAATTTGTTCAAGAAAACTCTCAATTCCTTCAAAATAATTTTCACCCGATGATAAAGGTACATACATTGTCGTATCTTTTGAGATTTCCCACTATTATGTAAAGACACTATCAGTAAAATATAAATAAATTTTTTTGGGTGCCTGAAGATTTCGAAAAACTTATTGAAGATCAAGAAAAATTTTCGTATTAGTTTGTTTGTATTTATAATTTTTTCTTAGAATTTTGTATCCTTTCTCAATTAATATTCAAATTAGTATGTATGTTATTAATATTTGTATTCATTCTAAATCTCACTTTGTATAGTTTATGAATCTTGTGTTTGTTCCTAATTGAATCCATCCCAAATGTATACCAACTAGATATGTATTTTTATTTATATGAAGAGCAACTTCCTATTAGTTGTTTTTGTTTTTTTTTAAAAAAAAAAATCAGAATTTTGTATCCTTTCTCAATTTGTATTTAAAATCGTATGTATACAATTAATATTTGTATTCATTCAAAAATCATGTCACATAGTTTATGAATCTGGTATTTGTTCCTAATTTGTATTCATACTAAAGGTATGTCAACTAGTTATTTATTTTATTTAAGAAAGATTACAACAAATATTCACTTATTCCTTTTCAATTTTATATTTCATTCTCACTTTTTCATCATACTATATTTTTGTATTTTATATATTATTATACAAAATTCTAAATAAAAACTAGAATAAATAGAAATACAAATAAAATACTTATTGAAATGAATATGAAATACAAGATTTTTGAAGAAAAAAATAAATACACAGGAAAAAAATATATGAATAAAAATATGTTTCTTAAATAACTATAGATTCATTTGGCATACCTATTGGAATGTACGAAGGTATACAATTAAAAAGGGGTTAAAATTCTGGAGGAAAAAAAAAGAACAAAGTTTGAGTTTTCTTTGAAAATGTAATTGATTAGAAAATTAAGTGATCTTTGCCTTTTTTTTGAAATATCTTCTCCCTTGATTTTTTCACTTTTGTTATTAAATATTTATATTCTTTAAATAAAAACAAATAATAAAAACATAAATAAGATACATAACAAACTAAAATTTTGACATTTTTACTAAATATTGAAAGTGTTGCTAATGGGGCCTCTTAAATGTTACTCCTTAAAATATTCACATTTTGAAAATTTTCCATAAATAAATAAGTAGGTTGATCCGACGTGATTAACGGCCCAATAGTGTAGGTTGAAATTGATATTATTTGGCCCAACAAAATAAAAGACCAACTAAATTTGACCCGTCAAATTCCAAAAATTCGAGTGGACTAGCCTAAAAAATATCTAGGCTAGACCATAGTGATAATTGTACAGTCACATTTTCATATTGGTAAATAATTTTTTATAAAACATCATCCAATAGATTGTATGAAAAACAAATGGATTACATCTTATTTGATCAAATGAGAAGTGTTGATGATATTATGAAGTAATATAGTGATTGAAACTGGTGCTACAAAACACATCTTGAGTTTTTATTTTATACAAATATTGCAGAGAGTAAAATGTCAACTTTATTATATCAATTAATTGAGTAGCTTGTGACAATAGTATTATCTAGGCAGGTTAATTAGAATTAGTTTTAGAATAAAGATACCCGTATAAAATTAAGCGAATATTTATCTTTATCTTTATCTAAACATTGATTGATTTTTATTATCTATAACTTTATTATTTAAAATTTAAGAAATTTACTTGAGATCTATCATTAAAGAAATAGAAAAAAATCTGAAAAAGAATTGTAAAGAAAAACAAGAAGATTGAAAAAATGAGAATTGGTAGAAACGTTGAATTTTTTTTTTTTTTTATCTAATACAAAACAATTGGGTAGGCAATAAGTGGGGAAGGAGTGAGGAAAGGAAAATATGAAGATTGAGAAAGAGAAATTGGTAGAAACTCATGCAGTACTCATAGTAGGCTTGGTGAATGAAGAAAATGAAAATAAATTTGTGTAATACAGAACAATTGGGCAAGCAACAATTGGAAAAGAGTGGGAATACAAAAAAGGCGTGAAAATCAATAATAAATTTGCATATAATTTTATCATATCCTAGCATAAATAACGAATTATTGTATTTGAATTTTATTCATAGGTTTTTATACGAGAAAACTTGAATTCTTTTGTCGAATAAAACATTAATGAACTATAGTTGAAAGCATACACTCCCTAATTTTTAGTTATTTTTTTTTTTACGTCTTGGCCCTGAAAACATATCATTTCTATATCAAAAAAATGTGATTGCACCAGTCAAACGAATCGGATTGCGGCTCATCAAGCAAATAGGATGATTATTCAAATGAATTAGACTTCTCCAAATTTTGGGAACAGACTCACAGATTTAACTTGGTTGTAGAGATGTGATCTTGATCTGAGATCCAACTTTTGATTATAACTTAAGATTAATAGACTCTCGATCTCAATCTAAGACCCATGACCAAATTGTGATCCTACCTGTGACATGAACTCTTACCTCAATTTGGTACAACAGTCATATTTTGGTTTTGACCCCAGTTTTGACTTAGTACACTAAACTTTTAATCCTTCAATTTATTCTTTAGTTGTTTGAATTTTTCTTTAATTTATCAATCTTTTTTTGTAAACACTTCTTGCGTGTTTGATTTCCATCAATATCACTAGACTATACATTTTGGTTGCGATCTTTTCCATTCATCACAATAGAAATAGAATCAATTTGCTAGTTGATAGTAATTAATATGCAAATTACAGATAGTGTTAATATAAGAATGGAAAAGAGATTATTCAAGAAATAGAGGAGCCATGGGCACTTGTTGTCTTTAAATGTTGTATAATTTCATCACAAGTGGACTTGCATTGCTTGGGCAACAGACAAGTCCTCGTTAATTGTGGTAGCTTCTCCAATATGAGTTCCCCATCTAATGCCAATACTCTGCCACATGATTTGACAGACAAAAATTAGTGCAAAGATCATTGTACCAACTACTCTTGAAATAGCCAACGTAATCGGATGTGCCACGTCAACATAAATAATATTATATAAAAATACAAAAAAAATTGTGCTCGACAATAAACCTAGTTATATTAAAGGTCAAAGTCATTTACGATTCCTTAAAGTTGTCCTCATTATTCATTTAGACACCTCAATTTAACCTTTTACCTATTGAACACTTTTACTTATATAACATTTTTCCTATTAGACACATTTTGATAATCAACAAAAAATGTCAAAAGTGTGTGTGATGCACTGCCATGACATGACAAACTAACTAATTAAAAGAAGCCACGTGTCTTGAAAAAAAAGTCATCTGTCTTTTGTGCTCCAAAATAATTATAATTAAAAAAAAAAATCCTAAAGTATGTATCTCACGCCCCAACTTCATCTTCTTCCTCCTTTTTTATTTATTTATAAAAAAACACTTAAATCACTTAAGTTTTTCTACTTCTTTTTATCTAATTAATTTTTTATTTTTAAGCTTAGATTCGATTTATGTTTGAGTTGATTTGGCAGAAAGAAAAAGATGAGTGGTGTCAGTGTTTTCTAACGAACAAATTAAAATTTGTAATTGATTGTTTGAAAGGCTAAAATGAAAAAAATGTTGTAAAATAATTGGAGTGTCATGTGGAATATGACATCATTAATGACCATGTATGCATTAGTGATGTGGAATATGACATCACTAATGACCATGTATGCATTAATGTATGGCTATAAATAGCCACTATATGAAACATATAAACATACTTTTGAAAGAATATATCTTCTAAAAATTTTCTTTCTTTTAAAATTTTAGTAAGTTCTTTTATAACA
The DNA here is from genome assembly GCA_016801875.1 of Solanum sitiens. Taxonomy (NCBI): domain Eukaryota; kingdom Viridiplantae; phylum Streptophyta; class Magnoliopsida; order Solanales; family Solanaceae; genus Solanum; species Solanum sitiens. The sequence continues at coordinate 1,204,166 of JABWTJ010000101.1, forward strand.
AGAATTTTAGTAAGTTCTTTTATAACACGTTATCAGCACGAGTCTCTGCCAGTTCAAGTAAAGATTTTTAAAGCCTCGGAGAATATATGGATACCTCAATGATCAATCATGAAGATATTTGTGTAATTGATAGTGGAACAACGCACGCCATATTCAAAGATGAGAAATACTTCTCCTACTTGCTTAGAAGAAAAGCAAATGTTACTACAATTTCTGGTAGTTCAAACTTAATAGAAGGCTCCGGAAGAGCTACTATATTTCTGCCTAAGGGGACAAAACTCGTCATAGAAGATGCTTTGTTCTCTTCTAAATCCCCAAGAAACCTGTTAAGTTTTAAAGATATTCGCCGAAATGGATATCATGTTGAGACAATAAATGAAAATAATGTTGAATACCTTGGTATTACCAAGATTGTCTTAGACCAGAAATATATGTTGGAGAAATTATCAACTTTATCTTCTGGCCTATATTATGCAAAAATAAGTACGATTGAAGCACACTCTATCGTAAACCAGAAGTTTACTGACTTAAAGACTTTTGTGCTTTGGCATGACCGAATAGGTCATCCTGGATCAATAATGATGAGACGAATCATTGAAAACTCAAATGGACATCCATTAAAGAACCTGAAGATTCTTACAAATGATGAGTTTTCATGTGCTGCTTGTTGCCAAGGCAAATTGATTATTAGGCCATCACCAATAAAGGTTAACATTGAATCCCCTCAATTTTTAGAACGAATACATGGGGATATTTGTGGACCTATTCACCCATCTAGTGGGTCGTTTAGATATTTTATGGTCCTAATAGACGCATCTTCAAGATGGTCTCATGTGTGCCTCTTATCATCTCGCAACCTGGCGTTTGCAAAATTATTGGCACAAATAATACGATTAAGAGCGCAATTTCCAGATTATCCCATTAAGACAATTCGCCTCGATAATGCTGGCGAATTCACATCCCAAGCTTTTGATGCTTATTGCGTATCAGTAGGGATAAAAGTTGAACATCCTGTAGCACATGTTCATACTCAAAATGGCCTTGCTGAGTCATTTATTAAGCGTTTACAATTGATAGCAAGACCTCTACTTATGAAAAGTGAGTTTCCTACTACTGTTTGGGGTCATGCTATCTTACATGCAGCATCACTTGTTCGTCTCAGACCGACTCATTATAATAAATACTCCCCATCACAATTAGTGTTTGGCCATGAACCAAATATTGCTCATCTTCGAATTTTTGGATGTGCTGTATATGTGCCTGTAGCACCACCTCAGCGCACCAAGATGGGCCCTCAAAGAAGGTTAGGCATATATGTTGGGTTTGATTCACCCTCAATAATTCGCTACCTTGAGCCATTGACGGGAGATTTATTTACTGCAAGATTTGCAGATTGTCGATTTGATGAAACAAATTTTCCGCAATTAGGGGGAGAGAAAAAGAAACTTAAAAGTGAAATTGCATGGAAAGTTTCATCATTATCTCATTTTGATCCACGCTCCCCTGTGTGTGAACAAGAGGTCCAGAAGATCATCCATTTGCAAAACATAGCAAATCAAATGCCAGACGCATTTACTGATTCAAAAAGGATAACAAAATCACATATTCCTGCAGTAAATGTGCCTATCCGAATCGACGTCCCAAAAGGACCATCTACAAGTGTCATAGCTTCTGAATCACAAATACGCCTGAAGCGTGGTAGACCATTGGGTTCAAAAGATAAGAATCCTAGAAAAAGAAGTACAAAAAATGACACTACAAAAGAATTTCACGAAGAAATTCAAAATCTGATTGATCCTGATATTCCTGAAGAGATCAGTGAACCCGAGACTCAAGTAAATGAAGAACTCTCAATAAGTTCTACAGGTGATGAGATAAGTTTAGATCGATCAAAAATCATAGTGGATAATGTTTTCGCATATAATGTTGCACTTAACATTATGAAAGGAAATGAGGATCTTGAACCTCTATCTGTCGAAGAATGTCGACAAAGATGTGATTGGCCAAAATGGCAAGAAGCAATTCAATCAGAATTAAATTCACTTGCTAAGCGTGAGGTTTTTGGACCAGTAGTCCAAACGCCTAGTGATGTTAAATCAATTGGCTATAAATGGGTCTTTGTACGAAAAAGAAATGAGAGAAATGAGATTGTAAGATACAAGGCACGCCTTGTGGCACAAGGATTCTCTCAACGACCTGGTGTCGACTATGAAGAAACATATTCACCTGTTATGGATGCAATAACTTTTCGATATCTCATCGGCTTAGCTGTACATGAAAATCTTGAAATTCATCAAATGGATGTGGTTACAGCTTACCTTTACGGTTCACTAGATAATAAAATTTATATGAAAGTTCCGGAAGGACTTAAAATGCCTGAAGCATATAAATCTCGGGAAATGTATTCAATCAGATTACAAAAGTCATTATATGGCTTAAAACAATCAGGGCGCATGTGGTATAATCGCCTTAGTGAGTACTTGATAAAACAAGGTTATATAAACGATGCCATTTGTCCTTGTATATTTATTAAGAAAACAACATTGGGTTTTGTTATTCTTGCTGTTTATGTTGATGACATTAATCTCATTGGAACTCCAGAAGAGGTTCAAAAGGCAATTGAATATCTAAAGAAAGAATTTGAGATGAAAGACCTTGGAAAGACAAAAATTTGTCTTGGACTACAAATAGAATATTTAGTAGACGGGGTCTTCATCCATCAATCTGCCTATACTGAGAAAATCTTGAAACGATTTTACATGGACAAAGCACATCCATTAAGTACTCCAATGGTTGTCCGATCACTTGAAGTGAGTAAGGATCCATTCCGACCTCAAAAAGAAAATGAGGAATCTCTTGGTCCAGAAGTACCTTATCTCAGTGCAATTGGGGCACTTATGTATCTTGCTAATGCTACGAGACCTGACATAGCATTTTCTGTTAATTTATTAGCAAGATATAGTTCTTCCCCTACACGAAGACATTGGAATGAAGTTAAACATATATTGCGATATCTAAGGGGAACTAGTGATATGGGTCTGTTTTATTCTAACAAAGATAGTGCAGATCTTGTTGGTCATGCAGATGCAGGTTATTTATCCGACCCACATAAATCTCGATCACAAACAGGCTATCTGTTCACATACGGAGGTACTGCTATATCATGGCGATCTACGAAGCAGTTTATTGTCGCTACTTCTTCAAATCATGCTGAGATAATAGCCATTCATGAAGCAAGTAGAGAATGTGTATGGTTAAGATCAGTAATACATTTTATCAAAGAAAGATGTGGTTTGAAGTGTGACGTCAAGATACCCACAATACTCTTTGAAGACAATGTTGCATGCATAGCTCAATTAAGAGGAGGCTTTATAAAAGGAGATAGAACGAAACACATTTCACCAAAATTGTTCTTCACACATGATCTCCAGAAGAATGGTGATATTGATGTGCGACAAATTCGTTCAAGTGATAATCCAGCAGATCTATTTACCAAATCTTTACCAGCCTCAACTCTTGAGAAGATGGTTCACAAAATTGGAATGCGAAAACTTAACCATCTGAATCGTGGTTTTTATCAGGGGGAGTAAAATACGCACTGTACTCTTTTTTCCTTAGTCTAGGTTTTATCCCACTGGGTTTTCCTAGAAAGGTTTTTAATGAGGCAGCAAATAATGCGTATTATGTATATCTATGTACTTTCTTTTACATAGATATCCAAGGGGGAGTGTTGTAAAATAATTGGAGTGTCATGTGGAATATGACATCACTAATGACCATGTATGCATTAGTGATGTGGAATATGACATCACTAATGACCATGTATGCATTAATGTATGGCTATAAATAGCCACTATATGAAACATATAAACATACTTTTGAAAGAATATATCTTCTAAAAATTTTCTTTCTTTTAGAATTTTAGTAAGTTCTTTTATAACAAGAATTTTAGTAAGTTCTTTTATAACAAAAAAGATATTTACGATGATAAATTTGGAGGAAAATAAGATGGTGTTCGATGACTGATAAAAAAGGAGAAAGAAGATGATGGTCTGGAAAAAAAGGGAAAGAAGATGACCGGAGAAAGAAAGGAAAAGAGAATTGTGGATATGGTGACGCATATTTAATTAAAAAAACAAGATGGCATAGAGAAGAAGAATGATTGTAGCTCGAGAAAAAATGGAATGAACTTTAATGGTGGGACACCGGTGATTGCGGGGGTGAGAAGGTGGTTGCAATGGTGGTTGAGTCAAGAACAAGATGAAGAGATACTAATTTTATTTTATTTTTCTTAAAAAAATATATATATATATATTTTTGGTTAAATGATGCCCTTTCACGCTCTTTTTATGCGTGTACAACACACATGCTGACATGTCAACACAAAATGTATAATAGGTACAAATCTCTTATAATATAAGTGTTCAATAGGTATACAGTTAAATTAAGGTGTCTAAATAAAATATGTGAACAAGTTTAGAGGGTTGTGTATGACTTAGACCTATATTAAAATTTGTCCAAAGTTTAATTCATAATTTATAGGTTACAATTAATCAATTATATCGTACATATACAGTTCCAATAAAAGATATTGTGATCCTCTGAAAGTGCGGGTGAGCATGTACATCTGCCTATGCCGAACCACGCCCCAAAGTAATCATGGCAAAGGAGTGGATAAAAGGATTAAAGTTGCACACATTGCATATAAATAATATTTGTATGATGCGTATAATTTAATAGATTACATTAAGTTATTACGCTATTTTCTAGATTATAAGGGCATGAAAATAATAATACTTTTTTTTTAAAAATATTATTTGAAATTTTCAAAGTTGGAGTTGATATTGTGTTTGATCATACTTTTTGTAATAAATATTTAGAACTTGAACATATTTTTAAAATAAAAAAATATGAAATATAAATTAAATGGTGTTATTTTATAAAAATAAAAATTTGGTATAAATTTGAAAAAGAAATTTTTTATAAAATTAAAAAATTGAAAATAGGGTTTAGGGTATTTTTCAAATTTTACATTTCAAATGGAATTTTAAGTTGTATTTAAAAAATTTATGGCCAAATATTAGTTTTTTAAAACCAGTGAAAAATTCTCATGGCCAAACACAGTTCATATGAAATGATGCTTGCAATTAAGAGTTAGTACTATTTATTATCGTAGATATTCAAATTTAACCACATAATATAAAAAAAATGTAGGGTGATAATGAGTAAAACTTAAACTTTATAATAAATTTATAACATATCTAGTAGGGAAAACATATATTTTATTGTTAACGTTGTGGGATAAAGAAATTATTTCTAAAAAATTTCTTTACTCAAGAGAGTTATCTTTCAAAAAATGAAATAATAAACTGCAATATAAATTCGAAAGATATAAAAAGTATGACAACATAAATATTAAAGATAATGAAAGTAAGAAAAAATAAATAATGTTTGGTAAGCCATAAACTCTGTTGGAAATATATGTCTCAAAGTCTAAGAAACCAACTAAATTCAACTTTATTTCAAAATTATTTGTCAAATAAATTGGAAGTGCTTATCCAATATGGGTCCCAAATCTTGTGTGTCAAAAATTAATAAAAGCCAAATTTGAACTATATTAGGAAAAAAAAATTATCATGACTTTTAGTTAACACGTTCACATACCCGTTAAGTTTGCAGGCAATGTAAGACTCCACAAATTGTTCAGTGCTTCTCAGGCTCAAACTTGCACAAAGCCTGTAATGCTTCTGGAGGTAATACTTCTGATGTTGATTCTCCGCAACAAAAAACTCACAATTACTAGTAATTTCTTTCGATAACAGACTTATTTTCGTTAGTATCCTTCTATTAAGCTTCATTTGCCGCCTTATCTTTGATTGTTGTGCTTGTTTCCTCTCTTCTTCTGTTGAACAGAATATAGCAGATCTCAGATGCGTATTTAACCCAAAGTTCTGCATATCAATAACATATCTCATGTCACGAAGACTTTTAATTGAGACGTAGCAAAAATATGTTACGAGAAAATTAGAGACTAACAAGGGAATTTTTATTGGTTGGATCATGAGTTTCCCAGAAAAAATCGCAAAGAGATTTGTAAGATACAAATCTGTTATCATATGTAATTTTTACTGCTTCAGTATGCCCTGTTTTTCCTTCAGAGACATCTTTGTAGGAAGGTTTTCTCATAGTTCCTCCATAATAACCTGTTGCAGTTCTTACGACTCCTTCGAATCGACCATATGCTGCTTCAACATCATAGAAACTATCTACAATTTTACCAAATTAACAGCAAGCTTGTTAAAAGTTTATATTACTATTAATTGCTCAGAAACTAATACAAATTAAAAAAGAGAAAAACAGAGTATGTACCTCCAGCAAAAATTGCTTGACAGAGAAATTCTGCCGGAATGTTATTATTATTGTTATTAACAGTATTTTCCGAGTCGGAGTCGTCTGAATCGTGAGATTTGCCCCTTCCAAGTAATTTGTAGTAATGCATGATTGACAAAATTCTGTAATTGATAGAAGGGAATGAGTCTAATTTATGCTTTTGTCTTTAAGAAAAGAGGGAAATGTGTGTGAATGTATATAATAAACCAAACAATGCTTTCTGAAAGCTGTGTCGTATGCGTATGAACGTGGAAAATGGAGAACAGACAAATGGAGAGACTGAGAAGCCAAATACGTATTGCCTAATTTAGAAAACCTAGTGACTTGTGTGGTAAGAGACGGCACACCTTATACAAATATTTTTATCACATTTATTAAGTTTACTTGTGTTTTGAAATTATTATTATTTCACATCTGATACATCTAAATCATACTAAATATACTATTTCTTCCGTTTAAAAAAGAATATTTTTTTTTTTAGTCTGTTTCAAAAAGAATGATCTCTTTCTTTTTTATTCTGTTTAAAAAAGAATGACCTCTTTTCTTTTTTGGCAACACTTTAACTTTCCATTTGGCATGTTTAAGACCACAAGATTAAAGGGCATTTAGGTACATTTGACATAACTTTAATTTACAACAACAAGATTAAAAAGTTTTCTTTCTTTTCTTAAACTCCGTTCCAAGTCAAACTAGGACATTTTTTTTAAACGAGGGGAGTATATAAATATGTATTTGATGTGATTCACATGTATTTGGGAATATCAAATGTGCAAAGGAGATATAAGAGTGGCAAGCAAGACAAGAGGGAGTCAAGCGAGATTTGTTTACCTAGATATATGTGAATCCACCATAGACTATCTGGAATAAATTTATCTTTGAATTCATTAAAATCTGATAAATTTGTAATATCATAAACTAATATGTATCTAAGTAATTATGGGTGATGTAATCTGAGAGGCCATAGGAACACATGACTACACATCTGGTGGTACATGCCTTCATTTTATTTGGCCGGTGATGTTGTCTACACTTGGTCGGGTTGATGTCTCCTTGGAAAATCAATAACATAATATGACAGTATATCACTTATCCTCTGTTCATAAATTTTGAAGTTAAATATTCAAAATTTTACAACTTTCATAGTTATAATTTTTCAACTTTTAAAATTATATTTGGATATGTATCCCTGTGAACCAGTTCTAACTTAAATAAATAGGTCCTTTAGACCCAGATCAATTCAAATGCTATTGATAGCCATTGAAAATTGTCAAACCATAAGAATTTTGCCAATATAGACTTCATGATCGAAGGACAATCATAAGGCCTTTCATTTCCATTAGGGCAGATGTATTTCCATATTTACAACGGCGGATATTAAAGAGAGATCTTAACTTTCTTTAATAAGAGAGTGTAGACATTTGGATACAACTTGATTATATATCCGCTTGGGAGAGAAGGTAGACGCTTACCCACACGAATTCTACCATTATGAGTGAATGTTAAAATAGGTATATAATTGTTCCAATTGAAATACTAAGAATAATTCATACCTTAGTAGCCCTTTTTAGTGCTAGATGAACGTAAAGTAATGACTTTTGTACAATGTCAAAAGACTAGAAGATTTAAGTCCTATCGCACTATCGCAAATGATCGATACATATTCCAAATCCACAGATACTCTCTTTGAAACTTGGATCTCTTGCTTCTTTCCTCAATAACAATACCTCAAATGCATCAAGAGCATTTCACAGTATTTTTCCTGGATACTATTTTTTGTCAACATTGAAAAACCACTAGTAAAATTTACATCCATGAAATGCACACACAACAAACTCTAAATGAAGCACCAACCACTCTGCAACCTAATAAATAAGACGATGAATAACAATTCGTTACAGGGATGAATGTTACAGTTTCTTCACTTCATCTTCAACAGGATCGCGAAGAGTTCCAAACATCCAGTCCATCCAAATTGTGTAGTGACCATAATTATGGCGGTATGTAGTATGGTGGATGGTATGGTAACCGGCACCCATTACAGGCCAAACCTTTGCATGTATACAGTCATGAATATTTGCAGTCCATATGGCTTCTATGAATAAGAGAGCAATGTGTGTGGTGAAATGCACAGGCAACAGAAAAAGAGCTACTACGTGTGGCACTGCCTGTAGTATTCCATCCAATGGGTGGAACGCCAAACCTGATTTCCAGAGCAGCAAACCATTCAGGTTAGTAATCAACTTGGAACACAACTCCGGGATTAACAGATATTTGAATATTGTACAAGCTCGAGAGGAAATATCATACAATTAAAATACAGAGAGAACCTATCATTACTTAATTGGACTAAATTAATGAGTTAGCTTGCAATGTGGTGAAGATTTCTTTGATAATCATGGTGTCTAGGGTCAGCTTTCACATGCCTCTACTAATTCCACAGGATACTTGTCAGCCCTCACCAGCAACAAGTACCCGGTAAAACAATGTGGTGAGATTTGACAACCAATTTCCTCGAACATTTACGCTTTTGAGGAAATAGGTAAAACGCTTCCTCGATTCAAAAAATCCTACCATGGTTGCAACAGGGGAAGCAGTCTTGTGATGCATCAATATCTAATGTCAAAGTCATGCGGTTAGATTTTAAGTAATTAAGATGTATGAAGCCAGTTAGAAAAAAAATAAGTGGATGAAGAAATTCCAACAAACCGTTTTTTTCAAGTACTCTCTTATTCAGTTTAGCATTAATATAGAGGGATCAATAGTGGGCCTCTTAACTCAGTTAACGATATGTAACCAACCACTTCATCCCACCTTCAATCCCCTCTAACCAAATAAGGAAAGGGCATATGACCAATGATTGAGATGTGAGAATTTACATTGTTGAGTTCGTTTGCTCAGGAAAATGTCAAAGCACAACTAGCAACAAGTAATTGAAAAAGCAGGAGTAAGAAGCCAACCTCCTGGGGCAGCTCAAGTTGTTTTCAAAATAGAACATAGTTATGAGACGAAACTTACCAGCAAATGGGGAGAGTGTATTTTGCTTGTTGTATATATGATGTGTAGCATGGAGATACTTGTACAGAGGTTTTATGTCATGCAACTCTCGATGCATCCAATAGATACCAAATTCTACTATTACCAGATAAACTGCAACATATATAAGGTAGGGCATCCATCCGACATCGCTTATTCTTGAGAAACATTTAGTCCACCCATTTTCAATCATGTACTCAGAAAGTGATGGAAGGGCACAATACCATGGCATAGCTTTCATTGCAACTCCTATTTGCAAGAGCATAGCTCTATTTGAAGGGATGGCATCTGCAATCACAATGTTCATGAGGCTGTAAACATCGTAGTTTCTTCCATAACAACATAACATGAGACTAAATGAAGCAAAAAACGCAGATTTACCATTGTCAAAGCATACAATAAAATAAATTCATATTTATTGAGAAATTGATGGCTTAGTACTCGAAGAGATCATCAATTAATACGAATTGATACTTAAAATATTATCCCATCCAGTACCCAAAGGTGTGACCTAGTCAATGAAGTGGTTGAGAAGCATGAGGTTTCAGATTCAAATGCCAGCAAACATCCTACCTTGGTGGACAGAGTTATCTCATATACACTACGTAATTGTTCGTGTTTTTTCTTAGAAATCAAGTGTCATCGTCTAGTCTAGAGAGCAACTAATATTATGTTGTTATTATTGTTTCATAGTCCTATCATGCTCATGTGTCAATATCAGGTGTCATAAACAAAACTTGAATCTGTAATTACTCATCACTATAAACCAAATGTGTAGCTTTAGTGATTGAATGAAAAATTGACACTTGAGTTAGATCTGGGTAGCTGAAAAAAAGAGTCTAATTTCAAATCAAAATCTCATTAACATTAATTAATCAATGAAAAGTAAGGAAGATATTACCTTTAGGTAGATAAACATTGCGTTTTAAGTAATAGATGTAGAAGCACCATAGAAAACCCGAGATAAAGTAAAGCAAGACTCCACCGATGTAGTTGCGAAGCCATCCTTGAAACCAATGAGGGAGTGGTCCCCACCATGATTCCGGCAAGAATGTGCCCAGAACAATCCTATTAAAAAACGACGTCTCTTCTACAAATAAAATCAAGTAGTCGTCCATCGACGATTCAGTAGATTCCGATCGGAGAAGAGAGATTAGGAGAAAATAACAAAGAGGTTAGTGGGGCACACAATTTTTTAGATTTCTTTGTTGACTTGTCACAACTAGTAGTGCTAAGAATAATGAATATCTGGAAGTTGGGCATTGTTTTGGGTTAGGCTCTGATTATCTGTCAATTGTTGTGATCTGGCTGTGTAACTGGGCGCCGCCGGCCTTCATTGCTTTGGGCTCATTATCATCATCTTTGATGTAAGAGGGCTGCCTATTAATCATTTCTATTTCATTTTTTTTTATACTAGTATTATTTATTTTCTTCATTGATTTCTGATTTGTAAATATATTAAATTAATAATTAAATTATTAAAATATTTATTATCGAATTTTGTATTGATTTAATAGATAAGAAAATGTTCATACAATAATATATATAAATATATGTTTATAAACAAAAATATAGTAACACCAATAGAAGTGCAACACAAAATTTTATACAGTATTAATCACTTTTGTTTATGTTAAAATTGTTTTTAATGATTTATGCAATAAATTACGAAAATAATATTAAGTATTTGTATTTGTCTCAATCAAATCCAAAAAAAAAATTAAAAAAAGAAAAGGTAATACTAATTTCTGTCTAGAGAGAGGTGTCACAATAAAGAGGCTGATAGGCTCAGAGGTCAATGTATATTGCTTACGGAAAGTAATATTACAGTTCATTGATAAAATAGTAACTTCTACGTATATCAAACATAAGAATCATATTTGTATATTATAATTATAGTTTATATAATTACATTTTATAGCAAATTTTATATTTGCTATAGAACTTTAAATTTGTATAATTCACTACTTACATTCAATTTTATACAAATTGCTCAGATTTGTATAAATTCATTTATACATTATAATTTGTATAATAAAATTTGTATTTGTATAGTTATAAGGGTAAGACGAAAATATTTGTATTTATAAATACACTTTTCTCTCACTTTATATAAATACAAACGCATTTTATAAGTTATATATATTTGCATACCGAATGAATAATTGTATATCAAAATGGCTAATTGTCTACCAAAGATTGCAAAAAAAAAAAAAAGATGTTTCCTGCGAATTACAAATAAAACAAACTTGTACTATAGCATTAAATTTGAATTAATAATTTATTATTTCATACAATTTTCCCTTGATAGAGCTAATATATTAAAATCACTATCATACAATTAGGAATGAGATAATAATTTAAACATATTTTATTAAATGAAAAATTATGAAAATAGTCAAAATTAGCAACTTATTTATGAAAAATAGATATAGTTTAAAAATACTATTATAAACAGCAATGTATTGTTATTATAGCAAATCTTTCCCCCCTCTCGCATAGTAGCGGAATCATGATTTTCAATAAAGGGTTCAAAATTTAATGAAATAGACACACGAGGTAGTCGAAAGGGATTCGACATCTACTATATATACCTAAAAATTATTTTAATCATGTATAAATAATATAATTTTCCGCCGAAGGGAGTCCGAATGAACCCTGAGACTCCGCCACTGATCTCGCACCCCCTCGCCCCTCTTTCTATTTTTCGCTCATGTCAATAAGAAGAAACTCATTCAAAACATATTATTATCAATTGTATTCAATCAAATGTATGTGAGAGTTTTGTATTTATTTCAATTGTATTTGAAAAGGAATATTTTACATTTTTTATATATTTGTACTCTTATGAATATAATATGCATTCGTCCTCTCTGTTAAATGTATTTGTATTCAATCAAAGAGAAAATAAATACAATCATATTCGTTGTATTTTGAATACAATTGACACAAAATAAATAAATAATACAATGCAAAATAAATACAAAATACAATTCGTTGTATTTCAGATACAAAATAAATATAGAATACAATGCAAAATAAATACAAAATAACAATCCTTTCTCTCGATCTCACTCTTTCTTTCCTCTTAATATGTATTCATATTGATACAAAACATTTTGTATTTGTATTTTTTTTTTCTCCAAAATTCACAGAAAAAAATACACTTTCTCCTCTCTCTCGCCTACCTCTCTCTTCCCCTAACATTTGCTATTATTCGTAAATAAATAAACTAAACCTAAAACCATAGAATACCTAATATTTGCTATATTTGAAATTTTCTCATTATTAAATTATCGATTTAACTGTTAACTAAAATCATACAATTAGAAATCAAACCATTAATACAATAAAAATAATTTTAATATTATGGCGTTGCACGTTCAATCAACAAGCACGTGTGCCTGACAAATCAGACTCTCGTGCTGTAGATTTAAGGTACGGGTGACAATTTTTGTCATAAATAAATCATGGCTCGTTCACATTGCTTGTTTTATTAATTGATCTTATTTTAATCTTTTAATTTAGTCATTTTTAAATTTAGATTAAATTATTTTATTTACTTTATTTGTTGCAAATTAATAAGAATAAATAAAATAAATTATCTATTTTGATATGAAGATTAAGTAAAATGACACCAATGAAATATGGGAGTATAGATTTAGGCTGGGTATAACATATGTATATTTAGGTGTCCTTGTTTCTTTTATTCATAGTGATCTTTATTCTAAAAATAAAATAGTGGCTCTAAGCTAATTTTGATTCTCAAAGACAACTTTGTTTTGAATTCTCATCCCATGGGGAAGTTGTCACAAAATTTGATTATAGTATCCAGGGGTGGATTTAAAAAGGGGCAGAGGTTTCCATTTGAACATGTTTGATGAAAAATGGCATATATATATATATATTCAAAATTTATCGTAAAGTATTGACATTTTGAAAAATTTTGCTATAAAATTCATATATGTGAGATGGACAAAATATAAAGTGATCTCAAGAAACACCATAAGCTGCAATAGTTCATTAACTTGTGTGTTAAAAGAACAAAACTCAATTTTAACGAAAACGCTTAAGAAGTTAAGCCCAACATTCCTTGCTATTTCTATCAAAATTGGGCCTCTTAGCCCATTCCTCTTATTAGGCCCAAGGCCCGTTGAACTTGCCAGTTGACACCAACAAATCAGTTTTAACTTTCTCCCATATAAATAGGATAAATGACAGAATTCCTACCTTTAAGTTCTCTTATTACCATTATTCCCTATTAGTTTTATAAATTTTCAAAATTTCTCATTTTCGTGCATCAGATTAATGTATCAGCGCATCAGATTAATGTATCTCACGCATTAGATTAATGTATCTCGTAGATTAGATTAATGTATTAATGTATCAGCGCATCATATTAATGTAACTCGCGCATCATATTAGTGTATCATGTATAAAATGTACATTATACTAGTGTATCATGTATACAATATAATGTATCTTACTTAACGATTAATGTATTTCGCGCATCAGATTAATGTATTAGCACTTATATTATTATATCAGTTTGAGGAATTTTTGTAATTATAATCTTATAAGGGACAAATAATAATTTTTCCTTGTGATTTTTGTCTTTTCCCATAAAAATTTGGGAAACTACCTAACTATAGCTGTATACTTTTTGTAAAATTATCTTTTTATAACAGTCATACAATATTTGACTTAAATATTGTGTAGTATTATTTTGTAAAAAGTATAAAATGTATTAAAAAAAATTAAAATGGATGGATGGAGTGCTTGGTTACTTTCTTCTGAATCAATTTATGTGATGTAGATCGACTCGTGTGAAATTCAAGAATTATGAATAATTTTTTTTTGTAATATTTCATAAATATCTTTAAAGTAAATAAATTTTTAAATAGAAAAATACATATTTATAATAAAATTGTTAAATAAATAAGATCTAACATTAATAAAATATGGACAATGTCATTAAATATTTATCAAATAAAAAAAGTATATTATTTCCTTTTTAAATTGAATAATAAAAAAATACCTCCTATAAATTAAACTTGATTCGTTATGCCCCTGAAAAATCAAGATTGGAAAAACTTTAGACCTGGACTGAGAAGGACTTTGTCGTTTGTCTTTAGGTATTTTATGCCAAATGAAATATCTCTATCATTGTAGATGTTCAAATAAGAGCTATGCATATAACTTTATTTCTCTTTAGCCTGCTTAATTTTATTGTTACTAATTTGGATTGGAATAATGTATGTTAGGTTTGTTAGGAAAAGAAAATGTTTTTCATGAAAAATAATTTTATAGAAAATATTTTTTGGTAAACTAAGTGGATCTTTCATTATTTGATTAATAAGCAAGAATGTTGTAAATAATGTGGTGTGGATGTCATGTATCAAATCCACGCTTCATGACTTTAAAAGATTTTAAGTATGACTTTAGGAGATTTAATTAGAACTTTAAAGTTCTCTTTCATGACTTTGAAAGATTAGAAATATACTTGCTTTCTATATATAGTCATCTTATATGTAGATACAAATGCATCAAAATATTGAAAGATTGGAAGAAAAATATTACTACTCTTTCTCTCTATTTCTTTGTTATTAAATTTTAATACTTTATTTTATAACACGTTATCAGCACGAGGTTCTAATCAAAATTCATTTTCTTGGGTTGTATTTATTTTGTTTATTGGAACAAGGTAAGTTGTTGATATCGGCAAGAGCTAAGGTTATGTTTATATGATTAATGTCTCTGTTTGCCCAACTATTGAAAAGACTTCTTTATGAATAAGGTATGCAGGTATGCACATCTAACATATATTTGAATTACATTCTAACAATTAGATATTACTTCTTTTGTCATAGTTTCATCCGTATAATTGTTGTCTTAGTTTCTTAATACAAGAGGGGAGTTGACGGAAGAATTGGAGTAAAGGGTAAATCACTCCCTATTAAATCTTATATGAAACCTATAGTAGTACAAGAAGTAGTAAATTATAAATATTATTTGTATTTATGTTGTATTGAAAAAAAAATCATGATTATGATTGACAGAGGGCATTGTTTTAGCATATTAAAATATCAAAAATTAAATGTCATTTGACATATATAATGTCATTGGATTAGTGCGAATGATGGGTTCAAATTTCATCAAATCAAAAGGGTAAGACATAAGATAGTGTCTTGATGCTTCATGATATTATTAATTAAAAAAAATATTGGGTTCAAGTCTTATTAATTTACGATCCATATTTCCTTTCATGAATAAGACATTTGATTTAAGTCCTAATGCACCATAGATATGATATAATGGTGACCAACGCAAAATAATTATTTTGACTAAAAATCATGAATTTTGCCCATTTAATTTGCTCCATTCTGTTATCTGAATGTGGTAGCAATACATGATAAGTCTAAAAGATGACAATAATTATTGTGATTGTACAATGAATATGGGCATGAGAAAGAGAACTTATAATAGTCATCAATATGGCTGAATGAAGAACACTATGGGTTCTCCAAAAAGTCCTTCAAAATGTGAAGGTAATTTTTCTTATCAATATGGTATGTTATTGGGCTTGCGATCTTCGATCCAATATTTGATAAGTTTTATAAATCCTCCATCAAAATAAAAGAATATAAAGTGGTGGTGCACTTTATCTTACAAAGTGATGTGGAGGTGTGTCATGGAAATATGATGAATTTTAAAGCCATGACAATGTGCTTATAATGCAAATTTATGAAGTACATATAAATGATTAGTCCATTCCTTGAAAAGAATGTGACTTGTGATGAGTATCGTGAATGCTCGACCATTCTATAAGAGAATGAGTCAAGATGTGATAAAATCATTATGTGTTGGATATATGCAACAACTCAACTCTATGGAAGGTTTGAAAAAATAATGATATATGCCACATCTCATCTCTACGGGAGGTTTGAGAGAAATAAATAAATTTTATTAGACATAAACGGTTAATGGTCGTGTGCGTTTATACGTCATGAATATTATTGTATGCTTGTTATGAATTACCAAAAGGGCAAAAAGAAAGAAATAATTCTTGCCTATAAAGGTTATATTATGTGGCAATACAACTTTGTCATTGGTTGTGTACCTTTGGTACAACAAAAGTAAAGCAAGAAACATGTCTTGCTCGTAATGTTTTGACCATGACAATAATAATGTAATTTTCTCCATGAAGGAGATGCTCACCATAGAGATGGTGTCATGCAATATGTGATAGTACACAAAATTAATAGCAAGCTTTAACGAGTTGTGTTATTACCAGAGGAATGATAAATGGGTTGTAGTAAGTCTCAAAAGAAACTTTTTAAGTTTCGGATGAATTGAAAAGAAATATTGAGATTATAAATTATGAAAAGATTTAATATCTTTAAATTACTACAATCGAAGCGGGTTATAAATATTACCCATTTTTTTCTCTTGTTTGTTGCATACAAACATGGACATGCTGATGGAATCACATGCAAAAGTAAACTATAAGTGTACTGAAATAAAGATCAGTTGGCATGATCAGTTGACCATTCTGATTTAAATGTGATGCAAATGTAATTGAGAATTCAGGTGGCTTATATAATGAAGAAATAAAAGGTTCTTCAAAAATTCTCTTATGTTGCTTACTCTCTTTATAAAATAATTATTGTGCCAGCTAAGGTTGGGATTGTAATCCCATGAAGTTTTTGGAACATATAAAAAGGTGAATATGGCTCATTCACCTGTCATGTGGATCATTTGCAACTATATGATAGATGTATCTATGCGATGATCACATGTGCTTTATTGTCAACTTACAAATTGGTGTTTGTAAGGTTGTTTGCTCGAATTGTTAAATTAAGAGCACAGTTTCAAACTATGAAATTATATTGATAATGCTGGTTAATTTAGCAGAAATTGTATGCCTCCAATTATAGCTAAATCATGGTTATGGGAACAAAATTCCCAAATAAGATTTGGTATGAGATAATTTTATTTAACATGTAGCAACACATGTACACATCAAGCCAACAAGGTTTTCCCATTAAAAATTGGTTCAGGGTGAGGAACCAAATAATTTTCATCTAAAATGTTTGAATGTGCGGTTATGATTTTAATTGCTCCATCACGCACAAAGATGAATTTCCAAATAAGATTGGGATGAATGTTGAATTTTCTAACATTAGGGGGAGAGATGATTTTGACAGCTGAAAATTATGTGTGAGGTTAATTATGAATTATCTAGATCCTCGCTAAATAAATATGTGAACTTAAAGTTCAAGGGATAATTCATTTGCATAATGTTGCAAATCAATTGCCAGATGAATGTACTGACCTTATGATATAATTCATCTGCAAATGCTCCAATGTGAAGTCTATGATACGCCGGAAGCGTAATAGACCAATCGGTTCCAAATATAAAATTTCTTGAAGAAGGAGAGGAGCAAAAATCAATATGATCATGATAATGAGGCAAGTGCTATAAAAGAGCACATTGACATAACACTTCATAAAACCTCGAAAAAGGTTCAGGTACCTGAAAAATAATGAAAAATGAAGAGATCTCGATAAGTTATGTCTTATTGGAATCGATATCAAATAACCGTCGACGGTATCTTTGATATGAGGTAGAGCTCAATGATATAAATTATAACGAGGATCTTGAATTCAAATTTGTTATAGAGTGGGACAGATAAATGATTGGCCAAGTAAAATGCATAATGCAATTATATTTTGTTTCACTTAGAAAAGTGACATTTTGGACTGATATTCCATAAATCAAGGTATAATGTCAGTGGGGTACAAATAAATTATTATGCGATAGTATAACCGTAAGATATCAAATACGATTTGTGCCTTGGGGCATAAAAGATTTGTTGCAAAAACCTGACATTATTGGAGATGTTTTCTCCTATGATGGATGCAATGATGTTTGTTTTGATCTGGCATCATATGAAAAACTTGAATGCATGTAATGTATAATTGTAATGTCTAGCTAGACAATGAAGATTATATGAAAATCCTTGAAGCAATCGAGGTGTCTGAAGCATATAAAAGTTTGAAGGAAACTTTTTCAATAAAGCTTCAAGAATCCTTATATGGATTGAAATAATCAAAGAAGAAAAGGGTACAAAAAGAATGACCCTATTTGTCCTTGAACTTTATGAAAAGGTCAGGATCTGAATTTGTTATAAATTTTGTATGTTGATGAATTGAAATTACTAACACTCTTAAGGAGCTTTTAAAAGCTATTGAGTATTTGAGAAGTGAATCTAAAATGAAAAGATTCTGGAAAGACAAAATTTTGTCTTGACCTAAGATTGAGAATTTGACGAATGAAATATTTATCCATCAATCAACATACACGAAAAAATTTTGATGCAATTTTTATGGATAAATCACATTTATTGAGTACCCCAATGATTATGAGATCGCTTGAAATGAATGATGATTCATTTTGATCTCAAGAGAAGGATGAAGAGCTTCTTGGTGATGAAACTCCATATCTATGTGCAATCAGGGCACTAGTGCATCTTGCTAATAATATTTGACCAGATATTTGTTTTGCAGTAAATTTACTGGCAAGATTTAGTTCTTTCCCGATAAAAGGACATTGAAATAATGTTGAGCACATGATTGAATATCCTCGAAGGACCATAGTTACGGGTTTATTCTATTCCGAGGAATCCAAGACAAAATTGATTGGTTACGCAGATGCAGAATATTTATGTGATCCGCATAAAACTCTATCTCCAGCACACTATTTGTTTGCATGTGGAGGCACAATAATATTTTGGCTATCAGTGAAGCCAATGTAGGTGATCACTTCTTCAAACCATGCAGAAATAAAAATCTTCCATGAATCAAGTCAAGAGTGCGTTTGGTTGAGATCAATAACTCAACACATTCAAGAAACATGTGGTCTTTTTTTTAGAAAGAGATGTTCCAACAATATTGTATGAAGATAATGCTGCATGTATAGCTCAACTGAAAGGGGGATACCTTAAAGGAGATTAAACAAAACACATTTCACCAAAATTCTTTTTCACTCATGATCTTCAAAAGAATGGTGAAATAGATGTTCAACAAGTTCGCTCAAGTGATAATTTAGCAGATATGTTTACTAAGGCATTGCCAACTTCAACCTTTGAGAAATTGAGATACAAAATTGGAATGCGTCGTCTTCGAGATATTAAATTATGTTTTCATCAGGGGAAGTAAATACGCACTGCACTCTTTTTCCCTTCATCAAGTTTTTTATCCCACTGGATTTTTTCTTGATAAGATTTTTAACGAGGCAGCAAACAATGTATTAAGAATAACTATGTAAACTCTCTTTTATTCTTCTAGATTTTATTTTCTACATGAACATCCAAGGGGGAGTGTTGTAAATAATGTGGTGTGGATGTCATGTATCAAATCCACACTTCATGACTTTAAAAGATTTTAAGTATGACTTTAGGAGATTTAATTAGGACTTTAAAGATCTCTTTCATGACTTTGAAAGATTAGGAATATACTTGCTTTCTATATATAGTCATCTTATATGTAGATACAAATGCATCAAAATATTGAAAGATTGGAAGAAAAATATTACTACTCTTTCGCTCTATTTCTTTGTTGTTAGATTTTAATACTTTATTTTATAACAAAGAAAACATTATTTTAAAAGTATTTATATGTTATTTAACAAAATATTATGAAGATGGATAGGGATAAGAAGTGTAGGTTCAGAGGTGGCTCGGGTGGGATGGTCAAGGGGTGAGGGTTAGGTGGATTGGATTGGCGAGAAAGAGACAATAAACTAAAAATATTACTTATGCAACTTATTTTTTTTACTTCTATTAGGGAAGTCATTATCCTCATTTTTAAAAAAAAACTCGTTTTTCTTGAAAAAAAATCCAATTATGTTGATCAATCAAATAAGAAATTGAAGAATATTTTCCTCTATACCAAACACCCGCTATTGTATATAGTAAGGTTATGAACTTAAACTGCCCCATATTTTTTAACACATATTATTTAATTCTAATTGTATTAACTGACTTAAAAAAAAAGTAATTAAATTTTGTTACACTCATGCTAGAAAGAGCCTATAATATGCCAAAATGTACTCATAATAAAATAAGTACAATAACTCAATAGACAATTAAATTTATCAACAAATTTCATCAAGACATTCAAATGATGGCTCTTTCATAGAATTCAGTTTAAACTTCGAAATTTCCTTTGTATGTTTTTTGAGTTTTCATCACCTTGATAAATTAAGCACTTAAAATATGTAGTCTCAATAAACCATAGAACTTGACACATGTTTCAATTAAGTACGTATGATGTGTATAATTAAACAAGATAAATAATACATTATAAATTATTAACTTATCCACGTAATAAATTTGAGAAAACACAAAAGTATTTTTAAAAAATTAAAATTTAAACAAAAAATATTTGATAAAAATACTTTATCACGAGTTTAGATAATCAAATTGAATCTTGGGTATCTATTATGCCTGATAAAAATATAAGTTGGGACATGATAGTGTAGAATAGGCATGTGTAAAATCTTGAGTGTCAGTACTGCCCTGCTCTGACTAAAGAATTTTTAAAAAGAGACAACAGTGATGACCTCTCTGACATTATGGTTACACAATATTTGGTACAAGTATTTGCAGTTCAAGTTAAAAATAGCTTTTTATTTAAAGATTGTGTTTAAATATGAATTTTTACTTAGAAAAAAGAAATCCATGATAAGAGATCAAATATGAATTTTTACTTATGTTCTCTAGTAATAGTGGTGATGATGGCAATGTTTGGTACTGGTGACTAATAATAAAGATGGTGATCGTTTTAATGATAGAGATGGTTGGTAGCGATTGATAGTGATGGATAATTGATAGCAACCGGCGATAATTTGAGAAAACAGATTTAATTTTTAAAAATTTAACTCAAAGAAAAAATTGATTCAAATCGAACCACCAGCAGTTGAACTACTGATATACTTTTTGTCTGTGATAAGAATCAGTAAAGGAAAGCAAATTGAAATCACATATAGTTACATGCATGTGTAAGGCAAACCAAAAGCACAAAAACAAATGAAAAGCATAATGGGACAGG
Organism: Solanum sitiens; assembly: GCA_016801875.1. NCBI lineage: Eukaryota > Viridiplantae > Streptophyta > Magnoliopsida > Solanales > Solanaceae > Solanum > Solanum sitiens. The sequence goes on from JABWTJ010000101.1 coordinate 1,225,703, forward strand.
CCCTCTCCTCTCTGCCAACTGATACCAAATGTTACCTGTTTCTTCTTTTAAAAAAAAAAAGCATGTGGCATGGAATGAATTATGCTCCATGCTTTTGGCCCCAGTTATCCTTTTCTTTCACTTTTTCTCTCTCAAATCTCAATCATGTTAATGGAAAAAGTAACTTAATCACACCTTACTAATTTTGGAAACTAATAAAGCAAAATGCTACTTATTCTATCATTAATCACTTCCTCTTGTTCTTTTCCTTGCTACTTGAAAAGAAAGTGCTTAATCCAAACAAATTTGCTGGAGGAACATTTAGTACTGGACTGAATTTAACTCCATTGTTGTATGGTGCCTTCTTCAATGGTGGTTTTTGACTGTTTGTACCATTAGAAGACATTGATTTTGATAAGTGTCTTTGAGAATGATGCTTTAAGTTATCCTTTGATATTGTTGAATTGCGCTTCACACTTGGAGATGAACCAGTTGAATTGCTTCGAGATAAAAGTGGCAATGGACATAAAGTTCTTGCATACCCGCTTCCACAACTACTACTTCTTTTGAATCTCCAGAACGATTTGGAATTCGGATTCTGTTTCTCATCTGATGATTCGAGAGCCCCTGTTTTGTTATTTTGGATCGCATATTCATTATTCGATGTTTTGTTACAATGAAGACTAGTAGTGGTGTTACAGGGAGGCAGAGGATGTGGCGGCGGTGGTAATTGTCGTTGCTCTGTTTTTCTAGGCGGAACAGAGGAAATTCTTCGCTTGATTTCAATTGGCAGTATCTTTCCGTCAAAGAAAAGTTCATCAGCAGAAGAAGATTCTAGATCGAAACTCTCACGAAATACACAAAAATCAAAATCAATGCTGGAGGTTGGTGAAGTTGATCGAATATATTGTTCAACAGGAACAGAGCCTGTTTGTGAAACATCATGAGAAAAGGAGATTCGAGCTGGACTTATTATGCCCACACTAGACTCGTCAGATGAACAGAGCTCAATCGCCATTGTGAGTGGAACTATTAAAGTGATTAAGTTAAACCAAATGAATCAAAATGGTACATAGATCATACAAACTTAAATAAACACAAGAGAAGAGAATGTTAAATAGTAGGTAGTGGGAAGAATAGTAGTATTGTTAAAGCAGAGAAAATGATGAATAACGAAAGAAGCGTGAGAAGGAGGCTACAGAGGAATTAATGGAGACTTGGAGATGAAGATAATACAACATATAGATAGATATAGATATGTACATGTGTAAAGTGGAACGGGGCTTGTAAATTGTAATGAGGTGGAGCCAGCCTTCTGTTAACCCTTCGTCAAAAAATGTTATTATTTATATATGATTAAAATTCTTTTTTTTTTTTATATATATATTATAGATGTTGAATCTTTTTGTTAAAAATCTTAGCTCCGTCACTTAAAATTGGTCGACCAAATTTTGAAGCAACGTGGGTGGGGGATGGAACCGTGGAAGGTGGATTTCAAATACTTTTAGGAAAAGTAAAGATAGGAAAATCAGGTAAATTGCAAGGTTTGGTAAAATTGGAAATTTTCCTATAAAATACCTTTATTAAGTTTAACACTGAAAAATAGACTATATCAACAGCTACTAATCTTTAAGGATTAAAGTTTCTTAAGTTAGTCAAAAATGAAGTGCAATTGAGTTATGTTAGGTTCAGCTACAGAAACGAAGTGCAAAATAAGATAACAGACAACACATCGATATATCATAAAAATTCATTTGCGTAAGAGAGTAAAATTATGACCTATACACTTTATAGGATTTAAAGTAAATTAACTTGGACAGATTTATGAGTTAAATAGCTACCAAAATATCTTCTAAGTTCTCAATTATCATACTCAATAATTTTGTTGATAATTAGGGTGAATTAAATTGTGATGGAAGTGAAAGATGTGTTGTTACATGCTCACAATAATTTTCCTTCATTATACACTTAATTTTATGGTGAATTAGATGGGGAAACACGTGACATTTTATTTCTCTTTGGAAGAAAAAGAACTTTAAAAACATTAAACATAATTAAGAGAATTATATAAGTGATTGTTTATTGTTGAGAATATAATTAATTAATAAAAGTGTGTTTCTTGAAACAATTTAAGATTTTAGATGAGATAATCGCACTTTAACATGATATCAGAACAAGCAAAGGTCCTGAAATCCAATTTCACTGAATCTCACCGACACCTATGTTAAAAAGAATTTTCATGTGCTTGATTTTAGCAAAATATTTTTGAGCTTACCAACCCCTAGCGATTCTTTTTAATGACTGATTTAATTTGCATTTAACTCACCATTAATCTCCTTTTTCCAACAACTCGAGCAACTTGCCTAGTTGTCTTTTGTGAAGTATAGTCCCCTTTGAGTATATACATGTTTGGAAGTGATTTTAGAATTTTGGGAAACGATCGATTACAGTAATTTGTATTTATGAAGTGTCAGTATTACTATCAAGACAATTACTTGCTATAATATAGCGTTCCTAATCTATTTACTATGTTTAATTTATGTTCAGTATCTATTGTAATATTTTTCATAAAATAAACACGTATTTTCTCTTTTAATTGCACTTTGTAGTTTGCCACACTACAAAAAAAATAGTTTTTAGCAGTAATAAATAAATACATTAATAAAAAGTGTTAAATTTTTTATCAACATTAGTTAAATATCTTTAGATCTAATGTCGTAAAGATTTTATGGACATATACAGAAAAATACTAATTATCACTGAAAATACATTACCATTAATTAATTGCTACTAAAAATAATTTTTGATATAATACTAACACATCTCTCTTTGACCTTTAGCAACTTAAATAGAATCTCCTTAAACATATAAAAATATGGAAGGGATTTATGAATGATATCTTTTTTTGGTTCCCTAAGAACTCTGAAATTAGTTGAATATTTTGTTCGTTTAATTGAGAAAGATTTTAATGATGAAAAGTTAGATTAAAATTGTCTACTATTAGCTTCTTCTTATTTTATGTTTTTAGCAAATTCTAAGGAAAAAAGGTTTGGTACGTCCCCCAATTTTGCCATTTAGAGTTGATATATATTTAGTTATGATAGTGGTTTATATATACCTGTTTGCAATAAATTTTATTGTGACAGGAAATAAATTACAATCACAAAAAAATATATGAAGAAACATAATTTATTAATCAAGATTGCGGGTAAAATTTTGTTGATCCCTTGATTCTACTCTCCTGTTATTTATCTATGATTCTAGGACCGTTAGTGGCGTATTTCAGATCTTGATCTCTTTGTGGAATTTTTGAGATGTCCTTTTTAAAGAGAATTTAGTACCCTTTATATACGCATATATAAACTACGGTCTACGGGTATAAGGTTGAGTAGCCTCCAAAAATCTTAATTTGATTTGAACGCAATTTGTAGAGTCTCAACTCGAATTAAATACATCTTTGTAGAGTCTCATAAAATTTTAATGTCCACAATTACTATTATACAAATGACTCACCTATGCCCTTTTTCTCTAACAGTGAGAAAACTAATTTTGATTTAATTATTTTAATTATTTACAGAAGATATAATTCAAAGAAGTCAAAAAGTAATTTATGTATGAAATATTAAAAATACCTTAAACTTTTCTAGAAGGATCATATACATTCCTGCATAATTTTTAAAAAAATTAAAGTAAAAAATGTAAAATTTAAAACTAACTTTCACTTTCGTTAATGAAGAGTATTATGAGCTTCTTTTGTAATGATAAAAGTATATGTGAATAATTTATATAATAATAAAAATATATAAAAACTACTTTCATAACGAAGATATATTTGAATACGAAAATTGAGAAGTATATGTTATGTTTCTCCTTTGGTATACTTGATCTTCCATATGGACAAATAATGAAAAACATTATTTTTTTTACAGATAAAGTGCGAAAAACAAGCATTTTGTCTAGTCAGTTGTCAGTACGGATGCAAAGTTAACTTGAAAAACAAAACAAAAATAAAAAATTGAGAAAACAGATTTGATGCCAACTATGTGGGCAAATTAAACTATTTTACCTCGTAATAACAAAAAAATTTAAAACATCTAATTTCCCTTACGTAACTTGAAAATTGATTTTTCAACTGTTGTTTAATTCAAAAATTTGAAACTACATACATGCATTACAATTTCTTTTATAAAAAAAATAGAATGTTAAAGAAATATTTTTAAAATGGTTGTTAAAGAATTTATTTAACTTTTATAATAATGTCATGTCAAATGAAATGGAATAACAGATGGAAAAATGGGTACTATTAGTTTTAAAACGACAAAATAATGGTGGGTTATTTGGTGCTATATATGCCGTGCAAACCCCACTTATCATTTATGTTCCACTCATCCACATAGCCAACTGTATATATAGGTTAGCACGTAATTGTACAGGGTGAAAAAACTAAGAATGCTTTCTCTCAATAAATTTACTTGATGTCTGATATATTTATTAGAATATATACAATATATATAGGCTATAGCACATAATTGTACAGGGTGAAAAAAAGTCGAGAACGCTTTCTCTCAATGAATTTACATGATGTCTGATATATTTATTAGAATATATACCGTATATATAGGCTATAACACATAATTGTACAGGGTGAAAAAAACTGAGAACGCTTTCTCTCAATAAATTTACTTGATGTCTGATATTTATTAGAATATATACAGTATATATAGGCTATAGCACTTAATTGTATAGGGTGAAAAAAAACGAGAGCGCTTTATCTGAACAGATTTACTTAATATTTGATATATTTATGAGTATATATATATATATATAGGCTATAGCACGTAATTGTATAAGGAGGGAAAAAACGAAAAAACTTTCTCTAATTAAATTTAATTGATATTTGATATATGCATTAGAATATATACTTTTATAGGATTTCAATTACATACATAAACAATACACTAAGTAAGTGTTTGGTCAATAGTCTTAAAGATTCAAATTTGAAATCGGTGATCGTGTATAAAAAATTGAACAATTTAAAATTTTAAATTTTTCGAAAAATAGGATTTCAATTTTTTGAAATGTAAAATTTGACACGAAAGTTTGTATTTTAAGTATAAAAAAGACTCATTATTTTAAATTTTACAAAATAATTCATACTCGACGTTGTCCCTATCACGTGGAATGATTATAGTTATACTAACTAATAGTTAATTACTACTATTGTTGATTTATTTTTGTTGATTAGTGAAGCTTTGTGAAATTATGTGTATTTAAAAATTTATAATAATATGTAATTGCAAGTATATGCATGCTATTTACTAATTACACGTCTTAGGATAATTTAAGACCTTTAAATTTATGATTTGCTCATTTGGTAAGATTGTACAAAAAAGATGGAAAAAATTTGATAATTTTCACAAATTTTCTACCGTTTTAATGTTTATGGGGAAAAAATTATATAATTTAAGAAATCCAAATTACATGTCCAAGTAAAATTTTAACTTCAAGTCAACTCACTTTCATATCATAATTTGAAATCATGTCCAAATAGGCCTGTAAGATTTTGAATATTCATATATCTTAACCTATTAAAACAGGTAACAAATCATATATCTTAAGCTATTTATCGAATGCTTAATTGACGATTGGTTATTTGTAGTTATCTCTTTCTAGATGACATGACAATGCACACACTCTTTTACTATTAAGAATCCCCACATCAGAAAAAAAGGATTGAATTTGTCTCCTTATATCGATTCGGACAATCCTCTCTTCATAAGCTAGCTTTTGAGGTTGAGTCAGATCCAAGCTCCATCTTTACATAGTATCACAGTTATACTCATCCCGATTTCTTTGTTCACCGATGTTGGACCCCATATTGTAGTGTCCACACTTCAGTTAACAAGGTCTGAGCGTGTAGGGAAGTGTTAAGAATTTTCACATCAAAAAAGAGATGAAATTTATCTCCTTATATGGACTTGGGAAATCCTTCTTTTATAAGCTAACTTTTGAGGTTGAGTCAGACCCAAGATCCATCTTTACATTTACACTATGAGCTAGTGTTGTAACTCACCTTTTAAACAAAGTAATCTCAAACTTCTACTCCATAGCCTATGGCATATCAAAGGAAACAAATAAGGGGTCCATGAAAATTGAAATGAAAGATATATAATGGTTCTAATAAGTTGTGGGCAATAAATACATTGGAATATTGGAATGTATCCTATCCTCTACCTGCCTTTTTTTTCTTTTCTTACTTTGTTCAACCACTAGCCATGTGAGCAAATGCTAAAAGGAATAGCAACTCAACCAAAATATATCACTTTCACTCTTTCATTATAATTAACGTGTTGTGTCTTGTCTCTTTTTGTCCATCGTTGGACATGCCTATCTTATAATAAGGTCTTGTTTGTACTTAGACAACAACAACATTAGTGAATTAGACTAGCTAAGAGGTTTATCTATTGCACAAATTGAAACTTACACTAGCTAGCTAGTTTAATTAATGTGGATACAAATTAGGTGTGGATCTATGTCTTAAAACACTACTAAAAAAATGAAAATCTTCAATTTGAAAAATATTTAGTGACTATTTTCACGGATATTTTGATTGATTCAGCCAAAAAAAAAAACGAAATATTCAATGGTTATTTTTCAATATTTCAATGGGAATTTTTCATTGATTTGTTATAAGAAAAACCTCTATTTCTAGTAATGGAAATTTAAACAACCAGGTGCATGAGTCTACTCAGCGATATTATGTTCAAGTTTTACATATACTTGACAACAACAAAAACAAAAATATATGAAGAGTGTGATTCATGTCATACGAGGAGCAAGGAAGGTAGAATGTACACAAATTTTATTTCTATCTTGTGAAATAGAGAAGATATTGATTCTAATAGACCCTCGATTCATGTTTAATATACTAAATTAAATAGAGTAATTAGCGTTCACCTTTTTCGATTAAAATTCTCTAATTGAAAATTTACATCTATACTTTATATAAGTATGCAATCTCTAATTTTGATCATTATTAAAAACATATACTCCAAACATATTTAAAGACTACAAGCATTGCGGTATTTTCAGTATATGTTTTATAATTTGGTCCATTATTTCAAGTTCACACTTAAAATACAAATTTGAAGAATAAGTTTGAGGAGTATTTCCAAAAAAAAAAAAAGGAGGAATAGTATTAAGTTTCTTTTATATATAAAAATAAAACTTCAATTTTTTCTTTCAAGTAATCATTCGTGTCCAAACTCCAAACATAAACTTCCAATTTTCAAATACTTAATTTGTTTTTCAAACTTCAAAAAAATCAAGTCAATTCTTTTTTCCTAAATACATTTTGGAAGTTTTCAAGGATATCACAAGGTTTATTTTAGGACAAAAGTCTCAAATATATTCAAATTTTAATTAAAATTGTTGTTACGATATCGAATTTTATGAAGGATTTTTTACCCCTGCACTATTTAATAATATATTTTAAAGGTATATATGTTTCCACGTGGACAACATAAATATTGCATCATTTTAAATAGTATTGTGTCCATGTGAGCACATATATACCTTTAAAATACATTTTTTAAAAATAAAGGGGATAAAAAGTTTTTCATAAAGTTTGGTACCGTAACAGCAATTTCAGCCAAAGTTGAAGTATTTTTTAGACCACCTTTATTTTAAGTTAGTATTTGATCATAGTTAAAATGTTTTTGGCAAATCTTTTTTTTTATAAAATTTCACTATGTGTTTGATCATAATTTTTGGAAAAAAATATTTAATTTTCAAAATAATATAATTTATACCCATAAATTTGAAAAGCTATTCAAAAACAGACATAAGTTTATATTTTCATTTTATAAGCTCCAACCTTACTTATAAATTAAATTCATAAATTATAAGCTCCAACCAACTTATAATCAATTACACTGGTCAGAGTAGCTGAGTAGGAGCTACTGAAGTTTTCTCAACTCACAAAGCAGCAACCAATTAGTTTAATATTAACATTATTTTTAATAAGTTGTAGGAAATAATGTCATTACATTGAAATATCTATAAATACATCATAATCAGAAATACAGTACATAGGTGGTTGCCTAATTTAGGTAGAGTGAGTGCCTTCATGATGTGTTTCTCAAGCTTGTCAAGTTGAGATTAATTAATGGTGGACTGTTTTTATAAAATATAAAGTTTGGAGTAAATTTATAAAATTCTCAAAAAATAATATGTACCTCCAAAATAAGTTGTTGTTTTTTGGAAATTTGTGTTTTTTTTCCGCAAAAAACATTTACCAAAAATGAAAAGTTAGATGGCCAAATACTTTTGCCCCTTGCCCCCTTCCACCCCCACCCCCACCCCCCCAAATAAAAAAATAAAAAAATAATAATAATAATCAAATGGATCCTAAATATGTTTAATCTTTAATAAGTGGAGACAGAAAAATATGGGAGATTAACAGAAGTGGCCCAAAAGAAATAAAAAAAAAGGGTTAACTATATGTGTAGATCCAAAGTATATATGTTGATTAAAAGCAGGTGTATGTTTGTTAGATTATCTTTATTGAATTATTATTAGCACAAAAACTATATAGTATATGCCTTTTGGCCTGTAAAAGCTCTTTTGTAGTCTGACAGAGCAGTAACCACTAACCAATGAAGCCAAATAGTACTATATATGTGCACTCTCCATTCACTTCATCATCTATTGTGCATCTAATTCCTTATTATGTTCAATATTTTATCTCAAAAATAGAATGTTGAAATTCTGACCCCCTAATTTATCTAAGGAATAAATATATTTGATATGTTTTTTTGCAAGTTATAACAGTTATATTTGTGAAATAAATAAAATAATGACACAATATTTTATCGTGAAAAACCCCAACTCATAAAGGGTAAGAATCACGATCTACACTTCTATAGAATTTAACTTCACTTCATTAAATTTTGAACCTCAAAAGAAGATTACAAGTCTATGTAACCTAAAGAATTATAAACTCTAATTCCTAACTAAGAAATTATAAACTCTAATTCCTAGCTATCCAAGACAAAAAAAAACCAGGTTTAAGTCTTCTACCGCCCGTCAAGTTTCTCAAGATTGTAATCAAAACTCTTAATTATAATCTTACAATTTTTTCCTCGCAAATTGGCAACACTTCCAAGTAACTCTCAAAACTCTCTCAAGCTTCTTGATCGTGTTTTGATCTTCTCTCTATGTAAGTGTGCCGATCTTTCTGATGAAAATAGCTCCCTATTTATAGATCAGAAATTCAGCAAGTCCTTGTTTGATTCAACTTTGTCTTTGCCGCTACACAAATCTTGCTGAACTCAACTTGGACTTCTTTTTGTCTTTGCCACAACACAAACTGATGCAACAAAAACTCACGCTTCTTTCGTCTTAAACTATACTGCCTCAAGGAAACCTTGTCTATGTATGACTCCTTCTCCTACGTGACTTTGTCCTTAAATAGACAACAAAACAGCCTCCCTCAAACTATTTCCTAAACCAAGTAGGAAATAATTTTGGACTATTTATTACTGCCACCTCAAACTATCTCCTTATACAAATAGGAAATAGTTTTCCCTCTTCTACTTGGTTTAAGAAATACGGACTCGACTCCTTCTTCTACTTAGATTAGGCAGCAACATGAACTCGACTCCGACAACAACTTTCAGCAACTTGGCTTTGAATGAATTATTTCCTTCTTCGACTTGGTTTAGACAAACACCTTGTATCATGTGGGCACAACTTGTTCTATGTATTTAAACATTCGTCAAAACATAGAGTCTTTAACAAATTCCTCCTTTTGACAATGGCAAACCCATATGCTTGCATTGAACAGGTAAGTACACACATACATTCATATGCACGTTGCTTCCCCCTTAACCGATTAGGAAGTAGTTTTCCTACGTTAAGTCAGCTTCCTAATAAATTATAAAACTACACTTAATTTCGGAATCCAATCCTTCTTCCAGTAGGTCTTTTTAAACTCAGATCATGTTCGTTAAACTTGTTCCACGATGCAATCTTCGTCACTTTTTAAAATATACATATTCATGTGTACCTATCATAGTACAATCGACTACACTTATCGAGCTTGTATTTATAGTTCTTATTTTAACTATAGAAGAACCAAGTCATCAAACAAGAAGTAATTCAATTGCACGACGTAAACAATATAAAAAAAATATCGTGAAAACTCCTTGTTCGAGGGTATGGTTGGAGTTAGAAATGACTCAGGGTTCATCTGAATTCTTTTTGTTGAAAAATTATGCTTTTTATATATTGTTAAAATTGTTTTATATATATATATATATATATATATATATATATATATATATATATGATTGATTTCTTCATGAAAACATTAGGTTATATTGCAAGATCAGGTGAAACAAGACACAACAATTAAAGAACTAAACATTCGAAGAATCGTCCAAAATATCTTTAATTTATAAATTTAAAACTCAAAATTCAAAAATTCGTTTTTATTCGAAGGCTTTGTAAATTGTGATTCGCATTGTGTTTATTGCGGCATCTAATATTTGTAAGGTAAGAACTATAATGTGGAAATTGAAAATTTATTATTTATTAGAATTAAGTGTATAATATTTTATTGAGATTATATTATTTATTCTTAATAAATTTGTGGATTGTTTAGTTGAGTAAAATTATAGAACATCATTATTCAATTGTGTTTAGTTTTAAAAAAACTTATTGAAAAAGGGTATAGCGGTTTACTAAATTTTGAAAGCTTACATTGAATCTAAAGTTGGAAGTTATTAGTATTTATATATTAGAGCGTTGTATATATAAAATATGGAGTTGATTCGGGCCAATTTTAAAGTTGTAAAACTTATACATATGTTATTGTCGTTAATTTTGATGTTTATTAGGATTTTGATCAAACTTATATTGATTTGTTGTTCAGAATTTTTTTGATAATTATTATGACACGATAAGTTTTATCCGTCAATTTGAAATTCTTAGGATTTGTTGGGACTTTTCTATGTAAGAATGATCGTAAATCTGGTTTTACAAAACTCTTTTTTGATAGAATTAAATATATAGAAAAATTTATACCAAATGACTTTGAAAATGATTAGTCTTAAAAATCCTATTTACTTCATAGAAAAAACATTAAAAGTCAAAATTTGTTAAAACTTGCTCACAGAGCAAGGCCTAAAATTTAAGACCATTCACTTTCCGGCGCGAATAAGTTTTTTCTGTAAAAGATTATTGAATGTGAGGTAAGCTTTTTCCGTTAAATATTCAAAGAAAACTTACATAAATATACTATAATAAAAATATGTACCATTTATAGTAATAATATTTCTTTTTCACTTGATCACTTTTAATTCATTTATAATACAAGTTTAATTCATATTACAAAGAATAATTTTTTATTCACATATAATATAAATTTTAATGATAGATAATTCATTTATCACACATTTTAATTCACTTATAATACAATGTGTCAAATTTTTACCAAACAAACATAATATATTTTAAAAAACAATTATAATTCATATATAATTCATATATATTGCATACATAATTCACTTTTAATACATATTGCAGATTTAACATAATATTGTAATAAATGGTAATAAATAAAAAGTATTGCTAAAATAAGTAATTATTTATTAAAATATATCAATTCATGTAATTTTTTCAATATATTATGGAATCTGTGTAAATCTCTGTGAAGTTTATTGGGCTGTCGAGTACTGCATGGGCCTCATTGGAAGATGGGCCGCTAAATTGAGTATTTGAACTGGCCCAACTATGTACGAATTGTTTGGCTAAGTTTATATCAAGATTCTTTGATTTTCTAACCTCTATCTTTCAGGTGAACATTCTATGGACGGAATCATTTTCTACCTTTTGTTAAAAAATATTTTACGGGAGCCAAATATTAAGAAAATGACTTAATTTATCAAAAATATTTTCCGAAATGTATTATACCAAACACACCCTACATTGAATTATTTTTGCCTCACCATTTTGTTTTGACACACTATTTTTGCATATTTATACTCTCACCTAATTTCTTAAAAAAGTTTGGCACAAAATTAATCACCTTTTATCTTAGTAGCACCACTTAATTAACTCAACATGTCTTAAAATTGACAGGTTATACCCAATCTCAATCATCAAACATCTTCTACCTTCATAAATAAATAGGAAAAGTATATTATCGCCCTACAAAATATCAGCCAACAAATATATTCTTTACGTATATTATTATAAGGTATACATATATATTTGATACAAAAAATAATATATGTATTTTTAATACATATATTTGACAAGCAAATATAATTATTCTGACAGACCGACTAACTATTAACTTTGTGAACTTTTCCGAGTCAGATTAAATTCTTCCCAAAAGCATTGAAACCAATGTAGTATCGAAGTATATACTTAAAAAATGAGTACTTTCCTGAACAATAGCTATGTCTTTTAGGTTCGGTTTTGAGCTATCTTATTGGTCTAAACCGTTATAGAATCATTAAGATATTGGCTTATCGGTTATTGGTTTATCGGTTTTTCATCGTTATCGGTTTAACCGTTAAGATTTGACACAAAAGAAAAAACATTGAAAATCACTTAGAAACAAGCCGACAAACTAAATAAACCATGCACTTGAGCTCACAAGTTACATCTTGGTCAAAAGCAAACACTTATACATTGTTGAATAACCAAATGTTTGAGACAACCAAAATAAAAGAAGGAAATCAAACTCTAAATCGAGGACTTTATATACAAAATGGTATAAATATAATAATTTAATTTACTTTCGGGTTGTCGGTTAACCCGTTAAGAAAAAACTTCAAACCATTAAGAACCGATAACCCGATAACAAAAAAAATCAAAACCGCTATCAAAATCACTACCAATAACCAATATTATAAACCAATAACTTTCTTATCGTTTCGGCTTATCGATTTTGGTTCGATTTTGAACAACCCTAATTCTCTTAATCACATTTTTTGAGTTTAAATTTTTTAATATGCATAATTTATACTATTACACATAAAAAAACGACGGAAAGATACTATTATAATAAAATTTGAATGAAATAGAAAATAATTGAGAACAAATCCTACTAGAAAGACTGTTTAAACTTGTAAATTGTAATAGAGTATTTCTCAGCTTCATGTCAGCACCTCATCCTATTTTATTGCCTATCCTCAAATACGTATAAATAATCCACTTTTTTTTTTTTTTATTGTTTATATTTCGTAAAATGAATTATTTTTGAAGAAAAAAAATGCTTAGCATATATTCTTCCAATTATAAAAGTTCACGCCAGCTTGCCAACTCGTATTCTTTTTCTTTTTTTTTGGCCCCAAATCTAGATATCTTCTAGACTAACATAAAAGATTTGAAGCGTAACACGGTTACATATTATTTTTTTTAAAAAAAAAACTTATACTTTGAACTTAATTAATTTAAATTTACGGAGAAAAGTTCTTTTTTTAAATAATAAATACAAAGTTAAAACTCTGAAATTTGAATTGAATTGAATTGAATGAATACTTGTCCATTCAATTAGTAACGTAACGCATTGAGGATTTGCTTTTTGTTCTATGCTCACAAAAATAAACATGCATCGCTAGGATCTAAAATTGCATCATAATATTGTAAGCAAAACAAAAGAATTAGTAATGGCAAATAGGTGGGTTGGATTAAATTTGGGCGAGTTGAAAATGAATAATAATTCAATCCGTTCATATTTGATATAAGTAGAAATAGATTGGGTAAAATATTAGTTTACTCATATTTTCATGAGTAAATAGTACTCTACTTAAGTATTCATCATGGAAAAAATATTTTAGTAAGTAACCATGAGCAAATCAGCTAAACCATCGTTTAAGACGCTCACTCAATTTTTTTCTCCTTCGTATTTTAATTTATTTATTTAATTTTGATTTGATATTACGTTGTGATTTTAAATTTAAAAATATGAAAATATTTATCAATTTTATAATCTTAACTATGTCAAAAAAAAAGTTAATTAAAATGAACTAAAAAAATAAAATAAAACAAGTAATTTCAGACACATTCAAATTTATTATATTGAATGAGATCAAAACAATAGATTTTCAACCAATAATTTATATATCATAAAAATAAAAATAAAAGTAAAAAGGAAGAAACTATAGTTGAAGTTAGATATTATTATTTTACATAAATACGTAAAGGTCCAAAATTGTGTTATTGTGGATGTGCATGTGATGATGACCACACAACCCACCGACTCAGAATCTTAAAACCAAACTGCGTAACTCTTCAGCAATTCCGTATTTATGCGCTCTTCTTTAAACTTATCAACAATCTCTACCATATAAGTTTTTGAGTCGAAATTTGGAAAGGATAGAATATATATAAATATTATTAGTATATTTATTTTTGTGAGATATAAAAAATTTTATTTTGAGATAAATAGTTAATTTAAGAGAAAAATATTTGAAAAATATTTTATTTGTGGCGTCGTTATAATATCAAATTTTATGGAGATTCTATTATCGTACACATTTAATATATGTATTTACGTGGATACATTATTATTTATGATGAGATAATATTTATAATGTACACGTATATATATGTATCTTAAAAATATAATGGAGAATGTAAAAGGTACTTTTTAAAATTTAATATTGTTATAATAATTTCGATTAAAATTCAAATATATTTCAAATTTCTTTTCTTTTATTTAATGTATATGGAATTAAGTAAACGCTATGTATATAAGCATATACTAACTAATATTACAATGTGCATGAGCTATCTATTAGTATCATTTAATCTTTAATTTCTATTTTTTAATTTTTTTTAAATAAATTATGTTTCTAATAAGCTGAAGATATTTTTCTTTGTGTCAACCTCTTCATACCTTTTTAAAATCTATTTTATTCAATTTCTCACATCTTCTTATCACTGCATTGACACTTTTTTTTTATTCACATGTCCTATTCATTTTAATATCACTTTCATTATTTTATTCGCCACGAGGGACCAATTCAATTTTATCTTATATAATAATAATCTTATTCTTAATCTTATATTTCTCATGTTCACATATTCTTCAAACAAGAATACCCATCCCTTCTATCTTTAATTAATTGATTTTTTTTCATATGTACGCTTGAAAGTAGATTTGTATCAGATAATCAATTAACTATTCAGATGTTATAAAATGAAAGACAAAAAATATAAGAATATTTAAAAATTAATAATTATATCAACACTTGAAACTGTAATTTTATTTGTACATAAGAAGTTAAAAAACAAAAGGAAATAAAATATTTAGAATATTTTAATATATACTTTATCATAATTAAAACATGTAATATATACTCTACCATCTTTAGATGGTCTGTACAATAATTATCAAATTTTAACACTAGGTATCCATTAATTCCAAATTAATTAGAGTAGTTCTTTGAGTTTTTTTTATTTTAATCTATAACCATTTTTATGTCTACTCTATGAATGGTTCAAACTTCAAATGGTGGAAATAATTTGTCAAAAAATATAAATTAAGCCGGTCTATGGAAATCACTATTACCACATTTTCCCAACCTATAACATAGTAACACTATGCAAATTGAATTTTGTATTAACTATATTTTTAAGTTGACAAAATCTAATCCTCTAGTACGTACTAATATTGATTATTTCTACTTTGACAAAATCTAATTCTATATTTCTTCCGCGTCAGTTTATTTATTATTTAATTTTAATTTGATAAGTTTCTAAATGTTATTTTTAATTCAAAATAAAAATATATAAATTTATTAAAATAATTTTAAATGTACTATAAAAGAATATATACTTTTTGAAAAATAACTTAAAAGAATAAGAAATAAATTAAAATAATTTATTTTTTTGGCATTAACTGAAATAGAAGTGTGTCATAACTCATACTATATAGGAATGGGCATGGTATCGTGTGACGTGATATTTGAAATTTGCTACCGTAATTTCTATATTCAATTTTTAAAATTATCATATCATTATTATACTGGCTTAATTTGACATTTCAAATTTGATTTCAATTTCTAGGGTAAATGGTATATTATTTAATATTATAATTTTTAATATCATATATTTATATAAAAGAGAACCTTAAGCCCGCTTATGTAGCGCCACTACAAGTAATAATTTCCTTTTAAATTTATTTATTTTTAAAACTATCTTTTCTCTTTCATAAAGAGTTGCGACTTTTATAGAAAATTATGACTTTAATGAAAAATTGCGACTTTTATCAAAAGTTCCGACTTTTAAAGAAGAGTATTGATATTATAAAAAGTTGCGACTTCTATAAAAAGTTGTGAACTTTTCTAAGGGTTACAACTTTTCCAAATAATTGTAACATTTTTGATAAAATACAATAAATATTTATTCACACTACCCTTTGTTGTCTATAAATAGAAGGATTTTCTCTCTTTTTAAAACAATAAAAATTCAGATCTTCTTGGTTTACTTTCGCAAAATTAACTATTCGTGTACTTTAAAATTCGTGTACTTTGCTCATGTTGATTGACTTAATGACACCTGTGTTTCGTATCAATAAGTTGGTGAATAAAATCATTCCATACTGAGATGATATAATTCTTTATACCTCTGATATTGGAGGGGAACAATGTTTTGAGGGAGACATTGTGCATTTCGTGGACTCGATTTTTTTTTTCTATTTCATTATATTTTTACATATTCTGGTATTTTTTACATTCGTTAATTTATGCTTATGATATTAATTGTTGTTCTTGAGTACATATTTTAAACTCTATTGTTTATGTGTCAGCAAAATTTTGTCTCCGATTATATTGACCATATACACATATTGCAGGCATATGCATTGAGCAAAAAATAATTATTATACTCTATATGAAATTCTATAACTTAAAAGTAATATATATAAGAAATTCATTATACAAGTTCAAAAGTTATAATTGCTATCATGTTGAAGCGTAATTTCTGTTATGAAAATGTTAACAAATTTTTAAATTCTCCTGAGACACATATCACAATTTTACAATCTATATAACTTAAATGTTTCTTTTTATTATAAAATGCCTTTGTATATATATTTTTATTTTCTTCTTTAATTTTTTTATAATGCTAAATAATTCATTCATTAGAGATTTTTGAGTTATATGATAATGAAAAGTAATTAATTTCATTTGGAATATTATTAATATTTTTAAAGAATCTACTTTTTTCATTATTTTTAATGTATGGATATTAATAAAAGATTATTTGCATGTTCAATATAATTATTATTTATAACTATGCGAAGCACGATAAAATTATCTTGTGATATAATAATTCGATATGGTCATATTATATAGATAGGAACGGGAGAAATATTTAAGTTGGCATGAATTTTTTTTTAATTAGATTTGAAACCGCTGCTTTGCGTGTGATAAAGAATAAAGGGACACCAAAACTTGTAAATCCTCACTAATTTTTCTTTCCCTCCTTCACTCTTTTCTTCAATGGTACAATACCAACATTCATATGCAAATTCTTCTTCTTCTTCTTCTTCTTCTTCTTCTTCTTCTTCTTCATCTTTGTTTGAACTGAAGCTACTATTTCCATTTCCTTCCCCTGTAGCATAAACAGAGACTACTAAAAAAAAACAGATTTTTTTTTGGAGTTAATCGGTTTTATGGAGGCTGACTTGTTGTCGGCAACGGAGGGGAGAAGGAGGCTGGTGAGGTTGATGGGTTGCGTGAAGAATTACGATTGGGGACCACCCGGGAAGGAATCTCGTGTAGCGCGGTTGTATGCTTGCAATAGTGGTAACTATGTTGACCAAGAGAAGCCTTATGCCGAATTTTGGATGGGTACTCACGATTCTGGACCTTCTTATGTTGTGGAAGGAACTGGAGTAACTGAGAATGGATTGGTTAATGGTAAGGGAGGGAGACACAAGTTAACATTGAAGAATTGGATTCAAAACAACCCTAGTGTTCTTGGAGAGAAGGTTGTGAAGAAATGGGGTACCAACCTTCCTTTTCTCTTCAAGGTAAAATTGCACTTTTTTGATGGAGTTTGAAATGTCGGCAAAGCTAATTCCTTCTCAAATTACTAAAGAGTTCTGATTTTTAATCATGCTCTTTGATAGTATTATACTCGTGCCTAAATAGCTAAAGAGACAAATTATATAATTTCTGTTTCAGGTCAAACATAGATTTCTTCTTATTTTATTTTTATAAAAAAAAATAGAAGAAGAAATTTAGATATATTTAAAATTATTTGAAAAAAAGTTTGAGTAATGGTATTTAGGAAATGGGCAAGAAAACTACCTGAGTATGTAATATCATATAATGGGACAATTAAATTTGTTTTAATTTAGCTTGATGCATTTTCGAGCGAGTTGAAGCTGTTTATACTTGGCTGTTAGTATGATTTTGATAAGATTCTAACATGTATGGAGTTTTTAGGTACTATCTGTTGCAAAAGCTTTGTCCATACAGGCCCATCCAGACAAGGATTTAGCCACTCGTCTGCATAGTGAGCTTCCGGATGTTTATAAGGATGACAATCACAAACCAGAGATGGCATTGGCGTTGACGGAATTTGAGGCATTGTGTGGATTTATAAGTCTCGAGGTATTCAAACATCTATGTGGTTTCTTAGATCTAGTTAATTTTTTTCCATAAATTTACAATCCCCTTAAAATAGAGTTAAGCTACTTGTTTTGGTTGATTAATGTAATAATTGGGTTGCATTCAAGAGGTAGAGGTGCTTCGTTGTGGTAGATAAATAGCCCACCTGGTCTGGTTGCTAGTATGTTCGTAGACTTGTCTTATTTAAAGAACAAAGGGAGTTAATGGAGTTGTTTAGCTGGAAATTCTGTTTTTGTTTGTTATGTTTGCTGTTTTTTCTCTTTGAACAATAATTACGAGAGCTTATAGTGTTCTCCTCCAACAACCAGAAGGAAAAATAATATAAAATATCTGGAAAAGGAGGTTAGAAGCTACTTGAACCTTACTGCTTGTTCTTGTGTTTTAAAACTGGCATATTCACATCCGCTTTAGATTTTGCCATCCATATTTTGTTAGACGGAAAGCCTAAAGGAGCTTATCCTGGATCTCAAGCTTATCATAGTGTAAACATAACAATGCGGGCAGAAGAATGGTGTAAGATATTTAGGTGGTTGATTCACTCGAAAATGTGCCTCTTAGCCTGAGATGAAAAATGAACTTAGAGTTCAATGTGATTTAACATTTACTTATGCAATTTTTGTAGGAGCTTAAGTTGATTGTTCAAACTGTGCCCGAGATTGTCGAATTGGTCGGTACAGCACACACAGAGCAGGTATTGGAATTGAACGAGGATGATGGGAAGGGAAAAGGTAAATTAGTCCTACAATCAGTATTTACTGAGCTGATGTCAGCAAACAAGGATGTGGTTGCTGAAGTGATAGCCAAGCTGATTAGTCGCCTACACGTTAAAAATCAGGTAAAGTCAAAGTAGTCCTTGATCAGATAGAAGTTAAAATGTGTTAGTTTATCGAGTGCTTGTTGTAAGTCTCCTTCTTGTACTAAAGCATGGTGGAATGTGTTCATATGGAGTAATTCTTTATGGTTTTGGTAAACTATGCTCTTCATTGTCTTGGTAAACATTTTTTCATCTAAAAACTCCCTTTTCCTACTCATATCTAAACACACGGACTACTTGCATAAAGAGTTTGATTCTGAATGAAGTGAGTTTGAGAGTATCATCAAAATTATTTTATCTATCTGTTCAATTTCCATCTTAGCAGATTTTGTAGTTCATCCCCAACTAGCGTATTTTCTCTCAAAAGGACACTTCTCCTTTCAATTGATGCTTTGAGGAAATTGGATGCCAAATTAAAATATCAATTCATGATTCAACGACATGATCATCTCTAGTAATGCATTTTCAGGAACCTACATGATGTATAGACCAAATTTCTATTGAATTAATGGGGATTAAGCACCAAAAAGAAGGAAAAGATAAGCAGGAGTAGAAAAAAAACCAAAGCTGAGACTTCCTCTGTGGTAAAGGTTATGATTTCTTTCATTGTATCTTTGCAAAGAAACATGATCAATGAAGAAAGGAGTGGCTGTGGCAAAAAGTAGAGTATAGAAACAGCTTAAAATAATACTATTCTAATAAAAAAGAAAGATCGAGAAACAACAGAAAAAGAAGAAAAAAAACTTTTTCACAAGAGTTGAGTTAGAATTGACTATGATGAATTGACCTTTATGAGCTGGCTTTAGTTATGTTCCAATCTTTAGGATGTTCATTTTATCAGTTTTGTAATGGGTTTGTATGGATGGGATACTGGTGGTGGTATAAAGATTACATTACTTTGATTCTTTTAAGATGTGAATTATGTATTGTAATACAACATCTGATCTACTTCATCAAAAAAATAACATCTGAGCTATTTTTGCCCTCTTTAATGCCCCACAAGAAAACAAAGAGAATCACTCTCTTTATTCCCACAGCAACTGTGAAAAAGGCTACCTGAAATTTTAATTTAGGTAACCAATAAACTGCATCTAGTCGTATTCTTGTTCAATTACCAGTGAGGAGATAATCTTGTTGGTATAATGGTGTCTGAATTGCTTATTATATTATTCCTACTTGATGATTTGGTTTTCCTTTGATTTCTTTTTCACTATGTATGAAATGAAATGTCTAGAAACCGATGTCGAATTCAGGAAAGTGAAGTGTGATGGGGGTGAACTGCACTTAAATCAATCTTGGTCATTGTCATTTATTTATGATATTTCATCCTTAATGTTGTTGTAGGCAAGGGAGCTGACAGAGAAAGAACAAGTGGTGCTTAGACTTGAGAAGCAGTATCCAGCTGATATTGGTGTCTTGGCTGCATTCTTGTTAAATTATGTGAAACTTAATCCTGGTGAAGCCTTATATTTAGGAGCAAATGAACCTCATGCTTATTTATATGGTGATTGTATTGAATGCATGGCAACATCAGACAACGTGGTACGCGCTGGCCTAACTCCAAAGCACCGAGATGTTAAAACTCTATGCTCAATGCTCACTTACAGACAGGTACTGTTATAGACACCATTAGGGTTATTCTTCAACAAAAAAGGTCAAATTTGTCCTTGTACTATTTTAAATTGAGCAAGTTTGCCCTTAATTAGACTTTTGGTCTAACATTATCCATGCCGTCATCAGGAAAGAAGTTCTCTTTTGCCCTTGACACCTAACGGAGCTCCAACCTGAGTTTTTTTAAAAAAAATATCCATAATCAAAAGTTCAAGGGTAAAATTGGACCTTTTTACTCAAAAATATTTGAACACATCTCCACGCCCATTTTACACCTGGAGCTCCCTAATGGCAACTGGCAAGGGCAAATATGAGACGATTTGTTAATGACAAGGGTATGGTATTAATGGACCAGAAGTGAAAATGAAGGCATATTGAACTTTTTTTGAATAGTACAAAGATGATGTGAACCTTTTTCCTTCTTCAAAATTAAATTTCATGATTGGAGTCTGAATATAACTGCAACCTTGATATGTGCTTCAAAACATTGGAGGTTGACTAGACTAGGAAAGAGTTGCATTATTCGGACATCGTTAT
This sequence comes from Solanum sitiens, assembly GCA_016801875.1. Lineage (NCBI taxonomy): Eukaryota > Viridiplantae > Streptophyta > Magnoliopsida > Solanales > Solanaceae > Solanum > Solanum sitiens. Next base: position 1,247,303 of record JABWTJ010000101.1, read on the forward strand.
TGACAAAAAATTGTTCGGACATATAGGATTATGATTGTTAAATTTGAGCTTCTTTCAAGGGTCAAATTTCCATCAAAGAATATTTTAAGTTGTTTAAGTTACTTGTCCTGTTTAATTGATGTGTACATTCCTAAACTAGTAATGCTCCTGGAACTCAGTCAACAATCATCAGATTGTAACCTGGTCCGAATTACCACCGTAAGAAAGGAGGAGAAAATGCATAGTAGTTTTGTTGGGCAGTGCAGGCAGAGGCTAATATTTGGCAAGATTCCCTTCAAGTGCAATTAACATGATTTCGGGTCTCTGTTTATATCTAAATTACATCTGCTCTTGTTGCAGGGTTTTCCTGAAATTCTGCAGGGCACCACAGTAAATCCTCATGTTATGAGGTACATTCCTCCTTTTGATGAATTTGAAGTTGATTGCTGTATTCTTCCCGAACAATCAACTACTGAATTTCCTGCTATTCCCGGTCCATCCATTTTTATGGTCGTGGAGGGAGAGGGAACATTAACCTCATCATCAAACGAGATTATCCATGAAGGTGATGTCCTTTTTGCACCTGCAAACACCAACATTACTGTTTCGACATCTTCTGGTTTGCAATTATATAGAACAGGAATAAACAGCAGGTTTTTCGAGGAGTGAGAGTTGTGTACGTATCCTAGTACATAAAATTGTCCTTTAATTTTTCTCTATACGAAAATCGGCTGATCCAACCTTGTAATATTAGCCATTTCTGTAAATCAGGTATACAAATAAATATGACTGTTGTTATAGTTGCCTCATTGTACCAGTTCAGTGATTCACAATCTAAGTGCAATAGGTGGATATATGTGGAAAAAAACTTCAAACAATTAGTGGGAGAGGGTATAGGGTTAAGGTTTTGTAAGATACTTGCAAATGCTTTTAATCCAAAACAAAAAGAGCACAGGTATAATTCCCAACAAAAGGAAAGAGTGATAACTGATTGGAGCAGACAATAGAGTAATCTTGTGTGCTGTCAACTATTGTCCATTTGAATTTTTTTTGCAATGGTTGTATTTGTTTGAACTTTTCAGAATCTCTCAGCTGGAATATAGTTAATTCAATCTAAATCAGAGTCATAGTCAAGAAGTAGTTAACAGGTCAAATCTTGATTTTCGAATCCATTTACCTCTTTTCTCCATGATATAATATACCCTACACAAAAAAGAATTTCTTATAGCGTAATTTTCGTTTTAATTTGTTCTGAATTAACACGAATGTTAATTTAAAAAAATTATGGCATGTCTAACAACACAAATTTTGAAATTCTTTTTATTTTAGACTCCGTGTCAAGTCATTTTATTCACCAAGTTCAAAAAAATTGAAATATCTATTTGTGTGTGAAATATGCAGATTATATTCACCAATTATTTTTAAAAAAATAAATAAAAACAAGTTTTCGACGTGCCAATATTCCAACTGGACAAAACATGCACAAAAGTTTCAGAAGCTAATTTTTTTTTTTAATTTCTCGCCTAGTGTCTGATTTAATCTAGATTTGACATTTCTCTAGTTAAGAATAAACGGATACTTATCACTCCACCACAAACTTTGGTTATGTATCCATAAACTTCATGTAACCTTCCCTTGTCTCTTTATTTTTTCAATTTGATGGTAAATATATTGATATGCCTTTCCACAAGTAATCTAGTATTTAGCACTCCAAAATGTCTAGTTCTGCGCGTGTAGGGAAGTTTGAGTGCTTCTAACTTTATAAACTAGCTTTTGTGGTCGAGTAAGTCCAATAATGAAATTGTATTCTTCCAATTAAGAAAAGTAAACAGAACTAAATTCTTCCAACCACTACTAGCCTAGTATGTTACAGATTGATCAAAACAATTTCTACTACTAAACACTTCACTTTGTGAGAGTAAGAATCCAAAATCACTAATCATGAACATTCTGATTAAGTTTCTTTCACTTCTGTTCTTTTATTCACCTTGTTTAGCTAAACATACCAACTTCATCAGTGACTATGCTGCTTTGATGGCATTTAAATCGAACCTTCGATTGGAACCTCACAACATTTTGTCCACAAATTGGAGCTCACACACACACTTCTGCAGCTGGTATGGAGTTTCATGCTTGCACCAGAGAGTTGTAGCTTTGCAACTTCCTAATCTGGACATTCAAGGCACAGTTTCTTCAGAAATTGCTAACTTGACTCAACTTGCTCATCTTGACCTTAGTAGCAATGACTTGAATGGCAATTTGCCAAGTGAATTAGGCTTCTTGCAACAGCTGAGACTTGTTAATGTGACTGGGAATTCTCTTGATGGAACCATTCCTCTGAATATAAGCCGTTGTCGTTTACTGCAACAACTTCATTTATCAGATAACATGATCAAAGGAAGCATACCTCAAGAACTTGGCCTTTTAAGTCAACTTAGAATTTTGCGTCTCAACGATAATAATCTGACAGGAAAGATTCCATCTTTATTAGGAAACTTATCAAACCTGGAATATTTTTATCTGCATGAAAATGATTTGGAAGGTGAAATACCTGATGAAATTGGTGGTCTTACCAATTTGAGGCTCCTTTCCTTTCGTGGCAATCACTTCACTGGATCGATACCTGCTTCAATATTCAATATTTCAATATTGCAAATTGTAGATCTTTCCATAAATGCCTTATCAGGGGAACTTTCAAGTGATTTGGGTTCCAATCCTTGAACATCTTTTTCTGGACAGCAACAGGATCAGGGGGAAAATCCCGGTTTCTATATCAAATGCATCGAAGATCACTCATCTCTTCTGCACTGAAAATGATCTGGAAGGAAATATTCCAAGTGAGTTTGGTAAGTTTCATGAACTAGCCTGGTTTGAGTTTGAATATAATCGAATTTCTGGTGCCATTCCATCAAGCTTATTCAATATTTCGTCGCTTCAAATCCTCAAAGCTAGGCATAATTACTTAAATGGACATCTTCCATATGATCTTGGTACTTGGCTACCTAACTTGCAGGAGATTTTTCTTTCACACAACCAATTCAGTGGAAATCTACCCTCTGCAATATGCAATGCTTCAAAGCTTGAAAATCTTGAAGTTGCAAACAATAGTTTTACCGGACCGATTCCCATGATGTTAGGTAACCTGGTGGACCTTATAACTCTAAATCTGCAAAATAATCTGTTGGAAAACAAGCCTGGAGCCACACAACTTGACTTCTTGAATTCATTGGTAACCAGCAGGAATCTGGTATACCTGATTCTTAAATCTCATCCCTTGAATGGAATTTTTCCGAAATCAATAGGAAATTTATCAAGCAACATCAGGGTCCTTGATGCAGCAAACTGTGGAATTAGAGGCAGTATGCCAACAAACATTGGAAACTTAAGTGGCTTGATTTTGCTGGGATTAGCAAGTAATAACATTGTCGGCTATTTGCCCCCCTCGTTAGTTGGCCTGCGAAACCTGGAAAGGCTGTATCTTACTGGAAATAAATTAGAAGGGACATTTCCAGCTGAACTGTGCAGCATAGGAAGATTAGGTCTACTGCATTTGGGAGAAAACAGACTGTCAGGAGAAGTACCCTCGTGTATCGGAAATCTGACTGAATTAAGAGTAATGTCAATTGCTGCCAACAATTTCAGCTCAAAGTTGCCTTCAAGTTTCTGGAGATTAGTAAAGCTTGATGCTCTGAACTTATCGAGAAACCTGCTGAATGGTTTCTTCCCTTCTGATGTGGGAACTCTGAAAGCAATGAACATCATGGACCTCTCTTTCAATAGTTTTTTTGGTGAAATACCCAATTCCATAGGTTCCCTTCAATATCTAGTTTCACTAGATATGTCAAGAAATGCATTCCAAGGTCCCATACCGGACACATTTAGCAATCTAATAGTTCTTGAGGCTCTGGATTTGTCTACTAATGCTCTATCAGGCGTGATTCCCAAATCTCTTGAGCTATTGCGAGATCTCAAGTATCTCAATGTTTCTTTCAACAACTTGCAAGGAGAAGTTCCAAAGAAAGGGGTATTTGCAAATGTCAGTTACCGGTTCTTGATGGGAAATCAAAGACTTTGTGGAGCACCTGACTTATATATTCCTTTATGTCCACCTCAAGGCAGAAAGACAACAAGGAAAAAGTCCGTTATCCTTAGAACAACAGTACCTGTTGCTGTAACATTTCTGATATTGGTCGCGTTGTTTTTCACATGGATGATTTGGTCAAGAAAAAAACCTGTGATTGAAAACAATGAGTTGGATTACCCTCCTAGAATTGCACATCAGAAAATCACTTATTATGAGCTTCTCCAAGCTACAGAAAATTTCAGTCAGTCCAAGCTAGTAGGAAGTGGAAGTTCCGGTACAGTCTACCAAGGCACATTTTCCGATGGTGCTGTCTTTGCAATCAAAGTTTTTGATATACAATGGCAACGGGGTTTAAGAAATTTTGATTCAGAATGTGAAATTTTGAGCAATGTAAGACACAGAAACTTGGTCAAGATAGTGTCGACTTGTTCAAATTTGGATTTCACAGCGATTGTGCTGGAGTACATGCCTAATGGAAGCTTAGACAAAAGATTATACTCTGATGAAAATTGCTTGAGCCTGGTTGAAAGACTCAATATAATGATCGATGTAGCACTATATCTTCATCATGATTATACAGTGCCCATTGTGCACTGTGATCTGAAGCCAGCTAACGTGCTTCTTGATCAGGATCTGATTGCTCATGTTGCCGATTTTGGAATTGCAAAAATGTTGGTACAAGAAGGAAACATTGCTCAAACCAAGACTCTCGGAACTATTGGCTATATTGCTCCAGGTATGATAGTGTCTTGAACTTCTGTTGTCCTATGCTGATTACCTTTTTTCCTTTATGTCTACCATAACTTTGTACTATAACATGGATAACTACACATTTTAACTGGGAATTTATTGAAACAGAATACGGTTTAGACGGGCAAATTTCAACCAGCAGTGATGTTTACAGCTTTGGGATTTTGTTGCTTGAGACATTTACAAGAAAGAAGCCTACGGATGACATGTTTAGCGGAGACTTAAGCTTGCATAAATGGACATCTCTCTCCTTTCCTGATGCGGTACTGGACATTCTGGACGCTGACCTTGTTAGCGATATTGGCTTTACAACAGATACAATTGATGAAAACCAAAGCGAAATCAAACAATTGCTGGTTTTGATAATAAATGTTGCATTCCTGTGTTTGTAAGAGTTAGCAGAGGAAAGGATAAACATGAGAGAGGTTGTGGTGCAGCTAAACAAGATAAGAGCTGAATTAACCAAGCTTTTAACTCAAATCTCATTCAAAATTTGAGAAAGAGGATTGATGCAGCAACAAGCAAATTCAGTTTTCCACCTTCTATGGCCTGTCAAAACATCTGTTATTTCTTAATATTTTCTTTATCCGAATGTAATTGGTAATATTTTTTTTATAACAATATAGATAATCAAACATACCTCTAATAAGTGTTATGTCTGGTGTAAATTAGTATACATATATATAGATAAAGATAATATTAAAATATGTGTATAATAAAAAGACTTACCTGCTCAATTTAAAGAATAGTAAAAAAAGTAAAATTGAGTTGATTATTCAATGTCATCTAAACTTGAAAACTGTATCCATATAATTTAGTTAGATACGCATGGTATAAAATGAGCTCATTAGTTATATTATTAGGTTTAAATATGTGATATAATTATATTGTACATAGTACTTTCTTATAGATGTTATTTTCAAGTGTATATGTTCCACTTTGATGTTTGAATGTTTTTATCATGATCAAAATTTTTATTGTAGATATTGGTATCTCTCTAGTTGTTGATATTTTTTTTTATCAACTTATTATGTTATTGATTTGTGACACGTTTTTTTACATTAATATCATTTTTTACTTTAACAATTTTCAAAAATGACCTAATGAAAGAAGAATTTATCACAAAGTTATTAATATATAATAACGTATAAGTGGTGTGCCTATTATAACAAGTTAATTATAAATTGTCAACTTTCACATATAGCAAATAAAAAATTCATATTTGTATGCTATAGCAAAGTTTGCATAATTGCGCTCCATAGCAAACATAGAAACTGTATAATTGGCTATACATATACAGTTGAAGCGAATTGTATAAAACGAAGTGTATAAAACGAGAAAGAGAAAGATACTTGGGCAGAGACTTGTATAAAAACGAATTGTATAAAACGAATTGTATGATTATAAGTGTATAGAACGATTATATATAGTTTGAATTTGTATAAAATGAGAAAGAGAGAAAGACAAAAGAGACTTGGCAGGGAATATACAATTGAATCGAATTGTATAAAATGAGAAAGAGAGAAATTAGATACAATTTAAAATTTGTATAAAACGAGAAAGAGAAAAAGGCAAAAGAAATTAGGCAGGGGAGTATTTTTATTGTATAATTATAAGTGTATAGGACGAAAATATATGTATTTACATGTGTATATATAATTTTCTCACGCTTTATAAAACAGAAATGCAATTATACATTTCGCTTCTGTTTGTATAAGTGAGAAAGGCGAGGGTGGCGAGCGAGATCTGGAAGAGGGGAGAGAGGGAAACAATAATATATGTATTTATACAATTTCTTCTGCTTTATACAATTAGAAATAATTTTTATACACTTGTGTTTGTATAAAAAGTGAGGAAGCGAGAGAGATTGGAGGAGAGTGGCGAGCGAGATATTTGGGAGAGAGGCGCCTGGCAATTTTTTGCAAACGTTTGCTATGGAGCACAATTAAATCAAACCCTAGCTACTCCATTTATTTTAGGTTATTAGTTTGCTATTATATATAATTATCCCCTAAATTGTATCTAATAATAATTGAAGATGAAGACCAAAGTCTACGCCTGTAACATCTGTCACAATAAAGATAGAGAAGGTTTATTTCTTTACAAAGAGAGGTTGTTTGGATACCTATGTATAGTGACGAAACTAAAATTTTTAATATGGGAGTTCAAAATATAAAAGAAATAGGCATAAGAAGTAGCCGAAGGGGTTTCGTCATCTAATAAATACCTAAAAAGTTATTTTAACCATGTAAAAATAATATAATTTTCTAACGAAAGGGGTTCAGATGCACCCCTAATGATAATGTGGCTCCACCACTGCCTATGTAATGACCCTCCTGGTCATTTTTGTGGTTTGCCTTATGTGTGTCGTTTAGAACATTCCTGTAGCGACCCCAAGTAATTTATGACTTGTTAAGACTGACAGTTTGGTCACCTAGTCGTTAGTTTGGTTATTGTGCGAGTTTTAGTGTTTTTGGAGCTTATGAACCTTGAACGGTCATTTTCAATCAAAAGTTCAAGAAGATGACATCTGGATTCAATCTTGACGATTCCATCAGCTCTGGAAGGGTCATTTTAGGCTAGTAGCATAGTCAATCTTGACGATTCCATCAGCTCTGGAAGGGTCATTTTAGGCTAGTAGCATAGTCTACATGACTCCCGAGATTTCCAGTGTGAGTCGGTGTGGTTAGGCATTTTAACTTTAAAGTTTAAGCCTAAGTTTGACTTTAGTCAACATTCTGAGTGAACGCGCTCGGATGAGAATTTCGCCATTGCTGTTAACTCCGGAATGTGCATTTCGGTTGAGATTGACCCTTCTTTTGTGTCCCGAGGATTCTGAGATTTTTCCGAGTCCTTTTGTGATTTTTGACTTAAAAATGACGGTTGGGTGCCATCCACTTTTTGTTAAGATGACCTCGTATGAAAATTTTGATTGCGCCATTGAGTTTGAAATATCAAATTAGATATGGTTGCATTTCTCGTTTGCGTGCACGGGGTTCAAAACGAGTTCGGAACGCCCCGTCGTAAGTTTTTGAAAAAGGCCTGAAATCTGATTTATAATGCAGAAAAATCAGCACCCTTTTCAAAACTATAAAAGCTTATTATCACCCTCATCTCTCAACCGAATTAGTTGACTCGTAGTGCGAAAGCTTCATTTTTTTGGTGTCTTTGCTATAGATTGATCGGGAGTTGTTGGGTGCACGTCATTCGAGGTTAAATTTGTGATTAACCAGATTGTTGTAGCTTTTTTTGAGTTATTTTTTTTTGATTTCTTGAATTGGTGATATCTTGCTCATTTTAGCTCGATTTTGGGTGATTCGAAGTCTCACGTGTCGGAAATTATTGAGGCTACGTCGTGGAGTGTTCAAGGAGTGCTGGACACCCTTCAATTCTTGTAAATTCCGAGTTTAGCCTGCTACATATTTCCTTTCTAAGTTGATTAAAGTGTGACTTTTCTTGCATGTTGAGTTTTTCTGCGTTTTGAGCCTCTAATTGTGTTTTATTTGGAACACAAGTTCGGGGTACTGTTTTGGATCTCTTGGCGGAGTCAAATCCCAAAAGTTTGGTCCAGGTCCCACAATTTTTATTTTGACTTTAAAATTGATCCATCTCTATTTGTTGTGATTTTGGTGTCTAAACGACCGTACTAACATTGTGATCCTTTATTTGATGACATGACAACATTCAAAGGTAGTCCGGGAAGGAAAAGCTCTGTCAAAGTAATTTAGAGCGCACAATCGGCCTAAAGGTAGGCTATGACTTTCTTTCAATTAGATTGATCTTAATTGTGTAAAAAATATGTGGATTTGAGTGAATTGGGGTAGGTACCCGATTCTTACCTTACTTTTGATTAGATACCTTGAATTAGGATCGATTAGCCATATTTCGAACGTAGTACCATGTTAACTGGGTTAGTAGAATTGCATACTTATGTGATAAATGCTATTGTATGCTTGTATGTTATGTGTTGTATGCTTTGTCTATTCTTAACTGTGAGCATGATGTCCTTAGTTTAGGTTAGGCTAGTGTTGCCCTAGACTTATGACCCGTGTGGGCTAGATAATACCGACGTTGTTCGAATGACATAGTTCTTTGTAGACTGGAGTAGCAGACTTGAATCTGATAGTTTGAGCCTTAAATTAGGCGCTATCGCTGCTTGTTGCACTTCTGTATTTTCTCCCGTTAATTTTGGGGTTCCAGCGCGTTCTCGAAGGTTCGGTGCATCACTAAAGGCGTGGAATTGAGATAGTATAGACTTGGAGCCTTTTCTTGGAGTGGACGACGTTCTACGGTGACTGTTATTGGATTGGATCCTATTAGAGATACCATCACCCCTAGGGTCATTTTTTTAGCTAGGCTGGGAGCGTATCGCTGGCTGGGTGGACTCGGTGATTTCGGCGATCGCCTCCGAGCCTCTCTTTCTAGTTGGGTTGGGAGTGTTCTGTTGGCTGGGTGTCCCGGGGTCGCTCTTCCAGCTGGCCTGGGAGCTGACTGCATGGTAGGACGACTCGCGAGTGGATTGTTTGGGAGCTGACTGCATGGTAGGACGACTCGCGAGTGGATTATTTGGGAGCTGACTGCATGGTAGGTCCCTATTTCTAGCTGGGCTCGGAGTGGATTGTTTGGTTGGGTGCCCCCTGGGTCACTTTTTCTAGTTGGGCTGGGAGTGCACTGCTGGTTGGGAGGAGTCTGATGGGTAATCTTGGTTACTTTGGGTTGGGATCCCGATTTTCTTCTTTCTCTATAGATTTAGCTATTCTGTGTACCTGTTGGGCTTATGAGGGTCCGTTCAGATTTTATTTAAACTTGCGCACGAACGTACCTTCTAAGTTTATGAGGTTCTTGCTAGGTTTAGTTTAGTTGTACTTAATTTATTTCTGGTATGCTCGTGTGCTTCCTTTTCATATCCGTTTTGACCTATTTGTGTCTAGATTCTATCATTTTTATTGTTTTTACCCTTTTTGCTCAGTCGGTCTTTGATGCCTACTGAGTACCTGTTGTTTTGGTATTCATGATACACTCTACATCTATTTCGGGATGCAGGTCCCAGTTTCAGTTACCAGCGGTGATTAGTTCCAGCTTTTTTTTGTAGTTGTGACTCGGAGACGAGGGTAATCACTTAACGTTTTGGGTTTCCCTATCTCTTTCTTTTACTTTAACTAGTCTTGTTGCTTTTGAGACACACTTTGTTGTGGTTTACTTTTGAGACTTGTACTCTCTCTTTATTAGATAACTATGTACTAGTGACTTCCAGGTTCTGGGAATGAGTTCTGTATATATTTAGTTTGGTTTGTTTCTGCATTGTTTGTCCTTGTTCAGATTATTTTTTTCGTTAGTTTCTACCCTTACACTCATTACTTGATGTTTTGGGTTACAGATTGACTTACCTACTGGTAGGGTATAGTAGGTGCCATCATGACTCGAGAAATCGGGTGATGACAACCTAGCATCTTGTCAATTAAAATACAGAGAAAAGAGTCAAATATGCCCCTAAACTATTCGAAAAGATCTAGATATATCCTCCGTTTAAAGTTTGGCTCACTCACACTCCGGCCGTCCAACTTTTAAAATAGATATGCCCTTATGGGTGTTAGTTGGTCTGCTGGACATATCCAACTCATTTTCCATTTTTTTAAATGCCACATGGAATTGCTATGTCATTTTGACCTTATCACATGACATTTATATGAAAATGGATAGAGATCGATTATGTCCCTAAAAAATTCGGACCCATAAACACCTAATTCCACCCACAAATCAACCCCTTTTAAATAAACTACCCGATCAGTTTTCAACAATTTTGTTTAAATTTTTATTTTTTTTGGTATATTCCGAAAATGAGTAATGATTAATAAAAAATATGAAAAAAATATAAAATTAACGTCAAAAATTTACAAATAAATATAGTAACCTTAAATTCAACAATTTCAATAATTTTTTAAAATTTTTATTTTTTCCAGTAAATTCGAAAATGAGTAATTAATTAATAAAAAATATGAAAAAAATACATAAAATTAACGCCAAAAATTCACAAATAAGTATATAAATCTTAAATTCAACAATTTCAATAATTTTTTTATTTTTTATTTTTTCGGCAAATACCAAGAATGAGTAATTTATTAATAAAAAATAGGAAAAATATGAAAATATATAAAATTTACGCTAAAAATTCACGAGTAATTAATTAATAAAAATAGGAAAAATATATAAAAAAAATTATTTTTTATGCTCATCCAACCAAGAAATTGGAGACTAGGAAGTATGCTCATCCAACCAAGAAATATGTGACCATAATTTTGAAGTATCATCTCATCCGGCTCACCCACGAGCAAAGAATGATAAGCATCCTTACAAAGGATCAGCTTTTTGTCCGAACTACTTGCCTTCTCGTACAATGCTTTGCTGATGGATGGATCAGTCACTCTATCATTCTCTCCATGCAATAGCAATGGCAGATAGACCTACAAAATCGTAAAACTGTTAGTTATTGTTTAGATATCATGGTTAGAGAGCAGTATATCACCGTTGAGTCCTGACATTTAGTTAATGCTTTCATGAAGCAGGAAAAAAACAAGTTAAACAAACATCACAAGCATAAAGAGCAACCCGAATGAGGTACATTTAAAGTCTAGCATATGAAAAGGTTGCCATCAGTATCTGCTTTCTCCTTTTGGCCCCAATTCCTGCCCCCGTCTCGATTTCAGAAAGGAATTTCTGAAGGAGATCATAGTTATGGACACTTTTCTTCTACAATATATATTTGTCAAAGCAGAAAAAGACGTACAATCTTGAAGGAATTACAAAGTCAAAACTACTGACAGGTATAATAATGACCAGAAGCAGTTAGCAACACGACAAAGATATGCAGCGAGGACAATAGAGTTCAAGTTTCCAATCATAGACTTACTGGCATGCAAAGGCACAGGCTCCAATCACTAATAAACAGTAAATATGATGATAATCTATACTACGATAAACAGAAAATAATAACACATGAAACCTTATCTAGTTGTTTCTCTAATTCTTGGGTGGTATTCAGTAACTCCACTGCAGTTTGTAGACGGGGTTTGTGCTTGTAAGCAATGACATTATAAGCAGCCTGCAAGAAAACAGTAGAGAGTACATTATAACATGAAATCCCACGAGATATAAACATGTTGAAGCCTTTGATTGTAATTATTATGTTCAATAAATCAAGTATTTCCTATTGGAAGCCTTTTAACACGCCTTTTTTCAGGTGAGAGAGAGCTAATGGCACCTATAAATTTCTAAACGACTCTTGCACTACTAACCTCTAATATCATGTACTCTTTCCGTCCTAAAATTGACATATGTCTAAGAGCTGTTACAGAATAGAAAGACCACATACCTGTTCTCTCTTCTTCACATCTCTGAATGCTAACTCTGCTAGATCCTGCTGCGGAACTAACTTTTGCTTTGGAAGAAATTTTGCTATGCCCACTAGAATTTGTGTAACTAACCATGGTGGTACCATGTCATCTGCAATCTGTACAACAATACCACTCATCACTCAAAACTATGGATCTAATTAAGACGATAACATCAATTAGAATTGAGAATAGTCTCCAGAAACTTACTTTGCACATTGGTGCGAGAAGAACAGCACCGTTCCATGCATCAGGTTGCTTCATGTGCACCTTTAGAGCTACTGCTCCACCCATTGATTGTCCAAATAGGAAGCTTGGTAGGTTACGCATCTCTGGATTTTCTGCATCCAGCATTCAGCATTTAACTGTCAATTGCTTTTTCAGTAGTGTGTCAAGAAGAATAAGATGTAATCAGATTATTTTGCACTACTTGATTTTTGGGACCTCTTGCCCAGACATATATGAGATGTCATTTGGCTGGAGAGAGTTGTATTAGATATAATGGCACATCATAATGGGACTTGACCAATAGTGACCAAGTTCCAACATTGTCAACATGCCCAATGTTCCAAGCCCCTGCTGATACTTAGAATATCAACTCGAATGACTGACACTAATTTGGTTTCATTCAACTGCCAAACAAGTTCTTCCTCTGTTCCCATAGTGTTTACTTAAACTCCTTCTAGGTTTTCTCAATATAATTCTCTCTTTCCTTAAGGAGATATAGAGAAATGCTCTCTTGTGTCTAGAGGATTCAACAATTTATATATAAATATTCACATAAAGACGACTTTTTATATAGCTGCATATATAGTACAATTTTTTGGCAAAGGCGAGTGGCTTCGCCACTGTCCTATTTGGGTCCTCTTATTTCTAAGTATATTTTCAAACTTACTCATTAACTACATACCTAGTGTTAAAGTAGGAGCAGAAATATAGAATAACAAGGGAGGGGTGATTCATTGGTGTACATGATAGATTTCTTCATACCCTAAATCTTTTAGAATATGGAAGGAACACACGGGGGCTCTGCTGTCCATCATTTAATGCCCTAGTCATCAACATTGCTTGACAAAAATGATGTAGGATGAGGGAACTTAGCACCGTGAGTTATACTCCAAGTTCTGAATAAATAATGAATCTGTGAGTTCAGATTTGCTTTGAAACAGTAACAGGATATGATCTTTAAGAAACTTTAAGCTCATGCATTGTTTAGCTCAATAGGATAGTCTCTTCCAACTGAAAGTTTGATTTAAATATAGGGTGTGTTTGGTATGAAGGAAAATGTTTTCCATCGAAAATGTTTTCCTAGAAAATATTTTCTTGAAAAACGAGTAGATTTTGGACTTATTTTCTCATGTTTCGTTTGTGAGTAGAAAATATTTTTCCGAAATGATTTTTAGTGTTTGATTTATGAATGAAAAATGTTTTTGAGAGACATCTTTTATTTTTACTAGAGTAGAAAAATTGAAAATATTTTTTAAAAACAAAATTAATTTTTTTTGGGGTGCTGGTGGGTGGGGGGGTAGTGGGTGGGTGCAGGGGCGAGGGGTAGGAGTGAAAAAATAAAAATTTGAAGTTGATATTATTTTTAAAAAACAAAGTTAATTTTTTGGGGGGTTGGGGGTGGTGGGGGGCTGGTAGAGGGGGGGGTGTAGGGGGGCTGGCTGGGGGGGTAGGAGTTTAAAATAGAAATTTGACGTTGAAAATATTTTTAAAAGGCAAAATTAATTTTTTGGGGAGGGGTTGGGGTTGGGGTGTCAGGGATCAGCTGAAAAAATAAAATTGAAAAATTGAAAAATATTTTTTTTAAATTGATGTTTCTCCAAAAAAAAATGAAATTTGAAATTGGAGGAGAGTTTTGAAAAATGTTTTCCTTAATTTTTAAAGGGAAGTCATTTTCCTTAATTTTGAGGAAAATCAGTTGATTTGAAAAAAACATTTTTCAAAACTTTTGTCCCAACTAAACATGAGAAAATTGGAAAACATTTTCGTACCAAACACACTCATAGTCTTTTGCTTTTCATGCCTCCAAATCTTAGCTTTTGAATTCATCACATTTTGTTATTCTTTAGTTGGTATATCTTTTCCTTAACTAATTAATTCTGGCTTCCACATTTTACCAGAGTTTCGGACGTATCAAAAGAATCCATTTGATGAAAAAGATGATAAATAAGTTCACTGGGGTAAGTTGTACCTTTCGCCTTCGAGTAATGCTCAATGACATCATCAACTAACTTGTCAAAACTTGGAATATAGCCATGCAGACCTTCTGAAAGACCAAATCCAGGATAATCCATGGCAAATACTCCATAACCGGAAGATGCTAGTTTTCTTGCAATGCCTAAGAAGGAAGACATCAGGAAGAATTTCACAAGAAATACTAGTCTGAGACTTAATACGTGTTTGCCAACCACAAACCTTCAACAAAAAATGTGCATGTATCACCATAACCATGACAGAAGTATACCATGGCTTTGGGGGGGCTCGTCTCTGGAAGCCAACTTTTAGAGAAGATCTCTAGTCCTCGAGAATTAACCTCATATGACTGCGCCACCAAATTTCACAGAATTATGTAAAGTAAAACACATAACAAATCATGAATATTATACTAAAGTGCTAATATTGGATGCTATAAATTACCATATACTTAGAATCTTCTCATTTGCTTGGCACTACTAGGAAAAGGAAGACAATATCCAGTCATAGTGCATAGTTCAGGTGAATTAAGTCATATTTCTCAAACTATCCCCTTCATTTCATTTTGAAAAAGTTGAGATAACTACCGCCTTCATTCAATTTGTTTCCCAAAAATTAGAACTCTTTAACCAAACAGATCTTTCTAGAGTTATTCTCTTCCTTCCCCTTTAAATGTGTATAGTGATACATATTTCATTCACATGACATAATAACTACATTTAAAGTGATTGGAAACCATGTTTCATTTGATGTCCTGAAATTAATTTCATACTGCATGGTCCTCCATAATCTTAAAAAATAAAACCTTGACTATATGAGAAAAAAGATGACTGTATTTTGTCATATATTTTAATTCACAATTTTATAACATTCTTTCATGTCAAGGTCCAATTTTCTTAAGATAAAGTTATAGGTATTAATTGCTCGAGGCGAGGGTCTATTGGAGACAACCTCTATACCTTCTCAAAGCAGGGTAAGTCTGCATGCACACCATTCCCCCATACCCCACTTATAGGATCACATTGGGTATGTTGGTGTAAGTTACAAGTGTTAAAGATATCGTTGCACACAAAGAAAATCTTGCTGCACTAGAAAAGGCATTGAAGTAACTATGAGATGTCATATTAACTTCATCTAGAATTCAAAGAAAAAATATGAAAAGAAGGCAAGTTCATAATATCACTCTGCAAGAAAGTACACAAGAGATCATTTTGTTTTAGAAAAGAATAACTTGAATTTTCAAGAGTGGAAAATGAGGATGTAAGAGAAAAGGTGTACCTCCTTCATCTTCAATCCAGCATGTGGCATCTGCGTGAAAGCAAATAAAGAATCATTAAATCAAATTAAAAACAGGTAAGTAACATGACACTTTCTAAAAGGATTCAGTTCCTCATGACCACTATCTGCAGTTGCAGAAAAATTAGAAAGTTGAAGAAGTGTTTATAAAGTCTCAACTGTCATAACTCGATTGCACATACGTAAACAAATTTTTTATCACACAAATGATACCATTCCTCAAAATACATCAACCACAAGTGTCTTTCATTATTTTAAGAATTGAAAGAGCAAAAGAGAACTGAAACAACTTGATTTCTATTGGATAGTAAACTAGGTTAAGGCAATTTACATAAAGGTGTTTTTGAGTAAGTAAAGCTTTGATTTTTCTGCCCTTAGATTAGGAAAAAAATGTAGTACTGCTGCTGTCAATCAGTAAAATGTATTACTTCTGTTTTAATGGACTAATGACAGAAAAAGGGAACGGTCACTTCTCTTCGAAATGATCTATTTGTAGATGCTTCATATAATCTCGGTGTAATATGCAAGTTATACAATCCTATCAAGAAAAGGGGGGAAGTTTAAGCGGGATTGCAGTCTATAGAGCAAGATTTTAGGTTCCACGCAACTATTTCAACCCCTTTGAAGTTGACAATAATCAATCTCTTAATTCTAAGTAAGGAACACTTTCTACTTACATCAACAGAAGACAATCTGTTCAGTCAACTAATCAATCAATTAACTAAATTTCAATCCCAAACATCATTTTGACAAGTAAAATATCTATTCCACAATCACAAAAGCTTTTTATGATAAGTAGCTATGCATTAATCCCAAACTAGCGGTGTGACCATATGAATTCTCTTATTATATCCAGTCCATTAAATCAGAAGCAATCAAAATCCAATCTTTGAAGCTGACAATGAGTCATTTTCAACTAAAAACATCAAATAGGGATCTCTACACAAATAGTCAAACAAATTTACTGCCGGTATACATAGATTATACACATATTATACATCTATTTTTAGCTTAATCAGTTGGATGAACGAATATCTAGGTTGATTCTTCAATCAACTAAGCAGTACCTTAAAGAGACAATGATCAATTGACAATTGAATATCCTTAAAAGCATCCCTAGCGAGACGCCTTGCTTCCACTTTGTCCATATTAGCATCTATTATCTTCTGCAATTCCTCACTTATACTTTCAAACTTCACTGACTTCCCCATTGCTTCTTTCTCACTCCTTACACAATTGGGTGTCCTTGTTTTCAATGTTACAACAAATAAAAATCAAATCTTGAGAATACCATCAAATGAATGCCTCCTGGAAACCTTGCTGGGCTTCAAAGTTCAAAGCCATGACATTATAATAGGATTTCAAGAAAATTTATTCAATTGTATTCTTTTCCTTTTTGTTTAGTTTTCCACTGTCCAGCAGATTTTATTTATTTTTGATAAAATAATTGGATTCTCAACAAGAGTAATCTAATATTCTTTACAGCTCTCTAATTTGATGAGCTTACGTGCTGCTGTCATATAGTACTAATTTAATCAGAATATGGACCTCAACTATAAACGCAACAAGTTCTGTTTATTGACAACTTGTTTGGCATTTGCCACACCAAACATGTTTTGATATTATTTTATTTCTTATTTATATTTTTTATCACTTCTTAAGAGCTTTTGCTTATTCGCTTTTTAGATGATTTGTTGATACGGAAATAAAACTTTGTGTTACTTCACAATTGTGCCTCAATCACCAAAAATGGTTTCTTTAATTATTAATTTCAGATTGCTTAAACGAAACTATCAATTTTGCTTTTTAAATGTTCAAAGAATCATATAAGATGTCCATACAATCTTTCAAGTCAAAGAAGAAAAAGAAGTAAAATAATCAATAATCCAACTTCCCTTTAGCCTTTTAAGTCAACATGTTGCTATTCAACTATCATAAAAGTAGAAGTTTCTTGATACTGTAAACCTTCTATGAGAAAACAATTACTCACTCCATTTCAATTTGTTTGTAACAAAGACATTTTTAAATCTTGTGGGCTTAAAAAATGTCCCGTGGAAACTTAGAAGTGAAGTGTTACCAAAAAAGAAAAAAGATATTCGTTTTAAAACAAATTATAAAACAAAGTAAGACAAACAAATTGAAACGGAGATTGTATTACATTGGGATGAAAAACAAAGTTATGGTAAACATAAAGGGAAAAAGTAATAAGCATAGGACAACAGCAGTTCAAGACACTATCATACCTGGAGCAATATAACCAATAGTTCCGAGAGTCTTGGTTTGAGCAATGTCTCCTTCTTGTGCCAACATTTTTGCAATTCCAAAATCTGCAACATGAGCAGTCAGATCCTGATCAAGAAGCACGTTACCTGGCTTCAGATCACAGTGCACAATGGGTGTTGTATAATCATATGATGAAAGATACTTCATGGCTAGTGCTACATCGATCATTATATTGAGTCTTCGGTTAGCATGTACTCCAGCACAATCACTTTAAAACCCACATGATTTGAGCAAGTCGACACTATCTTGACCAAGTTTCTGTGCCTTACATTGCTCAAAATTTCACATTCTGAATCGATTGCATATCGAAAACTTTGATTGCAAAGACAGCATCACCAGAAAATGTACCTTGGTAGACTGTACCTTCCACTTCCTACTAGATTGGACTGACTAATATTTTCTGTTGCTTGGAGAAGCTCATAGTATGTGATTTTTTGATGTCTCATTCTAGGGGGGGAAATCCGATTCATTGTTTTCAATCACATGTTGTTTTCTTGACCAAATCATCCACGTGAAAAACAGCACGACCATTATCACTATTGTTGCAGCAACAGGTACTGTAGTTCCAAGGATAAGGGACTTTTTCCGTGTTGTCTTTCTGCCTTGAGCTGGACATAAAAGAATCAGGTGCTCCACAAAGTTATGGTAAACATAAAGGGAAAAAGTAATAAGTCAGTTGCTCCACACGCCTGATAACAGTGCAGTCTCGTAAGGTGCTATGTAATGAGAGCATAAAAATGAGTACATAGTGTAGTAAAATCCTAGTTAAGTTTAGATGTGTTATTGAGATTTTGGGTAGCTTGTGCCTTATCCCATATAAATAATAGAGTAGTATTTTAAAGACCAGTTTGCCATATCATAGCATCCCCACGACCCCAACCTAACTCTTCTCTTTAATCTGCCATCAGAAAGACACATGAAAACCTCAAACCGGAAAATTCACAAATAAAGCCTCTCCAATGGCGTCACATATGGCAAGCTATCAGCTCCCTCTAAAACCATCAAGAAAGTTACATTCTTTCCATGTTCAGAGCAGCAGCAGTTGCAGCTTCAACAATCAAGAACCAGCTCAAAACTCAACTGGGTTACAGTTTATTCGCAAGAAGAAGCTACTCAGTGATCTTACCACATGGGGAATTGGAGGCCCTTGTAATTACTTCGTTCAAGTCTTTAACCAAACCCAACTTGTTTCGGCTGTCAGGTTCCATTTCTTTATCCCACAACTTTGGGAGATTATTGATTGACTCGTAGTTTAAAATCTGCCCTAATTATACAATGCAGGTATTGTAATGAGCAATCCATGAGATTTATGATCTTGGGTAAAGGCTCGAATTGTTTGTTTGATGATATGGGTTTTAATGGCTGCGTAATTCTCAATCGAATTGAGTTTTTGGAGAAGATAGAATCTGGAGTATACCGGGTCGGAAGTGGATACCCATTTAATCGCTTTGGAGTTATGTCTGCAAATGAAGGGTTTTCTGGGCTTGAATTTGCTGCTGGTGTTCCTGGGACTGTTGGTGGAGCTGCTTACATGAATGCCGGAGCAAATGGGCAGGTAAATTAACATTGAAAAAAAAACTTATTCAAGTTTCTTTATGTAGATGTTGTTATTGTTCTTTTTCTGTATGCTTTGTATTGCTTTCCCTGTGTTTTCTTCGTTGCCGTATTTCCCTGTTCATGACTATTTTGATTTGATGTACTTAAGCTGAGGGTATTTCGGAAATAATCTCTCTACCTCCACGAGGTAGAAGTAAGATAAGCGTACACTCTATCCTCCTCATTGATTTTCAGATATGATACTGAGAGTGCATCCTTCTTTTTCTATTAATTTTCTTTTCGACATTGATTATGAAAGGAAACAGCTGCTGCTATTGATAGCATAGAGATCATCACAAATGAAGGTGAATCTAGGATGCTGAAAAGAAGAGAGTTAAATTTTGGGTATAGATTATCACCATTTCAAGAAATGAAAGACTTGGCATCCATTACTGCAGTTACATTCCGGCTAAATTTCTCCAAAACTGCACGAGAAATGCAGCAAGAATACTTGGCTAGGTAATTGTTTCTAATGTGATGTTCTTATTTTGAATGTCGTTTTCAACCACAATAAAGATGGTTTCTTTGCAGAAGATGGAGGACACAACCTTTGGCGCAGAGAAGTGCTGGTTCAGTTTTCCGAAATCCATCTTCTATGGGTGTTTCTGCTGCAGAATTGATTGAGAAAAGTGGGATGAAAGGGTTGAGAGTTGGTGGAGCCATGGTCTCAAACAAGCAAGCCAACTTTTTCATAAATTGTGGTTCTGCGACTTCTCAAGACATGCTTGAACTCATAGGCTTAGTTAAGGATGCAGTAAATCAGAAGTTTGGAGTGGAACTAGAGGAAGAAATCTTGTACATTCATCCATCTTAGAAACAAGTTATTGAAATAGCTTATGTATTTATTGACTGAAAAACTTTACACTTTGCTGATAAGTCACACGCTGGCTGATCATTTACGGATAACATAAGAAGGCCTAAAACATCGGTTAATGAGTCCGATGCTGTTTCTTTTCTGGGCTACTAGTTAGAGCTTTGGTGATGCAGTGAGTAAGAATTCCAACAGGGCAAAACAGCAAGCACAGAGACACAGAATGGCGGGTTTCGATATCATTCTGCAATCCATCATGATAAACCTGCCTGTTTCAAGTGAAATACTCTAAGTGAGATGTCTAACAGTGGCATCCTACTCATGTTATACCCAAAAAAAGAAGAAGCAAAGGGGCATAGCCCAACAAAGATAAGATGCCTAGAGATTGACCTTGCAGCAAAAAGATCAATGGCCAACAGATGAATCCATGCAGAAGCTAACGTCACTTCATTGGAGAACATCTTAGCTATACCAGACAGCTGAATGAAAGAAAGTGTTAACATCCCAGTCATGCAGTTTTGACAAATTATTATGTAGTTGAGCACAGACCTCTGGAAGCCAGTATTTACTAGCAAACATCAGCCGAAATGTATCTGGTGTCCAGGAGAGGTATAATAGATATGCATACAGAAGTCCAAGCACAATGTAGGGTATGCTGCTTTTCATCGCTTTTCTGGTCTGCATTGGAAATTACGTTCAATTACAACTTCTCATTGAAATAAAGCAATGACTTTCATATGCATAAGATAAGGACTGGAGTTGTGCCCCAACCGTTCTACCTTGTCTGAAGCTGGCAAGTGTTTAATTTAGAAAAATCTTTTGAATTCATAATATGAGTGGAAGTTTGATCTTCAGTACACTGGAAAAGAAATCGCTTAAGAAGTTCAGATTGACAGTACTTTAGAAATCTTACAAGTTCAGCTTTAGGAGCCACAACCATGACGGTATAAAACGGAAGAACTGCTGCTGTTCCCACTGTGAAAGCAGTAGATGCAACTTCTGAACTTGGCACCCCTACAAAAGAACATAGAAACTCAACTAAAAGCTTGACCAATGTCAGTAGTTGGCATAAAAGTCTGCCAAAACCAGAAGCTAAACTGTACAGAAGATTAGCTTTTAAAACAATCTTATTCTCCAAATAAACAAAAAAAGGGCAATGAATGAGACAATACTTCTCAACTGCAGCAATAACTCAACCAAACACACATCTAAAACTACTTTGTCATGAACATTCAAAACAAGAGATAATTTATTACAGAGAATGGGGTTTGTAAGAAAATAATTACAGCAAGTAGACACCATAGGACTTTTTCTACGCGAAAGAGTTCTTTGAAGATTTAGTTGAGTAATGATTCTTGATCCTCCCAGAGAACTCCCTCCACTGCTAAGATTGGTTCCAAATCCACCAATACGTTGACTTAAAAGGTCAGACTTCATTTGTCTTAGAGCAGGAGAGGCAGTCTGGTTTCTCCTGGTATTCAGAGGGACTTTTGACGCCAAGGCCGGTGCCCAGCATTTCATCTGCAACAAGTAATGGTTAGTTTCAGGAAATGAAATTTTAGACTGGTAAACAAAAATGACTGCGTGAAAAGCAGTTGAATTTCTTTGTAGCCTCCAACTTGTTTTCGGGTTCAATGCATTGCAAAACCTTATTCTTTGTAGTCCTATTCCGAAAGGTGTGCTAGACCTCACATTGATCTAAAACACCTTCAGTTTGCTAGGCCTTGAGACACTAGCATGCCTCAATCTTCAAATATCTCTGCATCTGTGAGGATTGCCCAAGCCCACCCCAACATCGGGTGAAATGGGCCCTGCTCTAATACCATGTAAAATTAGGTCTTAGGCTTAACCCACACCCTAAAAGCTAGCTCAAAGGAAGGAGGATTGCCCAAGCCTTATAAGGAATCCACCCATCTTATTAACCACCGATGTGGGACTTTTGTCATTCTTTAACAGCATCTATGTAGGCTTAAAAGTCAATGCAGACTCCCTGCTTATAGATATGTTGATAGAAAGTCTTAGAGCAGAAATGTGTTGCGACAAGTAATTGAAGATGAAGATATTGGATTTCACACCATTGCACGTGCACGTTGGTTTAGATTACAAAATGCCCTTCTAGCTTTGTGGCCTTTGCCCACAGCATCTCTTCCAACGAAGAAGTTAGCGTAAATTCACGTTTCTGCTTGCCTGTAACTCAATAATGTCAACCTAAGAGCTTACCCTGTGCACAAAGGACTTGTGCTAGTGCCAGCAGAGAGAAAGAGTGGGCATATATACACTGTACACACTTCTTGTATTTTGAAAAGAGGCTATTCCCACGTCATTACTAGAAACACAAGTGTTTCCCACTGCGAATCATAATAGTGGAAAACTTCCTAATTTTTCTATACTAAAAGATTACTATTTTTTATTTTCTCATCGATTCAATCAAAATACGTATGGACTATTTTTCAGTGAGAATAACCCCTAACTTGTGGGTTAACAATGGATCATGAGGGCGTTTGGTTAAGCTTATAAACTGATCAAACAACTCAACTAAATATCAATACCCAGCAAGAAACAGTGGATGACTGTGGAGGCCCTTTTGAGAGACAAAAAACACATCAGAGCTAGAAAAAAAAAAAAAAAAAGAAACAGAAACAGAGAGTTAGACATAGAAGCAGAAAGAAAGAAAGAGCAGACCTTGAGTGAAATTTGGGAACAAGAAGAGACGTACATACTTTATTATTATTGAAGTTGCAACAATAATGAGAAGAACAGAAGCAACAAAAAGTATAATTTATTTTTAGCTTTAGAAGCAACTCAAAGTTTGGTGCAAATAAAGAAATGAGGTCATTCATTGTCACTAATAATGTTAATAATATATTGCATTTTGTGATGAGAAGATGTTTGTTGAGAATTTGCCAAATCCGACCACACACCTCTATTTGGACGGAAAGTTGTTTAAGCACTTACTTCTTGGTGCTCCTTTACACCTATTTACCTTTTTCATCAGGCGCACATGCACATATAATATTGGTGTATTGTCCGACTTGTTTTTACTGCGTATCGAATTATGAGTGGCTAAATTATATATTTTTAGGATTATAGGTATAAATAATTGTTTAGTGTTTAAACTTTAGATAAAAATTAGGTATCATTAAATTTATTCTTGTGTTTTTATTTTATTATTTTAATACTTGATCGTCATTAAAATACATCTATTGTCCTTTCTTGAACTCTAGAGAGAAATTAAGTGATAGGACTGAAATACAAGAAGCAAGATTTGAAAAGTAGGTCCCGTTTAATGATGTAGTTAGATTATCAATTGTGATAGATGGTTAGAGGTTCAAAAGACCATAATCATATTATTAACTTTGTGAGTCAGTAACTTGATAATCATTCTGATTCTAAAGTGGAAAATACTTTGCATGAATTCATAGTCTAAGCGGAGCCTGGATTTTCTCAAGTCATTGATAAGGACTTCTCAGCACCATTGCCTTCTCTCGAACTTGGAATGATCGTTGCGGATGTCCTCCTCGATCTCTTGTCGACCCTCTCGAGCTGCACGGCCGTCAGTCGACTGTCCCTCCGCCTTCGGTGCCTTAACTATGGGAACCATACATGTTCCTCCTTTCTCCGTGACTACGAGTCGTTGGAGGAAAGGATCGATCACAGCATGGCACTACCGAAAGAACTCCTGCCCAAGAATTATGTCAAAGAGATCCACGGGAGCGACAATGAAGTCGGTCAACCTCACGGATGAGGACATGTTGTTCCACTTCATGGATGGGCTGCAGAATTGGGCCAGGACGGAGTTGGAACGCAGACAGGTCGGGACTATTGATGACACCATCACGCAGGCCGAAGCTTTGACAGACTTCAGGCAGGAGAAGCCTTACAGTGCCAGAAGGGACGACGTAAGAGGTAGTCATGACAATGGTGGGGGAGATCGTGGCGAATGCGAGGAGCAACGGCCACAATTCAGGAGGCAATGTGAGGAGCAACGGCCAAAGAGAAAACGCTCAAATATGTCAACGAACTTTGAGAAAAGACTAATTTATGTCTTCCGTTAAAGTTTGGCTCGTCTATGTCATTGTCGTTTGAGAAAAGACTCATCCATGCAATTATTTTTTAACTTTGTTTTTGCAAATCACTTTTTACCTCAACCCCAAACAACTTTTAACACTTTTCACTTGAGATTTTAAATGAAATGTACTCTTTTTGCTTCTTTTTACTCAAGAACACATGCAGAACATCAAAAATTTCAAAATTTCTACTTCTTCAGTTCTTCACGAAATCACCTCAATTTTTTTTTAATATCCAAAATTCTAAAATCATTTGTGGAGTTAAAAGAACTCACCGGTATTTTAAAAATAAAAACATAAACCAATCCCAAAATTTCAAAAATCTGCTTTGATTCGTGTTTTTGTTGTTGTTTTTGTTCCCTAGTGTTTTTCTGAAAATATATCCAAAATTTCAAGTAATTTGGGATTGCGGAAAAAATTATATTGTAAAAGGATGTTGAAATCTTGAAACTTTAAAAAAAATTCAAGTAGGTCTTGTTGAGTTAGTTTGAATTTGAGCTCAAAAGGTATTGAGTTTTAATTTGATATTTAACTTGGAGAGAAGCTACTCTAGAAATTTGAGGTGATTTTGCGAAGAATTGAAGGAGTTGAAAGTTTGGGAGGCTTGACGTTATTGGTGTGTTCTTGAGTAAGAAAAGCAAAAAGAGTACATTTAATTTAAAACCCCAATTAAAAAGGGTCAAAGTGTTGTTTGGGGTCATTGAGGAAAAAATGATTTTACAAAATCGAAATTAAAAAATAATGACATGAACAAGTCTTTTTCTCAAACGGAAATGACATATATCATTCAAATTTTTAACTAATGGCAGAAATAATTTTTTTTCTCGTTTGACATATTTAAGTATTTTCCCTTAACAAAAACCCAAATGAATTTAATCATTGTTACTAATTGCAAACCTTTTTTGGTTGAACTCAAGATTTTCACACACTTCTAAAGCACAATATTTCGAACAACAGAGATAGTATTTCATATAGAACATTCATATCTTCAAAAAAAATTCTTTACAAAATAATGTGTTGAAAAATAAATAAAATAGAGGGGCAGGAAGGACATCAGGCTAAATCTTAGTTTCTTACTTCAGCTCTATCCCTTGCCTTCCTAATCCATGGAAAAATGGGCAGAACAAAAATGAAATAATAAAAATTGGAGAAGTAATTACTAGGAAGTATGCTCATCCAACCAAGAAATTATGTCACCAAGAACTCGAAGTATCATCTCATCCGGCTCACCCTCGAGCAAAGAATGATAAGCATCCTTATAAAGGATCAGTTTCTTGTCCGGACTACTTGCCTTCTCGTACAATGCTTTGCTGATGGATGGATCAGTCACTCTATCATTCTCTCCATGTAATATTAGCACTGGCAGATAGACCTACACAATCGTAAAACTATTAGTTATTGTTTAGATATCTTGTCTATCGAAGAATAAGGTACATTTGAAGTCTAGCCTAAGAAAAGGGTTGCCATCAGTATCTGCTTTTTCCTTTTACCCCCAATTCCTGCGCCCGCTCTCGTTTTCAGAAGGAGAGTCATAGTTATGGACACTTTCCTATAATATTTGTCAAGCTAAATGAGCTTGAACTCTTTCTGAACTACAAGAGCAGAAAAAGATGAACCATCTTGAAGGAATTACAAAGTCAAAACTAGTGGCAGGTATAATGACCAGAAGCAGTTAGCAACACGACAAAGATATGCAGAGAGGACAATAGAGTTTCAAGTTTCCAATCATAGACTTACTGGCATGCAAAGAACAAGGTCCAATCACTAATAAACAGTAAATATGATGATAATCAATACTACGATAAACAGAAAATGAAAACACACGACACCTTATCTAGTTGTTTCTCTAATTCTTGGGTGGTATTCAGTAACTCCACTGCAGTTTGTAGACGGGGTTTGTGCTTGTAAGCAATGACATTATAAGCAGCCTGCATGCAGAAGGAAACAGTAGAGAGTACATTATAACATGAAATCCCACAAGATATAAACATGTTGAAGACGGTGATTGTAATTATTATGTTCAATAAATCAAGCATTTCATATTCAAAGCCCCTTATGCAACAACCTTTTTTCAGGTGAGTGAGAGAGCTAATGGCGACTATAAATTTCTAAAGGACTCTTGTACTACTAACCTCTAATATCATGTACTCTTTCCGTCCTAAAATTGACATATGTCTAAGAGTTGTTACAGAATAGAAAGACCACATACCTGTTCTCTCTTCTTCACATCTCTGAATGCTAACTCTGCTAGATCCTGCTGCGGAACTAGCTTTTGCTTTGGAAGAAATTTTGCTATGCCCACTAGAATTTGTGTAACTAACCATGGTGGTACCATGTCATCTGCAATCTGTACAACAATACCACTCATCACTCAAAACTATGGATCTAATTAAGACGATAACATCAATTAGAATTGAGAATAGTCTCCAGAAACTTACTTTGCACATCGGTGCGAGAAGAACAGCGCCGTTCCATGCATCAGGTTGCTTCATGTGTACCTTCAGAGCTACTGCTCCACCCATTGATTGCCCAAATAGGAAGCTCGGTAGGTTGCATATCTCTGGATTTTCTGCAGCCAGCATTTAACTGTCAATTGCTTTTTCAGTAGTGTGTCAAGAAGAATAAGATGTAATTAGGTTATTTTTCACTACTTGATTTTGGGACCTCTTGCCCAGACATATATTAGGTATAATACATTCATGGAGACATCAGACTTAAGAACTTAGCTAATACATCCTAAGTTTTTATGTTTTTGTCAAATGTAGCACGACATCTGTCTTATAATTCCCCCATCTAGAGAAATAACACCCTGCATATGGCATACCTAAAAATCCAACTTCTCTTGTATGAAAGATGAATCTATTCTATTTCACTATCCGATTGCCTTAGGAGATGTCACATCATAATGGGACTTGAATACTAATGACCAAGTTCCAACCTTGTCAACATGCCCGATGTTCAAAGCCCCTGCTAATACTTAGAAGATCAACTCGAATGACTGACATTAATTTGGTTTCATTCAACTGCCAAACAAGTTCTCCCTCTGTTCCCGTAGTGTTTACTTACTCTTCTCTAGGTTTTCTCAATATAATTCTTGCTTTCCTTAAGGAGATCTAAAGAAATGCTCTCTTGTGTCTAGGGGATTCAACAATTTATATATATGCACATAAAGAAGACTTTTTATATAGCTGCATATATAGTACAATATTTTGGCAAAGGGGATTCAGTTGAACCCCTTCTGTGTCCGTGGCTTCACCACTGTCCAATTTGGACCCTCTTGTTTCTAAGTATATTTGCAAATTTACTCATTAATTACATACCTAGTGTCAAAGTAGGAGCAGAAATATAGAATAACAAGGGAGGGTGTTTAATTGGTGTACATGACAGACTTCTTCATACCCTAAACATTTTATAATGTGGAAGGAACACATGGGGGCTCTGCTGTTCATCATTTAATGTTGGAGCAATCAACATTGCTTTACAAAAATGAAGAAGGATGATGTAACTTAGCACCATGTACTATACCCCAAGTTATGAATAAATAATGGATTTGTGAGTCCAAATTTGATTTGGAACAGTAATAGGATATGATCTTTTAGTTTGTCGCACAGTTACATAGACCGTCAAACTTTGAGGCCTTTGTTTCATTCTACAAGGAACAAAATCACAACATGCATTTTTAAAAACGTTCTCTCAATCTTTCTTCTTGACAAAATGGACTATTCATTTATGACCATAATAAACTGAACACAACATTTTTTAGAAAGAAAGTACCAGAAGTTCAATCAAACAGATGAATGTTTACTCCATTAGCAAGACACTTTAAGCTCATGCATTGTTAGCTCAGTAGGATAGTCTCTTCCAACTGAATGTTTGATTTGAATATTGTCTTTTGTCTTTTCATGCGTTCAAATCTTAGCTTTTGCATTCATCAGATTTTGTTATCCTTTAGTTGGTATATCTTTTCCTTACTAATTAATTCTGGCTTCTACATTTTACCAGAATCTCGGACCTACCAAAAGAATCCATGTGATGAAAAAGATGATAACTAAGTTCACCGGGGCAAGTTTTACCTTTCGCCTTCGAGTAATGCTCAATGACATCATCAACTAACTTGTCAAAACTTGGTATATAGCCATGAAGACCTTCTGAAAGACCAAATCCAGGATAATCCATGGCAAATACTCCATAACCGGAAGATGCTAGTTTTCTTGCAATGCCTAAGAAGGAAGACAAGTTTCAGGAACTATCTCCCAAGAAATACTAGTCTGAGACTTAATACGTGTTTGCCAACCACAAACCTTCAACAAAAAATGTGCATGTATCACCATAACCATGACAGAAGTATACCATGGCTTTGGGGGGGCTTGTCTCCGGAAGCCAACTTTTAGAGAAGATCTCCAGTCCTCGAGAATTAACCTCATATGACTGCGCCACCAAATTTCACAGAATTATGTAAAGTAAAACACATAACAAATCATGAATATTATACCAAAGTGCTAATATTGGATGCTATAAATTAACATATACTTAGACTCTTCTCATTTGTTTGGCACTACTAGAAAAAGGAAGACAATATCCAGTCATAGTGCATAGTTCAGTTGAATAAAGTCATCTTTCTCAAACTATCCCCTTCATTCCATATTGAAAAAGTTGAGATAACTACCGCCTTCATTCAATTTGTTTCACAAAAATTAGAACTCTTTTAACCAAACAGACCTTTCCACAGTTACTCTCTTCTTTCCCCTTTAAATTTGTACAGCGATACATTATCATTCACATGACAGAATAACAACATTCAAAGTGACTGGAAACCAAGTTTCATTTGATGTCCTGAAATTAATTTCACACTAATAGTCAAGAAGGTTTTATTTTTTTAAGGTTATGGAGGAGTCCTTCTTGACTATTAGAGAAAATAGTCAAGAAACTTTTTATAAGATTATGGAGGAGTCCTTCTTGACTATTTCACAAAGATGACTGTATCTAATTCATATTCTAATTCACAATTTTATAAGATTCTTTCATGGCAAGGTCCAATTTTCTTAAGATAAGCTATAGGTATTAATTGCTTTACATACTTGACTTTTGTGTTGCTTTACTTGAGCCTCAAGGCAGGGTAAGGCTGCATACAGCCCACTCCCCCATACCCCACTTGTAGGATCACATTGGGTATGTTGTTGTTGTAAGTTATAAGTGTTAAAGATATTGTTACACACAAAAAAAATCTTGCTGCACTAGAAAAGGCATTAAAGTAACTATGAGATGTCATATTAGCTTCATCAAGAATTCAAAGAGCTAAGATGAAAAGAATAAGTACATGCATAAGTAATTACTGAAGAGATCATTTTGTTTTAGAAAAGAAATAGGATGCTTCCAGAAAAACTTGAATTTTCAAGACTGGAAAACGAGGATGTAAGAGAAAAGGTTTACCTCCTTCATCTTCAATCCAGCATGTGGCATCTGAGTGAAAGAAAATAAAAATAATTAAATCAGATTAAGAACAAGTAAGAAACATGACACTTTCTAAAAGGATTCAGTTCCTTATTAGCACTATCTGCAGTCGCAGAAAAATTAGAAAGTTGAAGAAGTGTTTATAAAGTCTCAACTGTCATAACTCGATTGTACATACTTAATTTTTTCATCACACAAATGATACCATTCCTCAGAATACATCAACTACAAGTTTCCTTTCATTATTTTAAGAATTGAAAGAAGAGAAGAGAACAGAAACCACTTGATTTTCATTGGACAGTAAATTCGATTAAGGCAATTTTCTTAAAGGTCTTTTTGAGCTAGTAAAGCTCTGATTTTTCTGCCCTTAGATTAGGAAAAAATGTAGTACTGCTGCTTTTTCAATCAGTAAAATGTATTACTGCTGTTTCAATCAACTAATGACTGAAATAGGGGGCGGTCGGTCTTGTTATGCCCTTGAATCTAATGGTCAAACATGAACTTATGCGTTGAGTGAATAGTGAACAACTTAAATCCCCTCTCTTCGAGATGATCTATCTGTAGATGCTTCATATAATCTCGTTGTAATATGCATGTTATACAATCCTATCAAGAAAAGGGGAAAATTTAAGCATGATTGCAGTCTATAGAGCAAGATCTTAGGCTTTACACAACTATGTCAATCCCTTTGAAGTTGACAATAATCAATCTCCTAGTCCTAAGTAAGATACATTTTCTACTTCCATCAACACAAGACAATCTGTTCAGTCAACTAATCAATCAATTAACTAAATCTCAATCCCAAACATCATTTTGACAAGTAAGATATACATGCCTCAATCACAAAAACTTTTCTTGATAAGTTGCTATGCCTCAATCCCAAACTAGCAGTGTGACCATATGAATTCTCTTTATACCCAGTTTCAAAATCCAATCTTTACAGCTAACAATGAATCTTTTTCTACAAAAACCATCAAATAGGGATCTCTACACAAATAGTCAGACAAATTTACTGTTTACTGTTTCAATCAAGTAAGCAGTACCTTAAAGAGACAATGATCAATTGACAACTGAATATCCTTAAAAGCATCCCTAGCAAGACGTCTTGCTCCCACTTTGTCCATATTAGCATCTACTATCTTCTGCAATTCTTCACTTATACCTTCAAACTTCACTGACTTCCCCATTGCTTCTTTCTCACTCCTTACACAATTGGGTTTTCTTGTTTTCAGTGCTACAATAAATAAAAATCAAATCTTGGAAATACCCAATGAAGGAAATTGAAGGAAAAATGAAAAAAATTGGGCATACCATCAAATGAATGCCTCCTAAAAAACTTTCCGGGCTTCAAAGCCATGGCATTATAATAGGATTTCAAGAAGAAAAAAATTGTTGGGATTTTCTTTATTAATTGTATTCTTTTCCTTTTTGTTTACTTTACTCTGTCCAGCAGATTTTATTTTTATTTTTTATAAAATAATTGGATTCTCTAGAAGAGTAATCTAATTTTCTTCTAATTTGATGAGTCCACGTGACTGCTGTCATATAAAACTCCTCCGTCCACAATTTTTAGTAGATTATTAAAAATAGATATTTAAAATTTTATTAATTTAAATAATTAAGAAATATTAGTTTTTTTTTTAATTCTGTCCTTAATAATTATTCAATTGAAAAGTTATATAAATTTTTTATATTTTTAATATAGTAGGGTTATATTAATCAAATTACACATTATATTAAAAAAAAAAAATAAGAGAAATGCATAACTATACAATGACAAACAATTATGGATTTATAAAGTATTAATTTAATGAGAAGTTGACAAATGAATATCGACCTCAACTCTAAACGGAGTAAGAACACTAATGTTGAAGTTTGAATTTGGTATTTGTTTCTTTCTCTCCTATATATATAATATAATATATATAAAAATTATTTTCGATTTATATTAATTTTATTATATATGTTATTACTATTGTTGTAAATATAATTGTTGGATGTAATAAAAACAAATAAAAGATGGAACGAATATAAAATATTTTATTATGCTTTAATTAAAAAAAAATATTTCTCACTTATTATCATTGATAATGAAAAAAATGAAGAAAAAAAAAACAGTTGCAAGTGTTCATATAAGGAAATATGTTACTTGTTGTTAAAAGGGACTTTCTCACTCATTGGTATCTAGTGTGTGGTGTTCAGTAGCTTGAAACTTGTTTACTCTCTCCCTTCGTTTCAAAAAAGAATGTCCCTATTTTTTTTTATTATTATTTTAAAAAAAATAACCTTTTTCCTTTTTTAGTAACACTTTAATTTTAACTTTCCACGTGACATGTTTAAGACCACAAGATTAAGAACATTTTATTATATTTGATATAACTTTAATTTAGAACCACAAGATTAAAAAATCTTTTTTTTTCTTAAACTCCATTTCAAGTCAAACTAGATCAATCTTTTTGAAACAGAAGGAGTATTTCTCATTTATATTTTTTACCATTTTTAGGAGCTTTCACTTCATTAATGACTTGTTAATACGGTAATAAAAATAGTGCCTCAATCACAAAAAAAAAAAATCTCTTTTATTTTTTGTTAGATTGAACCATCATTGTCTATTTTCAGATTACTTGCACGAAACTATCAGTTTTGATTTTAAATGTTATAATCGTATAATATGTCCATAAAATCTGTCAAATCAAAGAAAATGAATTAAGTAAAATAATCAATTATTCAACTTCCCTTTAGCCTTTTAAAGTCGAGGCATAGGAAAGTTCGGCCAAGTTTTCATGACAAGTTTCTAATTTTCTGTGATGGTCCTAAAAATAATCTTTAATAATAATTAATTAATAATAATAAATTAATTAAAATTAAATATGTCTTTTTAGTAACAATTAATACTATTTGTAAATATTTTTAAAGTCTATAGTAACATTTGATTCAATAACAATTACTAAAATGTCAGATAAATATTTTAGCACTACTTAGTAATATGTATTTTATTATAATTAAAAGTTATTTTTGTTATAGTATTAATATTATTAAATTAATCAATGTTTCGAGAATCAAATGGAAAAAGATTGGATCGAATATTTTTCAGGAACAAACTACACTATTAGACATACATCACTACCATAAATACTAATCTTATCTCTACTTTCAAACAATTAAATATAGATTAACTTATATCCACTAACAATGGACAACTAAATTACACCATCCGTCTATTTTTAGAAATACTTATTTCTCTTAATTTAATTATTATATTTTAACATTTAATGATTAATGAATTTTCAACTTTCCCCTTTTATTTTTTTTAAACACATTCAACAGGTCTGGATCTCAAAACTTGGAGTGCTCATTTGAACAAGAATAGTAATTTATTTCATAATCGAATGAGATATTTTTTCACCATCTAAAATGAAAAGAGTTGCATCACATTAAGACACCAATTCAATAATTAGTAAGAATGAAAACAAACTTCATTTTATGTTTATATATATATATATATATATATATATATATATATATATATATATATATATATTGTAAATAAACATATAATATACATAAATGATGTATATTTTTTTATATTAGACTAACGGCTAAAATTAAACCCATTTGAGACCAAGGCAGCAGCCACATTCCCCTCAATTTCTCATCAGCAGCCCAATACCCAAAGACCCAAAGACCCATTCCAATTAGAGTCAATACCCAAACACCTGTATACCACCAAATTTCACAGAATTATGTAAAGTAATAAACACATAAAAAATCACGAATATTATACCAAAATGCTAATATTGAATGCTATACTTCACCTCTTTCTCATTTGCTTGGCACTACTAGGAAAAGGAAGACAATATGTGAATTAAGTCATCTTTATCATTCTATACCATTGATTCCCTAAGAAAAAGTATTGTATGATATGGTAGATACAATGTTTGGTTAGATTATATTGTTTGTTGTTATTTAGTAAAATTTTAATTGTTTGGTTTGATTGTATATATTATAGTATAAACTAAAATATCCTTAGGTAGAAGGTGATAAAAATTGAATCTGAATTACAAACAGAATTGAATCATAGCAGAAGAGTGGATCTCAATTTCATATCAAACTCACACAGATATGCATTGTATTACACTGTATATTCACATTATAAAATCAGATCAATCTCACATCTATATATACATGTACTAAATGACTTATTTACAGAAAAACCATCTTCTAGAATATTCTTAATAGCCAAACTATCACATCAACTTAACTAACTATCACGTGTAAAACCAATCAAGTTAAGTGTTTGCAATCTCTTTGTTATAATCTCTAATAGTCCCCTTCAAGCTAGGAGATATGAAGATGTTCTTCAATCCTAGCTTGGAAATAAGATGAAAATGTTGATGTCTGCTTAGACCCTTAGTTAGAATATCAGCAGGCTGTTCAGATGAACATAAGTAGTGTAAGACCACAAGACCTTTCAACACCTTTTCTCTAATAAAATGACAATCAATGTCGATATGTTTTGTTCTCTCATGGAACACTGGATTAGCAGCAATCTGAATGGCTGCTTTGCTATCACAATCAATGGAACAGGTAACACCAAGGGTACACTCAGTGTTTTGAACAAACCAATGATCCAGGTAATCTCTGCAACAGTGGAGGCCAAACTCCTATACTCTGCTTCAACAGAGCTTCTGAAAATAGTAAATTGCTTCTTAGATTTTCATGATATTGGAGAATTTCCATACTTGACTGGGTAACCAGCAATTGATCTCCTAGAATTAACACACAATCCTTAATCAGCATCACAATTCGCCTGTAGAGACTCTGTGGATTGTGTTGTCAATAATATCCCAAGTCCTGGTGACTGCTTAACATATATTCACTACTCTAATGGCAGCATTCATGTGAGAAACTTTAGGAGCCTGCATGAATTGGCTGAGGCTTTGGACTGCATAAGATATATCTGGCCTAGTGAGAGTGAGATATAGTAATCTGCCAACTAATCTCTGATATTCACCAGGATCTAATAAAAGTGAATCAGATGCATCTCCGACTAAATCATCAAACTCAGGTGTAGTGAGTTTCAGATTTAATTCTGCATGTGTAGTCACAGGTGAAAAAGTTTCATGGTGATCTAACCCTTCCTTTTGGTTATAACCCTTAGCTACTAATCTGGCCTTAAACCTCTCAACTTGTCCATCAGCTTTGTACTTGATCTTATACACCCATTTGCAACCAATAGCCCTTTTACCAAGAGATAAGTCAACAAGTTCACATGTCTTATTATCTTCTAGCGCCTTAATCTTCTTCTTCATAGCTTAAACCCACCTTTCATCTTTCATAGCCTGATGATAAGTACTTAGTTCTTTCTCCATTAAAGAGTTGGCAATATAACATTGATATGACATTGAAAGACCACTATAATCAACATGCAATTCGACTGTTTAGATTTCCCTTTTTTTGTTAGAACAAAATCATGCTGCCATAATGGAGCCTTGCCTGATCTGCTAGACCTCTTGTGTGTCATTGTATCATGATGATTCATGTGAATTCCTCCTCCTCTTGGCACATTACTGGTGGGAGAAATCTCTGCTACAGGTAAAATAACTGTGGAATCTTCCACTTCAGTGTCATTGATATGTACATTCATAGGAGTTTCTGATTGGCTATCCTCCAAAGATGAAGGTGCAGACTCCAATTCTAGGTCAGCATCTATATGACTTGAATGAATAATATCAGTATCAGGCAAAACATCTGTAGAGTGAGGCTGAAAAGGAAAAATATTTTCAGTAAAGATCACATCTCGACTGATGAAAAAAATATGATGCTCAAGATCATACAATTTGTAGCCTTTCTGCGTAGTTCCATATCCCATCAAGACTGATTTAGTTGCCCTTGGACCAAACTTATCTATCTTTTGTGTATTTGTAGCATAACATAGACACCCTATGATTCTCATGTATGATATATCAGGTTGTTTTCCAAATAACACTTCAAAAAGAGAAACATTATGCAGGACTGATAAAGGCATTCTATTGATAATGTGCACAGCTGTTGATATGCACTCTCCCCAGAATCTAATTGGTATATCTCCTTGGAATCTGATTGCTCTAGTCATTTCTAAGACGTGTCTATGTTTTTTTTCCACTACACCATTCTGTCGAGGTGTGTGTGAACAAGAACTCTGATGTATAATTCCATGATTAGTGAACAAATCAGCACATTGAGAGTTGAAGAACTCCCCTCCATTATCTGACCTCACAGCCTTAATTTGTAAAGCAAACAGAGTTTTAACCATCAAATAAATTGCTGAAGTATAGTGGAAACATTTGTCTTGAAATTAAGTAAAAATACCCAAGTCCATCTGAAATGATCATCAACTAATGTAAGGAAAAATCTCATGTTATTATGTGTAGCAACTTTATAAGGACCCCATACATCCATGTGAATTAGATCAAAGCATCTAGTACTTCTATTGCTACTATTATGAAAGGGAAGTCTAATTTGTCTTGCTAATGAACATACATCACAATGAGTCATGACTGGACTCTTATTTAGCTTAAGCATGCTGCTTTTTCTGATCACATTCAAAGGCACATGGCCTTAATCTCTGATGCCACAATACTTCATCCTCATATTCTCGTGCTGCAACAAATGATCTAGATCTATGTGAAAATTGATCTTGATTCTTCAATAAGTACAATCCATCTTCCTCTTCACCAATCTCCTTCACTTTCCCAGTGAAGAGATCCTGAATGAAGAAGAGATCAGGATAAAATACAATGCAACAATTCAAATCCTTAGTCAATTTAGACACTGATAGGAGATTGAACTTAAAATCAGGCGCACATAAGACATCTTTAATAACATCACCTTTTTTAAGTTGAGAACTGCCTGAATTTGTAATGAGTGTTGTGTCACCTGTAGTTAATTGTACCTTTCCTGGATTGGTCACTGTGGATCCAGGTTTCAATAAGGTACGATCTCTAACCATGTGATTAGAAGCTCTAATATCCACTATCCAATCTAAAGAACAGTGAGCTGCAATATTACAAAAAGAAGTATCTGCAACTGTACTTATCATATTTGCATTAACCTCATTCATGTTGGATTTGTTCAGCATTTGTAAGATTTGATTATATTGATTTGGTGTGAAGTGAGGAGCAGGTCCAACTCCTCCACTTATACTTGGTCCAAATTGAGACTGATGATTGTATGATTCAACTCCAGATCTTTGTTGCCCTTGCATTTGTGAAATCCCTTCTGCTTGTGTTCCACTTGAGGCTTGTGCAATATTAACCCTTTTCTTTCCTTTCCAATTCGAAGGATATCAAATTAACTGAAAGCATATATTCTTTGTATGACACTATATATTACAATGAGTACAGTGTTTTAACTTGTTACAGTCCTCTCTAGTATGCCCTTTCATCTCACAATGGTCACAATAAAGACCACTCCTCTTTGTTAACGACCAGATCCATAACCTCTACCTTCTCTTCCTCTAGAACCTGATCCCCCAAATTGATAACCACGTGATCTATTTGTCAATAATGCAGTAGGGTCAGTTTTCATACCTCCACCAGAATATTCACCACTTAGTGCACGTTGGCTCTCATCTTGTACAGCCATGGCATAGCATTGATTGACACTGGGTGGAGGGTTCATCATAAGTATCTGACTTCTAGCCTGTGCATAGCTTTCATTCAAACCCATAAGGAATTGCAATAATTTTTGCCTACCCATATTATCAGAATAATCCTTCGATCTAACATATTCGCAGGATGGATGAGGTACTATTGAGTCGAATTCATCCCATAAGTCTTTCAGCTTTGAATAATAGACTGAAACATGGGAAATACCTTGGGCATATGTGACTATGGCTTTGTAGAGATGAAAAATTCTGGACATATTAACTTTATCAAATTGTTCCTGCAAATCTAACCAAACTTTAGCTGCATTTGATCGAAAAAGAATTTCACTGACCAAATCCTTGCTGACATTGCTCATTATTCATGAAAGGACCATAGCATTACATTTGTCTCACTGCTTCTTCTCAATCTCAGTCGTGAAACCATCTCTTTTGATGCTGCCGTCGATGAACCCTAATTTGTTCTTCGTGAGCAAATTCAATTGCATCGCCCTACTCCATAACGTATAATTCTCCATTCCTGTAAGTTGTATCCCAATTTGCACCGCTCGTGGTACATCGGAAGAACCCAGAAACAAAGGATGATCATGATCAATCTTCTTCGCCATTGATCATCAACTTTAAACTACAAAGTTGAACTTAGAACAACGATTCTCAATCCCTAAGCTCTGATACCATGATAAAAACTGAATCCAAATTACAAACAAAATTGAACCATAGCAGAAGAATGGATCTCAATTTCATATCAAACTCACACAGATATGCATTGTATTACACTGTATATTCACATTATAAAATCAGATCAATCACACATCTATATATACATGTACTAAATGACTTATTTACAGAAAAAACATCTTGTAGAATATTCTTAATAGCCTAACTAACTATCACATCAACTTAACTAACTATCACGTGTAAAACCAATCAAGTTAAGTGTTTGCGATCTCGTTGTTATAATCTCTAACAGAAGGTTTAACCAGAATTAAATAATAAAAGGTAAATCATAAAATAGTATTTTGAAATATAATGTAAAGATATAATTGGACAAAAAAAATTAAGTAACAATTAAAACACTCTAAAATTGGTTATAGTATAAAATAGGAGTTTTCATTGTTACATAATAATAAAATTTAATAATACAATAGGTTTTCATTGTTACATAATAATAAAATTTAATAATACAATATATTTTAAACAAGCAGTGTAACTAATAACGATACAATACAATACAACACAATGAATAATAATGATCCAAACAGATGGTAAGAAACCGGTAAAACACAATGGATAATAATGATCCACACAGATGGTTAGATGGTAATAAAACAGTAAATGAGGAACCAAATACATTTAGCAAATTATAACCACCACATTGAAACGGAATACGAGAGGAGGCAAAGTACCTTTCTTGGAGCAGAGTTGCCGGAGACGACTATACCACCACCACATGAAAAGAAACAGAATTCAACGTCCGATTTCAAGATGAGGAGCCAATTAAACCCCTGACCAGAGATTTAGCTAGCTTTATAGATACAAAATCGAGCCAAGAAATATAACTACAATATCAAATCAGCTTCATTCTCATGCTTACAACACAGAAATTTACAAGAAAACGGCACTAAGAAAATAGTAATCGAGGAACCAAATACATTGAGAAATGAGGGAATGGGCTGCTGGGTTTGGCCCAAAAAGGGTCTCAAAATCGGCTTAAGCTGAGCCAGAAAAGAGGTTAGATTGGAAAGTGAGAATTTGGCCTAATTCATTGCAATCATAGCCAATTAAACTTAAAGAATATAACCAAATGAGTTAATTAGTTAAATTCAGTCCAAATCTTAAATAAAATAAATTTAAACAAGATTAATGAACTAGTTTTTTAAACTTAACGAAATGAAATAATTAACTTAATTACAAATAAGATAACTTAAAATTAAAATCATAATTTAAACTAAAATAAATTAATAAAATAATTAACTAAAAATGTAAAATATTTTGAGTTGATTTTCAAATATTTATAAAATATATTAATTATATAAAAACATACTTATTGTTTAAAATATTATTAAAATGACCAAAATTACTTTAAAATATTTTAAAAATATTTTCAAAATTATATAAACTAATTATTTCAAATCGTTTGGGATTGATGATTAATTTATATGTTAAAGGACTAATATAGGTGTCAACACATATTATATTTAATCTAACTATCTTATTGGATAACTCGTGAGTTCTACTGAATTATCATGAATTATTGTGATTTTGTATTATCAACATTCGACTTATTTTGTTAATTAATTGTTCACAAATCCTATCATATTAATATGATTTATTAATGTTGGTCAACAACAATGTGTTCTTCAACCTTACGATGATTTGTCTTCTTCAACACTTTCTACTGATCATCACCAACAACGAAGTTTTGAGATATTTAAAGCAAAAATCACTAAATTGGTGTTTGAGCTAAAAAAAATTAGGGGCAATAACACATGTACTTGCTCAATTAAAATTAATTTTAGCCGTTAGTCAAATATATATATATATATATATATATATATATATATATATATATATATATATATATATATGTTTGTAACAAATTTTAACATATGGATAATAAATAAATCATACAAATAAAATTTGAAGAAAAATAATTTTATTCATTCAGATTGTGAGTACAAATCTGTTCCTCCCTTGATTCTATTTTCCTAAGATTTATCCATGATTCGAAGACCGTTAGTGGCGTATTTCTCGAACTAGGATAGAGTTAGACTTGAACTCTCTATATGAATAATCCATCAATTTGCAGATTATTCGAGATCTTGATCTCTTTATGGAATTTCCGAGATGCCTTTTAAAGAATTTAGTACCCTTTGTATAGGCATAAACTAGGGTTTAGGGTTGAGTAGCCTCGAAGAGTCATAATTTGAGTTCACAATTTGTAGAGTCCCAACTCGAATTGAATGCATCTTGTAGAGTCCCAACTCGAATTGAATGCATCTTGTAGAGTCCTACAAAATTTCAATATCTACAAATGCCCCCTGCTTCAAGGCTTGTCGAGTGTAGACTTGATAAAACTCAAAGACGAGGCTTGAAGTACTCATTCTTTCACCTTTGCAGCTTCAGATTTTCATATTTAATTTAAGAGAGAAGAGATGATGGACAGATTTGGTCCCATTGGATGTGCCAATTTTGTTTGCAACAAAATTTTAACATATGGAAAATAAATAAACCATACAAATAAAATATGAAGAAACATGATTTTATTCATTAAGATTAAGTGGTGTATTTCTCGAACTAGGATGATTTTGATTTAGATTTGATCTCTCTATATGAAATTATTCGAGATCTTGATGTCTTTATGAAATTTCCGAGATGTCTTTTAAAGAATTTAGTACCCTTTATATAGGCATAAACTAAAGTTTAGGGTTGAATAGCCTCCAAGAATCCTAATTTGAGTTGAATAGAGTCACAACTCGGATTGAATGCATACCTATTATTATATTAATTATCACCAACTTACCAAAATATTTATTATAAAATTATATTTATAATAATCTTATAAGTAAACTCTATAGATAAATATTTTAGACTATTCAATACTTCAAACTCTTACCGTAATAATAATAATAATACAGACAAAAAGATAACAACAAAATACAATAATTGACCAGTCCTTTGTTGAGCATGGCCAGTGGCCACAAGTGTAAACATCCAGGGACCAACTGATCATGATAAGCTTAGGAGGTTGGTTACTCTTAAAAAAGAAGATATTTATTTTGTGCCTCACATAAATAATACAAATTATATGATTTTTAATTTTACATTTTTTTATATTGATGGATCAAAAGTATTAAGATATGAATTCACTAATTTTAAAAAGGAAAAAAAATCTTAATTTAAATTACGTCATTTTTCAGACATAAAATAAAATCATTTTTATTTTTACTATTCATTAAATTGATGTTTGAGTGTGATGCAATTCTTTTCATTTTAGATGTGAAAAAATATTTTACTCGATGTTGAAATAAATTACTATACTTGTTCAACGAACACCCCAAGTTTTGGGATCCTTTGCGGTAGTTGATTAACTAAAATGAGATGACATACTTTTCTCTTAGGAAAACAAACATTGAGGTGCTGATGAATAATCTTTTTATTACATTAACTACTCCTCACGTATGATACAATTATCTTTTGTATCTTTTAATTGACGTTCAGTAGTCTTTATCTTAATATTTTTTGCAACATTATTTACTATTTTATTTCTTTTCCGTCTTTAGCATTTAACAATTTCTTCTACTACATATCATTCCAATTTACTATTTATATAGAGCTAGTCAAAGTATTTTAATCATGTCAATTTATTTATTTAATTTTGATTTGACGTGATAAAATAGCTCGAACAAAAAGAGTGGTTAATGTGTCGTTTTCATACTTAAAAGAGAGATTTTTATTATGGATAATAAAACTCATACACACCACAAAACAAAAACAAAAAAAACACATGACTAAACATATAACCACCGATTCATCATTATTAATTTCTCATAACTTGGTTGGAATCGAAGAAAATACACCGGTACAAATAGGAACAAAACGCAAATAAACAGTAGTTTTTGGAAAAATAATAATTAAAGACTAGGTACAAATCAAACAAACATGTTGATTATATGTTGGAAATTTAGTATCCTTCTGGCTTGTAGGCAATGAAACTGATGCACTGGACTTGACGAACGTTGTCGAATCCGATAATACGAACCCAGGCTTGTGGGTACGCCTTTTTCGCCTCTTGAACCTCAGCCAACACCTGTGTTGCATCAGTGCACCCAAACATAGGCAACTTCCACATTGTCCAGTATCTACCATCGTAGTATCCTGGTGAGCTGTGGTTCTCACGGTACACAAATCCGCGCTGTACATATATATATTGTTACAAACAACAAAGCTAAATTATTTTCTACTTCAACTAATTAGATAAGATTAAAAAATACCTCAGTCTCGAATTCCAAGCAAGGAACCCATCCATTTTTCAAAAGGTACTCAACTTCCTTAAGCAATTGCTCATCGGACAAGTCAGGAAGGTATGACAATGTCTCGTATTTCTTCATGTTAATTGGTGGCCACACCTACATCAATCAAAATTCCACAATTATAAATAATCGCGTTGAATTTAAATTATATATACTGATAATTGAATTACTTATTTTGAATAACCTGCATGCATCTAACACGTCCACCGTTGCTAGCAAGGGAGGTAATGTCAACGTTGTTGTTCTTCTTAGTAACCGGAAAAGACGCGGCGGATTTGAGTCCGGTGAAGGGTGCGACCATGCTAGCTTGAGCAACATTGCTACGAGTAGCAACGGCTGCCGATGAGACAATTGAGGAAGCCATTGCGTTACTTACTTAGCTATAAAACGTTTTTTTTTTTTACTTCAAAGAAACTTTTTTTTTTTTTAAGATGCTTATTACACAGTGGTATCCTCTCTTTATATAATGATAAGGTTTTAGACTTTTTTTTAAATCTAACGGATAGAAACAAAAGAAGCCTCATCTTAGATGAAGAGTGACCATTGGATTATGTGGCTGTTGATATGTTACAAACTTTATGAAAGATAAGAAATTGGAGCTAAGTGTTTTTATTTTATTTAATAGACAAGAATGGAGGTGCCACGTGTCAGAATGTGGTGAATCTTATCTCATCCAGGATATGAATATGTGATAATGCATAGTTGGTTAATTTTTCTATGTATTTGAGAGTGTAGTTTAGCCTCATCTTGCAGTCTTTTTTGGATTGGACTTAAAGACAGACCATTCCTTGCTGCAGAAGGTCCATATTTTTCTGGATGTATCATTTTCAGTTTTGGGCACTACTAGTTGTTTGAATTTTTTTTTTAAATTTATTTAATATATAAATACGGACAATATACATTTTAATATTTTATATAGTCTCTCTGTCCACTTTTATTTGTCATATTGCGCTTTTCGAAAATCAATTTAACTAATTTTTAAAGTTAAATTAGATCTTAATTCAAT
The DNA here is from genome assembly GCA_016801875.1 of Solanum sitiens. NCBI lineage: Eukaryota > Viridiplantae > Streptophyta > Magnoliopsida > Solanales > Solanaceae > Solanum > Solanum sitiens. The sequence goes on from JABWTJ010000101.1 coordinate 1,290,891, forward strand.
ATTCTTTTAAAAAAACAGATATTCAAAAACTATAAGAAAAGTACTGTATTTTTTTGCGTATCAGTAGGATAAAAATATATATCGTAAAATGTTGGTCAAAATTTTTATAGTTTGACTCTATAAAAGGAAACCATTACAATTAATTGTGGACGGAGGGAGTATGTTACATAATTAAAAAAGTTTAGCGGTAATAATATAATTGTTGCTATATTATATTTAGCAATAATAATAAATTTGGATATTTAGAATTCTATATAAATGCCGCTAAAAGCTTTGTGACTTTGAATGCAATGACAATAACACAAGTATCGCAAAATATTTGTCGCAAAATATTTTTGCAAAAATACTAAAAAAATAAGTTGATTGGCAATAAATATCTCTTTTATTGTACTGTGACGAATTCTTGCCTTTTATAAATGATTATACACTTATATATATGTAATCATTATATATCTTTTAGGGGTTAATAACGCGTATAAGAATATTAATGAATATGAATAGTAATGTTTATGCTGCCTTTTTTTTTATCGATCGATTGTCTAGTTTGTTATATCAAATACTTACATGTATCATATAAATTTCAAAACAATGTACTCCAATAGAGTGTATTAGAATATAGAGGAATAGTACTAGTATATATTGTTAATCTCATGGTGAATATACGGTAATACTGAATATAGTGTATCACTTTGTGTGTGAAATTAATTATATAGGTAACAATTATACATGGGCAAGAAAACACTACCAAACAATAAGTTATATAGTATCAAAGCTAATACAAATAATATTATTTTCTCTAATATCTTTCAGTCAAACTACCTCTAAGTGAAATACTCTTTTACTTTGCAAGTATATATAAATAATTAGTTCAGTTTATTTGATAGATTTTTGAAATTATGCAACTAGATCACTTGTTTCCTACATAACTTGGTGGAGCACCAGTATTACTTTTGCAACTTGGAGATTTTTTTTATCCCCACAAGTCTTTTGAGGAATGCAACATTTCCTCCTATGGCATGAATTAGTATTCTAAGTCTTTTCTATATGCAATCAATCATTTTTAATTGAGCAACTTTCACATATAACAAATACAAAATTTGTATTTGTATGTTATATCTAAGTTTACATAATTGTGTTTCATAGCAAACATGCTATGACTATTTCGATATACATATATACAAAAGAAGTTAGGCAATTTCGCTATACATATATACAAAAGAAGCAATTGTATAATTCGTTGGCTCCTCTTCAGATTGTATAAAGTGTTGGCAGCATATCGTTTATACTCGTTTGTATAAATCGTTGACAACTTCTTAATTCAATTTTATGTGTTTGTATATCTGTATAAATTTGAATTTGTATACAATTGAATTGAAATAAAATATTTGTATATCAAATATCGCTCTTTCTCTCGCTTTATATAAACATAAAATATACATTATATTTTGTATAATATGTGTTTGTATAAAACGAGAAAGAGAGAAAACAAAAGAGAACTTGGCAGCAGAATATGTGTCTGTATATACAATTTTCTCTTGGTTTATACAAATAGAAACACAATTTATACATTTCTGATTGTATAAAGCGAGAGGGGCGAGTGAAAGAGGGAGCGAGCGAGAGTTTGAGGAGAAAGGTGATTGACAAACAGTTTGCTACATAACACAATTAAATCAAAGTGTGGTTATAGCATTTAATTTAAATTAATAGTTTGTCATTACATACAATTTTCCCTTTTTAATTTCCCAAAACAAGGAAATATTAGATTATTTTCAGCCTATTGTATTTTCTACGATACATATATTGGACTAAATTATTCGATATAACAAAAAGAGTTTTAATTTCTCAAAACAAGGAAATATTAGACTATTTTTAGCCTATTGTATTTTCTACGATACATATGTTGGACTAAATTATTCGATATAACAAAAAGTACATTATGCTCAGCAAAAAACATATATTTGATTATATTACCGACAGTGAACTTTTCTTAGTGCAAAACTTGAAACTCACATCCCAAAAGCTAGCTCAAAGGGAAGAGGATTATTCAATCCTTATAAGGAGTCTACCCATCTCATTAACCATTAATGTGGGACTTGTGTCATTCTTTAACAAGTTGCTTTATAGGTGTGTTTGGTATGAAGAAAAATATTTTCCATGGAAAATGTTTTTCTGGAAAACAAGTAGACTTTTGACTTATTTTCTCATGTTTGGTTGGTGAGTCGAAAATATTTTCCGGAAATGATTTTTAGTGTTTGATTTATGAATGAAAAATATTTTTGAGAGACATCTTTTATTTTACTAGAGTAGAAAATAATTTATGAAATTGAAAATATTTTTTAAAAACAACTTTTTTTGGGTGGTGGTGGGGGTTTGGGAGGGGGGAGGGGGATAGTGGATGGGGGTAGGAGTGAAAAAATAAAAATTTGAAGTTGATATTATTTTTAAAAAACAAAATTAACTTTTTTATGGATTGGGGGTGGGTGGGTGGGGGGCTGGCCGGGGGGGTAGGAGTTTGAAAATAAAATTTTGAAGTTAAAAAAAATTTTGAAAAGCAAAATTAAATTTTTTTTTTTTTTTGGGGTGGGGGTGGATGGCCGGGGGTTGGGGGGGCCAGGGATTGGGTAAAAATTAAAATTTTAAAATCAAAAAATTTTTTTTTTCTAAAATTGTTGTTTTTCCCCCAAAAAAATATAATTTCAAATTGGAGAAGAGTTTTGGAAAATGTTTTCCAAAATTTTTTGAAGGGAAGTCATTTTCCTTAATTTTGAGGAAAATCAGTTGATTTGAAAAATATTTTTCAAAATTTTTATCCCAACCAAACATAAAAAATTGAAAAACATTTTTTCAAAAAATATTTTCCTCATACCAAACACACTCATAATCTCCTTTGTTCCCAAAGGTAATAGGGATGAAAAAGTCTCTTCTTTTTTTTCGTTAATGACATCCATCTAGGCTTTCACCTTTGGTGGTGAGTGATGGGGATTCGATGTAGACCCCTATTGTGTTTATTTAAAGAAAAATAAAGTACATTGGAAGAGTTCAACTACCAAAACTTCCCAGAACAATATTGATCCAAGAGCTATAAAAAAAATTAAAAACTAAAAGAATGGACCGGTTAAATTGGTGGAGTGTGGTTTGGTTGATCGGGAAGTTAGAGTAGCACATTCTGTATAAATCTTTTTGATCCGTTGTGCGAGTGCTAAAATTGCAACAATCTTGTTATAATTGTTGCAAAAGTATTACAAATTTGATAACTAATAACAAAAACGACAACAAAATTAACTTATAAAATAAAATATTCTGTGGTGGCGGGTTATTGCTTTGAAAGCAATTTTTGCTAATGTAGGATAATTATTTGAAAATACATATCAATTTATTTTGAATCACTTATAAATTTAGAAAATGTAAAAGTCTGCAGCCAGGGGAGGAGCCATCTTGGTACAAGGGGTTCATCCGAACCCTATTCGATGGAAAACTATACTATTTATATATGGTTAAAATAATATTTTATGTATATGTAGTAGATATCAAACTCTCTTCGACTACTCCTTGTATTTGTTTCTACGAATTTTGTACCTCTTAATGAAAATCCTGACTCGGCCACTATCTGCAGTTGTGTGTGCCAATTGTCAATTAGAAGTTGTAACCCTTGTGTTGTCCTGAGAGTGTCTAATTTGCCATATATAATGGTTAAAATGAGGTGAAGGACAAATTTAATTTTGGCTGAGGCGCACTTATTGTCAGTTGTGTCATGTGTGAGGCCTTTTTGGCTTGCCATTTGTATGTGTGGGCCTGTACTCTATTTGTTTATATCGGTAGTAGAAGGTAACGAACTAGAGACTCAGAGAGAGATCAAAAGCAAAACTCAACAAGGAGAAGACGAAACTCAGGTGCTACACTAAACTAGGTATTACCTCTCTTAAAATTTTAATCTTTTTCTTTTACTTGCATTTTTGTTTTAAAAAAAATTCTTTATCTACAGTGTCTTAAAATGTGAAACGGAATTTTTATAGATTCATCTTTTTATTGTGAGTTATAAAAATTAATAGTTAAGAAAAATAATCAAATAAATTTGTGAAAGCACATGATAATAATAGTATGAATGTATTTTCTTTACATCGAGAGGTAGAACCAGTGTTTTAAAAAACGTTTTTGGGATCGAGTCTTGGGGCAGGACGTACCAAAAACGCTTCGGGGCGTAAATGAAAGACGTAGATCCATAAGGTATAAGTCCTAAAGTTTGAGGCGTAAAATGTAAGTCCTGGGCGTAAAAACGTATACCAGGGCGTTTTAATTTATTTTTCAAAACTTTTTTTGCTTTAAATCATATTTTACTATTGGTATATTGATATTTCTCAAATAATAATCATAATATTTTTTTTCTTCATTATTGATTTTTAGTGCTTATCTCAAATAAAAATCATAAATCATTGAAAGATTTACTTTTGCTTTTTTTATTAGTATAAAACTATAAAATTGAAAGTTCTTCAAACAACAACGAAAAATACAACACAACAAAAGTTGAGTCGAGGTTTGCTTTCGTAGTTCCTGTAGTGACCTTTTCTTTGTGAATTAATTTTCACAAAAGATAACACTTGATCTTCATTACAATATTTGATTTCATAATTATGAATGTTTTGAAGTTGTTCAAATTTAATTTATATATATGTTTAATTTTTGCATTATGATATGAAATGGAATGAGAATTTTATATCCTTAAATTTAGAGTAAAATTTATATAACATGTAATTATTCTTGCATGCTTTGAAGTCTCATTTTTATCTTGTTCTTTATTAAAGCACGAAACTTAATATTCTAGGGTATGTAATTAGTAATATTAGATGAATAGTTCCAATAAGTTAAGTTACTTGAGAAAATTAAGCGAAAGGTGTCAAATAAGTCTCGTTATTGTTTTTGGTGACAGATTGACCAAGGGCCGGTCAAATCCTCTTTAAAATGTAATTAACTAATTATGGGACCAAATTAACATTTGTAAAACTTTCTAATCTTTTATAAAATACAAAAAAAAAACTTTTATAATTCAAACCAAATCATTTTAAAAGAAAAATCTTTTCATCTTCCCTCCTCTCTTCTCTCTCTTCTTTTCTTCCTCCCTTAGGTGATTGTTCATCTTCTTCCTTAGAAATTCGAAAATCCGTCGTTACTCTTCCTCTGCAGTTGTTACTCTTCCTCTCCAGTCCTCCATTACTCTCTCATCTTTCTGAATCGTAATCGTGTTCGACTAGAAATGGGTAAGTTATTTTTTTGAAATACTTTACGATTTTCGAAGTTTTTTTCTTGGATTAATGAACAATAAATTATTCTGTAGGTGTAAAAAATGAATAATCGACTTAATGGTGTGTATTATTTATCATTTTTGAAAGAAAATCAGCCAATTCAAAAAATCCTTATTTTGAGGAGATGTATATGTATTGTATTGTTATCATTCAGTGAAAAATCATTTTTTGTTGATGTTGTTGTTCTTTTTTTTGGCCATTTTATTGATATGATTTTAGAAATATAGTGTTGTTTACACTGTTCAGGTGTCCAAAATACATTTAGCGTATGTTGCCACATTTTAGTGATATGTTGGTTATCTGTTGCCACATAAGATTCAAATTTGCAATAATCTGTACAGACGTGTCAACATATGATGCATCTGTTGCTACATATGTTGCGCAACAGCAGGTATATATGTTGCAACATATTCATAATTTATCGCAACAGACTATCCATCGGTTGCAACATACTGCTATTATTATTTTATAATGAATTGTAAAATTGATATGTTGGTCATATGTTGACACATAAGATTCAAATATTGCAATAATCTTTACAGATGTATCAACATATGATGCATCTGTTGCTACATAAGATGTATATGTTGCGCAACAGCAGGTACATATGTGGCAACATATTGAATTGTAAAATCTCAATATTTTTTTATTTACCTTGTAGATGAAATGATACAAGAACCTTCATCCATGACACAATTCAATCTTCTAACATGAAATGCTCTTTTTATCTATGCGAAGAATGTGAGCAACAACTTAATTATTTTATTAGTCGTGTTAAAAAACTCACTGATATTTTTAAGGAAATGTCTCATAATATTGATGTGCAAAGATCCAAGAAGACTTCACAGCCTTTAAAATGTAGGAGGTTAAAAAAATCTATTTCTCAAATACTTTCTATGATTATTGAGAAGAAAAAAAAGGAGAAGAAGCCAAAGGAGGAGAAGGAGAAGGAGGATAAGGAAAAGGAGAAGAATGCAAAGGAGGAGAAGGAGAAGGAGAGGGAGAAGAAGGCAAATGAAGAGAAGGAGAAGGAGAAAAAGGCAAAACAGGAGAAGGAGAAGGAGAAGAAGAAGAAGGCAAAGGAGATGGAGATGGAGAAGCAGAAGGAGAAGGATAAGGAGAAGAAGAAGAAGGCAACGGAGAATGAGAAGGAGAAGGAGAAGGTGAAGCAGAAAGAAAAAACAAAAGCGAAAAAGAAAGGGAAGAATGTCGAAGTTGTCAGTTGTGATGTGAAGCGACAATATCCATTTGAAGGTTTTAACATTGACGGCGAGGGTCCAACTAAACTAATGTCATCCTTCTCGCAATGGATAACGAGGGTCTTTACAAGCATCATGCAAAAAAGTAAGTAAATTAAAACCTTGGAACTATTATTAGAATTTCTTCTTGTTGTCCAATAAACAATGATTTATAATAATTACACAATTGCAGAGGAAACAAGAAAGATCACTACTTAGCCAGTTGCTCAAAATTTGAATTTGACCAACTTGATTTAGTAGTTGCATTTCCAATGAATAAGGACTGGTTCTACGTAATGTCTCAACCCAATAGGTGCTGGAATGATGAGGTAAATCCATGCCCACTTTTATATGTATTGTTTAGTACATGAATATATACAATTAAATTGATACACTTGTTTGATGCATGTGTGCAGTATGTGGATGTCATATTTTACTATTTGCGTAAGAAGTCGGAGCAAAAGATTCAGTCTAAATATCAATATACCACCACTAGTTGTTTTTTCAAAACATACATTGACAATTCTAGTGAATATGAGGATAAAATAATTGACATATTGAAAGGGTATGCTATACCTTCTGGAATGCCTTGGCACTTGACGGATGATGTTTATGTCCCTGTAAATAGTAATGGGGAATTCCATTGGGTCTTGACAGTCGTTTCATTGAAGGAACGGTGCATAAAAGTGTATGATTCCATGTCCTCAAATAGGTCTACTAGAAAACTATCCTCCGAGATTCAAAAGATGGCTACAATGTTGCCAAAGTACCTTGAGTTGAGTGGATTTTTTTAGCAAAATGAGCGAACCAACTGGTCAGTTCTTAAATGTTATCAAGGAAAGAACAAATCTCACCCATTCGAAGTCAGTCATGTTACTGGTATTACCCAACAAGAAAGCAGTAGTCTGTAAGTATCACAATATTATTCTGTCTTACGACTATCGAAATTTAATGTTATTATATTTTCTGATTGATGATATACCATGCAGAGATTGTGGAATTTTTGTTGCTGCATACGCTGAGTATTTGAGTGATAGATTACAAGTACCATCATGTGGAATTAGTGCTGACACCCTTCGCTTGAGATATGCTTCACTCCTATGGAATTATGGGATTGTAAAGGCTCAAAATGGTTATGTTAGTGACAATGAAGACCCAGAGATGCGTAGAACTAAAAAAAAAGCTAAGATCGATGAAAATGTTGTGTTTACAACCATTGATTAGATACATAGGTGGTTATGTATTAAAATATTTTTTATGATTATTTTGATTTTGTTTAAACAAATGTCAATTATGATGGAAATGATCAAAATTATATGTGGCAACAGAGCGAATCATCTGTAGCAACAGATAGTATATGCGTCGCAACATATGTAATTTCTGTAGTAATAAACACGATAAAATTATATGTTGCAACAGATCGTATATATGTAGCAACATATAGTATATATGTGACAACATATGTCACACTTTGAATTGTCCTAATTAAAAAAAAAATTAAGCGGCTTTAATAATTTTAATTTTCCCTCGCTCCTCTCCTCTCCTCTCCCCTCTCTCTCCTCTCTCCTCTCTTTTCTATAAATGTTTCATTTCGTATTCCAAGATTTATTTAAGTTCTCCTCTCCCTTTGCCAGTACAGTACAGTAGACTTCTCCGATCCTTCTCTTCTCTTCTTCTCTTCCTTCATTCACAGATCATCTTCTACAGCAAAGGCGGTGTTGTGTTGTTCTCATAATTTCTACTTTATCGTTGATATATATCTTATCAGGTAATATTTAATTAGGGTTTTATCTGCTTATTGCCCTGTTTTGACTTGTGATTGTAGCTCATGTGTGTGTGGCTTTCAAATATTTTATTTTTGTGGTTGCAGATACAAATATAATGGCTCCTATCAAAAGAAAACTTGATATTGATATATCTGACCAAACAAAGATCCAGAAGAAGACTAGGTCTAAAATTTCTAGGAAGAGGAACGAAAATACTACACTTTTAGAAAATCTTGCAACTGAAGCAGTTTCTTCTTCTCAAGCAGAAGTAGAATTTTGTCAAAAGGAATATGAACAAAGACAAGTAATGGAGGAAGAAGATGGAAAACAAGAAGGAGTTGAGAAACAAGAAAAAATAAATGAAGTTCAGTAAGAAGAAGGGGAAAATACAGAGGTAGTATTTGTGGCACAACAAAAAAAAATGAAGTTCATGAGGAAGAACAAGAACTTCATGAAGAGTTCAATGCTAGTGGTGATGATGGGATTAAAATCATCAATGCAGACACTTTCCCTGTGCATCTGCAGCTTGATGCTAATGGTGACAGCATCATTAGGTCTGTCCTGGAAAGACCTTTCGTCAAATTCAGGGATATCCTCAAGAGAAATCAATTGGAAGATTTTTTCAGAAATAGCTGTTTTGGTCATTTTCTTGATTTACTCATTGATCCGCTTTCACGTTTTCAAATGACCATCGTGTATGAACTTCTGAAAAGAAGGTTCATTTTTGAAAATCCCAATAAAAAGGATGAGATTCTAATTAATTATTGTGGCATGCCAGTTTTCTTTGGCTACATTGTTAAAACAGAATCACGAAAAAAGAAAATAGTTAAAGAAGTAGCAAAAGCAGGACAACAGTCACTGCCAACTGAGGAGCAGGACTTGATGTCCCTTGTTGGCAAAAGCTTTAAAAATTCTGACTTATTAAGTTTGTTGGAACGGGAGGATACACCAAGGAAGCACAAGAAGTCATTGTGCTTACTTTGGTTTACACATAATATTCTTTTGCCGAAGAATCCGGGAAACAACATACTTTTAAAGTATGTCAATTTCTGTCAGGATATTGAAGCTTTCAAGAGCTACCCGTGGGGTCATGAGAGCTTTCATCTAACTATCGACTACATGTTGAAGCCTTTAGGAGAAAAGACCAGTAATTTGTTTGGGTTTCCATGGGCTTTTATGGTAAAGCTGAATGTTTTTAATCTTTTTACATTATATTAAGTAATAATTCAAAATTTGATTATTGACAGGTTTTCCTTTTTTACAGGCCTGGACATTTGAAGTCATTCCTTAGTTGACCAACCAAGTAATTGCAGTAGAAGAGAGATCATCCCCAAGGATGATGAGATGGTTGATGGCAAGAACAAAAACTACCAAAGAAGGGCATATTCCAGATCTTTTTAACCCTCCTTTTGATGCAGTAAGTTATTATTAGTATATTACAGACATATGTTGCTACATTTGTGTCACATGTTGCTACAGATGATTCATCTGTTGCTATATGTGACACAAATATTGCTACAGACGAGTCATGTGTTGCGACATGTGACACATGTTGGTACAGAGGATTCATCTGTAGCAACATTTGTGACACATGTAGCAACAGACAATTCATCTGTAGCAACATTTGTGGCACATGTTACTACAGACGAGTCATGTGTCGCAATATGTGACACATGTTGCTACAGATGAATCATCTGTAGCAACAGATAATTCTTACTGATGACTCATTTTTACAATTTTAGGTTGTCCATCCATGGATTACCCCAACAGAAGAGGAATTGCAAATGCCATATCTAATAACTCTGGGGTTGGTTGAAACCATTTTTGATCCTGTTGTGGATAGAGTTAAAATGGTGTTGGCTGGAGCAACAACCATCAAAAGAGAGAGAGTTCCTAATGAAGTCCTTAATGAATTAGTTGTTTTTTATGGTACTGATGCTGATGATGGTGCTGGTGTTGGTGTTGATAATGGTGTTGGTGTTGGTGCTGCTGCTGCTGGTGCTGGTGTTGGTGCTGGTGCAGGACAACACGAGGGGGCTACCTCTTGTAGACGATGTTGTGGCTTTCTCTGTGAGAAGTGTAAGAAATATGATGAAGATTCTGTAACGGCCTGTATTTTTGTATGTGGTAGTTCTATTCATGTTATACTTGACTTATACTTATAGTGTAGGTGAGGGATCATGTTTCTTACATGATTAGTGTTGGTTTAAACTAGCTTGGAAGGTGATGTAATGCCTTGCACGTTTTAGCATATGTATTGCAAGTTAACTCCGATGGAAAGTATTTAAGTAATTATAGTAAGGTGGTAATTGAGCTAGCAGCTGCATCACTTGATCTATATTATAGTTACAGGGCCCAAGTTTGATTGACCAGATTTAGGCTTATATTTAGGGGCTCATTTGAAGCCCAAACCTATTAAAGAAAATGTGAATGAAAGAAGGCCCAACAGCCAAATCTGCCAATTGGCCATTACGGATAAAGCCCAAGTGAAACTAAGTAAGTACATGACCTCCTAAGATTTGTTTTACCATGTTATTGGGCCAAGTGTGTACCACCTACTTGCACTAATCTGTCCCAAGCTGATTAAAAGAACAAAGGAAAAATGGACAGCCAAGGTCCAATAATATTAAGTCCAAAAGGGCCCAAGTTAAAAAGACAAGTAGGTGGGGCACCTACTTGACATTATTTGGCCCAAAATTGGTCAAGAGTGTCGGCCATAACACCTTCTTTTTCAAAGGATAAGGATCAAGTCTTATTCTCCATTTTGAACTTGCAAAATTTCAGATTTTCTTAAGTTTCTTTCTTGGTCTCTCTTGGCTTCAATAAGCAGCCCTAAAACACCTTAGGGATTCTTCAGTGCTGTCTCATTTTCAAGTAAGAAGTTTGAAGGAGAGTTTGAATTCTTGAAGTACAAGTTTAGAGGATAAATTTCCAGAATTAAGGTAAGACTTCAACCCATTTGTTTTCCTCTCTTTGATCATGTTTGGATTGGAGAATTTTGTATATATTTATCAAGAATTCATGGATGATGATAAATCTTTGAGTCAATATTCTCCTATTATGCTGAAAGATTTGAGATTGTTAGTGGCTGCCTTATGAATATTGTTGTTGAGGGCTGTTTGGGTATCTCTGGAAATGATGTTTGAAGTTGTATTAATGTGTAGAGGAAGGGTGTGGTGGTTCACCATTTATGTAAGGGTTGTATGGGCCTGATTTCCATCAAATATTTTTAGCTACTGTTTTGGAGAACCTTATTGTGATTAGCTGCTGATGTTAGCTTAATCATGACTTATGTTGTAGATTAGCACCCATTAAGGAAGGCTGAATCGTGATAGTGGTATTGGTCATAAATATAAGGTATGTAAGGCTATTCGATTATATATCCTTTTGGCATGAAATCTGCCACCTGCAATTAATATCAATGAAGTGATTCTCATAAGTTCTATTTCTAGAAAAGAAAGCATGGTGGCAGCGTACTATCTCCAAATAGCTAACAATATTTCTTTCCCCATTCTAAGTACATGGAACTACTTCATTATATGTTCACTACTCTATACTTGTGTAATTTTCCCTTGTGCTGTTATAGAAATGGTATTTGCAAAAGAAAGTTTGATGAATCCTTCTCCTAAGCCAATTGAAGTCAATTGTGCCATTAAGGTCTTAAAGTAAGGTGTTGATGTTTCATAGCTCCTTATGTCATTGTTACTGCCTCAAAGTATTGTTTTCATGTATTCCACTACTGTTCCGTAATTTCATGTCTCCAAGATGATTATGACCACCAAATCAACATCTCAAAATGTTACGATTATCCAAAATAACATCTCAAAAGAGTTATGAACTGATTAACAATAATCTCAAAGATTAAAGAATCTAAGTGAAGAAATCTATTTAATTAAGGGTGGCAGCTTAGGGGCGAAAGCCTAGCATGGGCCGATCCCTATTGGTATAGAAGGGTGGCAGCTCAGGGGCAAAAGCCTAGCATGGGCCGATCCCAAGTTGTGTAATTATGAGGACCGCATCCCAGGGGTTAATACGCCTAGCATGGGTCATCCTCTTCTACCACTGATCAGCTGGTCACTTGTATCACAAGCCCAACAAAGATTATAACATACAAAGAAGGTAAAGAAAAGAATGTAGCTTACTTGATTCCACAAGAGTAAGCAAAGGTGGTCTTCTCTCCTAATCTATGCACTCATATGTTGCTACTTGATTTCATTTGTGCCTTGTATTACATATACTTTTTGCCTTACATATTTAGTACATTTTTCGTACTGACGTCCCGTATTGGGGACGCTGCATTTCATGCTGCAGGCTCAGGTACTCCAGCTAGTAGACCTCCTCAGTAGGAGCACTCGAAATTCTGCTACTTTTGGTGAGCTCCAAGTTGATTCGGAGCTTTATTAAGTCCTTGGTAAATTCGTTTGGTATTGTATCGTAGTTAAGGGTAAGGCGGGGTCTGTCCCGACCTACTCTAGTCTTCTATCTTTTAGAGGCTTTGTAGACGTATGTACATGGTTCAGTTGTGTCTTAAGGAGTTGTGGTCTAAACGGCCAAGTCTTGTATATAACTTTTGGACCTACTTACGTTGGTTTATATCGCTGCATCCAAAGTTAACTTGTCTCAATTGTTATAGTATATGCTCAGTAAGAACAGGTTGCAGGTTGGTTCTCTCGGGCCTTTAGGGCATCGGGTGCCTGTCCATCTTAATGGATTTTGAGGCGTGACAGATTCTATTATGTATCTACAAAAATTGAATGAAGCTGTCAATGAATTAAAAAACAAGAGGGGTGTGAAGGGCATTCTATCAAAGAATGTGCGACATGCATATACTCCAAAGGCCAAGCGGAGAAAAGAATCATTTGCCAAGGCAATGCAAAATTTAAAGAGGAAGATGTTTGGAGAAATTCCAAGGTCCGTAATAGAGGAAGTGGTGACGAAGTATAAAAAGTTGAATATTTATAGGCGTCCCTCTGTAGCTGAAAGAGAAGCAATAATTAAGGTGACCAGTGCAAAGGATATTCGAATGGAATATGGCATGCATGTTTTTACCGGTCAAGATTTCAGGAACATGACAAGCCTAGAAGTTTGGTGGGAAGACTGGGTAATCCTACTTTTTATATTATTAACTATTTCTTATATCTTTTCAGTGACTACTCTTCCTAACTATTTAATATTATTTTTTATTTCAGTATATTGACGAAATCCTTAACCTCATGCGTCAGAGGCATTGGAAATACCCGGACTACTATGATCCAGAGATAGAATCCTGGATCTCAACTTCTATATGAACTTCCTACATAGATATAAACAAATGAGCGATGAGGCAACAATCGCTGGTGGTAAAAGCATGAGGCAGTTACTAGATGACTTTGTATGGGATGATGATATGATTGACTATGTTAGGGGCATTAGGCCAACTCCTGGACACATGGATTGGATTGATGCAAAAAGGATTTTTACAGTCATGAACACGTCGGATAACCATTTCGTGACTCTCGAGATTCTCTTGCACGAGGGATTGATCAATATTTATGACTGCAACCTTGTGGTTACGGAACATGACAAGTTTTTTACACTCATGCAACCTTTCTTTGAGTTGCTGCCTAAATTGCTGAAGCATAGTGGAATAATGAATCATTTGCCAGAGAAGTTGCTCACTCAACCATGGGAATTTAACGGTCGAATAGAACCTATGGTACAAAATGTAAATGGATCGGCGTGCGGGTCATATTCCATTGCATTCATTGAGCATTTGATTAGTCGGACAGAATTGCATCCACTCAGTTCACTGTTATGTGACAATCTAATTAAACGGATGCAATTTATTTGGGTTAATGGGATAATATCTCAGAGCTTAAAGCCTTGATATTATGCTTGTAATTAAAGACAATGCTTAATTTATCAATTATGTTGTTTTATTTTATCTTAAAGACATTGTAATTAAAGACTGTTTATTTCATCAATTTGTCTGCCACAACATTTGGCATATGTTGCTACAGATGATTACATGTAGCAACATTTGAATCATATGTTGCTACATATGATTATATGTAGCAACATTTGAGCCATATGTTGCTACATATGACCGCTCTGTTGTGAAAATAAATCACATATTGCTACATATGACTATAATATGTTATAATAGTCAACTGTTGCAACATATATAACAATATGTTGGAAACGCGAATGCAAATTATTGAAAAAATTGCAGGTACTCAGATCAGATGATAATGAATTGATTTTAAATAGCTATTAATTGTACTTACCAGAAACAATGGTGTATAACGCTTATGCAGTAATTCCAATTGAATAAAATGAAATTTGGTCCACCAGTTACAGATTAGGTAAAAAACTGATTCAAGAAGAAGAAAGCACAAGCACTACCAGCGAAGACCCGCAATGTACGAAAATAAGAAGAAGAAGAGGAGGAAGATGAAGAGAGCAGGAAGAAAAGAAAGCAAGCAAGCAAAGACGAGAGCAGAAGAAGAAGAAGAAGAAGAGGACGAATACGATGGCTGGAGGCGGGGAAAAAAGCTTTTATTTTCTCTTTTGGCTCGATATTTCCCATCAAAATTGGTTAAATTAGGTTTGGTATAGTCAATTTACCATTTTACCCCTCATTTAATTCCCACCAAAAGTTGGTTAAATTAGGTATTGTGAAATTAACCTTTTACCCTTCATTTAATTTAGTGGACCAAACTGTCAACTTATAAACTTGAGGGCAACTCCACAATCCTTAATCATTAATCACATAATTGTCACCTACACCCAATACTTAAGACTTATGTCACCACCCATTTGTTTTGAAACTTTAATGTCACCATTTTTTTAAAATCCCAAGTTACTTCTCCACTTTATATATTAATAAAATTGTATCAATTATTTTTTTTAAAAAAAGAAGAATAAAAAATAAAAATAAAAAAAATCAAATCACAAATTTCATTGCATTTCTTCTAATGTGAAACTTTAGAAAATTTTCAATTAATTGATTTATGTTGATTTTTTTTATTTTGAAAAAAAAAAAAGAAAAAAGAAAAAATTTAAATAAAAGGAAAAGACATAAAAATTTATAATGGATAAAAAGTGAAAAAATATAAGAAGTAAAAATATAAAACAAAAAGATGTAAAAAAAAGAAAAATAAGGAAAAGATAAATAAGAGAAACATAATGAGACAAAAAAAACAACAAAGAACAGAATATATGAAGAAAAAACAACAAAATATAAAATAATAATCAAAACAAAAAAAATTAAGAAAAGGCTTGAAGGGTCGGAGGCACAAAGTCAAGGAAAAACAAAAGAAAATATATAGTTTATTATTATTATTTTTTGTTAGTTCATATAATAATAATAATTAAATTTTATCTCAATTAAGAATGTGGTTACACATCTTTTTTTTGAGATATTTAAGAAACTCAAGGATGCGGTTACGCATCTTGGTCAAATTTTTATAATTTAACTTTCGTTAATTTAAATAAAAATAGGTGTAAATTGAGATTATTAAGTGTGATGAACTCGCGAGAGGAAGACAGTTATGTCTCCTAATGTCAAGATTAAGAATGCAATTATGCATCCGATTTAAGATTGACAAAATTTAACAATTAAAATTTAAAAATAAGTAGACCATAGTCTTTAGACACAAATTATCCAAAAAAATATATCAAAATAAGTAGAAGTCAATAAAAGCAACCGTGCTAAAATCACGGGACTCGAAGTATGCCTAATACCTTTCCCTCGGTCAACAGAATTCCTTACCCGAATTTCTAGTTCGCAGACCAAAATAAAGAGTCATTTTCTTTTGACTTGGAACACCATAACTCAATTTCAAGGGGCGACTCAATTTTTTTTATAAAAATAATCTCTAAATCAATACCGTCACTTAAATTGGAAAAAACCTTCCGCCGCCGCACAATAAGGAGTGGGACAAATATTATTCACTTTTTTTTTTCAAAAAAAATATCGAAAGCATGAAGTTCAAAATATACCATTAATATTATTGCAATAGTTAATTGACATTTAATATTATTGGTTCATTATATAATTTTTTATTAGTTGATGTCAATTAGCGTTCATCAGTAATTTGTATATCAATATTTTTTTTAAATGTATATGTTATAAGTATTCAAAATTGATAACATTATACTATATTTTAAACATATTTTTCATAACATAAAAAAAATATTTAATTATGATAAAAGATTTTTAAGTGTAAAAATTTATTCTTAATAAACTCATATTTATTAAAAAGTGGGTTTAATGAATTAAATTAGTATATTATTAGAAATAAAGATTTAAATGACATGTCATGTCAACTAGGAGAGAGTGAGACTTTTGAAGTGTCAAGTATATTTGAAGGAAAACAGCGATAGTTGAGTGATATTATGATCTTAAATGAAACATAAATGATATTTTAAGACAATTTTCTTAACTTAGGTGACTATTTAGCTGATTGCGATTGTGCTTGTTGATTTCTCATTTTAATTATTCGTAGTTCTTTAAAATTTTAGAATAAAATATAATTTTATATTAAATAAAGAATTTGAAATAAATAAATAAATTTATATTACACGAAAATTATATAAGGTGATTATTTTGGGGAAAAAATGAATTTATATTCTGAAATAACAAAATAAAATAAAAATAAAATAATAAGTAAATTGAGTCATTGAGGACTCAAGATGATTCCTTTTTAGAAAGTAAATAGAGAATTAAAATGGAGTTAATTATTTGAAAAAATAAAAAAAATTATATTCTGAGAGTAAAATAAAATACCAAACACTTTATTTTTTAATATAGCTGAATACATTATATTTGCATGTGTACAAAATATATTATATCTGAAACTCTTATTTAGTCAGGAATAGTTTCCATCCCTTGAGGTACTTTTTTCAATCCTTTGCTTTGCTTTGATAAATTACATATGGATTTTTATTTGTATGTAAATACAATACATTGTACTCGTGTATCATATGATACTTGTATCATCATCGAGAACCACGTCAATTTCCACCAAAAATCACTTGTATGTCACTGTAATTTACTCTCTCCGTCCACAATTATTTAGCATATATATTAAAAATAAATTTCCAAGATTAATTATCAATTTAAATAATCAAGAAATAATTAATCACTTTTCTCTAAATTTGTCCTTAATGATAATGTAGTTCAATTGGAAAGTTAGGTAAACTTTTTATATTCTTGATAGAATTATATTAGTCAAATTAAACATTGTATTAAATTTTTCTTGAGAGATGTAAATGACCTTAACATGACAAAATAATTATAGCCGGAAGGAATATAAAATTCACTTATATCTCATATTTGAAATAAAGAAATGCCTGTATTAAATGTATTTGCTATTTAACTCAAACTCAAGTCATATAATTTAGATTTTTTTTCAAAGATAAATGATATATATATATATATATATATATATATATATATATATATATATATATATATATATATATTACGTAAACAACAAGGCAAAATAGGACACATGGACTAAACATTAGACTGTGAACTTTCAAGACTCTAGCTTCATTAATTAATGTCTCATGCAGTAGGGTAAGTTTTGGGTCGTGAGTTGTTCTTGTGGACCGATTCAATTTAATCTGTTTTGTTTTATTCAATTTAATTAATTAATTAATTAATTGGTTAATTCTCTTAAAAGGATATGAGGGAACAATTAACTGTCCAACCTCCTCTTAAAAGACTCCAAGAAGTAATTTGAAAGAGACATGTGAACGTAAAATAGAAGAAAGGGAGAACGTGAGAAACGTTAAGAACAAAATATCAATATAGAGATAGAGAAGAAAAATTCTTACACAAATCAATCTATACTCTAAGGAGACTCTTAGTTTGTGAACAAAAAACAATCTTT
The DNA here is from genome assembly GCA_016801875.1 of Solanum sitiens. NCBI lineage: Eukaryota > Viridiplantae > Streptophyta > Magnoliopsida > Solanales > Solanaceae > Solanum > Solanum sitiens. The sequence continues at coordinate 1,309,073 of JABWTJ010000101.1, forward strand.
GTTTCCTTGTGATTCAAAGAGAGATCTAGAGCAATTCATTTCGACAATAAAATCAACAATAAATATTTCGTTACAAAGTATAAGGTGCACTTCTTGTTGTTGTTTTGCCTTTAAAATTTCTTCAAGTAGTAGCAATAATTAATTGAGTAAAACTAGTGGTACTTGCTCACCAAATGAAACGTGTGTTTGCAGATAAAAGTTTACAATTCCCCCTTTAACGTAAACCAACCTATAAATTACTCCCTCCATTTCACGAAGAATAATCTAGTTTGACTTGGCACGGAGTTTAAGAGTATAAAGAAGACTTTTGAATCTTGTGGTTCTAAATTAAAGTTAGGTCAAATGTACAAAATTGCCCTTTGATCTTGTAGCCTTAAACATGCCACGTGGAAAGTTGTTACCAAAAAAAAGAAAGAGGTCATTCTTTTTGAAACGTACTAAAAAGAAAAGGAGGTCATTCTTTTTTAAACGGGGGGAGTAATTTTTTTGATCAATAATACCAATATAGAACACCTAAAAGCAAAAAATGATAAAAATATCTTTTACTTTAATTTATATCACTGGTTCAAATCAAGGAAATTATTAATCTTGCATACATTTTTATAACTTCACCTTCACATTCCTTCGTTTGTTACGCGTAACTTTTTTTTAAGTGTTATCGACATTTAAAGAAGTAATCAATTGTGTGTTATGCTGATTTTTTTTTCTAAGTTGTATCGATACTTAAAGAAGTAATCAAAAGATCACTATATATAACTTATTTCTAGATTAATTTTAAGTCAAGTTTATCTTATTTTTGTTGGGATAAAATCTTAAAATAAATTACTTCAAAATTAGTTATTTTGAAATTGTAGTGTTATTTTTATTCCACGTTGAGAATGAAATAATAATCCTGAAATAACTTATTTCAAATTAATTAATTCAGAATAACTGTATTCTCAACCAAATGAGAGACCCAAATGATATTACTAATATCGAACAACCACCTCATACTCTCTCTTTGTCAATTGTCATCCTTGTTAAAAATATTTGTTATAGAAGTTCAAAACAAAACAAAATATGTATTCCTATTTTATTCCTTAATAATGATTGTTCTAGAATACTATAGGGTCGTTTGGTGTAAGAGATAAGAATATATAGTTCTGAGATTAAAAAAAGTTTCTGGGATAAAAGTTTGGTATCTTGTTTGGTTGGCATGTTTGGGATAACGTATCCCATCATTTATATCATAGTGATTAGATAACTTATCTCATATATAACGAATGGGATAAGTTATCCATAATAACTAACCTAGGATAACTAATCTTGGATAACTAGTTTCCAACCAATCAAATGGAGTAAATATTTAATAAAGAAAGATAGTATCTTAAAATACAAATAAGAATAAGATATTCAAACACTCCTCCTAATTAATGTTTGTAAATAAAAATAAGACAAGTATTTTGAGACGGAGAGAGTATATATATATTTTAGAGCTTCACAATCTCTGGAATATGCACAGGATACTTGTCAATACAATCTTGCCATGGTCCATCAGTTGGTGTCTTAATTGTCCTGTTACACTTCCAAACTGCACTATTACACTTAAATCCACTCCCAAATGCTATTTGCCATACTCTATCACCTCTCTTCATCCTCCCTTTTGCTTCAATATAACTCATCTCATACCACAATGATGATGAAGAAGTGTTACCAAATCTATGCAATGTCATTCTTGATGCCTCAACATGTTCACTAGACAATTGTAAATTCTTCTGAAGCTCATCGATAACAGCTCTACCACCCGCGTGGATACAGAAATGTTCAAACGCTTGTTTGAAATCCGGGATGTAAGGCTTCCATTTAGGATTAAAAATCTTCCGTCCAATAAGTGTTAATAAAAATAGTAGTTGCTCTGAGGCGGGTAGAACAAGAGGACCAATCGTAGTAATGTTCGATTTTAAAGCTTCCCCTGCTATAACCATAAGATCTTTTGATAGATTAATACCAACTTTCCCTTGTGAATCTTCTTGTTCAAATACACATTTAAATGCTTTGTCGTCTGCACCCTTATGGGTGCGGACAACGTGCATTAGTCTGTACTTGGCTCTGTACTGATGGCGTTTTTTGTTGGATAAAAGTATAGCTGCACCTCCCATTCGGAACAAACAATTCGGGAGGAGCATTGCTCTTTCTGAACCTTTGTAATAATTGGGGGTTATTATCTCAGTGCTAATAACTAAAGCATATGAATTCGGATGAACTTGAAGAAGATCTCGAGCTAAATCAATCGAGATTAAACCAGCACTGCATCCCATACCAGAGAGATTGTAACTTTTTATGTTGCTTCTTAATTTATATTTGTTGATTACCATAGCTGACAAAGACGGAGTTGGAGAAAATAAGCTGCAATTCACAATAAGAATATCAATGTCTTTTGGTTTCAGCCCTGTTTTGTTCATTAAGTCATCAATTGATGTGAATATGACCTCCTCTGCTTCACCTCTGGCAGCGTCCATCGTTGGCGTTGGAGGGATGTAATGGATAGAACGAGGCAAGCAAGTTTCTTCTCCAAGCCCCGACCTGTATAGCACAACATCAAGTAAGAAGAAAGGCTTTGATGCGCGATAACAAGTTCTCTTGAAGAGATAATTATACAAGAAAACTGTGAATTACATGAGAATTTTCTGGTATGAAAATTTGCAGGAAAATAAGTTTCCTGCGAATTTTCATATTGATCCCAAGAAAAATACCCATGTAATTCACAGTTTTCTGATAGGTACTCGAGGCAAGGGCGGAGCTAGGAACTCAAAGGGTGTACAACAAAACAATTGTATAATGCAAAATGACTAATAGTCGTTTTTCAAAGAAGGCATGATTGTAGAGCTGGCGGAGCTAGAAATTTTATCCAGGATATTCTAAATATGCTAGAATGCAACATTTTTCACTTGTCAAGGGCAAATCACTTTAAGATGTTGGAATAATTGAAATCTTGAAAAATACTATAACAAGTAAAGATGATCGTAGAAATTGAGGATCGTTTGGTAAGTGGGATAAGAATAATAATTAAAGATTAACTTTATACCATATTTGATTTGAGGTATTAACTAATCTCAGGATTATTTTATCGTAACATTTGTACTAAAATAGTGTGATTACTATCCCATATTATAGAAGGTGTCTACCAACTTCTTTACTAGTTATTCCTCACATGGAATATACCATGATGTAAACCATACCTTTCAAGAATACGCATTTGGAACTCCACACTCTTGGGATTATCCTTCAAAATAAGCCTAGAATGCTCCATGAAAGTTGAAAATGGTACTCGACAAGTAACCGGAGGCTTGTAACATGAATAATCAACTAGGTAAATTGATCGTGGTTTCGACATGAAGTAAAGAGTGGCTATAGAGATGATGAGAAAAGAAGAAGACAAGATTTGTAGAACATTAAAGTGTAGTGAATCCCATATGTTTAGCAAATCTTCAGGGCTAATTCTTAATATCTCTATAGTAACACCAATCATAATAGGTACAAGCAAAAATGTTAAAATATGATTAACAATATATTGATAACCAAGTTTAACATATTTCAACTTTACTGAATTAGAGAAATTTGGGACAACATGAGGCATTTTTTAGGGGAAAAAAAATAAAAAATATTACAAGTGAAAGAAGAAAGGATGAATAGAGCTACGAGAAGAAAATGGAAATTTAAAGAGTAAAGAGGGAAAAATGTAATGAATGGAGGGCAGATGAGAGGATTAAATGAAGCAACGCTCTCTTAGCTGTAGGTTTTTTTTTCTTTTTTCGTGTCCTAACTTCCTTGTGATCATTAATCTTCCAACTACTCTATTATTTATTAGTCAATTTGAGATTGATTGAAAACGAGTGATAGCGTAATCATAAGAGTTGTAGTATGATCAGGAGGTCATAGATTCGATCATATTATAAAAATGTTATGTATTGATCTTGTTCTTCTTGAATCTCGTATACAATGAGAGCGTTTCAATATTATTTTTTTGTGATCTTATTAATATAACAACTAAGTTAATTTATGGCTCTATAGATTTAGTTTTAGTCAATGATTAGATACTAAAGATTATAGCATGCATGGCCTAAAATCTTGTATTGTTGTAGGCCAAATTAACATTGACCATTTAATTAATTGAAATTTGTTTCATATTATTTCATTTGAAGTTCAAAAAGAAATTAATATTGCAATGGTCATGTACTATATGTGCATGTTTTATGAACCTTTTGACCATGAAAGTAAATAAAATAAAATAAAATTTAGTTTTTCTTCAGTATGGTGTAAAAAATTTAGACTAAAACACGTGTAGCACTCTACAAATTAACACTATTTGAAAGTTCATACAATTCACATTTTTATTTTTGGTGAAGTGTTTTAATATACAAATTCTTCTTAGTTGTTTCTTTGTATTCATCTCTTTTTGAGAACTTTTCCTCTTTTGATGGCGTGAAGAAGGTAGGTTACGAGTTCACTCCGTGAATATGGTCATATGATTGCTGTCAATTTAGAAAATGTGTTTGATTAGAATACTAAAAAGATTTGTGCACAAAATTTGAATAGGTAAGTAATACAATTATAAACGTTGTACAAATTTTTTTTATATAAGCATATATGTTTCTCATTGGACCTTGTAAAATTACTACTCAATATTGTCCCATGATTGAATTAAGGAAAGCTCTGACGATATTGATTTATAAAGTTCTATGACGCCGCTCCTATTCGAATAGATAAAAGAAACTCTTCCAATATATATCAATTACAAAACACATTCCTTTCCTTTGATAGTATGTACTGTTTACAACACCATGTAAATGTCAAGTTCTTATACTCCACTTTTGTTGACAAGTAGCTCCAGTTCTAACAAGACTTGAAGGAAAGTGGACTTCAAGAAAACCAGAGAGCAAGACAAAAACACATGTAAAGTCAAAGCTGCATCACTTCTCACAAATTTCTAGATGAAAAAAATAGAGAAACTTTCACATATAGCCACTTAAAAATAATTAATTACTCTACATAGCTATAGTTGATAATTACAATTTGTAGCTACATGTTATATGGAGGAGAGAGGCGAGCGAGACTGGAAGAGAGAGGAGAGAGGCGAGAGAGAGGGGGAAAAGAGTGGGAGAAAAGTGAATTGTACATGTATATTGATTAGATAATTGTATATTATACATATGTATTTGTATATATTGCAAGAGAGGTTGGGAGAGGGAGGAGAGAGGTGAGCGAGATCGAGAGAGGGAGGAGAGAGGCGAGCGAGAGAGGGCAGAGAGTGTGAGAGAGGTGAATTGTATATGTATATAATTGTATATAACTGTAAATTATACATATGCATTTGTATAAATAGCAAGCGAGATTAGGAGAGGGAGGAGAGAGGCGAGCGAGAGAGAACAGAGAGTTGGAGAGAGGAGAATTGTATATGTATATAGGTTAAAAGATTGTATATTATACATATGTATTTGTATATTCTGGTGAGTTATACGTATACAAACGCGACTAATTATACAAACTCGAAGTCAACCCACATAATTAATGTATAATGTTAGTCGCGAGTGGTAATTATAGCAAACTATAGCTATGATGAGTAATTAAATAGTATACGTTGCTTTGTTGCGTAATGTTCCCAAAAAAAATACATTGGGCTACTAATGATATGTATATACTATATGTATTTAATTAGTGGGGTTCAATTTTTTTTATAATACTCTGAATAGCTTCGGATTTGAAAGAACTCTTAATAGAAATCATAGGTTTTCCCTCGAGATATCGACACTCTTTTTGGTAGTGCAATAATTGAAACAAAATAGTGGGAGGGTCATGATATGATATTTACAAGTTTGGTTCATCTTTTAAAAATTATTTTTCTAACGATGTGAATTGCTTTACATCATATATCTATTTGAGTAGGCTTTACGTATAACTTTTTTCTTAGTGAATTTCTACTACCACCTTCATTTTGTCCCTTTATGATAATGATTGTGTATTAAATAAAATTTATGATTTCAGAAAAGATCAAAAAAATCAAAGGGAAATTTACATAAATATATATACTATAATAAAAAAATATTATCATTTATAGAAGTAACATTTTTTTAATTTGATCACTTTTAATATATTAATACAATGTTAATATATATTATAAAGAACAATTTATTATTTACATATAATACAAGTTTTATTGATGGATAATACATTTAGTTATACATTTTATATAATACAATGTGTCAATTCTTACAAACAAACATAATATATTTTTAAAAACAATTATAATACATATAAATTTCATATTTAATTCACTTTTAATACATATGAAAGATTTAACACAATATTGCTATGTATTGCTATAAATGATAATGAATAAGATATCACCAAAATCTGTAACTGTTTATTAAAAATACTGAGAAAAATAAAAATGACATAAATAGTCTCTTAACTATAAGAGTAGGTCTAACATGGTCTCTTAACTATACACTTAACATATATAGTCCTTAAACTAATCAAAATCTTATCTGCTTTGGTCCCTTAACTATACACTTACCAGTTTTAGTTTTGTAACTATAAAGTTACCGATTTTAGTCCTTTAAGTATTCAAAAACTTATCAGGTTTGCTCTTTGTCCATTTCTTTAATACAAATAGCTTATGTTTATATTAATAGAAATATTCGTGAAATTAAATCTTTAACTCATTTTTAAAATTGCTTCTCTATCCCCACCCTTTTTCTTCAAACTACTGTTATAAAAAGAACAATAACATCTACGATTCATAATAAAATTAATGAGAAAACAAGATATTAGTCCTAATTTTATTCAATGGGGGATAAAATTAAGGATGTAATTGTTTTAATGACTTTGAAGGCGCACTTGAATATTTCAATTAGTGAATTTTATTTTATTTACTCAAATTCTTTACGTAAAATAAAATAAATAGAATAATAAAATTCATCTATTTAAAAATAATTTTAAATAATTACGAATATACTATTATATAAATTTATTCCTCTTCAGAATTCTACATTACCCAATAAGGCTAAAATACAGACCAAAGAAAGATAACAAAGAGCCCTAGCAATAAATCATATCAAGAAGAATGGAAATAGGATTTCCCACATAATAAACAAATACCTTCACTAATTCAGCCAATAAGCATCAGAAGAGAAGAATAAACAAATATCGAAAGGGAAGAAAAACTTTAAAGGTGAATAGGGAGAAATTTTAATCTCTTTCACCGGCTTTGAGAGAGAGTAGAGAAGTACAAACTTTGAATTTAACGGGAAATATTTTTTTTCTTTTTATAATAAAGTTTAGTATATTCAAGTCATTAGTAGCAATAAATGTGCTTCATTTTATTCTGTATTGAATAAAATTATGACTTATATTTTTTTTGCTCGTGAATTTTATTTGGAATCATAAGGTTAAGGTTCTTCGCATAAGGTTAATTTGAAGAAAATGAAGCGGAGGGAGAGAAACACCAGAAAAAATTGCTAAAAGATTTAATTTCTCGAGACATGAATTCCATTAATATGAACCTAAGCTAATTATATTTAAAAATGGAAAAAGACCAAACCTAATAAGTTTTTGAATACTTAAAGGACTAAAATCGATAATTTTATAATAGAGGGACTAAAACCGATAAATGTATAGTCAAAGGACCAAAGCGACAAGCTTTTGAATAGTTAAAGGATTATATCCGTCAAGTATATATAGTGAAGGGACATTTTAGACCTACTCCTATAGTTTAGGAACTATTTATGCAATTTTCTCAAAATCTACTCATCGAAATAATTTTCCAAAACAAAATTATTGACCCGATGCCCTGTGGGACGCACGGGCCTCCCTTCTAGTTATTATATAGAAGAGTCATGGTAGGACGACCATGGCTATGAAGAGTTATACAAAGAGAAAAATCAATTGTACTATGTTTAGCCTTGTCTTATTCCCTCACCAATAGCCTTTAAACACGTGTAATAATGTGGGTTCATTCTCTTTATATCATTACAAATTTACTATCTATTATAAATTTTAAATTCTCAACAATTATTAACCTCATTCATATAATGTGCACTCCTTTTATTTTTCAATCTTCAATATATTTTTTTTACATGCCCTATATTTAGTCTTCAAAATATAAAGTCAAGTTAGATTTTACAATAGTACAATTTTAAAAATGTTTTTAACTATAGAATTTATCTTTTTGGCAATTTTAGAACTCAAATTTTAAAATAAAAAAGAAATTTAAACATTAGAATGCAAATTTGATAAATGATCAATTAATTCGAAATATTACTATCTTCTTGTGTCAAATAAAAAGGGGGATTTTTTTTTTTAAAGTAAATTATCTTATTTTCAAAATATTATTAAATTTCATGAACATGCTATATGACAAATTTAAATTTCAAAATTATTTTATATGCAGCTGTCATAAAAAGAAGAAGATTATTAAAAGATTTGTCAATTGAATAAAGCCAGAAAACATACAAACATAACTTATGCTTTGAAACTACATGTAATATCTTTCACTAGAGACATAAATGACACAAATATTTTAAGTATGAATTATATCACCATGATTAAAAATAAAAGTAAAACAAATTTTTATCATACTAAAAAGGTAAAATTATTATTACAAAAAATAATTCTATCTTTAAGATAGACTAAATAAATGTAATTTATCCGATTTTTTGTAATTTGGCTATAAAAAAAATTAATTGAATGGAACTGTAGTTGTGCAAGTTGGATATAGAGTTTTTAATATTTTTTAATAAAATAAATTTATGACTTGGCTTTATATATTCATAGTCCATTAAACTTGTCACTAAATTTTATTTTGATATACGAACTACGACTTGTTTCGATGGAATACCTAAACACTTCACACATTTTTTGTTCAAATTTTGAAAAAAAAACTTTGTGTGCGTGATTATAAATGCTTATTAGATAGTTATAGTAACCATATAAACATGTCATCTCAGTTAATTATATCTACATCCACCAAATTAGAACATTTGAGGTTTATCCTTTTTTTATATGAGTCGAATACATAAAATTAAAGAAGATGACATATTTTATATCCAACATTTATTGTAATTTAATTTAATGTTAATGTCTAACATGATGTTAAAATGAACATTAGACTACATATTCTTTTAATATTATTCATGATAACTTATATAAATTATAAGTTATTTTTTAATTTTATAGAAATAAAAAAAAGTACTTCAAAGTCTAATGCTCATTATACTCTTTAATTTATTTACGTAAAAATATTGAAAATTAGTTTATTATTTAAGAATATGCTTAAATAACATATAAATACAACTTAAGACCGTAATATTGGGCCCGTTAATGGGTCTTTTCATATCTAGTTTATTATATTTATATAGAAGAGCCAAGTTGAGGACGACCAAGGGCAAAAATGTAATTTCACGCTAACAAAAATCTATTAAAAAATATAATTAATAATTCTAGAAACATCTTTTTATATATGAAGTGAATAATGATCAACGGCAAAAATGTAATTACAGACTAACAAAAATCTATCAAGAATGATAACAAAAAAATTAAATAATTCTAGAAACATCTTAAGTTATTGTTATTACCATTAACTTATTTTGTTATTACTTCACTTTCTTTTCTTTTGTGATTTATTGTGAAATTTATTTTATTATTACTCTATTTTACTATTACTTTACTTTAATTTAATTCTTAATATTTTTTTATTCACTATGCTTATAAAAAATGCTTACTTTTATATAAAAAATTATCATGAATTAATTATTTTCATCTTTATTTTGACTCTAACTAATATACTTGAAAATAAATAAGTGTGATAAAATTAATAATATATATTGGATTGAAATTAAAGAAAAGAATGTTAAAAAGTAACCTTACAAATAAAAATGAATAGGATGATATATTTGTATTAAAGACAACTAAAAATAAAAATGTAATTTCGTTCTAAATACAATTTATCAAGAATAAATAATTCTACAAACATCTTTCTATATATGAAGTGAATGATGACCAAAGGTAAAAATGTAATTTAGTAAGAATCTATCACGAATGATAACAAGAAACTTAAATAATTCTAGCAACATCTTTAGTTATTATTATTAGTATTACCTCATTTTTGTTATTTTTTCTTTTATAAATTATTGTGATATCTATTTATTAAATGAAAGTAAATAAATAATGATTACGCTTAGCTCTTAATAATTCTATATCAATTATAATATTAGGTGGAATCAATCAAAATTAAAATTAAAATTTATATGTATATTAAATTTTGTGTATTGAAATATTTTTTAATTTTGTGATCTTAAATGTACAATATAAAAAAATTAAATAACTCTAAGACTACATAGGAAGAACATATAAAAATGCATAAAGAAAAGGAGAAGGGGAAAAAAAAAATTCTCCTGGGTTGGTATATTTGCTCTTTATGAGTACCTGAATAGTTATATTTGCTGCATATTCTGATTTTTCTAAAATTACAGAACTTAGAAACAAAATCATCCATTAGAAACATGCAAGTAGAAAAATCCACAATAAACTCAGTACAGTAAGAACATGAATCAGAAATTGATTAAGATAAGAAAAATCAATATTAAACTAACCTTTATTAGGAACATGAAAGTAGAAAATTTCATACTAAACTAAAACAAAAATCAGATATCATTCAAGAATTGAAATCAAAATTGACAACAGATCTGCATTCAATAGAGACAAAATCAGGGGAAAAGGGATTCGAGAAACTAAAAACTTATTAGGAAGAAAAGCGAGATTTTACCATGAAAAGGGATTTGAGAAATAAGAACACCAAAATCTGAAAAATCAAAACAAAAGAGTGAGAAGAGAAAGAAAACTAAAAACTTATTAAGAAGAAAAATAGAGATTTTACCAGAAATCTTGTCTTGAAAGAGATTGAATTGAAAGAGGAATAGATACAGATTGAGAGCTCTAAGCCTGAAGCAATATCAGTTGCTCACACGTGGAATTAAAAGAGCCTTTAGGTGTTGATCCCAATCAAATTGGGCCACAAAGGGCCAAAAATTATGAGGCCTTAGGTACAATCTGAAATGCTTTTGGTACAACTTGTTAGTGCTGTGTTAGTCCACCCCAACTCTCACTTCTAAATAAGAGAGATATCTAAAAGCAGTACTGAATATGATGGAACAAGTTTTTATTAATTACTTCATAATTCATACTAATATGAGTATGTAACCACAATCATACTGAACTTAATTAGAAACTCCATAAATAAGTAATGTATTTTACTCTAAATAGATTTGGTAAAGTAGCAGCATCATTTTCCTAAAATAGATTGGTTTCAGCTTGAAGGAATTGGAATTGTTATCAAATTCAAGGTTAGATGCTCTACTCTTCAATTTTCAGTGGCGGATTAGAATTTTCATTAAGTGATCAAAGTATGAGAAGAAAACACGCGAAGAAGCTAGATGAGGTTCAACATATACATATCTATATAGTGTAACTTTTTGTCGAAAGGAGTTTGAATGAATCCCTAGATCCTACCTGGCTCTGCTTCTGTTTTTGTTTTAATTTTTTTTTATATAACAATCCAAAACATTGAAAAAGAGAAAGTATAGACGCACTCCCATATTAACCACCAAAATAAAAATATATGGCTTTAATGTGATATAAAATGAAATAGAATAAATTTTCTCCCTTTTTGGGGACCATATATATATAATTGAAGCATAGTCTCAACTGTCATATTCATAAAACCTCTCAATGTACATACATATCTTGAGAAATTCAAGATCATCAGAAAATCATCATTGATATATAGATAATTTAGGTATGTTTTTATTTTCTCTTTTCCTTTAATGAGTAGTTCTGATATCTTCTTTTTTAACAAACATATCGACATAAAGGCCCTTATGTACCTCCAAAGATATATCTTTTTTTTAAATAAAAAAAAAACTTAAATTTTGGATTAAATAAATTAAAATGAAATCTCGAGGATATACTGTCAAACCTTGATAATTATAATGGTTATTTGTTATAACTATATTTACGAATGGTCATTTGTTATAACTATATTTTACTATAGCAGTTTGATTTTTTTCAGAATTGATTTTTCGTGTTACTCTCTTCATTCCATTTTATGTGGCACTTTTTGCATTTCGAGATTCAAACAAGTCTATCTTTGACTGTAAGTTTTTCATAGATCCTTTTAACATTTCGAATTATCAATTATTGTGACTTATAGCACTCTTTACGTAGTTTACAAATATATAAATTTCAATTCAAAAAATTTGAAGATTCCATGTGCAAATGTTCGGTCAAAGCTAAACTGTTTGACTCTCGAAAAACGAAAAGTGTTACATAAAATGGGACGGCGGGAGTATATCTTACTTCTCTACAACTTCATTATACTTATAACAAGAGTGACATTCATTATAGTGGTACACATCTTTATAGAATTACTCTTTTATACGGGATTGGAGTTAGGAATTTCACAAAGGATCTCATAAATAGCACAATAAAAAGCTTTTTTTCCAAAAAGTAGAACTAATGAGATCTTAACACACGAGCACTACATCATTCCAAGGAGGTGAAACTACTATATGATATTTAATCATATCATGTATCATTTTACTTATATATACGATATATATTCCGAGGAAGGATGTCCAGTTGGACACCCTGACCACCATGTGGCTCCGCCACTGCTTTTATACAATCACGCTCAAATATTTTGTAAGAAACTTATTATATATAAAAATAAAATATTAAAATATTTATGGTGATCATCATTAATGTCACACATATATAGTAAATTTCAAATACGAATATCTAAAGAAAAAATATATATTTAAATGACACTCATCATTTATCGTCATAAATGAAAGATCACATATATCATTTATTCTTATTTATAATATCTAAACATCAAATATTAATAGGAATACATAATAATAAATTATTATAGCAATCACAAAATATTCAGATAAATATTATCATTATAACGAAGTTTAATCGTATATTGTATAGGTGTTGTTGCATGGGCAGTCGGGGTAGTTGTAAGTTAGGGTGGTATCAATTGCCTTCTTTTTCTAGAAATTAAACTCCCCCTCAAGGTCCCCCACCTTATGTGTGCAACTCTTCATTTACAATATTATCAACTTTTTTGTTATATTTTTCTTTTTGGTAAAACTCTTTTTTGTTATATATACAGTTAGACTTCTTAAACAATTCAAATTACAAATTATTGAGTGATAGTATAGTTAAAATAATAATAGCTAAGTGGTTTTCTGAAATAAAAATTGTTAGTTGAGTGATTGTGTGAGAAATTAACTTATGATTTGTAATAACAATTAATAGATGGCAGATCATGAATTATTTATCCCTTTTCAAATTATTAATAATGAATATCTATTTTATAGTGTTATTTGTCATGACCACTTATGTGATTTGATTTAATTTATTTTGTCGTTAATATTATTCAGTCTCTTTATGATAATAATTTTGTACAAAATGAGAGAGACAAAGAGAATACTTATTTATTCATTTTTATGGGGAGGAGGCAGAAAGAAATTAAAGTGAGAATACAATAGACAAATGACTACTTCAAATGTTAATTACCTGAGTTTTTAATTTAATATGTATATATATTTAATTAATTTATTAATATAAAAAATTATTTAATAAAAAATATTGAATTCACCCGAATTCATAGGTAAACTTCTAGCTCATAACAAGGAAAACAAAAGTCTAGAGCTTCAAGAAATTATAAGGAAATGACTTTGTATTGCCTGACAATTTAAATAGAAAAAAAATTATTCTAAAATGATGTTATGTGATCTATTTAACAAAAACATTATATTATAATTCACAAATGTGATGTTATAATGGATATATATATAGGGGAAATTGTATATAATAGCAAATTATTAATTCAAATTAAATGATATAAATATATTTTGATTTAATTGTACCCTATAGCAAACTATTGCTATTTTCGCCACTCTCCCTGGTGGGATCTCGCTCGCCACTCTCGTTTGGTGGCAGTCTCTCTCGCTTTTTATACACATACAAATGTATAAAATGTGTTTGTGTTTATATAAAGCGAGAAGAAATTGTATAAATATATATATATTAGTTCCCCTCTCTCCTCTCACAGATCTCGCTCGACACTCTCCCGAATCTCGCTCGCCATCCTCGCATCTCTTGCTTATACAAACAGAAATAAAATATATAAATTGTGTTTCTGTTTGTATAAAGCGAGAGAAATTGTGTATACACATGCAAATACATGTATCTTTGTCGTATACACTTATAATTATACAATACAAATATTCTCCTGCCCAGTTTTCTTTTTTTTTTCCCTCTCTTTCTCGTTTTATACATATACAGATTATACTCATTATACAATTGCTCTTTTGTATACAACTTTTTTTTTTGTATATGTATAACGAATTATACAACTGCTTAATTTCTTTTTATGTGTATAGCGAATTATACAACTTTTTTTTTTGTATATGTATAGCGAAATATACATATTTATGTTTGTTCTGGAGTACAATTATACAAACTTTGTTATACCATATAAATATAAATTTTGTATTTGCTAGACGAGAAAGTTAGTCATATATAAACTAATAATAATATTTATAAGACCAAATCTAAATAGATAGGAAGTAGCAAAGTCCAACAAAAGATCTATAGTAATTTCTCTTTTTTTCTTATGTTCCCTTTTTAGCTTATTTTGTACATGCATAATAAATGGGCATGTTTATGGTATCCCCAGTACATTGGAAAAATTAGTTGCACTTGTAAATGTCAAAATCGTAACACCCCACCTAGAACATCAAGGTCATGGGTATTCTATTTTGTCTGCTTTATTAAATTAATTTTTTTTTAGTGGGTGTGATTCAGTAATAAATAACTTCTAGACCAAAACATATATTATTTTGGAAAAATGACAAAAATTTCACTTTTAAGTTCTCTTATTATCATTATTCCCTATTAGTTTTACAAATCCCCAAAATCTCTCATTTTCGCGCATCAGATTAATGTATCTCGCGCATCAGAATAATGATCTTGCGCGTCAGATTAATGATCTCGCGCACAAATTAGTGTATCATGTATAAAATATAATGTATCTTACTTAACGATTAATGTATCTCGCGCATCAAATTAATGTATCAACGCTTATATTATTGTATCAGTTTGAGGAATTTCTGTAATTATAAACTTATAAGGGACAAATGGTAATTTCACCTTAAAAATATGTGATTTCTGTCCTTTTACCATTATTTTCTGCTTTTGTTTTACGTTTCAAACGTATTTATCTAAAAAAAAATCTTATTTTTAACACATATTGATGATTGAACACTCACTATAGACTTACATTTAAAAAAAATACTAAATGAATTTATTAGATTTATTGTAATTTTGACAAATTGGTGATTAAGTTTTGTATTTTATGATACATGAAACTTATATTTCAAGTTTGAGCTTAATTTAGAGTACAAGAAGGCAATTGTCACCCCCACCCCCCTCTCCCTAATTTCGAGCAGTATTTACACGTACTTTAGACGTAAATTTTCAACCTCAATTATGTATACTTAAATTATTTTCGAACACAAGTAAACCTATATACACGTATATAGACAACAAATACTAGTTAAATTACGATTTCAAAAATATGTATTTCCCCAAGAATTTGAAATCAATGTACAACTTTAGTAATTGTTTAATTATTTTCCTTTTTTTGGCTACAATATCAAGTAATCTTTTCTTTGGTATAAAACTCAATGCACGTACATTTTTAAATTATGACACAAATAGAATTGTGAGAACCATTTAAAAATTGTATATGTTTATAAAAAAATTTAAGTTGTTAATTATTGTGATTTGTAATATATTAAAAATTACAAGAATTTTAAATATTTAAGTTGCTAATTATTATGATTTAAATTTTTTTTACCTAATTTTAAGTATCTAACAAATTAAAAAATTAAAAAAATTTTAAAACCGCCCTTGGATAGAAGCAGACATGTCAATGAAGACCTAAGCAAGTCAATGTAGTCGCTTATTAATAAGAGAAATTTGTTCTCTTCGTATCTTTCTATTTGAAATCAATGTACAACTTTAGTAATTGTTTAATTATTTACTACTGTTATAAATATATCATTTTTTGAATGATGACTTAAATAGATAATCTCAAAGATAAGTTTGTAAATAACTCAAACAGATAGCTTGTAAATAGTTCAAGCATGCAGGGGTAACACAATGTGTAGTGAATGGCCATGATACATAGTGATCTTATTTTTATCTTTTTTGTTACAATTTTTTTAATAAATAGAAAGTCAATTCAATTCATTTATATATCAGTACAGAGTTGATATATATATATATATATATATATATATATATATATATATATATATGTATTTACTTGTCTCTAATGTATTTACTTTATAATCTTTAATTCATAATACAGTCTTTCTATTAATTGCAAGATTGTGACATGATCGGAGACCCACATGGACTAAATATATCTATTAGAATTTAATATCATATAACATAAGTAAATAAGTCTGTATAAATTTATAGTACGTCTCCAATTATGGAACTTCTTTGGTATGAGAGATTAAAAATAATATGTAACGGGATAAAAAAATTTATCTTGTTCGATTCTCATGTTTGATATAATTTATCCCACCATTTATATCATATTGATGTGATAAGTTATCCCATATACAGGGTGGGATAAGTTAACTGATCCAGGGTAACTTATCCTGGGATAACTTATTTCCAATCAAATGATAGTAACCCCTATCTGCTTACTAAATAACGGTCAATCCTCTCTTTCATGTATTGATGCATATTAAGGGCTTGTTTGATCATGTGATATGAAATTATAATATGAATTATGAGATAGAGTTGAAGTTTTATTTGGATATGTGATATGAAGTTTTTGTGTTAGTATATTTTCTCATAAACAAAAGAATTTCATAAGTTGTAGAACTATTAAAATAAACCCAAAAATTTATTCAAATTTACAAACAAAATAAACATAAATATATAAAATCACACAATAAATTATTACAAAGCCATTGTGGCCATTGGCCAGTCTTGTTCAGTTAATATAGATGGAATTTATTTTTTATTAAACATTAGAGTAGTAGTAGTAATAAATTTAGTTGACAAAAAATAATGAATTTGATGAATATAATGATAAAGTAGGAATTGATTTAAAGTAATAATAAAATTTATGTTTGTGAGAAATAATAAAATTTAAAAAGTAATGATATGATTATAAATTTTATTTACCTATGAAATAAATAACTAGTAAATATAAATGTGGAGTTGTTTTGACAAAATATAAACTTGTGGATCAATTTTATATTTTAAAAAATCTCGAATCATAATATGGAATTCTCAATCATGATTTTTGGAGAATATAAAATTTTATTTTATGAGATGAAATCAACGTGAAATCAATCACATATGCAAACATTAATTTCATCTCATGACATGATATGTTATGTATGGTCAAACACCGACTAAGTGTTATTAATATAAATATCTTTATTTATCCAAAAAACAAATTCATATAATTTTCATGTATACAATCTAGCATGCTTGAGATTTGAGAATCAATGTCGGCTTTTATTAATGATAAGTCTAGTTTAACTTTCTATTTTGTTCCAAATCATTCTCCCATATATATATTGTGACTGTCAAACAATAATAGAAAGAGTCGAAAATATATATCATATATTTATATAAAAGAAAATTCTAGATTTGTTTACGTGGCATCATCACAAGCTAGTATTTCCTTTTAAATTTATTTATTTTTAAAAATAGCTTTCTTTTTCATGAATAAACACAATTTTTATGAAAAGTTATGACTTTTATGAAGAATTGTGACTTTTTTGAAAAATTGCGATTATTATGAAAAGTTCTGACTTTTATAAAGAGTTGTGATCTTTACGAAAAGTTATGACTTTTATGAAGAGTTGTGACTTTTATGAAAAATTATGACTTTTATGAAAAGTTCTAACTTTCATAAAAGGTTGTGCCCTTTTTGAAGAGTTGTAACTTTTTCAGAGAATTGTGATCTTCCTGCACAATAAATATTTGTTCACACTATCCTTTATTTTCTATAAATAGAGGGATTTTACCTCATTTTAAAACAACAAAAATTCTGAACTTCTTCTTCTGCATAATTAAATATTATTTTTGTATCAACACATTTCTGAATAGAATTATTCTATCCTGAGAGGATTTATTCCTTCAAACCTCGGGTACTAAAGGAGAATAATTTCCATAAGGGTACACTGTGCATTCAATGAACTCAATTTTCTTCCTTTCTCTTTCATTATATTACAGATCCTGGTGTGTTTATTTTATACTTTATTGTATATGTTTCTCCAAAGTTATTGTTATAAATATTTGTTAGCACATATTAAATAACACATGTTAATTGAGTATTCACGCAAGTTTTCTCTACTAAAATTTTAGTTACGAATTGACTTTCATCACTCTGATATGTTGATTTATAAAAAAACACTTAAATAAACTCAATAGTTTTGTGTAATATTTTCCCTTTTATGTATATATAATAAGTTGAATTATTAGTTCTATATGATACATTCTCCCTTTAATTTTTCATTTTAATAATTACTTGTGATACATTTAAATGGGGAAATTTAAAATGATATATGTAAAGCATACAGTATGACTGAACAATCTACACGTAAGAATTAGAATATTTGTTCACTTTTATCAGTCTTTTAAAATTATCCCTTTACCAGCGATTATTTATTTATTATAAAAATTTTGATGATCATTTGATTCCCCAAAAATATCAAAAAGACACAATTCTTGGCAGCAAAAGGATAAATTATAAAATCATATTTAAGATGACTGATTGAAGTATAAATGATAAGATGTTACAATTATCATCTTTTTTTACATTGTTAATGTTTGTTACTATGTAATCTTCTATGTAAGATAATATAATATTTTAATTTTAGTAAGAGATAGATTTTAAGTATTATTTTATAAATATCGTTATATTAAATTCCCGTGCGAGGCGCAGATTATTTTACTTAGTTATGTATAAAGAAGAACCGCATAACATATGACGAAGAGGATGTGATTATCATATCAATTAATTAATTATGTTAAATCATTTAATAATGTATCAGATCCACTAATTATAAAAGAAATAACTAGAGAGGTAGTTAAAGATCATTAAGGATAATGAAATTATGATAACGGTAACTTGGAAATCCCAAATCTAAGTTTAAGAAGATCAAATAATGATATTAATGACATTTCAACTTTATCAAATTTTGTTAGATATTAAGGTTTTTAATGATTTTTAAGTTTTGATACGTGGTAAATTGAATAATGTATTTTACGAGATGACATATTTAAAAATTATTTATGTAAGCCTAAAGTGTAAGGGGCTTTAGCGAGATTTCGATAAGGCTAATTCTCTATATACTTATGAAATCAAACAATGTTCAAAGCTAAATATGTATACATTTGAAGAAAAATTAAAATAGAGATGTACTTTGTTAAATTAATTTATTGATGATGTTATAAAAATTTTAGTTTGTCTACTCAAAATAAGAAAAATTTATACTCCGTACATAATAATTTTTTTTTAATTTTAAAATTAAATTAAATTTTTTTATAACTATTTAAAAAGTAAGAGTCAAATAATATGAAACGTGAGTAGCTTTATATATACTTGACTAGTTTATACTAGAAATAAAAGCCTAACTAATTAACGAGTGAACAAACCTAACAAATGAGAAGGAAAATATACTAAATTATGGCTATGGTTATGTATATATTAATTATGACGAGCCAACCAACCACTAGATTATTGCAACACAACAGTGCTATGTTATAAAATGAACCAAGTGTACAATGCTTAATAAATGCAAGCAGTTATCTACCAAACTAGGGGAGGGGATTTAGTGTGAATATGTGATTCACACGTATCTGATATATCAAATACATAAGAGTGACGAGAAAAATAGGAGAGAGGCGAGAGAAGCAAGTAAGATTTGTTATATTTTAGATACATGTAAATTCACTTGAAAATAATATATTTAGAATAAATTACACTTAATTTTTAGTTTTATGTATCCTGACATACATGTATCTGAACGTATCTGAACAAACCAGAATTTCTAAGATTCGTAATATTGTAAATTAGAATATATCTAAGTAATTAACTCCTAAACTAGTATAATTTCGATAAGTTCTTTTCTTTTCTTTTTTAAATTAAAAAAATGATGTGACAGGTTGCGGGTTTATGCGGGTTTAATGTAAATCAGTTTTCCTTCCAAAATTAAGTGCAGGTTTCTTGTAGGATTCGTGTGAAAATTTTCGCACAAACGTGCTAATTGAGTTTATAGTTGAAATTTTTCATTGGATTAATTTAATTAATTTTTGGATAAATTAGTAAACTGGTCAAAAATCTTAACATAATTATTAAAAATAATCGTATTTTAAAATTTTTAGTAAAAATATCAATATGTCAATATTTTAGAAAATATTGTGTATCTAAATTTAGATCCTATTTTTTCTCACTTTAATTATACATTTTTCAACTCATTCTCCCTCATATGTTTTTTTTAAAAAAATATTTTACCTCTCACTGATTTCACTTTTCCAGTTCTTCTTCATCTTTCAACTCTCACTTCTCTTTTCCTTCTTTTTGATTTTTCTCTTCAGAAATATGGGAAATATATCTCTAGAGATATTCACAACAATCCTTTTGATTAAGGTATGCATCTTCATCCGATTTTTAGGTTTGTTTACTATTTAAAAAAAAAATCAATTTTTTGTTTGTAGTTGAGTATTAAATCGACCAGCTTTCGTTTAGGGTTTAAAAACCATAAAATCACTCTCTAATGATCGAAGCTAAGAGGATTACAAGACGTATGCAACTTAATCAACAATTTTTCTAGCGATTTTTTATTTTTAATATATATATTACTCAAGAAATAACGGACAATGTAAGATCCACTGCTAAAATAACAGAAGAGAGATGATCAAAGAGTTGGTCTTTGCATTTTTGTATCACTATTAATAAAAGAAAAAAAATTGGGTGTAGAAGATTTCGAAAACTTATTGAAGACCAAATTGAGAAAGAACAATTTTCTATTAGTTTGTTTTGTATTTATAGTTCTTTTTAGAATTTGGTACTCTTTCTCAATTTGTATTCAAATCACTATGTATGCTATCAATATTTAAATTTATTAAAAATCTCATGTTGCATAGTTTATAAATCTTGTATTTGTCCCTAGTTTGTATTCATCCCAAAATATATATTTTATTTATAGGAAGAATAACTTTCTATTAATTTATTTTGTTTTTATAATTTTTTCTTCAAATTTTTGTATCCTTTCTCAATTCCTATTCAAACTACTATGTATGCTAATAATATTTGTATTCATTCAAAAATCTCATGTTGCATAGTTTATGAATCTTATTTGTTCCTATTTATATTCATCTCAAATGTAAGCCAACTAGTATGTATTTTATATAAGAATGATGGCAACAAATATTCTCGTATTCTTTTTCAATTTTATATTTCATTCTCACATTTCCATCATATTATTTTATATTTTATACACCATTATACAAAATACAATATAAAAATTAAAACGAATATAAATACAAATAATATACATATTGGAATGAATACGACTTAAGAAAGGAAACAAAATTTTGAAGAGAAAAATAAATACTGAAAAAAATATACGAATACAAATATGTTTCTTAAATAGCTACATATTTATTTGACATAAATGTTGGAATGAATACATACTAATCAAAAGATACAAGTTTCATTATACAAAATACAACATGAAAACTAGAATGAATATAAATACAAATGATATACACATTGAAATGAACACAATTTTAGCAAGGATACAAAATTTTGAAAAATAAAATAAATACACTGTGAGAAAAGTATGCAAATAACTGATAAAACCATAGGTGTACAAATTTCTAAATTAAAAATAAATAAATTTAATAGATAAAACTATAACGTATTATCGTAAAGTTTCATAACAACAATTAGTGAAAATTGGATATTGAATTTTTGGATTTCGTGATTTTAATAACAATAATTAGTAAAAATTGGATATTAATTTTTTTATAGATGTGGTAATTCTTTAATTCCGTGATTTTCATAATGAAATTGGATATTTATCTTGGTAAATAAAAGTGTTTAGAAACAAAAAAGATAAAGAAAATTGCATATTGATTTTTTAGAACAATGGTGAAAGGAGTGCAAATCACACAGGTGATGTAAACCGCACTAGGCAAGCCCTATGCGACATGCTCGACTCAGAAGGCATAGAGGGGGGATCGATCCCGAGTCATCCGTGTGGATAACCACCCTCCAAACCAACTGAGCCATCCCGAAGGACATTTCCCTTAAAAAAAATTCTTGGTATTTTAAGTGCAAAAATCCTTTCAAGGGTAGAATTCGTTTATTCCAATTATTCTTTGGAAACTTGCGTAAATATATTATATTAATAAAATATTTATCATTTATAACAACAAGATCTTCTTTTCACTTGTTCACTTTTAATACATATTATAAAGTACAATTTATAAAACACATATAATACAAGCATAATACATTTTATAATAGTTATAACACATATATATTGTATAAATAATTCACTTTTAATATATATAGCAGATTTATCATAATATTGCTACATTGCTATAAATAATAATAAATAAACAGTATCTCTAAAATTAATAATTATTTATTAAAAGGTATTTTAAATTAATTTTTAAAGTCATGGAGATTTTCTTTTTCCTTTTTTTGACCGTCAATGTGTTATTTCCCGAAACAATTTAGTCACCCCTTAAAATACATCTTTTTATAGAAGCATATTTATAAACTAAAATATTAATGTGACATAATAGTATCCAAATAGAGAAATACGAATATTTTGAAAAATAAATAAATAAGGATAGTTAGGGCGATATTATAAATCTATATTAATTAGGAAGTGTTACAAAACCTAGTGGTAACCAAATTAAAACCTTATATAAATCGCATATAATTCGTTAACCTTCATATATTGTTTTTACATATTCATTGATAGGACGTTTAAATAAGCTTTTGAATATGAAGATTTTTGTGAGGACTTTAGTAGGCACGCAATTCGAGATCGAAGTGAACCCTAAACACACAGTAACTATTGATGTCTTCTCTATTTTTTATAAGTTATACGTTTATGCTTAATTATCAAATTGATTTTAATTGAATATGCGTTAGCTTTTAGAATTGAATTATGATCACGTACTTTATATTTAGGTGGCTGATGTGAAGAAAAGCATAAATACAGCTCTAGGTCAAGTTTTCTATTCCGATGCACAACAAATGCGTATCCACAGCTACAAGGGTAAAATTCTTGAGGACACAAAAACATTGGAGGAAAACGAAGTTACTCACAATAGTTTTCTTATTATAATATTTTCCGAGGTACCAATTGGGAACTTAGTTTTTTCTCCCGTTCTACCTCTACAGTTTCATTTAGAGCTAGATAGTTTACCTCAAAAGTCATGATGAATTTAAGTTTTCCTTAATTCAAACTTTTTATTGTTGAAATTCTACTATATTGAAGCTTATAATTGTATTGTTTATTTGTTGGTAATTCTTGATTAATGATTTATATGTTTATTAATTATTATATTACCACTTTTAAACAAGTATTTCAACCTAGAAAGAATTCAACAAATTAAAGATATTTAGATTCAAGTACATTAATATTCAAGAAAGAGTTTAAGAAAATTTATTTAAATTTTTGCTCATACAAATATGTCAATCATAAGATAATCAAAATATTATTTTGATGCCAAAATTAATTTTGTAGGGAGTGTTAAAAGGAAAATCTTTCATAAGTAAACTATAACTCCAACATCAAAACAATACACTTTAATCATAATCTCACGTGGGATAAAGTATATATAGTGAGTTAGTGACTATGATTAAGATATTTTTAAATACAAACTAAAGGACATTTTCTTCATAAATAATTTTTAATTAATGTACATGCATGGTATATATATATAAAGGAAATTTTAAAAGTGAAAGCTTATGAATTAATCATGAAATTAGCTCTTTTTTATCCTGTTTATTGGGTTTAGATCTGAGATAGCAAATTCTCTTTTCAAAACAATGATTTGAATTTAAAATACAAGTTATTACGTGCTTTATTTTAGAAATTTCTACGCCAAACTTTTTAATTATCTTCCATTAACATGTACTATTTTATTTATGCTTCGGGCATGAAAATTTTAATGTTTGACTTATTTATAAATTTTGTATAAATTGCTTTGACCATTGCGATTTATAACAGAAAAAAAAATAGTTAGGCATTCAATTCAAGTCTTATTATTTTAATTTAATAAGACCATACACGAAAAGTAAAACAGATCAAGCACAAAGTATGTGAGGTCGTCTCATATAATAAAGTATCTATAATTTACAAACAATATAAGCACCTAAAATTTTCACCTTAGCAGGTTTAATTTCAATTTTTTTAATGGTATATTTTTGGTTTAACATGATATACGTTACACGTATTTTTATTTTTATTTTTTTTAAAGAGAGAAAAGTATTGAAAACACGTCTAAATTTGATGCAACTTATTAGTTTGACAACTTACAAACATCTCTCTACTAGTCTACTTTACTAATTAAATTTAGATACACACAATGATATAACAAGTGGGCTCAGTGGGACCGTGAACCTCTTAATAAAACGTCAAGAGAAGTGTTAAAAATACCCTTAAACAAAATGAAAACTTAGTGGTGTATTTCATTTATTTTGCAAGATTAAATTCAGTTAGTGAAGTAAAGTGTACTTTTAAAATTATCAATAATTCAAAAATGAAACTAATATCGACTTATTACATACATTTACTACTTAAAAATGAATTTATTTACCACCTAAACAGACGTAACAAAAAATGAAATAAAAAATAAAAACTCTTCACAATTTTTTTAATATCTTTTTTTATTTTCCATCACAACCTCAAAGTATCACAACGATGTGAGTATAGTACTGGTGTTGTTTGTTGGTTGTACAGATTTGAACGCGTGGAGCTCATTGAAAAGTCATCAGAGCCATGGTTAAAGCATTGAGCTTGCTGAAACACCTCTAAAACAAATCCAACTAATAAAATCGGAAAGGAATAAGGTAAAGAGATCTAATTCGGTATTGTACTTTGTCGGTGATTGATTTGGGTTTTTGAGTGGTTGTTTTGTGGTGGTTCAGGTGGATCTTAGGTGGCTAATGGTTTTCGGAATAAGAGGGAATGCTATTGTAGAGGTGGGTTTGTGGTGGTGATGGTTTGTTTGTTCTTCGTCGGAGAAGACAGTGAATAGTGACATAAATTTAAAGGAATGATTTTTTCTGATGAGATTAGAGATAAGTGAGTGAGATTTAATGATGAAGAAGGTATTATAAATCAAAGAATTTTAATAATTAATTAAAGGTTATTGGATTAATTAGTGTAAATTAGAGTTGACAAAATAAAAGTTACTTAATAAAGAAAACAAAACAAAAAGAATATAAGAAATCACAAATCCGATGTGGCTCTGACATTGTGTTGATGTGGCGAAAAGTGTAATATACCAATTACTGTGAGAGTGGTGTTACGTGTCTCAGGGTGATATTAAATTCATTTTAAATAGTAAATGTATGTAATAGACCGTCATATATAATAGCTTAAATGTATAACTGATTTTTCGGGACAAGTTTAAAATTTTTTGTATGCCTTTTCCTAATATAATATAATACAAAACAATATGTTACAATATGAAAAAAAATAACAATACATAATAGTCATCCAAAAATATAGTTGAACTTGCGATAAAAAGATTCTATTCTATATATATATATTTTTTTTATTTAAATAAAACATCTGCGCACACTTGTATCAAATAAACCATTTGTATGACGAGAGTAAATTTTTAAATGGTTACCTATATTTGAAAAATTGCCCCCTACTATCATTTTTTTTTTTAGGATTATAATATCATCCAATTATCCTACTTTATCAAAATATATTTGACATAATAAAAACATTTTTCTGTCATAGTAAGATTTCATGTCCCAATAAACCTTTTTACAAAAATAATACATTTATTAACCCTTTAACCCAATCGAAATTTCTATCTGATAACAAATTATACAAAGAGATCCGTTTATTTCCTATGCTACTCTAGATTTAATAATTTATTTATTAACTAGTAAAATTTTATCAACTTATTGCTAACATATATAGAAGAAAGTGGGCACTCCCCAAGTCAAGAATGAGCGTAAAAAAAAAAAGATGTGCAAATTAGTCTATCAAAAGGAGGAAGCAAGGGAGTGAGATTTTAAGTTTCATTAGAGTAGACAAAGACCTAGGACCCATCTAGCTTATCGTAAAAGAAATAATTCTTAAAAAGTCAAATTTTGATAACTTTTAAGTTAAAAAATGAATAGAAGGGGATACCTACTTTTAACTTTTTTTTAAAAAAAGTTGTTTTAAAAATATCCAAACACTCTTGAGGGATGAAAACTACTTAAAGTTGAGCAAACACCCTCTAAGTCAATCTCAAAAATAAAATAAAAATTGATGCCTTATTATTTGGATTTTCTTTAAGGACATATCTATGATTGAAAGAGTCGCAATTGATGGATAACATCTTCAATGGGTTGACGGTTGCTTCAGGAAAGACTTGACCTCCAGAAAATGAGAATTTTTTGAAAAGGATAAAGTCATCGTATTTTCGAGTACTAATCGATTCTTTTTTAGGATAGCATTCTATTGAATGAAGATTACCTTCTTACTTGGTAGGATGAGGGCAGACAAATATAGTACATTTGAATTGATGGATGGTGTATTCTCCTTCTCTCATTTATCAGCATAATCAATGAATACAACTTGTTAAAGAAAATATACGAAAAATATCTTAGAACTAGTTGTCCCAAATACAACTTCAAGACTAATATGTTTTTTTATACCGGAGTTGTAGCTATATATTAAATTCTTATTACCCTACACTCGGCATCGAAAGAGACTTGAGATGCTATAAGTAGCTCATGAGTTCTTTCTTTCTAAGAAGGACTTGGAAGAAGTCCCATCACTTTACTTTATCCTAGAAATTTGATCTCACCAGATTAGTGAAGGAGAAAGATGAGATGGGTGGTCCGAAGATAACAACGAGAGAAGGCTCGTTGGTCCCTTCTCACTCTTCTCCGGACTATATGTTCACCCATATGCAAAACTCTCTATTCTTTTTTTAATGAGTAGATAGAGCCATGATAAATAAATTTTTTGCCTCTTTTTTTATGTATGTCGAAAACCTATGTTAATATTTTGAAAATGAGATATTCGCATTTTGTGACAAATAAACCTATTATACGATTTTTTGAGTGTTTTTACTCGTATCAACACGAAAAAAGAAAAACAAGCATATCAAAGATTTTAGACAATAAAAACAAGTCCGAGTCCTTAGGGAGAAGGCACCATCTTAAGGAACTAAACTAATTAATTCCTTAATAGAGCAAAAATTAGGAATAGAAGTTGACATATAAGCAAATACTCATTTTCTTTTTCAAGCAAATACTCATAAATATTAATGTAGTATAAAAATTTGCTATAAAATTGATTTTTTTTCTATATTTAATTGTTCATGTACATCAAATAAATGTTGACTATGCAAGAAATATAAAAATATTTGGATGAGTTTATAATGAATTATAAATAGAAGATCTCATTGTATTATTTTTTTACCCAATATAAAATTTGATTGGGTTAAAGGGTTAATGAATGTATATTATTTAAAAAGGACATATTATTGTCCAAATAGAAGAGAAATAAATTTTTATCATATCAAGTATTATTTGAATAAAATAAAGATAGTAGGGTATAATATTATAGTCCTTAATAGAAATAAAAATGATATTAAGAGATAATTTACCAACACCGCTGTACCTGACGTGGCTTCACATTATTGGTTTATTCTGAGCTGTCACGAAACCTAGCGGTAACCAAATCACTACCCTTTTTTTTTTCCAGGTATATAAGGCGTGTTAAAGACATTAAAAAGCCCTTTTCAGTGTAAACTTTCTGCTTAAGCCTTTCTTCTATCTGCTAAATTTTCTATAAACACATTCGTTAACTTTACAAATTCATCGCCGGCAGTGACCGGAAGTTGCAGGGCGCCTGCGTCGTAAGTGGAGGGACGTGTAACCAAGCGTTTGAAGATGAAGATTTTTGTGAAGACTTTGAAAGGCACGCACTTCGAGATCGAAGTGAAACCCGAGGACACGGTAACTATCGATCTCTATATATCATTTTGTGTTGTATGATATACATGCTTTCATGTGTTTTTGTTCGTGAATTGTGTTCAATTATCAAATTGAGTTGTTTTAAGCGGCGATTGAGCTCTGATTAGGGTTTCCTAGCGGCTGATGTAGATTCAGGGTTTTAAGTCATCAAAAGTCACTGACTGCTCCTCTGGAGTAATGAATGTAGAGTTGTAACAAAAAAAAACTCTATATATAGTTCCAATCAAAGTCAGTGGCGACTTTGTATGTGAATTTTAGGGTTCTAATGGTACATGGTTTGGGAGGGGTTGTCTCAAGTATTATTGATTTGTTTTGATTCGTGAATTGATGGCATTTAATGCTGCTGAGTGATTTTATGTATTCTTCGAGTCGAATTGAATTTGGATTCAGCTGAATGATTATTTGTTGCTGAGTAGATTCTGTAGTGTCCTGCTATATATAGTTGTCCCAAGCCTTAGTGTGAGGTGAAATTTATCCGGTAGACTTAGTTGAGGTGTCTGAAGGCTGGTCCGAACACCGCGATTATCAAAATAAGCAAATAAATTAGTTTCTACATAAGTTAAACTGGTGGAAGCTTTATTGCAAGTCCCTAACTTTTTAAGGAAACAATTTCTTGAGAAGAGTTTGGAGTTACTTCTGGTTTTCAATTGAGTTTGGACTTGGGGGTGATTTTAGTTGTTTTGTTTAATGTTAGCGGAGCCATTTGATTTGTTAATGGAGTTTCTCTATTTCTGAGGATGTAGTATGGTGCAAATCTTCTACAGCTAGTTTTTAGGGTTGAATTAGGGCTACTGCCGCTTTATTAAGCACTTCATAGGACCCACTGCCCTATAAGACCCTCATGAGTGCAATTCTGTCTTGACCCGGATGTTCTTGAAGCTACAACTACCCAAGCCAATTTTTCTAGAGGTAGAAGACAAGAGAATTAAACTTACATTGTATGAGATACGGTGAATTTGAAGACACACTGCGATGTTTTTTTCTTTTCTGTTGACTTTTCGTTGATACTGCTTTCTTTTTCTTTTGGTCTCTTAGTATTTTTGTTCCTTTGTTTTGGTGTTAAGAATATTGTGCAGACAGGGTTGAAGAGCTTGTGCATCATTTACAGCTACTTCACCTTCCTAATTTGCCTTTTTCCTGTTTATTCTTATTCCATAGTTGAAGTCCTCTTTGTGTACATTCACATGTTTACACTCTATACCCTTTCTTGTTTTAAAATAGAGCAAATATAGCAATAAAAACAAAATTTGAACAGCATCGCAAGGGTTGATCTCGTTATTTTACTTTTAAACGAAGTCCCAATCTTAATCATGTTTGTAATTTCTTTGTCAATGCTTTCTCTCTCTCTTTTTCCTCTGTCGCACAAACTGATTTGCTCCACATAATAAATATTTAGGTTGCTGATGTGAAGAAAAGCATAGAAACAGTTCAAGGTCAAGATGTCTACCCTGCTGCCCAACAGATGCTTATCCATCAGGGTAAAGTTCTCAAGGATCCTACAACATTGGAGGAAAACAAAGTTGCTGAAAATAGTTTTGTCGTTATAATGCTTTCCAAGGTACCTATTATTCAAAGTAATTTAACTATTTAAGCATGTGCTCTACAAAGAGTTTGTCTATAGTTTGGAAAGAAATAGCTGTTCTTCCCAGATGATTTTAAGGGTACTTCATGCTTCCATGAACTGTGTTAACATATATTTTCTGTTTCTATTGGCTGATAATGGTTCATCTCCAATTGTTGTCCTCCCATGATCATTGTAGAATAAGGTTTCAACAAGTGGAACCTCAGCTACACAGCCAGCACCTTCAAATTTGGTGAGAGCTTTACTTGCTGACTTCTTTAATGCATATTTTTTTTCTTTCTATGAGACGATTGAGATTGAATTCAACTTCCTTTAAATTAGATGTGTATAACTGTTGTTGTGATTACTACCTTCCTTTGATATTTTTTTTTTGTCCTGTTGCAAAACATGTGATGAATGATGATTGTTTTTGTAGCCTACACCTGTAATTGTATATGTGGACATGGATATTTGGTATATGGGTTTTGTAGCTGAACCATGCGATGAAAGAGAGTGATTTTTATGCGTCTTGTGAAATGATTATATTACCTGTGCTCTTATGGGGCACTTGAAGCCTAATATCTTATGCTATGAACCATTTGAAGATGATTGAATGAATCTATAATGGTTATTTGGGAGCTGATGACATCTGTCCCAAAGTTTTCCTGTTGCTAAAAACATGTGATGAATGTTGATTGTTTTTGTAACCTAGACTTGTACTTGTATATTTGGAGACACATGTTTGGTTTATGAGTTCTATAGTTGAGCTATGCGCTGAGAGAGTGATTTTGCTGAGGCTTGTGTAATGATTATATTACTTGTGCTGTTCCGGGGTACTTGAAGTGTAACATCTTGTGCTTTGAACCATCTAAAGATGGTTGTATGAATTTGTAATAGTTAGCTGATGATATCTGTTTGAGTAGGCCCAGCCTGCAACATCCACAGGCCAACCTACGCAGACAGTAGCACCTCAAGCAACTGCTGCAAGTGTGGCACCGTGAGTTTCTGTTCCCCATAACTTTTTGCTGTTAGTTGGAAGATGTTTAGAATCAATTTTCTTTTTGTGGTTTAATTAGCTTAAGCTTATTTGGATTTTTTAGTGCACAATCTGCTCCTGCTCCTGCTCCTGCTCCTGCTCCAGCTCCAGCTCCAGCACCAGCTGCCGCTAAGTGAGTACATCATAACATCTTGGACTAGAAAATTACTTTTTGCTCATTCTATGTGATTAGTTTGGTCATTCTTTATGTTGTTGTCTTTGTCAAACAGTCCCCTGACAGACGTGTATGGCCAAGCGGCATCAAACCTTGTTGCTGGAAGTACCTTAGAAACTACTGTTCAACAGATTCTTGATATGGGTGGTGGAAGTTGGGAACGGGATACAGTTGTGCGTGCTCTACGGGCTGCATATAACAATCCAGAGAGAGCTATTGAATACCTGTATTCTGTGAGTTCACAATTGATTAAGTTCTTTACTTTGTGCATTGAACGCATGGCATTCCTGAAGCTTCATATTCTCTTGAAGTTACTTTCCCCAGAAAATATAAGTAGTTCAGAAAGTACGAAAATGTCCACATTCTGTTGGCAGTTAGTGCTTGTGTTGTGATAGATTCTAGTATTTCCTGTTGTCTTCTAATATCACATCTTTTTATTGACTTTAAAGTACACCTATTATCATTCAGGGTATTCCTGAGCAAGCAGAAATCCCACCTGCTGCTCCTGCTAGCGGACAGGCTGTAAATCCCCCAGTTCAGGCTTCACAGCCAGCTGTTCCGTCCGGTGGTCCAAATGCTAATCCTTTGGATCTCTTCCCTCAGGTGGTGAAATCCACCAGAAAATTTAAGTTTGTGCTCTCACATTTTATCCAAAATGCTAAAAATCATCTCAAATTTACCATCAGGGCCTTCCAAATGTGGGTTCAAATGTTGGAGCTGGAAATTTGGATTTCTTAAGCAATAGTCCACAGGTGCACATCCTACCTTTGTAAAATTGGTAATTAATTTGTAAGTATAATTTTTTAACCTTTTTTCCCCTCAACAGTTTCAAGCCCTACGAGCAATGGTGCAAGCAAACCCACAGATATTGCAGGTATCTCACACACAGATGGACACACATGGCTTTTAATTTTGTTTGCTCAAAGCTTTTACAAATGGTTTCTGGAAACTGGAACAGTGACGTTTTTTTCACTCTGCAGCCAATGCTCCAGGAGTTGGGTAAGCAAAATCCTCAATTGATGCGGCTGATTCAAGAGCATCAAGCTGACTTCTTGCGCCTCATCAATGAACCCGTTGAGGGGGAAGGGTGAGAACTTCTTGTTTTGAATTAGGGAGCTGGGTGCATATGAGGCACAGCAACTTACACTTCTAGCCATCCAAAATCCTTTTTTTGACATCTCCGTATCTGTATGTGAGGCTGAGTTTGTCATAATATGGTACTATCAGGAACGTGCCTGGACAGCCGGCAGGGGCTATACCACAAGCTGTGACTGTCACACCTGAAGAGCGTGAGGCTATTGAGCGAGTAAGTTCTTCATTTATCTTTTAGCTTGTGCTACATGGTTACAGGTTCTGTTAGATCTAGTTCATTTCATGACAGTTTTCCTGTAAGACTGGAATTTTTAGGACAAACCTACGCCTTGTTCCTGCTTCCTTTTACACGACACTGGTAGGATTTGCAAATTATGACTTGATAGTTGAAGTGCTGAGGGTGCAGCACCAAATTAGTTTTTTTAAAACTTAAACTCATTTTTCTTGCATGGAACATTAGACAGTCTGCGTGCACATTTTATGTCCATGATTTTTCATGTGCTGATATGTAAAAATACCAGAGCTTGGAGAATTTACTTTACATTCAGATCCTTCTTATTTGATTTTTTTTAAAAAAAACAGATCCTTCATATTTAGGAATGTCATATTCAACAGCTATATCTGTGTTTAGGCTTCAAAGGTGCTTACACTGTACTGACAATAGAGATCACCAGTACCGTTATATTTCTAAATGCTGTGTTCAGTAACCACCTTATGTAATATTCCACTACAAATGCATTTACGGATTCTTAATGCAGAGAGCACTAATGAATACATGAGATTTCATCACCTTCTCTACATTCTCTGCCTTTCTCTACAAACACAGCTATAACAAACTGTTAAACTTGATTCTGCTTTTGTATTCCCCCTTTTTCTGTACACCTAATTTTCCTACCTTTCCATATTGTCTGCCAAATGCAAGGTGTAGTTTGCCATATTATTCTGTTCTCCCTTTTCATTCACAAGTTCCTGCCTTAGATCCCCATGACCATGTGAACGAGTTATTGACACTCCATTTAATCTTATACCGTAGTGATACAGAATTACACTTTTCAGAGTCTCTTCTTCCTCATATGAAGAGCCAAATGGTAAATCTGTGTGGAAAACATTAGGTTACACTTGACAGCATGTGTTGTTTTGTTTTTTAAGTATGGTGGAGGTCGGGCCAAATTTGTGTGCACTATTATCCGACCGGGTGCCTATGCTACCTTATACCGCCGTAACTATTGGGTTATTCTGCTCACCAAGACCTGGGCAAATGTGAAGAAATCATTTTTTTGTCTCTGCCAGGATTTGAACCCTCGCCTCTTCGTGATTTTCATCCCACATCACAAACTACCAAGGCATTTGGGTGCCTAAAGCCATTTAACACAATTTTCCACCCCCGACACCTGAGGGGATGTTTCTACTTTCTCATTACCACGTTTCCATGAAAAATTCTTGTTTGTATTTTTTTTTGACACAAGTTCATAAAAAAGA
Organism: Solanum sitiens; assembly: GCA_016801875.1. Classification (NCBI taxonomy): domain Eukaryota; kingdom Viridiplantae; phylum Streptophyta; class Magnoliopsida; order Solanales; family Solanaceae; genus Solanum; species Solanum sitiens. Next base: position 1,342,806 of record JABWTJ010000101.1, read on the forward strand.
TCGATCGAGGTTATCTCCAGAGAATCCTCTCAAACTGGTAAAGCAAGAATGGCTTCTCTAACTTGATAGAGCATTAACTTTTTTTTTTTTTTGGATGGAGCATTACTTGGTAGTTTCATGCTGCATTGCATGTGAATTTAACTGGAAGGACTATTGGGTCTGTGTTATCGTTTGTTTTCAGCAAAATCAGCTGATTTATTATATCCAGAAAGCTAAAAAGAAGCAAAACTATTATGGATGTCGCTCTGTCTTCCAAATTTTACATTTTCAGTTTGTGATATATATTTCACTGAGCTTTAGCAGATATGAAATATTATTCTGATGTGATATTGCTTTTCATTTCTGCTTTATTGGTGTTGATCTTTACAGCTTGAAGCTATGGGTTTCGATCGAGCTTTGGTGTTGCAAGTATTTTTTGCATGCAACAAAAATGAGGAGATGGCTGCAAACTATCTGTTGGATCACATGCATGAGTTTGATGAATGACATGGATGAAACAGAGTGCTCTTCAACCTCTTAGAATTTTCGTTATACTTTGTCTTTGTTTTTTTCTATCTTCTAAATCTGGGTGACATACTTTCATCTTGCCATGTGGAGTAATTCAACGCCCTAATTCACAGTCTTGGATCTAAACTCTTTTCTTTAATGGATATGTTATATAAGTTGAGGACCCGCAAGCTTTCATCTTGTTCAAGTGCGATGAAGTTGTAACTATTTTGGGCTTTGGCAAGAATGACGTGTTCTATCATGCAAAGCCTGTTATGTGCATTCATTTCAATATGGTTGCCGTTCTTATTGTTTGTTGTGTGTTTATGTTCTATCTACAGGGTTTTTTCTCTTCTTTTGTCAACTTAGCGATGCTTGACAGCTACTGCTGATGGCATCTGCTTGGCTGTTTTTGTTAACATTCGTTCAGTTTGTTATATTAAGAGTTTATTTTCTTGATTTATTCTAAATTCTTATCGAGTCGACCTAGCTGTTCGACTCAACGGGGGATTTGTCCTGCTCTCTCCTCTTGAGGTGAAATAGAATAATCCGATTGAAGTGTAGTGATCATATCTGTATTCCATAAATGGTCTTTTGTGCGCTCATTGCTTGGGAAGGTCATTGGACTTTCTTCCTCCCAAATGCTTCCTTAGACTATCTCCAACCCAAATAGAGAAACGCCATCTCCAAACCCCTCTCCATATTATTCTCTGGAGAACTATTATTGACCTTTCTATTTTACTTTTTAATTATTTTAATATTATTACTACAATATCAATAATTGAGTCATTATTATTAAATATTACATCTAAAAATATGTTATTGAAATTATTTTTTTTCGAATTAACAAATTTTTATTTTACTTTTTTTTTTAAAGTTAGCATTTTAAATGTGTTTTTAAAATTATTTTTATATTATTTATATTATACAAGACTATTAATCTAGTCTCTAATATTTATAATTATTTTTTAAGTAATATAATATTTAAAAATATATTATTGATAAAAATACTGTCTCCATTCCGAATTGACAATTCTTCTAATTTGATTTTTTAGAAGTTTTTATCACTTTAAATATGTAATTTAAAATTATATTATTTTTTACTATGAAGAATGTACAAAATTTATATGATAATTCAAGCGATTTACTTTTATGTTGTAGTGGTAAGTGATTAGATACACTTTTAATGAACATGAAAATATCTGATGCAATAGTTTTGAAATGGGATAGGGGAAGTAAATTAATAAATAATATAATTGGATACATGGTGCAACCGTTAGTCCAAAGTTCACCGTAATACATTAATAAAAATTATGGGAGATACGTAACAATTTCGAAAGTTAAATATTTATATAAAATTAAAAATATTTATGATATAATTGAAGTCCATCACTAATTTTACTTTGATTTGGATTGGTTGCTCTAATATTTGTCGCATTTATGTATTTAGGATAATAATTGTTTATTAAATAAAGAATTTGTAAAAAATAAAATTTTACATTACATGAAGATTATATAGATTATTATTTGAAAAAAATAATTTATATTATGAAATAAAAAAATAAAAAAAAATAAAATTAATTATATAATATTAAGGAGAGAGAAGTAAAGAGTAAAATAGAGAATCAGGTAGGAGTTGATTCTCTAAACCAAATATTAGCGATAATAATATTTTTATCATCTCGATTACTCGATACACATTAAATAACACTACAGAAAACATTTCCTGGAGTTGAGCCTTTCTCTCTGCACACTAGCCAATCGGATGATAGTGGAGGCAAACTGAAGTTAAATCGCAATGAGAGAAAACTAATTAACGGCTGTTCAGAGTCCTTATTTTTGCTATATTGAAGATCACTGTCTTAAATTTGTGTTGCTCAAACTCTTTCAAAATCTTCCATTCTCTTTTCTCTACGTTGATATCTTCTTGTGCTCTATTTATTCTTAGATTAACACACGTAATTTTTGAAAATATGAAACATGACTCTTTCACTAGTATGGACAACACTATTAGTTGCTACACTCGGCATATCATTGACCATAACCCTTGCTATGATCGCTGATATGCTAGTTCATGGACGTCGTTACTCTGCAGTGTAGATTCAGGTTTGACTTCAATAAAGCTATTACTTTTCTACATTTTTGGAGTATCTTTTAGGAACTGAGAAAAATTCACCTGTTACAAATTCAAGTTCATTAACACCATTCTCTTTTGCTACTGTTTTCAAGGTTTTTGCTGGATTTGTTATAGCTAACCTATCTAATAAATGTTCATGCTGTAGAAGGTGAGCAGTTTTTAGTCCTAAGTGTATATATATATATATATATATATATATATATACTACGATAGAAAAACACAGTTTTCTTCCCTTATGATAATTCTATGGTCACATTGTAATAACAACATTTCAATTTTCAAACTGTATATAGTTTGTTAGTACTTCTTTATTGTCGGCTAACTCCATAAAGGACTGGTGGGCGGGGTAGAGCCTTTAGCGTCAAAGTCGATGAAGCAAAGGTGTTTGTTTATGGTATGAAATAGGAAGAGCCGAAAATGAAAGAGATGTTTGTTAAGGTCGGCTTTGATGAAAGAAAAAAAGGAAGCAAGCTTAGCGAACATAGAGATGGATTTTGGTGCAAGTTAAACATCAACTAAAGAAAGCGGTTGACGAATGGGGATAGGCCCTGAAAAGACATTTCCCCTTAGACGAATAATATGACCACTAGCAAGCAAGTTCATTCCCCGAGACAAGACTTCTACCGCTCTTAGTTCTTGCATCGATCAAGTTTTGAATAACTTTGTAGTGACATCGTTCGTGTGTTTCAGATGTGTCCTTCGATCCTTTAGACAAAGGTGTTATTGAGATATTGAGCCCTTATGGTATCTCGTATACATTTCGACGAGTGGCCGAGCAAATAAGTCAACTTCAAAGTGGATTTATTGTGCAAAGAGTACGTTATGATCTGTGGTCGCCTGTTGATAGATCTAAATTTTATGTCGTTTAGACTATTGACCTTTTACCTACTTCTTTTCTCGTAAAGTGATTCTTAAAAAAATAAAAAAAAATTGAGTGACTTTTTTAAATAATAATTATTAATTAAAACATATATCTACTACTTAACAAATTATTACTAGCAATCTATTGGATCAACATTGTTTAAATCATTACTTTTTCAATGTTGAGAGAATCTATGGATTTTCATATTTATTTTATTGGCAAAACAATGTTCATAGCTTCTTTAGCATTTTAACAATGTATAAATATCTGAATTATTACTTTTGGACTATCTAAAGAGCAATGACCAACAAAAATGACAAAACTTTGCTGACCATCCCTTGAAGTATCAATTCAAATCATATGACAAAATGTTGTACTATATATACAATATTATCGTATCTCAATTTATGTGGTATCGTTTAAATTTAAGATAATTTTTTTTAAAAATTGTCTATTAAAATTACTTGTTTTTCTTTTAGAATAGTAATATCATATATCTACTTCTATTTTTCTCAAAAAAATATTAAACACATCAAAAACTCTCTTATTTCTCAACTGACATTTTATGAAACAAAAGTGTTTTTAATATGTAATCAATGAAAATTAACTCCAAGAATAAAAATATGAATAACGGAGAAACATACTATTTGAGATATAAAATCTCAAAATTTGAAAAAGAATGTATAACTATTTATAAAAAATTGGTGAAGTGTAGATTTAAACATAGGACAAAAATTAACATAATATTATATTATTCTTAAAATATTTGATTTTTTTTTTAAGAAAAAGAGTTGTGAAATTCATTCACAAAATTTTGAACAGATCGCTACTAACGTATATATTACTCCATTTTGCACAAATACAGATAACGGCTCTCTCTTCTTCTTCGTTTTCTTGATAAGGGTTTTGAATTTTTGAACGTTTCGAGTTGCGAATTCATGGTGGTTGGAGACTGGAAAATTGAATGCTGAAGACGACGGGCACTTTGTAAGAACTCGAATCATACACTGTCTCTGCTCATATACTCAATTTCTCATTCCTCCAAACTTGTGAGTGTTTCTCTGTTTTTGTTCTCTGTTTATTATGTATGTGTTTTTCTTTACTCTAGGAAAATAATTGGAGTGATGGGTTTTATCTTCTTCTTTTGTGTATTTTTTTTTATTACTGGGCTCTGTTTCTGTATGTTGGTTATGGGGTTTCTTGTATAAATTTGTGTATGCTAGGGAAATGTAGGTGGGTTTTGTGATTGAAGTGATGGTCTCTGTTTCTGTATGTTGGTTTTGGGGTTTCTTCTAAAAATTTGTGTATGCAAGGGAAATGATGGTCTCTGTTTCTGTATGTTAGTTTTGGGGTTTCTTGTAAAATTTTGTGTATGGGGTTTTAGTATACCTCGTGATCATCATCCTCTCCTTCTTCCAATTCAGCACCAACCTCCTCGTAGTCTTTTTTCCAAAGCCGCTAGATCTTCACGTGCTTCACTGAACTTAACTTCCTCCATACCCTCACCAACATACACTCACAAAAGCACGCTTGGCATACATCAGATCGAACTTGTGGTCATTGCGTGAGAAGATTGGAAATCATACATACATCCCTTTGCACCTTGGCAAGATCACCTCCAGGAACAACAGGTGTTGGCTGATAGTTGATACCACACTTGAATCCAGTAGGGCACCAGTTAACAAATTGGATGGTGCGCTTAGTTTTGATGTAGTCGCATTCACATCCTTTGGCACAACATCAGCACGGAACATAAGGAAGCAAGCCATGTACTTGCCGTGACGAGGATCACACTTGACCATCATGGAAGATGGCTCAAAAGCACTGTCGGTGATCTCTGCAACTGACAGTTGCTCATGGTAGGCCTTCTCGGTTGAAATGACAGGAGCATAGGATGAGAAAGCATAAAATGAAACCTGGGGTAGGGAACAAGGTTGGTCTGGAATTCATTGACATCAACATTCAGGGCTCCATCAAACCTCAAAGAAGCAGTAAGTGAAGAGATAACCTGTGAAATAAGATGGTTAATATTGGTGTATGTGGGGCGCTCAATGTCCAATGAGTGCCTGCAAATGTCCTATTGGTAGTTCTTCGTAAAAATGTGTATAAGCTAGGCCCTATTAGCAGGAAAAGATGGAGATAAAGAGTAAGGATTGAAACCCCATTAGCAGCTTGTGTGTGTTCATACAATATGGGTATCTCATCCTTAAGAACTGGTTACTTCCTCAGCAAAATTTGGAATGTTGAAGGATAAGATCTTGCGTCATCAGAGATTCATGAAAACATATCCATCACTTCCATCGCTCTTTTGTTTTTCATAAATAGGAAGTATAGAATCCAACTTGAATATTGAAAGAATTACCAGATATAACAGAAAAATGTCCCACTGTCCCTGCATGTCTATTTAAGACTATACAGAATTAAATTCAACATCTACTGGATCAAATTATACTTCCCCACATTTATACTTCCCCCGTGCTTTTTGCACAAGTTATGGAGGTAAAAGTATACGAGAGACAGAGGGGGTGGGGGTTCTGGGGGCACGACGGTGCCTCGAGGCGGGGGGGGTAGGGGTTCTGGGGGCACGACGGTGCCTCGAGGCCGGGGGTGCACGACGGTGTTTGAGGCCGGGGGTGGGGGTCTGGGGGCACGACGGTCCC